>OY720282.1:5000000-7500000 GCA_963082995.1 Noctua comes
TAATTGTAACATCTGTCTTTTGACGTAATACTTAGGCGCCATCTCCACGATATTATCGTCGTGCCACGTATTTCTATAAGAGAATATCGCCGCGATTCTCTCGCTTATGGAGACGGCCCTTAAGAGAGTGTAAAGTTGTTAAGTGTTTACATATTGGTGCTCGTGACTGTACAGCCAAGTAATGATCACATATTGAAGACCTACAGCAATGGATATGACAAAGAATTTGGTCGAAATTAAATTTGACCAGCCGAGTGGTAGACACTATGTCACTACGCAAAATACAAATATCATTAATCGCACGTTAAGTTCTTTGTCCGGCTGTCAGACACAAAAGAGAATACATAAATAGCGCTAAAAATCTGATACAAATTATCTAAAGATTAATCAAATCAACAGAGATTCACAGCTTAATGAAACCACAGAAAAACGCATTACAATAAAGGGTGTAACAAGACCCTTTATTGTAGTGTATATTATTAAAAAAAAAAAAACAGACCCTTAACAAAACCGAAAGGCATTTGCTTTCCCCGTCATTGCGATCATTTTTTTGTTCTAGACCATACCCGGGAACCTTCTAGTTACGGAGATATTGGGGGTCAAAGTTCCAAGTTTTTCAAAAGTTTTTTTTTTAATACATTTTTTTAAGGTAAGATTTCCATTTTAAACACCTCCACGGGGATCGTTTATTATTCAATCCATCCATCAACACAATGTTTTGATTGCGTTACAATTAGTTCATTATTCACCCCAAAAAAAAAGTTGTTTCCCTGCAATAATTTTTGTGTAAAGTTACTTAGTTTAATGAACATAATGCTTGATTGACGGCTTCGTTAAGGGTCTTGGTACACCCTGTATAAAAATACGAACAACTAAAACGCCTCTAAACTAAAGCATCACATTGAATAGAACCATTGCAGTCAAACTTATGGCAGGTACCAAGTTGCAATCCAATGGTCTAGCCGAGCGACGTAAATACGTAAACAGATTAATACTGCCAGAATTGTGAGCGTTTTGACTGAGTTATAGGCTTTGTGGGCGCAACTTGAACTCCCAGAGGTAACATGCCACTTCAAGCTGAGAGTTATACAGTACCTACCAGTAGCGAAGGGTCATTTTTTGTATAAGAGGTAAGGTTTTTTGTGTAAGAGGTAAGCCGGAGTACAAATCTTTAATGTGATAATATTATTTGTCTAAAGAATACTGACTGTGCCATTTTTCATAGGGAAGCCAGTAGGAATCGAGTTGTATGGAACCTTCGCCACTGATACCTACGTTACGGAGTCGGGGTAAATGGACTACTGGTGAAATTGTCAGTGATATTGTTTTCTCTCGACTGTCTAGTGGTCGGAATAGCGACTGCTGAACATGAGGTCCTGGGTTCGAGTCCCGGGTCGGGCAAATTGTTATTGGGTTTTTCCATCAGGAATTTCTCGGTAGCTGGCACGTAATCTGGGTTTGTGCCCGGTTCATGGGAATAGGCTCGCCCCCTATTACATGGGACTCAAACATAACTGGAAAAGTATGGGTGTATTATTAGATACACCTCTGCCTAACCTATTAGGGATTACAGGCGGGATGTTATGTTATTATTTTATTGGATTTCTAGCGAAGTAACGACCAGCCCCTGCTTCCCACGGATGCAATGGCGATACTTCGATGTCAAATCATCGAGATTTCTATGCTATATCTGAATTGTACATTAATGTTTTATACTTATAAACCTGCTGGAGTAAATGCTCTAAATGATGGAAACCGCTTTAAAATCCTTTGTGATGTTTACAATATCTAAGCGATCACACAGACAGACACAACAACAAACACTAAGCAATATCATTTTAGCTTCCTTTTCGTTAAAATTAAAAATAGGGTTCATTTTTACCCGAGAAAATTGAATAAAAGTTCGTAGTTTCATAAAAACAAAGTACAAACATCACTTTCACAATCACAAAATCTTAAACATTTTTTCGTGTTTAGTGAGAGACGGTCAAATATTCCAAGCTTTTCCGTAAAGCTGTTAATAGGAAAATTGTTAAGTACCATTCCCGAACGGCTAGCGTCCACCACGACAGCTGACGTCCCGAGAGAGATGTCAGAGGGTGGAGGAGGGGGGGGGGGGTTATTTACATAATTGCACTCATGGTCATTCCGGGGTGGCAAGTGCCCGCGAACAAAACTGGAACCCACTATATCAGACCGAAGACGTTTTAAAATTCAGTCGTTATGCATAATTTTACTGACGTCATTTTTTTGTGTTTTTATGTAAATAAAAAGATTTATGAGTACACTTAGGAAGAAAGTCTTTGTTTACGTGCAAATTACATTTTGATGGGTTTTAAAATCAACATGATGATAGCATTAATGTATAAGTGTCTACCTAATGCATTGAGTTATTATAGAATGTACCAGCAAAGGTCATTACGTCAAACATCTTTTCAATGCTATGAATGCATGGTCCAGACAAGACTACACAAAGCGTAGGCATTGGGCTACGGGCTACGGCCTACGCCGCTACGAGATTGCTACGCGCTACGAGTACCCACAAATATTCGAAACTACAGGAAGACCAAGACTATTCAACTCTCAATAAACATCATATTGAACAATTCTGATTTTATAGGTTGCAATAATTTTGGGTAATTTATTAGCAATAATGTAGATCTTTCGTTCATATGAAGGGTTGTTATCACACAGGGCACGTAGACAGAAAATATATCGTTCAAGAGATTTAGCCATGGCCTTATTGCTTTCGAAAAACGAATGTGTTACGAAGATTCTGTTTACATAGACTTCTTTATATCTAGTATATCTACTAGTTGTTACAATATGTTGAAAAAATATAAGAGACTTGCCATTGCGAAGGGAGCAGGAAATAAACCTCGGCTACTAAAACTTTGGTAAGTTGGCTGCCAACTTTTCAAAGTTTCATCGCAACCGAATGAATGGTTTATGAATACATACGGGACAAACAAACAAACACTCTTTTTAATTATATGTATACCTTCATCGTTAACTTGCATGACGTTGTAGAAATAGTGTCCATTGCCGAAAAACAAAACAATGGAGGAAGGACATTGAAGGGGCCCTTTGACCTTGTCCGACACGTTCGAATCAAGTAAAGGCCAAGGTTACGAGTTCCGTAAACGTACTAAAAGTGCACAAAATAATATGGTTTATAAGTTTTCTTTTTCCTTCTAAATTCTACGCCATTTTGTCGAACCTAATCATGGTCTAATCTACGAAACAATAAACATGTTTCTACGAGTTTCTAAATGCGTCATTATTCAAGTTTCACTGAACACAAAATAACAATGTTATTTTAATTTAATTATCCATTTAGGAAACGAATAATTCCTGAAAAGACATTGCCATTTTCATTACATTAAAATTTTATTTTGTAAACACGAATACTTACATAAATGCTTGCATAATTCAATGTCTTTCTCGTATCAGCATAACGGTCTTAAAATCAGTTTAAATTGTTTTCTGTTTATCTTTCTCATCTTTAGAAAAGATTACTACACAGCAGTGGCGAAGGTTCCATACAACTCGATTCCTACCGGCTTCCCTTTGAAAACGGGCACAATCAATATTCAATAGACAAATAATAAAATCACATTAAATATATGTACTCCGGCTTACCTCTTAAAAAAATATTGACCCTTCGCCACTGCTACACAGTGTAAATAGAATCTTCAGTGCAATATTTATGTAAATTGTCGAAGCGAATTATTGTAACGATGTACTTCAATTACAAAGTTTCTTCGTGATTGTAACAATCCATTGTTCCGTCTCTAGACAATTTGTCAGTTTAAATCAAATAACAGCTTTTATAAACTTCTTGATTTTTAATTACATCTTCACTTTGTCCTATTTTTGGAAGCAGAATATTTCGGGATGTAAAACTGGGTGTTTTTTATACAAGACTAGCTTTTGCCCGCGGCTTCGCCCGCGTGTATGTCGAAAAATATCCGACGGGAACGTACCGAACAAACATATTTACTTACCTACATCCCCTTTATAACCCTTCGGGGGTAGAATTACTTGGTCGATCAAGAAGATCCTAACTTCAATACTGACGGACTTTCATATAAACTTCCATCCCCTATTTTACCCCTTTAGGAGTGGAATTCCCAAAAATCCTTTCTTAGTGCATACTTACTCCTCACAAAGAACACACCCTCCAAGTTTCAGGTCTCTAGGACCAACGGTTTGGGCTGTGTGTTGATATATCACCCAATCACTCAGTCAGTCAGTTTATCATTTTATTTATACAAGATTGCAGCTTTAGAATAGAAATACTCAATTTAATGTCCTAAAGAATTCTTGGATTAACACATCGCTGAAACAATAAGTAACATCACTCATTGATATTCTGTAGCGGCTTTCCTATTCCAATAACTATCGTGTAAGATTTCTCCATCTAGACGATAACTCGCGCTGGCAGTCCCGCGAGATGTGATCATCTGCGCAGAATCGCTGATAAAAATCGCATTAGCCTTAATTGGCTCGGCTGCGATTAGCCCGACGCTCGCGTGTAGTTTGGCCAGTCTACGCACTTTACGACCACTCTTTATTGTATCGCAAACACAGTAAAAGTACGAACATGAAAATAATCTACTTTTATGCCGAGAAAGATCAACAGATGAGAAATTAAATGACACTCGTAAAGTGGGCTCGATATAAAAATGCCAATTTGGTCCATTGCGGAATTGGCCGAAATTAAATTACTGTATTTACCTTGCCCTTTTTATGTACATTATCAGTAATCATGTTCACGCTTGATTATAAAGCAGTCCCAAACGCCTTTTAACTGGACATTAGCATTTAACCTTTTAAACACCATTGTCACATATGTATACGTGACAAACAAGCGCGTGCCCTGTTCGCCAACGACATATTTGACAAAAAATGCGGTGCACTATAACACGAAATAAACAATTAAATAGTTTTGGAATCCCTATTCTTTTAGTAGATATTTGCGGTAAAATTGTAGCTTGACCTGGAGGGCACGCGAGTGCGTTTATGCTCTGACGTTCAAAAGGTTAATAGTATTTAACTTGTGTCCCGATAATTTCAGAATTTCGCTTGTCTTTTTCAACAGGCTGATACATATTGTCATTAATTTAAAAAAAAAAAACCATTCAAGCAATTCAGCGTCCCTCACAGGCTCGCAGGTAGTGGACCAAATGATGGCGTGACGGTAGTGACCTCACGCAGTTGTCACGTCACTGTAAATGACTGCCTCATAACATGCGAATTGCGTGAAGTTACGGTAGTAAGTATTTATTGATCTTATTAAAGTGTTTTGACAAACTTAAGTCTGGAGGGCCGAGACAAATTTACATTATAACAGCGATAATTATGATTAAAAACAAATAAAAAATGTGTAGAACGGACATGGCTACCAAAAAACAATCCTGTTGAAAGCCACTGTCGAAATATTGATTTGGTAGCTATTCCAAATTGCCCTCGGGTATGCCAAAAATTTGATCACAACAGCCTTCAGAAGAGACTGCATAATCAGCCTAAAATGTTCCCACTGCACAGAGGCGTCCTCTAAGTAAGAGGGAATGGGCCTAGCCCATGTCTTCAAATTTTTGGTTCGAAAACATGCCGGTTTCCTCACGATGTTTTCTTTCACCGCCAGAGAACAGTTGTGATGACATAAATAGCACAAAGTAATCCGCCTGCCTGAGATCGAACCCACGACTTACAGCGCTCGTAAGTCGGGGCCGCCACCACCTGGGCCACCGCTGCTCTCACACGAATCATATTTATTTTTGTAAATTCGTTTTAATAAACACCTTTACATGTCGCATTAGGTTGTTTAAAAAATATACGAGGCCGGTGCTTTGTACCTGACTACTCGTAGAAGAAACCAGAGGTCTCTTTAAATTCCAGACCTACATAATCTTGGTTAAGTCACATGAGGACCATGCTGATCACTGATGTGATTGGAGTGTGAGTAAGGATGATGATTGTTTTTATGTAGGGTGACTGGTATTTAGTGACCAATACTTAAACACGTGATTATACTCATGATAACAAACAACTATCTCAAAGAAACATTTTTTTTATACTCGTTAAAGAAAGAAAGAAAGAAAAAATATTTATTTGTCGCAGGGACATGACGTGCATCATACAAAATTACAAAAAAAATAAACAATAAACTATAAATTCAACAGGACGGAACAAAAATAGAAAAAAGTTAACAGCTTGCTCGTCGTCTTCGTCGTCGTTCGCTTTTACCCCAATAATAGTATATAATACGGCCGTATGAAATTCGCGCGCACGCGACTTTGGCCTATCAGCTGTTAGCCCCGTGACACCGTTCTATCTCATTACTATCTTAGCGTGCAACAGTAGGTAGCCAGAGCACAGTGAGAGACAGAACGACGTCACGCAGCTAACAGCTGATAGGTCAAATACGGCGAATTTCACACGGCTGTTGTGTCATTGGGATAAAAGTGAACGAGTATATAAAAAAATAGTTTCTTTGAGAAAGTTGTTTGTTACCATGAGTACAATCACGTGTTTAAGTATCGGTCACTAATTACCAGTCACGCTGTATACCCTAGTCAGCGCTCATACACTCATTGATTTGCAGTACACGACGCGTACTCTAAGTAATCACAATCGTCGTACTACTGCAATCGGGCCTCATCGTATAAATCGTCAACTGGAATATATTGTTATTGTCGCTTACGAGTTACGGCTCGTATTCGTAGATACGTCTTCATTGCTAGTTAACTGCTGCCCCATGTTGAGTACTTAACTTAATTCTGGTATTGATTAGTAGTAGCTTGTACAAACTTCTCGAAACTTCAAGAGACTGATGTCTGATAAGGCTAGTGAAAAGCACTGGTATTCTAATCACTGAAGTGGCTGAGGGTCAACATTACGACAGCTAGGGAAAGCAGACTGTCCAGTCACCTTCAAATTATGAAGGTGGTCTTTTTAAGGGCAGTTCTTTACTTAACATCAAGACTCTTATTAGTTTTAAAATCTTTAAGTCCTTTTATTATGATCAGGTCTACCGAAAATTGGACCAATTTCATGAAATGAGGTCAAAACTGGCAAAACAAAATCTAGCTAGCAGTTATAACTTTCTATTATGTATATTGTTATGTCGCATACAAAACAACACTATTTATATAAAACATTGTGTGACTCCTTAAATACAGGGTGTAAACAGACCCTTCACATAGCCGTCAACCAAGCATTCTGTACATCAAACTAAGTAACTTTACGCAAAAATTATTGCTGGGAATCGACTTATTTTTTTGGGGTGAAAAATCACGTTTTACGGTAGGACTCGATGAAAAGCACTCAAAGCATTGTGCTGATGGATGGATTGAATAGTACGGGGGTCGTGGAGGTGTGTAAAAATCTTACATTAAAAACAAGTTTAAAAAAAAAACTTGTGAAAAAGTTGAAACTTTGACCCCCAATATCTCCGTTACTAGAAGGTTCCCAGGTATGGTCTAGAACAAAAAAAACATCGCAAAGACGGCGAGAACAAGTGTCTTTCGGCTATTTTTAGTGTCTTTTTACATCCTTTATAGAACTATATGCAAGGTGGCGGCACGCTAAGACGGTTACCACGTATTCAGTACATCATTCTAAACCCCACACATAAAAAAATTAAGTCGGTTATTAAAAAAACAGCTGTTTCCTACAAAACCGCAATACCTACACGGTCAATATGACAGCAGGACAGCAGTTTTTTTTATAAGCACCGATGATAGGTTCAGAATAATATTGTATTGAATACGTGGTAACCGTTTTAGCGTCGGTGTTCCTTCCACCTTGTGGCTCTGGTCCTAATCAATACAAGTAGAGAGCCCTTTAGGAGCGGCCACTGACGTGTGGCGGTGTGGCACGCTACCGTGCTGCGATAGCCATAAGGTTAATAATAGATGAGCCCTCAAAGAAACTAGTAAGATGGTTCGTCTTTATTGACGCTTCTGTTAATAAATAAAAAGGCGATCATAGTTGCCGGCCACAACAGACTACAAGTGAGGACTCATTTGTGGTTGCTAGGGACCCCTAATCAAATCAACTAGGCAACTCGTTAGGTATCTATAAGAGTGCGAATTTTGTGAGTTTGTATGTATGCGGAAGATAACCTCCGGAACCACGAACCATTTTTCAAATAGGTTCCATTTTTCAAATAGGTTCCATTTTTCAAATAGGTTCCTATTTGAAAAATAATTTCACCATTTCAATGGGACATCATTCCGGATGGATATAGATTCTTTTTATCCGGTTACCACGCGGGTGAAGTCGCGCGCAGAAGCTAGTTTAAAATAAAAGAAACAACGATGGGGTAATAAATGAATCGTCAGACGCCGAGACAAACTAGCGACTATTTCATTACATAATATCATAACATGCAATGTTCCCGATAACATCAGTGTCTGTATTGTGTACTATTAAAATACAAATGGCGTTTACGAAAATTATGGACTTATTTATATAGAACAGTAGATGAACAAAAAGGCAGTAAATATAGGTACAGGCGCCAGCACCAATCTGTCAAATTTCTGTAATAGATTTTCAACTTTATCGCATTAGGCTCTAGGTTGAAAGCATTATATTTGCCTTGGTATTTTTAATATTGCAAATAGTTCAGATGACTATCCACTTGTAACTCAGTAATTCTTCCAGGACGACTACCTAGATGGCTCATACAAATACAGTCCAGTTTGAAGTATTTCATGATTTACAAAATATTTGAGCGTGCGAAAGAGTTTTGAATTTGTTAGTCAAATAAACTATGTGTTTTCTTTGTTTGTTGTGGCTGAAAGCTTCACAAAGCGTTCATACACACTGCAATTATTTTGTAGATAATACGTTTTGTGGGTTGCGGTCACGTCACCAATAATTTGACGTTTTAGAACCTGTTTTCAGAGCCACATACGTTTGTGCAAAGCGATACTCTTAATTAACAGTACGTTAGTGACCCGAGTTAATAAAACGGGTGTCAACTAATTAAAACCGATGCTAACCGCCTATAAAATCTCTTTATTGCGTCCGAATGCGTCAACAGTACCTATGTCTAACTGTAGATTAGGCGCATTGGAAGTGGGCCGAGTTAGTAGTCCTATAAAAGATGGTCGTGATAAGAAACTATTGGTTTGCAATGATTTGTTTACAGGCCTAATTTTTAACCCCCGATGCGAAAAGAGGGGTGTTATAAGTTTGACCGCAATGTGTGTGTGTCTGTCTCTGGCACCGTAGCTCTTAAACGAGTGAACCGATTTGGATGCAGTTATTTTTATTTGAAAGCTAGTTTCTTGGCGATGATTCTTAGATACGTTTTATCAAAATCGGTGCCGCCATTTACTAGATATGGGGGATGAAAGTGGTGATGAATAATCAAAATATACCCAAGTGGGGTATCAAATGAAAGGGCACGATGTGTATATTACAATTAGACATGTTTTATCAGAACCGGCTCAGCCATTTTATTGAGTTTTAAAATGTTTGTTCGCTTTTCTTTGTTGGGATGGGGGATTTTTAATTTTTTATGATCTAACTGAGAACCATGAATTGTCGGTTGGCCAAATGAATTGCCACATATGACAGAGCATCACTTGAGGACGGCTCGACTGACGCGGCAGTTTTTTTTTTTGTTGTGTTCGTAAATGTCAGGACAATATTTATATGGAAGATTTTTTTTTCGCTGAAAAGCGCCCTTCTCATTTTCTTCATCAGTAAATTGCACCCGTGCGAAGCGGGGACGGCCATTAGTAAAGAATAAAGGCAACATTTCTTATTTCTACAATAACTTTCAAACTATGGATTTGATAGATAGATAGAATACATAAAAATTACAGATATTACAATGTAGAACTAGTAAGGTGACACAATGTGCGGTCTTATCGAATATCGATAGAAGCGATTTTTTCAAGACAATCTTTGCTTGCTTATCTTTGATTTGCAGATTTTCGGTGGCTTATGTAGTCGCCAGCACATCAAGTTACCACAAACTGTCAAATTTTCTCATTCGATTTTGAACTTAACCATCAACATTTTATGATTTAAAATCATTCAGATAAATTTGACAGTTTCTAGTAACTTGATGTGCTCGCGACTGTACAACATATTTTTGACATTTCCATCATCTTTATCGCAAATAGAATGTCTCTCTATCCGTGGGGGGCTAGGCCATTTATTTTTCCTGTGAGAATCAAATCAAATACGGCCTTGACTTCAAAGAAATCGAACAAAACACTTTAACAAATCAAGACGCTTAACTCGAAATGCGATAAAAAAACGTTTATTGGAGGGCCTATATTGACAGTGCGGCGGAGAACGGAATCGGAACCGGAACAACAATCCCGTGCCGGAACCGTCGCCGGCTGCCGGCTAAACGCATTACGTGCCGCATCGCGTCTTCACAGTACAGTCACAAACACTAACATGTAAATACTTAGCAAAATTCAAATGCAATTCATGATTCTCTTGTGTTATATCGGTTGAAACTTTGAGATAAGAACTACTTTATAATTGTTTGGGTTCCAAAATACAATGCTCGTAACAACATAAAGTTATAACCAAAATACATTGAAAGAAATTCTTTTTACTCTCCGCGACTGTACACTTGTCTATGTCCCCCTATTCACACGACACGAAACTTGTTTTACTTCCCGAAGCGTTAAAGTGACATGACAATTATAGTTTTTTTTATAATTACGCTTGAGTGTTGCGCTGTTGCGCTTGCGGGTAATTTCACTTCAAAAATAAATATAAAGCAGGCAACACATAGTTCGTGAGTTCAACCCCCTGGCCATATCTCAATTGATTTGGTCGGCGCAGCATGTCTTCTTTTTCCATACTTCTCGTCATCTCAGCGGTGAACTCCTTTCTAAACATGTCATCTTTCACACAGTCCATTCATCGTTTCTTTGCCTTCTCCTACTCTTATAGCCATTCACATTCGTACTCAAAAACTTTCCCAACCCGCTCAACATCATCAGCGCTCATCATCATTTCAGCCGAAACACGTCCACAGCCAGACAAGAGCCTTCGAAAAGCGTTCTTACAACACTCATGAACACCACATACAGGGTCTAAGCGGACCCTTCTCGAAGCCACGTACATCAAACCAAGTAGCTTTACTCAAAAATTTTCGACTTTAATTGGGGTGAAAAATCACGCTTTACGGTAGGACTCAAAGTAACGCACTCAAAACATTGTGCTGATAGATGGATTGAATAGTACGGGGGTCGTGGAGGTGTTTAAAGTTTAAAAATCTCACATTAAAAACAATTATTTAAAAAAAAACTTGGGAAAAAGTTAGAACTTTGACCCCCAATATCTCCGTAACTAGAAGGTTCTCAGGTATGGCCTAAAACAAAAAATGATCGCAATGACGGGGAGAACCTTTCGGCTTTGTTAAGGGTCTTGTTACACTCTTTATAATAACACAAAGTCACAAACATATTTGAATAGGTAATACTAAAGTGCAAGCCACAATTCCAATCGTGTAGCCGTTAAACCAATGCGTTATCGGTGTAGCCGTGGACAACACAATTAAGGTTATCTTAAGTACCTACCTAGTTAGTCAGATAGGCAGTCGCATTCACCTGCATCCGGTTAGACTGGAAGCCGACCCCAATATAGTTGGGAAAAGGCTAGACAGATGATGATGATGATGTATTTAAACAAGACTCAATAAGAAGACAACATGAGATAACGGAAAAAGACTCAAAAGAAAACAACATGGGATAACCGATGTTTTGTAACGATATCCAGTTTATTTCCCACTTAAAATAACGTTAAAGTTCCAATAAATATGCAATGAAACTGGAGTGTTAACTTGGCAATATACTTTTCTCGGCAGTACTCTGATGTGTCACATTCTCTTGACGGCAATATTAGTTTAGCCTGCAAGTACTTTATTTATTTCTAGACGGCAAAATACTCGTGTAACTTCTCTTTAAAAGACTGGATCAACAGAAGGACATACGACGGTAACATAAATATTATTGTTATCAAGACTTTAACCGCGCAAGTGTGCAGTGTTCTGAAGACTTTCTCACAAAAGTATGGGGTCGCCCATCAATTACGTGAGGCTCGAAAGGGGGGGAGGGTGTTCGGAAAAAGTTACGACATATCACTTAGGGGAGAGGGGGGGTGTCGTGAGATATCACGTGTATTTATTTTTTCTTTGAACGCGCGTTTTCTAAACCGAAAAGCAGTGCGTGACTTTGAAATTTTTATCACGGTGCTTAATTTTCCAGAATTAATTTGAGATTATACCTGTTAACCTGTATTTAAAGATATTTTTCTGATTTTTTTAATATACTTTGTACCAAAAAATACATGTGATTTTGAGTAGAGGGAGGGGTAGTCTAAAAATTTGCTAAAAAACATCATGTGATTAATGGACGACCCCTATTGGAATGACATGATGATCCAATCCAATTAATTTTCCTGTTGCAGTCTATTGCTGGGCATAGGCTTCACAATCGCAAAACTTGAAACGCTCAGCGCGTTGGAAAAGCAATTATAAATCGCTTATTTTTTTACGAGGGAGGTAGCTACCATCTCCTTTCCTCATGAGCTTCTAAAAGGCTTCTACTTTTAGCCAATTTTTCTAATAAACTCGTAACACTTTAGCTCTTCGGACCATCAGCTACACAGATGTTTGTTACCAAGCGATGGCTATCCAACTGTACGTATACATTGAGTTGTCAGAACGCATTGCTGTGTTGATCTCGCATACACTCACGGCATCCGACTGCGAATGTATTGGCTTCAAGGTGCACCTCAATCTATGCCGATCACAAAGGAATTGCGGCAGGGAACCGCAATAATAGGGGAAGCCATCTATGCACCAAGACTGAAGTTTGGTGGATATTAAAATGTATTTCAATTGAATTTAAATAAGTTGATGTCTTGTTTGTTATTTCACTAGATAAAGAAGAAAGCACATAATATACAGGGTGTAAACAGACCCTTCACATAGCCGTCAACCAAGCATTCTATACATCAAACTAAGTAACTTTACGCAAAAATTATTGCTAGGAATCGAATTTTTTTTTTGGGGTGATCATTCATTACCCCAAAAAAAAAAGTCGATTCCTAGCAATAATTTTTACCGTTTTATGGTAGGACTCGATGGAAAGCACTCAAAGCATTGTGCTGATGGATGGATTGAATATTACGGGTGTCGTGGAGGTGTGTAAAGTAAAAATCTTACATTAAAAACATGTATTTAAAAAATAACTTGACCCCCAATATCTCCGTAACTAGAAGGTTACCAGGTATGGTCTAGAACAAAAAAATGATCGCTAAGACGGGGAGAACAAGTGCCTTTCGGATATGTTAAGGTCTATTTACATCCCATATTACCTGAAATTTTAATGTGTTCGTCACAGTTACGGAAGTAGAGAGATACCAACTTTAAAATAACCATTATGAAATTTTAATACAAATGTGTTTTTTAATGTTTTTGCGGTATCGCACTTAAATAATTCAGTTATGTTGTTTCCCAGAATTTTCTTCCATTAAACAATATAAAATTCTTTCTTAAAGTGCAAAATAGCCAATAAAATTTTCTTAGAACCAGAATAACTCCGCGAAAGCTATTAAAATATTCAAGCTGTACAATTTGTACAATTTCCTTTGCCTCCATCAGTTAGATAATTAAAATACTTAATACCTTTTACTTTTTTCTCTAGATATTTACTTTACGTCACGGCATAAATAAAATAAGTTAAGAATTAGTTAACTAGTGTAATTAACTAAGCTTGGCACGTCCTAACACCTTAGTGTTAGGACTTCATTTTAAAGAAGTTTCGTTTACAGTCTTAAAGCGGTTTAAAACCTACAGGGCGGAAAGCCATTGTTTGTAGCCTAGATTACCTCCTACCAGTGGCGAAGGTTTCAAAGAACTCGATTCCTATCGTCTTCTCTTTGAAAAATGGCTCAGTCAGTGTCGCATAGGCAAATAATATAATCACATTAAAGATTATGTACTCCGGCTTGCCTACTACAAAAATTGACCCTTCGCTACTGCCTCCCACCAACGTTAACACATAAAATCAGTGAAGGTAAACGTATCGTATTCAGCCGTTTGGACGGCGTGGTTGGCGCAGTGGCTGAGCGATTGCCTACTGCGGTTCGTGTCGCAGGTTTGATTTCACGGAACAAATATTCGTATGGCCTACAGGTAGTTGTTCCGGGTCTGGCTGTTTGTGTATTTGGGTTTAAATGTTTGTAAACGCGCCACGATACAGGAGAAATTCCTAGTGTGGGGCAACGTACATTGTTAAAAACAAAGTCATCAAATTCAGTAGCACAAAAGCTTTTCCTATGTGTTGTCGCAATAGAACTTATAATTAGAAATCGGATATTCGGATGCATAATTTTTTTCCCTAATGTTTGAGTGTTGACTAGTACGGAGTGCGAGTTCGAATATCAAAATAATAATTGTTATAAGCCCAGTCATATTTTCCATTTTGTTATTTTTGAATTCAGTTACGTAGCAGCAAAATTTTAAAGTTGAAGCAATTTATTACGTGTTTCCACAAATTTCTTGCTTAGTTTTAATCACAATAGAAAAATTTATTATTCTTAGTAAATCGGGAAAAAGTATATTATAAGAAACCGCTTCCACACTTGTGTACTCATTGCCGGGAAAATTTGTACTTACATCCGAATATCCGATCCCTACTTATAATATATCCTACGAATAGACAGTTGTTCGGTGGTTGTTCGTAATTCCATCGTAAACAAGTATCTCAGTAAATCTACCTATATGCCTCCTCGCTGGTCTAGTGGTCGCATTAGCGACAGCTGAGCATGAGGTCCTGGGTTCGATTCCCGGGTCGGGCAAATTTTTATTGAGTTTTTCCATCAGGAATTTCGCAGTAGCAGCCACGGAGTCTGAATTTGTGCCCGATTGATGGCAATAGGCTCGTCCCCTGTTATATGGGACTTCAACAAAATTGGCAAAATGTTGTGTACACCTCTGTCTAACCCTTCGGGATACACAGGCGTGATATTATGTTATCTACCTATATTAATATTCTCCATATCTACCAGAAGACTGTCAATCTTATCTAAGACGACGAGCATCATCAGTATACTCCACATAATTCCATCACAGTCACTGACCTGATGAAGCCTGGAGTCTGCGCTGACGGTGTATACCCCACGGCACTCGGTGCTGTCCTCAGGTTTGTCAGTGGCCGGTGAGCGTCGCCAGCAAGCCGCACACACCGCCACCAGAACGCCGCATAGCGTAACACTGTAAAAGAAACGCCTATTAGGACCAGGTTGCCATACAACAGCCTTACGGCAAAACAAATGAAACTGATCGCGATCAGCGCATCACTTGAACAAGATCAGGACATCTAAACTGCGTTCAAGAGATCACCTGGTAATAACTCATATTGGGGATGGTAACTACTAACTGGAAACCGAATAGCGCTAGTTCGCGAGTTGGTTGAAAATCTGTTAATCTCATTATTTCAAACTAGCTTGACTTCATTGGCCAGATTGGGATTTAGCTATAGTCATGCCATATACAATGATATTTAACCAGCTTTCCGTATGACTATGGATCAATGACACTGACAACTAAAAACGACCTGTATCTATGTAACTATGTAACTTTACGCGAAAATTATTGCTGGGAATCGACTTTTTTTTTTTGGGGTGGAAAATCACGTTTTAAGGTAGGACTCGATGGAAAGCACTCAAAGCATTGTGCTGATGGATGGATTGAATAGTACGGGGGTCGTGGAGGTGTGTAAAGTAAGCAGTACCTATGTACTCATATATTTTAATGTTATTTCCTGTGCTGTTTATATTGTGTACATAAATAGTAAAATAAATAAATAAATAATAAAAACGTATTTAAAAAAAAAAACTTGTGAAAAAGTTGGAACTTTGACCCCCAATATCTCCGTAACTAGAAGGTTCCCACGTATGGTCTAGAACAAACAAATGATCGCAAAGACGGGAAGAACAAGTGCCTTTCGGTTATGTTAAGGGTCTATTTACACCCTTTATAAACAAGTCAAAGTGATTACTTTTTTTTTTTTTTTTTTTAACCTTTTAAAATCATCAAATTGGGTAAAAGTGTGCGATTTTTATTCTGTACTTTAGTAATTGCTTGAAGTTTGAACTGCCAAAAATTCTTAGCTTTGCTTTCTTTGACGGTACTTCGTTCTAAGGTTTTTCGTACTTCCTTCAAATTGATGTCTATTGCATAAAAATTATTGCATTAGTAATTACTTTTAACTTGACTATAGATACGGGTGTAAGAGCAAAAGCTGTTAACTTAAAATTTAATACATAATAGAGAAGTCGTGCTCAGTGCACTTGATAGCAAGACTAAACTACGAAAGAAAACCTTGTTTCCTCGTTGTTTTAAAACATTTCATTTACTCGGAATGTCTTCTCCGAAAAGGTTTTAGAATATTCCGGATGCCTTCCATCTAAAGTATCGCTCCGATACAAAAGGCCCGTAAGAATAAAATATGTCTTGGCTTCCAGCGAAACTTATCGTGACTTCAACTCTGAATTCCATCCGAGAACTTAAAGGTATTGTCTAAAGTGGGTCACAGATTAAATATTTTGTAAGGTATCACACCCCCCTCTACCCCCGCAACCCTGCTTTACGATCTTCGTCTCTGCTCATTACTTTTGAGCGCGATAAGCACTGATAACTCAATATATGGTGAGTGTTAATACGTGCTTAAATTTTAGATCACCATGTACACATTACGGGGTTAAAGGGTGTTGTAATTTTTTATGGGAGCATTATGCCTTCTGGGTGTTTGGTTGCAATAGGTATTTTTATTCAGCTTTAGCTTCTACTTTAATATAAAAATTACAAAACTAAAAATAACAATTGCTTGTGGTAAATACTCTGCTCTTTATAGGTTTTTCTTAATTGAGTAGTCCACTTGCAAAGCGCGCTATGTGCGTCTTTGAAAAAAAATGGTAAAGTAACAAAAAAGTAACAACAGAGCGGTGTTTGCAATTGCAAGTTGACGACAAGATGGCGACTTCTGCAAGTAGCAAAATGAAAAAGGTCGACTTTTGCAGGAGTAGTCGAACTTTGATGTTGATTTGTACAGAGTATAGCCAGTTTTGGCTCAGTATCGTTAATCTGTTTCAAAGTATTTTAAATTCTAGACCGTTAACTGTCAAAATAAAAAAATCACAAAACTTATGACATAGCGGTGTTTGAAAGTGGACTACTCAATTCATCTTTCACATCGTCTTTTTTGCATTTTATTTAATTTACATTACACAACAGTACGTAATTATGTATACATCAGTAGGTATGTACTCTGTTCTTGATTAACAAATAATCCCCCCTTCAAAACTCTCCAGGCTTCGGTTATAAAAGCGATAATCTCTTTAATTACAACTTCCAACATTTTAATATCCGACAAAATGTATTTTATACGCCTGTTGTCCTATAATATTGTTGTTTATAACAGTTTATTAATTCGTTTGCTCAGACAATTTTATAAGAAAACTTATTAAAAAAGAACATTATTAAAATTCGTCAATTCGTTATAATGGCCCTTGGCAAGCGGCTCCCTGTTGTCCAAGCACGAAGAAATATAAAGGGTGTAAATAGACCCTTAACATAACCAAAAGGCACTTGTTCTCCCCGTCTTTGCGATCATTTTTTTGTTCTAGACCATACCTGGGAACCTTCTAGTTACGGAGATATTGGGGGTCAAAGTTTCAACTTTTTCACAAGTTTTTTATTAAATACATGTTTTTAATGTAAGATTTTTACTTTACACACCTCCACGACCCACGTACTATTCAATCCATCCATCAGCACATTGCTTTGAGTGCTTTCCATCGAGTCCTACCTTAAAACGTGATTTTTCACCCCAAAAAAAAAGTCGATTCCCAGCAATAATTTTTGCGTAAAGTTACTTAGTTTGATGTACAGAATGCTTGGTTGACGGCTATGTGATGGGTCTGTTTACACCCTGTATAGTCAAAAACAAACAGTTCATTCCAAATAAGTTAAATACATTATTTTTATAAAACGACTGCCGTAATGTGCTTGACCGTGATAGTACACATCTGCTAACCTTCCGGGAAAGCAGTCGTTATAGCCTAGTGGTGTGACCGTCGGACTGTCAAGTCATAGGTATCGAGTTCGAACCCAAGGCACGCACCTCTGATTTTTCGGATTCATGTGCGTATTGTATAATTATCACTTGCTTCGGTGAAGGAAAACATCGTGAGGAAACCAGTATGCCTGAGAGATATTTCTTGAAGCCAAGTCAGAGGCTCAAGGGCGGCATAAAAACTCTGGCACCAGGTTAGGCACCAGTGGCGAAGGTTCCGTACAACTCGATTCCTACCGGCTTCCCTTTGAAAAATGGCACAGTCAGTATTCTATAGACAAATAATATAATCACGTTAAAGATTATGTACTCCGGCTTACCTCTTACAAAAATTGACCCTTCGCTACTGTTAGGCACTAACCATACGATAAATAAAAAACTCGTTATGTTTATATGAAGTAAGCAAAGCCAGGTCCTTCAACTACAAAATAAATGACTGTGACATAATTAGAGACGTGAAAATGAAAATTTTCACAGTATCTCCGCTGGTGAATTAATTCCGATACGGCGTAGATTACAGGGGAAGATAAATCGGGCCCGATCAGCTCGCGATAGCTTAATTAACATGACTATCTATCTAACTAAACTATATGTAGGGTGTGTGGTATCTGTGGGTACCGGATAATCGTCATACATTTATGTTACCAGCTGATTATCGCCCGCTTTTAAGTGGAACTTAAATAGAACTGGCGAAATCTGTCTGTACTGCAGATACACCTGCCTAACTTTTTGGGGAGTACTGGTGTGATGTTCTGTTGTTGCACTTTACTAGTAACTAAATATGTATATGGTGTAAATAGACCCTTAACGAAGCCGAAAGGCATTTGTTCTCCCTGTCATTGCGATATTTTTTTTGTTCTAGACCGTACCTGGGAACCCTCTAGTTACGGAGATATTGGGGGTCAAAGTTTCAACTTTTTCACAAGTTTTTTTTTTAAATACATGCTTTTAATGTAAGATTTTTACTTTAAGCACCTCCACGATCCCCGTACTATTCAATCCATCCATCATCACAATGCTTTCGAGTGCGTTCTATCGAGTCCTACCGTAGAACGTGATTTTGCACCCCCAAAAAAAAAGTCGTTTCCCAGCAATAATTTTTGCGTAAATTTACTTAGTTTGATGTACAGAATGCTTGGCTGGCGGCTATGTGAAGGGTCTGTTTACACCCTGTATAAGCTTCATTTTTTCAGCCCTTAGCCTAATTAACGTAACTATCTAGACTTCAAATAGGCGTGGTATTTATGAGAACCGGATATGTGACGTATCTACCAACTGATTGTAATACATCGATTTCCGTAGTATTTGGACTTTTTAACGTCTAAATGTATGCCTACTTATTCCAATAAAGCTAACTTCTAAGTGACTTATTCATTGCTACGATATTGATAGTAATTTCAACATTGGTACCTATTTACTTAATAAAGTTATAATGATACATAATAATAAAGATATTTCTGTAAAATTATGATTGCGCATTGCACAACTCGGCCCAGACCTACATAGCACTTATAATTGTCTATGCATTTAATTGTGTATTCAGTTATTCACCCTTGAAAAATACGAGCATTGCTTAGATTTTTGTTAAACAAGTATTCCACGGACTTAATGTTGCCTAACTGTGAAACCTTTTCGGGGTATTCCTCAAAGCGCAACCAACTAAGCGCAACTAAATTATTCCACGAAGCGCAACCATTAGTTGCGCTCACAAATTCAAATTAAAAATATTATAATTATATTTATTCCTCAAAGCGCAACCATGATGAAAAATATAGGGGTACGATGGATTCATAATTTTTTTTTTCAATCTCTGTTGCGCTTTGAGGAATAAATATAATTATAATATTTTTATAGTTACATTATAATATTTTTAGTTGCGCTTAAAAATAGTTGCGCTTTGAGGAATACCCCACTTTTTCATCATCATCATCCCCACCCCACCTTCCCCACTAAGGGGTATAGGCCTCTCTTTGTTTGTGCCAACCTCCACGCCTGCTATGGCCCGCGATGGCAACAATGCTGTCTGCCTATCTGACCGCCGGACGACCAACATTTTTTTTCCGTGCAAAAAGGTTTTAACTATAGCTTAATTGGTTACTAGGAAGTTATAACAATACCTATGTTCATTTAATTAAATGCATTCATATACGTATATCTGTCACCGGAAAATTGGAAACATAAAATACCGCGTAAAATTGTAAACAATTTTTTCTAAATAAAACACGGATATATTGGAAACTATTGAATTTGTATGGGATTTATTGTAGACAAAACGATTTTTTCATAATATATCGTGAAGTTACAAAATTATTAATAAAGATTTGTTATAATCTTACGAAGTCTACAATTTGCCGGTGACATATTCACTTTATTCATAACTTGGTTTACAGATATCAGTCATACTGTTTTAATAAGGCACTTGAGAGTTCTAAAATAATGTTTCACCCAAAGATATAAGGCGCACCCCAATTAACTAAATGCATTTAGTAACCTGATTCTGATCCTCACATCTTCCAATATTTCGTAGAAATATGTTTTGAAACTATAATCATTATTTAACCTAAAGGGTGTAAATAAACCCTTAACATATACGAGTACGAAAGGCACTTGTTCTCCCCGTCTTTGCGATCATTTTTTTGTTCTAGACCATACCTAGGAACCTTCTAGTTACGGAGATATTGGGGGTCAAAGTTCCAACTTCTTCACAAGTTTTTTTTTAAATACATGTTTTTAATGAAAGATTTTTACTTCACACTCCTCCACGACCCCCGCACTATTCAATCCATCCATCAGCACAATGCTTTGAGTGCTTTCCATCGAGTCCTACCGTAAAACGTGATTTTTCACCCCATAAAAAAAAGTTGATTCCCATCAATAATTTTCGCGTAAAGTTACTTAGTTTGATGTACAGAATGCTTGGTTGACGGCTATGTGAAGGGTCTGTTTACCCTCTGTATGCCTACATAATTCAACGAAAGGTAGGATAGGTAACAAAATAAACAAAAAGTTTCTAAATATGAAGCAAAGTATTGTTAATATATAAGACTTTTAATCCATCAGGCCCACATTCGGATACAAAATCATATTAATGGGATTCATGAGAATATAATAAAACACTTGAAAAAAGTTATATTTTTCAAGCCGCGAACTTTTAATTAAACCCTGACGTGTTCAGCCCCAACCATCGAAAAAGAGATTAACATTTTATCACAACCACCAAAAGCATGTTATCTATTCCTACTCGAATCTATTATAAACTCTATGTAACAAACACGCAGAATAGTTTTACGAAATGATTAGTTATAATTAACCTAAACTGAAAACAATGTACGAACTAGAAAGTTTACGATTTTGAAAGCCTTCAACTTCCTTGCGTCCCGAAATAACTTTTGGTTTGGCACACTTTGTTACGACCTTGTCCTATGTATGGGTTCATAATTTTATATCTGTTACCCACTGGAAACTAAGAAGAAAGAAAATGGAAGATATAGAAACAAGACGTTGGTAGCTACGCTTCACAGCCTAGCTCATCGGCGTAATGTTGCCTGCCTGTCGGTCTTCTACAGACTGTACTTCGGAGAGTGTGCGCAGGAGCTCCACGACTTGATCCCACCATCACCTTTTTACCACCGGACTAGCAGACGCACTACGGCGTACCATCCACACTTGGTTGATATCCCGACGAGTCGTACTCAGCGCTTCTCATCCACGTTTATAATGTGCACAGCCAAAGTGTGGAATTCTCTGTGTTCCCTCCCACATTTAACCCGTCTGCCTTCAAAGCAAGTGAACAGGCATCTTCTGGGCACGCTCGTCCCATCATAGACCTCATCTATCGGTTTCCATAAGGCGTAATCGAGGTCAAGAGCAGGCCCATTTTGTAATAAAAAAAGATGCTTTGCTTTGTTTTGCACAATCCTATTTACAAAGTTAATAATCTTATGTTCTCCACTGACCTGTTATTTCTTCAGGCGTGTCTAACGTACCAGAAAAGCGCTAATTATAATCTCAACACAATGAATTCACCTACATAATGTAACTAATGCAGTAGCACAGTTGTTTCCTTACATTAAATTATACAAATTAATTGTAAGAATTATCCCCTTAACGTGTCTAATAAATTCCTGCGTCTCGCTTCCCAAGCCGGGGAACTGCAAATGGATCCTTTTAGCACACACCGTATGTAGATCTTTATCTCTTTTATGGCCGTTTACGCAAAAATAAAAAAGTACACGTTATATTTTTCGACGTTTAGCTTATACTGTAATATGTATCGGGGGAATAGATGTCAAATATACGGAACCCGCGATATATTCTTGAACGTATTTAATACTTATCCTTCGTAGATTTACAACATGTGATGTAGTTGTTACTATTCCTACATAACTTATTTATGGCACAAAATTTTTGATACATACTAAACTAAAAGCTTTAACCTTTTGAACGCCAGAGCATAAACGCACGCGCTTGCCCTCCACGCCTTGCCACAATTTCACCCACCATTTTGTCACATATTTGTGTCGTTTGGCGTACAGGGCACGCGCTTGCTTGTCACGTGTATGTGACAATGGCGTTCAAAGGTTAAAGCGGTCACGTCATTTTTACGTCTGTTTGCCAAAAGAAGGTCAGAATTAGGTCAAGTGATAAAAACGATCTCTATTAATACTTTAATTTGTGTGCTTCGACTTACGGACCTTAACGAACCGATCGTTTTCGTAAATTAAGAAACCAATTAAAATCCGATTATCGCGTCTCGTTCCAAATTCACCCATTATAATGAAGAGCGGCGTGAAATTAAATTACATGGTTACCTGTAATTGGAATGAAATTATTATCGGTTACTTTGTTGAAGCATAATCAGCCTTTAATGTGCCCACTGCTGGGACACAGCTCTTAAAAGAGGGAGTGGGCAATAAGGGTTGATGTCATATGTCCTCGAATATTTGGTCCTAGGACATCCATTGCTGGTTTCCTCACGATGTTTTCCTTCACTGATTTGAGAGCAATGGTGATGAAATAAATTACACAAGGTAATGGCGATCTACTACTTGTAAATCAGGGCCGCCACCACTGCTCTTTCATAAATATATGAAGGTAATAAGGTTTACCATCGTCTGACATCAAATCAAGTCGCTATCTATTGGCTAAAGTGTCCGCCGTGTTAGTATCACGCGTCAAATTAGAAGGCACGGCCGGGCGTCGAACTGAAACTAAGTTTGAGAGGTAATCCCTTTGGCGACACGTCGTAAGCGATACGGGGGACTACTGCTGCTCATATAGACTGTAAATTATATTATGTAAAGTTACTCTTCTCTAAACGATGAGTCCTTGAATTTACATGAATTATTTCTTACCAGATCTTGGTGAAACGAGGTTTGAATGCTTAAGGAAGGGTTGGGAGATTAAAGTGCTCTAAAAGAGACATCACGGTGATATTTAAGTTTTGTCAAGCCTAGCTCGTAAAGTAATTTAACTATTTTAACTTAAATTTGTAAATTACTTTCCACGTATTACAAATGAAACACCACTTTCAACAATAAATAATTAAGTAAGTGCTCAACATCCCTGATATGAATCATGAAAAGTCCACTTAATCCAAAAAAAAACACGTGTACCTAAAATATATCTACTTATTATTAAAAGTACAATTGTAAAGGTCGCAGGTCCCACCTGGTAGGTAACATCAAAATGATACAGAATTACCCCACTTACCCATTCGCTTAAGCTTTTTATAAATCCTGAATTTTAGTTCAAAAAGTTCACTCAACTTGTAGTAAAGACTTTCTGTTTAATGTAAGTTAGTAAAAACTTATGTAAACTACTTAAATCTGCTAACTTAAGCTGCCCGAAACTGTCAAATTTTCCCAATCGACCTTGAACCTAATAGCTTTAGCGATAAAGTTGTAAATCTTTTGACAGATTGTAGTGCCTTGATGTGTACGTTTCGATGGGTAGAACCATAACCTTTAGTGCATCCATGAAAGTTTTAAAGGTGACCAGCCGTTATCGGAGATTGAAATATGGTGGTGAAGTCTCGTTATCACCATAAACTAGTTACGACGTACTTTTAACCCCGGCTTTATTACTCATATACACGTTATAGTTTAAATTACGGTTCAATCACGATGAGTGTAGAAGCTCGCTTTTATGAGCTTAGAATTTATAACAGAATGTTATTCCGACCTTTTCTCATATAGGAATTGATATTAGAGTGCTTTATTAGAATGTCATGTTTCTACTTGACGTTAATTATTACTGAATATTCTCTGAGATTATGTTACTCTCGTGTACTCCATTACCGTCTGAAATGATCTTAGCAGATAACATTCCAATGTGGTTTGACAAACCTACCTGACAAAGAATATATTGATATTGTATGAGGAGGCTTCCGTGTGCTGTACGTCGGGCTGCGTGTGATTGTAGTAGTGTCTCGCGTGCGCGACGGCCGCCACCGCGGCGAGTCGCTGCGAGCTGCCCATGGCCCAGCCGAGTGGGCTGCGCTGAGCGGTCGCCGCGCCCGCACCCGCCACCAGCCACAAGCGGCGCCAGCGAGCCACAACCGCACCACGCGGCGCCGCCTACGCGACTGCCGCCACGAATTTTGTGCGTTCTTAATTCAAACTTTCTTTCAATTCTTTGTTCTTTTAACCTGGCTTTATTAGGTGACTTTCACCATAATATTCTTTTCAGCCAGTGTTCATTAGGTTTACAAGTATTTTATGATACGAGTGGCCGTGGCACATCTGAAACAATAAAAGTGTAAATACTTTGTAGTTCCATTTAATTTGTATGCCAACCCTAAGAAAAATAGGTAAGTTATTTTAATAAATATAAAATTTTCTTGGAAGAACGTTGAAACTTATTTCCGTGCTGAATTGTGATTTCTTGAAGTGTCGAAAAGTTCTTAACTTCTTAATTCTTTATTGCACACAAAAAATAAGAGAAATACATAATTACAACATATAGCTTATGTACAAAGGCGAGCTTAACCCAGAATTGGGTTTTCTTACAGCAAACCTTACTTGGATTGCGAGAATTTTCAGAGGACAAAAAAAAAGGGCAAAGTCAAGATCAACTGTATTTCAACGTCTCCGTGTTTCAGAGAACGCTAACGACTCTTAAAATAGTAAAATACTCGTATGTGGCAAAATACAATATTTAATTATATTTACATCATTATTTTGTTTTAATCTATGGACTGTTGCTAACTTCTAAATTAATTGAATAAACAATCACTGATTTCATTTTAACAATCATCAGGTGAAAAGTTTATTGCTAAGTAATATCCGTGAGGCGAATCGTAGACTGTCTACGAGCTACACGTTGTAGTCTGGCGTAGCGCCGTAGCACTTTGGCGTAGCAGAAATAGATGCGAACAATTAATTTGCTTCGCGTAATCTCGATATATTTAGACTAGCGACAATTGATTGGTAAAAAATTATGGCATGTTAATGGTTTTATTTATCAGTACCTATAAAACTTGGTATTACGTATTTTAAATTAACGACACAGTGAACAGTCTTTGTTATTTTGTTTAAAACTTTTAGTTTTATATTGCAAGAGATTGGTACGCAGCATAGAGGTTAAACTAAACCCAAGGGAATTATCTCTTGCTTCTTGTGACCATAATACGTTAACATTAAAAAAAAAAGCAACTATTTCTAGGTAAATTGTATTGAAAATAGACGCTATCTAATTACCATTAACCACACAAGCCACACAAGCCTAAACCTACCTTTTAAAACTTTCAAATGTATGCTTTATCTAAGTTTATCACACCCTCAACAAATCACGACTCAACATACCTTACAAACTCCGACAAACTTCCACTAACCATGAGCGTTGTCCACTATTATTATTTATTAAATTCACTGCAGTTTAGTTCACAGTAATAATTCAATTAAGACACAGTATACGATCGCGAGATAAGTTTGTCCTGGCCGAGCGGACACGACGCGAGCCCCCGACGTCAGCTCAGCGAGTGAAGGGAGGCTCTATTCCCCACCCTAGCTCCAACATTGGCCACATACAGCCAGCCAGCCAGCTTGGCCCTGAATTTCCCCAACTATTATTATCGGTTTTCCAAATACATCTAAGTGCGGTTTGTTTCCAGCTGAAAAAACGATTATGGTGTCGTGGTACGTCTATTTGGTGTGATGGTTCTATATTATACTTATTGAAGAATTTAATAGTAAATACTTAATTGAGGTATTTTTTTTTTTCAATTAGAATAAAAATTATTTTTGTGGTGAAGATTCAAAAACCATTTATTTATTTATTTAACAATTTATGTACACACTAAATACAGAAAAGAAGAAAGGAACAAAAAATAGTACAAAGGTTATGCTTATTTCTAAAGAAATCAATGATCATGATTTAATGTGTAGTTTGTAGTTTGTGAAATACCAGGATTGGGGGACATGAAATAAGGTGACAAAGGCAGTAAATACGAAATATAACAAAAAATCCTTTTCCTCCTAATCGTAGTTAAAATTATTTCGACCAGGAAAAACGTTTTCACATAGTTCTATTAATTTAGTACTTAATTACCGCTACTAGACACGTACGCTAACGATAATACAATTGATGTAAACCAGTTAAATAAATGTATATTAAAATATACTCAGGTAGTTACCAACTAACTTTAATTAAACGCTACGAAAACATGTTAAAACATAAACTTTCCAAATGCCAATCGGGCCCAACTTTGGGCCCAACATTAATGACATTAGCGGGCCAATATTGGGTCTTTCCCGTCACTCCCTCGGCCGTGTTCGTCCCGTCATCGCGTCACGCCGCCAACAGGTTCGTACTAACTTCCTACATTTCATTTATTATTATTTGTCACACGAATTTACACCTTATGCTAAAGGATATTTCATTATTGTTTATAATTTCTCTGTATTTTTGCGTGGGAAGCGAAATGGCATGATCCGTATGTATAACTATGATCGATCGATTGCATCAAGACGATTTCTGAATTTAGAATGATGGATTCTTTGAGTACTTGATAATCGAAATATATTTTGAATGTCAAAATCATTAAATCTTTATGTGTTACCTAAATTCAGCATAGTTGTGATACTGTTAAAGCAGCTTTTATTAACTTCAAACTTCCTTTATTCAGTTTATATGAAACGTACGTCACTAATTTAGCCGACAATTTTTTAAAGATAAAACCGCTCAGTTAGCACCGGCTTGTCAATGGCGTTTATTGATTTTTATGGAAATTATGTCGGTCATAAGACGGGTAATGGGTATCTGTGTCTGTACAACAAATGCGTTTGAATATTTTGTTTTCCATGGAGTTTTCTTTTCGTTTTTTATTTTCATTAAGGTATATTTTTTCGTTTCTTGTACTCAAAATCAAAATATCAAAGCATTTATTTAAATTAGGCCAGTAACAGGCACTTTTGAACTGTCGAAACAATGAAAAGTGGCTACAGTCCCAGTCACAAGGCATAAAAGTGTGAAAGTACTGTAGTTGCTCATTCCCTAATCTAGATCTCTATGGAGAAGAACGGGCAAGAAACTCTATGGACACTCTTTTAAATCAGTTTTTACAAAATCTTGGTTACGTCATTCGTGTTGAGATGGTACATTATGTGAGAACAATGTAGCAAGATGTGTACGTTAAAAGTGTCCATAGTAAAAACAATTCAAAAATTTTAGTTCTGGGTGGCAAATATCATGTCAGTTCACTTGAATGCAAGGTTACGAAGCCCAACAGGCGGCGTTACCAGAAACATGTTTCTAACACAAAAAGATGTTGCTCAACAGTGCGTTTGAGCGTTTAGTTTACTGCCAACTGTGGATGCTTGTAAATGGCTTGTCGTTGATTGCCTAACTATAAATTTTAGTATTGTTAGCTGTAAGCCATCCAAACACAATAAAATAACATGAATAGGTACGCTTAAACAAAATTTGTGATAATCAGATTGGTAAGTTGTACGCACGACTGCCAATCAAGCTATACAAAACCAGTTTTTGCGGATCTCTCATTGTATAGGAAATTTATAAAAAGCGGGGCCAAGTTATACTGGAATGTATAGCTTCATGTGCCGCCGTGTGTACTACAGATTCGCACACCTCCAAAGCTCTCTAGTTCGACTTTATCTCAAATAATTCATGTATCAAAAGTATCTAGCCTCCTTGGATTCTTCATTCCTTCTATTTCACATGTAGCTTCGAAGGTTTTTTCTTAAAATATAATTTATTTACATATCTGGGATTGACGGATGCGGCTGAAATTTTCCACGTAACTCATTTTGCGGGCGGCACCATCTCGCGTTTACTAGGGCAGCATGAGTCCCAGGGGATGTAACCAAACCTTAGACCACGCAAGCGAAATCATATCAAGTCCTACATATTATAGTATGTATCTTTGCCTACGTATCTCGGTATGAAATGTGTCAAAAATTCGAACGCTGAAAGAAAAACATCTTTATAACTAGTTATTAAATAAACTCGTGAATTAAGTAAATTTAGCCTCCATAATTAGGTGACACCAGTTTAACCATTAAATTAAAATATTGACAATCTTTTCGTTTTTCGGCCAAAACCACAAATGAAACCGAATTTCGTTTCCAGTGGGTCTCTAAACATTTGCTCTTCTAATGAACCGTCCTAAATATACCAGGGCAACATAAAGGCACCTAGTCTGACACCGCTGTACAGCTGGTCAGTCGTATGTTAATTGAAACGTGAAACCGCTACACATTCATTAAAGTACAAAAGATAACTACGGACTCACGTGAGTACTTCCCTTCGTTATGACGTGTCGGAACCTTGGGTTTGATAATATCGTACTTAATGTTAGGTTGGGGGGCCCGTGGCTAAATCTTTACAGCCACACGGTTCGATGGAAGGTTGAGCTACGCCTGCCGAGGTCGGTCCATGGATGGGTGACCATTTACCACATATCGAGACTTGGTGCCCCGGAAAGCACCTTAAGCCGTTGGTCCCAGCTGTCATTTTAGATTACTAGCTTATGCCCGCGGCTTCGCCCGCTTGGAGTTCGATAATTGTACCACGGGATCAAACTACCGGGATAAAAAGTATCCTATGTGTTAATCCAGGTTATAAATTATCTTTGTGCTAAATTTCATCCAAATCCGTTCAGTAGTTTTTGCGTGAAAGAGTGACAAAATTCCATCCATCCAAACTTTCGCGTTTATAATATTAAGTAGAAAGTAAGGTTGAGTCGTTACGGGTAGTCAGTGGCCTGAAAATTGAAAACCATTCTTACGAATCTAGATTGTGAAAGGTCAGAGAGCCTCACGTCCCAGCCGCCGCGGTAGACGCCCTGGGCGTCGGGGGTCACGTGGTGGCTCCCGGCCACCGTAGCTAGGCGCGGGCCTGTGGACGGCGAGTAATGGGCCAGCTCGCTGTCCGGCCGTCTTATGACGACAGGCCGTGTCGACGGCGCGCCTTAAAGAGATATCAGCAACAATGTAGGGGTCCGCAAGGGCCTATGCCTGCCAGGGCTGCGGGACTGATCGAAAGAGATACCGCGGCCCTGGAACACAAAGGGCAAAGAAGGAACACGGATGGGTTTTAGTCAGTAGAAGTCTGACACTCCCTTCCGCTCCGCCCAGAGCGACGAGGTCATTTGATGATTTCCCATCCAAAATAAAAAAAGGCTATACAAATGCTTAAATGGTAGGTTGCAAACTGATGTTAAACATTAAATTGTACGTGAATTATTACTCAGTTGATGTACTGTTTTAATCTCGCGTTTGCATACAATTTGCTGCAGCTTCGAGTATACGTAATGCACTGTTATAAAGTGCAACAGACTGAAATCAGAATAATGCAATCATTGAACTATTTCAACACAACAAATTATATCGATAATACACCGATCTAGAACGAACGCTTTAGGCATGCTAAGTTTACACTAGACTTAGTTCTGCCCTAGTAAAATGCTGGTACCGACCGCCTCTTTGGTCTAGTGGTTCGATTCCCGGGTCGGGCAAAGTGTCATTGGGCTTTTCCATCAGGAATATCTCAGTAGCAGCCACGGAGTCTGAATTTGTGCACATGAGACTTAAACATAACTGGCGAAATGTGGGTATACTATTTACACCCTTTATACATCCAAAAATAATGCTTAGATCAGATTTAAAATTAATCAACTTTAAATACCCACAATCAGCACAAAAAACTTCGGAAAATTTAAATGTGAATTGGTACATTTTGACAAAACTACGTTAAGCTCATCAAAGAAAAAGAACACGAATGAGAGAAATAAATGATGAAAATATGCCGTAACTTTCTTCTTGATTCTTTCATAGAAGTTCTTTTGACACTTGTGAACAATGACGGGTCTATTTATCAACACCGGCTCTTTGTAGCAATGTAGCCAAAATTCCAACTAAACTCATCTATATGACGGCATCTGTCATGTCCTAAGTTCACGCCCTTATTGCATTCGATAAGAAAGTGGAGAAGGCTCATCGTGATATACAGGGTGGAAGGGACACCGACACGAAAATTGTGAACACGTATTCAGTACATCATTCCTGCCCACATAGAAATTTCAAAAAAATATATATATTCAATTCAATTTATATATTATTTTTTCATAGAAATTTTTGTTTTTTTTTTTTTTTTATCGGAACCTCAAAATAATGAACAATCACGGAAGATATCCCGTAAGTGACAGTATAAGTTTAGTTGTAAACCGTGAAAGCTTGAAACAGTGTTAGAAATTTTTCATCGTTTATACATACATTTTTTTTTAAATCTGCTGTTCACTTTCTTTCTGTGCAATTTTCTAGGAAACAGCTGTTTTTTTTTTAAATAGTAATTTAAACTAAATTAAAACCTTTCTATGTGGATTCAGAATGATGTACTAAATACATGATAACCGTTTTCGCGTCGGTGTCCCACCACCCTGTATAATTTATTCGAAGGGTTTATCAGTCCATGAAGAAAAATCAATTAAAACATGTTTATAAAGCAATATTAAACAGTTTTCTTTCCTCCGTCAATTCATCATTTTCAGTATTTTAATATTTACTCTACTCTATGGGACAGCAATTTTCTTTTCGATTATTATTTTGGTCCCATAGAGCTTACTAACTTTGATGGTCTATGTCGCATCCTTAAATATGACCACACTTTTCTGAAACACTGCTGTTTAGGCCGGTACGGTGTGGTAAAAGGAATCACTCTGAAAAACAAGACTTGCGGTCTAACAATCATATTCCTTGATTAGTTTTGTTTATAGTAGACCTTCTGTAACCTATTCATCTAGTGTGGTAGGGTTGGGCGCACCCTTATAATGTTTTATGGAACGACACAGTGAACACAAAGGCTTGGCAGTGAAGTGAGTACATAAATCTTGGATTACCCGCAATCGACAGCGCGATAATGTAATGACGGGTTTAAGCCCGGTGGTGTTCAGGTTTTTAGGTGACATTTTGTCTAGGTACTACAGCGTTTGAACTATCAGCGGTATCTTCCTCCAACCATTATTCTTGCGGCGACAGAAACTATTTTGAATTCAGGTAGGCTTTCCTTACTTAGTTTTATTTTAAAAATAATACTCTTCTAAACAACTGGTCAGACTGGAAGCCGACCCCAACATACTTGGGAAAAGGCTAGGCATCAGATGATGATCATCTAAATAACGTAATGGGTGCTACACAAAAAAAAAACCTGATTCCGCACAGGTCGTGCGGCCATATCGAATGTATACACCGTGACTTTTTAGTTGTCTTACAACGGCAGCCCACTTCATGTATCCTATGACTACGAAACATTCATTAAAAAAAAATGTATTTATGAGATTTTAATAATTTAAAAATAAAAATATTATTCAGTATTTATGACACATGACGTAGATGAAACACCCTGTTGCGAGCGATGATCTACTGGAGTCGAGCGCTGGGTAGGTATGTTCTCCGGTTTGACACGTAAACATCATTAACAGGAAGTTTCATAATTTTATTCTAATGTATTGTTTATTTATCATTGCACCTATTATGGTAGGTAAAAAAAAAAATCGCGCCTAGAGCTATTTTATGTCGGGTACATTGAGTGGATCACTTTTGTAAGACGACTAAAAAGGCACGGTGTATTTGTGTGTAGTAAGCCCAAAGTTCATCTGAATCATTTTGTTGTGTTCAGTATAGCTTCTTTCACTTATCCAGTGTTGATAGACATACGACGAGAATTAATCCAATTAAGCTGCCGTACCTTTTGATCGCGGAAAGGTCCATTAGTAGACGCCAGACATAATGTTTGCGGGATGGTATTTACGTACACAACGTTTAAAAATAACCGCGGCTCGTGACGCCATTCTAATGTTACTCTTTTTGTTTGCCGTTAATTCCAATATTTGACACAGTTTGACTCGATACGTATGCTAATAAGTGAACAAATGTACAGAATACGGGTTTGGCGGACAAAAATCACAATAATAAATATATAAGTGTATGTATATGGTTAGTATAATGCATGTCAACGACACAGGGCGACGACACCGAGCGTCACGCGAGCCAATTTGCTAAGGTTCATGCAGGGCTGTCCGGCCACTCATATGAACTTACATAATATAACATGTGCGAAGGTCTTTGTAATACTAAAAAGGAAAATTGTAAATAGCAGCCTGCATATAAAAAAATCTTGGCCAAGTAACGGAAAAGTTGGCGTTAAAAGTGGTACATTATCTCGCACATACATATATACAGGTTTGCTTTGTTTTTAAAATTGAAAACCAACACTACACTGTATAAAATAAAAAGGGAAATAATGCACCAATGAAAGTTAACTACTAATTTTAATTCGTAGTACCGCAGTATCCAATCAACTATGATTATTCCATTAGTGTCTTGAAAATAGGCAATGCGTAATAGACATTGACTCGCAACAGCCCTATTTGGTGGCGGATTCATTACACATTCACGAGTTTATCACAGATCTAACACGACTTGTCGTTCACAATGTTACTGTAGGAACGCCTTATAACCTCAAATGGGTATAAGATACTCTATCCGCACTTACGATTGAAATCCCGAGTATTTGAAGACGTAATTTGAAACTTGTTAATCCACTTTGTAAATTGATTACCATTAATCAATTTGGCGTATGGAAATAGATTACCATGTAGAATTGGAGATTGTAGGTACAAATAATACGTGACATTGAATGTGTCTCTCTAGCTACCATCAAGCCGCCTGAAGACCAGATACCCAATCCTCAGGCGCCACTACAAAATTTACACCTTGCACATTTTAAACTTTCAGCCCTCTTGTGAAAATGTGCAAACATTATCGGCCTAGCCTTTTCCCAACTATGTTGGAGTCGGCTTCCCGTATACCCGGATGCAGCTCAATACCAGTATTTTACATGGAGCGACTGCCTATCTAACCTCCACAACCTAGTTAGTACTGGGTAATACGACAACCCTTGGTAGGATCGGTTGTCAGATTTACGGACCACTGTCTTCCTGTAACGACTTCAAAGATCGACAAATGACAGCCGAGACCTTCAGTGTCTAATTGCTACGGTACATTGACACTGACAGCGTTTGATCGCCGTGTAACTGTGTTCCATTGGTGGAATCAGCTCTCGGCCATTGAACTATTAAGAACATAAACGAAGAAGCTTATTTATCATGCAACGTATTATAGGATCTAAGAAAAATAATGATGCCGGCATCCAAACCTTCTTTGTCCCTTATATAGAAAGATTTTGTTGAACTTCAAAGGTTTCTATATGGCCTAAAATAACTCAGCACTGCCGGAAGCCTCGTAATAGGGCCCTTAACGAGACGAGACGATAAAAAGGGGTGGAAGTACGAGTACATACATCATAGGGACATACAAAAATTTCTTTGACATATCATTACCCCCATAACAGGAGTAGGAAGACAGAAGACGGAATTTTTTGCGGGCACCATTGAAGTAGTAGTATTAAAGTATTAGATTCTGTATATTAATTAACCTTTTGAAGACCACCAGAGCATAAACGCACGCCCGTGCCCCTCCATGCCAAGCCACAATTTCACCTACCATTTTGTCACATATTTGTGTCGTATGGCGTACAGGGCACGCGCTTGCTTGTCATAATTATGTGACAATGGCGGTCAAAAGGTTAATTGACGCTTGCAGCTCTACAGTTTGACAGGTTCTAAACTTCAAATTCTCTATTCAAAAATCTGGCTCAATTAGTTGAGCATTAAATTTTGATTTTGTATCGAATCCCCCCAAATACTATGTAGGTACTAACATATAGTTTGGCAGGTTCTCGAGCTCGAAATTCGATATGACTTGTGTATAACCATCAAAATCTCTCGCTGATCTAGCTTACGAAGCGCAGTTACATAGCTTTCAATGTATCTGTATTAGTTTTTGTACGTGTCTCCATTAAGCTCGTAACTTGTGTGTTTTACGTGTAATCCCGAGACTAGACAAGCCACAACTTAGCTGGTTTACCGTCAAACAAGTGAACAGTCTACTGCACCCTATATTGCGTGCTGCTGAGGTTAAAATTAATCCAGAGTTTCTTGCCAATCTTCTTTTAAATTACTTAACATAATCAAATTGTATAAAAATGAAAGAAGTTTAAAACGAAAATGATTTTATTTTGATTGATCCTCCAAATAGTTATTTAGTTACCTTTTAAATGATGTACGCTTTGTATAAAAAAAAAATGAATTAATTGTACTTTTTCTGGTTTTTTCTCGAAGTTGGTCGGAGTTTACTTGTTTATTGTGAATTTTAGGACAGCAAAATAGGAAGTACATATTTATGGTCCACAAAAAGAAGAACACTTATTGCCGTAAACAAGTGACACCCTTTTAAAAAATAAAATGGGAATAATTCGGGATTTATTACTACCGTTTAAACAACTAAACAAAACAGCGAATGTGTATGACGAAGCAGTAGTTATAAAGTCTTGGCACTTGATCGATTTCTTTGAATTATAAAAGAGCTTGCTATGAAGCCCGTTGGGCCACGTTCTTCTGACGTCGACAGCCCGTCGTAACACGCGATTGAAACAAACTGCTTTCATGCATGTTAGGAAAAAACACGTTTATTCTAAAAATAGACAAATATTTACTTTAAAAGTAACTAGATAATAAAGTTTACACTCTCTCTCACTCTCGGAAGTTGAAAAATTAATCCGTATGAACAACAACAAAAACAACTGATATAGTGGGTCGACAGGAAAGAAGAAAAGGCCTTTATCCTGCACTGAGCACATACTCAGATAAAGTATTGTTTCATATGCTTTCTCCGCCTGCCTGAAAAACTGCAGCAGCTCAGATCACGCCACAGGATTATGCTATAATAATAATGATCTGTCATCGAACCGTACGTTCTCTTCAAACTTATGTTTAATGAAGTTTTACTTCATGATAGTTTAAGCTTATTGTCAAACTTGTATTCCCTGTGAGGGGCTGAAACAACCGTTTGAATATATTGAGTGGCAATACAGGTGGTGGTTCCCTAGAGAAGTGGCAAGCTGGTCTCCCTGCGTCATCGCTAGACACGTATAAATAAAATAGTAACGACAAGGCGACTACGCAGCGGGGTGAAGCTTCCATGGCTTTCTATTGTCCTAGTACTTTTCCGTGAATATCTATAACTTTTTAATCAAAGTTATTTTTAAATACCAGTCTTCATCAATAGTTTAAATTGCCGGAAGTCTTAGTGTTAGTCTCGGTTTATAGTTTACACTGTTTAATATTGTATTTTCAGATTCATTCAAATAACAAGCCTGCCAAAAAAAAACACTTGCATACATTTTATAAGCATCCCACGTCACTTCTAGATTCTCGCGAAACTCACCTTCTTGCTACCGTTGCATACTTAATGTACCTACGCCTGGTAACTTTCTCACGAAAACCTATGAATACCCCATTATAATAGGGAATGAAAAGGGGTTGATGTATTCATGGAAAGTTAAACTTAAAAGAGACTACAGTCCCCCAGTTCCCAAAAAATAGCAAGTAACCTACGTTCAAAGGAATACTTTAAACATTTAGAAGGCGAATTGCTTTTCAGACTTGAAACATCAAGAATGCATCTAATTTTACAACTGACTAATTATGATTTAATAAAGAATACCCTGCCCTATGATAATAACGAAAATAGCAGAGTTCACGAACAAACTTAATAATGTCCATTCTGTGTATAATTTCGTACAGATTATTTCCCTATTACAGGAAATTGAATTAAGTGCTGCAAACGTATGTCAGAGGCTGAATACATTGATCCTTAAGGCGTGGAAATAGAGTTGCTGTTCCGTTGCTCAGTTGGTACTTGTAAGTTAGCAGAGCGAAGTCGGACCCGTGCGGGCCGGGGTCAGTGAATTCGGATATCAAATATGCAACTTCGTAGACTCCTCCAAACCACTTATACCAATTGCAAATGTTGAAAATGTTGCAACGTTACCGAAAGTTGTAATAGTTTGAGCAATATGTTCTGAAGATACGTTAATATAACATGCAGTCATGGTTTGGCGACAGTGAACTGTATGAAAAGTTGAATGGAATGGAATGATTATGTATTAAAGAACTTGAAACGACTGACGCTGTTGGTGTCCTTGTAATCATAAATTGATGCATGCTATTCCTTCTCATACGTTCACAATTTGATGTTTAAATTGACGAGTTCATAAAAAGGTATACCAAACAAAATTCTTTGTGAAAACTCTAATAATTTGGGTTCAATAAACAGCTTTTTACTTAAATGTAATCAGAAATAATACGCTTGCGCTCACATATTTTATTCTGGAGGAGTTTTTGATGCCTTTTTTAGTTAATTGTTAGTTTAGTTACTTTAGTTTATTTTATCGTTTTTATTTGTTAATGCATAATTTATATAAAGGGTGTAAACGGCCCCTTCACAAAGCCGTCAACCAAGCATTCTGTACATCAAATTAAGTAACTCTGCGCAAAAATGATTGCTGGGAAACGATTTTTTTTTTTGGGATGAAAGATCACGTTTTACGGTAGAACTCAATATAACGCACTCAAAACATTGTGCTGATGGATGCATTGAATGTTACGGGGGTCGTAGAGGTATTTAAAAGAGTGTCATAAAATTAAAAAATTGTATTTAAAAAAGAACTTGTGAAAAACATGGAACTTTGACCCCCAATTTTTCCGTAACTAGAAGGTTCCCAGGTATGGTCTAGAACAAAAAAATGATCGCAATGACGGGAAGAACACGTGTCTTTCGGCTTCGTTAAGGGTCTATTTACACCCTATATAGATAGTAATTACACACACATAACATCACGCCTGTAATCCTCGAAGGGAGGCAGAGGTGTAATTAATAGTACACTCACATTTCGCCAGTTTTATTTATAATTCCCATGTAATAAAGGGCAACCCTATTGCCCATCAACCGGGCACAAATGCACACTCCGTGGCTGCTGTTGAGAAATTCCTCATAGGAAAACCCAATATAACGGTAAGCCCGACCCGGGAATCGAAGGGCTTGCGACTACTCGACCAGCGAGACAGTTAGAAATTATTGAAATAAATATCGTCTCCTTGTACTATTCCTTGTATCTTCTTTCAGTGCCGAAGGTTCCATATAACCCGATTCCTACCGGCTTCACTTTGAAAAGTGGCACAGTCAGTATTCAATAGCCAATAATATTCTATACTGTAAAGATATGTACTCCGGCTTACCTCTTACAAAAACTGACCCTTCGCTACTGCTACCGTTTGTAGTAAAATAGCAAGCTAACTCTTTAAAACTTTCTCACGTCCTTAATATCCCACATACAGTCACCAACGCGAATGAAAAGCATTTAACATGGATTCTTGAACCACACAGAGTGAAATTAACCACAGCAAAGTGCTGCATAATGACGCACGGCGAGCCGGAGAAACTACGTAAAACACATATAATACATAATGTTTCTAACTTAGCTTGGAGTTAAACGACCGTGTGGCAGAGTTGACATGGAATAGAAAAGTACAATGTATCAGTTTACCGAGTCGTACCGTAAAACGTGATTTTTCACCCCAAAAAAAAAGTCGATTCCCAGCAATATTTTTTGCGTAAAGTTACTTACTTTGATGTACAATTGTGTATGAATTGGAATTGGATATGTGAAAGGTCTGTTTACACCCTGTATAGGGTTAAGCAGAACGGTCAGGAATACTTTCACTGGTTAAAAGGAAGAAAACGAAATCATAGACATCGTTGGGACTTTGATGTAGGGCGTGATGATTACCTGCACTGTGTTTTGTTGTTGAATTTTATTTCTGTTGTCTCTTAACAGATTATGATGCGAGTTATTTTGAGAAATTATTTCGTAAGGTTCTTTGTAAGGTTGGTGTGTGAGGTGGTTGCTTGTATGTATAGATTGTTATTGGTTGGTCTAGTTGTCGCAAGCGCGACTACTAAGCATGAGGTCCTGGGTTCGATTCCCGGGTCGGGCAAAGTGTTATTGGGGTTTACAAACAGGAATTTCTCAGGAGTAGCCACGGAGTCTGAATTTGTGCCCGGTTGATGGTAATAGGCGCGCTCCTTATTACACAGGACTCAAATATAACTGGCGAAATAAGGGTGTACTACTAGATACGCCTGTGCCTAAACCTTCGGGATGACAGGTTTACAGGCGTGATGTTATGTTATGGTTAGTTAACTTGCGTAGAATAGAGAAATCTCTATATTTTACCAAGTTGCAAAAACTGTGCTAACCAGAAGTGGGTACCTAGTTTCCTATTAATAATTAATAAACGTCAAACAAATTTCAATAGTATAACGGTTATACTATTGGTTACACCATAGCCAATCACATACGTGCACTACACGAGCATGGAACATGGTATAACGAATCAGCGTATTAATCTCCGCAACACTGAGGAAACTATCTATACAGAGCGGAAACGGATATGCAACCAACTACAAATGTGTTCTTGTATAAAATCTAGCGGAGGCCCGTTTTTTATTCGGCCTCCATTCGCAATCTATTCACTTCGGAACTACTGTACAAATTGATTTTGAATTTGGATAGATTTACTGAAAAATATTCAGCTGGTTTTAGAAAAATTCCATTGACAAACTGTTTTTAAAATCACGATTGTAGAAATCATGAACATTATTTACCAACTACAAAGAGATCTAAAATAATACTACAATATGTACAAGTATCAAAATGGGAAAACAATTACCAGGCATCAGAAAATTCGTCCACATCATGGTCAATAGTAAAATTGCCCAGAAAGGTGGCAGCATTGCCACGTTGGATGGCAATGCTAATTCTTTGATCAAATAATAGGCCAGCCCTCTGGTCACTTGAAGAGTCGACCAACCGCTTGGCAATATCCCGAAATACTAGGTGGGCACTCGGACCCCATGACCCCAACCCCGAACAGCTCTAACATATAACTACCAATTAAGTTATTGTATTTGCGCCGTTTGAGGTTTTCAGCACCTGCAGCAGCCGCCCCAACACAGCCCACCGTGCTAGGAAGATGGGATGGCGCAAAGGTGTCAACGGAAGGTGCATCCCACACCAAAGGCCTACCCAACTTACACGGCATTATGGTCATACCATCTGGTCTCTACCCATCGACGCGTGCCAAACCATTAGGCTCTAAGACAGCTGTTACTCCGACGGTGGCCAGAGCACGACGGATGAGATCCTTAATGCAATCAAGAACTAGGTTTAATTCTGTCCCAAATATGGAAAGACCGGTTTTCGGTCCAATTGTAAGCTGAAATCAACCAACCAAATAAGCGGTCAATATAAATGACAAAATGTACAGTAGGGACCATAAGTCCACTAGCAGTTTCACAAAACGATCGCATCAAAAAAAGTCGCACTTAGGACCTTTTTCCATAACAAACATTTTGCACACATACACGATCTCATTTATCGCTCTCTTTCATCATTATCTAGTCAGAAAGAGTGCGATATAATGATCATTTGACTTAGTGACAAGCCTGTCATGTCGCGACGGCGTATTAAGTTAGTGGTATTTAATTTCAAACTAATAATTATGTGTCTATCTGGCTTAGCGGTTAATTACACTTTTTGTGTTTTAATTATCAGCACACCACGCTTGGGTCGCCTTTCCAGAATTGGTTAAGTACTGTTTTTTTGTACAACCGTCTCAATTGTTTTAAGGGCTCTTCGAGCACCCAAGACCGGACTAAATTGCAACAAGAGGTTGCACTCGTATTCAGAAATGCGTTTAGAAATCAGATATTTTTATCTTTTCTTAAGGATTTGTTAAATTATTACATTCGGCCAGTCAGCCTTTCGCATTAAGTAAAGTTATTTATGCATTTCCAAGTGATGCAATATTGTTTTACAATTCAAAGGAAGAAAGGACACTTCGTTATTAATGACGGTAACTTGTCAGCCTGTCAAGCCATATAATAGAAGTTTTATGAGTGGCCCAGACCGTGTGATGATTTTTGAAATATCAATCAAGGCTAAGATATTTGCTTAAGAATTAGGAGTACGTGACAGACAGTCACAATATTATTACTTTTAGAATTGGAGCAACTATTTTATAATGATTGTGACTCTAATTGAATGTGTATTGTGGTATGTGTAATGTGGTTCTGTCATTTGTATGACTTAGCTCATCGTTGTTGACAAATATTTTCTCTATAATAGACCATTGTGAATAATCAATTTATTGAAACCACAACAGTTTACAAAACTCTGCGTTCGATAACAACTGCATTTGTATAAAACTGTGTCGCAGTCGTAACGCCCCCCGGGTCGGGGCAACCTTAAAAAAATCGAGAAAAAGCAAAAATTAAAATTAAAACTTAAAAATAAGTGAGTATTATAACCATTTCTCAGTGATCCTTCGACATTCTCGCAAGGTCAGTGGATATATATTGAGCTGTTTATTTACTCGATTATACAAAGTGGAGCTAAGAAAGTGATATTGCCGCCGTACAACTTGAACTCTGGCAGATTCCACTTGGCAGACTCTATCAGATCTCTGTCAGGTCCGGGTAACGACAACAGGATCGAATGGAAGGTCTGAGTGTTTACGCAGCACTACAGCATGAAGAAATACGTGTCTGACTGTTGGTAAATCGCAGAGAGTGTACAGTTCAGTAGTTGGAAATCGAACACGTATGTGAGATATGACTCTTAGCACTGCACTCTGTGCCCTTTCCAGACGGAGCATTAAGCACTTCCCAGACCCACCCCAAGCTGCAATACAATATTTTAGGATGGAATGTGCCAGAGCGAAGTATACTGTTCGTAATGTGTTAAAATCAACAAATGTTCGCAAGCTTTTTAAAGATAAACATTAATTTTCTGAGTCTAAAAACGAAAACCTTAATTTGCTACTTCCATGTCAGCGTACTATCCTGTTATAACACCCAAGTACCGCACCCAAGTACGCGCACCTATAGGATTAAAATCCTATAGGTGCGCGTAATCTGAGCACAACCACTGCAATCACTCGATATTAACCCACTTTTACATGCCGTCAGGACTTAGAGAGAAGGAGGTAGAGAGGCTTTATTTGGAGCAAATGTAATGATTTTTTGTCCTTTCTACGTTGACGGGTATTAGCTTTTATTTAGTCATTTCATTGCAACAAGCAGAGTGGACTCTGCATATGAGCGGGTTTCCAACCAATCCTTACCACGAATGAGCATGGCGGTATCGTCCGCGTAAGTTATATTTTTAGAGTTAGTTAGAACCAGATTACATAGGTTATTTATGTAAATAAGAAACAGGGTAGGTCCAAGGACACTACCCTGCGGGACTCCGTAGATTAAAAAATTCTGTTTGCTTACGTGATTTCCTATATTTACGGCTTACGACGTATTTACGTTACGTTTAAACCGCCAGCTTGTGGTAGGGCCTCATATTTACCAACATTATAACCATTCTAAGTAAGTTTACTTAGATTGGTTTATAATTTTACTTACTTGAGCGCAAGATGTTCCAACAGATTAATAAAAACCGGAATCACTTTTGGATCCTTTAATATCTTCACTAGCTGCCAATGCAGCAATATTTCAGGGCAGTTATTTCTGATGTAGGCAGTTTGTACATAGACAACAAGTAACTTGAATTCTTTCGGGACTAAACACTACGCATTCTAAATCTTATTTAGTTAATACTACCAAGCCTATTAATGTTAGGGTGTTGAGTAAGGAAGTTCTGTAACAACAATGAAACTAAAATATTTATTTGATATCATGGTGATAGAAAAACTCCTAAATGGACAATTAGGATGTTAGCATATTGCAGCCGAAATCTGCAACGTCGGTGGCAACTTTGACCTTGCGGTGGCCTAGCGTAGTACGTACCACCACCGTAGGCGAGGGCCTGTGGACGGCGAGCTATGGGCTAGCACGCCGTCCGGCTGTCTTATGATGACAGGCCGTGTTGACGGCGCGTTCGTGTTCCACGCGCGCCTCACAGAGATGCCAGCAACGACGTAGGGGTCTGCAAGGGCCGATGCCTGCCAGGGCTGCGGGACTGTTCGAAAGAGATACCGTGGTCCTGGAACACAAAGGGCAAAGAAAGAACTTGGATGGGTTTTAGTTAGTACAAGTCTGACACTCCCTTCCGCTCCGCCCAGAGTTGGGGGGGGGGGTCATTTGATGATTTCCCATCCGAAAAAAAAGGTCACGCTTCTGTGCTACTTCTTTCCAATTCTCAAGGAAGACATCCAGTCCCGCCATCTCCTTCGTGGTCTGCCGCGACCCCGTGTCACTGTTTCAGGGCACCAATCCTGAGCTTTACGGGCCCACAGTTCGTTCGGCATGCGACATACATGTCCTGCCCAGTCCCATTTAAGTTGGCCAGCCTTTTGAGCCACGTCAACGATTTGCGTTTTGGAGCGCAGCGTAGTGTTTCGTACATGATCTGTTAATTTTACACCTAAGATACTGCGCTCCATAGCACGTTGGCAAACCTTGACTTTGGACTTTTGGATGTTAGTCAAAGACCAAGTTTGTGCACCGTAGGTCAAGATGGGGAGAATACACAGGTCCATTAGCTTTCGCTTCAGAGACATGGGCGGAGTGCCCTTAAAATACTCCTTCATGGACCAGTAACTTCTTCCAGACATTTTCAGTTCGTCTTGTAATTTCCTTATCTTGCCTTGCCTGGAAAGAGATTACTTGGCCCAAGTAGATATATTCTTGGACATATTGTATATTCTCCCCGGACACGTGTATGCTCCTTTTGGAGCTGTTGGTCATGAGCTTGGTTTTCGACATGTTCATCTTCAGTCCAACCTCAAGGCTTGCATCGCTAAGTTCTTGTAGCATTTGTTCTAGTCCTGTGGCTGTGGGGGAGAAAAGGACAATATCATCAGCGAAACGCAGATTATTCAACCTTGTTTCACCGACGACAAGCCCTTTCTTTTCCCATTTGACTGCCAGCGTCTGAAATACTTCCTCAAGGGTACTGGTGAACAGTTTTGGAGACAGCGGGTCGCCCTGTTTGACTTGACTCCCTTGAGAATGTCAAACTTTGGACCTAAGCTCTCTAACTTAATAGCAGCTGTGCTATGGGTGTATATGTTGCGCAAAAGATGTATGTAAGTTCTTTGTGTTGTTTTGTGAAGGCATTAAATATTGCAGAATGTGTGATGCTGTCAAAGGCTTTAGAATAGTCAACAAAAGCAAGATACAAAGGAGTTCTATATTCTTGATAATTCTCGACTATTTGATAAACGCTGTGTAAGTGGTCGGTGGTGGAAAGTCCTCGACGGAAGCCTGCTTGTTCTGCAGGTTGTTTAAGATCTAATTGGCCAGCTATGCGTTTTTCAATGACTTTGATGAAGGTTTTATAAACATGAAAAATTCGACTGATTCGCCTACAATTATTGATGTCGGACTTATCGCCTTTCTTATGGAGAAGTATAATATTGGAATGGCAAAAATTTGATGGAAGATTACCGGTACGAAGAATGTCGTTGAACATTTTTGTAAGGTAAAAGAGGAGCGATGGTTCACTCATTCTTAGGGCTTCGGTGCTGACACCATCATCGCCGCGGGATCGGTTATATTTAATGTTCTTAATGCATCTCGGACCTCTACTTCTGATATGTGTGGTATATTTTCGGAACATGAATAGCTGGATACAGATTGTCTTTTTGATGAATCGGAATAAAGATTCTTATAGAATTTTGTGCAAGTCTCTAGAACCTCATCTCTGTTAAATTGTTTAACGCCTCGGTTGTCTGTTAGACATGTGATCCACGATTTATGGTTGGTGATTCCATGTTTAGCTATTTTCAGTGATCGGTTCTTTTCTAATGCATTTTGTATTTGTTTTTTATTATATTCTCTCTAATATCTTTTCTGATGCTGCGCTTGACTTCTTTATCTTTTAACCTATATTGTAAATCTCTGTTGATTGTACTTAGAGCCTGTCTCTCCTCTATTAGTTTCTTAGTTTCCCCTGATAGTTTCTTAGTTCTATGTTTATTTTGTTTTACTACTTGACTGGCTTTTGTTATACTTTTTAAAATTTCTTTATACTGCAAATCCACACTTTTTTCTTCATTTTCTACATTTAATAGATCAAAACTGTTTCTTAACTCTAGATTGAATTCTTTTTTTTACAGGTTAGGGATTCTTTGGATAATCTTCTGAATTTGTTTTTGAATAAATATTTGCGTTGCATTTTAATATTTTGTTTTGTTTTTTTTTTGTTTTTGTTGTTTTTTAATGTTTTGTTGTTTGTTTTTGTTGTTAGTTTGTTTTGTTGTTTGTTTTTTTGTTGTTGTTTGTTGTTTTGATGTTTGTTTGTTTTAACATATATTTCCAGGAGCTTCGGTGTTCATCGCACGCTTTATTTAATAGGTCATAGAATTCCTCTATTTCAGCGTCAGGGTGGGGGACTATGGTCAATGTTTTCGAACTTGATATTATAAATTTTAAAACTGCAATTCTTTCTTAATATAAAATAAACTCTAAAATGTTGTTTTTCCATCTTTTTGCCACAAAAAAACCCACTCCGTAGAGTCCTCCGGCCAGTCCATAGTAATAAAATATGCTGTTTTCTCTTTCTATTGTTTCTTCTTACTTCTGCCAGCCCTACTATATCCCAATTTCTCTCTTTTAATGCATTTTCGAGCTCAAGTAGTCGATCTTCTGTTTGTAAAGTTCGAGTGTTATAAGTTAAAATGTGAAGCATTACATCGTTGTCCGGTTTATGTTTTGCCTGGGTCGTGCAGCGGAAGGTCGATCTCACCCGGGGATTCTTAGCACCCCATGCTCCAGGGCGAGCCTGCCCACCGTCATCGGCATCCTCGCCACTGGAGGCGCCGCGCTGGGCACTTGGAGCCTATTGTTCTTCATGTTTATGGAGGGGGATAGACGCATAACCCATCACGCTTGTCCAATGCGGGTTGATGGGTGAACAGTGAATCTGCTAGATCGGTTCATGGGTGCTGTAGACTACAATAAGATTAATGTTTTCCGTCATCACCCTAATTGACATCCTGTTCTAACGCCAATTGTCCAACTTAAGCCATTTGCAAACTGAGACAGTTCGCATGCCCTAAATTGGCTGTGTTTACTTAAAGATGGTAGAGTAAACGTAAACGTTTCCCTTAGTCGGTTTTTACGACTTGCGCGAGATGATAAGCAGCTGTCACATTCTATGTTTTTCTATTGCTCCCAGATCAGCATGGAAGGATACACTAGCTATATTTAAAACGTGCCGTGGGAAAATTTCCGATCATAAAGTGAGCGAAGCCGCAGGCAAAAGCATGTTAGTAAACACAACATCAGAAGCAAGGCCCTGTTTACACCCCCAGAGTGAAGTGACCTAAAAGCTGAACGTCTCGCGCCTTTTAACTCGTCTCGCTTTCGAAATAGACACCGCGCTGTCTCGTAAAACGAATGCCGATGTCCGTAGAGTATTGTTTTAACTGCATCAACTAGCTTTGCGACTGCTATTGTTATGCTTCCTTATGGATTATAGAGAGAAGTATGCAAGCAGCGTTTTATCCAGAGGAATATAAGATGGATAATCATAATTTTATAGGCATAGATGGGATTTTCGTATTTTTCATTTTTGCGGGTGACAATTACAGTAGTCTTAATCTAATGGTCCATCCTCACACGCAGCATTCGCCTCTTATGTAACTATTCAGATTAATTTGTCTGAGATGAGTTTGATCTATACTAATTTCCAATGGCGATGTTACATCTATTCTACCTATAGTGACCAGCATGGAAGTAGCATAGAAGCTCTAAGTAAACTCTAGCGCTATAAGTGAAATGGGAAGCGACCAGACGGCATGACGTTAGTACCTTGGAAGATGGGTAGGCCTTTGATGTGGGACGCAACCTGTGTCGACACCCTTGCGCCATCTCACGTTGCAAGTACAGCGGGCTGTGCGGGCACTGTTGCTGCGGCTGCTGAGATCCTCCAGCGGCGCAAATACTGTAACCTTATTGGTAACTACAGTTTTGAGCCGTTTGGGGTCGAAACGTTCAGGTCATGGGCCCTGAGTGCGCGTATCTTTTTAAAGGATATCTCTGGCCAACTGGTCGACACTTCGCGTGACCAGATGGCTGGGCCTGTCTTTGGCCAAAGAATTAGCATTGCTATTCAACGTGGCAATTGCTATTCAACGTGCTGCCAGTCTTCTGAGAACGTTTCTGGATGACAGCGATGCGCAGGAGTACTTTGACGTTTAAGTGTCCTATTGTCGTCGTTGTATACATATATGTAGGTACTTACTTTTAGTCCTCTTTTTAGTCTTTTTTTTGTATATAATTTACATAATAACCTCACTTAAATAAAAATCCTCAAAATTAAATAAGGTTTTATAGACAAGGCTCAAAAATAACCTGTGGTCTTACATGTCGTAAGGGTACTTCCGCAAAAAGTTTCAACTTTTATAAAATGACGTAGGTCTGGCAGTCACGGGATCTTGGTCCATAATGATTTTATACTCACTACTACTGTACACTCCACTCAAAATATCGTTTCAACTTACGGAATATCATTTCACAAAACCAGGATGTACAAAACTTATCAGTTACAGACAAATAAAAACAGAAGGGATCCCGGTAAAGCCCTTGCCGTTTTTAACAACGATTAAAAAAGGTTTTCTAATCTAAGATCGAAACAAAAATGGAATACTGAATGCTACACCGAAAACGGTTCGGGAGGTGTAAACGAAAATGTTATTGACGAAAGTTACGGTCTAGATCGCAAGGTGCTGGTCGTGTCTGGTTTGACGGCTTTACGGTTACGTTGAATGACCTCATCATGTGTTACCGAAAAAACTTAATTTGTGATATTGTTGTATAAACATGACTGCAGTGAGACGCATGAAATTGCTCTAGACTCCTAGCGCAATCTAACGAAACACATACTCTAGGGTCTAGAGCAGGGGTTACCAAATGGCGGACCGCGGCAAATGAAATTAATTAGTGACCCCTGGTCTAGAGTATGTGTTTTTGGGATGAGCCCTTGACTCCTATATTTTACTATAGAATCTAAACGGACACAGTTGGCGGCCAAAGATTGGTTGAAGGCTTACTGCCTAAGGACTTTGGAATAAGTACTCCATCAATAAACTGATGTGTGAAACGTTCTAACAACTCCCCGAGGAATCTAAGCATCTTCATGATACTTTATTTCACGCTCGACGAAACGGAGGTGTATGCGTTAGGGTGAGAAGTTTGTTTGTCACCTATCTCCAAAACGGTTTGAATGATTAATTTTTGGAAAACGCTCGTGTTCGACCACTATCGCACATGATGGCTGCACGCTTACCTAAAGCTCCGTTTTTATGAGAAATTATGTTGATAAACAGTTGTCCCGCAACGCAAACAAACATATGTATGTTGCCGAAACAATGTGCGTATACGGGGCTATTAGTAACTTATTCACTCGAGTTTTGAAAACATTTATAAAGTTCAAATAATGTTTGTTTCAGGTGCGTAGCTAGACATTGCGATGAAATGGTGGGTCGAGGGCGTGGGGCGCGGCGCGTCGGCGCAGCTGTCGCGTGTGGCGCGCATGCGCCGGGCGCTGCTGCTACTGGCGGCAGCGGCGTGCACGGCTGCCGCGGTGCTGTACTGGCGCCAGCAGAGCGACGACCGGACGCACCGCCCGCTGCACTCGCTCTACGCGTGAGTACACACACACACACACACGCATACAAGGCTGCGGCGCTGGTGTACTGGCGCGAGCGCCAGCAGAGCGGACACACCGCCCGCTACTCTCGCTCTACGTATGAGTACACACATACACATGCACGGCCGCAGCGCTGCTGTACTGGGCCATCTTTTCCATTGGTTACTCTGGGCAAGTGCACGATCCAAGGCGGAGCCAAGTTCCTGTAAGTGTCATAGCTAGTGGCAGTCAAAAAAAAACATAACTTATCCAAATTTTCGAGCTCACTTCCTTCGTTTTTGCATCCTACATTCTTATGATTCTCTAGCTTTTCAGCATAAGAAAGGGTGTTTTTTTAAAAGGCGCAGAATTTTCGCATTATTGTCGAAATACAGGCCGATTTACTGCGAAAAGTGTGTGCAAATTGGCCAACCGCGGTGATCACATGCCAGAAATCATATTCAAACATTAATGACATAAAATTACCAGTGAAATAAAGCCAATTTCATGGATATCAAAATCATTTGTCTGTGTTCAATTTAAAGTTCTCCGCCTCTAAAAAACCACCCATTCATTTTGTATGAAATGTAGCCTAACGTCTCCGAGGCCGGGTGAAAAAGAATTAGAGCTCGTTTCGCTGGCTCGTGCATCTTGCATCCTACAAGGGCCCCATTCATCTCAAATGCCCAGGGCCTCTAATTAAAGACGGTTAAAGACGGACCTTATCGGCTATGGGATCGGCCTATCATTACTGACAGGACTATTGTTGCCAATAAGCCTGATATAGTGGTGATAGACCGATCAGCACGGCATAATGATAGGTGATGTTACCAACCCGCATGACGAGAACCTCTTGAAAGCTGAGTAAGAGAAACTAATAAAATATATCGACACGGCACACGAGGTTGACGCCACGTGGAATATGAACTCGACTATCTTTGTGCCGATTGTCGTTACGGCTAATGACCAGATGGCCAAGAGCCTCGATGAACATCTGTCGAGGCTCTCGCTAGGCGGTTGTATCAAGTACCTGATTGGGAAGGCACAACTTCTCGATACGGCCCGCATTGTAAAGAGGTTCCTGTCCTTGGATCCCTAAATACCGATAGCTTGGTCTCTGCTCCCTTAAAACCTCCTTTAAATATAAAAAAATGCATAATAATGAATGTGCAAAAAGTATGAATGAAGGAAAATAACGTATACAAGATAAATCTGTAAATAAGCAGTTCTACTCAATACAACAGCTTTTACTAACCATTCGTTATAATTTTTACAGAGGTGTCGAGCCGCAATGGACCTGGGTGTGCCGTAACCTGCGTTGCGAGCGCCTGCTGGCCTCCGAGACTTCGACGCTGCAGTCGCTGCCGACCTGCAACATGCTGTGCGACTCCACGCAACTTTGGCCGCAGCCCACCGGACCCGTGAGCCTCGCCACGGCCGTGCAGCCAGTGCGTGCCGACCGCTTCACATTGCAGGTCATCGCCTCGCCCTCGCGCGACGTCTCCGATCACCTCGTTGAGGCCTTCGAGCTCATGAAGGAGGACATGCGTGTGCTGGAGCGTACCATAGAGCCCGAGCGCCGCACCACCGACTACGGCTTGCCCCGCGACGTCGTCGTGCGAGTCTTTATCAACGGCAGCGGCGACCCGCGCATGCGCCTCGACACCGACGAGAGCTATAAGCTCTCGCTGAGGCCCTCCAAGAAGTCTCTCTCGGCCGACATCACCGCTCATTCCTTCTGCGGCGCCCGGCACGGCTTCGAAACTCTGTCGCAGATCATTTGGATGGACCCCTACGCCGCGACCTTGCTCATATTAGAGGCGGCCACCGTGGTGGATACGCCGCGTTTCCCCTACCGCGGCCTGCTCCTCGACACCGCGCGCAACTTCTTCCCTACGCAAGAAATCTTACGAACGATAGACGGGATGGCCGCGTGCAAGTTGAACACGTTCCACTGGCACGTGAGCGACTCGCAGTCGTTCCCGCTACGCCTGGAAAGCGCGCCGCAGCTGGCACAGCACGGCGCCTACGGGCCCGGCGCCGTGTACACACCGGACGATGTGCGCACCGTCGTGCGGCACGGCAAGCTGCGCGGCGTGCGCGTGCTGCTGGAGGTGGACGCGCCGGCGCACGTGGGCCGCGCCTGGGGCTGGGGGCCCGCGGCTGGCCTGGGCCACCTAGCGCATTGCGTGGAGCTGGAGCCTTGGTCCGCCTACTGCGGCGAACCGCCCTGCGGACAGCTCAACCCGCGCAACCCGCACGTCTACGAGCTGCTGCAGCGCGTGTACGCCGAGATCCTCCAGCTCACGGAGGTGGACGACCTGTTCCACCTGGGCGGTGACGAGGTGTCGGAGCGCTGCTGGGCGCAGCACTTCAACGACACGGACCCCATGGACCTGTGGCTGGAATTCACGCAGCGCGCGATACAGGCGCTGCAGCGCGCCAACCACGGCCGCTTGCCCGAGCTCGTGCTGCTATGGTCCTCGCGCCTGACGCGCTCGCCCTACCTGGAGCGCCTGGACGCGCGCCACGTGGGCGTGCAGGTGTGGGGCTCGTCGCGCTGGCCCGAGTCGCGCGCCGTGCTGGACGCAGGCTTCCGCTCCGTCATCTCGCACGTGGACGCCTGGTACCTGGACTGCGGCTTCGGCTCGTGGCGCGACAGCTCGGACGGGCACTGCGGGCCCTACCGCTCGTGGCAGCAGATGTACGAGCACCGGCCGTGGGCGGAGGAGGCGCCGGTGGGCGGGTCGGCGTGGCGCGTGGACGGCGGCGCGGCGTGCCAGTGGAGCGAGCAGCTGGCGCCGGGCGGGCTGGACGCGCGCGTGTGGCCGCGCGCGGCGGCGCTGGCCGAGCGGCTGTGGGCCGACCGCCCGGAGGGCGCGGGCGCGGACGTGTACCTGCGCCTGGACACGCAGCGCGCGCGGCTGGTGTCGCGCGGGATCCGCGCGGCGCCGCTGTGGCCGCGCTGGTGCTCACACAACCCGCACTCCTGCCTCTAGCCGCCCACCCTCTGTTGTACGTAGTGCAGAGTCATCCTTAGTGTACACGAGTAGCTAGTAATTGTACAGCGCTTCTGTTATGGTTTTGATTAGTTAGCGAGCGTGGCCGAGCGTGCCCGAGCCCGGATACGTATCGATACGATTGTTGTGTTCCCCGCGACGAGAGTCACTGCCGTCGAGACTCAAGTATTCGAGTATCGACCACTAATGTTCGTAATTTATATAATAGTCGAGTGCAATTAGGCAATAAGGTGGAACGAAGTTTATAGTGGTCGGGTTTCATTGGACTTTTTTTATTGAGTTCCTAAGAGAGTGGAGAAGAAAGTTAAAAAAAAAATTTGGCCGCTCGCGACTTTTTTTTTTTTTAGTTTCCTTTGGATTATTCGTTTTTCGTTTATGAATAACTTCAAAGTCGACGAATTCGTATTGTGGCGTAATAGTGTGACCTGCGTGCATCCATTAAAAGCCAATTTGATTGTGACTTTGTTCATAGTTGTCGAATTCAAGTATTTTTTGATTTCCTTTTCTTCATTTTTTTCTAAAATATCGAATTTTAAGACTAAAATTTTCTTTTGAAATTGGTAACTGATGCTTTTTTACACATGTCTGGATGTAAAAATATTCAAGAAAACTACTTTCATGAGTGTAGTGACTTAAAATTCATTCGCAAATGTGAGAAAATCGTCGTTTTTTTTCGAAATGTTTCTATAAAGCATAATGTGCAAATTATTGTCCAAGTCCTCCAATCCATTTTATTAGCTATCTAATGAGGTAAAATACTGGTATTCAGCTGCATCCGGATATAGACTGGAAGCCGACCCCAATATAGTTGGGAAAAGGCTAGGCAGATGATGATAATGAGGTATAATAACTAGAAATATTTAAGGATACTTGTTAAACATTAGTTACTGCTGAAAAAGTAAAACATGACAAAAGGCCTTTAACGCTGAGAATTGGAACCGGTATCGGTTTCGGTATTGATATTAAATTGCGCGCAGAGACCCAAGCTTGCAACTAATGTTAGATAAAAATCGTGCGAATCGGTTAGGTTATAATTACGATATTTTTTGTAAATTTACCAGCGGCACCCATTCCACCTTCGTCAGCAATAATCAACATTTATCGAATACCTTCAAATATTTTTGTAGTTTATATTATCTGTGGATAGTAGATATAATAAGGATATTTTCAGGAAAATATTTACGTTGACCGTCATAGAAATATTATGAGAAAAATGGCCTTCTTTAAATTTTACATAGACGATTTTCTGACATTTGCAAATGAATTTTAAGGCACTACACTCATGAAAGTAGTTTTTTTGAATATATTTCCATCCAGTTATCTGTAAAAAGCATCAGTCACCAATTTCAAAAGAAATCTTAGTCTTAAAATGCGATATTTATGAAGAAAATAGGAAATTTTCAAAAAATATTTGAAATATGCATTACATCGAGCAACAATGAACAAAGGCACAACCAAATTGGCGTTTAATGGATGCACGCAGGTCACACTGTTACGCCACAATATGAATTCGTCGAATTTGAAGTTATTCATGAACAAAAAAAAAATTCCAAAGGAAATTAAAAAAAAAAAAAGTCGCAAGCGGTGAATTTTTTTTTTAACTTTCTTCTCCACTCCTTTAGAACTCTATAAAAAAAGTCGAATGAAAATCCGACCACTATAAACTTCGTTCCACCTCTTGAGTATTTTTTGTCTAATTGCACTCGGCTATAAGTAGTTACATAATAAAACGTGTTACATAGCTAGGCTGATGATGTATGTGATAAGAGACTATAACTTATTAAAAATGTATTAATTAAGACGGGAATAGTAAGGAGTGTTCGCGAAATGAAAGACCTGTGGCCTACAGTGGATTGTGATATAGAATCACTCATATAAATTAGGTGAATCGCATTTTATAACGTGTTGTTGAGCTTTCTCTTTTAATAATAACAAATCTATTAAAGTTGCTTTGTTTCTGTAATCAATTGTTGTGTTAATAAAATTTAGAAATTTGTATTTGATCGACTTTTAAATTTACTGATAAGTTTTAAATGTTTGTTTGATCAAGGTTCTCACAGTGACCTGTAACCAGCTGGTTAGTATTCGAGTTCTGTGTCGGAGCTCTGTGATTAAATCTTAGGGTAAAAAACCTGGGAAATTTGTTATCAATACACTTCCTCGAAAACTGGTTCTTATCGCATTACGATTAGGTTTAACATTCAATGTATTTCACATTGGTTGATGTGTTTACATTTATCTCCACTAGTGTTTTATTTTCACAGATAACAATAAACAATTGTTCAATTCCTATAGTTGGCGGTAATTGTTTTTTTTTAATCTCAGCAAAGAGGCGTATTAAGGCCTTAATATTTAATGAAAATTTAAATTATGTTTATGAACAGAATATCATGAATATACATTATTATCTATAAAATATTTTGCTTTGATAAACAAATATTTTTTGAAATTCAAAAAATATTCGTGTTTTTTTTATATTTAACGCACGCGCGTTTTTGGCTGTTTTGCGGTTTCATACGTTTGCTTTTCCTGCAAACCTGCGAAGGCAAAGTGCGGGGGAAAAAACAAATAAGTCATAGTTTCATAATGATTAATGACAAAAATACTTTTCGTTCTTTTTGTTCGTTTGATGGCATTGAAAATGGCATTTGTCACTGCAGTTCTCGCAGTTAATTCCGTATCGGCTGCAATGACAAAGTTTCCCCACTTGTATCAAAATATATTTAATTCTTTATCATTTTTCTAAAAATGCAGGATACATTTTTTCCTGTTTTTTTTACATTTGTGAAGTTTCTGACCTGAAATAGAATTTTATTACCTGAGAAAAAGATTAAATTTACATTATTTTGCTTACTTTTATGGGTGTAATTATTATGTGGACTATATAACTTTTGTTTAATAACGAAATTATATATTGCGCACATTTTATGGTAACGTGATGTATAGCGTGGGCTGTGTGGAGCCAGCTTTAGTTTACTAGAATATCTTGAATTCTTTACATTAGTTGTTTTAATGCACACATACTAACAAAACGTTATAAAAACTTGGCAGATCAGAGACGCTTGATACACATCATCTGTCTAGACTTTTCCCAACTACATATATTGGGGTCGGCTTCAAGTCTTACCGGATGCAGCTCGATATAAGTATCTTACATGGACTGTTTATCTTACCTCCACAACCTAGTTAGTACTGGGTAATACCCCTACCCCCTGGGGTAGGTACCCCAGGGGGTAGGGGTATACCCGTCTTACTAAGGGGTGCCCAGGAGGGCACCCCTTAGTAAGACGGGTTGTCAAACTTTCGCTTCACGATAGACACGCACGTCTCTGGTCTGCAAAGCTTCCAGCAGTTATGTTGATGTGTTAATTATACGACGTAAACGCACAGGATGTATGTTAACAATCTATTAAGTACTAAGTTGTTTAATTATTGAAGTAAGTTATTAGATGCATAGAAAATTAATACTTTGGATGTTTGCGTTATTTGTGTGCGTTTATATAATAACTGTTATAGGAAGTAAGAAATGTTAATTTGATGTTCAAGACGCACGACCAATATAAACCGAGCTACCACGAGCGTGCGTTGTAAACGTAACGTAAATTCGTCGATTTTAAATTTGATATCTATGGATGTTACTGATTGTGCTTGTTGCCAACAATTTAGCTTAAATGGTATAGGATAATTGTAATTTCGATTAAAAAAACGACGTATTTACGTTATGTTTACACCGTACGCTCGTGCTAGAGCCTCGTTACATAAAACCGACACGCGTGTCGCTTGCGAGTAGATCGAGTAGGCGGCAGGCGGCTATACCAATAGTATAAATTTAACACAGACACAATATGTAAAAGCAATATCATCGGGGATAGTGCAAATTCGCGAATCTACCATACGTAAAGTGCGCGTATCTGCACTATGAGTAGGTTTACAGGGGAAGGTTATACGTTTATTTTTTTTTTTCAACGATTTTGGACTTCACTTTTACATGCATAGTAACAATTCATGTGTTTTATGTATCGTTAACAATAGCAATCTATTAAATTCATTAATTTAGTCGCTACGACAATGCGTATTGCAACTGGCTACATTTGTCAGATACGCGGAATTATCCAATGCTATTTCCGAGACTTTGCACTCTCCCCGACGATATGATGGAAATAAAGGGTGGAAGGGACACCGGCGCCGGCGCACAAACGGCAAATAGAAATTTTTCATCGGTATTTTTTTTATATCTGCTGTTTCCTACAAAAGTGTAATACCTACACGGTCAAAATATATGGAGGTTCTGGGGGGGTCAGAATGATGTACTGAATACGTGTTTACCGTTTGTGGTTCAGCGTCTCTTCCACCGTGTTTAAACGACTGGCTTTGAATTTAGTCGTACTTACATTTACATAAACTCAACTGAAGTTGGTTTGACAGAAAACGACGAGCACATTATCGCCGTCAAGCTATGATGATGATGGCGTCTCTTATAGATGCGGAGACGTGCAGCTTATAACATAGTTGATTAATTGAGCATTACTTAAGACGGACAATATTATTTCCTTTATTTATATATTTACAAATCAATTACATTTTTAAATATTCCTTAGAAAAGTTATTGTTATAAACCTCAATTAATATTTACATACTTATCTTCTCTTGTTGACTTGAGTGATGATATATTTTTGTCGTGGTCCTCCCACTACCAGTCATACAAAGTAATGTTCAACCTAATCAGCAACAATATTTTTACATTTACACATTTAATCATTATTTTTCTAATTTCATTTTGAAACGTCATACATAATTTTAATTTACTATTGAGATTTTTTTGTAAATAAATCGATTATTTTGTATATTACGATCATATTTATGGTTTATTTATTTTTTAGTTTTAGTTTAGTTCATTGTCTTTAGCAGTTGATATCCAATAATTATGAAATGTGTTCTGACTGGCTTGTTTACATTGCGCGTGACTGTACACTCCTTTTAGTTATTTTACCTCCACACTTTAAAATCACACTGAACTTTAAGCTCCTAGCAATAAGGTTGCTATTAGGTTACAATCACTGACAAGTCTGTCGAAATTATAGTGATCTTTATTTTTCCGGAAATAAGGTTTTTTTGCGAGAGGTGAAATAATTGACAAAGGAATGTAGCTCGCAGTGCGCGACAGCGGCGCGTGTGACGTCAGTCGATGTCGAACAGAGTGGTAAACCTCAACTCAGTTATAAGCATTGCACACGATCAGCATCGCCTAAACTAGAGCCGTTCAGGATTTAGACAACACATAAGCAATGTAATGCGACCGCATCCGGTCGGCAGTAGCCATACTTGGATCTTTTAGCGTGGCCATATCCGAATGTTGTTATAAAACAATTTCCACTGTCAGTTTCATGTTTACCAACAGCTCCTTGAATTTCTGAATTTCTATCATGCCAAAATATTTATGTAACATTGTAGTAAAAGAAATGGAGTGAGGAGATGACGATCTGATGCAGAGCTTATAAGTGGCTATGAGCTTAAACGACCTTGCTGTAGTGACCTGTCAGAGCCTAACTGCGGGAACTTTGCTCAGTTGGACATTACTCCGGGACGAACGCGCCGCGGTTGCAGTACGCGGCCTTATCTTAATAATATTTACTTTCACTGAATGTCATTACAAAATAACTATCGAAATAAGTGTGCAATTTTTTTTCTAATATTGGAAAATGTCTTTTAATACCAGACAGATATAACGCATTGTGTTAATGAGCTAGATTTCATTCCCCGATAAATGTGATGAGTAAACTGGCACAATTTTGTACATTTTGTATGTAATGTTGGTGCTATAGTGATTTTCGTGGTGTACTTCTATGAATTAAAGAAAATATGAAATTAATTATGGTTTATTTAACTCACTTCTCCCCACAGTGTGTATTCAAATAAAACAATAACTTAAAAAAAGCAATAAATAATTTATTTACTAACAATTTCGTTGACATAATCAAATTGAATAAAAATGAGACTACTTATTTCTTTCTAAAAATGTTACTCAGCCTTCTGCTTCGTGGGGTTTCCTGGAAAGATCAGAAATGAATGATTTATCACCTGATAGCCCACCACAAGTCAAAAATATAAACACAGCCACATCCATTACTCCAAATCGAGTGTGGACATAAATATAGTCGTTGGCGCCTTATTCTGCAAACGCGGATCTTAAGTTTTATCTAATTACATAAGTTTAAAGATGTTGACTCACTTCGCCGGTATCGTTTTTGTTGGACCGGAACAGCGACCGGATCCGGGACGGAGTGCTAGTCTTGCGGGACGGCTGCGGCTCGGCCTCCACGCGCAGCGACTCGCGCAGCTCGGAGTCCTGCAACCAATGGTTACATCATAAGCACCCTTCTACTCTTCCTTCCATATTTTTGTTTTTATTGACAGATATCTGTCACTCATGTGGCAATCTCCTAGAAGTCTATGGGTAATATGTGCTGGTTCAGCACATCAAGAAGTAATAAAAATATTAAATGGCTAGATTACGACCGTAAAAAGCGACTGTAACAGAGCATAAACCGACCGCTTTACTGGACGGTATCAATTTAAATGTAATATTCTGAAGGTTGATCACGTATTGGTTCAATTAGTATCGTAATACCTACGTGGATTATGGTTATTTCAAAGCAAATAACCTGTGGGATATTGTTAGGACTTTGTAGACGCTTAATGTGCCTTTGATGGGGCAAGGCGGAGGACTCATTAAAGCGGTCGGTCTATAGATGTAGAAAGTAGACACCTTGTGTTTAACCGAAGATTAATAGATTGCTGCGTCCAGCAGAGCACAAAACTTCCTTTAAACCCTTGCCTGCTAAATTCCCTGGTGGGAATACAGGCGTGAAGTTATGTTACTTAAGTAATAATCATCTGCAAAACTATTTCGCAACAAATAACCCCGCACATAGATAAACAAGTCTGTCCGGGCCTCTTGGCTGAGATGATTGATTGAATGTTGCAACTCACGGTAGCGGATAGTCTGCCGGCCTGCTTGCTGGGTGTGGGCGGGCCGGGCTTCTTGTACGCCGTGATGCCAACCTCCTTGCGCTGCGGCTTCGCGCCGGCCGGGCCCGCCGCACCTACGCACTGTGAACATTCGCGACAAGCACACAGGTTGAGAAATACAGATGGCTCATTACAAATAAATGAGGAAAATATTAGTAAGATAAGGTTAGACTGGAAGTCGACCCCAAACATAGTTGGGAAAAAGCACATTGCCTCGTCACTCTGCCAACCAACAACAACAGCTTCCTAGTTGTTTATCTGGTGACCATACACTTTGGAATGGCGCACTACAGTCCTTTTACAGTTATTATGCTTTGTCGCTGGACTGAAGCTTCATGTTGTGTTTTGACAAATACATACTTCGAGGTGCGGTAGCTGGTCTATTTGAAATAAATGCTTTGAGTTTGACTTTACAATCCTCATTCCCTCTACTGACTAAGTAAAGCACTATTAAAAAAAAGTCATTTAAAACTTACCTTGATATCTTCTTCATCGACGGCTTGTGTGAATTGTGTTTCAGCGGGATAGGAGCTTTTGAGGTGCGGGGGACACAGAGAGTTCCGCCAGCGCAGCTCGGAGAGGCGCAGGCCGGGCGGGCCCGACTCGCGGGGCCCGGAGACCCCGGACTCGCGGGGCCCGGGGACCCCGGACTCGCGGGGCCTGAGGGACCCGGTGACCCCGGATTCGCGCCGCGGCGTCGCCGACAGCTCCTTCAGCCAGCGGTTGTCGAACACCTCACCTTCCTCATCAGACATATGCATGGCGCGACCCTCTGACGACAAACAACCGAAATATTCGTAAAAAGATACCTCGACTGTATGGTACTGCACGTATGAAGACCGCAACCACACTGCGCACTTTAGAAGAACAAAGTATATTATTATGTACTTTGTTCTTCTCGAAAAGCGACTTTATTGTTTCTTTTGATGACGTATAGGAAGAAAACAAAAACCAGTTTTAACAGAATTTAAAACATTAGGGAGCGTATTTTTATTATACGAATGCATAGTCCTTGTTGTGTGACTCTGCAGCATTTCGTGACTTGTCTTACCTCGTCTAGTCCCGTTGTTGTTGTGCACAGGGAGGGAGCGAAGCGAGTCGGAAGGCCGGCCCGGCTCCTCTTGGAACGGAACGAGACCGGACTGCAAACGAAATATTACGTTATTATAATGGCCGACAACATAGTATGCAGTGGCTCTTGTATGTTAGTTTCCCTAAGAATTGTAACTGAATATTATGAAATGAGTACCATTTGAAGTTAGTGTATGAATAGTAGTGTGAGCAATGATGATATACATAATATGTAAATTGAGGTTACAATGCTAAAAATTGAGTCTCAATTTTATTTTTATCGTTTTATTGTTACGTACTGACAAATGAAAGAAAAAGATATTGCATGCTTTTTTAGCAAGAGTAAGTGACGTGACAGGCGACGACACAAAATGTTACTGTAATTTAGGTAACTGTCATACAGAAAAAGTATGTTACTTGTGTAGGATGTTTTTAAACTTATATGATGATGTGTGATTAGTACGTACGGAGTGCACGTGCTGCAGCGACATGAGACTGCCGGAGCGCTGCTTGCGGCGCAGCCACTCGGCCTCGTCCTGCTTCATGAGGAACTTCTCGCTGACGCTCCACAGCTCGGCCGTGAGCCCGCGGATGTGCGCCTCGTACGCGCGCGACGACTCCGCCAGCTTGTCGCGCGCCTGCGCCAGCTCGCGCTCCAGCGACTGCATCTCGCCGCGCTGCTTCTCCTTGAACACCGCGATCTGCTCAGTGTACAGTTGTTTCTGAAAACGTTCCCAGGAGTCAACACTGGTGCGGGCACCGAAATACAAGAATTCACTTCAACGCGTGCAGCAGGCCATGCATACATAAATATATACAAATATATTACCTTGCGAATCAGCAAACTACCAATGCTTTAATGAACACTCTAGCCAAAACATACAAAATAAAACAAAAGCATCCATTAAAACAATTTATTGAAAACAACATAAGTAAATAAATAATCGACTTCACAAGCCACACTCAGTGATCCATGAGAAGGTAGCACCACCACACCAGCTGGTATAGCAATATCAACAACAGTACGGGGAGGATACTGACCATTTTGCTCTTCATGCGGTCGAGTTTGTCCTCGTACTCGGCGCGCACCTCGGCCACCGTGTCGCGCGGCTCGTCCGTGCGGCAGCGGGCCACCTGGTCCAGCAGGCGCGCGAAGCTCTGCTGCAGCTCCGCCAGCTGCACGTCCAGCGCCGCGTCGGCGCAGGCCGGGTCCCGCTGAGCGCGCGCCCGGCGCAGGCCGCGCTCGAGCCAGCGCTCCAGCGCCAGCGCGGCCTCGCACAGGTCCTGCAGCGCGGCGGCGTGTGCGCGCTCCAGTCGCGCCAGGCTGGCTGCGCCTGCGCCGTTCTCCAGGCGCAGGATCTCGCGCCGCGCCGTGCGCTGCAGTGACGTCACGGCGCTCAGCTTCTGCACGTAGGCCTCGCGCGCTGTACTCAGCGCTTTAAAGCTGGCCGCCTGCTCGTTCAACAACTGCTTCATGTTCAGGATCTCCGTCTCGTGGATCATGTTCACTTCAGTGAGTCTGTCCCGCTCTTTTTGTAGAGCTAATTGCTTCTCTGAGCACTTTCTCAGATGTCTGTCTGTGGTCTCCAGGAAGTTCTCCAAATCCTCCATAGTGACGGTCGCAGCGCTGAGGCTGCGCTTCACCTCGGCGTCGTAGTTGTTCGAGTTGCCGAAGTTGGTGAGCTCTTTGAGGACCGTGTTGGTCTTTATTTCGGCGATCCTCTTGAGTATGAACGCCTGGTACTTGGCGGACACTTTAATGATCTGCGAGGCTTTGTTCTCGTTGACGCTCGTTTTGCTCACTTGTCTCTTGAGGTCCGCGATCTCCTCGTTTTTCTGGTGCACAATTTTCTTGAGCTGAGTGGACAGCTGGTGGCAGTTCTCCTTGCTGAGCTCGAGCTCTTTGGTGACGTCGAGGAGTTTGGTCTCGGACTCCGCCAACAACGTCTTGAGGAAGGTGACGTCGCTGTGCAACGTCGTGATCGTGCGGTTCTTGTCGAGGATGATCTTTTCTAAGTCTGAGATGGTCTTAAGGCTCTCCGTGGAAGTGTGTGACATGTCTGAGGATGTGTTATCTACCTGTTGTTGGAGGCCGCGCAGCTCCTTCTCCGTGTGACCCGACTGCTTGTGGCTCGATACCAGGTCTTGGCTTTGTGCGGCTGCAACTATAAAAGATACACTTCATTAGTCAAATATATTTTTTACCCCAAAATATCAAAATGAACTGCTAACTAAAAACCTAGCTATATTTATAAATGAATATTGTTCCACGTACATATCTCTCTCTGTCCAATAGCCATGATGAGCTCTTCGTTTTCCTTTCTCCAAATGTTCAAAGCTCGCCTCTCGTTGTTAATATCCTCTAAATTCTGTTTCAATTCCTGAATAGTCGTCAACTTCTCTTGTATTTCCTTTTCGTACTTTTCCTTGGCGTCCTGTAGCTCCTTGGTAATAGAAGTAATGACAATATCTTTCTCTTTACTCATTTTCGAAACGATCGCATCTTTGGCTCTAGACCCTTCTTCACAGAACTCCACTTGACACTTCAAGGTATTAAGTTCTTTTTGGGTAGATATAATTTCTTTTCGTCTTTCCTCGAGTTCTATCTCAGCCTTATCGTGATATTCTTGTAGGATGGCACATTTGTTGACAAGATTAAGTTTGTCATTGTTAACTTCAGACAGTTTTCTAGTCTGCTCCTGCGCCTCTTTGAGAAGTTGTTCCAGGTTGGATATCACTGAAAAGTAAAATTATGAAATTAGTCTTCCCTGGGAAGTCTGGTGGTTGACTTCAATCCAAATAGCAAATAATTCCAATTAGCACACTATTACTATTACACCTACCGTTTCTATTATTTTCAATGGTTTTTTCTAAACATTCTTTTTCAATTTTTAAATTGGCAATTTCTTCACCGTATGAAGTAATATTTGATTCCAAAAAGCAAATGTTAGATTTAGTTCCTTCATTATCCATTATTAGAGCATTTTTTTGTTCTTCTAAAATTATTTTATCTTGTTGGAGCATTTTTAAGAGATTGTGAAGTAACATTGCTTTTTCTTCCATTTCTTTAATATTTTCGATCTTTTCTTTAACTGTACATTCTAAGTCTTTGTTTGTTTTTGTTAGTTCTTGGGATGATTTTTTAAATTCTTCAATTTCAGCTTTTAGTTGTATTCCAGTGGCGGCAAGCTCTTTATTTCGGTTTTCTATTGAATCCATATCTAAAATAAAATACATAGATTAACTTCTTTCCGTAAAATATTACTCCAATAGTTAACATTTATAGAATTATAAATAAAATTAATTGTGTTTTAATTCAGGCAAAATACCCATATACAACAAAAAATAATAAATTGAGATGAAATAAAAACAGTAAAGTAGGTAATCATAGGAAAATATCATTAAAAAGTCATTATATGTAGTCGTGTTTAAAAGATCATGTTACAGCCGCAAATTGTCCCCATCTGCTTTTGAGGCCGCGCGCTGTGACTCTGAACACTTACCAATTTTATATTGTTCAACAGTAGTCAATAGATTTGTATTCTCCTCTTGCAATTTCTTAGATTCAATCATTTTTGTTTGCAAGTCAGTCTCCAGTTTTTGAATGCCTGAACCTTTGTCATATATTTCTACAAATGCTGATTCTAATGCAGATTCTCTCTCTTGTATTTTTGCTTCTAAATTCTGTTTTTCTATTTCGAATGCTTCTTTCTGAGCCTTTATTTCTTTTTCAACTGTTTCTTTTTCAAATCTTATCGCTGCCATTTCTTTAAATAGCAACTCCAAGGAAGTTTCTTTTTCCTGAAGTTTTACTTCGAAACCTGTCTTTACACTCTCCAACTGTTCTGAGAGTGTTGCCTTCTCTTCTTGTACCATTTCATTGGTTCGTTCATGTTCTGATATAATCTTATTTAGAGTTACTCTCTGGTCTTCCATAATAGATTCTGTTACCGTCACCATGTTTTTAAGTATTTGCCTTTCCGAGTCAAAATCTTTAATAATTTTTTGTTGGTTTTGTGTTTCAGTTTTTAACTGCTCTTCTAAGGCCTTGATCGCTGTAAATTATCATTTCATAAATATTTGTCGTATACATTTTTCGTAAATGTATAATGATTGACTTGAAAATATAGTTTTATAGTTCAATTCATACACACACATATACAATTCTTACATAATAAAGCCACATTGCGAGCAATTTTCAACCAAAACATGGCTTTTAACCACCTTTAAATAATGCCGAGTCTTGAGTGAGAATTTTTACTACCGGCCCTAGTATGGAACCCTGAGGAACCCCCATCTAGGAAGCCACAATATACTCCAATAAGCAAAAAACTTTTGTGTTTAGGCTCTAAATACTATTCTCATGGCATTGAAAATTTGTTTAATAACTAGCTATATGTATACTGCAGAATTATTTATTGTTGCTTACACAATCAAATGCTTAAGAAAAGATAAAATCAGCAAAATAATTACACCTGTAAAGTAATAAAACAGATCATGACAAGAAATGCACAATGATTACCTTGACCATTGCCTTCAATGGTTTGCATAACCCGTTCGTTCTCCTTTCTGGCCGCGTCTAACTCCGCAGTTTTATCTTTCAAATAATTGCTGAGCTTGGTGATCATAACATTCAAGTTATCTATTTGACATTCATAAGTGCTCTTCAGTTGGTCCGTCAAGTTCTCGTTGTCAATAAGTTTCTCCTTTAGAGAATGGACTTTGAGCTCTAACTGTAGTTTGACACTGTTGAGATCGTTCGTAAGAGATTGGTTCTCTACTTGTATCACGTGCATTTCTCTTACTTTGTTATTTAACGTAGAGTTGTAAGTCTCAGTTCGTTTCGATAGTTCTACAAATATAATTATATCATTATGAAGAATAGTAGCGCTACAACTTTAAGCTAAATAGTCGATATAGTCGATTTTATAAAGCTGACCCCAACTACAGGCAGGAAAAGACTAGGTAGAGATAGATAGAGGCTGAAATGTAAGTTATTTGATAGTTCGAAGGATGTTTAGTATCCAGTTGAAAGGTCCCCGCTAGCGGAGTCGGAATAGTTAGTTATACGAGTACATATAAATGTTTGAGAACATTGCAGTTCTCACGACTCTCCCCTGCAAGTATAAGCGCTGCAAAGTTCATAGAGAATTACTATAATGTGTAGTAGTTGACCAAGATTTATCTATGTATACCAGAGAGAAAAAAGTTAACAGTCAAGTTTAAGAATGTTGGTTAAAGTGAGGATCAACACTGAAACATGTTTGTAAACCGGGCATTTCGGGATAGATTTAAGTGCGTTACTCACCAATCTTATTCTCATTGACGACTTGTTGCAGCTGTTTGATCTCAGATTGTAACTCAAACAATTCTGTCTCTTTCTGCTTCAAAACCATTTTCACATCTTCCAATGAACTTTTACAGTCTTCAAGCGCTTTTTCTAGATCCCGTCGAGTTTCCATTTCAGTGAATATCGAGTTAGCAATGTTTATTAGCATTTCACACTTGTCGCTGGCCTGAGTATCTGCATGGTAAGAATCCAATATTTTTTGTAACAATTCTGTGGTTGTTCCTTTATTTTTCAATTCTTTCACAAAGTTTTCTAGTCCCACATTTAAAGTTATCGTTATTTGTCTGTTCAAATCTTCTTGATCTGAAATAATACAATTGTTATTCAACAACAATAGTTTCTGTGTGTGATAAGACTCATTTAAAATTAAGCAGGATTAGTAACATAATAAATGTGACATGATATGTGGATGGATAATGGATGGGCCGTATGAAAGATGATATGGCAAGAAAGGAGGTGTCTGATGAGAAAACATGCTGCGCCGACCCCAAATAAATTAGGATAAATGCAGGAGAATGATGATGAAAAGTGCTGTGATAACTTACTTTCCATATCCATTTGTAGACTCTTCATATTCTGAGTTACTTTTTCAAGCTCTGCTTGTACACAGTTGGCTTTAGAAGAATAAGTTTCATTCAACTCGCACAACTTCGTGATCATTTGATCTTTCTCAGTTTCCTTTACATCATGAGCCGATTTTTCAACATCTAAAGTCTTCACTAAACCTTCTTTTTCAGCAAGTAATGATGCTTTGTCAGTTAAAAGAATTTCTTGAACAGTTCTTTCGTGACGCAGCTCAGCTTCCAGAGATTCAATTTCAATATTTAAATATGCAATTTGAATCTCATTCTCCTTAAGAAGCACCTCATTAGATTTCAGCTGGGCCGTCATGTCTTGTAGTAACTGTATTTTGTCTTCTTCAACTTCTCTTAGCTTTTCAACAAGACGGTCCATTTCTATACTCGCTTCTTCTTTATTATTTTCCACTTCTTCTATCTTCTGCTCTATAAGCTGTTTCTCCAATATAAGATTCTCCTTTTCTTGCTCAGCTAGGTCTCTCGCAGCTTTCTCTTCAATAAGTTGTTGCGTGAGACATTCGTTATTGTCCAGTAGAGTTTCCGTCTCTGTCACTTGTTTCAATAGTTTTTTCTCGAGTGTTATCTTGTCGGCTACAAGTGAATTCCTTTCTTCTTCAAAAATCGTTTTAATCGTTTTTTCTTCTGCGAGCCGCTGTGTCAGTTCAATATTTTCATTATGAAGCTTGTTTTTCTCGTCAACAAGAACTTTCATGTCTTCACTTTGCTGTTTCTTTTCTGTCTGAAGACTGTCTTTAGCGGCCTTTTCCTCCATTAGTTGGTTTTGTAAAATCTCTTTTTCTTTCAAAGTAAAAGCACTTTTAATTTCTTCCTGAGCTATTCTCTCTACAAGTTTATCTACTTCTTCTCCGTTCTTTGTGTCGGCATTTTTCATTTCCGCAGTCATTACTTCAATTTTTTTAATCAATTCATCTCTTTCGTTTTCGACTTCAGAAAGATTTTGCTGTAACGTTACCACCTTCTGAGTTAATTGTTTAATTTGCTCTTCCTTAGCTTCTATATTTTGTTTATTCTCGACTTTGTATGACTCCCAAGTCAATGTAATATTTTCGTAATCTTTCCGGATGGATTCTAGCTGTTCAGTGTTCACTTTCAGTTGCCCCTCTAATCTGTCAATGACACAGTCCTTTTCTTTGAGTATCACTTCATGGCTACTGTTATCCTCTTCCATGGCAAAATGTAACTGTTCATTTTCTTTTTGCCATACTTCTATTGCTCGTTTCTTACATTCGTATTCATTTTTTACTTCGTTTTTCAATTCAGCATTTAATGATTGCAGCTGACTAACCTTTTTTTGTAAATCTTTAGTCTCAATGGTTTTCTGGTGAGCCAAATCTCTGATTAGTTGATCCTCCTTGGATAATTTCTCTCCTAAAGTTCGTATTTCTGAAAGAAAACAATGGAATTGTTAGCTCTGTTTAAATATTGGGTTCCCAACATCTTATCTTACTTACTATTATAAATGCGAAAGTGTGTGAGGATGGATGGATGTATGTAAGGATGTTTGTTACTCTTTCACGCTAAAACTTCTGAACGGATTTGGATGAAATTTAGAACAGAGATAGTTTATAACAGGATACTGTTTATCCCAGTAGAACGATCTCGTGGTACAATTGCCGAATTCAATGTGGGCGAAGCCGCAGGCATAAACTAGTGCTTAATAAACTTTAAAAGACGATACTAACCTTTACATTTCCCTTCAATGGTTTTCATGGCAAATTCAAGTTCCTTTTTTAATATTATTATTTCTTTATGTTTTGAAGATATTTCTTCATTCAGTTGCGATGTGATGTTTTCTAGCTGCATGCGCTGATTCTGATATTCTTTTTCAATTTTGTTCTTATATGAAATTTCTTCATTCAACCTTTGTGTCAACGCCTCTTTCTCCTCGTGTACTACGCTCATATTTTCTTTTTCCCAATTAAGGTTTTCGACTTCCCTATTAAGTGTATGAATTTGATGGTCTTTATTTTTAATAGTTTTCCTCGAAGAACAGCTTAGTTCTTTTATGGTCTTTTCAGTATCGTTTAATTTCGCCATTAGCTTAGACATTTCTGAGTCATAGGTTTTCTCAAGGGCTGCATATTTATGTTTTTCTTTAGTCATATTTTGATCTAAACTTCGGATTGCTGAAACAAAAACGAATAACTTTGGAACTAACTGGGTTAAGCGAGACCCTCACATCATCATCCTCATCTGCCTAGCCTTTTCCCAAAAATGTTGGTATCGGCTTCCAATCTAAACGGATGTACCTGAATACCAGTATTTTACATGGAGCGATGATGACCTCCATAATCTAGTTAGTTCTGGGTAATACAACACCCCTTTTTTTTTTTTTTTTTAACGTGGTAAAATCGTCAAATGAGTCCTCCCACCCAGGGCAGAGCGGGAGGGACTGTCAGACTTGTACTGACTAAAATCCACGGTGTCCTTCAGTAGCCCTTTATGTTCCAGGGTCACGGTAATTCTATGAGTCCCGCGACCCCGGCAGGCTTTGGCCCTCTAGAGGGGGGCCCCGTCATTATGCTGACACTCTTTGAGGCGCGCGTTAGTCTGGTAGTCAGACTTTCGGGCCACGGTCTTCCTGTAACGACTGTCAAAGATCTACAAATGACAGCCAGGACCAACAGTTTAACGTGCTATCCGAGGCACGGAGGAAACTCGGTATGTTATGGACGGTCACCCATCCACAGACCGACCTTGGCAAGCACTGCTTAACCGTGTAGATCGACCTGTCCGGCTAGTATTATTTAGCCACGTACGACACCATCACATCTAAAATTCATTACAAGTACTAATGCAATGAGCATTTATGGCAATAAGCACCCAAGGACTCCATGAGACGGGTTCGACCTAGAGTGGAGTTACTAGATATTAATGTAGACTATAAGGAAATATAAAGCTGTAACGTAATTATTACGTACCTTTCTTGTTCTCTTCGTTGGATTTTGTCATTTTTTCACAATCAGCCCGCAACTGTGATATTTTTTGAGATTTTTCAAACAGATCATGGTCCAGATTTGCCTTTTCTATTAGCATTGAATCTACTTTGTTCTGCAAGGTTTGATTCTTAGCAGTCAAGTCAGCTAACTTATGATTCATTAAATCGATAGTTTCCATTTTATCAGAAAGTTCATCCCCCAAAGACTTTTGAGTGGTTTCCAGTGAACTGCTGAGTAATTCAAAGTTTTTACTTTTGAGATCATTCTCATTAGTCAGTTGTGCCACGTCTACAATAAGTTGATCATTCTCTGCTTGCAACTTTTCAATTGCATCTTTGGCCTCTTTCAAGCACAATTCCAGTGAGTCAATCATTCTCTCTTTGCCGGTCAACTCAATTTTTTGTTTAGAGGCCTCGACATTCAGTTTATTTAACTCTTCCGACATATGCAGCTTGTTCGCCTGTAATTTCTGTAGTTCCTCTTGATATCCGATCTTATGATGTATCTCGTCTTGTAAATGTTCCTGCAATGTATTTATAATAGCGTTTTTCTCGTCTATGTCAATTTTAAGTTTTTCTAACTCTTCACTGTAAGAATTTTTCAAATTTTCGGCATCTTTAATTAGTTCATCAAATCTAGTAGTTTGGCCATTTATCTCAGCCTCCAATTGTTCTTTACTTTGCTCCAAATCCCTGCAATGATCTTGCAAGTTGCTTACTAAAAGCTTAAAATGTTCAATTTCTTTCGATATGCTTGCAATATTTTGTTCCGAACTTAGTTGCATGGCAGTCATTTCTACATTTTTATCTTGTAATTTATTCTCAACCTCGCGTTTCTGTTCATGCAGTTGCTGCGCATTCAAGTGATACTTGTTTGACATCTCTTTCTCATTTCTCAAATCAATTTGAAGAGTTTCAATCATCTCACCCTTCTCGAAAATGTTATTTTGTAGCTCAACCAGTTCATTGTTTCTATTCAACACCTTTTCATTTAACTTCATCATTTGATTTTCATAGCCGTCTCTCATGTTGACCCTTGCCTGCTTCTCTGTTGCTAATTCAGCTTTCAGCCCTGTTATAACCTGTTCCATTTTGGTAGTCTTATCAGTAAAACTTTGCAGAAGAGAAAACTTCTCTTCCTGTAATGTTTTAATTTCTTCCATTTTCTTTTCAATTATTACTCGAGAGTAGTCATTGTTTTCTTTAATCTTTTGTTCAAGTTCATTAACTTCATTGTTCAGTTTGGTAATTTCGTCATCGTAATAAGATTTCAACTTATTATTCTCTTCAATTTCCTCATTGATGCGGTGTCTGAGATTACAAATGTCATTTTCTCGCTCTGACAGCTCTCGTTCCAAGTTTAGTTTATCATTTTCAGTTTTTTGATCCATTTCATTCATGTCATCCTATAATGCATTTATGATGGTTAGTAACTTAGTACTAATAAGTACAGTTGACTGCTTGGGGTGTACCCAGTAGCTACAAATAATTGGTTACTTACCTGTAATCTTTGCAGCTGCTGTGTGAGAGCCTCGACCTTGGCTCTTTCCTCCGACAGTTGAACCTCGACGACGTTAACGCAAGCCTCGCTACAAACAGCTGCAACACGAAATATGCCATTGTTAGTAGTTGTATAATAAACTGGTGACCCACCCCTGTTTTGCCTGGGTGCAATGTGCTGATAGGCGACATGCCAAAACATATTATATTATTATTTTTATCTAATTTTCTTTTTCCAAAATAATTTGTGTTCCACTTATTATTGTCTTTTTCTTCCATATTTTTTCTGTTAGTCAGTCATATTTTATCTGTTAGTAGATCTCATGAGTCATCCCCTTTCTAGCCGTGTCATCTCTCACCCAGTGCATCCATCGTTTCTTTGGTCAAAGATGATAATGTAACATACATAAGTTGTGTTGCAAGGAGTGCATGCTGGCGTCAGGGTCGTCACACTCGAGCAGGCTGGAGTCGAGGCCGTTGCGACGGTTGTGCTGCCGGAGCTCGGTCACAAGCTCCTTGAGCGCGTGCATGTGCCGTCGCTCCAAGTCTAACTCCTCAGCCAGCTGTGCGGCTCGATCGCTCTCTTGCTGGCTCAGCGACAGCCATTTGTCACGGTCTTGTTTGAGCTCCTCCACCTGAGAGCATAGTTACAAGATCTCATAGAATGTAATCATTTATCGATGAGTCTGTCTGTTGAAATACCATTGCACGTAGTAACTGAATACATATGTGGAGTAAGTAAAAGGAGAATGGAACATGGTTGCATTCGCAAAAGGTTATTGTTTTGAAAAAGAGGGTGCAGAAGGGCGTCGCCAGCTTTTGAGCTAGGGGGCGGGGAAGGGGGGGGGGTAGAAATATGAGGGGGGGGGAAACAGATTTTTAAGGGTTAGATTTTCTATAAATACATATATGTATAAGTAGAAGTTACTAATTTTGAAAAGTCTAGGAACTAAAAGAAAATGTCTTCACTCCAGAAAAGTTAGCTATTCATATGTTCTTTTATTTAGAAATAGATGTTACTTAATTGACTTAGGAGATAATTTTAAAAATAAAAGACAAAGCTCCAAGAGCGACCGAAGCGATCTCGAAAATTTTAACACCGTAGCCTGGACAGGGAAGAATGTTTTTGACCCTACATATGGGAATTACTTGGTCGACATTCAGACCAAGTCAAAATTCAAGAGGAAGTAGGCTGCAAGAGCGAGCGAAGCGAGCTCGAAAATATTTTTACACACGAGACTTGTAGAGGTTAGAATTGTTTCGATCCTTCATACAGGAAATCCTTGGTGAACTTTTAGACAAAATCAAGATTCAAGAGAAAATAATCTGCAAGAGCAACCGAAGCGAGCACGAAAATTTTTACATTATGCCTTGAATTAACAATTCTAACCTGTACAAGTCTCGTGTGTAAAAACACACGAGACTTGTACAGGTTAGAATTGTTTCGATCCTTCATACAGGAAATCCTTGGTGAACTTTTAGACAAAATCAAGATTCAAGAGAAAATAATCTGCAAGAGCAACCGAAGCGAGCACGAAAATTTTTACATTATGCCTTGAATTAATAGAGATATGTAATTTGAGATCAAACTATCTACATGGTCCATATTTTGCAATTTTATGTATGACATAATTACCTATTGAGGCCTCGGGGCAAGGGCCGTAATTTATTTCAGCCTCTGTCTATAGCGGTAGGGATCACGCCAAAATCCAACAGGAGTGCCAATCCAGAGGCAGAAAAAAGGAGCCTCTGGATAAAAAAATTTCGCAGGGTGCAAAATGTGTAGAGAAAAGTTTGTAGAGGCAGTAAGATTATTGAGAGGTTCATTTTTAGCCTTAAAAATATAAAAGGGAGAGTGCGGTTCGACTGTACGCTACAATTTATTACGTACTTTATAATTCTATGGTATCAGGGGCGAAAAAGTTGTAACTTAAAAAAACCTGAGCCTCTAAGGGGAAGCAGCCAACGGTCGCGCGCCCCCCCCCCCGCAACGAGCGACGCCCACGACAGCCTTCCAAAACAACCACACACATTTTGTTCACACATAAATCAAGTAATTAACATGAATTTAAATTTTCCCGAAATTAAATAATAAGGCTTAGGTTGGCTAATGTTATTTTTATATTCTCGTGGAGACACAAGAGAATAGAAAAGTCTCTATTTTTCACCCAGGCAGCTTCATACCTTAGCCTTGTAAGTATCTCTCTCAAAGACCGCGTCATCGAACATCTCCTGCGTGCGCTCTAACCGCTCCTCCATGTCTTGCAGCTGCCGCAGCAGCTTGCCCTGCGACTCCGACTCCGCCTCCGCCCCGCGCGACTCGTACTCCTGCCCGCAACACATCGAAATCTTCGCCTTCAGATTTACAATTTCCAGCTTGTATTGTTCCTTGTCTTTGGCTGTGAACAAAACATTATCATTTTAGCAAAAAGCCCCACAAAGCGCCCCATTGCTCTCGTGGTCGCAAGCGCGTCTGCCGAATGTGTGGTTCTGGGTTCTATTCCTATGTCGGGCAAAGTGTTATTGGGTTTTCTCAGCCCCGAGTTCGGAACTTAGCGGTCATACCCCCGCGACTCTGTTCAATGTAAGGAAAATTTCATTGAATAATCAGAAAAAAATCTGGACATCATTACATACACATCACATTAAATTTTTTGTTGATTTACTTTTGCGTAAGGATAAATTATTAATTGTATATATGGGAAGAGAAAGATCTGGACGACAGAAGCGGGACAAAATTAATAAAATATTTATTCATAAAATGTATACACCGTGACTTTTTAGTCGTCTTACAACGGCAGCCCACTTCATGTATCCAATGAATACTAAACATTCATTAAAAAAAATATAGGTATTTATGAGATTTTAATAATTTAAAAATAAAAATATTATTCAGTTTTCTGACGCATGACCCTGTTGCGAGCAATGTTCTACTGGACTCGAGCGCTGGGTAGATATATTTTCCCGTTTGACACTTTAACATCATTAACAGGATGTTTTATTATTTTTATTCAAATTTATAATTTTTTTCTTTGTACCTATTATGGAAGATAAAAAAATTGCGCCTAGAGCTATTTTATGTCGGGTACATTGAGTGGACGACCTTTGTAAGACGGCTAAAAAGTCACGATGTAAAAGCAATCTGACTACCTTCATAAAACTATGATTATAAAGGGTGTAAATAGACCCTTAACATATACGAAAGGTACTTGCTCTCCCCGTCTTTGCGATCATTTTTTTGTTCTACACCATACCTGGGAACCTTCTAGTTACGGAGATATTGGGGGTCAAAGTTCCAACTTTTTCGCAAGATTTTTTTTTAAATACATGTTTTTAATGTAAGATTTTTACTTTACACCCTCCACGACCCCCGTACTATTCAATCCATCCATCAGCACAATGCTTTAAGTCCATTTCCATTCGTGTTTTTTTTTAAATTATTTTTTGTATTCATATTTGAATTACATTATACCATGTTAAGTCAAACTGGTCCTCCAAAATTGACGCATTAATAAAAAAATTAAATTTATTATTTTATTTATAATTATGACTAGTTTTTTAAAATAAAACTGTTGTAGTTAATTGTTCAGATTATATTCATGTATGTTAAGCCAAATTGGTTCAACGAAATTGCCCCATAATCCAAAATTTTAAAAATGTACATGTACATTTTTTTAAAAAAAAGCGCACCTGAAGCCGCGATGCCGAGTATGTCAAAAAATCCGAAATAATTCAAGGATTAATCTCCTAGAAGGGAATTAGGGCCAATTGTGCGATAGCAGAATTATCGTATTTTTTTATGTTGACTCCATACAAATTTTTAAAGAAAAAATTCTCAGACTTCCGTTTACGTACCCATTTCATAAAGAATATATTTTTAGTCATGTAATTAGTTTCCTCTAGCATTCCATGTGAAAAAAAAATCACTTGAAAAAATGATTTGAATGTCTATGAAACGTTGATTTCAGCCCACAGTGCGTCGTCCGTCAAGTAGCGCGCGACTAACGTCGCGTCGGTGACATATCGGCGACGGCGTGCCTGTATACAAACCTCTGTGAATTTATATTGCGTTAGTCGCCTACATACTAAAGTCGCCGGGTATCGGAGATTTGCATAGCGCTGTGTATGAAGGGCCTAAGGTATTGGTGACATTGACATTCGGTGAAATTGACAGTTGAACATTCCGGTTTTAAAATTTAATTCTTCGTTTGTCGAGATTGCTTACTAACCCAAAAAAAAATAAAAACAAATATTGAAAGCAGCAGGGCCCTGAAAGGCCATCCTTCTTTCTATTTGTTAGTTGAAGTACTAGGTGGTGTCAGTATTGCTACTTGACCGTAGAGTTTTCCACCACTGCTGGTGGAGGATTCCACTCATTTAACTGTCATCTGCCACCAGTGGGGACAGAGGCAAGAGCAGATGTGATAAATAGTTGCAACTACCGCCAGTGGGGACAGACCGGTGGGGGCAGACGGGAATAAACTTTGACCAGGCACCTATCGTGAAGATTCGTACAGATTTATAGAATCATAACATCTCGTAAGGAATATTACTATTTTCAAGTTTAATATTTCAGTGCTAGCCGGACAAAAGGTAAGTAGTAAACCATTCATATTTCATGGTCACCGCATTTCTATCTGATGTAGATGCAGAAACAATTATTTCTGATTTTTTATTACTAGGTTCCAATTTATACTGAGACGTAATATGTCGTGAAGCAAAATGTTCTTATGGCATTTTATTTTGGTTATTATTATTTTTAATACGGTGAGTAATTTAAAATTAACCATTAATAAAATATACAAATAACTACTGAATAAATATATAATATTATATCAATGATTAAAATAACATTTATTACGCAGGTACAATCGCAAAAAACTGCAGGTAACATTAAATTCATGAATTTCAATCTTTCAGTCATACATTTGAGTACCTAACTTTAATATAGTTAATTTGTTAAGAGGTCTTACATTTAAATACCTATTTTAGATAGAACCCATGGCGTAATTATGAAAGATGTCAGACTAGCAGTGGCGAAGGTTCCATACAACCCGATTCCTACCGGCTTCCCTTTGAAAAATGGCACAGTCAGTATTCTATAGCCAATAATATTCTATACAGTAAAGATATGTACTCCGGCTTATCTCTTACAAAAATTGACCCTTCGCTACTGCAGACTAGACGTTACATTCGCTGGAGACGATCATTATGAACCTGTGGTTCATGTTCAATTTAGTGACACCGATGATTCCCAAAATGAAAATAATGACGGTGATTCCCAAACTGGTAACGATGATGATCCCCCATATGCTCTTGATGAACTCGAACGTAAGCAACAAAATGCCTTTAAAACCAACTTTGATCTTAAAGAAAAGAGTGATAAATTTCATTAAAAAATCTGATTCTTCCATTTATAGATGATGAAAACTACCGAACCGACTATGATGAATATGATGATGACAAAGGAAAAGGAGATGGTAAGACAAGTAGTCCGCGTAGTTTCTTGCCCATTCATTTCCATGAGATCTACGCTTTGGAATGGGTACCTAGAGTCCTTTCACAGTTATTATGCCTTGTGGCTGGACTAAAGTTTATTTTTTTTTTGTTTTTGACAATTTATAACTGGTTATTTGAAATAAATGCTTTGAAATTCAGTTTGAGTAAAACACTCTATCATTTAAAAACCTTCCTAGGTAGACCATGCAAGATACATTACAAGAAGTGATCTTGAAGAAAAGAGTGATAAATTTCATTAAAAAATCTGATTCTTCCATTTATAGATGATGAAAACTACCGAAACGATGATGCTGAATATTTAGATGACAAAGGCAAAGGAGATGGTAAGACAAGTAGTCCGCGTAGTTTCTTGCCCATTCATTTCCATGAGATCTACGCTTTGGAATGGGTACCTAGCAGTGGCGAAGGTTCCATACAACTCGATTCCTACCGGCTTCCCTTTGAAAACTGGCGCAGACAGAATTTTATAGAAAAATAATAAAATCTCATAAAAAGATATAGAGATTTCTTTAGAAATAAGCATCACCTTTGTACTATTTTCTGTTCCTGTCTTCTTTTCTGTATTTAGTGTGTACATAAATTGTTAAATAAATAAATAAATAATTATCTACTCCGGCTTACCTCTTACAAAAATTGACCCTTCGCTACTGGTACCTAGAGTCCTTTCACAGTTATTATGCCTTGTGGCTGGACTGAAGCTTATTTTTTTTTTTTGTTTTTGACTATTTATAACTGGTTATTTGAAATAAATGCTTTGAAATTCAGTTTGATTAAAACACTCCATCATTTAAAAACCTTCCTAGGTAGACCACACAAGATACATTACAAGAAGTGATCTTGAAGAAAAGAGTAATAAATTTCATAAAATCTGATTCTTCCATTTATAGATGATGAAAACTACCGAACCGACGATGATGAATATGATGATGACAAAGGCAAAGGAGATGGTAAGACAAGTAGTCCGCGTAGTTTCTTGCCCATTCATTTCCATGAGATCTACGCTTTGGAATGGGTACCTAGAGTCCTTTCACAGTTATTATGCCTTATGGCTTGACTGAAGTTTTTTTTTTTTTGTTTTTGACAATTTATAACTGGTTATTTGAAATAAATGCTTTGAAATTCAGTTTGAGTAAAACACTCCATCATTTAAAAACCTTCCTAGGTAGACCATGCAAGATACATTACAAGAAGTGATCTTGAAGAAAAGAGTAATACATAAATTTCATAAAAAATCTGATTCTTCCGTTTATAGATGATGAAAACTACCGAAACGACGATGATGAATATTTAGATGACAAAGGCAAAGGAGATGGTAAGACAAGTAGTCCGCGTAGTTTCTTGCCCATTCATTTCCATGAGATCTACGCTTTGGGATGGGTACCTAGAGTCCTTTCACAGTTATTATGCCTTGTGGCTGGACTGAAGTTTATTTTTTTTTGTTTTTGCATTTATAACTGGTTATTTGAAATAAATGCTTTGAAATTCAGTTTGAGTAAAACACTCCATCATTTAAAAACCTTCCTAGGTAATACAAGATACATTACAAGAAGTGATCTTGAAGAAAAGAGTGATAAATTTCATTAAAAAATCTGATTCTTCCATTTATAGATGATGAAAACTACCGAAACGACGATGATGAATATGATGATGACAAAGGAAAAGGAGATGGTAAGACAAGTAGTCCGCGTAGTTTCTTGCCCATTCATTTCCATGAGATCTACGACTGAAGCTTCATCTTTTTGTTTTTGACCATTTAAAACTGGTTATTTGAAATAAATGCTTTGAAATTGAGTAAAACGGTCCATCGTGTGTCGGTCCTACCTCCATTATACAAAATTAGTTTAAATATACTTATGCAAATCCTGAAACACCTGTCTAGTATTTTTATGTAAAGAATCTAGGTACAAATTTTCATAACTGTCTGTTGTGTAACCTAGTTGGTCCCACAAAAACGTGATCACCACGCGGCGGGCCCGCGCGCGCGCCTCCAGCGTCCTCATCAGCTCATTGATAATAATAATTTGGCAGTAGGTACCTAAATGATTGCGAAAGGTACTTATTATCGCTCGGTGTCCAACTTGTAGCCTTTCTTAAATATTTTTAGGACAAAATATAATATGGGTTAAAAATTATTGGAATCGATTCAGTTACTTATTCTGAACAAACTATATTCAGGTTTCGCATATACTAAAAATAATGTTGTATACGGTATAATACAAAATGTCCCATTCTATTTGGGGTCGGCGCAACACGTTTTCTTCTTCCATTCTCCCTGTCAGACGTCACGGCATCATTTACTCAGTGGCGGACCTCTCATACAAGCCGAAAAGCCTGGCTTGCCTAACGATAAATAAAAAAAAAAAATAATAAAAAAAAAAATTAATAAAAAAAATTACTCTCCCTGATGCCGATGGGCCATCTATTTTTTATATTTTTAAATGTTTTTTATATTGTTTTATAATGGAATATTTAAAATGTATTTAATGTGTTTAAAATAACATTCTTACAAAAACAAAATAATACTTAGTAATTTTTTGTCAAACAATAATAACATTCGGTTTCCACACAACTATCAATCCATAACAGAAATTATTTTAAATTCGCGCGCTTAAATTCTGATATGCCGGCCGCGATACTCTGGCTCGCTCTAACACTATACAAAAGAAGAGTTGAAAAGTTGAAGTTTAGTGCGTAATACGGCCTACGGTTAGTGACCCAGTGCTAGCTAACGCTTGCTCTTTCACACCCAGTGGCTTTTACGTGGCTTCTATGACCTCTCATGTTTCCTAGCAAAATGTGTCCGTTTTTGACAAAATTTTTATGTACTCATGTGAGAATTTGTATCGAGTTTAAAGCTAGGCTTTTCTTTGAATGTGTGCGTGTAAGTCTGTGTAAGTTTGAGAGAGAACGTGTGTGTTCGCGCCGATGATTTTGCGCGGCTATGCGTTTCGTGCGATTTTGATTTTGATACAAAGTACGTTTTAAAGTTAGTTCGTATTGTTTAGACCTAGGAATTATGCCAGTAGCACGCGTTAATTATTACGAATGAATGCTGTTTTGAAAATTTTGAGAACAATATTCTAAAGTTAGGTTTTGTTTTGTTATTGTAATTGTGTGAAAGTTATTAGCACGATGTGATTTATACCAATGATTTTGCAAGTTATTAATTGGTTGTTATAAAGTGGTCTGTGAATGTGAATTCGGATATTACCGTCGAAAAGGTATGTAAATACGTTGAGTTAGCTCTTTACTTCACTGTTAAAGAAGTCCTAATGATAGTTTTTCTCGGCAATGTATTTTTGTCGCTTTTCGCATATCATTTTGTAGTTATTTGATAAAGTTCTTCCAAATAAAGAACCATCATCGTAATATTATATCTCTTTGAAATAAGAAAATACGTAAATATGAGTTTAGGTACTTAAAGAGTTGTTCTGAAGAATAGAATAAGTAAATAAAATTGGCTATTATTTATTAGTGATTAATAATGATTTTGTGAGATCATTAATATTTATGTAATATCAAATATTATCATTTTAATCGACACTATATTGAATTAATAAAATAGTGTGTACGGCAATAAAATAACAAATCAATAGTGTAAATGCCATCTAGTGGCCATTTTGAATGAAATATTTTGCACGTCTGAATTGTAAACAGCGTAGCGAACTTACTTTGGTGTCACGATTCGTACGTATAGATGGCGCCTTTGTCAATTATGCAAGCGTATTAAGATATCGAGACTAGAAATTAATTGAAAAACTATAACTTATAAAATTGTATCCCAGAACATCGGTAGCTGACTAACTGGGCTTGCCTCCATTCTGACCTAGCGGCACGCCACTGCATTTACTCCTTTATCTTTCATTTCATTCCCCACACAATCCATCCATCTTTCCTTTGGCCTCCCTTTTCATCCATGACATTATATTATAACATCTTTATTAATTATGATGATCTTAATTTCATTTATTTTCAGTGAAAAGGGCACTGCAGGCAGGTAAAAACGTAAAAAATAAATAATGAGTGATTTATAATACAGGGTGTAAACAGACCCTTCACATAACCGTCAATCAAGCATTCTGTACATCAAACTAAGTAACTTTACGCAAAAATTATTGCTGGGCATCGACTTTTTTTTTGGGTGAAAAATCACGTTTTAAGGTAGGACTCGATGGAAAGCACTCAAAGCATTGTGCTGATGGATGGATTGAAAAGTACGGGGGTCTTGGAGGTGTGTAAAGTAAAAATCTTACAATAAAAACATGTTTTAAAAAAAAAAACTTGTGAAAAAGTTGGAACTTTGACCCCCAATATCTCCGTAACTAGAAGGTTCCCAGGTATGGTCTAGAACAAAAAAATGATCGCAAAGACGGGGAGAACAAGTGCCTTTTGGCTATGTTAAGGGTCTATTTACACCCTTTATGAATAAAGAAATACAAACAAAATGAAATTATCGTCATGTTATTTCTCAAACAGGTGATATTTTTACTCCAATGGAGATGCTACCGATCGCTAAAAAGTTGTTTGCAAAAGGTTTGTGAATAACATTATACGTGTGTTTTACTTATAAATTACTACATAGTATAAAACAAAGTCGCTTCCCGCTGTCTGTCCCTATGTATACTTAGATCTTTAAAACTCCGCAACGGATTTTGATGCGGTTTTCAGTAATAGATAGAGTGATTCAAGAGGAAGGTTTATATATATTGCACCCGTGCAAAGCCGGGACTGGTAAGTTGTATTATAAATAGGTAGTGTGGTAGGTGGTAATAGTAGTATGAGTGGTTTAGGACAATCTAGTTTCAAAAATTGTTTGACTGATGGTAAGCTTCACCATTATCGAGTGCCATAGAATATATTCCGCGGATGAATTCGCGGGTAGAAGTTAGTCTGCAATAATGTTATGTAGTTTAAAAAAATCTAAAACACGCTTTAGAGTGACGTCATTTTATTTTTCGTATTCTTCTCAGCAAACCATATCATTTGTTATCCATATTATGCGAATGAATAAAAATTAAATATCCCGCCATCTTTGGGAGTCCGCCATGTTGGATTTACAATGACGTCACTTAGTTAACCATGGATTGTCATCCACACTAAAACATGTACATAATATGCAAAATTTCAGCTCAATTGGAAACCGGGAAGTGGGCCAAATTTAAAGGTGTTTTACATATAGTTCGTTAGTTACACGTAACATGCATAAAGTAAGACCTTTTTCCCCATGTGGGAAGCAAAACCGACGCCACTTCACCTACTACGACCCTTACATAGTTCTTTTGCTTCGTCCACACACATCCATCTAATTTGATAGAGCTTCCAGAATATTCTACCGTACTTATTTCATGTATTTATTTCTTTTTCAGTCTCAAAAGGAGGTAAGAATTTAAATCAAGTGAGAAGTTCTTTAAGGTGGAAGCAGAGTAGCCCGCGAAATTCGAATTTTATTACGTTTTTGCAATTTGCAAATCAGTGTCAGGTTGTATGTTGATGAAAAATGAGTCGCGCAAGTAACACGTCATGAAAAATGAGTCGTTGCAGAATTATAATCATTAATACAGCCCTCTTAGTTCATTTAGCCCCATTCAATAATTATTTCATGAAAAACTCTGACGCTTCCTCCTTAATAATATTAATCTTTATTTTTTTTTGTAACATTGTATATTTTATCTTGTCAAATTTAAAAGGCAAAGGAATCGTAAGTGGAGCGAAAAGTGCTGAAGATTTGGCGGATAAACTGTTCGCAGCTTACTGTATGTATATAGATCTTATTGTAGTAGGTAGTGATTTTTTTTTTGTGTAATGCTCTCTTGAACAAGAAAGCTTTTTATAAACTTACACTGTCACTTACGGGATATCTTCCGCGATTATCAATTATAGTCCAGTCTGTGGGGGCATAAAAACGCCTTTGCTTTACAAAAGGTGGAGTAAAAGCGGTTTTGACATAATTATATTGTTTAGGTATGGGGGCCTAATAAAAATCCAAGTTTTCGACCATGGGAAGTGAACGCGCGAGCCGCCATCTTGAATTGAATGTGCCAAAATTAGATTTTTTTCAAACAATGTCTCAACAGTTGACTGTCAAAAGTGTCTATGGGAAGTATAAAGAAGACAAAATTACTTACATTTCTTACATACATATTTATTCTGTAAGTCTTATAGGTAAAAAGTGGCAAGCACCGGAAAAAAAATATTTACAAAAAAAATATTCAAGTCTACAACTTATTCTCGTTTCGGATAAATAAATAAATAGAAACGTGGTGCGGGGTAGTGCACAAGACGGCCAAAGTGCATGATGTTGCCGTTCTGTATTTTCCGACTGCATAAACAATATATGTCAAAACCGCTTTTAATCCACCTTTTGTAGGGCAAAACTACCCACAGACTGGACTATTATTCTGAGCTCTCGATATTTCGACGCTGTTGCAAGCGCCACGATCGGGATGTCGAAACATCGGGAGCTCAGAATAATTGATAATCACGGAAGATATCCCGTAAGTGGCACTGTAAGTTAAGTTATAATCGTGAAAGCTTAAAACAGTGTTTAATAAAGCTGTTTATTTTATTGATTTATTCAGCATTTAACTGTAGATGATAAAAACGCTGTGATGACGTGATTTTAAAGATAAAGATGCATTTATTTGTATAAACATGTGTGACATGATACATAGATATGCACATATGGATGGAAACGAGTTTAAGATTGCTGGATCAACATGTTTTGCCATATTCGGCGTACAAAATAGTTTATAATACTTAATTCCAAATTAAAATTTAAGAAATAATTAAATTAGTAATCTTAAGTAATTTTAATAACAAGGTTTATTTTTCACAGTCCTAACCTCAAAAAGGATCGTAATTTTGACTGGTAAATAACCCAATTTCTAGATAACACATACCTACAGTCTGTTTACTTAGATATTATAAAAATATATTATATTATATATGTCGCCGCAAGAGCGTCTATCTGCTAAGAATATTAGTTAATTTAATTAATAACCAACTTATAATGTCTCATCCATCATAATATTGATCGTGCCATCTGTGGGTTCCAAGAACAATTATTACAATGACCTGTATCGATTGACAGAAGAGATAAGCGCCATCTAATGGTCTCTGTATTAACTAGTACTGAGATCTTATCACGAACTCGTGATAAGATCTTCTGAAGATTAATTTATTAAACGAAAGTCTAGCTAGAACTATAGTTAAAATTAAGACAAGCAAATATTTGACAATTGGGATTTTAACAATTGCACATTTAACACTAAGATTTGTTTTGAGGCAACATTCCACAATATTGTGGAAGATGGCGCCGAATACGATTTTAATGATCAATAACTCAATTTATAATTTGAAACTACAACTAAATCAGTTTCTGTAACTAATTACAAACTAAAAAGTAACAAGATTATTTTACAGAGCAATGTATTAGTGAAAGACCTGTTTGTATTAAATCCTTTGATCTGCTAGAAATGGTTTTAAGCAAGATCCCATTATTGTAAAAAGTAATGAAGCCACTAATTAGTTTTAACTCAATAATGCCTTTGCATTTATGAATATTGGCATCGTTTAATTATTAGAGTAATTAATTGTGAAGTATTCTAGTATTGTTTGTAAGGTTTAATGAACTTACTATGTTATAAATTACTGTACCGGCGGTGTGGTACTTCCGCCCGGACAGAGAGAACACGCGTAGGTACAACGAGAAGTCGAGTTAGTTAGCTCGCGATTAGAAAACAATAGAAGTATAGAAATGAAGTGGTTTTTGAAGTGAACAATATTACGTTGTGTAAATGAGAACTGTAACACGAATTAAAAGAGTGTGTAAGGAGTTTCTTAGCCCGTTCTTCTCCTTATGAACAATCATGTTTGCGAACGGGTGGCTCAACTTGTAAATGGTTTAATAGAAATAAACGTTTGAAGTTTGAGTCAAGTATTGTGTGTGATTTAAACTACCCAACTACCTATCTATCAACAAAAGAATCATGTCACACGAAGACAATATGGCGGATGGCGCCGATATTTGGGATTAGCGTTCCTCCTACTCCATTCTCTGTCATAATATATATAATTATTTGATAATATCTTTATTTCATTTATTTCAGGCAATGACCTCCCTGGCTTGGACGCATTTCAAGCTCTGGCTTTCTCTGGAGAAGGTTGTATTGTATAAGACAGAAGTTATATTTTAGTATTTTAAACCTTATCCGTAGGTATTTATACACCGTGACTTTTTAGTCGTCTTACAAAAGTGGCTCACTCAATGTACCCGACATAAAATAGCTCTAGGCGCGATTTTTTTTTTGAACCTACCATAACAGGTACAAAGAAAAATAATGATGATGTTTACGTGTCAAACGGGAGAACATACCTAGCCAGCGCTCGACTGCAGTAGATCATCGCTCGCAACAGGGTGTTTTATCTACTTCATGCGTCATAATACTGAATAATATTTTTATTTTTGAATTATTAAAATCTCATAAATACAATTTTTTTTTATGAATGTTTAGTCATTGGATACATGAAGTGGGCTGCCGTTGTAAGACGACTAAAAAGTCACGGTGTATATAACAGTCATAACAATTGCTTCAGTCATTCTGTATGTGAGTTGCAGAATAACGCACAATTAATTATAAATCACAAACAGCATGTTGTGTGTTCCCCGCCACCAATCTGCAGTCTACTGACATATTTGATTCCAATTGTTGTTATTTATGTTTAAATGAAAATCAACTTAATGCCCATGTATAAATTAAGTTTATTTCAGAATGACTAGTAATAAAAAGTTTTCTTCTTAGCGTGTGGATGGCAAATTTTCATTAAATATATAGGGTGACTGGTAATTAGTGATCGATACTTAACACGTTCCCAAAGAAAAATGTTTTTTAAACGGCTAACAGCTGATAGGTTACAGGCGCGCGCGTGCGAATTGCATAGTTACGGCTGTTGTGTTATTGAAATGTTTCTTTGGGAAAGTTGTTTGTTATCATGACTACAATCATGTGTTTCAGTATCGGTCACTAATTACCAGTCACCCTATATTTGGCTCAAAATTCAGCTATGTAAACTCCGCTCGCTAATGCAGTCATAAGAAAGTCAAGGGCGCAGGAAAAAAAAAAAAAAACGTTTGAAGCTACAGTGCAAACTGAACTTTATATATGGGTATTACAGTTGTTTTCCAAACACATATTTGTTTAAATTTTTGGGACAAATAGCGAAAATAGTAAAGTCATACTGTCACTTACGGGATATCTTCCGTGATTGTTCATTATTTTGAGCCCCCGGAAGATATCCCGTAAGTGACAGTATAGTTGTAAACCGTGAAAGCTTGAAACAGTGTTAGTAAAGTCATATTTGAAAAGAGATAAATATAACTTTTTAATGTTTGAAAAAAATTGCAGCTGTCTTAATGAGGTCTAAAGGACATTCAATAACAGAAAAGCCGTTACAAAATTTCAACATAAATGGTAATTAAATATGAGATTCCTAAGTATTTGGTATCTGAGGAGCAATATAATACCTATTTACCTACGTTATATCTTATGCTAGGGCAATTGGTTGCATTGGACGACCAGCCTGAGAAATGCCACTATAAATGTAAGTATAATGTTATACCTACCTACATTAAAATGTACCTTAAAGCATATCCTACTTTGCTTTCGGAAGTAACATCATCTGCCTAGCCTTTTCCCAACTATATTGGGGTCGGCTTCCAGTCTAACCGGATGCAGGACGCAGCGACTGCCTATCTGCCCTCCACAACCCAGTTAGTACTGCGTAATACGATACCCCTTGGTAAGACTGGTTGTCAGACTTTTTGGGCCACTGACTGCCTAACGACTGTCAAAGATCTACAAATGACAGCCGGGACCAACGGCTTAACGTGTGCTTTCCGAGGCACGAAGGAAACTCGGTATGTAATAGGCGGTCACCCATCCACAGACCAACCTAGGCAACCACGGCTTAACCTAAAGATCGAGCCGAGCGGCTGTTATTATTTAGCCACGAGCTCCTGCATTCTTAAGTAACATTATTAATAAAAGAAAAAGCCTAGAACGGGTAGGTCGCTACCTAACATTCTAGTTCCGAACTAGCATTACTTGCACCTGTGATGAAATATATATTTAATTTTTTTGTACCTAGTTACCATAGGCCGACCGCTTTAATGAGTCCTCCGCCTTGGCCCATCAAAGGCACATAAGGCGTCCACTAAGTCCTAACAATATCCCACAGGTTATTTGCTTTAAAATAACCATAATCCACGTAGGTATTACGATACTAATTGAACCAATACCAATACGTGTTCAACCTTCAGAATATTTCATTTAATATACGTTCGTGAGGACTCATTAAAGCGGTCGATCTATAATAAACTTTGTATTGGCAATTTTACTATTGTGGAGTTTACACTTTTTCTGAACGTATTTTAAATTAAATAAAGAAGAAATATTCGCATCTTAATTTTGACTTTGGTGTTGTTTTTTTATTGATGATCTAAACTTTATTTTCTTTTTAAGTGATATATAAAAAAGTCACTACTGAAGATCCCGCCTTAAGAAAATGGCGAAAAAGTACGTACGTGAATGGCCAAGTAAAGTTTCTTTATTAGATTATTCAGTGATACAATACATCGCCATTTGTGGAAAACATTGTATCACAAAAACAATTTTGTCTTAACCATCCGTCAGTCTACTGATCTATCATAGCGCGGGATACAGTAAAATCCGTTGATTATGACTCCGCCTATATTGACCAACCTCGTAATATGAAGTAATTACACAGCTAAGTTTGGTTTTCAGATAAAATTCTTTTTAAAAAATCGGATATAATGACTTCGCTTGCGACATACGGTCATAATAAGCGACATGTCACTAGACATGTCGCTTATTATGACCCATTTTTAATAAATTATGCCCGGTTATAGTGACCGACATGATTCCTTTAAAATATTTGTTCTCACGTGACGCCCGACGACACATTAGTATTAGCGAACGTTATTACAATGTAAGGAAAAAACAAAAGCAGACAAATTTTATTGATTTCTTATGTAAAAATATACATACATAACGATGTACTTATTAAGTACAATTTTTACATACATAATTTGATTTAATATGCTGTTTATTAAAATAAATACATACATACAGGATGTAAACAGACCTTTCACATAGCCGTCAACCAAGCATTCTGTACATCAAACTAAGTAACTTCACGCAAAAATTATTGCTGGGAATCGCCTTTTTTTTTGGGGTGAAAAGTCACGTTTTACGGTAGGACTCGATGGAAAGCATTGTGCTGATGGATGGATTGAATAGTACGGGGGTCGTGGAGGTGTGTAAAGTAAAAATCTTACATAAAAAACATGTATTTAAAAAAAAACTTGTGAAAAAGTTGGAACTTTGACCCCTAATATCTCCGTAACTAGAAGGTTCCCAGGTATGGTCTAGAACAAAAAAATGATCGCAAAGACGGGGAGAACAAGTGCCTTTCGGATATGTTAAGGGTCTATTTACACCCTTGATACCTAACAAAAACTGGTTGTTTATTTTCTACAAAATGCTTTTTGTGACGTCCGCTTAGTATGACGTGTTTGTCATTTTCCTTCGATGTCATTATAAACAGATTCCAATGTATTATTAAATCATTAATTAGTTCTTGATTTCTAGAAGTAACTATACCATTTGGAAAATCATTAAAAATAGAAAAATTATTGGGCCCAAATAGACAGTTGATTGTAAACCGAAAAGGTCCTAAAAAGCAAAAACAACATCATAAAGAAAATAATGCAAATCAAGGAGAGGTGGAAATGTTGAAAAACGATAGTGAAAAGAAACTAATCAAAAATATTCCTCGAAAAGTAATGAAGAATGGAAATCAGAAAGGTAAAAAAATATCTGTATGGTAGCACGTGTGTACTCTAAAGTTCCATAATGCCGCCCAAGACAAGTGGTAAAGCCGCCAAGAAGTCTGGCAAAGCCCAGAAGGCGATTCTCCCACTGCACCGCGCTCCGTCGCGTAGCGCAGGGCCGCAGATTTTAACATTGGCCGCCATTCATACATCTACCCTGAGAGTATAATCCTGTCAGTTCTTTTACATCTGGCAGCAGCAAGCCAACAGCAACTTTGTTGAAACGTGAATAAAGATCATTGTGATTTTGGCAGTCCGAGGTCAATTAACTGTGGAAGGACCTTTGCGCCTTCATTCTTCTTTGGTCCTAGGTTTAATCCTTTCCTACTAGTACCATAAATGCGAAAGTTTGTAAGGATGGATGGATGTTTGTTAATCTTTCACGTAAAATCTACTGACCGGATTTGGATGAAATTTGGTACACAGATAGTTTCTGTCCGTTGTCTGTATTAACACGTAGGATACTTTTTATCGCGGTTGTACGGTCGTTTGGGACATTACCGAACTCCACGTGGGCGAAGCCGCGGGCTAGTGAATTATATTCCTCTGGCAATGCACGAAAAGCAGCAATAGTTGAAATTAATTTAATTAACTGATTACTTAGTGAGGAAACTACAATCGAGGCAGAAAGTCAAACCTCAACGAAACAGAACCAGGCTCCGTAAGTATAAGCACAATATAATTTTATATTTCATCCAGTATATTAATTAAAAAACTTAATTATTAACAAGGCTCTCTGGCTAGATGGCTACACATTTTCACTTTTTGGCAAATTCGATATTGACAATAATCACTTTTTATTTAGTGGCTAGACACAGAAAAATAAAACGCCACCATAAACCACAAAAGAAGAATAACAGTGAGTATCTGATGGAACATAATTACAAGCGATTACAAGTCTCCAAAAAAAAAAACTGACGTTTTTATTTTTCCTAATCAGGGTCCAAAAATCTCAGGAATAAACATAAACGTAAGTTGTTTATTAATTTGTTCACTTATATTTTAATTTAAAAAAAAACATAAATAATTTATTTATTTTCTTTATAATATTTTTTTAAATAAAACCATACAAAAACATTTAAAAATAGTAGCCCAGGCATCAGGAACAAAGTCCAGGTGGTCAGGGCTCCAGAGAGAGGAACCTCCTTACTATGTGTGACGTATCCAGGAGTACTGCTTTCTGAAACAAGCCCTTGACCCAGCCGCGCAATCGTCATCATCTTTCTGCCCTTGTCCTATTCTATTTGGGGTCGGCGCAACTCGTTTTCTTCTTCCATTCTCCTCTGTCAGACGTCACGGCATCATTTACTCCTTTCTCTTTCACATCAGACCTAGCCGATGAGAGGCCAATGAGAGGCTCCATAGGTGTTGGTCGAGGCTCTATTCTATTAACCGTAACGGCTATCGATACAGTGATTACAGAGTTCACGTCCCACATGTCGACAACCTCGTGTTAGATACTTGATTTTTTGTCATACTCAGCTTTCACGAGATTCTCGTCATGAGGGACAGTGATGCCAACAATGCTGGCTGGTTGTTCTCGAAAACTGGGTCGGGCACATATGTACGAGTAGTATGGTAATTCAGAATCCACACGGTTGCATTACACGGCAAGTTGCTGATGTCCTAGATTAGCTACTAGATTGCGTCTGTGTAACTGGGAACAATATGTCGGATCAACTCACCGGGACGGTGGCGTACCATCCTTGACAATGTATTTCCGCTAATTAATCTCCGTGATAACGTCATCCATAATCGCAAAAAACAAAACCTTCGGTTTTCCCAAAGAGGTCACCGAAACGTAGCCAGGCTACGGACGCCTAGAGGTCTACATCAGGCCCGATAAGGGCCCGGAAAAAGCTTTTACGTTATAGCGTTAATCTTCATGTACTTTTGATTAATCCCGATCCAGACAAGCCATTATCCAGTACAAAAACGCCGAAGTGCAAGTGGCGCTATATCTGCAAGGACCCAGACCAACCGGATTCGTGTAAGCTAGACATTTCGTGTAACGGTGGCAACAGTAACAAGGCTATAGAAAACCGTAAGTTCAGGAATGCACCCAATTCTCCCCGTATATATGTACCAAAGTAACTATAGAAATAACTATACAATTGAAGTGTCCGTTTGTAATTTATACATCTACGAGTATATTCTATACAAATAACTAAAATGAAAGTGTCCGTTTGTAATATCAAAATAACAGCCTGATACTGAATGCATAATATGAAAATATAAACGGCACTTAAGACAAAAAAACGTTTTTTTTTTTAAATTTTGTGTTTTTGTCTGTCTGTCTGTTTGTTTTGGCTTATCTCCGAAACGGCTGGACCGATTTTGACTGGCTAGCTGATGTTATAAGGTCTAACATTGGCTACTTTTATTTTAGAAAAATGATTAGGATTCCGTGCAAAAAAAATTAAAACCCTTGAAATTGATAACAAAATCCGATTCAAACAGCTAATCTCCGAAACGGCTGGACCAATTTCGGCGAAGGAGTACTATTTTTATCTAAGAGTAAGAATTAGGGTTCCGTGCAAAAAAAATAAAACCCTTGAAATTGGTAAGAAAATCAGATTCAAACAGGAAATTGATATTTTTTAATAATAATTACACACGAAGGAAGGTCGCGGGCAACAGCTAGTTATAATTATAAATTATGGCTAATTTTAAAGCTTTTATAATTAGATTTTTATTGAACTATGATCCAGAACAAAGTTGATTGCCATCGCGGTTAAAACCCGAATGAGGCTGGCACAGCAACATGAAGATTGGCACATTTTTTTTTAACAACCTTTAATTAAAACGAAAAGAAGTAAATTAGGTTTTTATTATCTGTCAACATGGAACCCATATACAAAATTTCGTGTCCGAGCTATTAACCGTTGAAGAGTTCTCTCATGAGGAGGTGATCCAAGTCGCAGGATCAAGCCATGTCAGTCATAAAAATGTATAATCACTAGACCGAACCGGTTCGAAATTCAGTTGCAAGATTTGATAATGATTGATTGACATAATTATATTTTGTACAGACATAATTGAAGCCGACGAAGAGCAAAATAAGAAAGCGAACGAGCTAGAAGTGAACTTCCGAAAAGCGAGTAAGTTTTTGTCAGAAACTTGTTAGTAAGTACCTATTATTTATTTATTACAGGCCTTTACTTGTGTTTTTTAGGGTCCGGTACCTCAAAAGGAACCCTAAAAGATCACTTTGTTGTCCGTCTGTCTGTCTGTCAATACTAGGGTTGCCAACCATACTATAATACATAGTATTGTACTATATTTCGGGTCTGCGTACTATAAAGGGTGTAAAAAGACCCTTAACGAAGCCGAAAGGCACTTGTTCTCCCCGTCTTTGCGAGCATTTTTTTCTTGTGGATCATACCTGGGAACCTTCTAGTTACGGAGATATTTGAGGTAAAAGTTCCAATTTTTTCACAAGTTTTTTTTTTTAATACTAGTTTTTAAGGTTATAAATTAACTTTAATTACCTCATTACTGACCTGACCTGTTTACTATTCAAAGCATGCATCAGCACAGTGTTTTGAGTGCGTTACATTGAGTTTTACCGTAAAACGTGATTATACACCCCAAAAAAAAAATTGTTTCCCAGCAATAATTTTTGCGTAGGGTACTAAGTTTGATGTACAAAAGCCTTGGTTGACGGCTTCGTGAAAGGTCCGTTTACACCCTATATACTGTTGCAGAAATATTACGAGTAGTACGCAAAAATACTATATTTTTAACACCGAACACAAATCCTTCATTTAATAAATGTATGAACGCACCTTTGCATTAACTGTTGACTGATGCCATAGCATGTATCCGGACATGCCGAACACATCTGTCAAAAATAAAATATTGCAGTGATTTTACTGACACAACTACAGGCCAAAAATGGCAGCATATTTAAAAAAAACCCTGAAAAAAAAAGAACTTACCAAATTTATTTAAAGCAATTTCATTCCGCTCTCTATACCCGCCACTTCGGCATTCACAGAAATTATATTTTGGGTTATGAATTCGAAATGGCGAGAAAAAAGAAACAGACGTAGTAGCTCACTAATAAAAAATGAGCGTTTGATTTATATTAAAAATTGAATGAAATAAAGCATTTATAATCTCTTTATTTCAGAATAAAATTCCATAATTATACGTTAGTGCATGATCACATTGATCACTTAAAAACTATGTTAGCGAACAAATACAAAGATGTTAGACAACTATGTTAGTGGACATTAACGATATTTACAGGAGCATATAGCTGACTTAAATACCAGAAGAAAGGTCAATCCAGTTTATTGGCAATGACAATCAGGTGACTGTCGGTACTGGCACGCACCCTGTGCAACAAGGACGCTGCTCGCTTGCGTCTCGATTGCTGCGAAGCTGTCAGTCTGGGCGTCCGCGGACATCCCATTACCCATTTGTTTTTCCCATTTATGACACTTTTATTTTAGACAAGATGCAAGAAGTGCAAAAAAAAAATATAGTTTTTATTAAAATAAATAAGTGACAAATCTAGATTTGTCTATTTTTTTTTATTTTTTCATAATATATTATACTTTTTTGAAGTGCACTATATTTTTTATAGCTTATTTTGAAAAATACTATATTTCGCCGAAGAAATGTTGGCAACCCTAGTCAATACCCTTCTTCTCAGGAACGCGTAGAGGTATGATATGACCGCACTTAAGTCGGTTTTTTTAGGTTCTAACGTTTTGCGATCACTTCATCTCACTAATAATATTTTTTCAACAGTCGGTATTACTGTCTTGGATGAAGAAGTCGAAAAAATAAGTACGTTATTCTTTGGTTGGAACATAATGATGAATTTTTATATTATTTTTATATTTAATTGCGGTTTATTATTTTTCTGCAGTTGAAAGACATGTTGTATTTATAAGACCGCATTTATACAAGGGTAAGCCTTACAAACGATATTTTTATTATTATTAGACTACCTACGTTAGAATACAATAAATACTCAGAAGGTGGAACGAAGTTGGTAGTGGACTTTTTTTATTGGGCTACTAGAGGTGTAGAGAAGAAAGTAAAAAAATTGAAATTCGATGAATGTATTGTGGCGTAATAGTGTGACTAGTTTGTATACATTAAACGCCAATTTGGTTTGTTATTTGGTCATTATTGGCGATGAAATCCATATTTCAAAATTCCTTTTACCCGACTGCGGCGAAGCCGAATTTCCGTTTCTATGTACCCTCGTAAGGGCTCAAACACAAAAACACGTTACGACGACGCAACGTGCCACCGCACGGCAACGTGACGTTGCACGTTACGTCACCGTACCGTGACGTGGAAATCCGCGTCGAGCAACGTAAATAATCACGATACAGGTTAGGTTTTCCTTCCGTGTGGCATAGCCGTGGGACGCCCCGTATAATGAAAATATTAAATCGTCTGCAAAATCAAGCTGTAATTCAACTTACTAAACTAAAAAGCTGGAAATAATAAAAGTAGTTGATAAAACTAAAAAACCGGACTGAAAAAACTTAGCATAAAACAACCACATTTTAAATGAATATTGAAGATTGTAATTGTGTATTTTATTTTATTATTTTATTTGTTGACTAAATTGTAATGTTCTGTTTTTTTTTTTGTGTTTTTTGTGTTTGTAGTGTGGTTGTATTGTGGTAAATGGCAATGGGTCCTAATTACCTGAATAAATGAATTATTATTATTATTAAATTAAACAAAAGTTAGAAGCAGGCGGGGCCCACTCCATTTCCATTCTTTGATATTCAAATGAGCCCCGCCTGCTCAAAATGTGCTTGTTTTATGCCTTTCAGTTTTTTCGGTCGGGTTTTTTAGTTTTATCAACTACTTTTTTCTAATTATTGCTATTGGTAGTAACTGATATTTTTTCACAAATAACTGGACAAGAAAATATTCATGAAAAGCACATTCATGAGTGTAGAGACTTAAAATTCATTCGCAAATTTACCGCATTTATGAATTATTGTTGTTTACATATTAGTGAGACTTATGTAGATAACCCTGTTTTGTGCACAGGTGTTTTTATTATTTTTTATCTGGCCTGTGTAGGTTTTGGTAAAATTTTTTAGGTACTAGTAGCTCAACGTAGCCTAAGGTAGCTTTACATCGTATACACAATTATGGATTAATGGTTGTAGACATTAAAATGGTTCCTTGTCCGTGTTTACATCATTTTGGGGCTGACTGTACATACATCTTATAAACCATTTCAGATCCAGGTAAAAGGATAGAAACCCTCGAAGAATATTTCAATAACATTATCATGGCTCAACACCTTTGTGAGTTTTATTTATGACATAATATAACATCACGCTTGCAATCCCGAAGGGTTACGCAGAGATGTACCTAATAGTACACCCCCATTTCGCCAGTTTCGTTTCAGTCCCATTATAATGGGGGCGAGTACATTGCCATCAACTGGGCCCAAATCCAGACTCCGTGGCTGCTAATGATTTTCCTGGTGGAAAACCAAATAACACTTTGTCCGACTCGGGAATCGAATCCAGGACCTCATGCTCAAAAGTCGCGCTTGCGACTACTAGACCAACGAGTGAGGTTATTTATTGATATTAATTACCCTTTATAAACCCCACTTCCCATTTAAAGGTTTTTTTTTAATTGAAATTCGTAGAGGAACTAAACTTTTCATAAAATATATGTCTTATGACTTCCAAATTCTTCGATCCAGGGCCAATGTGGACTACTGGTCGCTAGTTTTGTCCAGCTCGTCCCGCCATCTCCTGGAGAGAGGCCTTTGCCCAGCAGTGTGATGACACAGGCTAACAGTACCAGTATATGTCTTATACTTATTTATTTACAGCAACAACGCCAGAAGATTCACATAAGGTAAAATAACACATAATATTAATTAAACAGGAAGAAAAAGTCGGTGGACTATTTGTTCAAACTATGAATTATGATTTCAACAGCTATACAGGGTTATTTGTAAAACACCAACTACCTCGCAGGAGTACATTACTAACATCATAAACAACAACATTTGTTCTACGACTTTTTCGAAAACAGGCAAAAAAATATCGACTTTTCATACAAAACTCGTTCGGACATAAATGTATGGAGAGTTGATTTTTTTTTTGTCTGTTTTAGGAAAATTCGTAGAACATTATGTTGTTGTTTATGGTGTTAGTAATCTACTCCTGCGAGGTTGTTGGTGTTTTACAAATAACCCTGTATATATTACTAACGAATTCAGAAAGGCATATTTCACGAAAACATTAAGTACATGATATAAATTAAATAAATAAAGTTAGAATCAGTATTACCTTCAGATTATCTTAACTTTTTTCGAGAATTAAGGTTGCCATAACTTCACTCCGCGTTTATTACTAGCACGCAGTGCCGTGCTTAGGGGCCAACAATACGGCAAGCCCATAAGGCAAGCAGACGGTTCAGAAGCCCTAACATCATCAAGAGTAGTGGGTTACAAGGTTTTAGGCTTGTATGAAAGTACCAGTGGCGAAGTTTCCATACAACTCGATTCCTACCGGCTTCCCTTTTATAACTGGCACTGACTGTGTATTTTATAGACAAATAATAATATCACATTAAAGATACCTACTACGGCTTCATTTGCCTTCCAAGTTATACAGGTTGGCAGTAGCGAAGGGTCAATTTTTGTAAGAGGTAAGCCGGAGTAGATATCTTTAATCATCATCATCATCATCATTTCAGCCGAAAGACGTCCACTGCTGGACATAGGCCTCCCCCAAGTGTCGCCACATTGACCGGTCCCGTGCGTCTCGCATCCAGCGGATCCCTGCAACCTTTACGAGGTCATCGGTCCACCTAGTGGGAGGCCTTCCAACGCAGCGTCTTCCGGTTCGCGGTCGCCACTCCAGAACTTTTCGGCCCCATCGGCCATCCGTTCTGCGAGCAATGTGCCCTGCCCACTGCCACTTAAGTTTGGCTATTCTTCGGGCTACGTCGGTAACTCTGGTTCTCTTGCGGATCTCCTCATTTCTGATTTGATCACGCAAGGAAACTCCGAGCATAGCCCTCTCCATTGCCCTTTGGGTGACTTTCAGCCTTCTGATGAGGCCCATTGTGAGCGACCACGTTTCGGTCCCGTATGTAATCACTGGCAACACACACTGGTCATAGACTTTCGTCTTGAGACACTGCGGTAAGTTGGACGAGAAGATACCACGCAACTTCCCGAACGCTGCCCAGCCGAGTCGGATTCGACGATTGACCTCTTTCTCGAAGTTAGACCTACCTAACTGGACCGTTTGTCCCAGGTAGACATAATCGTCTACAACTTCGAGTGTAGAGTCTCCGATCTTGATAGGAGTGGGTGTTACATGGGCATTCAACATGACTTTGGTTTTGTCCATGTTCATTTTAAGACCCACTCTTTCGGAAGCTCTACTGAGGTCATCGAGCATTGTACTGAGGTCCTCCATGGTCTCAGCCATGACCACTATATCGTCGGCAAACCGAAGGTGAGAGATGTACTCGCCATTGACGTTGATGCCTAGCCCTCTCCAGTCCAGAACCTTGAAGACATCCTCCAGTGCAGCGGTGAACAGTTTCGGAGATATGACGTCTCCCTGTCTTACACCTCGCTGCAGAAGGATAGGTTCCGAGGTCTGGTCCTGAAGTCGGACTGACATGGTGGCGTTTTTGTACAAACTCTTCAGCACCTCGATGTACCGATAGTCGATTTGGCACCGTTGGAGAGACTGCAGTACAGCCCAAGTCTCGATCGAATCGAAGGCTTTCTCGTAGTCCACAAACGCCAAGCAGAGAGGCAGGTTATACTCTTCGGTCTTCTGTATAACCTGGCGCAGCGTATGTATGTGGTCTACGGTGCTAAAGCCTTTTCGGAATCCGGCTTGTTCGGGAGGCTGAAAATCGTCAAACCTGCGCGCGAGACGATTCGTGATGACTCTTGAAAACAGCTTGTAGACATGGCTTAGAAGTGAGATGGGCCTATAGTTCTTCAGCCGGGCATTGTCGCCCTTTTTGAAGAAGAGTACCACCACACCCCTGCACCATGCCTGCGGCGTTTTCCCCTCGAGTATGACGGAATCAAACAGCTTCTGAAGGGTCTTAAGTACCGGTTTTCCACCTGCCTTCAGGAGTTCGGCCGTAATTCCGTCCTCACCCGGTGCCTTGTTGTTTTTAAGCTGTTTCAGAGCCATCCTAATCTCGTACAGGCTGACATCCGGAATGTCTTCGGTATAGTGTCGGGTCAGTCTAGCTCTTGGGTCGTTAGCTAGATTTGCAACGGGTTTACTGGTTGAAGTGTACAACTGCCCATAAAAACTCTCGATCTCCCTCAGCAGCTCCGGTTTGGCGGATACGATCCTGCCATCGTCGGTCTTCAGTTTCGTGAGCTGGCTCTGCCCAATAGCCAGATCTCTTGAAAAAACCTTGGAGCCTTTATTCCGCTCAATAGCGTCTTTAATACGCTCGGTATTAAAGCGGCGGAGGTCGCGTTTCAAGGATTTAGAGATCCGTCTATTGAGCTGCCGGTACTTCCACGCCTCGTCTGAAGACTGCAGGATCATCTCGCGCCGCTCCTTCATGAGCTCGAGAGTATGATCAGAGAGTCTTTTGTTCTTCTGTGCACGACGTGTCTTGAAGAACTTAGACCCAGTCGTATGGACAGTTTCCACGAACCCATCGTTGCATTCGTCCACTGAGCTTCCTAGGCACTCGAAACGATTCTGGAGTTCAAGCTGAAAGCTCTCGGGGTTTTGGATCTGGATTTGTGCTGGACGGAGCGTAGACTTCATCAGTCGAGACCTTTCAAGCTTTATATTGATGTTCAATGTGCCTCTTACCATGCGGTGATCGCTCCCGGTTTTCACCGAATTGATCACAGAGACATCATTGAACATTTGCTTCTTGGTTGACATGATGAAGTCAATCTCATTTTTAGTTGCACCATCGGGACTCTGCCAGGTCCACTTCCTGTGCTCACGCTTTCTGAAGAAGGAGTTCATCATATAGAGGCCCTCCTTCTCCATAAAACTAGCCAGTTGGTGACCCCGGTGGTTCCGACGTCCAACCCCAAATTGCCCCACCTGCAGCTCATCCCCGTCTCGTTTGCCCAGTTTCGCGTTGAAGTCCCCCATGACAACGGTGAAGTGAGTTTTGAAACCATGCAGGGCTTTAGAGATATCCTCATACATGGTCTCCACTTCGTCGTCGGGGTGTGCCGAGGTCGGGGCGTAGACCTGTATGACCTTCAGCGAATATCTTGAGGATATTCTGAGTATAAGGTACGCCACCCTGGTCGACACACTCTCGATCTTCACCACGTTATTCACGAGGGACTTGTGGACGATAAACCCAACACCACCCTGGGACTGCCGGTCACCCTCTCGGAAATAGAGCAGGTTGCCGGATTTCAGGATTATCGTATCCTCCCCCTCTCTTCGGACTTCAGATAATCCCACAATACTCCATCGCAGCCTGCTCAATTCCTCTTCGAGTTCCGTTATCTTCTCGTCGTTCCGGAGTGTACGCGTGTTGTATGTTGCCAGGTCAAGTCGTCGGTATAGGCAGCCTGATCCCGTCCGGAGATTCTTCGCACCCCTTGCCACGCCGTAACCTCGACCGCTACCATAGTCGAGGGTAGACGGGCTGCCGGGTACTAGGGGCCATTTCTTGGTTGCGCTCATCATTGGGGGGGTTTTGCCATAATCGCCACGCTTGGCAGGCGGGTTGGCGATCGCAGTACGGTTGTTAAATACCGCAGAGAACGCTGCTGCCCATTCTCTGGTAAGTCCCTTAGTCGCCTCTTACGACACCCACGGGAAGATATGGGATGGTGCTATTCTTTTACGTCCGACACCATACGGAACGATATCTTTAATGTGATTTTATTATTTGTCTTTTTGTTTTTGTTTTTTTTTTGTTGTTGTTTGTTTTCAAAGGGAAGCCGGTAGGAATCGAGTTGTATGGAACCTTCGCCACTGCAGGTTGGTTATTTGATAAACCTGACCACTTTCGGCAGCTCAAACTAATTTGAATTTAAAAAGAATCTTTTAGAAAAGACATAGATTTTTTTTGCGTGATGTCAGTTCTGTTTAAGAAATAAAAAAAGTGAACTCAGAGAAATACAGAGTGGAAGGGACACCGACGCTAAAACGGTTCCGAGATATTGTCACATATTTGCGTTGTTTGGCGTTCAGGGCACGCGCTTGCTTGTCACGTTAAAATCAAAATCTCCGCTAGTCTTTTATTTAAATGAAGGTAGCGTACCAGAGGGTATTCTGGTACCTTACAGTTCATACCATCAAACTGAACAACTTTCTGGGAGCAACATCGTAATCGAAATCTGAAATATTGTATTATTTTCGCGATTAGGAGTCGATGTGGCCGAGTCGAGGCGAGTGACCAACGTCACTTGGTCCAATTGAGAAAGTTGTTCAGTTTGATGGTCTATACGGACGATCCACAATTCTTAAATATGTACCCTTTTCGACAATATGTTGTATTTACATAATATGTATTTTGTGACTAGTAAAATTACCTCCCATGAAATAAAATAATATTTTTTTTTTTTTGCCCGTAAATACGAAGGCACATCCGATTAATGGACCAGAAGATACATCAGATACACCAGATTATTTTCTTAAAGGGTCAGGAGAGGAGTCGCCCGAGGTAATATTCAAGTGGCGAAATTGTTCGTAACTTTTTTTCGTTCAATCTGAATTATGATTAACCATTATGTTACTTTAAGGCTTTACTGCGAAAAAAATTGAATCGTCATGAGAAGGTCACTAAGGTACACTATTTATTTATTTTTAGTTTAGCCCGTATTGTCTCACTCCTGAGCAAAGGCTTCCCCCTATTCCTTCCACTTCTCACGACGGTGTGCTTCTTCAATTCGCGAGGAAGCCATCCAAGACGGACATAAATAATTATAGACCCATCAGTCTGGTCTCCCATGTTTATAAAATCTTTTTAAAAGTCGTAGAAAATCGCATAGCTGGTGATCTAGATTAACAACAACCTCCTGAACAAGCAGACTTCTGTCCCTGACTTTCTACCACCGACCACTTGCATACCATCATCAATAGAAAAATCTAGAATTTAATATCCCACTTTACCTTGCATTTGTGGACTACTCGAAAGCATTCGATAGTATAACACACTCTGCCATCTTTAACGCTCTTAGCAATCAAAATGTAGAATCTACCTATAAACGTCTTTTACAAAATATCTATACCAGCAGTAAAGCCGCTATAAAATTAGAACGGATAGGTCCGCAATTCAGGAACCTTAAGGGAGTCAAACAGGGCGACCCGCTATCTCTAAAGCTAACTAGCCAGCTATTAGTACCCTAGAAGAAGTTTTTAGAACGTTGGCGACAGCCTGGGAAGAGAGAGGTATCTGTCTCGGTGTGGCGAGGTTGACAAATCTACGCTTCGCTGATGACATTGTACTTTTCTCTTCATCAGCTGCGGAACTGGAAAATAAGCTTCAAGAACTCAGCAAAGCAAGCCTTGAGGTTGGACTGAAGATGAACATGTCAAAGACTAAACTCATGACCAACAGTTCACCTATCAACGTGCACTTAAAGGGGGAGAAAATACACTATGTCCAAAATTACATCTACCTGCCCCCGTAGCATGACCACCGTAGACAAGGATTTCTTTGACGGAAGAATCGAGAAAATGACAGATAGCGCAAAGAAATCTGTCATTGTGTCGACACAATCTGTCAAAGAAATCCTTGTCTACGGTGGTCATGCTACGGGGGCTGGGCGAAGTAGTCATCTTCCAGGCGAGACAAGATAAAGAAGCGGCAAGACACACGGAAAACGCCTGGAAGAGCTCCTGGTCCATGAAAGAACTATTCAAGGGCTATTTACCTATACCCTTAAAACTAATAGACATGTGTATTCTCCCCATCCTGACATATGGTGCACAGACTAACGTTAAGAAGTCCAAACTCAAGGTTTGCCAACGAGCGATGGAGCGCAGCATACTGAATGTAAAAATAACTGACCGGACTATAATACAGTGTGTAAACAAACCCTTCACATCCGTCAACCAAGCATTCTGTACATCAAACTAAGTAACTTTACGTAAAAATTATTGCTGGGTATCGACTTTTTTTTTTTTGGGTGAATTATCACATTTCACGGTAGAACTCGATGGAAAACCCTCAAAGTATTGTGCTGATGGATGGATTGAATAGTACCGGGGTCGTGGAGGTGTGTAAAGTAAAAATCTTACATTCGAAACATGTATTTAAAAAAAACTTGTAAAAAAGTTGGAACTTTGACCCCCAATATCTCCGTAACTAGAAGGTTCCTAGCCTAGGAACCTTTTTTTTGTTCTAGACCATACCTAGGAATCCTCTCTAGAACAAAAAAAATATTGCAAAGACGGGGAGAACAAGTGCCTTTCGGTTATGTTAAGGGTCTATTTACACCCTTTATATAAATAAACCGATATTTTTTTTTAATTGTGGGCGAACGAGAATGGGCAACGTCGCAAATAGCTGTCAAATATTTCGCTGTTTTGTTTAATTCGGCAATATTACCGTATGGATATAAGAAATATAGCTAACTAGTGAACTAAAATATTAATTATGAAAAGCAATAATTAATATTAGTCGAGTGCAATTAGACAATAAGGTGGAACGAAGTTTATAGTGGTCGGATTTTCATGGGGTTTTTTTTATTGAATTCCTGGAGGAGTGGAGAAGAAAGTTTAAAAAAAATTTCGCCGCTCGCCAATTTTTTTTTTGTATTTCCGTTGGTATATTTTTTTTTCGTTTATGAATAACTTCAAATTCAATGGATTGATATTATGGCGTAATAGTGTGACCTGCTTGCATCCATTTTATGCCATTTAGGTCTGTTTCTTTGTTCTTTATCCATGTTACGCATAATTCAAGTATTTTTTGGAAAATTTCCTATTTTCTTCAATTATTTCCTAAATATCGAATTTTAAGATTAAGATTTCTTTTGAAATTGGTAGCTGATGCTTTTTGACAAAGATGAAGATATGTTAACTAGTGTCGGACCGATGCGATGGCCGATTTATAAAAAAGATTTGAGTTCGGCCAGAAATCAACTATCGAACTTTCTTTAATGTTAACATGAACCCCTCCGAATTGTTTATTGTACATAACTTCATCATCGATAGCCCGAACACCCACTGCTGGGTATAGGCCTCTTTTCTTCAATCCAATCTCATTACATAACTCAAGTATCATTTTATAAATACATAAGTTAACAGTATCATTGATATAATTTATGGTTTTATAATAACGTTTTCTTTATTATTATTAGCCGCTGAAAGCTTCAGGAAAGAAAGCAGTAAGTTACATTGTTAATCGTTTTGATATCACGTAGGTATGGGGATTTTGCAAAAAGTACCTTATCGGTAAATAAACACACATTTTCCTATGTATTAAATCACTTAAATGCTAGATCCTCCCTAGAAAATAGTAGGTATAAAATGAACATTTTCAATCAGTCAATTATTATATTTCAGAGCACAAGGCAATTAAATCTAAGAAGACAACACAATACCCATGCAATTCCAGGAACTAATATCATCAACGGTCCCCGTCAGTCATCAGTATCTATACCGTAAAGATGTAATAAAAAATATGAGATGTTCAACTGTTTTTTCTTCTCTGATTTTTCCAAGTTATGTGAAAACATACCATATTGATCCCACTAACAAAGAAAATACAAGACACAGTCCAGGCGTTTACAAGTTTTCGTGGAATTTAGAAACTCACATACATACATACAAGAATCTTGAATAAATGAACTTGTTTTTTTGAGCAGTCATGTAAGAAACAGCTGTACATCAATGGAGTAAGTTATCAAATGTATCGTCGCGCATCGAGGACAAAATGAAGACGCGACATGAATTTAAAAGTTATCACACAGATTTGACTGACCAATCAATGACCTCTTTTAGCGATAGAGTACTTACTCCTCTTGGTATGTTAAAAAAAATATTAAAATTCATGTCTGGTATAAAAATCATAAGGTTTTCCTACTGACCCTACTGTACAGGACCTTGATAAAAGTATACTCGTTTATACGTGTAACAGAATAAACGCAAGACCTCCCGTGTGGTCTCTCGCACCATAAAACTAAACATCTTTTGTTCTACGAGCTCATGAAATTCGCAAAAAAAAAAATACTTTCTATAAGAACGGACGCAATCAGCTGGTCCATATGTATGGTAAAACTAAAAAAAAAGTTATGAATTTCCAAAAGTCATAGAACAAAAGTTGTTCAGTTTCATGGTCTGAGACACCACACGAGAGGTCTTGCTTTTATTCTGTTACACGTTGTATACAGAGTACACGTACGCAAGTAAATAAACCTTTTTTTTTTTCGGATGGGCAGTCATCAAATGACCCCCCCCCCACTCTGGGCGGAGCGGAAGGAAGTGCCAGACTTGTACTGACGAAAACCCATCCATATTCCTTCTTTGCCCTTTGTGTTCCAGGGCCACGGTATCTCTTTCGAACAGCCCCACAGCCCCGGCAGGAAGTAAAATAAACCTTTATAATCAAATCTTTGATAGTATGTATCAGTTGGTAAACCATCCTAGTTTTCAAGGAAAAAAACAGAACCTGTATAACCCTTTCTTTTTGTCACAAATATTTCTTCAAATCTCATCATCATCTTCCTGCCCTTGTCCCATGTTACCTGGGGTTGGCAACACGTTTTTATTTTCCATTCTCCCCTGTCAACCGTCACACAATCATTTACACCTTTGTCCATCATATCATTCCTCACACAATCCATCCATCGTTTCCTTGGTCTTCCTCTCCCTCTTCATCCGTTAACGTTTATATTCATCTCTCTTTTAGTCACATGCGATTCGTCTATCCTCATCACATGTCCATACCAAGACGGTTGATTCCCTTTCAACTTTTCCGTAACTGTCCCCTGTCAACTGTCACGCATCAAAACATCATTCCTCACACAATCTATCGAAGATCAAAAAATGGATGGATTGTGTGAAGAATGATTTGAAAGGAAAAGGTGTAATGTAAGATTTCTTCAAATCTATGCAACATAATTAGAGTTATGTTGCATATGCAGGTTTCGATGACGCGAACATTAATCGCCAGTCAAAGATCAAATAATGATTTTATAGATTTATTTTGTTTAAACTTCACTCTGTACTCTGCACCCACTCAACACGAAAACAAACATTTATTATTATGTTGTTGTCACTACAAGATTCTTAGAAGTAACTATTTTGAATTTCCATGACCAATGACCATGCTATGAACTCATTTCATTGAACTTTGCCTACATCTCTAACTTCTTAAAAAAGATTGGTCCTTGGCAGTACTGAACAAACAGTTATGGAAGAAGAGTAAAGAGATAGATTAAGTAAATACAATGTACAAAGCTTTAAAAGCTCACAAAAAATAATTGGCTATGTAATGTGTATTATGTCTGAATACCTCTTTTGTTGTCTGCACTAGTTATAAATTTAAAAAAAATACATACATAATTTATCCATCCTCAAGTTAGTCCGAGCCAGTTCTTCCTGCAGATAGTTCCGGTCAAATCTCTCGGCATCTAGAGCAGCCTGCAGTCTCCGCACTTCTCCATGCAGTGAGCGCAGTGCTGGTGGTGTCTCCGCAACTTTCACATGTCCAGCTGCCATGTCTATACCACAAGCCTCTGTAAAAAAACAAATTGACAAGGGTTTATTTAAAACTAGCTTTTGCCTGCAGTTTGACTTGAAATGAGGGCAGAAATGATCCTATGGGAAGATTCTATTGAGATACGAAGTATCATAAAAGGGAGGTATCTCCCTATTGGTTATCTTGACAGGGCGGAGTGCGCCGCACAGGGGCATTTTTGTGTATAGAATTAGATGTATATGATGAGTGTTGTCCTTTGTAATTGTATTTTAGTACCAACAAGTTTCTAAGATATTATATACTACCTTTGAGTCTAGTCGTCCCAAAATAAATAATTTTGATTTTGTATAAATATCCAGACCAGATCAAGATCTATTCTTATACCAAATTTTATCGAAATCCATTCAGCCGTTAAATTGTGACCAACAAGCAAACATGTACATTAATACATTATTTAATATTTTTAAGTTAACAGGTAAATTAATGACAGAAATACATAATTCCCTCAATAAGTTATGGACTGGCTAAACCTAATAGTGAACTTTCTTTGTTGTCTTTGTAATGGGGCATGTGGCCCACCCCTTCATTCTAGTAACAGCTGCTACTTTCAAACAGACAGCTGTTTGCACATTAACATAAAAAATTACTAACAGTTTAATAATAACTAGTGACCCGCCCCAGCCCCGCACGGGTGCAATGTATACTACGTATAAACCATTTCTCTTGAATCACTCTATCTATTAAAAAAACTGCATCAAAATCTGTTGCATAGTTTTAAAGATCTAAGTATACATAGGGACAGACAGACAGCGGGAAGTGACTTTGTTTTATAATATGTAGTGATACTGAACTTTAAGTTGGGTGACCCTGGGAAGATGTGTTACCCTACTAGGTAGGCCTTGTAAATTCAATAATAATGTAAGGGTACCTGTAATAGCCGCTTGAACATCCCTACGTGTGATAGGAGAGCACTCCAGCAGGCTTTTACTGAACTTCAGTATGGTCTCCTGGTCATCGCTACTCAGCTTGCTGCACATCGCATTCTTAAAATTCACATCCTTAGAGTTCACGCACACAAAGAACAGTAGCAGTGATGCCACAAGGTATATCTCCTCTTCATTGGACACCTCAACTGACTCATTTTCAAATTTAAATTCTGGATACTTCTCCAAAACGAACTCTTCGACTGTGCGAGCTTCTAGTTTAGATGACTTGGATTCGTCCAAGTTCAGGTTCTCATGTAAATGAGTTATTATGTTTAGTAGCGATTCTATATTAACGGAACGCTCATCTTGGTTGCTTTCATTGAAATAACAGTTTATCTAGAATAAAACAACCGGAATTTAATGTAAAGTTACAATACACGAAATAATCATCAACGACATTAAAAAAACATCTGCTACATATACCCAGTTTCTAATAATATGTTTCCAATTTTGTAACATGGTTTAATGACAACACAAACTATTTTATTTTATCACTTTTTTTTGTTTTTTGGGCCCAGTTATAAATCAAATGTGTTGGCCGGCAACGAAAACACTAATAAACAAACAATTTCGAAACTGTCGTTTCATTCAATGAAATAATTGTTATTAGCCGTTGGCCCGCCCGTTGCAGTTTAAAAAGTTTGAATGAATTCTTTTCACAGACGTCCGCGTCGTTGGTTTTGGAAATGTCAAAGACAAGTAGGTATTTTCTTCAGTTTAGTGGCTTGATACAATGAAATGAAAAAACTAATACATAAAATGTAGCACAAAAACCTGTGCAATTTTGTAATTTGTAATATAGTCAAACAAATGAAAATTGAGAGACAAAAGTGGTAAAACGCACTATTTTTCTGGACAGATAATCGTTTAATTTACTGTTTACTGTTCTTATGTCACTGTCAGTGTCAGATGACAATGTGAATGTCATAACAAAAAGATTTCAAAGAAAGGCACTCAGCACTGTAGTTGCAATTTAATTAAGCGAAATACCTGTATATAATAAATAATCTACATAGTTAAAGACAACCAGTCTACCGTACTGTAAATATAAGACTTGTTACTGTTTGGTCTAATAATGTCTGCTAAGCGGGCTGCAGGGCTAGTTATCTTTAGGAACATGAATCAAGCAGTCCAGTATTTGATGTTACAAACTTCTTACGGAGAACATCACTGGACTCCACCAAAGGGTAAATAGTGAAATATATAACTTTTATATACTAATAACTCCTCTCTCACAGGACAACATATCTCACATACCATGTTGGTTTGTCACACTGCTCAGTTTTTCTATGTATCTTACCATTTCTATTTTTACTCAGGCCATGTTGATCCTGGTGAGTCGGACTGGGTTACAGCTTTAAGAGAGACAAAGGAAGAGGCTGGATTATCTGAAGATGACTTAGAAGTAAGCCAAAAAGCATTATATTATAATTCTCTATTACTGTCTTAACCAAAAATATTTGTTTTAGATATACAAAGATGTTTCTAAAGTATTGAACTATAAAGTGAAAGGTAAACCAAAAGTGGTTGTGTACTGGCTGGCAAAACTGAAGAATCCAGAGACAAAGGTTCTGTTGTCTGATGAACATCAAGATCTGAAGTGGCTCCCATTGAAAGAAGCACAAGAAATATCAGGATATGATGATATGAAACAACTTTTGTTAGAGTTCAATGAGAAAGCAGCAGTTTTATCTTGAGAACTACTTGTTTAGCAAAATCATGGATTATTGGATGATTGTAAATAAATAATTAGCGTACCTAAGCTTGTTGTCATTTGTGTATTTGTCATATTTTAATGTAAATTCATTCAGCGCTTATCCAATGTATGAATAAAAATGTGTGTTGTTTGACTACCTGTCTGCAGGAATTCTGCACTACAGTACTAAGTTAAGCTAATGTGTCTGTGCAGATCGATCACAATGTCTTAGTGGGTCATAAGATCATAATTATCTTTCTATATATAAAAGAAAGTCGTGTTAGTTACACTATTTATAACTCAAGAACGGCTTTACCGATATGGCTGAAAATTGGTGAGGAGGTAGCTTCGAGCCAGGAGACGGACATAGGATACTATTTATTCCGTTCAACAGTGTTCAGTAGGTAGGTAGATAGGTAGTAGGAAAAGGTGCATCGCAATGCATGCCGTTGCCGGGTACAGCTAGTATTATTATGAGTGAAGAACCAACATAATATGGTAAAGGTCTTCAGTCGCCCCGCTGTTTATCATACTGACAACAACTGCCTAGCATTTTTCTGAATATGTTGGGGTCGGCTTCAAGATGTATACTGGTATTCAACTGGATACAGCTGAATACCAGTATACGGACCAACTGCAATTTGACTCTGACCTCCTTAACCCAGTTACTGGGTAACATATTACGGCATCCCCTAAAGAACTGAATTTTGATCATGCTCTGGTGCATGTAGGTCTTAAATACTCAGGTAAACTTCTCCAGTGAACTGTTGCGGGGACGGCCATAATAGTATGCCTCGTGCGGATGAATGAGGTGAGCCTCATTCATCCGCACGAGGTCAAGTCGCTAATACTAAATAGCTATTTCTAATGTACTTAGCATGATTTATTCATTGGATACTTAGTGCTGTTATTTGAAAAACAAGAACCTACACTATTCTACAATAAATAAATAAACAAGGATCTTTAGGCTTTTGGCGCTTGATTGGCAATGGCAATGTCGGATGGAGTTGTTGTAAAATTAGGGTTACCAGTTACTAAATTTTCCTCACTTTTAGGGAAAACATCAATGCAATCAAAACTTCTTAATTTTGACGAAATTACTAGGTAATAGCGTTCATACCATGGCCTAATTCGAGTAACTATACTATGTATACATGACCATAGTGTAATAATTAAACCTAATATCGGGATATACATATAATGTGATGTTACGTCTTTACATAGTGAAAGGGGCACCGACGCACATCAGTGTTCGATCCACCGTGTTAAGCTTTAACCAAGAAAACACAAGAATGAGCTTTTTTAAGTTAATTTTATTATATTCTACATGCACTATATCGCGGTCGTATTTACGACTCATTTTCATTAGCTATCTTCTACTTACAGGAAAATATAATATATTCTATACTTACTTACTTAATACTATAATATATTCTGTACTTGAATAATACTTTCATTATTTAAGTACTTATAGAATTTATTATACCCAGATATATTATAACCAGATACAATTTTGGATATTTAAATAGCCAAAGTGGATATTTAAATGGCCCTTTGGCCATTATTTAAATATCCAAAATTGTATCTGGTTCTCTACTTCACACATAATATTGCGTTACTAAGGTAATCCTCACATATCAGGTACGTACGAATATCGGCTTGTACATTTTGCATGAACTCGTTCACACACATTCGTGTCCAGGCCGACGACGGAGCTTCAGTCCGGCAGACGCCGTAACGTGCGAATGTGTGCCGGTTGCAAGTAGGCGATTTAAAAAAAAATTATTGTTAATACGCGTAAATAGCGTTTTGTACGACATGTCTAACCTGAAACATATATATTCCAAGTACCAAAACCACGTCCGCCTTACCTAGCGTACCTTTAATTGGTAGAGATAACCTTGAGAACGTATAAAGATGGACGCGCAAATAGTTGCGCCGCAATCACTACATTTTATAAATCCTTATATAAATATAAAATACGATGCAAAGTCACACACCTGTCCGCACCAAACAATTCGGATATCAATAAAATTTTACGGATTCAAGAAGCGTATTCGGCGTGTGCGAGTGTCGAACAGAAATACTGGTAAAATAACGAATGCGATTCAGCGCGTACGATGCGGAGAGGTGGGCCGGGCCATCCGAAAATACGTTGACTGTGTCCCTTACGGCTCCTGCAGCGCCTCTAGGTACGCATCCACGTTAAACAGTTAACAAGATTTATGTAAACTATAATCTAGTTGACGTAATAGTTTGCTTAAAAATTAGAAATGCATTTATGCGGTGTATTGCTAGCTTGCTATTAATACTCATTCGAACTAATCTACACACACGTTAAAATTTAATGCTTTTACATTTTCTTCGATTTGCTCTGTCTAGTGACCAAATTATTATAGAGAACTTTTTAGAAATATAGTATTAACACCGTTTTTCCTACTCAGAACACTTCCTTTTTACAAGTACAATGCCATGGCCTTTGGGCCCGGTTCCACCATGCAAGCCTTTCAAAATAGCTTCAATGGCACTGGCTCAGGTATATTTTTCTTCATAATCTCTAGTAATTGTTGTTTATTACAGTCTGGAGAAAATTCTACATTCTGACTCGTTAGCCACTCCATTATCTCACTTTTTTGGGAGTTACTATTGGGTGCTTTGCCAGTGGTATTTTGATTTGGAGCGTACCCGATCTTTTTTATATGCTGTCTAACAATTTCTCGGCTACCTGTAAATCCAATTTCTTCTTTCAATTCCTGACATAATTTCTTCACAGTTGGAACCTCGTTTCTGACCGCATAATATTCGTGAATTTTCCGTTGTAAAACGCCCAGATCCAACTTAACTTTATCTTTCCTTATTTTGCGGATCTTCACTTGTGAACCTAGTTTAGTGGATGTTGCATCAGCTAATCTCTTTTCGCTTACGATTCTTGTTACAGTACGCAAAGAAACACCTGAAGATCGAAACAATAATATAATATGTCATAAAATAATCACTATACTTAGGATAAAGTAAACTTATAAACACAACTGCACTAAACTGACATAGGCAGGAAAAACTTGGGGACCACCTATACTTTTATACTTATTAACCTAATTTTTAAAGCTGAGTGGTTGTTGAAATATTTTAAGTGCGATGAGGGAAAATATATGTCGGACTTTAGGATCGAGTATGGTAACACTTGCCTGTAGCAGCGGCGACTCGCTCGTTTACTTTTTCGAGCGAAATTATCGGGCCGCGAAACTCCCTCTCCTGTGTAAAGAACTCCTTAATTTGTAATACTACTTCTCTAACACCACTTTTGATTACTTTCGGCATGTTCTTTGAATATCAAGCTAAATCCTGGCAAAAACTGCACTCTATACAGAGCTGCCAAAATGTGACACTTTATTTACAAGATGGCGGCTATAGTTCCGATTTTGGCTGTGGGCCAAATGATTCTTGTAGCGTAGGGCTGGCCTAAATGCTGACATGTCGATCGGGACATCGGAATAGAACATAAAAATAGTGTAAGAGCAAAATACATTTAGCGAGGGTATCAGCGAGCGAAGTGAGCTTGAAAATATTAGAATTACGCATTGGAAAGATTTTATTTACAATACCTTAGAGAAGTATGTACCTACGAGTTATTCGTCGAGTTATATAGAATAATAACTTTAGAATAAGAGAACCTAGGCTGCAAGAGCCACCTCAATCTCTCTTCGAATAACTAAGCTTTCAGCAGCCATTATCCAAGTAAAGAAATAATAAAGTAGTAGTACTAGAAATCACCATAACAAATGAATTTTCTATTAAATCAGACCGAGAGCCGAGATAATATCAGTTTATGATAAGACTTCAGGAGGGTTTACTATGACATCTTAAAGCAAGAGTAATTCCAGTGTGGGAAAGAGACAGCGCTATGCGTATCTCTTTCACACACTGGAATTTCATTTTCAATCTTGACCTGGGGGGTTCCCCAGGTCAAAATCTGAAACTAGGCTAATAATTAAGAGTAGTCAAAAAGGCACCATTACTCGGGCCTGTAGACGGCGAGCTATGGGCTAGCTCGACATCCAACCGTCTTATGACGACAGGCCGTGTCGACGGCGCGTTCGTGTTCCACGCGCGCCTCAAAGAGATGTCAGCAATGATGTAGGGGCCTGCAAGGGCCGATGCCTGCCAGGGCTACGGGACTGTTCGAAAGAGATAAAAGTCTTTGAAGAGTTTACTGAATATTTATACTCTAATCCTTACGATTACATATCGCGACGCTATATAAGAGAAGCAGAAAATCCCATCGAGTTTTATGATGAAAATTAATTTAAAATTAGATTTCGCTTCACAGTGTTTCCCACCGGGTCAATTCTGCTCTTTTGAAAAAACCTTATTTACTCTGTTCTCCATTATTGGAAGTCAATAATTATGTAATATTCTGAAAGCTGATTAAATAACAATACATCAAAATAACGTTTAAGCCAATCTCCCCGATAGGTTTAAGTTATAAGCCGTCAAAAAAGTGACCCACGGACCCACCACCCGATGAGCCTGCCTCATGGACTTAGAAGTCCATGGCCTGCCTAGTTTGTTGGTTCCATTAATGTGTTGTAAATAACTATGGTAGGTGGATGTAAATAAATATTTATTCAATGTCAATGGGGCATTATTATGACTTATGTTTGTTTTATATTTATGAACTTAGATTGTACGTACATATGTTTTGAATTCATAAGATAAGTTAAATGTTTACAATTTATTTCTAACGTTGCTACGTAAAAAATTAATACCCAATTCGACCGCGTCAGTGGCCGTGCCGGGGGCAGTCATCACTCCATAACCGCCGTGCCCATAGCAATGTACAACTTTTACCCCATCAAACAGCTCCGCTTCAACACGAACCGGCATTCTGTGAGGGCGCAGGCCAACCTTATGTGCAATGACCTCCGCATTTTTCAAGTTCGGGAGAAATTCACAACAACGCTCCAATATAGACGCTGCGTCATACTTGCAATAATTCAAATTATAACTGTCATATCCTCTACAACCACCCAATGTAACCACCCCATTAAGCCCTGGTATAATATACGTATCATAATCCCCATAAAACGCTGATTTCACCCATGGTGCCTTCACTTTTATCACTTGTCCTCTAATGGGCACCATATCGTAATCATTACATAAATATTTTGCACCCAAACCAGCACAATTAAACACGAGGTCATAATTTGATAAGGACGCAAAACTTTCCACCTTTTTGTTAATCAACTCTCCGCCTTTTTCAACTATTATCTTCCCCATCCATGGCAAATAGCGTTCGCATTCAACTTTTAGTGTTGAAAAGTAGGATCCGAATTTTGTACCTTCTGGACCTAGTTTTAATTCCTCATCGGTGACGGGTCGATAGATTGGCACTAAATCTTCAATGAGATGATTTCTAGTGACATGGTAGTTCTCTTGTGAAAATATGTAGGCTCCTAAAGTCATAACACCAATTCGTTCAGCGTCAGGTGTCTTGAGTATATCTTGCCAGAACTGCCAAGACTCATTCAGCCATTTCTTAGTAATTTCTTTTGTTGGTCCTTTAAAACTGGTTCCCGGCCTGAAGATACCAGCGGCAATGTGGCTGGTGGTATCTTCTGTGTATTTTTCAGCGAGAACTGTTACCTTGGCTTCCTTCAGTCGATCTTGGAATAGTTTAGCCACTGTAATGCCGACCACTCCTGCTCCAATTACGGCTATATTTGGCTGTTCATGCATCTTGAATGTTGTATTGTTGCTCCCTGTTATAAAAAAAAATTAAATGAAAATAAAAGCCTAAAAAAACTGCAAATACCTATTAAGAATATTGTATGAATGCTTACCAAACAATTATAAAAGTAGGTACCACAAATAAGAGCCCCCAGTTACTAATAAATAAAAATCTAAAAAACTTTCCATTGAAGATTTGCGAAAAGAAAATAATATACCGCTGCCGATCCGGATAAATTGTAAACGCCAACTGGGTTTAAATTGCGCTTATTAACACACACACACACACATAAACATATATGCTCACAACAAAGTTTGTTTTATCATATAGGTACAGGCTAGGCGGCACCGCGGCGATATATATTTGGTGACAAATTACTAAATAAAAATAGGCTAAGGCTCTCCTGTACCTATATAGTTTATTTACTTATCAATAACATTTAACTGTTGAGAACAGATGCTTGAGTTCGCCATTGCATTAAAATTTTATCGCATTTGGTAATCATAATTTATGTGATAGTGACATAATTTCCGATTATGTAACTGCGTAGCGGGTGCCGCCCATTAGGTTGGCCACTATACGCATGACCCTGACCTTAAGTTGTCATCTACTATCATCAGCCCGTTGACGCAAAGATGAAACCTGTTTACGAGAAATACTAACTTGTCATCGGTACCAATATTTGTAATTAATGTGTATTGTTTTATTAGTACCTTACCTTTGGATGCTATAACTGAAGACTGGATTTGATGAAAAAGGGTAAAATATTTAAAAAAAAACTATAACCGCTCCTCATTGTCTATGTATGGCTAAGATTTTAATATTAAAAATATCGTTCTTCGGGGGTCTGAGACCTCGAAGGTGACGAAAGTTAATACTTTCTGGCCTGCTCTGTCCCACTGCTGGTTAAAGGCCTTCCTCCACTCCTTCCATTTCTTGCGAACCCGCGGGTCCTCTTCCAGTTCTGACGGAACCTGTCCAGTTCGTCCCGCCATCTCCTTCGCGACCCCGCCTCACTGTGTCAGGGCATCAGCTTCCTGCTATTTTGGCCCACAGTTAGTCCGCATGCGGCAGACATATCCTGCCCACTAACCATTTGAGTTGGGCAGCCTTATTATCCGTCAGCTCTATTTATTTTGGAGCTAAGTATTTTGTTTTGAACACGATCCGTTAATTTAACACCTAGTGGTATACTGCGCTCCATTGGCGCTCTTTGGCAAACCTTGAGCTTGGACTTCTAGATGTTGGTCAATGACCAAATCTATCCACCATAGGTTAAGAATATTAATGTATTGTTTTAAGATTTTTATTGAGTTTTGTGGTCTTGGTATGTACAGCAGCGTCCGAGTTTTCCATTGCCCTTATAACATTTTATAAGGGCAACATTGCAGAAACTTTTATTCATTTATTATCTGTGATTAAAAAATGAAATTTATTTGACATCAGTCAGTTGCTGTTTCATGTTTGTTTAACTTTGTTTCGTTACAGAATTCTTTCGTATTTTTAAATCCTGCTGCAGGATTTACAAGTTTTCAGTTGACATGAACAAAAAATGTACTCTGTGGACATGAATAAAGATGATAAAGATGGTGAACCTGCGACGACTGAAAGTATTGCTTCTAGCAAGGATAGTAATTCTGTGAAGAATAAAGGAAAGAGTCGCGTGAAGAAACGAAAACGGTATTGTTTTATTCATAATAATAACAACGCTGTGATTTTATTTGTGCGGCATATACAGATCGAATTAAATTTTATTTTCCCCTAGTTTCACAAATGCTTACGCTATTGTGAGAACGAACGGTAGGCCACTTTTTGCTGTGTACATAATATTTTGTTCAACTTATATGGTTATTTTTTGCCTACTCGTGTCAAGTCGTGTCGCAACGTACCAACAACGCATCGTGTCATCTCAGGGTGCTAGGAGCAACAAGAAAATTTTTTTTTTTTTGGAACCTGACGCTAATTAAGTCATCTACTGTACTTTTCAGTTCCAACAGTGAGAGTAGCAGCGAAGATGAAGATGTACTTGCGGAGAATTCTGTTGAGGTGGACAGGTGTCTCCATGCATCTGCTATTAAAAATAATTTAGATGAGACCAGTGTCAGGAAAATTATAAAGGTATGCTTTGATATGACACATTTTGTCGATCTATAGCTAATTGAGACATGAAACCTAAAAGCCACAACTTTACTTTTTCGTAAACCTCATTAATTTCTTTAGTTATAGCCTATATAGGCTAGCTTTAATATGTTGAATAGAGGAAGAATTGTAGGTAAACCAATAAATGAAGTACTAGGAAGCTGGGTGTTTCGTGGGACTGCTTTAAGTAATTTTGATATGACTTGGTAATTATGGTAGCTATATAGTCAAATCATTTTAACTTGTCAATACAGGTAATTCAATCTGTATTGACAAGTTAACCTTTTCACCGCCACGGACTTCAATAGAAGTTCCAGATTTCCGTGCCACCAGCGCCACAACTTCATTAGAAACTCTTAATTTTTAACTACCTATCAAACATAAAAGTACTGTATTTAAAGCGTGAAAATCTCATTCATCGATATGATGATACCCTCATCACTACTGTTTACTGCATACTTCGATATACAATTATAGCTTGGCGCTGGCAAGGCATCGCATTCTGCGTACGTTGGCGGTGAAAAGGTTAAAATGATTTGACTTTTGATATAATATCAGGCTACTTAAATACTTTGAGGAACTGTGTAAATTTTTAACTTCTTTTAAGCACTGCTCTCTAATTACATGAGATGATTCCACTTGTTGTCTGATAGTCATACTTAACATCTTCAGATTATCTTAAGGTATCAACATCATTTCAGCTCGGAATCACTCACTGCTGGGTATAGGGCTTCCGTTTGTTCTGCCTTAAATATGCATGACTCATGCTGGTAGTTACTTGCCGCCTGGATAATACTTTTACCATTGCGTGAATCATCAATTTCTTATTTACAGATATAGATAACTAAACACAGACAAAACACGAGAAACAATTTTCGTGTTTTGTCTGTGTGATCACATTGTTCTTTTAAACTCCACAACATAATTTTGATGCTTTTCAGACCATAATTTTGACAATTTATTTTGGTAGGTTTACATGTGATAATTTTTAACTTTAATATTTAAGTTACACTTTATGAGTGGGTTGGGTTGATAGGTAGTTCTTAATAATTAGTTCAAACCAAAACAACAGAAGAAAAATATCTATGTCAAGCAAAACAAGATGTTATTTGTACTGTCTATTTTAACATGTAATTTCTTTATTCTAGAAGGTGGTGACAAATAACCGTGTGTTGGCACTTGTTAAGATGCGGGAAGAAGAAGACTCCGGTCCTGACGAGAACAGTCTACGACCAAAACTAACGAGGGCTAAAGTCAAGTATGTAAACAATTACTTTTTTGTTACTTTTCAATGAATCAATCAATGCGGTACATTTCAATTTTGAACTGTATTATGTTCACCAAGTAACTCCTCTATGAAGAGTCAAAACAATTACACTTTTCGAGCTAGCTTCGTTCGCTCTGGCAGCCTGATTATACCTCGTTTTTCATCTTTTCAGAATAGGTTAACCAAGCAATTTCTGAATTAAGAGTCAATGAGAAAATCTTAGCCGGGGTGCTAACTTTCTGAGCTCACTTTGCTCACTTTCACACAAATCGGGTTCTTTTTTCTATCTGCCCCCACCTGACTCAAATTCTGGCATCGCCCATGGTACAATTAGGTAAACCTCTGCCTAACCCTACGGAAATTAGAGCCGTGATGTTAATTTATGTTGGCATTGGAGAATAACTTTTGTTTTGTTTTTTTTTACATGAAACGTTGCCCCACACTAGGAATTTTTCCTGTGTCGTGGGTGCGTTTACAAACATTTAAATTCACATACACAAACAGCCAGACCCGGAACAACTACCCGTAGGCCCGTAGAATATTTGTTCCGTGCAGGAATCGAAACCGCGACACGAAGCGCAGCAGTCAATCGCTCAGCCACTGCGCCAACCGTGCCGTCAACTCAATCATACATTCATCTGACAAACCCAATGTTTCAGGGAGCTACGGAAAGGGTCTCCAAAAAACCATTCAGCAACAGCTTGGAACTTGGAGAACTTGGAGCTGACTCCTATCAAGCACATCCCGGTGAAGACCAGGCCTGAAGTGAAGGCTCTCATTGCCCAGGAGTTGCCTGAAGACGAGGATGATGAAGAGTATGACCCCACCCCTGATGACGTGCCGGTTAGTGTTATAAATCTACCATTTGTAGTACACCAACCTTTTATTATAAAAATAATAACATTAGTTTATTTTCTGGCAACTTTGGCCCACAGATATAATACCTTACAGACCACATACACAAATAACACAGATTAAATGCAAATTATTGTTGATTAAGAGGCCCCTGCCAGTTATAACTTGTTCCAAAAGATTTTGGTTGAAAGTGTAAACTGACTCTGATCGTCTTAAATTCTCGAAGAATCACTCGTTAAAGGGAATCAGTAACTCATTATTTTTTTTTAATAAAGGGTAATTCATTACGATGTTTTACTTCACCATTTTGAAAGCAGTCATGAGGAACTAAATTTTTTCTTGCCTGTCCCAGTCCTGGGCAAAGGCCTGCCTCCACTTTCCATTTCTGGCGAACCCGCGCGTCCTTCCAGTTCTGACGGAACCTGCCCAGTTCGTCTCGCCATCTCCTTCGTGGCCTGCCGCGACCCCGCCTCACTGTATCAGGGCACCAGTTTCCTACTATTTTGGCCCACAATTTGTCCACTAAATTACTACTTACAGAGACTAAATTACACAAAGTAAGATACCTACCTGTGTTACCTCTGGGTTAAGTTAAAGTTACCCAATGTTTATCCTGAATTAATCATAAGAATACACTGTCATCCTCAGAGTGACGATGACCAAGGCCTGGAGTCATGCAGTGACCTGGAGTCACAACCAAGGACTCCAGCTACTCCTCGCAGCCAGCACACCACCAGTCCGAAGGTTGTTAAAGATGGACCCTTCAAAGTACCACAGGTAAGGACATCAGTGTAACCTTATTAAGGGTATGAGTATGTTCTGTGTGCATTCATATCTAAGACAGACGTATAAAGGTGCAAGGTGTTGATGATTCTAGATATGTCATCATTTACGTCAAAATCTGTGCAAATACACCCAAATGGCCTAAAAACCACACAATAAGAAGTAAAATCAAAGCATTTATTTCAAGTAGGCCAGTTACAGGCACTTTTGAACTGTGGAAACAAAGATAACAATGAAATGTAGCTACAGTTACAAGGCATAAAAACTGTGAAAGTACTGTAATTGCCCATTCCAAAGCGTAGGTCTCTATGGAGAAGAACGGGCAAGAAACTTTACGGACACTGACTCTTATTTAGGCACATTCGATTCGGCAGTATTTGTTGAATAACAAAACCAAGCCGACATAATTACTACACATAATACGGCTTTCATTCGACTCGTGCCGATCGGCAAATTCCGTTCGGCGTCCTCCCTTTCTGAATCATGCACAATTCGGCACGGCACAAGTTGAGCCAAGCCGAGCGGATTTTTCCAGAACATCATCATTATCATTTCAGCCGAAAGACGTCCACTGTTGGCATAAGCATCGTGCGTACCAGTAGCGAAAGGTCAATTTTTGTAAAGGGTAAGCCGGAGTACATATCTTTAATGTGATTATATTATTTGTCTATAGAATACTGACTCTGCCATTTTTAAAGGGAAGCCGGTAGGAATCGAGTTCTATGGAACCTTCGCCACTGGTGCCTACCAGTTTAGCACCCCTTAGCTTTATTTTCCCAACAAACAATACTTAACTTGTTAATAATTAACTTTGTCTGTCAGGACATATCAACACCTGCACGAAAGAAACTGAATCTAGAAGAGGAAGCGACAATCGCACTACGCACTCGATCCAAGCTCAGCCTGTCCGCCACGTCCATAGAACACATCGAGAGTACGTTCGTCCCACCCGACGACCTCCCGATGCCGGCGGTCGATGACCTATGGAACCAGTTCCTGAACGAGTGCCTGAACCCAGCCTCTACGTCGAGGAATGAGGATGATGATGAGACTGATCCGGAGTACAATGTGGCTGCTGATCAGGATGCACGTGAGTTGATTGATACTGTTTTATTACTATTATACAGGGTGGCCATTTTTAAAATGCATCAGACAAGGGGACGATTCTCCGTTGTCTGTCGCTGACATCCCCAATAGTGAAAAAAATTGTCGAATTCCTATACAAGAAATAGTAGACAGATTATTTCGATGCCTGTATGAAAAGTATTTTTTTTTTTTTCGAATTTTGTATGAGTTTCATAGCAAAAGCTGTTTTGTATGACGGATGTAATCACACTGATAGATGCAGGTGACTAAATCGCCCCCCTTAAGGGAAATAGACGGAAGGCCAGCTCCATACAACGAGCGACAAAAGGTGGACGCACATACAGGGTGTAAACGGACCCGACGCCGTCGACCAAGCATTCTGTACATCAAACTGGGTAACTCTGCGCAAAAATTATTGCTAGGAAACTACTTTTATCACGTTTTACGGTAGGACTCAATGTAACGCACTCAAAACATTGTGCTTATGGATGCACTGAATACTACGGGGGCCGTGAAGGTATTTAAAGTAAAGTTAAAACATTAAAAACTTGTTTGGTTCCCCAGTATGGGCTAGAACAAAAAGATGGTCGCAATGACAGGGAGAACAAGTGCCTTTCGGCTTCGTTAAGGGTACGTTTACACTCATTATATAACGGCGGCGATGTCATTAGACTCGCTGTGCGTAGATCATGTAAGTCTGTATACGTGCGTTTACGCTATTTGAAGCAGACCTCTTTTTTTTGTGTAGCGGTAAGTGTGCCACTGCAGAGTAAAGGTCTCTTATACTAATTGTTAAATTATCAAAATTTAGATTTTCAAAATTATCAGAACTACTTACTCCAAAAAAAAAAAAAAAAACATATAAATAGCGAAAATATATATATCACTTAGGTAACGTGTCGTGTCTTGTCGAAGTATAATTTATCGTGTCGTAGTTCGTTTGTCGTGTTTCCGTCGGCCGGTCCCGCCATAGCGATGGTAGCAAAACTTTCTGAACTCGTGGTTCATATTCGTGATAATACATAATTCGATTGCCTTGATTGGTGTCATAAAATCTAAATTGATTTAGAGTTCATGATGCCCTTTTTCACTGGAGCAGCACCTAAACTAATGACTAAATAAGATTGCAATTTTGGAATATCAACTTACGGCGCTAATCTGAAAAAAAAAAATTGATGAAAGTTTGTACGGCAGTTCGTCATTTTTGCCGATGAGAGAGGCGATGAAGCGATGTTAACTTGGGTCCACAGCGCCCTGTTATTGTGTTATAATAACATAACATGCTTTGCTAACATAAAGGGGGCGTGGCCTAACATAGAATGTTCGCCGCGACGAACAGACAACCTTTTATTATAACATGTTTTGTTAGAAAATGGACACTACGGACCCGGCTTTAAAGTATCAAAGCACTGCGAGCGAGACACGCTCAATTTCGTGTAACCTAATGCGTTAAGTACGTGGAAAAGTGAAACTATTATTATTTCACTAACGTACAGCTAATAGAGGCATAATTAATGAACTTCACCACGTCAGGTAAAGGTGAATGTAAAAATTAAAAGGAACAATCGATTAGCTATTTACTTTATTATTTATCATTATCATATAATTAACTCAAGTAACTAGAATTAGAGCGGTCCCTGGCCTGAAAAAAAGCTATCAAATCTTATTTCGTTTGTTTTGTCGTGTGTAAATATCACATCGGCAAGTTTCGCTCGCTAATTTAATTTCACCTTGGTATATTTCCTTTATTATTACGTTTACACATATTGCAAAAAATGTCCTTATATATAACAAAGGAAATATCAACCCTGAAGGGGTTTTTTCGTACTAGCTGTTAGCAGTATTTGAATCGGATTTTGTTATCAATTTCAAGGGTTTTAATTTTTTTGCACGGAACCCTAATTATTTTTCTAAAATAAAAGTAAGTTAGACCTTATAACATCAGCTATCTGCCAGTAAAAGTCCCGTCAAAATCGATCCAGCCGTTTCGGATATTAGTCGGAATTGTGGTCGGACCAAACAGACAGACAAAAATTCAATGAATTGTTTTTTTTTTTGTTATCAGTACCGCATGCGTTTTCATATGCGTTAAGCAAAAAACTGTTATTTTAAAATTACAAAGAGACTTCAATTTTATTTATTTCTATAGATTTTTACCGATCGGAAATCTTATCGTCCCCACAGCTTATCTCAAAAGAAAGAAGTAATTCTTTCTATTTTGTTACAGTTAACACATTAAAAAATGACAGAACAAAACTAAGAAAGAGTTTCTTCAGCGCTTTAAAAGAAAAGAGACGAGAGTCGAAGACAAAACGCAGCAGACTTAGCGCCTTGGCAAATTGTAGAGAACGCCGGCTTTATTCTACCTTCTATGGAATCTAGAAGGAACCATGCATCCAATAATTCTTCACCCGAATCTCCTGCAACAATAGGCGAAAGCCCTTGGTCTACCAGCAGTATGGAGTGTCTTGCACCACAATTTAAGTGTGCAAATGAACAGACTTACAAACGCGAACTCAAAGATTTGCACAATTTAATACTAAACGGGTTGATAGGCCAGAACCGCAATGTTGTGAATAACTTGGATGCAACACATTTTAACAACTCACACCTGTTAATAAATTACCAGCCAGAGAAAGAGTATCCAAGTTAACACGATATACACACCAGTTAGTTCACGTCGTTTGTCTTGGTAATGAGGAGCGATGAAACGCATGTGAGTCATGGACATGAATGTTGATGGGTGGAAAGGGAGAGGAAGGCCAAAGAAAAGATTAATGGATTGTGTGAGGAATGATATCAAAGAGTAAGGAGTAAATGATGCCGTGACCTCTGAGGGGGGAGAATGGAAGAAGAAAACGTGTTGCGCCGACCCCACGTAGAATGGGACGACGCCAAGAAGATGACGATGATAGTATTTTGATATATAGTTATAGTATTTTATATATCCTTGTAGTTTATCTTAGTGTTAAATTAATTTTTTTGCAAATTTATGCACCTACCACTGTCTGTCTCTGCATCACCCAAAGGTTGACTGGTAGAAAATGCCTATGGCATTAAGTCCGCCCGTGCACTTTGTGCTTGAAGTGTTAATAAATAAATAAATAACAGCTAGTTCACATCTAGCAGCATCAACCCAACAACAACCTTATTGTTATGAGAATAAAGATCACTGTTACTTGACGTACCTATCTGTGGCAGCAACCGAAAGCAACCTTGTTTTGTGGGCAATAAAGGTCAATATCTTTTTGACAGTGACGCCCAATTGTGAATGAATAGTAGTGCGTACACGACCCGAAATTCCGTGAGACACGAGACGCGACATGTTAGTTTGCATTTATATAAAAAATATAAAATTTATTACATACTTTGTATTTAACCTTTTCACCGCCACGGACTTCAATAGGAGTTCCAGATTTCCGTGCCACCAGCGCCCACGACTTCATTAGAAGCTCTTAATTTTTAACTACCTATAAAAAAACAAAAAAGTACTGTATTTAAAAGCTTCGTTTCATTTTATTATTTAATATAACACGGTCTAATACCCTGTTTTTTACTTTTCCACACAAAAGTAGCCCTTATTTGTCTTAAAATCGGCAAAAACATTTATAGCTTGGCGCTGGCGAGGCATCGCGTTATGTGTACGTGGGCGGTGAAAAGGTTAAAATGCTTGTAGTGCCTATTGCCATAATTTAACATAGATAGCCCTGTTCAAAAATTGATCCTGTATAATAAAATTTTATTCAATTGCAGATGATGAAGATGAAGAATCACTAGGCAACAGTATTATAAAGATATCTAAGAAGGAGCTCAACGATTTGGTGACGGAGCTGTTCAACATCATTCCCGAGTCGACTACTGAGGAGGAACTGATGGCTGATAACCTAGCCAACAGCGTGCTTACTGAACACAGTCAAGCAGAGGTGTGTATGATCGACCAGCTTTTACCGCTTGTCCCCAACATGTTCGGGTTGCCATGACTCGACACAGACGCCCGGTAAAATCGAAAATATGGGGATATAATTCGGGAAAATGCCGCTCAGCCTTGCTTAAAATGTACCAAGCTGACACGAAAATTTTTAAACGACGATAGATGCCGAATATTGCCGAATCGATCCGAACGTGTGTAGCACTCCTCACTGGTCCAGTACGGTCCGGCGTGTGTTGCATGTAAAACCGAAGACACTGACGATCGACCACTTTTCATCCTTATACCCCGAGTAATAAGGTCGAAAACTGCTCGACTGTCAGTAAGCGCGGTAGTACGCACGACGGCCAATCAAGCTTTACAAAACCAGTTTATGAAGATATCTCATTGTATAGGAAATCTATACAACGCGAGGCCAAGTTATACTGGAAATGTACAGCTTCATGTGCCGCCGTGTTTACATACAAAAAAATTTCATTAAAGTTCCACTAACATTAATACTAAAAAAGTTCGGCGCAAAAAAACGGTCCGTTAACCAGTGAATAAAACAGAAGCGTACAAGCGAGCTTTTTGTTCTTAATATATATATACCCAGCAGTGGCGAAGGTTCCGTACAACTCGATTCCTACCGGCTTCCCTTTGAAAAATGGCAAAGTCAGTATTCTATAGACAACTAAAATAAATCACATTAAAGACATGTATTCCGGCTTACCTCTTACAAAATTTGACCCTTCGCTACTGATACCCAGCACTCGGCTCAAAGTAAAGCATGGAAATGTGACCTGGTCGCGGGACTTCTAGAATTACCGTGACCCTGGAACATAAAGGGCTATTGAAGGACACCTTGGATTTTAGTCAGTATAAGTCTGACAGTCCCTCCCGCTCTGCCCTGGGTGGGAGGACTCATTTGATGATTTTACCAAGATAAAAAATAAATTATTTTCAGTATTGTTGTCAATCCGACCTAGCACTTCTCAATTTTAAATGGCGCAATGTCTTCGAGATTTTGGAAAAGAGTATTTTTTGAAAATGCTTCTGCCCAATACGAAGAATGCTTACATTCCCATTATTTACTTAGAGTCGATTTTAGATTTTTATTCATTTATAGAAAGAAATTTCTTGTCCATAATGTCAGTATTTTTAATAACCTGAAGTAAAAATATATCTCATTTCAGGTGTCCACTCGCTGGGAAGGCAAACAAGAAGCGATCTCAGACGATGAAAATGGACTCAAGCAGAACGTTTCAACGTTTTCTGACAGAATCACGTTTGAGAAGAAGAATTACTCAAGACTTTCTCAAGGAAAGAGTGAGCCACAAGATAGAGAGGTAGCAAGAGTGAGCGAGATAGCAATACGTCCCAAAAGGGACGGTGGTAAAGACAAGAAAAGGCTAGAAGAAAGAAGAATATCACCTAGGTTAGTAAGAATTTGTTTATTATTAACCGCCAAAAGTGAAGACATTCGGAACCATTAGACCTATACTCAGCATTGAGTGACCAAAGGTTGAAGAAAAAGAAAAAGAAGTATATTATTCTCGTTGGTACATTTATCGTAAAGTCACTTAGCGTATGCTGGGTTCGGCTGCTTTCAGCATATCCACAGGGCTTTCAATGGGAAGGAACCATCAAAACTCTCTGGCGGCTCGGGAAACCGCTTCAAATAGTGGTCCAAGTAATATATGTAAAATTCAGATTTAATAAAATGAAGTCAGTTAACTTTTAACATTCTTTAAAGGTGTCTGGCAGGAGTTTTCCGTTACACAAAGTGTCTGGCAGTGGAGGAGGTCAATCATCATACTAGCTCTTATGTAATATAAAAAAATCACGCTTTATAGTAAGACGTAACCTAGCAGCTATTTAGCACTACTTGGTTACTTGATATCTGCCAAAGGCACCACGACCGACTTTTCATAATATCCAATTTTATTACTATTAATACTAATAACGGGATATTTACCATGTTTACTGTTTTCTATGAGTTCGGGTTTTGTATGAGTTAAGTTCTTCAGTTTATCCGTGATCATGGTGCTTGCAACAGCGCCGAAATATCGGGAACTCATAGAAAACAGTAAACATGGTAAATATGCCGTTATTAGTATTAATAGTAATGTTAGTGACCATGACAGTTTAAAATCTTATATCCAATTTTATTGTTCTTACCTACAGTAAGGTACTTCCACAGAAAAAGTTTCAGCTTTTAAGAAATGACGCAGGGTCACGGAATCTTCCTCTTTAAGTATAGCGAATTCGTCACTTATAGAAGTGCACAGCGCTCGCAGAGTATTTACTTAATTATAAAAGGGCATGTAAGAGTTATAACTAATGAATACATAAAACTCTGTATAATACGTTCTTTTACGGTTGCAATCAATCAATCGTCAACAGTGGGCAGGGCACATTGCTCGCAGAACGGATGGCCGATGGGGCCGAAAAGTTCTGGAGTGGCGACCGCGAACCGGAAGACGCTGCGTTGGAAGGCCTCCCACTAGGTGGACCGATGACCTTGTAAAGGTTGCAGGGATCCGCTGGATGCGAGACGCACGGGACCGGTCAATGTGGCGACACTTGGGGGAGGCCTATGTCCAGCTGTGGACGGCTGGAATGATGATGATGATGATGAATCGTCCACAAACTCACCCGCAAATTGCACAAAACATAAGAAAATTAAATAATGTGATTGGTCGATCCCCGCATGTCTTCTCAGCTCTCTGCTAGTCTCCCAAATAGGGCCTTATGGATGGACCAACGTCGGGCTGTAGGAGATTCATCATACATACATAAACTCACGCCTTTTTCTCACGGGGGTCGGCAGAAACCACAGAACGCCACCTGCTACGATCCTTACATACTCCTTGTTCATCCATGAAGTCATACCCGCACGTCTGTTGCGTGTACTACGCACCTTACCTTTCTGAAAAACCTCACATATGTAGGACATTAATTTCATGTTTACCATGGATTTGCTACCAGAAAGCCGGCCACCATGGTGAAGGTGACCTTGCAGCAGGAGGAAGACTCGAGTTCAATAGAAAGCGCGCCGCCATTACTGCAGGAGACCTTGAAGTCCGCCCCTTGCACAACCGAATTCGTGCACATACAAGTCAACCAAGCCACTGTAAGTTCACATAACTACAGTAATATACAGTCACGAGCACTAATCAAATAAGCAGGCCAAACCGGTTTACTGGTTTATCGTGTCAGAATATACTAACCACAAACAAAGCAATTACACTGCGACCAACATGGATGTAGTGCTCGCCGACCGCTGCCGCAACACCTGTCGCTCCGCTCGCTCGGCTCGCGCGTCTTTGCTCACAGTTCTAACCTTTAGCTAACCCATTCAGTTGGGTGCCTTATGATCGTTTTTAAACCAATTTAGCCAGTATCATATACACTAGGCAAACTTCAAAGCCAAATTTCTCGTGTCAATGCAAGACTTGAGATAAGAACTATTTCAAAATATGTAGTATGGGTTCCAAAATTTTTTTTTTGTCTGTAAAAAGAGTTTTCTCAGGGGTTGTATTTGGGCTATTTTAATGGAACAAAAACAGGAATAAACAGTAAAACTAGGGAATTTAAATGAGCGTATCGCGAAAGGGATTTAACAGCGCGCGAAATCGTCGTCCACTGGCAGTTAGCTTAGCGAGTCGCGGAGTCGTGGGCGGTATAGCCAGCTCACAAAAAATAGTATTAATTATGTTCGTAACAAGATAAAATTACGTTTTGTATATAATAAGTTGAGGGATTGATATAGAAAGCTCCCTCACTCCACTCGGGAACCCAAGAATCCCTCACTGCGTTCGAAATTCAAAACAGCGCCCGTGACGTAAGACGCTGCTTTATCCCCTTGGTGCACAATTTACTATTTAATACATGCATCGAAATAATCTGCCAACTGTTGTATAAGAACTTGATTATTTCTTGCACGAATCGGTTATGAGCTTCATAGTGAACTTATTATGACGGGTAGACTCACCTCTTTGTCGGATGCAGGTTTCTCAAACACCCAACAAAACTCTGTGCTCCGATAGATTTGGCGAGTCATTTCGTTGTCAATATTCTAATACCAACAAAACGCAGTAAAGACTATGGTTGACTTGCAAGTAATTTCGTCGGACATTGATGAACGAATCAATGTCGGCAACGCATTGGTCGCCGAATTTCCGGAACACTGTAAATCCGCTCTTCATATGACTCATCAAAATGTTACTATATTAACGCAGAATATTAGAAGCTTGCATAAAAATGGTAATGAACTTTTAGTTCTTCTTAAGCGCCTGGATATTGCCTATGATCTAATTATATTGACAGAATGCTGGCTTTCTGATACTACCGTCATACCGACGATCGATAATTACGTCTCTTATTCTACAAAAACATATCTAAATAAAAATAGCGGCATCGTCATCTATGTTAAGAACAGTATAAACTGCTCTACAACAGAACCATATTATTGTCTGGAAGCAAATTGTTTAATTATCACTAGCGATATCGACTTAGCCATAGTTGCGATTTATAGACCACCTTCTTTTAAGAATTTAAATTCATTTCTGGGATCTTTGGATGAAGTGCTAACAGGTCTAAAACATTATAAAAGTATTGTGTTAATGGGGGATATTAATATAAATATCAACGATAACCTGCATGGACAATCTTTGGAATATACTAACTTATTGGCTTCACATGGTCTCTTAGCATCACACACCTTTCCTACTAGAGAAGCAAACTGTCTTGATCACTGTTTTATCAAAACAAAATACAAAACTACAACCATAGTTTGTAACAGTACATTGACGGACCATAACTGTGTAATGACTGCAATACCTCGCACGCCAACGGCTATAAAGAAACCTAATAAAAGATTGTACATAAAATGTGACTATGATGCCGCTGTTACAGATTTGGAGCAGCTTGATTGGATAGACATGCTAACTCTGCTGGATTCAAATGAAATGACTAACCAATTCCTTAGTATCATCAGAGAAACCTTAAAACGACATACTTATACCTATAAATTATCCAGTCGTAAAACAAATATCAAACCCTGGATAACACCAGGATTGTGTCGTTGTATGAGAAACCGTGATAAGCTTCACCATAAACTTAGATTAAATCCAGATAATGAGGTGTTAAAAATTACATATAAACGTTATCGCAACACTTGTAATAATTTATTGAAAACTTTAAAAAATAATCATTTTAAAACCGAGTTAAAAAATAGTGAAAATAATATAAAAAAACAATGGAACTTAATAAAAGATATGTGCAACTTGGACAGAACGGATACTTCAGCAGCGGACCTTTTAAGTAAAGAGCAGGACAGTCAGAGCTCACTGAATCACATAAATAACTATTTTGCTGCAGTTGGCGCCGATTTGGCCAATAATATACTATCTAGAACTAAAACAAATGAAAAGGATCTTAGCAAAAATTTAAATTTAAATAAGAAACCCCTGCATTCTTTTATGCTCTTCCCAACAGATGAAAGTGAAGTTAAACGCATTATCTCCAATCTTAAAAATACTGGTTCGTCGGGGTGGGATGGTATAACAACAAAGTTCTTAAAAAAAGCGGTGAACGCCATTATAAAACCAGTTACTGGTATTTGCAACACCTGTTTTACCACAGGGACCTTTCCACTGGCTCTAAAAAAGTCTGTCACTGTTCCAATTTTTAAGTCTGGGGACAGAAACAACGTGTCGAATTATAGACCTATTTCCTTGCTGCCTAGTTTATCGAAAATCCTAGAAAAACTTATCAACTGTAGACTAAAGAAATATTTAGAGTCAAATGGATTTTTCTCGTGCAATCAATTTGGATTTAGGGAAGGCAAATCTACCAGTGATGCCCTACATAAGTTAACTTCCTTTATTGTTGATGGCTTGGATAGTGGAGATAGAGTCTTGGGTATATTTTTGGATCTCGCTAAAGCGTTCGACACGGTTTCCGTTCCTATTCTCCTTGCTAAGCTGGAATACATGGGAGTTCGGGGTATGCCGCTGGCTTTGTTTGTGGATTATTTAAGTAACCGCAAACAGAGTATCAAGATCAATGATGAATATAGCCAAGAGGTCGATATGGTATACGGAGTTCCACAGGGGAGCGTGCTAGGCCCAACGCTCTTCTTGGTCTACATTAATGATCTTTGTGACCTTTTTATGAACACGGGACAAATTGTCACATTCGCCGATGACACGGTTTTATTATTTAGAGCAAAAACATGGGTGGATATGAATAGCATAGCAAATCAAGGAATGCGCTCAGTGGCAACATGGCTTGATAACAATTTGCTAACCTTGAATGCCCAAAAAACCATGTACATCTCCTTCAGCACATCAATTAAAACTCAGCCTTCAGCAAACACCATGGATATAAAAGTACATAAATGTCAGAACGTACTAACATGTAACTGTTACGGTATTAACAATACCACCTCCACTAAATATCTCGGTGTTGTTGTTGATCAGTATCTGAACTGGAAAGAACAAGCCAAAAAACTAAGTGCCCGTATGCGAAAACTCATTTACATCTTTAAAATACTCAGAAGTGCTTGTACAATGCAATTACTCACTACTGTGTATTACTCACTTTGTCAGTCTATTGTAAGCTACTGTCTAACTATCTGGGGTGGTACATCAAAAACTACTTTACTGGTGGTAGAAAGAGCTCAACGTGCGCTGCTCAAGGTAATGTGTTTTAAAAACTACAGGTATCCTACTGATCTGTTATATAAGGAAAATAATGTACTTTCTGTACGGAAACTATTTATCCGGTTTTTAATTATTGCACAACACAAAATCAAACCTGACTCCGGTTTTAGGCGAAGGTTGGATGTAGTTTATAATACTCCCAAATGTAAGACTAAGTTTGCTCAAAAGTTTCCAAATTATCTTGGCCCCAGCCTATATAATAAAATAAGCAAAAAAATAAAAATAAGAGATCTAAGCTGTCGCGAATGTAAAAAGTGTATTGATGAATTTCTTAAAAAACTAGATTACTATGAAGTGGAAAATATTTTGAGATGATATAATGTGACACATACTCACGCACGCATACACACACGCACACACACACACACAAACATACACACATATTTTGTACAAGAAAACACAAAGTATGGCTATACCAAAGTGAAAAGAAAAAGCAGGGATAAAGTTATATTTTGATTTTACCTATTTTTTATTTTACTTAATATTATAATTGTTTTTTTATTATTATATTTTTTTTTTTTAAATCAGTCTTTTTTGTCTTATATAAGGTAACAAGAAAACAATGCAAACATTTGTAAATAAACTTAACATCTAAAAATTTTGCTTATACTATGTCAATTTACGCTACTACCCACCAATATTAAAAAAAAAAAAACTAAGTGAACAACAATTTGAATGTTTGTTACATTTTACCCACAGTTTTGCTTTATATTATTTAAAGTGAGATATCTAATTGTTCTCTCTCAAAACGGCTTATTATAATATTGTTAACTGAGAACGAGGAAACCTGTCCCACCGTAATACAGTTTATAACTAGTACGGGGGTCAGCGTGAATCGGTTTCGAACAACCAGAATTCATTAGTGTGTACTGAGTTACTATATAATTGGGTATCTAATCCTTTAACTTCATAGAAAATAAGTGCTCGTGTAAAATTTTTTTGTAAGGTTGTTATTCTTTTGGCAAAATAAAGATTATGATTATGATTATGATTATAGAAGTATGATGATATATACATTGATGGTGTGATATTTGTGCAGATGCTCCCCGAACAAGTGCAGATCCTGCAGCAGCAGCTGAGGCAGCACGTGCAGCTGGCAATGTCGAACTACCTACAGCTGTACGTGCACCCCATACACTGGAGCTATGGCTCCAAGTACAAGGAGTACTTGGTAAGTACAATCATCATCATCATTTAAGCCGGAAGACCCCCTATCCCTCCCAGGGTACCTTGAGGGACCTGTCCGAAGCCACTAGTAACGTTGTAAAGGTGGCAGAGTTCTGGTGGAAACTCAGTTAAATGAAATAACTATGCCAACCACCACACGAAGATAACTTTGGTCTCCCCAAGCCTTGACCGGTTCTGTGGGCCTTGCTTTCAGCGGAATCCCACAGGCTTCACCAGGTCATCGGTCTACCTTGTGTGCTGCTATCTCACCAGAATATTTCGACCCTACCAGCCATCCGTTCTGCGATCAATGTGCGCTGCACCCTAACGCTGAAGTTTGGCAATTATTCTTCTTTTGGCTCACTTGAAAGAATGTTGAAAATAAGAATTTCAGCGTGTTTTTAACACGTTTTAATTAGCTTCATCTTGGAAGTTAAATTGACCCACTTCCCGGTTTTCGATTGAACAGACATACTGCATACATGTTTAGTTTGGATGACAACGTATGGTTAGCTAAGTGACGTAATTCTAAATCCAATATGGCGGCCTCCCAAAGATGACAGAAGAGTTTGCTGAGAGGATTACGAAAAATTAAATGACGTCACACTCCAAAGTGTTTTTTAGTATGTTTCAACTATAATATTATTGATTTCCCATATTGTCTTTGTATTAGTTCAACTTGGTATATACAAAGTTGAACTAAAAATCGAATACGACGGCACATATGTGTCGTCGTATTTACGCCATTGACTGTACAATGATTTAATACTTAACGTTCGTGTTCATACAGGAAGCGTTTTCCAAGATGGCGGCGTCGAACCCGAAGTCTGTAGTGAACGTTTGCAACCTGTCGCCGGCCATGGAGCTAGTCACCACGTGGGAGAAAACTGTGTCAGAGAACACGCCAGAGAATCGAGAGATGATACAGTGAGTCTTACATATTTTCTGAAACCCTAGTACAATTTTTACCTTATTGTAGTTTTTACATCAGGAATTTCTGAGCCACGGAGCCTGGATTGGGTCCGGCTGATGGCAATAGAGTATCGGGTATTTCATGGGTCTTAAACTTAACTAGCGAAATGTGAGTTTTATTGTAGCGTGATGATATTACGTAGTCAGTCAGGGACACTAGAAAAGTATCCATCTCACCACGTCCTACACGATCAGCATTTATACTCTACCGACCAGTAGCGAAGGGCCAATTTTTATAAGAGGTAAGCCGGAGTACATATCTTTAATGTGATTATATTATTTGCCTATAGAATACTGACTGTGCCATTTTCCATACGGAAGCCGGTAGGAACCAAGTTGTATGGAACCTTCGCCACTGCTACCGACACATTTTAGGGAACTTTTATTGATTTTTTCCTGACACTGCTAATTTTTTTCTTTTACTTTTACAGATTCATCCAAAGCGAAGCGGAACGATGGTAAGTCAAAACTACATAATAAAATTATTTATTTATTTATTAAAACTTTATACACAAGTAAAAATTGTACAAAGGCGGACTTAACGCTTCGGCCATTTTCTACCAGTCTCCCTTAGGGTGGTGCAGAGACAATACATATTTTTATTTTGAAATTATAAACATACTCTCTAATTTAAATCAGTTCAGTCAGTTATTTCCTACATTTTGTCGAGTTACGCGAACGTAAATATATGAAGAAGCAGATTTATTGCCCTATTTTCGACATGGTCCCATAGTAAACCCCGTTGAAGTAGGCCCCTCGTTTAACTAATCATAGTGTATAGAAATCTCTTTAATCTTGCCAGCCAGCGTCGCGGCTTCCACAAGAACCTGTACGTGGGCGAGTTCCACGAGACGTTCCAGAAGGTGGTGGCCAACAGCCCGGTGTTCCTGTACCCGTACCTACTGCCGTCCATGCCCTACCGCGGCGACCATCCGCGACGGTTCAACTACCTGCATTCTGAAGACGAGTGAGTAACTATTTTGATGTTGTTGGTCGAAAAAAAGCTCCCATCTGATGGGAAAACCGATATCTCTTTCATCCAGTGTTGTTTTTCAGTGGTGTTTGCATCTCTCTCTTCTCTTAGTAAATCATCATGTATCTCAAATGCCACGAGAATGGTGACGAGCTGGGGGGCGTCTCTCGCTACGCTTGGTATAAAACGTTTTCCACTTCTGAATACCTATTCACAATCACTCGATTGGCTATCAAATCGAATCGATTGTCGATCCATTCGATTTGATAGCCATCGAAGCAAAATGTGCAATCGAAGTAGTCTTATAAACGCTATCCACAAAACCGAAAACGATCAATTTTGACAGTTCAGGTATTTTACAGTAAAACTTGATGAAATAAAAATAATTTATTTACCAAGTCACTTAAAATGTTCGGATCTGTGAATAGCGTTTTGGCCGTCCTTCCGTCAGAAAAACAGATTGTCGAACAGGTCATGATCGATTCGATTGCTTGCGAATTAACAACATTCATTTATTGTCAACGAGTATGCTCCATCGAGCATTTGATTCCTGGAGTGAAGACGTCTGGCTTGTGCAGTAGTCTGGCCAGCCCACTGCCATTTCAGCTTGCTATTTACAAGCAATAATTGCTCACACAGACTCATAGCCCTTGGCATGGAGCAGTTCTGGAAGTACGTGCTGGCTAACAACGAGTTGTTCAAGCAGCCGTGGCGGCGCGGGCCGTGGGGCCTGTCGGCCGTGCTGCAGCTGGTCGCCAAGCACACGCTGCCCTTCCTGCCCTTCCGCGTGCTGCACGCGCACGTGCAGAATGTCAGGAAGCAAGGGGATAAGGATAATCCCATTAATGTTCGTATTTCTATTTGTCTGTTAAAACTTCAATCTGGGTAAATAGAGGTGTACTTAGATTGCGGTCAAACAATGACTTAGAACCTTCTTACCGATCACGTGTGATGTAAAGGCTTCTGGTCGTGACTTCAGAAAACGAGAATTCTCGGGGTATCTGTCCTTACCCAAGGCGAGAAATAAACACCCAACTTTTGAGTTCCAAATGAAAAACGCAGGTTTATCTGTACGTAAATTTTAAACTAGCTGTGCCCCGCGGTTTCACCCGCCGCTTCTGACTTGTTTTCTTTTTGCGTAGCGTGATGTTATATAGCCTATAGCGTTCCTCGATAAATGGGCTATCCAACACTAAACTAATTTTTCAATTCGAACCAGTACTTCCTTAGATTAGCGCGTTCAACCAAACAAACAAACTCTTCAACTTTATAAGTATAATAATAATAATATAGCTGGATCAAGGGCTTGATTCAGAGAGCGGTACTTCTAGACACGGCTCGTATTGTTAGGAGGTTCCTCTCTCTGGAGCCCTGACCGCCGGTAGCTTGGACCCTGTTCCCGATACCGGTGGGCTACAATTTTTATATTTTTAAATGTTTTTTATATTGTTTTTTCTAAGGAATATTTAAAAATGTAAACAATTTGTAAAAATATATATAGTAAATTTCAATAAATACAACGTGTAAATGGACCCTTTACGAAGCCGTGAACCGAGCATTCTGTACATCAAACTAAGCAACGCCACACAAAAATTATTGCTGGTAAACGACTTTTTCTTGAGTGAAAAACCACGGTTTACGGTGGGACCCAATGTAACGCACATATATAGAACTTTGTTCTAAAACATTTAGAGTTGAAATTTGTGTGAGCTGTGACAAATGAATACATTACCTATGTTGCCTTTCCTAATAATTTCCAGATATACATGCGGAATCGCGCGGTGCCGCCTGTGAAACACAAGTTGTTGCCGTACAACCCCAAGTTGTCGCTGTACGAGCAACCGGAACACGAAGTACCGCGCATATGGGTGCGCTACCTCGCCAAGACTAGCAAGCGGTTCAGGGTAAGCAGACATCCGTATTTAGTTTTCCTTTTCAATTGATCATCGCTTTTTTTGCTTGTGTTACTCTCTACGTTCCTGTACCAGCCTCATCCAGGTATTGTCACCCACGATGGATTGTCGTCTGCCCGTCTCTCTATCTTTTTGTTTTAACTTAGCGAAAATATAGAAGCACTACTACTTCTATATTTTCGCTAAGTTAAAACAAAGTTGTTGTTGTTGTACTTGTTTTAAGTTGTAGTTTTTTTTTCGTTTCACATTGTAAATAAGCTTTCTTGACGAAAGCGATATTATCTTAAAATATCTTGAGGTTTTCAGTGTAATTATTAGTACACCTCGGACTAACGCTTAAAGTTTTATAATACGGTAGTCGACACCAGCAATCAATTGACATGCTTTTTATAAACTGTCAAATCATGATTCCGCCATATACTTAGTATGGCAATACCTGTAACGTGACTAATCTGCCAACTCTCTCAATTATTTATCGATTTCAGAGCAACTAAAAATCTAATTTCACAGTAAATAGAAAACGCGTACAGGCCTACATTAAACTGAGTATATTATAGAATAGAATATCATTTATTTCTGAGTATACGGTAGGTACATAAATATCTCACAATTTAAATTAGTTCACATATACTACCGTTGCCGGTTTAGAAATATTAGAATTTTAAAATAATAATAGAGGAGCTACAAACCATCACAAACACGAATGAGATGCTAACACCATTAACACTACAAAAAAAAGGAAAGAATGGGAAACATCGTCGTGGGAGGATGACGTTATAAGAACGGCGGGTACTACTTGGATGAGACAAGCGAATAACCCTATAAAGTGGATAACTCTAGGGGAGGCCTATGCTGGAAAGCAAGACAATGTTGAGTTACCGGTGTCAAATAAATAAATATGTCGGATTGTCAGGATTTTTTCCGTTAGGCTCGTACATCATGTGGGAAGTTGAGAGAAGTGTTTTTTCATTGCACGAAACCCACCTTGGGTTTCGTGCAATGAAAAAACACTGGGTGCGATACACTGTTTTTACCAAACTATCAAATTACTTGAAATTACAACTTAACACAATAACACGGGGCACAATGATTCGGGTACCAGGACGTCTCAACTCCACTGCGATCAGACACTCAATGTCGTCGTCGCCTCCAGCTGTAAACATCACGGCTCTGTAGAAGCACGCTGTGGTGTAGGTAGATTTTTAAGTAGGTCATGATGGTGATGTCACCATTGGCGTACTTGCGATTCATTTTATGTCCGTACCAATGACCGGATCCGACAAATATAAAGTTATTGCAATAGATTAAGTAAACTAGTGTAATATTGTTAAAGGCTATAAATAAAATAAAAAATACTATTCACTTTCAGAATTACTTACACAAAAGGACGGACAGGACAGGCGTGCCGGCTTACGGCGTCGACGTAGAGATGGGGCAAGCAGTGATCGAGCCCATCAAAGCCGCTCTACCCATAGACTTCACAAAGCCGATCGTAGCCCAGCCACATCTAGCGACAAACACACTCGCTGACAAATTCGACATACAAATAACGGATAACACGCAAAAGCAAGCAACTAACTTGTATAGGTTCGTGGAGACGAGTACTGGAGCGTACCTACTGCCTCTAAATGTCACCATGACAGTTAACGCTAACCCCGGACCTATTACAACCTCCACAGTAGTCAACTCGACTGTCGTTGCTACCAACCTAACGGAAACAAACGAAGCAACTCAAAAAAAAGACGAAAAAAATTTAGAACACTGCACCTGTTGTATTCAATTAAGAAAGATATGCAAGCGAAGACAGACGGCAATTACCGAATTCTTTGGTAAAAGAATGGAAAAGATTTGTAGTTGTAAAGATAAAAGGTATCCGAAGATATCGAATAGATTAAGGCTGTTAGTCAATAATCATAAGTATAATTATAATATAGCTTTGCAAGAACTTCAGAACAAGATTCATTGTTTGAAAAAAGCTAAAGAAGATAAAACAAGACTAAATGAATGTGATACTAGGGATACTGTTGGTGAATTAGATGATATAAGTAAGTGCTATTCAATATTATATATTATACTAGCGATCCGCCCCGGCTTCGCACGGGTGAAATGTACATATAAACCTTCTTCTTGAATAACTCTATGTATTGTTGAAAACTGCATTCAAATCCATTGCGTAGTTTAAAAGATCCAAGCGCACAAACAGCGCGAGCGACTTTGTTTCATACTATGTAAAGATATCTATGCATCAGTGGCGAAGGTTCCATAAAACTCGATTCCTACCGGATTCCCTTTGAAAAATGGCAGTCAGTTTTCTATAGACAAATAATATATTCACATTAAAGATTTTGACCCTTCGCTACTGCTATGCATAGTCTACACTACACTAACAGCTCCTTTGGTCTCGCAAATATGAAAAATCCTAAAATTTTAATGTTCCTAAGTTTGCCGTATGTCATTCCTTCCCAGGATTTGATCTTTAATAGAAACGCACTAGACCGCGAAATATGGATGCAGGGAAGGGAGGCCTTTGCCTTGCAGTGGGACAATATAGGCTTATAATAATATAATAAAAAGACACACTATTGAGGTGTAATAATACAGTGCGTCTTTTTTTTTCAAAACCAAGGGGCTCGGAATATTGATTTTTCAAAAATCCAATGTTGCACTTTTAATTTTCATCAAAATCGAGCCTGAGACTCCTTTGAGTAATTTTCGATATTCCTCATAGTTGCGGATATAGCCACCCACTCCGACTTGAAAAATTCACCCTGTATATTCGTTGCAGATGATCGCCGCGCTCCACCCTACATTCTCACTAAATTATTCCTTTTTCCTTTCAGTATATGTAACGAATTTCCACCTGAAACTCCTTTCGAAGACGGCAGAAGCTAACAGGCAATTAAAAAAAATCATATACAACCTCCTTGCTAAGTTTAATCCATATGAGCATGATCCCCTAGTACTAGCGGCTCAGATGGAGAAGGCTTGTGGCGCCAAGTTCCTGGACCTATACAAAGAGTTCTTATGTTTCCTCACGCCTGAGCAAGCTGATAAAATTGATGCCTTCAGGGATTATTTTAGAAGAACCTGTGTCACGGATTTGATTAAGAAGATTGATGTGAGTATTTCGTTTTTTTTTGTTAATCCAGTGTCAATTTTTTTTTCTTTAATGCTGACCTGACCTGAATTTGCCTTATTTTTCCAGTACAAAATATATACAAATACTGGTTGTAGTAAAGTTAATTTTATATTCCCGATAATACCCGATACCTCAACTTTTTTTACAAACTTTTTTACGTTACATTATTTCAGAATTTTCAAACGATAGACTTTGAGAAAAAATGCTTTTAGGAAACTCAATGTCATTTTTAAAGACCTATCTACAGACACCCGCACGTATAGGTTTGACGATTTTTTTTTTTAAAAGTCACTTAATCTTATTTTTTTTTATATGTAAAAATCGTACAGCGATTCACAGAAGACACCTACCTACCAAATTTCACTGTGTAGTCCTAATAGTTTCGTAATAAAGTAGCTGTGACGTACAGACAGACATGACGAATCTATAAGGGTTTCGTTTTTTGCCATACAGCTACGGAACCTTAAAAAGATTCGATTTTTAGTTCTAGGCCATGCCGGTTTCCTCTCAATGTTTTCCTTTACTGTTTTAAGAGTATAATGATGTAATTTATACACAAAATAAAGTGCTTCTCCGGGTTCGATCCCACAACCAATAAAATTCACGTTATTTTTCAGGAGCAAGTGACAGACTTAGAGAAACGGCACACAATCCTGAAGGAGCTGAACAAGGTGTTTTCCAAGAACTTGTCGACGGCGTGTGAGATGTGCACGGACATACTGCGCACGTTGGACGGGTACCCGTCTCTGGCGCAGTATGTGCACGCGCTGTTTCCACATAAGGAGGAGAGAAGGTACTTGCTATGATATCTAAGGGGTGTTACACTTGTTGCAATAGGCATTGTTGCTCAACAGAGCCGTCTCGTGCCGGTCGGCAAATTGCGTTGGGCATGTACTAGTCCTCATAAGTCGAGCTAGGCAGATCGAATTGCTCCACCTTTCTCATCTACGCGATTTTCAATTGTGTTGCCCGGTTGTACCGAATCATGCCGATACGGACATGCATGAAGCATCCCCTAGCATCAACATTAACCCCTTTAAGTTGGCTTGTGTTATGTATTATGTTGACAACCCCTGGTAAAAGTTTGTTTGTGTTTACTTCATTTACTGAAATTTCAGTATAATGTAAAACTGAACCACATTATAAAACACGCTTTTATTCAAACTCAACTCAAACTCAAAGCATTTATTTCAAATAGGCCCGTGACAGGCACCTTTGCATAGTCAAAAATAAGCTACCTACAGTCCAACCACAGGCATAATAACTGAATGGACTGTAGTTGCCCATTCCAAAATCATAGATCTCATGGAAGAGAATGGGCAAGAAACTCCATGGACACTCTTTTCTCTTACTCATTTCCTGTAATACTTCATACGCGCACCGACGTACTCTTCTCTCTTTAATTTTTTTATAAAGGCAAGTAAACGTTTATCTATGTTACAGTCCAGAACAGGCAGAACTACCTCCGCCAACCCCAGTACCCTCGCAATCAACAGAGAACCCTACCGGGGACACTATCTGTAACAACACTACTGCGATAGAGGCACCTACAGCAGACTATGAAGCCGACACGTCTATGAGGTACGGTCAACTAAACTTAGTTTAAGAGCGGTCAATGTTACATGGCAATGAGGATACTGACAGCTATTGAACACAGTTTAAGTATGCTGATTCAGTTTCATTGCTGAAACTCGCCCTTGATTTCCAAATGTACACAAATATGTGTTTTTGGAAATACAACTTTAAGATTAACATGTAAAGTTTTGTTTGCAGTACAATTTCTAACATTTTTGTTAAAAGTTCTATCTGATTTTCAGAATGAGGTTACTGAGTAACACTAAATCCATTGGCATGACTGGTTAACAGACTTTCGAGCAAACTCGTGCGGCCATTGTCAGTGGCGTAGCTAGCATGGGTGGCACCCGGTGCGGATATTGTAGGTGTCACCCCAAAATTCAATCAAAAATTAAAATAAAAGTACCTAATAAATCAAGGTAATATTCAAGATTGAAAAGGAACGGTACATCTAATGTCACCTGCACCTTCCTGCATCGATAGGACTATAGTGGCGGTTATGCAATCTGCCAGTTTTACGTAATTTAATAGGTGGCACTACTAATGTTCATGAGCCGCCCCCGCCGCCCCCCCCCGGCTACGTCACTGCCATTGTTATTTAACCACGAGCCCTACTTCAGCAATGAATATTAATGAGCTTTCATTGCATACTCACATAGTGTATTATTGGTGTCTATATGTTTTGTCTATCATTACAGTGAAGAAGACGACAACGGAGGAACCAAGAGTCATTCTGATTCAGAGAATAATCAGGATATTTGCCGACCTATTAAAGAAGTACGTATTATTCCTTAAAAATATAAAAAATTGTAGCCCACCGGTATCGGTAACAGGGTCCAAGCTACCGGTCAGGGCTCCAGAGAGAGGAACCTCCTAACAATACGAGCCGTGTCCAGGAGTACCGCTTTCTGAATCAAGCCCTTGATCCAGCTGCCTAACGAGAGCCTCCTCAGGTATTGATCGAGGCTCTTACGTATTATTATCAGCCATTTGTGTCCCATTGCAGGGCAAAGGCCTCTCTTCCCTCTTTCCACTTGTCCCTATCCAGCAGTGGCGTAGGCCCCATATAACTCGATTCCTACCGGCATCCCTTTGGATAGACAAATAATATAATCACATTAAAGATATGTACTCCGGCTTACCTCTTACAAAAATTGACCCTTCACGACTGCTATCCAGTGCTGTTGTTTGACAATCTTTTTGAAAAGAGTCGAATTCGTCCCGCCATCTCCTTCTGGGCATTGCCGTTTGCTGTTGTTTGGGACCCATTGTGTGGTTACTGTAGCCCATAGCTCCTCCGGCATGCGTAGTAATTAATACGTATTAATTCTCTAAAATAACTAGACATTCGTGATTATCGGAGATTGGCATAGGTAGGGTTTATTTGTATTTTTATTGAGATTTGTGTAAAAATATGTTCTATGAGCTATCAAAGTTACAGCCTTCGCCATCAATACAACTTTGATTTTAGTAGTCACTCATAAAACCTCATCATCATCATCTGCCTAGCCTTTTCCCAACTTTGTTAAGGTCGGCTTCCAGTCTTGCCGGATGCAGCTGAATACCAGTATTTTATATGGAGCGACTGCCTATCTGACCTCCACAAGCCAGTTAGTACTTGGTAATACGATACCCCTTGGTAAGACTGGTTGTCAGACTTTTTGGGCCACTGACTACCTAACGACTGTCAAAGATCTACAAACACACACTCATAAAACCTGTATGAATTAATACCTAGCATTAATACAAGTAACTATTGTATGAGACAAAATCTTCTAAAGCCTCACATTTCCAGAAATATAAGCTATCAAAGTTGTGCTGATGGCGAAGATTGTAAGTTTGATGGCTTATATCTCGGAAACATGACGCTTTAGACGATTTTCTTTACTTTAGAAGATACCAGCTATTGATTAATAAAGGTTATAAGCGCGGCCGCTGTAAAAAATGGCGGAAGTAAGGCAGGCCACGCATCACACAAAAATCATCCAATCGGTTAAGACATAATATGCTACTGTACAAAGTACTATAGCGCCATCTATGACACAGATGATGAACTACACATCCTACATCGCGCAAGTAAAGTTGTCCGCGACTTAAGACTATATAGATAGAAAAACCCGACACTATCGAGCAGTAGCCCACCAGATATGACATTCCCATGGTTTAATTTCCAACTTCGACGCTAGAAAAACTAGATCTCTATAACTTTACCATTTTTACTTTTCTATTCAAAACTATTCATTCATCGTTGGTTCGGTTTTATTTTACAAATTCCTCATAAATATTTCCATGATTACAGGAAAACACATCAATGGATTATCCAACATCGAAATCCGAAAGTATTTCACTAGTCGTTACAGTAAGCAAAACCGAGGTACAAGACGACAGCGACTGTTCCAACTCATCCATGCAGATCATGTTAGAAGACGAAATCGTCAAGACAGAGAACCCTGACTGGAGGAGAGATGAAGATAAACTCCTGCTAGAAATATTAAAGGAGCAGCTGACACCGGAAGAACAGCAAGACAAGACCATCCTAGAAATTGTAGACGACAAACAAATTATCGGGATGATCGCAGACAGCTTGACGGAAAAATCGAAAGAGGAAATCAGAAATCGTATTTTGTATTTATTAAAAATATGTTGATTTATTGCTGACACACACGAGCGACGGATTTTATGTCCTCAGGCGCGGTCCTAGGGCCATGGAGGTCATGTCATAATCAAATCATACACGCCAAGTTGACAAAGCTTCTTATAATGGCTTTTCGAATATAAATTACTAACCCGTCTCAACAATTCCTGGCTGCGGTGTGGACCCCCCCCCCCAAATTCATAGGCTGGGACCGCGCCTGATTCGTACTGTCAAAATGTTCTGTGTGGTAGTGGTAGGTTGTCAGAAAAAAACAATTGAAACGTACTATACCTACTATTCTTCTTGTATACTAGGTTAAGGCTAAGGGAATAATATGTGATTTAGTTCGATAAAACAGCCTCCTGGTGCAGTCTGATATAAAGTAAATTATTACAATAGCTTACGACTTAGTACACTTGTGTTAACGCGGCTGTGGTGAAAATTGTCATTAAAATGATTCACTTTATCATTAATCTTACATTGTTTCATTTAGCTTACTGTTGAAGTTTTATGCCCACAACCACACATAGATTGTAATTGAACGCCATGAATCTTTCCTACTATTCCCTAAATCGCCAGATTCAGGAGCATTTGTAAACGTTTCAAGGTCAAAATGGGCAGAATGGAGCTGGTTGCTGCACAACTGTCTCTTGATAAATCCCCCTTCACCGGGACAATCGCGAACTCTTGCTTCCAGAGCTGGCGCAAGCACTGCCGCAAACACTTGCTTCCAGCCCTGGCACGAACACTGGCGCGAGCTGCGACCTTCTAGCATTGACTCAGGGCCGCAGCGAGAAATTCATTTCGGAGAAGTTTTACTATGAATAAAAAAAGCAGATCGGGGGGCAAGTCAACTGACAGGTTAAACAAGGAAGGTAATTAGAAATTACAAGATGATGCTCTGTGCTTATTACCAAGGTTATTAATTACTTATGTAGCAATTTTAACGCTTTTATCAAATTGTACTCCACCACGAATATTAAGGTTTTGTCGATTCATACAAGGAACAACTTTATCGAATTATACAAAAAAGCCCAGCATCCAGCATTTGAGAAAAGACAGGTTTCAAAAGCGAAGAGCGAGCGCACAGTGTGTAATTTCGCCTCAAAAGCGGACATCCTCTTTTTATAGCGGATTCTGATGGATATAACTGTTATACAGTATAATATGAAACACCAATTTAAATATATTCCTTAATTTTAAAGTTACAATAGTTTTTTTGAAAGGACAATGAACTTTGTCAAAATCTTTTTTGTAGATATTTCCCAAAATAACAAACGCTCACCTTATTTAAAATTAACCATGAATTGAAAATTGTATATATAATGTCATGTATAAATTACAAGTCTTTGCTTTCCCTGGAATGCGAGTTAAAAATTATTTTCTAAATATTAGAAAATAAATTATATAAAATTTTCTATATGACATTAGCATTTTTTTTTACCAACGAAATACACTCTAGTTATGTAGCTTCTTATAGTAAAAAAATGGAACATTTTACGAACAGGACTTCAGAGCTATAACGTTTCTAAGTTTTTCATCAATTTCTATGGAAATAGGGTTGTCAAGCATGAGTTTACTTAAATTATGTTATTTAGGTATAATTAAGTAAACTCATGGAAAAATGTATGAAAAATCACACAATATCTATTAGAATTTTTTTTTTTAAATATTGAACCTCCTCAAGATAAATTTTGAGTTTTTGAAAGAAAAGGGAGAAATAAACTGGACTTATTTGGTATATAGACACAAACAAAAAAGTTGAAATGAGAGTTTACGGGTTATCTTCAATAAATCTGAAATAGTGAGGATTTCGTCTGAAGTCAGCTCCACTTCTTAAATTCGAAATTAGAATCCGGTGAGTAATAACGCACATTGTCCATTGTCACTTCCAACAGAGAAAGAACTTTTGGGGGCAAAGGTTTTTTCGGTTTGCGTCTTTTATTGTGGGATATAGTTGATAAATATGGATCAGATGATTCAAGTCCACGGTGAAATAAATCTGTTATAGTTGTTTTTCGATCCAGCTTGCGTGTGTGATGCTCACGATCACTACTTCAGGGATGTTCGTTAAAAAAATATAACGAACATCACTGAAGTAAACCATAGACTTGAGTGACAACCCTAACTTAAAATTTTAAAATTTAATATCTCCGAAGTCCTATGTTTAAAGCGTCTAGTTTTTTTTGTCGAAGTAATGGTTACATCAACTAACAATTTGGCATTTAAATAAAATGCTAATATTGCAGGACATGTCTGAAAAAAAATATAAAGTAAATAATAGAAAAAAAATATTTTCGCCCAAACCAGACGAGATTTTTTAACTTTTTTAATATAAATCGGTGCCTAAAATATGTTTGAATCATAACCAAAAAACATGCAATGGAAAAAATTATTAAATACGGAAATAAAATGTTTCTATGTTTTCTGTGGACTTTTCTCGATTTTCAAAATTTCTCGACAACAATGATAGATAACGACACCGGAGTTTTACTAGGAGATTTGTTCGATTAATACCTTTCTAAATAGCATATAAAACGAGGATGTCCGCTTTTGAGGCGAAATTATACACTGTGGAGCGTAGTAACCTCGAAAAATTTCGATACACCTCGAGCTTGATAGGTATTCTTTTGTCTAAATTGTTTAAATCTATAAACAAAAGCACATGAACGGCCCTTCACTGGCACGAGAACGACTTAACCGACCGACCAACTGCTAGTATTAATACGATTTAGGAAAAACGAAAATTTTATCAGCTTAGGGTGAATCAGGAACAGTCACATGCGGGCCAGTCTGACCAGTTGTTCTTCAAGATAACGGGCGATCATGCTATAAGCTATGGCCACGTAGTGCGCGAGAAGGACAATATTATTTTACTATTCCTCTAAAATATAAGTATAAAAAAGATAGTAGTCTGCTATCGGATTACTAGACGAAAAATCGTAAAACTTGATTTCTAAACTGATCAAGAGACGTCAAATTTTAAGGTTGCGTTCCAGATTTTTCAAAAGTTTGAAGAGCATGAGGGCATTCTTTCTGTTCCTTACTCCCACGGTAATCACATTCATGATGAAAAGGTCATGCTAGAAATATAAGTACTTGTGTCATGGATTATTTATTTAGGCGGGTCAATTATTTTTCTGAGTGAGGCTCGCGTTTATTTATTTTTATCTAATTACTAAAATACGTAAGTGAAAAAATATTGAAAATGGCTCGTAACAGTAACGAGAATGATGAGGACAACATTGACCCTGCGTCTGTAACATCAAATGTGAAGAATACTCTGAAACAAGTAGGTATTACCCATTAATTAGCTATAATAAATATTATCGTACTAATTGATCGCGAAGGCGTATGAAACAAGTACCTACATAGCTCTTTAGATGAATAATAATTAATGGTGTCTCTAACAAGAACGTAATAACCGATACGTTGAGAATTCAGACTAGTAATTCCAAAAATTTAGTCAAAATATGCAACAAAAAAAATGTAAATAAACAAACTTGCCTTTGAATATTTTTAGGAAGTTATCAAAGAGCTTCTGAACGGTTCATTCCAAGACAATAAGACAAAACTGGGTAACGACGCGTTGTCGCTGGTGGTGGAGGTGGCCAAGTGTCTGGTGACGGAGACCTGCCTGCGCGCGTCCAGCCACGCGCTGCGGGAGAGCTGCGACCGCGTCGATATCGAACACATTGAGAAGTGCCTGCCACAGCTGGTAACTATATTTCTTAATTCTTATTACATTTGTTTATAGAAACAGATAAAACAAGTAGATTTGTGAGCAATTGCATCAGTACAGCTGTCGGTTTACATCAGTCCAGAGTTTCAGAAAATGAAAATTAAATATTAAACACTGACTGGCCCTGACTGATTAAATAATAAGCAAAACTATTATTAAAATTTATTTTCTTTGCTGGACAGAAATTAATTTCTATTTAATGTTTGCCTTGCCATATTGTTTTTCATTCATTGTTTGTTGGAAGTTGTCCATTGTCTGCTCAGCTCTTAAAAATTCCAGGGTTTGTGTCACTCATTAATTCATTCTACCAGTATGATGGTGCAACAGTCTCTCAATATTCTATACAATATAGGTTCCTGGAAACATAAATTGACTTATTCTTTTTTTTTACAGATGCTGGACTTTCCTTAAGCCAACAATCTCAGTCCCATTATTATTTATGAAGATCATGTACTCGGAAACTCATTATTATAGTAAAAGTTCTAATTTGAACCCTTGCTTGCTATGCTCAAAGCAGCTTTGCCCATTCATACCTCCATAAGTATTCGCTTTATGTATTTCATATAAAAAGACTATATTTTTTATATTTCTTCCAAATTGTTCACTAGATGTATAAATTATAATGTATTAGGAACAAAGTTATTTAATGCTGTTGTTCAAAAAATTTGGTTGTTGAATTGATGAAAGCAATAAAATGTATTTTAACCTAAGAATGTGTTCTGTTTATACCCTAATCCAGTGGTTCTTTAACCGTTAACCTTTTAGTCATGAGAGGACCATTTGACAAAATGACTGTCTTGCCACCTGGTGGACCACCCAGTTGGTTTATTAGTTTGGAGGTAATATACAGTACCTAAATAAAAATAAAAGGTTTTTCTATCTAAAGGGTGTAAATAGACCCTTAACATATCCAAAAGGTACTTGTTCTCCCCGTCTTTGCGATAATTTTTTTGTTCTAGACCATACCTGGGAACTTTCTAGTTATGGAGATATTGGGGGTCAAAGTTCCAACTTTTTCACAAGTTTTTAGTTTTTTAAATACATGTTCTAATGATTAATTTTGACTTTACACACCTCCACGACCCCCTTACTATTTAATCAGCACAATGCTTTGAGTGCGTTCCATCGAGTCCTACCGTAAAACGTGATTTTTCACCCCAAAAAATTAAGTCGTTTCCCAGCAATAATTCAAAATCAAAATCAAAATCAAAGCATTTATTTCAAATAGGCCAGTTACAGGCACTTTTGAATTGTCGAAAAAAAGACAACAATAGCTACAGTCCCAGTCACAAGGCATAAAAACTGTGAAAGTACTGTAGTTGCCCATTCCCTAACGTAGATCTCTATGGAGAAGAACGGGCAAGAAACTCCATGGACACTCTTTTAAATCAGTATACTTTTACAAACTCTTGGTTACATCATTCATGTTGAGATGGTACATTATGTGAGAACGATGTAGCAAGATGTGTACGTTAAAAGTGTCCACAGTAAACAATTCAAAAAAGAAAAAAAAAACAATTCAAATAAGCCGTGGCAACCAAGAGATGACCAGTCACAACTGACAGCGCCCGTTCACGAACATGACGCATGTATCAGCACCATTCAACTCAACCATTTTGAAGGGAACTAAATGATCCGACACACGCGCCACCATCAGCGAGACATTTGAGTGAGCATGACACACTCCTAACCGCCAGGGCACATTCAAGTCAAGAAAAGACGTAGGTTTCCCGCGAATGACAGCTTTCTATTACATAGTAGGTACTCACACAATATGGGCTATGCGGCTATATAATACTAAAGAGATTGAATTTATACAAAGCAAAGATAGTTGTACAATCTTCAGCAGCTCCAACATGCTATTTAATGCTTCTTCTTCTTAGCGTTTCGATGGCAAAAAGTTTAAATATGCTTAGCCCAAAAACTCAGCCACGTGTACCCTGCTCACTGATGCAGTAAATAAATCATCAAGAGCGCAGGTGATTGGGATATGTAATGCTATTCATTTATGCGTCCCTGTCCTTGTGGAGCAGGACCGGCATTGAGCCAAGCATTTTTATCAACGATATAATCGTCCAACTTGTAATATGCTTGCCTACACAGTGTGCGTTTAATGCATGTTTTAAATTTCGTTTCATTCAGTTCAAGAATACTTTGTGGAATTTTGTTATAGCATCTCAAACAGTACCCCATGAAAGATGAGTCTACTTTAGCGAGTCTGAAGCCTGGCTGAACTAATTGGTCTCTATTTCTAGTACTGTAATTGTGTCTGTCACCTCTTTTATTAAAAAGATGTAGATTTTTTCTTACATACATTATGTTTTCATAGATGTATTGAGAATGTACCGTCATGATGTTAATTTCCTTAAACAGTTCCCTTAGAGAATCACGCCTACGAAGATTATATATGGCTCTGATGGCTCTTTTTTGCAGAATAAATATAGACTCAATGTCTGCAGCCCGTCCCCATAGTAAAATGCCATAAGACAGTATACTATGAAAGTAACTAAAATAGACCAGTCTAGCGGTATCTACATCAGTATATTGACGGATTTTTCTAATAGCATATGCTGCTGAACTTAGCCGCCCCGCAAGAGATGTTAAATGAGAACCCCATTGTAGCCTTGAATCAAGCGTAATCCCCAGGAAAACTGTTTTATCTACAAATTCAAGCTTCTCTTTATTCAATACTATATCACAATCGCTACTTTTAACATTTGGTAAAGCAAATCTTATGCATTTCGTTTTTTTTCCATTTAACACTAAATTGTTTGCTGTGAACCAGTTATGGACCTGAAGTAGGGCATTATTCACGTCATCTAGATTTTGGGCCCGTCTATTTATCTTAAAAATAAGGGAAGTGTCATCAGCGAATAACACCATATTATGAGGTTGGTTTTTCAATAAATAGGGTAGATCATTTATATACACTAAAAAGAGGAAAGGACCCAATATTGAACCTTGCGGAACCCCCATTTTTACTTTTAAACCCTGTGAGTTAACACCATTTATTTGAACTTGTTGTTGTCTATCCTTCAAATAAGATTTCATCAAACTAAGTGCAAGTTTACCTAGTCCGTAATGCTCAAGTTTCAAAAGTAATGTGTCGTGATTTACGCAATCAAATGCTTTGGAGAGGTCACAAAATATTCCTATGGCGTCTTGGGACTCTTCCCACGCAGTAAAAATGTGCTTTAATAAGGTTACACCGGCGTCAGTTGTACAACGTCCCTTGGTGAAACCATACTGTTGATCGTGTAAGATTCTGTTGGTGTTAAAATGATTGAGCATTTGATTCAGCATTACCTTTTCAAAAACCTTGCTAAAAACTGGCAACACGGATACAGGTCTATAATTATTAGTATCTTTACTATCTCCGGATTTGAACAGAGGTATGACTTTACTGTATTTCATTAGATCAGGGAAAACTCCTTGGTCTACACACAAATTAAAAATTAAAGCTAAGTATGGTGCAATAGTCTCAACTATGGATGTACAAACTCTGATAGACATTCCCCAAAGATCTTCGGTCAGTTTGACTTTTATTTGCCGGAAAGCTTTAATAACTATCATAGGGTTTATGTGTTTAAATTTAAATTCAGCCAGGCAGCCAGACACATTCGCCTTTAATAAACCCATTGAGACTTCAGGAGAAGAATTAAGAGCCTCCGTAGTTTTTAACGGTATATCGGTAAAGAAATTTACAAATTCATGAGCTACTTCCTGATTAGAGCTTTTAGGACCATACGCTGTATCTAATGTGTAGCTAGTGTTACGTATTTTCTTCCTGTTAGTCTCGTTATTTATGACTTTCCAAACTGTCTTAATTTTGTTTTCTGCAGTTTTGATCTTGTTGCTAATGTGCAGGGCTTTGGCAGCCTTGCATGTATTTTTAAAAATATTTGAATACTTAGCAACATACTTGTTAAAAGTGTCAGTGTTTATATAAGGCTTAAGGCCATAAAGCTCAAATAGTCTTTCCCTACTTTTTCTAATACCTCTAGTTGCCCAATCACTAAATATAAATTTAGGGCAAATACATTTTGTCTTCTTTTCAAAAGTTTTGTTGAACTCAGTGTGAACTATTGAAAAGAAATTATCATACAATTGATTTATATTAATATCGTCCATATGATGGCTCATAACGCTTAACTTATTCTGAAGGGAAATATTATACCTATTTAATTTATTAGTAGTTATTGGTCTAAACTGAATCTGAACTTTTTGCAGTGGAATGTTACACCTAAAAGTTACAGTTTGTCCGCTATGGTCAGACGGCAAACAATTTACTATGGCTTTATCTAAGTAATCACAATTGCAGAAAACATTATCTATACAAGTAGCAGAAGTTGGAGTGACTCTCGTAGGTTCTATAAAAATGTTGGTCAAGTCAAATGACTTAAAAAGATTTAATAACCGACTGCTATTAGAATTTTCTTCTAAAATATTGATATTGAAATCACCACAAATAATTATAGATTTATTACTGGCTGCAAGTTTTGCCAGGACATCTTCCATTATTGAATCAAATACGGAAAAGTTTTGATAGTTTGGGGGTCTGTACACACACACAATTACATGCTTATCCAGCTCAACACAGGACAGTTCGACGCACTGTTCAGTCGAGAGACCTACTATGTCATTGCGTTGCTTATATTTAACACAATTTTTCAATAATATTAGGGAACCTCCACGCATCATAGATTTACGGTTAAAGCAGCTACCCACCCTATAGTTCTCAAAATTAATAAGCATTTGGTAATCCTTTAGCCAATGTTCAGTAAAACAAATAATGTCGAACATACTTTTTTCTAAAAACAATTCAATTTCTAATAATTTGGAAGAAATGCCTTGGATATTTTGGTGGAATAATTTTAAGGTGTTCTGCTGAGGCCCTTTTTTACTAACTAAATGAGTGCAAGGTACCTTGATGTTGGTAGGTTTAACAATATTGTTAATGGTACCTTCTGTTGTCTCACTTCCTAGTTTAAATTAATATTAATATCTGGAGTGAGTCCCGTGACTCCCGTGCCATCACCAGACAATAAAATCCTATTACTACAATAAAATCCTATTACTACAATAAAATCCTATTACTACAATAAAATCCTATTACTTATTTTATTGATATGATGATATAAATTTTTGCGTAAAGTAGTTTGATGTACAGAATGCTTGGTTGATGGCTATGTGAAGGGTCTGTTTACACCCTGTATAAAGAAATAAAATATCTACGCATAAAATTATTCCAAACCCACATTTTTTTTTATTGCAATTTGCTCGCGCCGCTCGAGCTTCGCATTGTGTTGACTTGTTGTGATTAGGATGGCTCCGCGGACCACTTGAGATGCTTCCCGGGACCACCAGTGGTCCGCGGACCACAGCTGCACCGGTTAAGAACCACTGCCCTAATCTAAAGGGATCTCGCGCAATACACGGCCACGACCGTCGTGGTCCTTTTGGCCGCAAAAACACAATAAATAATAGTAGCAAAAGCTTCGACCAGGAAGAAAGTATGGTCGCACAACCGGGCGTCCAACCAGTTTTGTTCGAGATAGCGGCCGGTCATGCGACAAGTCGTGGTCGCCGCCGCCGCGCCGCATAGTGCGCGAGGTCCCCTAATGTCCCCCTGGGGAAACATTCACATACAAACATGCAGTCTAATGAGATAAAAGATTTCATCCACAGGAAGGGAGAGAAATAGAGATTGGCCCAACGAGGTTAGTTACTAGTATTTCCTAATATTGTATCAGTGAGTTTGGCAAGGCCACACATCTGCGCGACGTTCGTCGGTTTGTCCATACTAAAAGACAGGCACATTTCCGTGTCAAACACACTCCCATACATGCAAGGCTTTGTGCTATGACAATATAGATTTTATAATGAAACAAGGTATGTTTTTATCAATTTTATTATACAAATTATTTCTGAGAGTTCGTCTATCAATAACATTCAGATAACTGTACATTTTTCAACATCACAACACTTCAAAGCATCTTCATTGTAAAAAAGACAGTCAAGAGTTTCAAGTACCTCAATCGCACACACCTTTACAACTAATATTTTGGCGATACATATTAATTGATATTTAACACAACAATCTATAATTTACACAGGTTGTATCACACAGTTTGCCCAACAAGAATAACATGACATCACACCTGTAATCCCCGAAGGGTTAGGCAGAGGTGTACCTGTAACACACATACATTTCGCCAGTTATGTTTAAGTCCCATATAATAGGGGACGAGCCTATTGCCAACATGCGGGGACAAGTCCAGACTCTAGGCTAACCACAGATTCTGCCCAACTTTTTAGTACGGGAGGCACCGTTAGTCTGACGAAGTCTTTTTATACCAGCTGAAAATCATACCAAATAATAGTTTAACTATAGCACAAAGGGGTCTGCGCATCAGCTGCTCCGGAAATGGGGGAAACCAAAGTTACAGAAAGCAAGGGTAAAAAATCATAAAAAAGCAACTTCATATTGTGCCATAATTTTATAGGACTATTATTGTGGTCCCGTTAAAAGCTAAAAAAAAATCAGATGCATAATGTAACTGGAAGGAATATACATCAGGTGCATAAGTGAACTTGGAATTTTCGATGGCACATTTGGCTAAACTCGAAACTACAGGTAATAGGACATAGTGAAGAAGGAAACCATGATTTAGATTTTCAAGAGACATAAAACTACTCCTTTTATTTTTGTAAAATATTTTGGCTGAACCTGGGAATCGAACCCGTTTCTGAACCGAAACACCACCCTGTTGCATTGCACTAACTGATAGTGTAGCTGTAGATGATGTAGATCAAATACTGGGAACAAATATATGTGATAAAACTTTAATTTGGATGATGAGTGCATATTACACAACTACTAGAAATGAGTTTCATTGGGTATAAAATTACTTGCAAAAAACGCTACCTCCCGTAATATTAATCACTTTACATAAAACTTGTAGTTGACGTGTAACATACACAAGAACCTATAGTACTTGGATTTTAGGCTAAGGAAGCATATTCAAGAAGTACAGCAATACTATACAGTAGCTGAATCAGTAACAAAGTATTGCCACACTTTTGTAAAATAATTGCCCTAAACAAAATGTAAACTATTTATTGTCTACATCTACAGCTATTATACAGTCCGGTTATTGAACCAGAGACAATCAGTTTAGTAACAAAAATAATTTTATAGGCGGATATGAACACCATAATGCCCAGCTTTTATATTTATTTATTTATACATCGCTTTATAATATCGAATTGTTCACATGCTTCTCTAAGTTTCAAATCTGCTAAATATAGTTTTTATACATAATAATAACCAATTCCTCCTCAGTTTTTGAGATCAAAGAAAAATCAACTATAATAAATATTGTATGTAGGATAATCAGGATGACAGCCTTATACCTACTTAGGCGCTTTTCACACAAATGCATGCATATTATCACATAATTATGGGTGTAGCCTCAAAAACTCAACCTCATTAGCAATATGAGTGGAATATAGTTTTAAGTTTGAAATGCCCTATGAAATAACGACAATCGTTCAACAAACAAGACTCATTTACTGGCTAGAACTAAAATTGATTTTATATTACTTTTTTTACACATTATTTTTACACTTAGTCCCGCTTTGTTGAGTCTACAAAACTATTAACTATAAGTTACATTTTAATGTGTCACTACTAATGGGTACACTTCTGTTGTAATAAATTAATTTTAAGATATAGTTTGTCAATTGACTTGTTAAATTTGTGAATTTTACATCACCCACTCAGAATATTGAAGCCATGAAGAGAATAAATTTGAACAAATCACCGAGGGATAGTCTATTTGATTATGATAAATTGATAAGGTATCTATAATTATCCACACGTTAAAATCTAACAACAATAATATTTAAACAGTAAACACGCTTGAACTGCATCATGAAAATCAATACCTCAGTGACCTAACGGACAAAAAAAAACACCCATTTTCTTCCTAGAAACTAGTAATTGATGACTTTTTATTTTGTTATGGAGTTTTACACTGACACTACGCTGATTCTCTTAAATATCTTAAAGCATTACTTGCGAACACCTTGTAACAACTCAGTACTGAGGAACTTCACCCTTCAACTTCCTATGTTTTTCTTCGCACCATTAGACTTAACAAACTCTTGAGCTCTCAGAGTAAAGTATGTAGTACTCACTACTAGTATGTAGACTAATAACTTTAAAAATTGGCAGTTTTACGTACTTACAGCTAATACAAAAGTTTGTAGTTAACAGCTGCCATCAAGCACGCTCGGCTGACTCAAAGGTCTCACTTTCAGTATTGTTTTGGCTGAAGGCACATTGGTAGCTCGAATGTGTAAATGCATGGTAAGTAAGTAAAGGATATGTTGCAGTGCAATTGCAATCTTTACAATACAGTACAATATTTTTATTTTCTTTCTTCACAAAGGTCTAGTGTGTTCATAGGAGTTTATCAACTCATTTCGCCAGCGGATTGAAATGATATATTTTTGTAAGTCGGTTATTGAAAACACTTTTACACGTCATTATACCATTGAGGTACCAATGAGACCTCAGCCTTAAACAACAATTTAAACAAAGAAGATTTTTTCAACTGCCGTGTCAGTAATTCTTGACATCTTGAGTGTAAAACCACATGAGTAAGTAAACGGAACAGAGTTAAAGCTTCTAAAGAACGTTCAAAATTGTTACCTATTTTGGTAGGGTTGTCACAATATGTTAAGACAAATTAAACAAAACATTTGTTATACAGTTTTATTATTGAGTATGATACAGTCCAGTGGCGAAGGGTGAAAATTCAGTCAGGGGAACCCGAAGAAAAAAAAGAGAATTACATTTTTTTTAGTTTTTATCTCTGTTTATTTTGACCTTATTTTCGTTATCAGTGACCCCGAAAACCATGAAAATGATCACCATGACGAAAAAAACAAAAAAAAAAATGTTGGTGCCATCGAATTTTCATTTTGACCTCATTTTTGTTATCAGCGACCCCGAAAACCACGAAAATGACACCCATGACGACATAACCGAAAATTTCCGTCGGCGCCATCTTGGATTTTCATTTTGACCTAATTTTAGTTATCAGCGACCCCAAAAACTATGAAAATGACACCCATGAAGAAAAAACCGAAAATTTTGGTCGACGCCATCTTGAATTTTCATTTTGACCTAATTTTAGTTATCAGCGACCCCAAAAACCACGAAAATGACACCCATGACAAGAAAGCCGAAAATAAAGTGAAGCATAAAATGCAGGGGGAGTATAGTAAAAATGTAAATAAGTCAACAAAATAAAAAAACTAGTTGGTACCAAATACGATATAGATCATTACTCATTCTATCTTGTTCTCCCATACATACTTTCTTTTTCTGTCCTTGTCGTAACTCGATAATCTTCGGCTTACCGGGCTCCTTAACTCCTTAGTTACGAGGGAACATAGAAACAGACATTACATACATACAGGTCAAACACATAACCTTCCTTTTGGGCTTCGCCGCAGTCGGGTAAAAACATACCGAGTAGTATCCTCTTCTTATTAAAAAAAAGGATCATACAATAAAATATAGGTACTTACTTGAAAAAGTAATAGTCAAATATTTACTTACCTATTGTACTCCTTGGGATAGTTAAAGTAGGATATATTTTTGTTTTTTCTACTATTATTCATACACACAGTACAATAAACAACCATTTTAATTTTAATATTCAAACTTGCAACCAATCTTGCAACTGACAAAACAAACAACGTGCCCCTTGGTTGCCATGGCACCGTGCCGTGCTAACCCTGAGATTGTCCACTGGCTGTGCCAGCGTAAACCGGTTTTTTCCAGTCTCGCCGCGTACGCGACAAGCGGCCAGTGGTCACGCACACATGCCCCGCGTGCTTGTAGAAGTGCAACCGATTCGCGCGGTTGTATGAAGCTTAACCTCTGTTCCGTTTTCCTACTCATGTGGTAAAACTAAATAAATTAGCTTTTAAAATACAGATATACCGATGTCGATATAGATATTACAATTTGTGATTACATACTCCCTGTGTTAGGTATATTAGAATTGCTATGTGTAGGATCCACCAAAAAACATTAAAAGTCGTTCTTGCAGTACAACTGCATTTACTCTTATTACGACTTACATAACCTATTCACTCGCCCTACGAATAAAACAAGGATGTTCCGACGGGGCAAGGAGATGAGCACCAGAGGTTCATCTAGACAAACACAGATCGCACCGGAGCTGCCCGAGTAAGCGCTTATTCGAGTACAGTACTTTGGATTGACCGGCGACCTTAACCTAAATTGGCAGTTCGCTGAAAGTGGCGCATATTACGACGTCGCGTCTAGAACAAGTCCATATCATCGTTGCACATCACTTCGAGGTAGTCGTCGTCGTAGTCGTTCAGGTGTCGCGGGTCCTGCGGGTCCTGCGGGTCAGTCGGCTCGGTCCGGACGGGCAGCGGGGAGGGCGGGGAGGGGGAGGGGGGCGCGTCGTGCGCGTCCGTGTCGCTGGAGCAGTCGCGCGCGTCCGTGGCGGGCGACGGCGGCGGGTTGCTGCCGTGCTCCGACTGCGCGGTCGCCTCGCCACGGGATAGCAGAGAGGGTAGTTCTGAATCTGGAAGGTGAATTTAATGTTTAGTGATATGCTTGTATCCTTCTCTTTGAAAAGCTATGGAGAAAATAAGCTCTGGAAAAGAACTGAAGTGGTAGGTTGCAGAGTCAGAGATAGCAATCTAAAGTGACAGTGGATCGACTGTCTGTCGAGATACCGTCACTCAAAGGCGCTCCCTCACTGGAAGCATTCGATTGTAATGTAATGACATTTTGTACAGAAGAGTGCGCAACCTGTAATTGTACACTTTGTAACACCCACCCAGGGCAGAGCGGGAGGGACTGTCAGACTTGTACTGACTAAAATCCACGGTGTCCTTCAATAGCCCTTTATGATCCAGGGTCACGGTAATTCTATGAGTCCCGCGACCTTTGTAACACGCTTATACGCTTTATTCAAAAATACTACACATTTCACAAACACTTCACTATCGCAGATAATATAACACTTAGTTCACTAGTAGTTGTTCAAAATATTATATTAATGCCATTGACAAACCTGTGAGGCTCTGTTTGAGCTGTTCCATGACGGTCTGGCGACTCTTGGCGCGCGCTCGCTTGACCTTACGCTGCGTCTCTTTCCGGTCTTCCGTGAAGATCTGGTTGATCATCTCCAGCGACACGTCTCCGTCACGCTTCAGCAGAAAGAAGTATATGCCGCCAGGAGTGCGACGACGCGTTCCATTCTAAAAATAAAGTTTTTAATTAAACATAATATGTATATAATAAAATAATGACATATTCTACACATTTACAACATAACAAGTTTACAACAAGTAACAAGTTATAATAATTAACAAATAAAAAAATAACATAATCTATACAATCTTGATCAAATGATCGCAAGCACGACTGCTAAGCATGAGGTCCTGGGTTCGATTCCCTTAGTCAGGCAAACTGTTATTTGCTTTTGCCAGCAAGAATTTCGCAGTAGCAGCCACGGACTCTAAATTTGTGCCCAGTTGATGGCAATAGGCTCGCCCCCTATTACATGGGACTGGAACATAACTGACGTAATGTGGGTGACCATTAGGTACACCTCTGATTAGCCGCTCGGGTATTACCGGCGTTATGTACCTAGTGAGTAGTAATAGTTTCTTCGTTATTCTTACTACTTTTGAAAGTTGCTATGCTGCGGTTGTTATCAAATGGGTCACAAAGCTATAAATCACGTTTATCAAACATTTTACTAGCATTTATAGGTTTTATGAAGCATTGCAAGCCAAGTTATGGATAGCTTGATTGTTAGAGAATTTAGAATTGGCAGTATGGCACATTATGTTCACGTATTTTAACTATAAATCCATCAATTCCCATGATATTTTTCTATCTGCAACTTGGCCCATGTAGAGGAGAAATTATGCTTTGTCCTATCTTTACATAGTATAACACAAAGTCGCTCCCGCTGTTTGTGCACTTCGATCTTTTAAATTGCGCAACGGATATGAATGCAGTTTGAATGCAATTTCAGCAATAGATAGAGTGATTCAAGAGGAAGGTTTATATGTATAATTGCACCCGTGCGAAGCCGGGGCGGGTCGCTAGTAGAATATATAATATTTACATTTGTGTGCCCATCAAATATCGGTTGGTCAACTGTAAAGGTGTGAATGGTAACAGACAGAGTTACATTCTGATTTATAATATTTGTGTACGGATACCTAACTTACCATGACAAGCATGCCTCCTTCTCCTTCCACCCTCTGTGTTTCTTTGTATATTTCTATAGCTTTACTAGTACCAACCACTTCTACAATCCGACCTGAAAACAAACCATTTTATGAAACACATCACCCTCCTTTTGGGATCCAAGGCAGTCAGGTAAAAATCAGAAGAGTCTATGATTCCTTGTGGTGCTAAACGATTGTGATTTGTAATACTACTATTTGTATTTTTGAACAATTTTTTTAAAGAATAGTAACCATAGAGTTTCTTGCCGGTTCTTCTCCATAGGAAACGACCAACCCAAACCGTGCACCTTTTTGTCGACGTTTTACAAGTGCCCATTGAGGCCTATTTGAAATAAAATATTTTGATTTTGATAGGTTTGGGCTAAATTCGAGTAAGGCTGAGATATATTAAGGTCATCATCATAATCCACAGCCCGACTTCACCTACTGCTGGGTATAAGCCTCTCTTTGCTTGTGCCATGTTGGTGTCCCAGTCTCTTACAGGATATTCCCACGATGGCAACAAACAATGTCCTATGCCCATGTGCCATCTATCGGTTAGTCATCTATTAAGGTTAGTTATTGCAAACTAAGGCTAAGAACAATTTCTTTCACTGCCAAACTACAAGTGTAAGACAGGGATGGGAATATATCTAAGTGAAAGATTGAGCCAAAAAAACATTTGTAGATCTCGGCGTAAGTGTAAGCAATGCCGTCCACATACATTTTATAACAAAAGTATTAACTAACAATAAATATTACTCAACAACTATCAGTTGTCTCAACTGCCTGCCTGATAATAATAAATAGCAGAGGAGTTTGACATACCCAGTAATTCCTTCTTATCTTCAGATAGACTGTCCCCAATATCATCTGCTACATTTTCTACAGTATCCTCAGCACATACTGCCAGATCAGGTAGAAGCCGAGGCTTCAACTTGTCATTATGTTCACTATTGACTCTTTTCCCCAATCTTAACTTCACATTAGACCGATCCACATGCCGCCGTTTATTGGACAATCGTTCACTGTCATCATAATCTTCATTAGAGGTAAATATTTTCTTCTTATCTACATAATCATCATCTAATCTATACTTAATAGTATAATCATAAGATTCAACGCCATATCTGCTTTTCTTCGAAACATCACAACTGACCATGTCCTCTGTTAACAAGTCTTCCTGTAACAAGAGTAAGCAAAATAATTGTTTAGGCCTAACTCCATACCAAGAAGGAGAACTTCATAGGGTTTGGTATTGGGAAAAATTACTGTAAGTACTGAACATACATTGAACTAGAATTACTTGAGCATGAGTCTGCTATACAGAAATATCCCTATTATTTTATAATAAATTAGAAACCTGTAAAGCTTTGCACCAGATGTTGTACTTGTTCTTTTTGTCAGGCTGCGGCGCGGGTCGGCGTGGCCGCAGCTTGGTACGCTTAGCGCGACGCCGCGGCTCTTCGTCAGACTCCGAGCCTGACGACTCCTGCGCTGACCCTTCGTCGCTCTGCTCATCTTGTATCTGCATGTGTACTAACGAAGGAGGGTTAAAAGCCTCCGGCCGTGCCAGAGGAATATACGTGCCCTCTTCCACATCCGAATCCTCCAACTGCAACGCAATAAAATCTCTGGATAACAAGTACGCCCAAGACGTCATAAGTTACTTCATTTTTATAGTAAATGTTTGTTAGGTACTTTTTATTAGAGTTAAAGCCACTAGACGCTAATAAAACGCTAGTAGTTTGTTAATAATGGCAAGGCGTCATTGAAAAACTGCTCTGTAATTAGAAAGAAAATGTTCCAAGTAAAAGTTCATTCTAACCTCCCCGTCTTCCCTTTCTAGGGGAACTTCAACGTCCAACTCGCCTTCAGTCGTTGACATCATACTCAAGACTTAAGATTAAAGTTATAAAATAAAAATCATGAAAGGATTGTAACGAAATACAGCAATTCCACCTTTTAACAATCTCCACTAGCTGCTGTCATTTTTAAGAATAGACAAGCAAGGTAGAGTTTCGGTATCATCTGTCAACAACCTATTTATTTACGAAGAACGTTTGTAACACGAAATATATTTAAATCTTTCTAAATAAACGGTGACTTAAATGTTTCAATAAAGTCAACTTTGTCCCTTTTAGATCAGTTAGATACAGAGCTGATCAAACCACGGCCACAGTAAGGCCAAAGATATACTTCCAAAGCTATCTTTTGTTCCACTTGGTAAAATGCATCGTGCAAGGTGAAAGGCGGCAAATTTTGAACAAGATGTGTATGTTTTAAATAGAAAAATGGTTGTCGTTGGTCGTTGCCACAGATTTCCTTTTGTTCTAAAGCACGGTCTAAAGGTAGCCATACTCGCTAGGATGTGTCTGACAGGTTTACCAGTATTATATATGTCTATCTGCCAAGATTATTAGTTAATCTAATTAATAACCAACTTATAATTTTTCTCATTCATCATAAGATTGTTCGCGTAATGCACGTTTGTTATTTTTACAACAGACAGTTTGAGAGATGTCAGTAAAACCTTATTTTCTTCATACATATCTACTTACTTTTTATTACCAGGTAGTCAAGGTATTTAAATTGTTTCTCCTTATCCCGAATTACCTACAGTTGTCCGCCCCGTTCGTCCTGCTAAATACGGTTGCGCGAATTCAGGGTTGTAGACCCGTGTCCGACCCGTGTAGGCCTCATTCATTCTCTCTCAGTGTATTTTGCAGACTCGTCGGGAAGTTGGACCGGTGGCGGCGGCAGCGCACGAACAAGCGGTACTAAATTGAAGTAATTTTTTTTTTTATAGCTTGTAGACTGGCAGAGTAATGAGTCGGCCTTTATCTATATCTTACTTATTTGATACTGGAAGGCTTCATGAAATATTTATCAATAATCAGTTCATTATTTTTTGATTACTTACTAGATTTAACTCTTTCAGGGGAGCTACACAGTAACGCACATTCCGGTTGGCATGATTCCGCACAAGCGGGTGGCAAAATTGAAAATATGCAAATATAGAAGGTGTAAACGGACCTTTCACTAAGCTGTTAACCAAGCATTCTGTACATCAAACTAAGTAACACTACACAAAAATGATTGTTGGGAAGCGACTTTTTTTTTGGGGTGAAAAAAATCACGTTTTACTGCTGATGGATGCATTGTACTAAGGTCGTGGAGGCTGAGGCATCTAAAGTAAAGTGATAACATTTTAATTTTTTATAAAAAAAAACTTGTAAAAACTTGACCCCCAATAACTCCGTATCTAGAAGGTTCCCAGGTATGGTCTAGAACATAAAAAGGATCGCAATGACGCGGTAGTGTGTTCTGGCTTCGTTAAGGGTAGGCAGTAGGTACCTGTGTACATTTCCTGTCAACGTGATAATAGTATGTATATAGTATTTTATATGTATGTTTATCTATGTACATTGTATGCATTATGTATATTTTATGGTATCTATTAGTTAAGTTTGTAAAATCGCCTGTTTATGCACATAAGTATATCCTCTGTAAAAAAACCCAATTCTGGGTTAAACTCGCCTTTGTACATAAGCTATATGTTGTAATTATGTATTTCTCCTATTTTTGTGTGCAATAAAGAATAAGAATATATTCTGGAAAAAACCTATTGGACTTAGAATATGTCAACTTATGGCAAGCTAACCATAACATAATTCAGCTATGGTAGATGCTGAACAGATTTTGCCGATTAGCATGAGCCGCATGAAAGCATAGTAGAGAAGCCAAGCACTTCAAGCTACTACAACTGTCAAATTTCTTGAATAGATGTTCAACTTTATCGCTAAAGCATTAGGTTCAAGGTTGACTGGGAAAATTTTACGGTATTGGGTACCTTGATATGCAGGCGCAGGCGTCTGTACATGTATTAATTGCTTCTGCTTAGCTTTGTTGCTGCTAAATAAGTGGATACAACCGAATAGAATGTGCAACCCAGTTAAGTGTGTAGCACTCTTTACTTTTGAGAGCACAAGTAGTTATTAAATAAATTCTATTATGAATAATGTTCTTTTGAATCGACTGTCTGTCCCTGCCGGGAGACGCTGCACTAGTTGTTCATTGACGCTTTGCTAATAGGGGCGGTAGTTTGAAATGTGGTAAGAACTTACTACGAATCACACGTGAGAAATGTATGAAGAGAGTTGGCATCTTCAGCGGCCCCATCCATGTCGTGGACTCTCTTGACCGTCATGTCGCGAAACTTTAGGTGGTTAGTTTCGCGACATGACGGTTAAGCCTAGATAGTTTTTTTTTACGTGACAACGTCTTATAATTCGATGGAGCCGGCTGCACGCACGAAAAAACGGGCGTTACCTCGCTCTGAGGCGTTCCATAAAACAATTGCTCAACGAACATTCATACTTGTAAAAACTAAGTAAATTGTAAAAAAAAAAAAAAATTACATAATTGTATTTATGCGTACAAATAAATGTAACTTGATCAAGTCAATTGTGATTTCCATTTACCTCCTTCTCTATATCCATAAAAAATATCTATCAAACAAATAAAATTAATCTTTTGAAATAGCAACCATTCCATCAGTATTTTCTTATGACGTTGTCACGTTCAACTCAACAACCGACTTTACAGACAACCGATTTTTTTTTTCTTTGCAATCATTTTTTTTTTTTTTTTTTTTTAATCTTTATTGAAAAAGAGGATTTGATCACGCATGATCATGTCATCCCCATAGTTACAGACATCTTAAATATTTACACCTTATCTACGTTTAAAGGCACAATCCACCATTTTATATACGAATCTCGCTTCCTCTGATAGCGGAAGAGCAAGAATGCTATTACAAACACCGGTGTCGTGTAAGCTAATGCCGTAAGCATGCCTAAAAGATAACCTCTCAACTTCGTTCCGAACACATTCCACTAAAATATGAAAAACATCTTCAATAACATCGCATTCAGTACAGTTTTTGGAAGTAACTTTGCCCATTAGGTACGCAAAACTATTCAGTGGGATATGTCCGGAACGCAGCCTCATAGCAGTTACTATGGTGTGCCTAGACAAATCTGAATTAATAAACCAAGGGGAACGCGACAAATTATTTTGGATTGTTTTGTACCATATGCCTTTTACTAGAGAGCGCTCATCAAAATATTCGTTCCACATGTTTCTACATTTAACCTTAATCATATAAAAAACGTCGGTATAATACGGCAAACAGACCAAAGGGATACCATCAGACAAGGCTTGTCTAGCGAGATAGTCTGCCTCTTCATTTCCTGCCAAGCCTATGTGTGATAGTATCCATTGCAATACTATTGTATAATTTTTAGTGGCTAATGTGGAAAGTGACTCCAAGATGTTGTATGCTATCGGTGTGCCTCGACTATTCGAGGTGCATCGAGCAATGTGTTGTAGTGCACTCTTGGAATCTGTTAGAACTACGTATTTACCCGACTGAAAAGATTGAATATATGAAATTGCTTCTGATATTGCTATCAATTCTATAAACATTATCGAGATGTTTGAATCAATACGTAGTTTCACTGAACTACTAACTTGCGGGTCTTTGCAATCATTGCAATTTAAGCTGTATGTCACAGAAGGGTTATCTGTGCCGTATGTTCATACATGCATGGCATAAGTCACATGACATGCGCTCATAATTATCAACCAATGTAAGGTGCGATTTGTACGGAAACGGCGTAAGGTGAAGACGCGGCGTAGGTGCAGCGCCGGCATGATGCCACTTCAAAACGTTTTCATACAAAATCTACATAAGCGATGTGTCGTGAATTATACTACGCCGTTCTTTCGTTTCGTTTTATATTCCATGCCTGCGCTGCACCTTCACCTTACGCTGTTTCTGCATAATTCGCGCCTAAGGGGGTTAAAGATTTTTATATGAAGCCTGCCCTATTTTCAAAATAGCGGCCACGCACAAAACTTGTCAATCAATAACTGGTATCATTACAAACAAGTTTTATATGAGAGCAAATCTTCTAAAATTCTAAAGCGTTACATTTCCGTCATTTAAGCTTGAAGTAGGTGTGACATACGGCAAACTTAAGAAAAATATAAAATTTTATGTTTTTTCACATTTTAAATTAATTTCCTTGATTGAAGACACTCCTCGAGCCTCCCACTCGGTGGACCGATGACCTGGTGAAGGTTGCAGGGATCCGCTGGATGCGAGACGCACGGGACCGGTCAATGTGGCGACACTTGGGGGAGGCCTATGTCCAGCAGTGGACGTCTTTTGGCTGAAATGATGATTATGGTGATGATGATGAGTATTGTGGACTGGTTGCGAAATAAAACGTAAAATTTCCTCATTACTATATTATGTCGTATGTTTTAATAAAACTGTAGTACTATACATCCTCTAAAGAGAAAAATTTAAGTGTCTATTTGTAATTTCAAAATATCAGCTTTTTACTGAACGCTTAAGAAAGTATACAAGGTGTAAACGGACACTCACACTAGCACACTCAACACATTGTGCTGATGGATGTTTTGAATAGTAAACGGATCATGAAGATAATTAAAGTAAGTAAAGTTATTACCTTAAAAACTAGTACTTATTTAAAAAAAAGCTTGTGAAAAATTTAAACTTTGACCTCAAATATCTCCGTAACTAGAAAGTTTCCAGGTATGATCCAGTACAAAAAAAACTGATCACAATGACAGGGAGAACAAGTGCCTTTCGGCTTCGTAAAGAGTGTTTTTACACGGATTTTTTTATCTTTATTCTTCTTAACTATAGCAGCATTAGTACTAATCAAGTAATTGTATTTATTTATTAGTAGTGTTTCTCACGAAACTCTGCCGTATGTTAACTGTTATCAACCTCGCTGGTGAATGAGTTTTCTTTTATTCATGACGTTTTCGGTCTTTCACAATTGTACGTTTATCTATCGTACACCTCGACAATTTGACGAGTCTTTAGTATCTTTATTATGAGCGAAGTTCTATTGACTGCTATTCTTAATTTCGACCGCTTCATCTAACGTTGATCAGAATTTTGGGCCACAAAAGAGATGAATGAACGGCATTTGTATGTGGCTGAGATGAGAATGATCATGTAGTGTTATACGAATGGATAAAATAAGAAATGAGTACCTATGAGGACGTCTGAAAGTGGCGCCGCGCGCCGGTGTCTAAAAAGTTGTGTGGTAATCGGTTGTCGCGGTATGGGCATGTGATGCGGAGGAATGAGGAAAATGTCGTGAGGAACGTTTTGAGTATGAATGCGGATGGGGTATAAGAGTATAGGAAGACCAAAGAAATGATGGATGGGCTTTGTAAAAAGATGATATCGCAAGAAAGGAGGTGTCTGATGAGATGACGAGTAATAGAGAAGTATGGAAAAAGACATCCTGCGGCGACCCCAAAAGAATTGGGATAAGGGCAAGAGAATTATATATGCATCCAAGTTAGCAGTTAGGTAACTAGCTTTTCGATACTTTTTGTGTTACCATTCACGTACTTAGTAAATCGCTGAATCTAAGATTCGCAGTATTGTCTTGATGTAAGTTAACGTTTACTGGCTTATACGGATACCATCAAATTAATATTGGTGATTGTCGACATATGTGGCGCATTTTAGATACCTTTTACTTATTTCGAAATACATGATATTACATATTTTTGTTCCCCCGAAGGGTTAGATTACATGCAGAGGTAAACCTGTAGTAAAACTAACTACTTACAACTAAGTACATGTTACATACATATTACTGGTTTTATGAACCAAAATAGGTCTGATTTTGCAAGTGTTCTTCTCGTGCTTCCATGACTACATCAAATATTTTCCTTTCGACTCTTATTTGCATATATTCTGGTAAACTGCTGGTCATATCACACATGCTGGCGAAGAAACTCTCCAAGGCTGGTCTAGTTGCCACAGTAACATCTACTACTTGTCTCTCTTCATACGCTTGGTTCCTGCCACTATCGCTGTCTTCTCTGTTAAATTCATGAACGAATATATTTTCCGTCTTATGAGGCTTTGGCGTCGTACTGCCACTTGCGTCATCTTGTAATTCGATTTCAATGTCATCTTTTAATAAATCCGAGTCTGCAGTTGAATTTAAACCTTCATTACGTTTTAAGTATGGCAATATGAACTCCATGTGGTCTTGGTGTTTCCATTTCCTTGTTCCACTTTTTCGTTGTCTAGATACCGATTGTCGATGTATGTCTCTTAGTTTCTTCCAATAGTATTTCGCTTCTTTCACTAAAATGTAAATGTTTGTTAAAGTTATGTAACCTTTGTCAAGTAAAGTGCATTACCGTTATGTTAGTGTTGAAATCAAGGCAAACTGTTGCAGTATTTAATTCTAAGTTTAATTTTCTCTGCATCATTATCAGTGGAAGTCCGCGAGTAGTTACTATTAATTCAAAAAATACGTGGTTCGAAACGATGTATTTACGAGTACCTATAACTTAGAATTATGACTTCTTCGCAGGATGTCTCCTACCTGTTTGGTAAGCACCTAAGTTCTATTGCACAAGGAGCCTCCGAGATCAGCAAAGCGGCAGTTTCAATGAAAACTTTCGTCAAGTGCGTTATGGTTAATTTGGCACTTGAATATCATTGCCTGGAGGGCGCTGTTAACATTTTTGAAATTGTCTGTGGAAAGTGTATTGAAAAAACAATATGGCGGCATTAGTTCCGCCTATGCGACAAAAGACCCATGACGCACTCTAGATATAAAACCTTGCTTTACAGCGAGCCGACTATACAGGGTGTAAATAGGCCCTTCACATATCCGTCAACCAAGAATTCTGTACTTCAAACTATGTAACTAAACGCAAAAATTATTGCTCGACTTTTTTTTTGGGGTCTTTTTTTTAAAAATCACGTTTCACGGTAGGTCTCGATGGAAAGCACTCAAAGCATTGTGCTGATGGATGGATTGAATAGCATGGGGGTCGTGGAGGTGTGAAAATCTTACATTAAAAACATGTATTTTAAAAAACTTGTGAAAAGGTTGGAACTTTGACCCCCAATATCTCCGTAAATAGAAGAATAGAAGAGAGGTATGGTCTAGAATCTAGACCATACCTGGGAGACTCTAGAACAAAAAAATTATCGCAAAGACGGGGAGAACAAGTGCCTTTCGGATATGTTAAGGGTCTATTTACACATTTACACCCTTTATTATCGTAGTAAGTACATAGGAACTCATGGGTTGGGGTCGTAGAGTGACCGAGCGGCGGGAGGGAGGGGCTCAACAAATATAAACTGTATAATTATTACCTAAACATTTAAACTATGTATAATGTCCCCACAGCTGTGACACAGGCTTTCTCCACAAAGTGGGCCGAGAGCGGTTTGATGGACGTCAAAATTTTGTTTACAGCTTCCTCCTGATGTTTTCGTTCAATGTTTTGAGAGGAGTGGTGACTTTGTAATGAAATAATTTACACCAACTAAAGTGGATGCAAATAGCGGATGTTACTTCTGGGCCACCACTGCGTTACCTACTGCCTACTGGTGTATTCTATATAACATCACGCCTGTAATCCCGAAGGGTTAGGCAGAGGTGTACCTAACATTACCCCCACATTTCGCCAAGTCCCATGTCAGTAACAGGAGGCGAGCCTTTTGCCATCAACCGGGCACAATTCCAGACTCCGTGGCTGCTACTGAGAAATTCCACACGAAAACACCCAAAAACTGTAGGTACTCTATATTATTTTTGATATTACAGTAGCGTACTAAATTTAAAAGGTTGCGAACCCCCGATCTAAATGAACGTGGTGAATTAAAATCACAACAATACGGTGAGATTCAAAACAACCTATTTCCCTCAATTGCCTAAAAATTGCCAACTGAATTTATTTTGGAGCGTATAATAAAAAAAATTAAAATACTGGTATTCAGCTGCATCCGGTTAGACTGAAAGCCGACCCTAACATAGTTGGGAAAAGGCTAGGCAGATGATGTTAATAAATGCGACACGCTCTATTCATGGACGCAAATCCAAATACTATATATTTGACAGGTTGTTGGGTTCCAAGTTCATTTAATTTTAGATCAATCTAATTAAGGCATTAACAGAAGGCAAAAACTTCCTATCATTAATTCATCGTTGCGATATTTAGTGCTGCCGAGTCATTTTGGCCTGTGGCCATAGTCGGAACTATCTTTTATTTTCAATACAATTTCCACAGGCAATTTCACATTTGGTTCTTAGCAACAGCTCCCTTCATCTCGTGACAATGTCATTCAAGGGCCAAAACAAACGTGCAACGCTCTGAAATCAGTTTAAAAATATATTTGGCACACACTTAGTCGAGTGCAATTAGACAATAAGGTGGAACGAAGTTTATAGTGGTCGGATTTTCATGGGGCTTTTTTATTGAGTTCCTGCCCCCGTAGCATGACCACCGTAGACAAGAATTTCTTTGACGGAAGAATCGACAAAATGACAGATAGTGCAAAGAAATCTGTCATTGCGTCGACACAATCTGTCATTTTGTCGATTCCCTCAAAGAAATTCTTGTCTACGGTGGTCATGCTACGGGGGCTGGAGGAGTGGAGAAGAAAGTTAAAAAAAAATATTTTTTTTTGTTTTTGTTTCCTTTGGTCTATATTTTTTTCGTTTTTGAATAACTTCAAATTCGGTGGATTCATATTATGGCGTAATAGTGTGACCTGCGTGCATCCATTTAATGCCAATTTGGTCTGTTTCTCTGTTCTTTATCCATATTATGCATATTTCAGTATTGTTTGGAAAATTTCCTATTTTCTTCAATTATTTCTTAAATATCGAATTTTAAGACTAAGATTTCTTTTGAATTTGGTACTTAGCTGATGCTTTGTCACAGACTGGACCAGAAAATATTCATGAAAACCACTTTCATGAGTGTAGTGACTTAAAATTCATTCGCAAATGTCAGAAAATCGTCTATGTTAATGAAGGCAATTTTTTTCCGCAATGTTTTTATTAAACTCAATGTGCAATTTTTTGTCCTAATCCTCATTTTATTAGCTATCTAATGAGGTATAATAACTATAAAAATATTTTAGGATACTTGTTAAACATTAGTTACTGCTGAAAAAGTAAAACATGACAAAAGGCCTCAATTGCTAAGAATTGGGAGCGGTATCGGTATCGGTATTGATATCAAATTGAGCTCAGAGACCCAAGCTTGAAACTAATTAAATAGAAATCGTGAGAAATGGTTACGTTATAATTACGATATTTTTTGTAAATTTATCAGCGGCCCCATTCCACCTTCGTCAGCAATAATCAACATTTATGGAGCACCTCCAAATTTTTTTTTTACTTTTTGTTATTTGTGGATAGCAGATATAATAAGGATATTTTCAGGATAATATTTACGTTGACCGTCGTAGAAAAAAATTGAGAAAAATGACCTTCTTTAACTTTAACATAGACGATTTCCTGATAATTCTGAATAAATTTTTAGTCACATCACTCATAAAAGTGGTTTTCTTGAATATTTTTACGTCCAGTTATCTGTGAATAAGCACCAGTTACCAATTTCAAAAGAAATCTTAGTCTTAAAATTCGATATTTTAAAAATCATTGCAGAAAATAGGGAATTTTCAAAAAATATTTGTAATATGGATCGACAATCATGAACAAAGAAACAGACAAAATGGGCCTTTAATGGATGCACGCAGGTCACACTATTAACAATAATAATAATCCATAGCCATAATATGATACCATGCAATTTGAAGTTATTCATAAAATAAAAAAATTATACAAAATCTCGCGAGCGGTGAAATTTTTTTATTTAACTTTCTTCTCCACTCCTCCAGGAACTCAATAAAAAAAAGTCCCATGAAAATCCGACCACTATAAACTTCGTTCCACCTTTTGGATATTGTTTGACTAACTGTACTATGCTCTCAAACTTTGACAATCTTACGAGGCCAAAACGGAAAAAAACAACTTCATTCACTTCATTCATTGTTCATTCATTCAATCTCATTTCGCCTTCGGTTCTATTTATTTGGTATTTTATTTTTAACTTACCAGTTTTAATACCGTGCTCTGATATTGCGCTTTCTTTTATTACTTTTTTCCAAGCTTCGTCCTTCCGTTCACTCATCTTATAATCTTCCATGTCGGTTTTCCACAAACACGGTTGGTTTTTCACACATTCGATAAATATACGCTCCATGTTATTGTAAACAATCACAGAACACTGCTAAAGAAATACAAGATGGCCGACGTCGAGAGTAATATTCGGACTGGTGGGAGCTATCGATAATCGCACTTGTATCTACATTGAAGCATGAGTTCAGCCAAATATACCAATATTTTTTGTATGAAATTACTGACGAATTCACTGCGTAAAGTGTAATTAACTAGGATTCACTCGACACTCGAAAGAAAGAGGGGTCTGTAGTGAAAACAATCTAAATAATTTTACACTGCAAACCTACCAAAATGAAGAGGTTTTTATTTGAATCGGAATACTCGTGGATAAGGGTCTTTTTAAATTAGCCGTGCAACAGTGCTTTACGCCTACACCGCTATCCTTTCTAAACCGATAGATGTCGCTTTTAGCATTGGCGACCTCATAAAAGCCTGAAGTAGGACTAAATTAATTGAAACATTCTATGTAAAAACGAAATGAATAATTAATTTGGGACTTGCACTCTTGCATTGATCTTATTACTATACCGACCAATTATAATAAAGTTATATAATTATGCTAGACTCGAGATAGAGTAAGATGCGTGTGTACTAATTTTTTTATCTCTATATCCTGAATTAAATTAATGAATAATCTTATTTCTTTCGTGAAGAATAAAGGTCCAAAAAGATTTTTATAAGCCTCTCACCTAGAGTTTTTAAAAATTATCAATGATTTGATTATTATTGATCAGTGATTCTGCCATGAAGTTTAGAGGAAACTAAGCACAAAGCTCCATTTTTGATCGACAACATTCATTCCAGATTTTAGGCCCCTTAAAATTAAATAAAGACACTATGGCAAAGACATCCTAGTAGTTTTAAAAACTCTATTGACTGGTCGTGGACTGGCATATCCTAGTTAAAAACTTTTTACTGGTATCTCATCCATATTCATAAATCTTTCAGTCACAAACGCGTGATGTATATTTATATAGCAGTCTATGCACATGATTATTGTAGTCAAACTGACAGTTTGGTAGTAGTTGAGTCAAAACAAGCCAAAAGCTGTAGGTGGGAATTAAGTTATAGAAATGTTTTAGAAGTGTATCTCTAACTGTTTTATAGATTATTTGGTAGAAAAAATTAAGAAGTAATGTGGCTCCTTGTCAGACTTTTACCTGACAATGTTCTACCCTTATTGTGTCTATTAGCTTTTGAAACAATCGTTTGCCAGACAAACTTTACTGAGTAAGCAGCTTCTTTTAAATATTGTTACCTAAACATTTATTAATTATTCAATTCTGGTCCGACCATTAGTATGAACATTATACAGGTAAGGATGTAATATTTTGTTTCAGAACTTCTTTGCCACTGTGGAACTGGGAATGTATAAATGAAAAATGTTTGCCGCTGAAAACACCGGGCGTGACAAAATTGCAGTCCCTGGAAACATGCAATATGCTGTGCTCGTCAATGCAAATTTGGCCACAACCAACGGGGACGGTTAGTCTGTCTAGCACCGCAGTGCCTGTGCGCGCCGATATGGTTCGCTTGCATATGGTCCAGGCTCCATCCAGGATAGTTCATGAACTTCTTCAAGATGCATTTTTATTGCTTCGCAGCGACTTGCGGATACTAGAACATGGAGCGCGGGGATCCAAAGATTCGCGAACTGTCTCTGTGCGCGTAATCGTCAACAGCAGCGGAGATCCACGTATGCGTGTAGATACTGATGAGAGTTACAGTCTGTCCTTACGACCAGTAGAGGGCATCGTCAATTCACTAATGGCAGATATAGCTGCACCGTCATTCTGTGGTGCTAGGCACGCTATGGAAACTCTTTTGCAACTAGTATGGCTGGACCCCTATATGGGAACTCTTTTGATATTAGAAGCAGCACGGATAGACGACGCGCCGAGGTTTCGATACAGAGGGTTACTGGTAGATACAGCGCACAATTATTTTCCTATTACAGAGCTGGTGATGAATATAGACGCTATGGCAGCTTCTAAATTAAATACATTTCATTGGCACATTAGCGACTCGCAAGCATTTCCGCTGCATACGGATAGTGTTCCGGAATTAGCTAACTATGGTGCGCACACCCCCGGGGACGTCTACACTCCTGACGACGTGCGCACGATAGTGCAGCGTGCGAGGTTGCGGGGGATCCGAGTGTTGCTGGAGATAGACGCGCCAGCGCACGTCGGCCACGCCTGGAGCTGGGGACCCGCCGCTGGCCTCGGTGAACTAGCATTCTGCCTTAACGTCGACGATTGGACTAAATATTGCAGTGAGCCTCCATGTGGACAGTTAAACCCAATTAATACACATGTATACGACTTGTTTGAACGCCTTTTTATTGAAATCCAGCGTCTAACCGGGGTCGATGACATTGTTCATCTCGGAGGCAGTGAAATTTACGTTCAATGTTGGGAAGAAAAATTTAATAACACAAAAAATGACACCAGTGACCTCTGGCTGCATTTTACGCGTACTTTACTAACACGTCTAGAAAACCGGCCAGGAGAATTTCCCAAACCAAAGCCTAAACTAATAATTTTTTGGATGTCTCACCTGAATGAACGTTTTAAAGCCGATTTAAGAGAATATGTCAGTCACATAGTTATTCAGGTTCGTAGCGTTGCATGGGCTCCAGAACATATCAGCGGTATCCGAACAATAATGTCTCATGAGGATGCGTGGGATTTGAATACGGGATTTGGAGCGTGGTATGAAGGAACCGGTGGTGCGGCGTACAATTCATGGCAACGTGTATACGAACATCGTCCTTGGGTCAAACATTCCAATGGAGTCATAGAAGGCGGAGAGGCAACGATTTGGTCGCCATTACTAAGTGAAGGCGGGTTGATAGCGCGCGCGTGGCCGCGGGCAGCGGCGTTGGCGGAGCGCCTGTGGACTGACCGGCCTGAGGGCGCCACGCGGCCGGTGCACGCGCGGCTCGACGTCCACCGCTCCCGGCTCGTCGCACGCGGTATGCAGCCCTCTCCGATATGGTCCATGTGGTGCACACATAATACACTTACCTGCGGCTAGAACCTAATTATTACCCACCCCATGAAGTATCCGAGTTGGAAATTTTTGGGTTACAGGTTTTGGAAGATTTTGGGTAACAGAATATTTCGTTGTGTGGGCAATGCCTTGATAAGTTTATTTACCTACCTACTTATTTATGAAAATTTGGAATGAAGCTACCAAATTTGTACATGACATACCACATATACAGTGATACATAATTCTAAGTTATTTCCAAATATAATAGTACCATTGAAGTCATATTATCGCATCATCCTTCTGCCCTTACAACACGTTTTCACTGCTATGTTCCTTTACGCAGAGATGAACGAAGCCGATATATGACCAGAGGACTTTGGATGATTTCACCGAAGTAGAGACTAGTGAATCTGTAGCTGACGTATAGAGGAGATACGTGCTGCAACTGTTCCCATTGAAATCGAGCAAGGATTAGAAGTTAATTTCAACGATTGTGTTTGCTCGAATTCTCCTTTGCGCCCCGCTCGTCTCCACCTCAAAAAAAAAACGCTCTCTTCCTTATTTATTTTGTACGCAGCACGTCTTCTGCTGGTACGCTCTAAACTTAATCAAAGATGACACAATGTTTAAATTTGCTTACGCAAATTCTATTATCAAATCTAATCATGGAAACAAAAGAAAGCGAAATGCAGGTTAGTAGGTATAGTTTAAGGATGCTCATTAAAATAATTGGAAATACCTTTGTTGTCGACTGTTTTAGAACGTTTTGTATTTTATTCTATCGTTTATTAAAGTTTGATATTATAGTATTCCAATTACTTTGTTTTTACTGCAAAAAAAAAACGAAACATAAATAATAAAGTATATAACAATAGTAAAGTATCTTCTGCCGCGCCTGCCGAGACAAAACAATAGGTATTCAAGTGAGGCAAACAGGAGTCCATGAGGTTCCCTCACATCGATTTTAGCGAATAGAGTATCGATAAAAGTTTCTTATCGATAAAATTAAGATGTGGGACATCTAAAAGAATTAGGAAACTGAAACATTATCACAAACAAATATGTTTCCGTTTCCAAGAAGCTTCCACTTAACGTGCGTTCTGAAACTAAAAAAGTTACGGTTTCCTGATTAAATATTAAGAAATTATTGCAAAATATTGTCAGTTTGTAATCGTTCTCAATAATGCAATAAGTAATTAAGTATTAATAAATAAATATTGAATGCACTCATAATATTTATGGCAACAACTGTTAACAAACTCAAAATGTTAGATCAAAGTGTATAGAGTATCGGGGCAGTTCCCGTTCGGATACATTTTATTTACAGCAGGAGTAGTTTTTTGTTTTTATATTGTCTGAATTAAATAATTATCATTATAATTAGGTTCTGCAAATCGATGTTTTATAAGGAACTTAAACACAAGTTCTGGTAAAATGTGGGGGTCGGTGTACTACAAGGTACAGCCCTGCCTTACCGTTCGAAGATTGTAGGCGTGATGTTATGTTAGTTATTGTGGCTCCTAACCTCTTTTTTAGTACAGACGGCGCACATCAATCTACTACAATCTGTCAAATTTCTTTAATAGATTTTCAACTTTATCGCTAAAGCATTAGGTTCAAGGTTGATTGGGAAAATTTGAAAGTTTCGGGTAGCTTGATGTGCTTGCGTCTGTACATACTATCATCAAAAAATTAAAAAAAAACTTTTATTACCTATGTTATGTCCTATATTATAGAAGTGGCATTAACTAACAGTAGATTTTTTAATTACAAACCAGTTCTACGTTATGTGCTTCTAATGCATACCCTTTTATTAACAACATAGAACCATGATATACCAGTTCAGTACTATATTCTACATAGATTCACACATACTGTCATTTGTAGCATCACTGTTAATAAATATTTTTGAAGCTATAAAGAAAAATGGTTGTGATGAAATGAAGGATCTCTACCAGGATGAATACAGTTGAAATCTCTATTTAAGCATTTAAATGGTACACATATTTATGTTTATATTTAGCTCGGCACACCCTACTTCTGGTGTTTTAATTGAACAGTATACATGCAGCATGTTATGGTGTATGAGCTCATCGTTTAGAGAATATCCAAACAAAATTTTGCACAGCACACGAAACTAGGAAACGGAAATTGCGTCTCACGTGTAATGGTTTCGCTGGTGTGTACTAAGCTTTACAATTACTCATATTTATTTGTCGTAGCCCATCTGTTCTTTATGAACATATTTTTGATATTTTTGTGAATCAATCAAGAGTTTAATATAAATTGAATATGAATATCATGATAATTAACTAAACTAGATTTAATATCTCATGAATTTCAATAAATAAAACGTAAAAATTATAATAAGGCCTATACACATGTCAGAAAAAGGTAAATTTAGTCTATGGTCAACGTGGCGGCCGTGTAGATGTAAGCGTCAAGTTATGGCGTTTTGTGAAAAACACGTAAATAATTTAAATTGTAATTAAATGTCAGTGTAACTTTTATAAATTAGAATTAACATGAGTAGATATTACGATTACGGTAACGCGATATCATGGTGAGTAAACTTTGATTTGTAGTGGTGACAACCATATTGTTTGAGATTTTGTGTACGTTTTTCTTTTGGAACTTATTAGTGTCGTTATTTATCTATGTAGCCAAATAACTCGAAACTTATTTGAACCAATGGGTAATTAATACTTTTGGCTTTAACTTACTGCACTGATGATAACCGGATTTTTTAAATTTTAAACTGAGTTTCCAACCTACGTTTTTAACGTGGTTTTTGCCGTAAATATGTAGTTGAACTTGCCAAATCAAGTGCTCTTTTTATCTATTTGGAAGGATTGTCATTGCCCTTGCAATTAAGACGAAATAAAGCAAATGTTATCCCCATTAATGAAGGTAATGCGTAGGCAATTATCGATTTTTTTATAGGTAGGTACTAATGTACTAAAGCTCCCGGAACCCTATCCAGGCTCGATTTCTATAAGTTCTTCAGTTTATGTATGACTTTGTTTTTGCAACTTGATAAATTCAGGCAATTAGTTTGTGTTTTGGTTTGTTGTTAAACACAGGCATTTCATCTACAAACATCCAAAAAAGTTGTAATGCCCTTCAAATAAAGCTATGTTATTGAATCAATGTATGTGCCATACTTTCATTTATTGTGTAAGTATTTATATTTAAAATGCTAGTAGAAACAAATCAAATTTAAATGAAAATGAATGAAACTAAATTGACATTATTTATAAAGATGTAAATATTTTATTACAATTAGTCTATAAAGCTCTAATTTATTTTACTGAGGCAGTTAAAATGATGCATTATTTCTTAAATAAGTATGATGGAGTGGTCCTGTTTTCTATATTATTAAATAATATTTGTTGTCAATATTCTGGAAAATTTCATAAACGGGACACCCCTTATTTCTCTTACCAAACCAGTCATGTGTTCTCTACACCAGTGTATTTCTCATGTTGACAAATTGTTGATGTTTTTTCTCTCCTTAGCGATGCTCGTTCACAGCTGCAGTGGAATAATTTCTCAAATTATTTAAAACTAAAGGATCTCCAACTATTTATTATTTGAAAATAATTTCTTAGTTTAAGTACTTTTATGGTTTATCTAGTTGTTAAATTAAAGCTGTAAGACATGTTTTAACCATTGATGACTAAAATGGATAATTATTCAATTGCAGATGTTTAGTAGTTGTTGCCCCTTTCCCTGTCATCTTCCAGTCTGTTACGTAAGAGAAATAAGGTAAAGTCCGCGTGGTGCCATTTCATTCACGACATGAAGAAATTTTCCAGAAATCTCTTCAATTTTATATAGATAATTGATGTTAGTTTGTCCATTTTTGGACTCGTGAATTTCAGTTGACATGAGATGGTCGTTCGTCAACAATGGTTAAAACACGATCTTCAGCGAGGGTAGGAAGCGCGGCCCCCAGTGCGCCCGCCGAAAATGGAACTTCTTCCGAACTTAGATCGCGGCTCAAAACCACTGAGAACGGTCACCGCTCGCAAAGGCCCTACAATCAAATTAGGCAAGTTTCAGTTCTTGTCGCGTTTGCCTCAAGCATAGCTGCTAGCATGATAACCCACTTCTGTCCAACAGTCACCATTGTCGTTTCTGTTTGCTACTGCAGTCACTACTTGTGGAGGACCGGAGGCAGTTGAAGCATGAGTCTCGGGGCTTTGGGTGATGGTTCTTACTATGAACGGAAAATTGTTAGCAATTGAACTTTATGTTAGTGATTACTGTGCAGTCTATTGTTGCATGATGTTGGATCCCTGAATAAATGTCCACCATGTAATTGTTTGATGAGCATGTGGGTGAGGAGGACGGGAAGTGTAAGTTTTGATGGTTTTTTAGGAACAATCAATCGCTGTCGTCAGGCGGCGTGGGTCCGGGCGGCGGTTCTCAGGGCAAAGACCCCCTGGCGCCCGCGTTACCCGGCTCGCGCGCGCTCTACCAGCACCCCGCCGTCAGTGGCTACAACAATCAAGAATCACGCGGACAAAATATGCCTGTAACGGTAATTTTATATCATAACGACAAAGGTTAAGCATACGAAAATATGCAGTACCTATAATACTACACTATAATGTAGTATAGCAAATATCCAATATTAGGGTATTTCGATTAATTTACGCGAAATTAGTAGAGCTTTAACCAATGAAAATTTTCTTTTTTATAATATTTCTATTTCTATTTATTATTTCTTTCATTAGTCAGAGAGCCCTGCGCCCTATCTAGCTTGTCCATTTGACCACGCCAGCTAGCTAACCCTAGCATTCAATAGCTGCTAAAAAATAAAACTTTAACATTTATACCCTTTTAACGATGGAAATCACGATATTATGTTGCATCGCTATGTCTGCGAGCGCAACAGTTACACACGCTTGTGTAATTTGTACGTGTTGAGATTTTGCATCGTGATGATGAGGATGCGGTGTGGAGACGTGTAAGAATCGACCAATCACAGGAGAGACAAGAGACGACATGGATTTCAACCAATGTGATCGTTAGATTCCCAAACATCTCTCCGGTCCGATCGTCTCCGCTTTGGTGGACACCAGGCCTTTTTTTTTGTTTTTTTTTTTCGGATGGGAAATCATCAAATGACTCCTCCACCACTCTGGGCGGAGCGGAAGGGAGTGTCAGACTTGTACTGACTAAAACCCATCAATGTTCCTTCTTTGCCCTTTGTGTTCCAGGGCCACAGTATCTCCCAGGGCCACGGTATCTCGTGGAAACCAGGCCTTGGTCGATCTTTATTAAAGCCAGCAGCAAAGACCAGTATGAGCAGTTGAGGTACTTTCAGGCACGGCAGAACCCGATCTACCCGAGCAGCATGTACCACGGCTACGGCGGCGGTGGCGGTGCTCTCGCGCCCATGCCTTCACCCTCGCCGACGGCGCCCCTAGCCCCCTTCCCGGTACACCCCGACGTTAAGTTTAGGAAGTGAGTACTCTTATGATCTTTATTGTCTACTAGCCCGCGTTGATGTTGGATGTTATCCTATAGGAACGCATTACTGCTGGGATATAAAATAGCATAATATGTCCTAACCCAGATAATCTTATACTAATATAGTTTGTTTGTTTGGTTGAACGCGCTAATCTCAGGAACTGCTGGTTCGAATTCTTTTAGTGTTGGATAGCCCATTTATCGAGGAAGGCTATAGGCTATAATATCATCACGCTACAACCAATAGGAGTGGAGCATTATGAAAAATGTTGCAAAAACGGGGAAAATTTATTCTTTTTGAGAGATTCCGTTGCGTGCGCTGCGTTAAAGTTACACGAAAATAATGGAGGAGGGAATTATTTCTCTTAAAAATGTTAAAAAATAATCTTTTAAGGTTGACTAACAATAACCATTTTTATAAAATAAATATGTCATTTACACCATTTCATTTAGATGAATATCTTAGGAAATATCATAGAATGCAAATAACTCGCGCAACAGAATAATATCATAACGACGACGAGGGTCCATTAGAAGATGACTCTCAATGGGAAAGTACGCTATATGAAGCTGCAGTATGATGCACAGCACAATCAACAACATAATAATATTATGTTACTGTAGAACATAACATTTCGCCTGTATTTCCCAGAAGGGTTAAGCAGAGGTGTACAATTAATAGTACACTCACAATTTGCCAGTAATGTTTAAGTCCCATGTAATAAGGGACGAGCCTAGTACCATCAATCGGCATCAAAATGCTTGGTAATTTCATCAATTCACAAAAACCAACCCGTACTATTAGATATTTCTTAGCCACAAACGAAGCCATGAGTTCTAACCTACGATGCTCAGATCTGGTCGCCTATCCAATGGCAGCACGAAGAATAACCTTATGGCTGGCTGTACGGTTTGATTTTCTGGTGGCTCTTCAAATCATGCCTGTTGTACTAGAGCTCCCTTGCGGATTGGTATTTAAATTCAATTCTATTCCCTGATAAAGTTTGATGTTCAAAAGTGTCTTCTTTTACTTTGGTTTTGATCAAACGACGTCAATGTATCTTTGAATAGATAACAAAATTGGTACTCAAAACTATTGTGAGGGTTCCTTTCAGACGAGAAAATATACAATTGGCCAATGAATTACTTGAAACAGGGACTGGCGACTCACAAGCAAGATCATTGTCTGCGTTTTCCCAACTAAGTTGGGGTCGGCTGTATGTGCATGCAATGAATGCTAGCATGTTACATCCAGCGTATCTGACCTCCTCAACTCCGTTACTGGGTAATACGATACGCCTTGATACGGTTGATAATGGTTGTCAGACTTTTGGGCTTCGACCCATATTGACTGTTAAAGATCTTCAAACGACAGGTGAGACCAACAGCGAAACGTACTTTCCTAGAGACGGAGGGACCTCGATATGAAATGTATGGCCACCCATCTGCGGACTGCACCTCAGAAATCGTTTCTTAATTTCGAAGTTTGATCTTTGCGGCTATTATTATTTAGATAGCAAGCGCGTGCCCTGTCCGGCAAACGACACAAATATGTCACAAAATGGTAGGTGAAATTGTGGCTTGGCATGGAGGGCACGCGCGGGTGTTTATGCTCTAGCGGTCAAAAGGCTAAAGAGAACTTCTAGCTAGACTATTCAACTAAGCTGATTGCGGCAACTTCGACATTGATGTACAACATTTTCTGAAGATGGATCTTAGAATAATATTTATTTATATGTATAATATTTTTTACATTTTAGGAAAGCTTACAGACTAATAACATTATAATAACAATAATACATAACGAAATTGCTAATTACAAGCCTCCATAGATAAATACAAAAATTATTACTTCCTTATATCATAAGTGACTTCCAGTACTATATTATATTGTATCACAAACTTTCAATACAAAATAATCTAACATTACAGTACTGTCAAATTATTGATTAATTAAAAAAAGTTATAATGGGATCGTCTCCGCATCTCCATGTGCCATTGCATTGCTCAATGACACCCAGTGCCAATACTCAACTAAGCTGTTTTAGATGTATATTCAGCCTGTATTATTCTCATTGAACAGCACCACGCGGGCCGAACCGGGGGAGTTGGTGGGTGTCACATGTCTTTCTCATTTCATCAGCATCAGCGTCCTGACGATGTTTTCCTTCACCGTTTTGAGAGTAGAGGGGATGAATTTTACACATAATAAAGTGCATATCTGGGTTCCAAGAGTTATAGTGGCTGGTGGGGTGGCCTAATGGAAATGGCAGCGAGTTGCGGGTTCTAGCCTTAGATGCCTGCCCTAAATATGAGACAATGATGTATTATGTCGTCCAAAGTCACCCACTGGGCATTTGCGTCTCTCAGACTGCATCAGGTACTGTGTCTCATCCAGATTCGACCGACCATGACGTATAGCTCTACTTTAAAGTGATTCTCTCCCTCAGACTGCCGTTCTACGACGTGCTAGCGGAACTAATGAAGCCATCCACAATGATGCCGATGCAGGCGGGCCGCATGCAGGAGGGCACATACGTGTTCCACCTCACGCCACAGCAAGCCACCGAGATCGCATCGGGGAAGGATCTCGTCGGAACCAGCAACAAACTTGATTATGTCATACAGGTGTGTAGTCATCACCTGCCTAGCCTTTTTCCCAACTAAGTTTACGTCGGCTTCCAGTCTAACCGGATGCAGCTGAGTACCAGTATTTTACATCTAGCGACTACCTATCTGACTTCGAAAACCCAGTTTGTATTGGGTAATACAATACCCCTTGGTAAGACTGAACTTTCGAGCCACTGACTGCCTGCAACAACTATCAAAGATCTACAAATGACAGCCGGGACCAACGGCTTGATGTGCTTTCCGAGGTACGGACGAAACACGCCATGTGATGGTCACTCATCCACAGACCAACCCTGGCAAGTGCTGGTTAACCTTGAAAATCGACCTGTACCAGCTGGTTTTATTTAGCAATATTTAATACAATGCAAAAATCTTTGTTCTCAGGCACAACTCCGGTTTTGTCTCCTAGAAACTTCATGTGAACAAGAGGACCACTTTCCGCCTAGTGTTAATGTCAAAGTTAACAACAAAATGTGTCCACTGCCCGTGAGTATGCTTAGTAAATCGTCATCATCTTCCTGCTCTTGTGCCATACATGGCACTTGGGTACCACATACTTTTGCTCCATTCTCCCCAGTCAACAGCCACGGTATCTTTATTCCTTTTTCTGTCAAAATCTTTTCTTTCGTATGTAAATATAATTAAATAATAAACCAATAAAAGATCAAGTTCAAATCTTACCTGCCCTGCCCTGTCTTATCTGACCTTTCATTTATTATGAAAAATTAATTCTTAATTTTTTGTTTATTTTTAGAATATAATCAATGAATTGACATTATAGTGCAGGCGATCGAATTCAGCCATACTGTGACAGGTGAAATAGAGGTCAAGTGTGGATCAATTCAATTATATTTAAAAGAAACTACAGGGAAACTAAAGACTGTGGGTTACGGTTAATTCCCTCACATGGCCTGTGTCTGTGGGAACATTATACACTGATCATGTTACCTATTTCCAGAACCCAATACCAACGAATAAGCCAACACCAGAGCCGAAGCGGCCACCGCGACCGGTGAACATATCATCACTAGTCAAGCTGTCCCCGACGGTCGCGAACACGATACAGGTGACGTGGGCGGCGGACTTCGCGCGCGCCTACGTGCTCAGTGTGTTCATGGTGCGCAAGCTCACGTCTGCCGAGCTGCTGCAGAGACTGAAGAATAAGGGCACCAAGAACCCTGACTATACGCGGTCACTCAGTGAGTTACTTGTCCTTGTATAGACGCGTACTTTTACATTAGTGTAATGCCCACGTCTTCCGATTATACGTCCTAAGGTTTCGACTTTACATGACAAATAAAATGCCCAACTGCATTTTAGTATGTAATGAGACAAATGCAGTGTAAAAGAGAGGGCAAGAAAAGTGGCGGAGGCAGGAAGCTGCAGCTCTCAAGCATTTCACTAGTTGCGTTGTGTTTCAGTAGCATGTAGTTGATAGTCTACACGCGAATGTAACACAACTGTTTAGTCTATATTCAGCATTGACACTTTGGACAAATTAGTTGTAGTTCTAGTATGTGTAGACCATAAATTGTTGGTTAATGTGCAGCAATTACACTTGAACAAATGGGTGAGTTGTAGTCTCAAGTTGTAATGAGTAAAATTAGAACCATAATTTTAAATGCTAACACAATTGCCCAACAGTAAAAGAAAAGCTATCAGAGGACTACGACAGCGAGATCGCGACGACATCCCTCCGCGTGTCACTGATGTGTCCGCTGGGCAAGATGCGCATGTCGTGTCCGTGCCGGCCGGCCAACTGCCCGCACCTGCAGTGCTTCGACGCGTCACTGTTCCTGCAGATGAACGAGAGGAAGCCCACCTGGCTATGTCCCGTGTGCGACCGCCCAGCGCCTTATGACTCCCTGGTAGTTGATGGGTAAGAGAGATGGGATTTTATAAAATTTTCTAGCAACTGATCATGGTAAAAGAAAAGATTGTGTTGTTGATGCAGCTGGATATAAAACGGGTGCCTTTATCTTATTATTGCGATTGATATCCAGGTACTTCCAAGAGGTGCTGACCTCGAGTCGGCTGTCGACCGACTGCAACGAGATCCAGTTGCACGCGGACGGCAACTGGTCCGCGCACACGCCGCCCGCGCGGGCGCCGCAGCAGGCGCAACCCACCGCCGAGCCCGTCACCCTCATCTCAGATGATCTCGGTCAGTTTGTTCTGTAATCAGTCAGCCGTTAGACGTGGTGCACTGATAGACATAGGCGTTGAGGTCCCAAGCATCAGCCGAACGACCGAATTCTGTGTGCTACTAGCATACAGCGGATTCCCGCAACCGCCAAAAGCTCAATGCACAATCGCGCTTGGTATTTCTAGTCTTACCAAAATTGTTTTCTACTCTTACAAACACCATGAAAATACCAAAAGGCACAAGATATTCTGAACATCGGCTTAATGAGAACGATTAACGACGAATTAGACATCTAATAAATGTTAAGTATCATTATAGATTTCCATGAAGAGCTACGCTCTATTATTTTTTCTGCTAGGCGCATCATTGCAGCCGATAAATCGAAACTTGATAATGGTAGTTATGTGACAATATAATAAACAAATTTTCTTGTGGTACAGAAGTGATCCCAGTGGACAGCGGCGTGGGCCCGGGCAAGCGCGCGGCCGTGGGCGAGGCGCGGACTCCTCGCTCGGCTGACGTCATGGTGGACCTCACGTCGGACTCCGACGACGACGCGCCGCTCAAGCGCAAAGTGCCACAGCCTAAACCTACGCCACCGGCTTCAGAGTCCAGCGTCAAAAGCGATGATAACTACTCCTCGTCTAGTGGTAAGCTGAACCTTAGATGACATCGCTAGGGTCAACCTAGGAAGTTGTTAAATGCTTAACTGGGCTGTCCTATGGATGCCTTATTTTTAAAGACTTCCAAGCTAAGGCAAAAAAACTAAACTAAGTGACTACATACTAAAGGCACCTTGTGTGGGCTACGAACTACGAAATGTTAGACTAGCTGTTGCCCGCGACGTTCGTCTGCGTGAAATTATTATAAAAATATTACTATTGTTACTTACTACTATTATTATTTGAATCTGAGTTCGTTAACAATTTCAAGGGTTTTAATTTTTTGCACGGAACCATTATCTTTTTTAAATAAAAGTAGCCTTAGTTACTCCTTATAATTTCAGCTTTATGACAGTAAAATTCCCGACAAAATCGGTCCAGCCGTTGCGGAGATTAGCCGGAACAAACAGACAGATAAAAATTTAAAAAAAAAATATTGGTATAAGTATCGTTTATCTGCATATTCATTAAAAAGCTGTTATTTTGAAATTACTAACAGACACTTCAATTTTATTTATTTGTATAGATGGCACAAACTGACAGCCTAAATAAGGTTACTGATGCATAAGGCGTCTACCTTCCCACTTTACAGAGGCAACAGATGCCTTGTTTCTAGATATACAAAAAAATATATAATAATACAATAAAAAATATAGCCTTCTATCTGACGTTTCTTATCGGAACACGGAAAATTCCGAATTGTAAATATTTTTGAGAAATTTTACAATGAGGTAAAGTCCTTATCTTAAATGCTCTGCTTCGTATTCTACTGCGTGTGAGCTACATACTCGTACGTTGATAAGATTAACGAGACAGCTAATATGTATGGTATTGGATGTTAATTTTGTGTAGTGATGAGTCTGAAAATAGTGAAAGAAGGATAAGGAAAGTCGTCCTCAAACCCACACATATAAAAGTCCTCCGCTAACCTGCATTGGACTTTGATTATGGTTCACTCATCTTGACAGAGAGCAGACCTGTATCCCAAAGCAGGAATGAGAGGACAATGTTTGACTTTTTAATATAAGCATATTTATTACACTTTAACATGCGCAAGTAGGGCTTTTATTTATCTGTGTCTTAATCTCTTATCAAACTCTTTGCTTATTAACTGACGAAAATGTTTGATGACTAGCGGCGGAGGCAGTATCATCTAGCGGCTACCGCTCCCCAGGCGTGCCGGGCGCGGCGTGCGGCGTGATCTCGCTGGACAGCCCGTCGCCGCCCGCGCCCGCGTCGCCGCCGGCGCCCGAGGCGGAGCGCCCGGAGCGCCCGCACCTGTCCATCACGCCCATAGCGGCGCCCGCACACCATATAGGTACACACATGCTGAAAACTGTTCCCACACGGTCATATGACACATGGTTTTGAAGAATGTCAAATGTGCATGCATGAATAAACGTCATAGCACAATTGTAAGCACTGCACCGGATCGGCATCACCTCATCTCATTTATACTAGCTGATGCAGTCCGTAGCGATGCCGCTTTTAAGTGTGTGTTGCAGTATGGAGTTTCATTGAAATCATCAAGAACTACCGGTCCCGTGCAGAGTTTATAACTGTGCATTGATTTAAGTTGCCAACTTACCAACGAAAATCGTCATGTCTCAAATCTGCCACGATATCGTGAACCTACCGCGCTCTAGTTACACCTTTACAGCGAAGATGGGGCTTCTAACCCGAACTTTTTCCTAAATTCCATGTGTCATATCAACTGAATACCATACTTCAATACTCAAACCCGCCGCCGCACTCGCTGTCAGACAAAAAACAGGTATAACCCTTAGGTACCCGTTCCATGAGGACCACATCGTCATCGTCACGCCAGCCGTCAGCTCCAAATACAGGTAAACGTTCACTCAAACCATTCAACTATCAACGTCATAAAATATGAATACACAATGCCCGTCGCCGCCCGCCACCTTTCAGATCTGCTGACCAAGATGCCGCACTTAACCGTGTCGCTGATAGCGCCACCTACGCGCTCGCCTCAGGATTTAGGTAAACTAAACTCATCCCTCTATCTAACCTGGTGTTGATGCTTGGCTAATACTTACACTGTAACTTACCTTGCTATGTTCTGCTCCTTGCCGCTTCCCGCCTGGCCGCTGCAGCTCAACACGACGCGCTGGCGGATGGACCCCACCTCTCTATCACACCTGTTACCACTACTACTGCGTCGGGTCATCAAATTGGTAAATATGATCATCATCAGAACCATCCATCAACATATTTACAAACAAGACCTCATATTAACACCATAATTAAAGATGTGCTCTTAAAGTACTCAGTAGTTAACACAAGAAATTATCCTTTACAAGCATTTCAACACATACATCAACCCTGGAGATCAATTCTTATGAAAAGAGGTCTATACCCCGTCATTGGAAAGCCTTATGACATTAGTATTGTTATCTTAGCAAGAGTACAATTAATATCTTATTATTAGATACAGATCTTTCTGGTTAATAATGAAGTATGAATCTAGTCCGACATAACTACCTAACGCTCACCAAGGATCACTCTGCCTTTTCAAGACATGACGTGATTTTTTATCAATGCAAAGATGGTGGGATGATTTTGACTCCTACGGGAAAAAATGTCCTTTGCTCTGCAGTGGGACAATGCAGGCTACATACAGCTCATAAGTTAATAGTAATAACTTCCTCGAAAAGCATGCCAGGCGTCTCACTATACGGTTCTTTTGTACATCGTATTTGCGTATGTAAACCTAACCAAGTCGTGCCCGTTCAGGTTCGAGCACGGGCGACCGGGACGACGGCGAGGCGACGCCGACGCACTGGGCGCCATACGCTGACTCTGACAGGGATGATAACTTTAGGAAGTGAGTATTTTATCAGGTTACAACACTATAGATAGATGACACCCTGCTACCAAAATAGGTACAATGGCGGCCTTATATCAACCTTTTAGTGAACCTTACTCAAATCTGTAATTATGAAAACGTCGACACAATTCCATTGTGTCGCGAAGATCTACGTTCTTGAAAATAAATTAAATGACGATATTTGACAAACTCTTATTAACCGACTTCATTAATCTGGTTACATGGTTGAAACTCTTCACAACTTGTTAAAGATTCACCACAATAATAGTGAACATAATTACTTTCAAAGTTTTCAAAGAATCTTTATAACCTAACTAAATGTAATGCTTCTGTCCAGATACTGACTGAGGGAGAAGAGTGGTCACACTTCATATACCAGTGACCATTCTTCAGAAGAAGACCCGGAAGCGTCGTACCCGGAGGTGCCGCTGCTGCCGCCGCCCTAAGGCGCCACGAGGCACTCGCGACGCCGCAAGACGTAGCACCGGGGAGGCGAAAGTTCGCACGTCGGCGACTCTAGCGGCCTTCTCGCTCCCCTGCCAAAGCAGATCTTCCAGTGGACTACAAGCAGGCTATACACAAACTGTACATAAAGTCTGACGCTGGATCATTACCGCGGGAGTCACATTCCACTTGACTTTCTGCTCAAACCCCACAACGTGAATCCTCCGTGTTCCACGTTAACATAGAACTCGACCACATTTACCATGTGACTAACGTGCATTTTGTTCACCAAATATGTGTAAATCTGTGAATGAAATCCTTGAGTATTTCAGAATAAGCTAGCGAGATCAAATATTTTAGTCTGTAAGGGCCTTTTTTTTTACTAGATTCACTGTAGTGTAGACCTGTGTCATGATATCAAAATTGATTAAATTCCCGACGAGCATTGTGTATTATAGAATCATTTTTACAAAGTATAGTTTTACAGTATTTGTATTACATGCATCTGTGTGTGTCTCAATGAGTCGTACAAGTATGAGTTTGATGTGATTTTAATGTGTGAATGAGATCAGTTGTAAAATAGTTATACAATTTAAATAGAAGGCCTTAGGATTCAAACTTTTGAATGCGCAAGTATTCCATAATTTTGTATTTTTTTAGGTAGTGTAAAGTCGTGTAACGACGTATTCATTTTCTTAATTAAAATAACGAAGTATCCGTTGCTTTGCACACTTATCATTTTAAATACCAATTAATTACTTAACTCTAATTTCAGTTAGTACTTATTTGAGCAATTCACACAAAATATAATTCTAATATTTTTTTGGGGCTTAACGTAAGGATTGTCAAGCAAGATGCAGTATGTAAAACCATTTTGTTGTTAGACAGAATGCATGTTTCACTGATAAAGAATTATGCTTTTAAATTAACATGATGTATGTTGTTAAATCGAAATCATCTCATGGCGACAAGTGTACCTGCGAAAGCTGTGTTGTGGACAGTGTGACTGACAGGCAGAGTTGCGAACCCGATAGTGACCCCATCCCAGATCGGTTCCATCTGTACATAGCATCATTGATTAGCCTACATGTTGATGGATGTTGGTGTCATTTTTAGACAAACGCGAGATTAGTATCAACTATTAATTTGATTCGATCTGCACTCGCTTACCAGGTCTAAAATGGCCGCTTTACGTTACAACTCGTAACATGGTCACAAAGTGACAATCCATTATATTAACTGCATCTGTGACCATTTTACAAACTGTAACATGATTCTGCTAAAGCGGCCGTATTAAACCCCCAGTTTATATGAATTCATCATCGTAACTGGAAAAATGAAATATTTACCAAGTTATCTAAATTCTACAACTCAACTGCTCACAACAGTTAAAATGTAAATAGTACTTATGATAAACCAAAATTTTAATTTAATGATCTTTTTAGTGTTGTATTGTTGACTAAGTCGTCGAAGTATAAAAACACTAGGAAACTATTCTGAAATTTTTTCATTGATGCAACTCATTGATATTATAGACATGAATGCATGCATGCATGCAAAAAAAATCAGCAAGTCTGCTAGAACTTCATGTTAGACTCAAATGCTCTTCAACTCTTTATCAATAACTTAAAACCCACAGCAATGTTCTCTGAATATTGCTTCATGTTTACTGATTATGTTATTTGCCTTGGAAACGGTTATGTTTCTTTATACAAACTGTTATTGGTCTCTAGAACATCTTATTAATGTTTAGATTCAATAATATTAATCTCGATCTAATTATTTATGTGTTCAATCTTATGATTTTTTATTAAGTCTCTTCACCACATTGCTGAGACAGCACTACTACCGAATAATATTAATTTTTCTAACGTCGCTCGGAGAATGTTCTAATTATTTATTTATAACTAAGATGTAGTTTAATACTGTGTACTTGTATTATAATATTGAGGTGGTTGTCGGCATTGTTGTCCACAATGCGATACAAATTTGTTAGGATAAGATATTGTCATTCAATAATAAATGTAAATATTGTCCTACTGCATTTTAATATTATTTACACCTGCTCTTCTCCACTATTTATATGTAATAGCATAATACCTACAATCATGTGGCTGCGACGACCGATCTGTGACGGAATAATTATTCTCTCAACCTGAATATACCTTTAAATTAAAGCTCTAATCATAAAATTAACTCTTGAATGCAGGAAGTTATAAAACAATAGAAAAAGTGGTACGAAGCTATTCGAGCAGAGTACATTACTGCGGCGGCAGTTAACTGAGGCACAGTAACAGAACTAAACGGCAACGACCTCCGTCGCAATGTTTAATTGTCGGATAATTATTGTAATGAATGGGCGGCTGTGCTGATGCCGCCGCAAACGCTACAACAATCATTATCTATTCACTCGGCGGATCAATCCAAGATAGCAGTAGTCTGTGGCGACGCCGATCGTACTCTGTTCTGTATGTACGCGCCCTTCTCACATTTTTATGCCGCCCGCCTCATAAACCGCGCGCTCCCTCTCGCACTCGCACGCAGCTGCGCTATGCGTCCCGCTCGCTCGCACACCTCACTGACAGGGGGGACACGTAGCTTTGCTCGCTCAAACCCAGTTCCGCGGTCGTCCGCCGACTCTTAGCGGCGCTGACGTGCGTTACGCTCTTACGACAATTTTGTTTCTACTGTGAAATCACCAGTGTTATTTGTTTATATTTTATAACATAGCCCATGGATTGAACCACATCGCTCACTGGATCTGCCGTTAGCAGTGTAGTGTACTGTACGTGTTTGTGTGAGAGCCGAAGCGAATACTATTGTGAAACGGGTCGGCCGTGTTCGTTTATGTGCTGAATGGTGATTAAAAGTAATTTACTTTGCTTTTACGGTGTTGAGGGTCGGTGCGTATCGATCGTATATTGAAAGACAAAGCGGTGGATTGTTATTGTGGCGTGGAGGAGCCCGGTGCAGCGATAGGTGAGTAATGCTAAGTGATTTCGTTCCGTTGTGGCAATAGTTCTGGCCATGTAAAGAAGTTAACGTAGACGGCCGGCGCGAGGATGCGGCGGCACCGACAGCAGCGAGCCACAGACTTGCTATAACCAGTGAACCAACGACCGGATTATACTTGAGTAAATAACCCTTGGGCAGCTAACTTTCATAAAACAAGAACTGTGAACTATACATATTATAATATAAAACACTGTCAACTCGTTATTTAATCATGTAGATATGTAGTATTATTCGAAACGTTAATAAGATTCCCCTTCGATTAGGAGCACGTGCTTTAAAAGCTTTGTGTGAGAGCGTTTTAGGTTGAAATCAAAGATTATACTCGTGATAAAGTTATTTACACTACTCGTTATTGTCTATCGTACTTACTTAGATAGCTTTATTTATGTAAAGAAGTAACCGTATGTAGTAGGTACGTACAGTTAACTGAACGTCAGTACTCAGTAGCAACACTGAGACATAACTACGAGTTCGATGTGCTGTCGATATCATTGGTCACCGTGCGGACTGTATTAAAGCTTAATTCTACCTTTTTTAGTTACCAACTCAATAGAATACACAATGTAAGTAGGTACAGTCAACCGCAAACCCATGTAACAAATTGGCTTGCGAGACAGTACCACTTAAAATATTCTGTCATCTAATCTGCATAAATACTTACCAACCTACTGCTAGTTAGTTTCAATCAATCCTCTAGAGCTCAGTCCAATTCCGTTCACATAAAAGATTGAAAGATTCATGACTTAAGTAGGCGAGCTTTACCATTAACTGAGTCATTTAGGTAATACCTACTGAGACTTACTCAATTGATAATAATGATTCCCGTTTTCACCACGCGGCATCTAAATGAAAGCGCGCTCTGGGATTTTCAACTTTCGGCTGTGAGCTAAGCGTTCAATATTCAATCTAACAGCTCTCCGTTATTTAGGCTATTTACGTGACACTTCAGTTCCTGTGAACCGTTTTCACATACACACGTGAAAACAGTTCACAGGAACTGTTTCTATACATTTGTCAAACCCAATACTGCACTATTATAAGTCAACATGGGCTTTCGTTATCAATGGCGTCGAAGCAACCAACTGCAACTGATCCGATGTCTTGTAGGTGGGCTCACCGATGTGAACAGGGCCTAACTACTTGGCCACGAGCTACGCGGTCAACCGACACGATTGTTGTAACAGCGACTTCGGAGAAAACAATTGAAAGAAAATATAGATTTGAGCTTACTTACAGCGACCCGACTGACACAAGTGACAAATAGTCGTATCGACTAAAATCGTGAAAGGGACGTAATAGCTTCGAATTCGTGAGTGAGTAATGCCCTTTCCTAATGGGATAATGGCAGGCCACCGCTCGCTGCGTTCGAAATATTTATAAAGCGGCCGAATCGCGCCGTGTCAACAACCAACCGTCTGTTTGCCTTCCATTTAGACGTACTGGTCGGCTGGGCGACGATAAGGCCGGCTTTGATTATCACAAATGGCTTAGACTTGTAAGGCGACAAGGGACATGCGGGACCATTCATAATATGCTTTTAGTTATGTCATGTTCTTAGCCGTTTACTACGCAAACACACCAACATCACTTAGGTATATCTAACTTACACATATTATGAGCAAATATAGTTCAAGTCACAACATAAATGCCACAAGGCACCACACAAAATCTCAATAAAACATTAAACCGACGATTCACAAAGGGCATTGAAGTGCGTCGAGGGCCCTAAACTACGTTGTCGAGCTCAATAGCACTTAAGAATGATAAGTAAACACCCACCTACCTACCTTCTTGAAAGATGTAGCAAAACAGATTTATGTAAACAAAGACATTTACGTGTTTTCACCCCACTCGATGGGGTTAGGAATCACGAGGGTGTGCCAGTGACGAAACTTGACCAAGTACCGGACATGCGACATGCTGCTATAAGTACGCGGCTCGCATATTTAATGACAGTTTTCTCGTTTCCTTTTACACTAAACAGGCTTCACTGCAGCACTTTGGCATCAATAACTCGATATCCGATCTTTATCTCCAATTTAAAAATTACACATAAACAGCAGAAAAGCAGAAGTAATAAAATCAAACTCTACAATTAGTTATTTCAATGTAATTTTCGTTTGAAGCCGATAAAGCCGGCTCAACATTTCAGTATCGCTTACGATCAAACAAAACTAATGACAAATTGCTTCTCAAAAGCGTGTTTTACGAAGTCGCGCGCGTGCTTGCTAATGCTAATAGAAAACCGGATTTATTATGACCATAATACCACTATCTGTGTTTGCCGAGTCTAGTAAGGGCAATGCATAGCGTTGAGTAACGAGGTATGTTCTCAACACGCCCTAACAATTTCTCTTTGCAATATCAAAAAGTTTCTCGAGAATTTTTACTGTTCGTAAGCTACACTGTACTAATTTAAATGTTTAGTTTGCACATAATATAGAACAACATAAAATGGAAGCCAATACTTGCCAAAACATACAACGTTAACTAGGTAAGGTAGGTAGGTAAGTTATGCGAAAAATATCATAAAATCGATTTTTCACACACCAAATGTAAAGTTAATAGAATTGGTGTAACTGTACACTCTCATTTCCACGGTTGTAACAAATGATTTGGAACAATGAGCTATTCAAGACGACGCAAGTGGTAAGTTGAGCAAATGTTTTAAACATTGTCGCTTGTTAGTGGTGTTCGTGGCATGGTCTTCGCGTCCAATTTGTAAGTTTTTTGGGCGCTCGCAGCGCTGCGGGAGCCGCTGCGGGCGGTCCGCGAAACACTGCTCGCTTTGTGCACGAACTGCGTTGTTCCCATTCATGGCATTGGTTATTGTACACCGTACTTATTGCCCTGCTCTTTGTGGCACGAATGTTGTTCAGGAATAGAATTGCGATAGCCCGCAAGCTATTCCAACATGCCTTTATTATTGTTCGCTTATTTAACACTCCTATCTACCAAAATTATAGCTAACTGCGCAATCTTTAATTCTTAGGCTCTACCATTAAAACCAATATTATCATCGGCGTTTATCAGTTGTAACGGTCTTCGACGAGATTGGATAATGATATCGGCTACGGACTGTGTAGGTATTAATTTAATAAATTGTTAACTAAACCGTTATCTATTCTGTAGTCAATCGTGGCAGAGCGCGAGCTGCTGCCTGCTCGATCAGAGCAGCACTCTATTAAAATCACACTTGATTAGATCTCAGCGCGATTTAATTGAACACTCCAGCCGTGGTATGCACGCCTGGTACACGCTGCACAACACAAACCCCGGCCGCCGAACGAGAACGCTCCGACGACGACGTCTTTATTTCTTTTTTTGTACTTTCATCTCTCGTCCGATTCGTTTTCGTATTTTTTCCTTTGTCCCTTTTGTTGGATTTTTCATATCCTTCTGTTTTCCGGGTGGATTAATTTTAATTTGAATTCAAAGACTTCTGCCAATATTTGCGCTTTTTGTTTCCTTTGAATATTTTGTTGGAAAGTTATCAACTCATCAAGCATGTTCTAAAGTGGTTGGGTATTATTTTTTCGTGGTGGAACGTACACGATCTTATACGATAGATAGAATATTTATCGCTGGGGTCGCGGGATCACGGCGCGCCGCCGCCCACTGGCAATTTGCCGTCCGCCCGCGGCGCGCCGGCCGGCCGCACAGCCGCGCTCACAGGCTCGCACCGAGCTGTAAGACATGTTCTCAAACTAAACGCTATGCTAATGTAATGGGGCTCCATTTGATCACAGCCCACGGCTAATTTCAAATTTTCAATGAGACGTCTGTGGCAGCAACTTTATTAGGTGATTAGTTTTATTATTAAGGCGATATAATCACAGGAAGGCTTAACGTTAAAACTGATCATTTTATTGTTGCGGTATATTATTCGCTTCTCTTACTTGACGTACTGCTTCAAGATGTTAATCAACTAATGATAAAGGTTTCCATATTTGTGTCGTGACACCTTTTAGAAATTTAACGATATTATCCATGACTCGTGATTTAGCGATGTGAGTCCTAAAGCCACACACGGTTGCTTTGATTTCGGGTGAACCTACCTGCGGAAACAATAATGGATCTTCCCGGAAACACCGCTCCTACTAGTCATACATGCCATTGACAAAGTCATTGTGTGTGACGTAGTTGTGCATGAGTAGCGTTTCCATCGCAGCTATTTCAACAAGCAACGTTGAACTTCCGATTTGCTTATTGCATATTAAGTTATGGCAATTTGATTTCAAAAGGTTTAAAAGGTTTTTGGTATTCGCGTTAAGAAACAGATAATAATCGTCAAGCACTCAGCGTTTATTATAATCACGATAGTGCGCCATTTCGTATGACAGCCGATCAACCGACAATCTTGTTTATATATAACCATTTATGCAACGTCTCAACTGGCATGTTTAACACTCAATTCACGTCTGTTTCTCAACCAGGTTATGTCTTTTCGCTCGGTAAAACCGGTATAATGTAAGTCGGAGTGAGGCTCGCATGTGTGGAGTAGGTAGCCGGATCGTAAATCACTGAACGCGGCGGTAATGCGTAGATAAGAGCTCTCTCATTTGTTTTCCCATTTCCCCAGAGAAATTTCTTAGCGACATTACCGTGCGGCGTATGACGTAACGAGCAATTACCCCGGCTTCACGCGAATTCCTAGTATTCTTACATTTTCATAAAGTTCCGCAAGCGAGGCGCTTTATTCTTTTATACAAAACACATCAAGTATTCAGAGATTTGTCATCTCCGTCGACGGTTAACTTTCGCGGAAACAACGTCGGCGCGGCGCTGTGATTTATTAATGTCCGTTTGTGGTTTTCTAAAAACCATTGATTAATGTAATGGATTGTAGCCTCCATAATATAAAACTATACGACAAGCTGTCCACATATTATTAGCTATTGGACATCAATTACGATAACATAATACATATCATTACCGATACAATTGGTCTCACATAGCACACCACAGGGCTGTGGTGCACGCCATCTCGCTTGATTAAGCCCAATTATAGTCTTCACGCGATTATACTGTCGCGATTTACGGATAACCCCGCCATTTTGAGAGAGACGCCTCTTTCATTAGCATGCCATGAATTGCCATGCCATTTCCATGTTCGAAAGCTTAATGACCACGGCCGTGGATGAATTTAATCGTCGACTCGCATTATGAGTACCGGCGTCGGTAAATTACAAATGCACAATTACGGCAAAAATATTGCGCCTCTTTCATCTCAGCAGAAGCTGTTTAAAACCTGTGTACTAATAATAAATGAGCTGTAAACTCATTCAGTAGATAAACAAATGTCTAATTTAATACCAGGAGCGCTGAGTCGCTGACTACATTGTCGTTAAAGTAACACAAGCAAGTACAGTAACACAAACAAGGGTTGGTCCAGAGATTGCCGCGATAACACGCTTACTTATCGTGAATACAAATTGATTGTCATTTCAGTTCGATTTAACTCTCGACGGACCGTTTTACGCTTGGAAAATAAACTCATCGTTGCGAGTTTTGCGACGAAAACTTTTACTTCTTATAAAAATAAATGTTGATCTAAGTACCTAAAACAAAACTGTTGTTGCTATAAACCAAAAAGACCTAAATGAGAATCCTTTTGAACTTAGTAGGTAGGAAGTTAAATATATTCGAAGAGTCTAAAATAAACATAAACCCACTTCTTACCTATTTCTAAAATAATTAATTAATAGAAATTTACCTAAAATAAACGTGGCCATAAAATAAATCCAATTAACACTCATATCAACATTCTATAAAATATTCTGGGATCGATCAACCGCTCAAACAACTTGATGCAATTTGGAAAAAAAAACGCACGTCATTCAATATTCAATCAATCTTTCTAAATTATCGGTAGGTATTAAACCTTTTATACCTAGCGATAAGTTTCCGATCGAATTGTAATAAAATCGAATCAAAATCAATCAAGCACAGCGATCGGCGGTACCAAGGCAACATAGGCGCGCAGAGCGAGACGACACGAAGGTCGACGTTGAAACCAGTTTAGCTGGACGCGGCCGCAAGGTGCCGCGGGCCAGGTTAAGTGCACTGTATTAGCATCATCGCCCGCCCTTTCATGTCTGCTTATCTCCTGGTCTAGGCGATCTAAATGGGCCTATTGAATTGTATCGTGAGCACGGCACCCGTGCTTTATAAATAAATGGATCACCGTATTTATTACGGATCATTAAATTGGCAAAAGAAAAACAAAAGTGAATTTATTTTTATTTGATGCCGAATAGATTCTGCGAATCGATTCCTATTATTGAAAAATAATCTAATCTTCGTTCAACAATCTTGGTGTTTTATTGCCTAGTTATGCGTACGCAAATAGTTATAAGTTAAACCACAAATCCATGTTTTTATTAATAAAACTAACATTTCATTCAATATTCTTTGAGTGCTTTTAATTATTACTTATTGGAAGTGTGTAATTCTTTATAATGAAGATAAAAGTACAATAATAATAGGTGGTAACTTAGTGAGTCTACGTGTTTCATATTGTTTTACAAGATAATGTCCTCCACAACAAAATACTTGTAGTTAGTTTCTACTTCACAATACAACTACACTACAATACTACTTTGTACGACCGCGGTTAACTTCCCTTGTGTATTTGGCTTTGACCTTTTTGAACGATCTGTAAACCAATTAGCAGCATTGTTTCTACCTATCGTTCAAAATTGGAACAGATGTGAGGGTGGGAATCATGATGTCAGACGGCAACAGTTTGACCAATACTGAGTGATTCTTTTAACAACTTCGGATCAGTATATTATTTTAATTTATATTGATAATTTAAGATAACTTGCGCGGGAGGCGAAAAAACACTCTACGCACCTCGCTCATTGCTGGCCGCACACTGGTGTATCGAAATCAAACCGGAATGATCCGCAGATACGCGGGACTGGCTCCCTTACACCCGACCCACATCCAGCAGATAGTGGGTGCAGGAGCAATAAAAAAAAACATTAATTTTGACACACTTCTGTTGTCCATTTTTTTTTTCTTCCGATACAAAACAGATGTCAATTGGCATTCAAAAAATATCGACCGTGCGAGTCGGACTCGCACACAAAGGGCACAGTAGCACCAACCAGTACCTACACTACAATAAAAATATTTTTAACGCAATGTGCGTCAAAAATATTTTATAGGTCAATTTACATTCAACAGCAAAACTAAATTTGTATTTTATAGTATGTTACGAAAAAATCGGTTGTCTGTAAAGTCGGTTTACTGACGATAGTTGAACGTGACAACGTCATAAGAAAATAGTGATGGAATGGTTGCATTTTTCAAAAAATGAATGTGCGTTGAGCAATTGTTTTATGGAACGCCTCAGAGCGAGGTAACGCTTCATACGTCATGTTTTTTCGTGCGTGCAGCCGGCTCCATCGAATTATAAGACGTTGTCACGTCAAAAACATAGTAACTGAGCTGCAGTTACGCTAAAAAGTCCCATAATATCAGATCTTATTCAATCCAATTTTTGTTAAAAGTTCTTTCTACATTCTATAAACCCACATTTTTTCAGAATTTAAACATTAGAAGGGGGACACACCATTTTTACTGCTTTAAAAGCGATTTTTTTCATCAAATATTCTCTTAAGAAAAAAAATATTGACGGAACTTCGATGTCAGTTTCAACCTCAGAAGACAACCCACACAGTTAAATACATTACGTAGATTTTCTTTTTTCAACCTTCCGTTTCATGTACATAGAGGGCCACCCCTATTTTTTTTTATTCGTCATTGCACATCACTAGCGATTTCATCACTTTGTTTTGCGTAGCCGGCAGTATCCGTTCATAGAAGACACCTGCTCTCCAAATTTCAACTGTGTGGTGGTACGGACAGACAGACGGACACGAATCTATTAGGGTTCCGTTCTTGCCTTTTTGACATTTGGCAGGAACCCTAATAAAATGCTAATCCTAATTATTTTTATGGACAACTCACACTTGACCGTTTTTTTTTTAATAATAAACGAGCTAAACTTTCATGAAAGTTTATCTTAACACTTATGGAATGGGATTTCCCCGTATTGTTCCACTTAAAAGGATCACTCTGCATTTATAATAATAATAGTATACGCCCGCGGCTTCGCCCGCGTGGTGTTCGGTACGGGATCGTACTACATACCGGGATAAAAAGTATCCTATGTTGTAATACAGGTTATAAACCATCTATATGCCAATTTTCATACAAATCAGTTCAGAAGTTTTTCCGTGAAAGAGTAACAAACATCCATCCATCCGTCCATCCTCACAAACTTTCGCATTTATAAATTATACTAGCTGTTGCCCGCGACTTCCTTCGCGTGGAAATTAGAATGTGTAAGTGTGAGAAAAAAAAAGTCCCATGTGCTATTCCAGACTATAATTTATCTCTGTGCCAAATTTCATCCAGATCCGCTCAGCCGTTCTGTCGTGAATGAGTAACAAACAAACATCCATCCATCCATCCAAACTTTCGCATTTATAATATTAGTTAATATAAGTAGGATTAGTAGGAAGTAGGATAATTATGCGATCATGATACTGCTCGTATCTATCGTAGGTTCTCGATTCTTTTGTGTGACAGTAAACTTTGTAGTAGCTAGTTCATTTTTCTGATTGTAGTTATCGTTAATTCATCGCCTGAATGCGACATGGTTCGTGTTACGTAAGCAATTCTAAACGCTTATTCTTACATTCCGCAGAAAACAGCGCTTTATTTCACAGAGTACTGCTTTATCTTGTTTACAAAGTAAGCGAACACATGTCACTGGTGCTTATATATTTGTACTGATATAACAAAGGCGCGTTACGGTCACTTCTCATATAACTTGCATATTGACGTGTAACATAAACATCAAGTTAGTTACCCACTAGTACTTATAAAGACTTGCTCAGACACTAAAATTGAATACTTTACGCACCATTACCATTTTTACGACAACGCCATAGAAATCTGTGATAATGTAGCTCTAACTACTAATATCCTCATAAATATTCCAAAGCAGAGATAAGACATACAAAAACAGGCCTGGTATTTAATTTAATAAAAGTTCTTAACATAAATCTGATCCATTAAAATGCGGAGAGTACCTGAAAATAATATAGGTGATCTCCTTTGTTTAATTTACCGGTACAACCGACGAAATCTGGAGGCGCGAGGGTAGCTTCGGTTTCCATAACAACACGCGCCTGGTGGTTGTCCCCCCGCCCGCCTGCCCCCGTCCCCCTTCCCGCGCGGTATCGATCCCGGCGCCCCGCACCGCCCCGCTCCACTCCAAATCAAATTACAGGAGCACGAGCAGGCGAGCGCTGAGCGAAGCGGAGAGGTTGCGTGAGCGGAGCGGTCCGAGCGAGTGCCGTCCGCGCGCCGCACGCTCGCCTCCGCTGAATCAACTTTGTATTGCCGTAATAGTATTTTAATTCTATTGGCGCGCTTTTGACTGCGGCCCCCTATAATAGCTTGTTTGCAAATTGGTACCTACACGTTACAACGACGGTGGCGGGCGATTTAGCACGATTTGATCGAACGATATAGGTATTTGAAAAGACCACTCTTTATAGCCTTTTAATTAATTAACTTTTCCACTTTGCTCCTTAAATTAGTATGGTTATCTTGTCTCACAAATATAAATAAGCAGTTTCGAAATGGGATAATCTAATCAACGCTGTAGTTTGGGCAGATACAATCTCTGCAAATCGTGTTTCTATCTATTATCGTGATGATCGTGCCTGACAAAAGGTGTCAATTGCCAATAATTGCCTAATCTTTATTCTTGGAAGTGTTCACATAAAAGGAAAATGTAATGGGATAACGATTGTAGTATGTAATAAGCTCTGTATTAAGTATAAGTTCAGGAAAAAAAGGATCAACAACCTTCTGAACATAAACAAAATTCTATTTCAATCGAATGGCTGCAATACGGTCGACGTCGATTGGTTCCGCTTTACACAACAATCGGACATTGATTCCACAAGTTCTCGCTCGTATTGCCAGCAAATTAGAGCTGTTATTCACTTTGCCGTCCGTAATGAATAACTCGCTATTTAAATAGTACAGCGATTGATTCGCGACGAAGAATGTGTGACAGAACTAAAACAAACGTTGAGAGATTTTATAGCGATCGGCAATAAAATCGATTATCGTATCGGATTGCTGGCGGCCGAGGGGACCGCAGTCGCTCGGGGACATTTTAATGAGGGAATGCCGTGATGCCGACTCGAGTAAACCGAACGGGACATTTGTCTCTCCCCGAATAATGGAAAAGCGCTGAAAGGATATTTATCAAAACCGACGCGAACGGAGCTCTCCGGCGCGGGCGGTTTATTTTATTTGCGATATTTCGTCAATCGTTAAATTTGTCAGTGAATGTGGCGGATTGCGAGAGCTGCACGCACTTGTATTAATACATGTGAATAGGAGCGGAACGTTCAGTATTTTATCATAAAATACGACATCATACATCGGCTCATTTAGAATAGTGAATAGCTATCACGATGGGTAGTTTCAGTGACACAGTAAATTTGTCGTTAAATGATGCCGGCGTGTTGCGTGATTGTGATGAGCGTGTTCTTGGATCGGCGCCAGTTGTGTTACAGACACTTCCACAAACATTCTAAAGAAAACGTTTTTACGCTTCACGAGGTGATTCACTTCTACTTCATTTATTACCTTGTACCGTTGTCAAACAAACCACCATTTATTTACTTGTTGTTAAATAAAATAGAGATTCGTTCGCCTACCGCAAAACTTCGAAAAACATTTTAAATTGTTCATGCAGTACACTAAATCAGAATTGTAAATGACGTTGGATTTCCGCCAATGTTACTTTGTTTCCAACTACCCAAGTATTCATAACTGCCTTAATCGAAATATGGTTTCGGTATCTTAGCTAGACTTGCGTTGCGAGTTGGCGAGGCACATCATACTGAAAGTTGTTAAATTAACAATGGTATGAGTGCCTAATTATTATGTAAATCGAATTAGTGTAGCTTGGGAAGTGAAATTTAGATTAGAAAGTTCTAAAACTTAATAATTGGGTCATAAATCGTAATTGTGATGGAGCAGTACGGTCGTGAGAGCACGTGTCGGCGGGAATTCGTGATCAGTGAAACGATATCGAGTGACCTGTGAGGGTCGCGGGGTGGCAGCCGGCAGCCCGGCCGAGGAGCCGTGTACACGATACCGAGTACACGTACGTATTAACATAGCTAGAGGGCGCTAATAAACACCTACGAAGCTACGCACGTACAAAGCCACTTCGTGCGGACACAAATTGCTTTTGTTCGACGGGAACGTGCTGTGATGGAACCCGCTAGAATTATAGCCCTCTTATTGTGGTTCGCTGCTGATGGACTTACAATGAACAACTTCTCTCCGTTAATTACTTGTAACTTTTACCTTTTCTAGTGCCGTTAAGTGTTACGAAGGTGACGCTCTGAAGTTTTCTTTGGAAGTGATACTGAAAGACTAGAGATACAGAATTATAGATAAGCCGCGGCAAGAACGAGTCTTGAATTAATGAGTTGCTTTTTTCATTGTAGCTCATGTTTGTAGTTCAAGTTAAAGCTGATATAATGTATTTTTATTAATTTATTAACTAGTACAGTAGAAATCAAACTTTATGAATGGCTAGCGGTATAGGGGTGGGTAGTATTTTGTACAAAGAGTGAATCAAAGAAAGTGTACGTAAAATAAAACTGTCATTTTTGCTAGTTTTCACTAACAGTAAGCGATATTTACAAACAACCTAAATATTATGAGCGCTTTTATTTTCTCAATTCATTTACATAGGTGTTGCCATTTCGGGTATTTGTGCCTCATACTAGCACATTACATTACGTAACACATGTATTAGCAGCTCCTTGGTTCCAACACAGTCTAAAGATTACCAGCTCTAAATCGCCTGTAATCCCAGAAGGGTCAAGTAAAGGTATCATCAACGTATTACCCACTGTTCGCCATTCCCGGGTATTAGGGACCCATCCCTTGCAAAGAGGTGCGAACCTATTGCTACCCGGATCCAATCCCCTGCCATAGCGGAGGATTGTAACAAAAAAAATCAATAGTGTTGCCAGACTTAGTAATCCGATGGTTCGTTTCGGACCCCTAGTCCATAGGACAGCTGTGTTTATTTTGAATAGAGCCAGTAAGGACAGCGCTCAATAATAAAACAGATGCAACGCATGCAGTGATAATAACAGAAAGTTAACAAATAATGAGACATAATATCGTCTATCCCTTTTATGAGCTTATCTTTAAAACATGCAATCTCAGATAAGTTTATCCTTTATAAAGCTGCGTATCTAATCTTATTGAAATAGAAAAAGAAACAAGGTTACCGTACATCAAACATGCGAGCTCGTTTCTTATTTTATTTTATCTGTGTCGAGATAGACAATATTTATGTGTGTTATCTTTGTGCCGCTGTCGCATCTATTAGTTGGGTACTAGGCGGGCATAAAACTGAAGAGAACGATTTGGCTTAATAATGTCGTTTGTGGCTCTGATGACGCGCGTGGGTGCACTTGCAGCGTACATATTGCTGTCAAACGGTCGCTTTCTTTCTCAATATTTAGACTGGGAATGTATTGGAAACTTGTGTCTTTTTAAAATAACAAGACGTATCATTTGTAGACGAGCCAAAGGAAATAAAATGCTAATGCATTGTAATGTTCCCAATAGCGCTGCAGACAGTTTATGATAACTAAGATGTTCTGGTCGTGGGTATTCTTTTATTTTTAACCGGCTTCAAAAAAGGGGGAGGTTCTCTATTCGACTATTATGTATTTAAGTCGCTGAACAGCCGTTATAGTTTCTTATGTAGGTACTACTTAGTGCGAAATAATTATACTGTTAACAAAATTTTCCCACGCATCGGACAACCCGCTATGAAAGTAACCATGGTATGAAATACGTGCCATAAACACTAAAGAGCCACTCACATAAATAAAGTGAGATTAAGTTGAGGCGAATCCGTGATTATTCAAGTTCGGTTGCCGAGCGGGGGACCACCGACCGTCTCGGATAAAGGCCCTCTAACTCGCTCTCGTATTTCATTTCACTCAAAATGGATTCAGCCTCTGAGGCAAAAAATATTTATATTATATCAAAAGAAAGATCAAAAGTGTTCGCGAATATGAGAGCGAACGACCGCGAACAACTTGAAGGAGTGAGTAGGTAGGGGGAACAGGGACCGGTGAGGGATTTTTATCGAGTCCCCGCATTGATGTTATGAGTTGACTTATACGATATAGCGCCGCGTCGGAAATATTGTAATCTAACATGAATACAGAATTCAGATATAGGTAATACGTTTTACGACAACTCCGGACGAAACAGCGTGGGAGCTTTTACGTCCCCGCTGTCATATTTGTCGTAAATTGTTTATTTTTTAAACAAATTAACATGAGCGGACGTTGTTGACATTATTACGACTGTTATAAGTAAGCTGACATGATTAAGGCAAACACACAGCATTAAAAGTGTTGGCAGTAACTAGATTTAAAAAAAAAGAAAAAAAAACTTCGTAGATCATTTTTTAATTGAGGTAGGTATATTCTGATGAAATAGGTAACTCAATCTAATAAAACTTGTAAAAAGTATTCTTTGTAGTTTATTTATATTTAAACTCGTAAATAAAAACACGTAATAGATCCACGATATTATGAGACGTTAGCGTTATTTTCATAAAATAATTGAGCCGGATCTTTTCGAGGCGGGCGTAAATGATTATGAACGTGAGTAACAGTCGTGTAGGTTGGTACGTACGCAGTCATTTCAAATAATCAAAAGAGGGGAAATGTTTATGTGTGTACGAAACATCGTTATTTTTTACGCGGCAATAAATGAAATAACGAGCGACTTACATGCAATGTGCACGCACGTCCTCACGAACACTTTAGCGGTACCAGGGTAACATTAGCATACTGCAGGTGCATTTTGTTCTTTAGAAATTGTTTTTGCTACTGTACCCTTGTGGTATCAATCCAATGGGTTTATCAAAAACACAAACAAAATCACGACTCCGTCACCGAAAGTATGAAGTAATCATTCAGCCAATAACATAACTGTAGAAATTCCAGTGAGCAAACGTTGAATTGAAATATAATATCGTTGTTGTATAACAAAGAGAATACACATTGTGAAAGCGATTATATTGATTAAGTTCTACACGAGATGCTCAAAGGCCATACGTTAAAGCCAGCAAAGCTTTTACTTAGTTTTAGTATTTGTTTTGCGCCGAGACTGGGGAAAACATTGTACCACTCGAGGCCTCGACTTCAAATACTAGGCCAAATATGTGTTTGTTATTTACCTTGTATTGTACCCACATCCAGTGATGGGTATTCGAGACATTATAAAAGTATTGAAGGATTTCACCAGAAACGTTTTATTTTCAGGTGATACTATCATACTTCTACTAAGTATGAAATCAATAGTTTTGTCTAGTAATAAGTTATAGTTTAACATAATGGTTATGCGTTATACTTCTAGTTTTACTAAATACCACCAATTTTAAATAGAGACTGGTCCAGTAAGTAAAGCAAAAAAGATAATCTTATCGTTTAACCTAATTATGTAATGTACCTTTTGTAAAATGACTTTAATTGGTTACCATAATAGGCAAAATGCGCAATGCTACAAATATAAAATAAGACACAAACAAGATCCTAATCAGAGTTGTTGCTTTTGTTCATTGAATCGATTATCCCACGCGCTCGGATTATTTCTTGTAGCCACTTATCTCCGTTCCGATCTTATCGAATATGAATATCGATTCATCGATGCTAATGGCTTATATAAAACGTTTAAACAGATTAAAAAACAAGTAGATAAATATTAGCTAAGTGATATTATAAACATGTCAGAGTGAGGCACTGCTGCTATTATAAATAATGAAGACAAAGACATTAAATTCAAAGAAGTTTCAACATTTTACATTACACTAAGAACAAAAGAATGGAGAAGAAATAGCGAGTGATTCCCGCAGCTCGGCGCGGGCGGTGCAATGTTTGTACAAGTTATTAACTAAGCCCGTAGTCCGTAGTGTTATCTCCCGTGTAAATTTATGCAACAATCTCATCGCGGCGGCCGCGGGTTCGGGGATCGGGGTGCCAGCAATAACATGAAATTGACACCGCGCCATCAATCACTTTGGAGTGAGTGGGCTGGCCGAGTGTACGGGTGTCGCGTTGCAGTTGTGGTTATCGGCTACAAATTGCTGTCGGTCCACTGATTAACAATGTACGGCTCGAACGTAAACACGAATGAATAAAAATCAAAATAGTTTTCAACAATCACACAACCGTATGAATAAAGTAGATGGAATGCTGGCGGGGAAGCAAACATAATACCCAACCTGATATAACAATAACCCGTAAAGTATTATAAATCGTGTAATAAAATCGAATCGCACAATCCGAGCTCAGGCCGTAACCAATCAGAGCGTAGGTACTCGAATAGAAGTTGATAATAACGATCGCGTTAGTACTGTGCGGACAGGTTTACAAGTGAAGTAAAGGATGTGACAATCCCGCGTTTAAAAGTAAGCCCATATCGATTATAGTTTCCGGTATCTCTTACGTTCCATTGTGTGTATTGTTGTCGGCCGGGGCTGTGAAAGCTCGGCTTCATCCGTCGGCTATAAGGTTGGTTCTCGGAAAGCCAGCTGGCGTGTCGTTCCCAACGCTCCCTGTCTCGCCGGGTAAGATTACAATGTCAATAGACGTTTCGGCTATTGAATTGCTCGCTTGGTTGGGAACTTGCGTCTTTTTAAACAAAATTCTTTAGATAACGAGTACTTAGTTAGCAATTCTGTAGACAATGGCGATGACACGAAATTTTGTGCATCATGCTTTTACTAGAAATTGTTTCTTAGAAATGTATTCAAACGGAGTTCAGTCCTAGTGACAGTATGTATGACTAATAAAGTTTCTTTTTAACCTTTATTGTCCTGCTGCTGTGCAAAGGTCTACCCATAACCTTCCACTCTTCTCCAATGACAGGTTTATCGCTCACAATAATTTATCACTTAAATTTTTCATAGACTTCACGTCTAATAAAAAAAATCCGATTAATCCGATCTATAATACAGATAAATAAAAGATTAATTTGCGAATCTATAAAATGTCTTTACAAGTCCTTATCCATCTTATTTTAAACCGGTTCAAAGTTCCGTAGTTAAGAATCTCAAAGTATTCCAGTTTGTGAGAGCGACTTTTGAATAATGCTTCAGTTTTTCTTATTCAGTAAGTCTTCGTATAACTCAAACAACAAAGAGCCGGCTGGAGAGATCCTAACAAAAGAATATGAGAAATATCTGCGCCTCTACAATCCGAACCGCATCACTACTTCGGTTATATTGGAAAATATTTCTTGCTTCTCGAATACCCAGTTAAAATCTGTATTTTATCAAAGGCAGAGGCATGAATGTAAATGTTGATATGTGAGCTATATCCAAATAATCCTGTTTCTGCTCTCATGGGATTTTATGGAAAGTTTTATCTTATCCACTAGTTTGCCGTGTGTTGAGTTAGAAGATAGACGAAGCCCATTCATAATTTAAGTCCCAGATGCTCTGATTAAATTTCTTCCGCTCCAAAGGTCTCTTTGTTGTCAGTAACTTCTATTGCGACACAAAAGCACTCGTCTACGGCAGGATAATTTATTTTAAAGAGCCCTCTGTCTTACAGAGACTTTTTCGACTTATTACGCTGAATTGTACTTTAAAGATTGTTTTTGTCGTAAAATATGCTTCGCTGTATTTTTTCTTTTTATATGTCTGAACTTACTGTAGTCTTTTGTTATATTAAACGGGAGATGCTTCAAAAACTTCAGAATTAATTTGTGTAAGTTGTAAAATTAATTTTAATGTTTGGAAACCTATAATTACATTCTCTTAATGTTCTGTTCTTTTATACAGCTCTACAGTGGCCTTAGGCATTGACTAGCGTTTAATTCGTATAACTAATTCATTTGTGGTTGTACCACAAATGAATTTCGAGGAAAGCCGTAACGACAGCGCGCCCATCTATATTTTGATTATTTAGGGGCAATTCATTGAAATAAATTATTCGTTCCAACGAGCGCTGTAACTCGCCATAACACGCTTTGTAATTATCCGTTTGTTTAAAGAATGTATTACACAAATAAACTTTACGATTCCAACGTTTAAACATAACTTTTTATTATCTCACATGTTTTCTTGAACGCACACACGGGTAAAAATGTTTTATCACCACCTACCGCGCGCCCGTGAACGAGCACGCGGTCTCATTACATGGTGTTCAATAATTTGTCCATTAAGGCCTTCAGTGGTCGACGTGATCCATCATTATAATACAGTAGGTATGTATAAATCAGAGCGGCATAATAGCGCCGGTATTTTGTTATCCCTTCATGCATAAATGTTTTTGTAATATTTTGGAAGCGGTGTTCCAACGTTGCCCCTTCGCCCCTCGCCTCCCGTGCCACGTTGCATTGCACGGTTTCATATTTCTCTTTCTAACTTTAGTTTTGTGAATACGCTGCGAGTGACGCCCGGTTCATCACATTCTTTATAAGGAAACTTTACGAGCACGTTCCTCGCACTTCAATTCCGATGCCTCTTATTCGATAGCTCGGTACGTGGCTGTGAAAGATATTACCACAAGTCTCAAAGTGATTAATATTAGAAAATGTTGTCATCTTTAAGGGCGTAAATACATGTTAGTATTTGCGTGTGATTTTACACTTTACTCTTTCACTTAGTGAAGTGTGAAATGATTGTTGCCGCGCGCTGAACATCACGATTTGAATTCCGCAGTGGAGCGCGCGGTCGCCCGCTCGGTGCTGGCCAAGTCAGTATTCGAGTAGCGTGCGGTTGCGACGCCCGTCTGCTAGTCGTCGTACCGTGATCCGTCGCTTGTACACACCACTGCCGTGTATCGAGTGGCTACAAAATTCATGTTTTGGTGTTTGTGTGGTGTGCTGATAGCTTCCTTTGTCTCTCCGTAGGTGTGTCGAGCACGGAGCGCAGCCAGTCAGGATCGCTACCGGGATGCCAGCGTGTCTAGTGATAGTGTGAGATCGTGCATCGTGCCGGTACTAGCGTAGTGTAGTGTAACTATAGTGCATCACAGTGCTGAATGGATTGTGTCTCTTTTGGATTGCCATCGAGAGTCATCGATAGACCAACTTGGGAACGGTGAGAGATTCCATTATGACATCTTTATTTGTTCAGATAAAAGACGCGATAACGCGCTTAATGTATTTGTGTTTAATTAGTTTATTTGTTGAAGAGTTAATGTATAATTATGTTTTGTTTGCGTTATGTATCAACTCTTGTATAGTTATGTAGATACTTAATGTAGATTAGAACAAATTATTCATAAACCTTTAAATTGCCTGGTAAATAACTTGGTACATAGGTATCATCTACGTGTAGATACTTCTAAAACAAGCAGGTAAGTATTAGGCTTGACTCCTATCAACATTGATAACTTTGTACCTACAGCGAGGTATAATTAATGTTTTCCTTTACCGCTAATAGCCATTAAATACTTACATAAATTGTAAGAAGATGTTTATCAATACATCCTGCTTGTTATCTTCAATACACAGTGATATTTAGTTACCGAGTTATATCAGTGTTGTCGATAAGTCCTAGGTGTAGCCTATTTCCGTGGCCGTAAAACTTGGGGACCGTTCAAGTGCCCGTTACACAGTAGGGGCGCACCTTATTACACACCCTGAATGAGTTTTGAGCAAGTTACCGTCTGTCACAATACAATTTAGACCCGAACAGGATGCGTACATAGTGCAAAGCCACCCTTTACATGCCTTTACCCTAATTTAATGAGATTAGTACTAAACTAGTTAGTTTATCACTACAGTTAGTATACAAACAACACCATCAATCAACATCTGAATAGGTTAATAAGTACTAGGCTAGCAGTAAAACCGTGAAGGTTTAAAAAACAAAGTTAACCGTTTTTAATTTTCTTTAGTTGCCAGTTGCCAGTGCAGCCGTCGAGTAAGAATTAGTAAGAAATCCTCATTGGAATACTCTGCCCTCGTGATTGGATTACGTAGCATTAAAAAGTTAAACCGATTGTCAGTACCAGAGTAGGTACACTTGAATTACGAAACTCGCCCTTACTGCAACGCATTAAAGGTGTTGGAAGTTTTTAACATGTATTAATGTCATTAAAATGTCGTACACGATTATCAGTATACGCAAATATCGAAAATATCAAACTCAAATTTCTCACAATAAAGGCCCATTTGTTTCATCATCACCAATAAAATATCACACAATGGCCGAATGACGCCAACGAATGTGCGTTTTGGACGTACACGAACTTTTAATAACTTTTCTTTGTTTTGCATATTAATGGAGCAATTAATCAAAGTGACCTAAGACCTATTTAGACAGTAAATACCTAAACGTTCTCAACTTAAATACAGATTTGCATAATGAGATGACAGAACATTCATTTTAATCACACAAAATAATCGTTTAAATAAAGGAAACTGCTCAAATCGTACACGATTCTTTCAAAATTTCCATTTAGGTATCGAGTTAAGTTATCGACCCGACATTTAATCAAAATTAAGACATCTACTTATAAAAAACACATGACAATACAAATATTTGACGCCTCCAGTAGGTGTTTTAAACCCGGGAGCTAATAAAACTTGCACATAAAAAGCTTACTTACAAAAACTTTTCGTCGCCGGAACGTCAACAGCGGACCCTTTTGTTTATTTTGAGACATCAAGGAGGGTCGGAACCCATTATGGTGTGTATGCCGACGTGAAAGGGCAGTATGGCTTATTGAAAAGGAAAAGTACCAGGCCCACAGACACCTAAATTGGTCCTAATAAGACTTGGCGGTCTGACAACTTTTTTAATCTGTGGCTTATAGCAATTTGTTCTGAGTAGGATTTATTTCATTGCCTTGCGAAAACTTTGAATGTCTATAGAACTTGTTTGAAGACATATTAATTAATTTGTTGTTGATATTCATCGATTTATTGATAGTATTAATTGGATTAGCATTTTTATGACACCTCTACTTTTACAGGCAGCCCGAATGGTATAAGTTTTAAATTAATTGATATTGAAATAAGTTTTTTAGTTTGATTTCTTTTAAGTTTTATTGTTAGATGTTAATTAAATACCTACGCGTAGCCATTTATGTGATCTTTTTCTAGTAGGACTTGATTATTCTGACACAGGTCACTGATTAAAAAACGCCAAGTCCATTAAACACGATTCCTTACCATTTTATTACGTAAAAGTATTCATTTAACCCTACCTACATACTTAATAATAGTTTACCAAACACGAATTTTGGAAATATAAATTATTATAAAAACTTAGCTATTCAGTTTCATAAGTACGGAATACCAGTATAATGTTCGCTGAACACGCATTTAGCCAATTTTTTACAAAACTATGTAAGTATTTATGTAGCTGAACGTGCGTTCGACACAGCGATGTAAAATTATGCTCTATTCTTGATGTGAAATATGTGTACTTTACGTATACGTAAACACGTGTAAAGCCAAGAAAAAACATTTACACACGTGTTTTTACAACGAGTTTACTGTAAAAGTTACCGAACATCAGCACAGCAAAATATCAAATAATTATACAAACAGTAATTTAAAATAAAAATGGCGTAGTTTGGTACACCTACTTTTGGATTGAGTTAATAAGCACTTTTTCATGCTTCGTTCGCATTAGTTCTCAGTCGTTGTGCCACTTAAACTTGCTTGCGAAAAGAAAAAGAATCGATTACGCATAAAAAATAATAAAAATAAATTAGCATTAAAGTAAGCATGTCAAGTATTACTAATAGACTGATTGACGGTTACCGCAAGCGAATTCATCAAGATTCGTTTTACAAACGGAAATATTCCGTGCCAGCGATGGTGGAACCACGTAATACAATCGTGTATTCATTGTGAATGCAATGGTGGCTGGGAATGCCTCTCAAATTACACTAGGCAAGTACTTCGTATTCACGAGCTCGGTTTCCATAGAATCACCTCCTACAATTTGAGCATTTATCTTTCACTGCGGTACATGATGTTGTTTGTAAAATATGGTATACTCAACCATAAATATAACTCTAATTGCGTCGTTGAATCAAATGTACACATTTTACTAACATTAAGGCTGCGGCCACAAAAGATGTGCGAGAATGTGAAGCAAGAGATGTGCATAAAGCTAACCAATCACATAGCTAGCTTAGCTCAAAATGTGAAAAAGAAGCTATACTATTGGCTAGTTTCACACACTACCCTCGCTACGCATCCTCGCTCATCTTATGTGTAAACGCAGCTTAAGACACAAACCACTTATTCGCTACCTCTTATTTGTCAGCAAAACAATCAGGAATGTTAAGTGATTCCATCAACTATTCCAACTTCAACCAAAGCATAAACACGTGAAGAAGAAAATTGTTTCTCAAGGGAAATTGTAGTACAAAACGTTTTTTTTTTATTTGCTTGTAAACTTGAGATAACCTCCGTAGTCCGTACAACTACGTGCCCTTAGTAAAGTAATTCGCTATCGCTACGTCTATTCTATACTATAGATAGACTTTATTGAGAACCATTCGAGTTCAGCCACTCGACTGATCTAATCGACTCGACCAAAAAAAAATGCTACACTGAACACTCCAACGATTTATGTTCTTTTGGCGTGGCTCCGAATCTCTGCCCCGAATTAAAATATTTGAGAATAATCAAGCGAAAATTCAAGCTCAAGAGATATCAAGTTTTATGAGATTTTTAATCAATTATTGGTTAATAGTTTCGATTATAAATCGAATGGGCTCCGTAGTGGTATTAACAGATTTTATCGTTCATAAATATCTTCTAAATCACAGCGACACAATAGAACATTAGTGGTGTCTCCGCGGCTTCTAGATACAGTTACGCTTAGTATTATGTGGGAAGGAGTCGATGAAGCAATGATTTATAAGCCTATTCACTTGTCATAATGTAATTACTCGTTCTATTTCTATTTTTTCCATTGTAGTGACAGTTATCTCTAGTTTTATTGCCTTCGTAAAACGTCGCAAGGTTACCGTTATTGTTTACCCGACTACGGCGAAGCTAAATGGAAGGGTTATTTTAGCAGTCTATGTATGTATTTACGTATGTTCCTCCGTAGAGCCTAAACTATTCATCCGATTTTGATGAATAAGTTGTCAATCGATTCGTTAATATGGCCCGAGCAACATTGACTACACTTTATTCAGTAGTCGGGTTTTTTAGTTGTAGTATACCACACAAATTCTTATTGTTTCCACTATCGTATTCCATTCAACTTATTATTATTTCAATATTTTCCTGTACTGTATTTTCGTTAGTATTTCAAATAGCGGTTGACAGTTATATTTTCAGTTAAAATATGAGCGTTATAAATAAAAAGATTACGGCCTGCCTAATACCTGACATTAAGGCGATATTTTAAAAGTTGTTCAACCCATTTATTTATATTTGGGATCTTTGAATGCGTGACTTATTATTAGCATCAGCTTAGAAGGTGACGGATCCAATCCATCTGAATCAATTTACGTTCACCTTTAAAAGAAAATAGTCAAGAAAAGCCTGCGGGCGTTATCTCATAGCCCTTTCTCCTTTACTCTCGTGAAAAGTGTGTGAAATGAAAGGGACAGGTATAATTTATTACGCCTTTTAGATTCGACTGCTTTTTGTATAAAAACGATGTATTACATGAATAGAGTTTTCAATATGTGCTGATAATCCTGAGGGGCTTATGTTTGGATTTGTGCTCATCATTCATTTTGTAATCTGAGTCGTGTCACTCTGTGTTGTGTTGTATGTTAAGTACCTTTAGTAAATAACGTAAGTATGCGATAACGCGATAAGAACAAATACTATTTTTATTAAGTAAGTACTCGTAACTTGGAGTACCTACATATATAGAACTATTATGTATTTATTATATTTCCTTCTGATAGTTTATCTTACTCTTCAGTTACAGTTTCCCGTTTTAATTAACTACATTTTACCACAAACAAGCGTGTTTCATGTATTTTGTATATTCTCACACATAAAGCTCTTAGCACAATACCAGGATAGAAGAAAACGTAGCTGTTAATTGGCCCAACATGAATGCCGAATCAATTAACCAAGCAATAAAAGTGTCCGTGCAAAAATACCTGCGTTATTATAAAACAATAATAAAATACTCTAAAATAGTCATAAATAAATATTACATAAGGAACGGGCGTTTTTATGTCTCTTGAAGTTTCTGTGAGCCGTGTACGTGGAGTGAATCTCTTTGATTGTTATTTATGAGTGATGATAACATTCGACGCAAGCGCATATGACTCGGCGCATTCTGCAGATTGTATGCAAGAGCTCATCATCATCTGCCTAGCCTTTTCCCAACTAAGTTGGGATCGGCTGGCTTCCAGTGTTATCGGATGTAGCTGAATACCAGTATTGTATTATACATGGAGCCACTGCCTATCTTTTATATGCAAGTGATGTGACGATATAATATGAGAATTAGTACGATAAAAGATCATGTACCTAAATGTTGGGAATAATGGTCGACATGGAACGGTAATACACGATAAAAGGACCCTTCTCGAAGCCAGCAACCAAGCATTCTGTCGAACAACTAACTCTACCAAAAATTATTGCTGGGAAACAACTTTTTTTGCGTGAAAGATCTCGTTTTACGGTTAAATTCAATGTGACGTACTCAAAACATTGTGCTGATGGGTGTATTGAATAATTCGGGGTTCGTGGAGGTATTTAAAGCATAGTACATTAAAAACTTGTATTTAAAAATAATAATCTGTGAAATAGTTGGAACTTTGACCCCCATTATCTCCGTAACTAAAAGGTTCCCAGGTATGGTCTAGAACCAAAAAAATATTGCAATGACGCTGACGGGGAGAACAAGTACCTTTTGGCTTCGTTAAGGGTATTTTTACACCCATTAGTTTAAAATCCATTGACTTGCGTGCTCGAATACAGTAAAGTCTATCGAAATATTCATGAAGGTAGCTTTGGTAGGTCTTATGGCTCGTGCCCAAAATCAGAACTAACGCCGCCATCTTGTTTTTTAAAACAATTTCGTAACGTCACGAAACAATTTCCCAAAAGTTTACGGACCTCGTCGCGTCGGCTCCCTTACCATTAATTCAATGGATCAGAAAGTATTTCGATCTTTCTATCAATGGTACGAAAGTTTTTCCAACGTAGGTAGTCTTGTCACATACCAATATTTTCTGAAGAAACGAGCGTTAAAAATAATATCATGTCTCCCAGACACCATCATCTACCTGTAATAACAAGTCGTGAGATGATTTTAAGTGACAGCACTAATTTATCACCTAGCTACATTTTTCTCACAGATGCCTAACATTGTCATTAAAATTGGCAAACAAAAGATCTTGCGGTTGAGACATCCAAATTCTATACCGATAGTCGATTGACTTTGCAGAAGAACGGCCTTGTCCAAACGGTCAAATATTTGACTATAAAAGATCCTTAATTCAATATGTGGTTAAAATAACGCTGGGCAAAAAACACGTTTCAATTACAAAGCTAACAGGAAAACATAATTAGCACGAATATCAACGGTTATGTTAATGATCGCAGTTGGAGACATTATTTTTTTCCTTGAAACCTGTAATCGGACTTGTGGTTGTAGAAAGTGTGTTTATTTATGTAACTGGCAACATTGTACGTAATCTAATAGCCAATTGTTATGTTTTATGGTTCTCATTTAGTTTTTGGCATAGTTCGAGATTCATTTTGTAAACACGGTTTTTGTTGGATGACCGAAAGTTATTTCTCTAATTGCCAGTATTCGAAAGTTATTTCCTTTTCCGGCTTGATATTGTTATTTTCCTTAAAAATCCACTCCAATATTGGAACAGCGTAATGACGTAGCTCTTAATTATGTAGGTCTTTCGAAACGTGATGTCATGCCTGACGCGTAATGAGATAATCGGTTTTAAACGAAATACTTATTTATAAATTCATTATTAATAGTCAGCTAGACAAATTGAATATCTGTCTTCTGTCTTTATTGATTAAATAAGATCAGTTTATTCTTAGACCATTTAACGTCTTTTAAACGCGAATGTTGTTAGTTCAGAGGTTTTAAATGCATCGCAAATTCGATTCATAATTCACTTATTGATGGAATTTAAATATTTATATGAATAAAGATGATAACAAATCGAAGCATCTATTTTTTCATCTCTGGTTAACTGAAATAAAATCGGCCATGTGTGCGAGTCAGACTCGCGCATGAAGGGCGTACCGTCGTAATAGCTAGTATTATTTGTTGTTATAGCGGCATCAGAAATACAAATTCTGTGAAAATTTCAACTGTCTACCTATTACGGATCATGAGATACAGCCCGCTGACAGACAGACAGACAGCGGAGGCTTAGTAATAGGGTCCCGTTGGTCAGTAACCCGTCGGGTACGGAACCCTAAAAATCTTATTGTGCTCAAGTAAATTTTTTCTAGTTGTTTTTCTTTCAAATGTACTGCACACGCGAACAATGTACTAGGAAGGCATGATACTAAAGTACGTATCCACTTTAATAATATCATTACCGCTGAAAATGTTTAACACGATGATGCACGGGGGACCATTACCACCAGTCATTATTGCTTCGTATAAACCACTGCAATTTAGACGCGCAACAATTTTGCTTGTATACGAATAGTTACGCCATTAAGCTTGGTCGTGAGATTATCTCCAAGCGATAGGGCTGTTAAACCTTCTTGGAAACTTGGAACTAAGCCTACAAATTAAATTGTTGAACGCTTTATAGAGAAATCTTTCAAGTAATTTAATTTTAGTAACTTAGTCTCTATTCTTGAAAGAAGGCTTTTCTGTTTTTGATAACACTTAGTCGATGCTTTGTTCTAGAGCGATAATAATCCGATTCTGGGTGCTAGATTAAAACTACTGCTTGATCAGAATAAACTAATTTTACGGATTAACTCGCGGTTCATTTAACGCGTTAACTTTCTACAGGACTTTTAATGTATTTTCAAGTTGAGAGTTGAGACTGAACTCTGTTATGCGTTTGAAAATAAAAGGAACATTTTCAAATATGGAATGTGGTTTAAGGTTAATCTGTCGTGTTGAATATAATGCGAAAATCAGAAAGAAACAATGAGTGGTGCAAAATGAAATCTTGGCTTGGCTGTGTGTTTCTCACGTGTGACTTGTGTGCCGGGGTAACCCTACTTGAGCGACATTAACGTTACACATCGTGATTCATGTCGGATTAACTCGAGTTCTGTTATTTTACGTCATGTGGCAACACTGGGGAAGCTTCTGGTGTCACTTTTAAAATAAGAACTCCTCCATTTTGTCGCATAGATTTATGATTATTAATTCGGTGAATGAACATCGAGCGCGATGCCAAGAAATCATGTTCTCATTTTGTACCTAATCCTTCGTAGGATTATAAAATTGGCATTTTGTAACAATATTAGCAATAACCAAGTTTATGTGCAACTAATAATAAAGTAGCAATTTATAAGTTTCACTTGAGTGCTTGGTGTAATATGAATATAATATTTTCCATTATATTTCAAGACTTACGATACTTTAATGCGACATTTATATTCCCTTCGTTTTTATTTTATGTGCGCAAGAATGTCGCCCTTGTCTTCTGAAAATGGCTGTATAACACGACAGCCGATTTTATGTTTATTATTTCGTAAATTGTGTAGCAATTATGTGCAGTTAGTAGCGAGCATAGATAATGAAGTAATAACTCATAGAGCAACATTAGCGCCATTGATATTATTCCAGTGGCAAATTTACATCTTTAATCTATAAGCTAAAAGGTAATTATGATCAAGCGGTGTGTTATTATTCATGAATGTAGATTAAATTCAAACTACAAATTACTTATTTGCATGTTAGATTAATGTTACCAGTAACTAGGTCTGTAGTCACCTATTACTTTAATTAATAACCGGGTGGTAAGACTCTTGTCAAATCGTTTTAGGGTCAAATTCCTCCTTGTCATGACGAGTTTTCATTTTGTGATTGGTTTTCAGTAAATGTTATGATTAAATAAAGTTGCGCGAAATAAAGCTTGTATGTAACAAATTAAATAGAAACATTGAAAAGGTTCCCCAAGGCAACATTTATGTTGTGAACTTGACGTTTTGACAGTGACACACATATTATTGCCTGTCTGGCGATCCTTAGGATACAAAGGCTTTCACTGTTGGAAACAAGGGATCTGTTTTATTCATTCATTTCCCTCAAATGAAACCTTTGATACGCGAACATTTTCCCTGAATACTTTAAACAGGTAATACGGATAGAGTAATACAATTTTGACTGCTAACGTTTTTGATTTCAACACAAATATACTAACGTCGGGTATATTGCAGCGTATTTCCGCCCAACAAGCAATTTTTCTCCGGGTAAAGTGCACCTCTGGTCCGGGTTCGATGCTCGGGCAGCGCGCCAAGTAGCGCGGCGGGTCGGTAAATCACCCGCGCGTACCAGGCTCGCAGCGCGTCGAGGAGCTCCCAATCAGCCGCCCTATTGACAAACATACGGCTGGAGTATAATGGAATCCGTCGCGATTTATCTACCACTGAGCAATCCATCTCTTTCCTTTGAAAATATTCTCTTAATTTAAGTTGACGTCTATAATTATACTAAAATAGTTTTATTTATGAGTTCTAATCAGTTACAAAGTGATTATTGTTTGAAATTCTTTCCATTCAACTCTTTTCGTTTTAGTTGTTTATCGTTTAGACGATTTTTGTTTGGTCTTGCTGTTTTTGAAGTCTATTGTTGATCTGCCCACCTTGACACGCTGAGCAAAAAGTCAGAAACAACACAGTAATAAGAAGAAGAATATAATGTTAAGCTTTTTAAAGCCTTTTTTTATAGGGCTTGTTATCTTCGTTTTGGTTGTTTATTTATTTGTCTATGCATTTACTGCGATTCCAACAATAAAGCCGAACGAACGCATTACTCCATTATGAAGCGACAGCTGCGTTCTCCAAATCTCCACTTGACTGTTATTAATTCATTCAAGTCATCAGGGTGTTAAATTTAGGAGCCATGCCCGCTATCCACTGCGAACGGTCACTTCTACTCGCTTCTACGACACTATGAACTCCTGGTTCTTCAGTGGAATAGGTTATCTTTCTATTATTTTCTTTCATTAATATTTCAACTGTAAATTAATGTGTAAACGACAGTTAAGTGTCTAGTTAACAATACAATATAGTCAAAGATAAGAAGCTACTTTCTTTTTATTGTAGCTTCTTGATAATACAGCTACATTCTAAACACTTATTTACTTGCCTAACTTCTTTTCATACTCAGTCAGCAGAAATGTCAGGACTTTTTGTTAAAAACGTAAAAACTTAAGTTAATTAATATAGTTTCGCAACTCATCCCAAGAACTGATAATTTAATTGGTTTTAATAATGAACCTGCACAAGACCGTGACTGCTTGTAGTTGAAAGGTGAACTTATTATTGAACTGTAGCTATCAGTAATTAAATTCAATATCTTATTTATTCTGTTACAATGTCTCCAGAACAACGTAATGATTAATTACATAGTGGTAAAAACATCTAATTCGCTATTTTTACCTCAAAGTTTTAAAGTTTCATAAAATCATAATCGAATCGAAAACCTGTCCGTTTCGTCAAAAATAACCCATTTCACAAGAATAATATAATAACAGATATCAGCGTTTTGTCATGCATAATTAGAAGATATGAATAGCGTTCGGTTTTGATTAATTACGTTACTCAATATCAAAAGGTGTGTTTCAATTTTTCTATTAGCGATTAAAGAATAGCGCTCTGACAGGTTTCGTATCAGACTAGACCTATTAAAATCATGTTACAATGCTTTAAAAGTTATATTTAAATTGAAACTAGTTTATGCGCTTATTTTGAGGTTATAATAACTTTGAAATACCATTCAAAGGCCAGTTTATCGCGTCCTTTTCAAATTATATTTAGAATTTTATTTATAATCATAATAAACAATATCAAATTTGAAACAGATTAATAAAAAGAGATTATTGTTTGTAATCATAATACCTGCAAGCATGGGAAAGCTTAAGCGGATTATTTGTATTCAATTTGGATCGTCAAATTCTTTATTCAACCCCATCGCACAATATCGCTGTCGGTTCGCTCGGGAGGTATGCGGGGTTCACATTTCCCCACGAATCGAGCTCCTTTCAACGCTTAGGACGAGGGGAAACTTGTCGAGAGTGCCCCCCGCGACTGGAATCTTAAAAGTGCTATAATTGGAAGGAAATACGTTAAATACAGCGCTTGCTTGGGCTTGTATCATGTTATTTTTGTCGTCATTGTTTGTTTGTTGGTTCTGTTAAAGGAACCTATCGAATTCTTAACTTATCTTGAACGCAGTCAAATTCTCACATAGGGCCTGTCATGCCATTTAACTCATAGTATTGGTATGCTGCCTAGTAGTAAAATTAATGTGGAAAAGAACACTCTTTATCGAATAGCGAAGGGTCAATTTTTGTAAGAGGTAAACCAGAGTACATATCTTTAATGTGATTATTATTTGTGTATAGAATACTGACTGTGCCATTTTTCAAAGGGAAGCCGGTAGGAATCGAGTTCTATGGAACCTTCGCCACTGCTCTTATCCATTAAAGCGATCAACAAAGACACAAGAGTCCTTTTTTTCAATTCCAAGAAAGACAAATAAGTATTAAAAGTTCATGTCTGGAACCGCTAATTAAGTGCCAGTGTAATTGGTTCGGGTACCTATTAAGTAAATTGCAAGCGTTACTTGCTACACAATTTGCTTCGCCGTAATACCTTGTAGCCGATGCTTACCCTTTAAAAAACGTGTTTTAAATGAGACAGTACCGATTAAACTGCTTATTAATACATTCAATGTGTTTTTAATGTTCAAAAAGGGGATGAGAAGTATTGGTACTGGGAACCGTGAAAATGATGATAAGCCTGTTTTGCTAAATACCTTGGTATTTCACATAGCTTATGTGTTAATGAAAACATACTGAGTAACATCTGCGAATTCTTAGAAGCACACTTAGCTTCGTGTAGCTATCTTCTTACAAAGATAGGCGAAATAATGATGTCGTCTTTGTTCTTGTATTTGTTGTGTATGGAATTTGTTCGGGAAACCCACGGTAAATCACAAGATCTTAAATCAGAGTTCGCCCCATTACTCCCCGCGGACGTCGTAACTCGTAAGAGGTGAATGAGGGTCTCGTAACTAATATTCTTGCTAACCTCTTCAACTAATCTAAACTTGGTAGGAGCCACTGGGTGAGTCCACATCCGCAATAAATTTGATTGTTGAATAATATTGAGATTGGAATAGACGACTCCTCAATTGCCATTTAATGCCCACGTGACTCGTGAATCATTTGCTTTTGCTTTTAGACAAAGAAATTGTACCTGTTTTTTATGCACTGTAGAAGAGGCATTAACGGCAACAATACAGTTAGCGAGTTCTAGGTTTAATAGTCTTAAAATTCCAAGAGCTTTCAATGCCTCATTAAATTAACTGACATGTGTTTTGAAAGAAAATACCAGGATATCCTTTAAGCATGTTTTTCATGTACAGCAAGGTACTTCGCGAGTAAATGCTGAAGCGTTTGTACCAGGCTCGCATAAGCACGCGCGTCATAAAAAAGTTACGAGGAGTTATCAAAAGGGCGCAGTAAAGCCGGCATCGTCGCCATCGCTATAAACTGCCCTGTCTATGTAGGGTTGCTGCCATATACAAAGTTTTCCACACTACTTAGAAGTTTCGAAAAGTGCTTGGGGACATGGCGATACCGTTGAGAAAAAATGTTAGGAAGGAAATCTTCTTGTGTGCTTATCTGTACTTACTACTTTTTCGAAGTTTTCACGCGACTTGAGGTTATTATATTATAATAGAAAAGTGACGCGGTATATTAGTTTATTGCAGTTCTTTATTGTTTAAGTATGTATAACTTAACTAACATTTGAAATTCTATTGCAGCAACAAAGAGTTTTACATTGGTTGCCGACGTTGTTGCTCATCCATCATGAATAAGTTTTCATCGATTGTATACGATTCCGTATTTAATAGGTCGAGTTTGCCAATGGCTTGGGCCATTTGACTGCATTTAATCAAACAAATACAGTACAATTACTTGATGAAAAATCGTCAACCCTGGAATATACAGTACAAATAAGTTGGCATGAGAGTAATTTCCAAATTAAAAAGAAAATCTTACTTTGGCTGGAAAACTAAAGCTACAATGACACTGAAATCCTTATCAGAAATCTAAGCTTGTGACATAAATTCAAAAAAGACACACACACTTTTGTACTCTCGAGTACACTGAGGGTCTACCACTTTTCAATTTTCAACCGTATTACTTAGGGCCTAAGTAACAGGCTGCGGGACTGTTCGAAACAGATACCGCGGCCCTGGAACACAAAGGGCTAAGAAGGAACATGGATGGGTTTTAGTCAGTACAAGTCTGACACTCCCTTCCGCTGGGGGGGGGGGGTCATTTGATGGTTTCCCATCCGAAAAAAAGGCCTAAGTAACAAGGTTGCAAAATGGTCGACCGTTAGTGAACTCAGTAGTAACTTAAATTTTTTTTTTTTTTTTTCCTTAAGTTTCTGCCAATTAAGTTAAGTTTTTGACAATGACTATTATACAGGGTGTAAACTGACGCTTCACGAAGCCGTCAACCAAGCATTCTGTACATCAAACTAAGTAACCCTACGCAAAAATTATTGCTGGGAAAAGACCTTTTTTTTTTTGGGGTGAAAATTACGTTTTACGGTAAAACTCATTGTAACACACTCAAAACATTGAGCTGATCGATGCTATGATAGTAAACAGATCATTGAGGTAATTAAAGTCAATTTATAACCTTAAAAACTAGTATTAAAAAAAAACTAGTGAAAAATTGGAACTTTGACTTCAAATATCTCCGTAACTAGAAGGTTCCCAGGTATGGTCTAGAACAAAAAAATGATCGCAAAGACGGGGAGAACAAGTGCCTTTCGGATATGTTAAGGGTCTATTTATACCCTTTATAGTAGTTGCAGTAACCACTGTCTAAGCTTCCACATTCAGGCCTCGCCTGTCATACAGGATCTAGTTCAGAGGTCGACACCACATTGATGTAATGTCTATTGAAGTTACAGAAATAAACTTATTTATTTAACAAAATCCCTGTTGCGATGTTTTCTAATTAAATTAGAAACTCCTCATCTAGACAAAGAGCGAGCCTTGTTTTAAGTTAAGCTATTTAAATTATTTGCTTAATCCTCATCGTTAGGACATCATAATAATAGGTCTTTAACTATGAAATAGCCGTTTTTTCTCACATTTTGTACTGTTTGTAACTTTGACGTATAGTTATATTTTTTCATAGTTCCATTTTTAACGGATTAATTATAGTTAAATGACGTACCTTTTAGAGTTTAAAGACCGTACTAATAGTTGTAGATTACCTCATAGGGTAGTGTGTCAAAACACCTGTTTCAATGTAACGTCGGTGTCACTACTTCAAGAAGGTATATTTTTGTCATAGACTGTGTTTTGACAATTTAAAATACGCAGTGCAGCGCAGCTTTTTTCGCTCTATTGCAATTGCATCATACATAAACGGTGCAGATTCAGAGGTTTCCATGAAAAATAAAAGAAAATGTAAGTATGGAAATATCACTTTTCACGAAATCGTCCATACAAATCGGCAATTTCATACTGTATGTAACTATGTAACCCCTAATAATTTGATTGCAATTAACAAAGTGCGCGAAGTACGAATAGTAGCGATCAGTAGGTGAACAGTTAAATCAAAGATTTATCGAGCAAATTAAATGTGAAGGGAGTGTGTAGTACACGATAAGTGACTAAAATATTTGTATATACATATAGTTAAGTAAGACATTCAGGTAATGTCATCGCCCAGTTATTCATAACATAAATTCTACGTCGTTATGGTCTATGTTTCGTGTAGTTGTCATGGCGAACCATAAAATTTTGAGTTCGGGTGTTGCAAGGGTGTGTGATAAAATAAAACAGTCCCAGTTCTATAGATAACACGATAATGGATTCCTAAATGGCGCGCTGGCACGAAACGTACATTTCGTTTCGCTTTTAAAATTCTCGTCATAAACTAGTGGGTTTAAGCAATAGGGCTTTGCGTAAATTTGAAATGTTTTAGTCATAAGCGACTGCAAACGCTAATCCTGTGGCAGTTTGCATCTTCTATTAATCTAATGCCCACAGTTGTAAATTGCAATAAATACGCATGGCTGTGGCACTAAGTACGCACCTAGTCCGGGTTTATGTTACGCTTTGTGAGAGTAACCGGGCTTATCTACGCTGTTTTATGACTATTTTACGATTATTGCCCCTTTGAATTGGTTATAACTTCGTACGATATGAAATTTCTATAAAGGAATAATTTTAAATGGACATGTTCATTTAAGTGGTTTTTACGGCGCTGTATTAATTTTTATAGCTCCAGGCCCGGTGAGCTCGCCATGCTGTTATTAAAATTTCATCTTCTATCGCAGCCTCCGACTGAGGCTACTTACTGACGTCGATAGAATTTAATTAGTGTTCGATTTGAGGCTTTCATCAATCGTTAGTCTGTCGCGAATCATAGGTTGGTAATTTTAGATTTCGCAGTATAGTAATTAAAACGATGCCTATCATATCAGTAACCAGTTATTATAGGATACTATGTATAGTTTTATTGGAATTTATATTTAACGGTTTTTATTAATTTGTGATAAATTCATTATATTTTTGACACGGTTCCGATCTGGTTGTTTCTGTGTTATTGCACTTGTTGTCGAAGAGTGGATGAGATGAAGTAATTGTTGCAGGGCTACAATGGTGTGTGCGTGTGCGGGGCAGCGGGGGGCGGGCGCGGGCAGCCGGCGCGCATGGCGGCGCCAATGAGGGAGGGCGCGCCGGCCGGCGGAGCTCGCCCCGCGCCCCACGCGCACCCCGCCAACTTCGAGTACGATGACAACGAGTGGGACATCGGCATCGGCGACCTTATCATAGACCTCGATGCCGACATAGAGAAGACAGACGAGGCGGGCGGCATGGCGGCGCGCGCCGAACCCGACGCACAGCGCACCGCGCTCAAGATGAAGATCAAGCGCACTAAGCCTGGCACCAAGAGCTCCGAAGCCAAGCACGAGATCGTCAAGTCGAACGAGATGAACGGCGAACCGAAGGCGTCGGTGCCCGCGCAAGCCGCGCCGCCCGCCGCCGCCAAGCGCGGCTCCGGGGGGCACCGCAGAGACAAGGCACGCGACAAGCACCACCACCCGCACCCTCCGCACGACGTCAACGGCGTGGCCCGCGTGCCACCGCCCCCCAACGCGCCCGGCCCGCCCGCGCCGCCGCCGCCGCACCCTGCGCCGCCCGGGCCCGCGCCGCACGCGCCGCACGCCCCGCACGCGCCCCACGCGCCGCATGCGCCGCACGCCGCGCCCGCCAGCAAGCCGGAGCCGCGACCCGCGCCCGCGCCGCGACTAGTAGAGAATAAGCCCCCCGCGCCAGCGCCTCCTGCGCCGACGGCCCCTGCGCCTGCGCCTCCGCCGGCGCCGGCGCCCTCGCCGCACCCGCCGCACGCGCACCATACCTCGCATGCGACGCATGCTCCCTCCACACCTACAAAACCTGAACCTGACGACTCACGGCAAGAAACGCACAGTTCGCAGCCGCCAGCCAAGAAACAAAAAACAGAATCTAATAAGGTACTTATTCAACTATTAAGTAGATTGACAGCCTGAGCCATGACGTGAGTAGCTAGGACCGGCGAGACGAAATAATAGACTGGAATCAGCTGCTCACGTGGGCTCTCCGTCTCAGTATACATTGCTTCTTCTTAAATACCAAATGCCTTAAAAGGAAGACCTTTTTCGCGGTCTTATCAGTGTTGTGTCTTTCGCGTCTTGTCCTCCAGAATATACCAACTTCTTGTAATGCCTAACGTGCGTCTAGCTCAAACCAACCGGTAGGCTTAGCCACTAGGCTAGGCTAGGCTTGAGCCACAGCCACAGTCTTGAGCTCATCTACACGTGAATGCAACACCTTCGGAACTGCGGGCTATAATTAGTTGTCAGGGCGTTTTTGGGTACCGCACGTTTGGGAAGTTTAGACATCTGTTTCTCCTCTCGTCGCTTCAAAATCGGATTCATTGCGGCTTCAATATCCGTCTACTTCAACTGCCACCAATACTTCCACAGACACTGTCAGTGCCCATTCAGCTTACTGCAAGCCAGTCAAGCCACCTGGGTTATCAACTAGAGTTTTCTACAAGCTATTTTGAGTGTCTCCAAATCTTAATCGCTTCCAGACACGGCGTGCAGTTCAAATTCTACAATTTACAAAAGCAAAGCTTTGTAGTTTCTTTAATGGCTTTCGACCTTGCCACTTTAGACTTCTCTATCTCTTACCTAATGGATTTAAGCGTTTTCGAGACGATAAGAGCATCATAATCGTAATAGAGAAGTGAAGTCACTCTGTAAACTATCGATCACCCAATCGCCGCTGATAACGATAATCGCGCGCTAATCGTCCGATTGCTCTTGTCGCGTGTGTATCCGATTGTTTCAGAACAGTGTATTTAATTGTCCAGGCTTAGGGCTGTTTGCGAGCTTGATTGAGTGCAAACGGTCGTGGGGTGTAATCCGGGGCTGTCGCCTGCCGCATCGGTTCATTAAATCACCCCAGCGGGCCGCACACCCCCGCCCCCCGCACCGCACATCTCCCCTGCGACGTCACAATACCCGCTGCACTCCACAAATTAATGCGATTGTGGCCTCCGTGGCAAATAAGGCTGTGTATCTTCGATGCAGAATTGCTGTAGCCGAATTATACAGTACAAAGCTACCGACACTTGAATTCGCAGTCGAGCTTTGTTCTATAATTTGATCTACATTCAAGATTCATTACTTAAATACGAATTGTTAACTGTTAACATTCAATCTGATTAAAGATCCCCCTCGGCATTTACATTTTCTTCATCGAGATGAATAATTGAGAATACGTGACTAGAAAGTGATCACATACAAATGCGAAGCTGGTCTCGGCCCGTATATTGAGCATGTAATGTATCTGCAAGTTGTCATGCGCGGTACACATAGAGAACAGTATAAGTAATGGGGATTGGCTCGTTAACTCTTGGTAATCACCGGCCGCTTTCCCTGCCTCCTATAAAATAGTTAACTTACTCCGTTAATAAAATACCTCCAGTGAATCCTCGTCTTTGTGCACCTGCATGCAATGAACATCTTTCACAATGCTTAAGCGAATGCACGACACGCATCATTAATCATGTCGACGTGACTCCGAGCTATTGCCAAAGCTTTATGCAAACCGCGTCTCGTATGAACTCATCACGTTCAACCACATCAAATTATGGTTAGTTTGTAACATTAAAGTTTTATCAACGACAGCTGCTCTACTGGTTGAGCAATACCGCGTCCGCAATATTTTATGGCACAAGATTACTGCACGGCATAAATGTATAGGGTGAATCTAAGATGAAGGGACTCGCTCCCTTTGCTTTTCTTGTTATTATTCGCTCGAGGGTTGCGAACACATCGCCGTCTCCCAAATTCCATTCATTAATCACTGTCGGGGGCTCTAAAAATTCTCAAGTGCCTGTGGAATCAATTTAACGTTCCCTCCTAACTGGGAAAGTTTGTGAGCGTGATAATTAAAGACGAGATATCAATTTTGAAGTCTTTACTCTTAGTTTAACAATGTTCAAAGATTTAATCCACTTAGTCTTATTAAAATGTGATAGCGTAAGTAAAATATAAACGTAACGAAATATTAAAGAGGCGTCCATGTTCTTTTGAAGTCTTGCAAACAAGGATTCCAATTTGTTCTAAAATGGCTTTGAAATATCTTTTGATATTAAAATTAATGGTTTTCCAATGCTCTCAACAATCTATTGTACAATAAACTGTGGACATTCTCAATCGTTCCACAGTTCACACGATAATATGATTAATTTGGTGATGTGAAACCGGCTAGCCGGGTGCATTCAGTCAATCCACTTTATTTGCTTACTGTATCTGTGCCCCGGACCATTGTCTGCTCTCGCGGCACTTAAACTGTCGTATAATACACTATTATTATGACCAAAGCTCCTAGTGAGGGGTGATACCCTAGTAGTCAATGGTTTTCAATTCGTTCGTTCAAACGCGCTCGCTGCAGTTATGTCCCTTTTAATCTGACAAAACGCATTTCATAGCCTTTTCCCCATTGATGTTCATGTTGATTGTTAACGTTTAATGAGGTGGAAGATAACAAAAAATAATAATATTCATTCGTAACAAACACGTTTTTTTATCGTCGATTCAAGTATTGAATCATGTTGAAAATATATTTGTCGCTAACATACAAATTGTTTTGGATGTACTAAATTAAAATTCTAATAAAGATAAGACAAAGTCTAGAAATATAATTAGCGCATTTTTTATCTTAGACGAAATAATAAGAAATTAGTAATCCAAATCAATCAATATCTCAGTGTCATTTTTATTCGTTCTATCAGATAATAAATATCAATTTTGAAAAGCTATGATTACGTACAATAAAAAAGAGATCAGAAGGATTAATTTATAGCCGTGGCACACCTGATAAATTAATATAATTTCTATCAAAGTGACCAGGGGAGCATGATATTTAACATGGTATGTCGTCACAAATGAGGTTAATAGCACCGCAGCGCCCGATTATACCGATCGCTCTGAATAAATTTACATGTTGATTGCCGGCTGATCAGTGTTCTCACTAAACTAACTGCTAACTGGCTGCCAAGCTCACCGCTTACATTAAATAAATATGTTGGAGCTTGTGCCGCAAGTCACGCCAATTGTAAAATCAATTTCTGTTTTGTGCCACTGATTGCATGGGTTTATGTAGTATTTGTACGTATACCGCTACAGCTATCAACCGGTACTGTCGTGTTATTAACCCAGACATTCATCGAGGTATAATGTCAGAGTGCCATGTAATTAATCTGCCGTCTGCCGGTATGTAAATATTCCAAAAAACCAGCGACTCACGATAGTGCATAATGTATCGTGTGGAAGCTGCAAAATTGAACCATCTCTGACGTGAGTGATAAATTCCAATGAATTTTGCGCTTCAACAACTTTATTGATACGTCGAACGTATATCGTGTTACCTGCCCCGGGCGTATCATCATTCATTAAAAAAAAAGCGATATTGCTTCAGCCAAACTCCACGACTTCATACCATGAATTAAAATTTTAATAACCTATACACGGAGTAATTGATTGATGCGATAAAATAAATGGGCTATCGGGCCCCGCCATAACTCCCTCGTAGGACCGCGGAACGAATCGCAATAATTACTATAAACGCACCACCATCATTATTTTACTCGCTCACAGTGATCGTGTCGGCAGGCGGCAGGATACGCAATGGAAAGCAAGCTATGTTATAAAGGTTTATACTTTATCTAACTCATACTAGACACCAGTAAATCGTTTTGATCTCATTTACGAGGCATACGTAAGCCGTCATTACAAAGTTGAAATGTGTTAGTAAATTAATTCACGACTTGAATGTGAACTAGACAAGTAATTGTTTTTTTCTGTATTGGAACTTCATTATCATTAAGCTATTGATCAAGACAGCAGCGGGTGCGAGGAGGTGGCTGTTGCCAGCTGCCGGCGGCTACTGTGTAATTATTATTGGCGTAATTAGGATGTGAGGCCGGGCAAGGCCCGCGGCGCCGACAGCGCTCCACTCTAACAAATGCCATTATTATTTCCGCTTCGTATTATACTCGGCTGCGGTTTGTTACGTCCTCGTTTATTATGTCATGAACAATTGAAACGATCATAAATTTTCGCTTCTGCAAAACAAATTGATTCAACATTAATTGCAGTGATCTGTAAGTTATCACGATTCACGCTCCGCTCGCTTCCACTCCGTTCTCGGCGTGCACAGTTTATGTTTACAGTTACTTATTTAACGGTTTTGCAATTTGGCTGAGTAACTGAATATTATTCCACTTGAAATGTTTGCTGGCCAATTGACAGCTGCCACGTTGAGTCGCGTCCAACGTCCCCCATTATTACTTCAATTAACACAAAACTCAATCTGTCATCGCTAGAATAACGCATAAGGTTGCGTTCGCTGGTTATAAATTCCCCCGTCTTAGTTGTCATAAACCCATTTAAGTTAGTTTATACGGTATTCTGGTTGTAGGAGCGCGTTGGGTCGCCGGTCGAGCGGATCCGGGATCGAGTCGATTGTTTTGTCGGGCGCGCCAGTAATCCGCAGCTGGCGTTTACCTGCGCGTGTCTTTGTCCGCTAGAGTTTCACTGCGATTGGGACAGACACGACCGACAGATTTGTCGCACCACACATCGTTAAAGGGGAATAACGAACGAGATAGAATGTCTTGAAGTTATCTTTGGCACCAAGCTAAGCAATGCGAATAGCGTAGCTCAATATGAATAAGAAATGTAAGCTCATAAAACCATGCTTTCAGCAGATGTCCATTCCTCTAAAACAGTTTTACAGTTGACGCTGTACAGCAATCTGCGGCTGTGCGTCAGACTGAACGATGAAAAAACGATTTGGGAGAACCCAATAAAACTACACGATTTTGGAGTTGTACGAACAAATCGGATCGCTCGACTAGTTCGTCGACTAATAAAACCTTCACAAACAAAATATAGGGGAGCTTGGGATCAAAAGCCGATTTTTTGTTACTTTTTTTATAAGCCGCTATTTTGCCCTCTTTTGTGCCCGTGTTGTTTACTAATGGTTTCTGTTGGGTTCGACTTAAGATAATAACTCGGGTTTTTTCTCGCCATGTGTCGTGGTGAGCGAGTTTTTGCCGCCGGAAATGCGAGAATGCTGTTGGGTCGGATTAAAACATATATTTGTTGATTTTTCGGCTTAATCTTTAAACGGACGAGTGCCGCATGCATGTGCGCGTCGTGTTTTGTTTTATTTTCGTTCAGAGCGGGCCGATTACGGGAATTTCGATTCACTTTCGTTTCGATGTCAACGTTTGTTTTTTTAAACCGATTCTGCTTTATTAAACCGCGCCAAGCGCCCCTTTTTCTCCCTTCATTTTTCATTTAGCCGCCGTAATATCCGTAATCGTTATCGTTGGTTAATCAATCACCGCTCTCGTTTAATTCCCCAATATCCTGCGGTATCCAACTAACAATTACATGTGAGGGTCGGGTATCACCGCGGCACCGGGCGGCCGGCGGACAACGCGGTGCCAATAACATAAATTGTCACGGGTGGTCGGAAGTGGCCCGCTCTCCCTCCGCTCCGCGCCGGGCCGCGTTCCTCGCGCCTCCTCGCATCTCCGAGTCGAGAGCTCGAGACTCGAGATTGCTGTCGACTCGACAATCGATATTCAATCTCTTTTGACGTTTTATACGCTCCCTACTTTCTTACTTTGTGTCGACGTTTAGCGCAGATGATTGGGATTGAACCGAGCATTTCCCTTTTCTTTAATCGATGTCTGGTATTTCATTTCGCATTGTGCCTTCTTAAATGTGTCTCGTTAATTTTTGTTTGAAGATTGGAGAGACTTTATTACTTATTGATGTTTTCATTCTATTATATTGTTCCAAGAGAAAATTGCTTCAGACTTTATAGTACTTAATTATATTATTATTGAACAGACGTTGTCACGACATTTGTTTTATCTAGATTTTATTACTCGATAAAACAATTTATCATCACAAACGTTTTTATTAAGCAGTAGCTCGTAGCTCGTCTAACTATTAGCATTTAAATCAATTAGTTATCCTTGAACTTTGCTTCAATCGTGCATTATTAAATTAATGAGCTGAACCATCCTTCACACATAATGATCACGACGATGAATGTGCTAATAAATTACTCTTAAACACTAATTAAGAAAATTCAACAATGTACGTAGTGTGTGAGTGAGTGAGCTAAAAGCTTTTAATACCGTTTACGATTTCACAGAGCTCGTAATTACGACATAGTTGAACTAATTAGTGAATTCCGAGCGCGGAGCAGCCATCGGTCGGAGGTAATTACAAATCCAACCCGCGTCGCTTATCCTACCAAGTTATAATTGAAAGCTCGGTAGCCCAGAAGCCGCCTCGCCGCGCGCCTAGCCCCGAGCCCCGTGTATCGCGTTATTAGGTGCGCATACGTAATTTGTTTGTTAAAGACGGCACGCAGTTATACCCGCTGTGAATAATTTAAATTCATCCCCTCGATGGGACGCGGGGAGGCAGCTCCCGTATCGATTCTGTGCTTTGTTCCGCTGTGTGTGTTTGGATGTGCACTCCATACTTTCGGCGGTGCTCTGCTCCCCTAGTATTAGTGAGCACGGATTCTCGGCTCGTTCGGTCGGTTTGCCGCAAAGCCGGGGCTATCAGTTGACACGGAGGCTAGGGTTACCGAAACTAATCTGTCGTCAGATGCGCAGTTTTATAGCCGGGGAAACTTTAAATATACACTGGTCTACCGGACCTTTTCATCACGTAAATGCTATAAAAATTAAAACTTTTTATGCTCCATGTCGTAAATTATTCATGAGCACCTCTCTCCTCTTACTTGTGATGTTAATTTCGTTCTAATTTTAATAATTGTATTCAAAACATGTAACATTATCTAATGAAAAAGGTTTGAACCTTTTGTTGTAGTAACGTTATAAATAGGCAACCCTGAATGAAGGGATTTATTTGATGCCTACGTATATCGTGCCAGTTGTGGTCTAGCTAGGAGCGTGGGTAAATATTTGAGTATATCAATTTACATTGTAGAAAACATTTCAATTGAAATGTTGTTGATTTATACTTCGGGCGTCGTGTTTACATAATTATCGTAAACAAAACGACACGCTGACAGCTACGGTATTAAGGGAAAATATATTATTAAAGTACACATTCCACTTAATCTCTGTGGCTAATTTGGAATGTTTGTATCCATAATATTTAGATGTGATGTCGCCCACGCAACAGCCGACGTCTATTTCCACGTCGCTGAGTTTTCAGAAAGACGTGCGACTTTAGTTTCTATTGCTATCGAGGTAAGTATCATTCGGCTGTTCGGGGCTGTATACCACAGTATTTTGTTGACAAGAAAACTGTACGCCAACATTGAAATATACGATCCATTTAGATTTTTCAGCGGTCGTTAGTAGGTACCGCGAGCACATCGATACGAGTGATTGCGTATCTAAAACTGTACGCCGCTTGACGTCCGTCCCACTTGCCGGAGCCGACGCTAACAATAAATGACATTGATGTTACATTTAGAGGCTAATTGAGATAACACGATAATCTATCTAGTGACTCGTACGTAGGTCGGACATTAGTGTAGAAATCGGAAAATCTAGCACAATAATATCGTTATCTAGGACACTCGTAGTTGCCTTATTAAGACATCGTCAGAACATGTTCGCTGCACTTGAGAATCTGTTTTAAACTTAAGTACTACAATACTTGCACGACATAAGTACTCCATAACTGTACAGAATACCTTATGTATGTGCGTTGCAAAGTTAATAATAAGATGCTCAAAGCTGAAGTTTTCACATAATATTGTACTCATGAAAACAATATCGCTGCCAACATCATTCTTTTCAATTATCGTTTCGAATGACACGACACAGAGTCGTTGTAGATTTTTTGTTGAAATAAATACATCGCTGTACCAATAGTGTGTACAGTGTAACACTGCCGCTCATATTACGTCCATGGATGAAAATAAACCGACATTTTATTTTTATCGAGCAAAATGCGACGGGCTATCTGATAAATACATGAAATATAACAGCTCTGCGATGGAGCAAATTAAGGTAATTACGTATTTTATTTACCGAGCGAGCTGTCTGTCGTTTTAGAATACAATTAATTATTTTGTTAATAAAATAGTCGACTAAGATAAATGGAGTGTAAATGTTTTTTGTATTTTTTGTTCAATCTCGGTAAATTATGTCTGTTCAAACTTGAATTGTTTTTTTTTCTATAGTTTGACCAAAAATGGGGCCTTTGTGAAGAGCTTGCACACTCTTGCACATTTTTTAAGTGCCTATGGTTAATCTCATAGGGTGAAAACCATGTGAAAACCATTCTAGAGGGTGATATTACAATTGAAGTAATTGAACTGACTACGTCTTTTTATTTATTTTACTATGTAAATTAAAACGAGACTTTACAAAGGGTAAATGTCATTATCTTTCTTTCATTATTCAAACGTTTCAGGAGCCCTGTGTCTCTTTAATGTTGGATGATTGAGAGACTGAATCACTGAAGCAATCTCATGAAATAATAGTCTGGTAGAAAGAATGATGAATTTTCTTCTTTAGTACGCGATGGATGATTAGTCTGCTAATTATTGATACAATTTTTTGTCGAACTGTTAGTCGCAAAAACTTCCTTTCCTTTATTTGATTGAAGTTCTATAATAAGTAAGAGAGATTCTAATTAGTTTTTTTTATGATAAGATTGTAAAAATGATGTGGTTAATTATAATAAACAAAATAATATCCTGTTTTCTTTAAACAGCAGCAACTGCAAAAGAGTCATACAGCCTAATAGGTACCAGGGTTACAGCGCGCCGAGATGTTAGTCAAATGGCGCGCAATACGCGGCTGAGAATAATTTCCTCAGCCATCACGGCTCGCGGCGAAGCGACAACTGAATAAAGTTTTGTACCGCGTTAATTGCCACCAGGGGCTCAGCCGAATGGCACGTCTTTAATGAGACGGCTTCTTTAATGAAAATACCAAGTGAATAGGGTTGTCATTTCACTGTTTACGAGAATCTGGCTTTGTAGATGTGCAAATTGGAATAGCTCTAATTCAGACGATCGTTAAGTTGCATAACTGAGCTTTAAGCCGTCCTTTGAGGATTATTTCCGCGCTTTATGACTTTAGGACGCACAGCAATTATATTTCTGTTTAAACCACAACGTCCACAACACGAATTCAGATAAACAAAAGCCTGTTAAAATGGTTGCGCGAAGGTGGTGCAGCTCGCATTTATAACATATTGCATGCTGCTTTTTTTGCTAACGGATGCGTAAAAAAACCATTGTATTAAAATATCCCAGCGCAAAAAAGGTCCGACTTTGAGACTGGAATACTAAAGTTAAAATCCCAATAATATCGGTTTGGCCATAGGGATACTGTCAGTAATATTGTTTCAACTCTTACAATGAAATGGGTGGTAATGATATCCGAGCTGTCTGTACTTGTTATGACAATATTTATTTATACAGTTCACGGTCCATTTATATCTTGACAATAAATATTCGAGCTATAAAGAAAACAACACAAAGAAGTCGTTCATATTTTTTACGAAGTAGGTACAAAAACATCATTAAAATGCAATTCATGTTCTGTTTTTTATCTTGCCACTGACAAGTAGGTTTTCGATACAAAGTAATTGTTTAATATATAGATCATTATGTACGGACTACTCGGTACTCTGATGTTGTATTTCTGCATTTCCTTTCAAATAACAAGCAAATCTGAATGTAATAAGTGTCTTAAACGGTTACATTTACAAATGTGAATGAAACAGCCCCAGTAAGTCATTAATAGTAATTGAGTTGGAGTTGTCTCGCCCCTTCCCTCAATTGATAGTTTACAATAATGAGACTTTATAAAATTAAATTTGATATCTTGAATAAGTAATCGTGCAATTGTGTTTTATCAAAAAGGTTACTAAGAAAATGAGATTAGTGCTGATGAGATAATTAGACCAGAGACAAAAGTTAAACCTCATTTAAACCATTATCTAAAGCCATCGGATATTCGGTTTGTACACAATACACGCGGTAATTAAAACGGCAGCCCTATCCCAGCTAATAAGCGTAATTCCGCAACAGCAGACGGTTCTCATAGTCATGACTCGACTCGGCGAACATAAACACATAGGAGTTAACTTTTTATAACACGGCCGTAATAATTATACAGATCGCCATATAGATAATTGAAATCGCGTGAATAATCGGCTAAGATGCGGCAACACTGGCCGACACGTCAGATCGCGTGCAACCGATCAACTAAAAAATAAATAAGTTATCGAAACATGACATGTGCTTCTCGGAACCGATCGGTTAGGAAGTTTTCCATAAAAATGTCAACTCGATATAATGGCACGGTCTTAAGTCGAAAGGAAATAAACGTTTCGGATATTGGGAAAGTATGTTTGAGTGCAATACGAAATGTTGTTATTCCAGATTCAGGTTCGGGCAAGCATTACTCGCTTACTCGATAAGAACTTTTGTAATTGTACAAGCCAAAATCACCGTACACCGCAGTCAACACGCAATTAAAATGAAACAAAAAAATAAACAATTTAATCAAAGAAAAAATCGAATCGAAAACGGATTAATACAAATGTTTATTGAAGTTTTTATCGAGTGTAACAAAAAGCTCACCGATAAAAAAGAAACATAAAATAACTAGTTAGAGGTACCGAAGCAATATTAGGTTTATTTTCATTTAGTTTCCAACTTTTTACCACAAATAAGTCACCCAAATGATGATAAAGGGTTGTAGCAGCTAATTAGGCGAAGAAAGATTTCAGTTTCGCTGTAATACATGTAATCAGAGATTTGATCGCCAAACCAAGCAAAACATAGTTTCGTTCTTAACACAAATCGATTCAAGAAACCGGTTTATTCAATTTAAAGTTACAAAGGTGCTAAAACGTCTAGTCGGACGTTATCTCCTCACATCTTAATTATTATGTTACAATTTTATTATTTGGAACAATTCTCATTATTTATACAGTAGGGATTATAATAAAACTTTAAAGTATTCACACATTTGCATATAAATTATAATTTAAAGTTTGATTATAGCTCGATGCTATGCGAATTATGCGATTATTATGACTCATAAACGTACATTCAATCACCGACTGCTTAAATAAAATGTTACTAGAATTGGTGTGGGACTTAAATTCGCAGATATCTTATCTTCGTGGTGTTGAATGATTAAATAGTACTAGGGCGCGATAAAATCAATATAGTAGAATTTGTTAACGAAAACCCAATCAGTGGCGGCGGCGTCTATTACATTTTGTTAACTGATTGTAATGTTTGTTCTTCGAAAACAGATTGTATCTTTGCACGCGTAATTACTTAAGTAAATGTATTCGATAATCTTATCTTATCTGACGTAATATACTATCCATCTATTAATGTAATGTAACGACTGGCACAACTCCATAATTTAATGTAAACCTCAGCTCGTCCCGGCCCGCAGTATTTATGGCCGATTTATGAATAAATCATATTATTTTATATGTTTCGAATGTTCTTCCCCCTTATCGCGTACTCTTATCATAACCTGATATCTAACTTATGGTGTGCATGGTGCATAAATCGATTTACGACGTAATTTTATTTACAGTTACGCACAGCAATAATTATGTACAGTTTACTGGGCACCGTGCATTTATTTATTTCCTGTGAGTCTCCTCGTGCGCGTACGCCACTCGGTTTCGTATAAAAACCTGTTTGCTCCGTTAATTTATAAATTGAACACTTAATTATATCTAGTTGGTCATTTACGCCCGCAGTCGGCCTGATAAAAACTAATAGCAGGTAGTTGTATTGATAATTATACATAATTTAGCTTAAATTACTATATAAAGCGGTCACTGGAATCTGCTGTATCCCACGATATCATAGATCGAATATCAGATTACGTAACGTAATGATAACCTGTCTAATGTCAGGTTTAATAATCATAATGCGTTTATTGATTGATGAACATAAGCAATAATAATGAATTGAGACATCAACAGGTTACGAAATGTAATTAGACGCTAACTAATATTTCAGTACTTATAGATTTTTGCAATCATTATTTATTTGTGTAGGGGGAGCGATAATAAAATAGTCATTAGTCAGCAAGCGAGCCGTCCCGGGTCCCGGGGCATTTAAACAATGTAGGCGTCGGCGTGGAGTCCGCGATTGGCCATTATACCATAAATCAGCGTTGACGCGCCGCGGTAATTGGCTCGGTGACCGCGGGCCGCCGCCGCGCCGTCCGACTAGATTGCCTCTCCGTTTGATGGACCCCTGGTACTGCACAATTTCGACACTAATGGCCATGCTCTTCTGTTGCCCTAGTCTAAACGATTGATTGATTTTGGTTCGCCACATTTTACAATAACAGTCCATCCAGACTAGATTTGGTAACCAGCTGATATTTTGTAGGGTTCCTTACCGAAATAATAAAAAATAACCCTTATGGAGCGACATCGTATGTCTAAATGACTGTCGCAGCACTCGCAGCTACTTATTTATACTTTGCTAACCTACACACACGTACTCACCATACACGTGACAAATTATTCATATTTTTTATAACTGTTTTTAAACAAATTACAACAAGCGTTGAAAATAACGGAATTTCCATAACAATGGATCTATGTTCATGTTGTATAAATTATGCGGTATCGATACTTCGATAGTATGGAATATTTAACCGCCTGAATAAATAAATGTTTGTCAACAACTTGAGAGCGACAAGAATGTAATGGCAAGTTATTCTAGGTAAACAGTTTACTATCCTTGAGTCCTTGACATTGCGAACGATTCTTGGATTAGGATTAATTGCATTATTATCCAAATAAGTTTTAATTCAAGGTGCCATTACAATGTGTTCAAACTGTTTAATCCGGATATGATTATTCAAATAATAGCACTTTATATCATCCTTGGATAACACTATAAACTAGTTACTTATATGTAATAGTAGGCTCCTAGGCTCTTATTAAATTGAAACTATGTTCTAATAAACGCCATTTATAAGTTAAGAGGCAAGTTTATTTTGTCGTTTTTATATCTACATTTTTCGCGAGCAGTCACGGGCCATCGCTTGTGTTACCATAACATAAATAATACATTTGACATTACTAAACGTGGTTTTCCATTTAAATTTTGTATAAATAATGTATTTTTCTGAAAGTCTATAATAGGTCAGCTCTGTCAGTACGAGTGTACAAGTTAAACACTTGACGGGTCGAGTCGGTCCCAGTAGGTACTCATGTGACTCGAATGCTTGTATCATTAACATGCTTTCGCACACAATGACTGACGTTGACACACGACCATAAATTACAAATGAAAAGACGCCAACTTTCTTTAACAATTCATAGACTATCGCAACTAAGTTTTACACAACAGCAAGCACAGACATTTTAAAACATTCTCCAACAAAGATTTTTATTTCAAAACGATTTCGCCACATAAATAAAATGCGAGGAGAGGCTTTAACATTTTATGACTTGTTAAATTGTAAATTGTTATTACTTTGGAGAAAAATAAACCTATAATCGTGTATGAATGTTAATTAATTGATTTCTTACGAGAGAGGACTGTGTTTTATAAATAATGTGTCTCCGTTTATTTGCTACGCAATTAATTTTATTGTCAGTAAATAAAGCTAATAAAGAATGCGTTAATAAAGATAAAATATATGAGGGTTGGCGATGAGTGACTGATTGTTTATTTATTACATTGTACAGATACACGATATAAAGAGTGGGTTATCGATATCCGTGAAGTGGTAGAATAATAATGTCCTAAGTAATGTCGTCAGTAGTTTTCGAAAATATTAGTGTTTCATAAATCCTGTTAGCTGTTGTTTCTGAAGCGAAATTTGTGTCACGTAAACCGTGTTGAAGGCTAATGTACGGATCCCAAACGTAAAACGAACATAACACGCCTAGTATAAGTGCCGATAAATCTTCCGTTTTCAAAGTGACAGTTGCTAACTCCGCTCTTCAATACGTATCCACAATTCACACTGAATATAAAGACTTCACTGTAATACATACACGCGTAGTATTAGGTACACACGGCGGCACATCAAGCTGTACATTTCCAGTATAACTTGGCCTCGCTTTGTATAATTTTCCCGTACAACGAGAGATTTGCATAAACTGGTTTGGTATAGCTTGATTGGCCGTCGTGCGTACCTATTTTACGACAACAACCATTACAATAAATCGAGATAAACAACGTATTTTCTGATTACATTTGTTCAGGCTAAAAAATAAGTACGACAGTTGAATATAAAACGCAAATAAGAGTCCTAAAACAGATATATTTGTGTTTTTATTCAGTTGGAATGGCTCCAACGACCGTCAAATCTATTTAGATGACGTCACGAAGTTTTCAGTGCTGTACGAAATAAAACGGTCTGATTTCATCTTTAAATGATAAAATTGTTGGAAAGAACAGTTCCAGTGCGCTCGTTGGTTTGGTAGTAATTTTCCGAAAGACGTTTAATAGTGGCACGAGCGCGGGCGTGTCGTGCCGGGTGACAAAAGCACTGCACTAACGGCGGTCCATTTGTCGGCGAGCACGGAAGGCGCCGCGTTCCCCTTTATTTCTGCTGCTCAGAGCACCGCTGTGCCCGATCGCAATATCCTGGAAGCCATGCAAATGGCGGCCCAACTACCGCGTGCTGCTCGTTTTTATGCTCTCCTGGTACTAACTGCTTTTGTTTTCATTGGGGCTTAACTTTTTAATGCGCTGGGTGTCATTTAATTAAGTAAACTAATAGATATCAAATGATTTTAGTAGTTAGGTCCATATCTATAGGTGTTTATTTTTCCCTGTAATTAACAAATCACTTCAGAACTATAAATGTAGTTGTGTTCCTGTGGTTTAAAATTGCTTTCAAAATATAGACAGTAATCAAACGATAACAAAGTCACCTTGCGACAATCATGGCCGGTGCACTTTGGAAGACATGTTTAAAAACATTTCACGCTACCAGTGCCACATTCACTAACTGTATTATTTTATCTGTTGCAGGTAAGACAGAACTGGCCGGGCAGGTGAGAGTTTTATTCTCTTTGCGGTTCTCGGGCGACATGTGTGAACTTTATTATGGCCGCCTTTATTGTCCTCGGACCTGTGCCTCGGACAAACGACGCGCGAGCCGACCACATTCCGCCAGTCGCCACACCCGCCACACTCGCCACCCTCTCGCTGAAACGTCACGAAAATCACCATTTCATAGGCATATAGTAAACTAGACGCGCCTGTTTGATGAGTTAGAAACACTCGCAAACAGTTATAAAAACAACACAAAAATGTAGTTTTCATGAGCATGCGACAACTCGACAAGCGACATACTTATTTACACAAGTACTTATGTTATCGCAAAGCAAATTTACACGCTTGAGCAACGGTTCCGCGGCAGTAAATTTATTATAAATTACGAGCTGTGGTGTAAAAAAAGTTATACCGTCTCATTGTTTGCGTAGTCGACGATGCGTGTGAACTTTAATGTCCGCGCCATTGTCGCGGCGGGCTCGCTAAACGACTTACATCAGCGACCATTCAGCCGAGCACAGCCGCGCATTAGGCCTGCATTAAAGCTGACTTAGCGCATTAGCACTCATAACAATAACGGCCGACTGAGGCGAATTACTATTTATTGCTGCTATTTTGAACGACATTAAATTACAGCCGGCACTGGGCGACGTGAGATACATCCTTATCTCGCACGTTATTGCCGCTTTGACCTATTCGACGCGGCTAATAGCCGGCACCAATTGTTTGTAAGTGTGCTGACTACGAGGAGGTGGAGATACCGCGCGCGGACGGTGTCCCTGCGTAATGATGGCAGATACGATCTGTGATTTCATCGTCCCAATATGAACACGAGGCGATAAACCGAAAGTAAACCGTTGATAGCTGATTGATTCATTTTAGTGTAGATAAAGTCACGTTGTGAGGCGACAGGGTTTATTGCCCAAGATTTTATTGTCTCGTCGAGGATATAAAGAGGTCGCGCTGTACGCGCCAGGCCACGTTTTCTCGCCAGGCCACGTTTACTCGCCTAATGGCTTTTGCAATATTTATTGGTCTAATTTAGAATAAAGTATTTTTGTGGTAGATGTATCGCTTTATTCAAGTGATAAAAGTTAAATTTATTGTCTCTTTTTGTGTCGGTCTATGAAGATAAATATTCAATTTGCTGCGATAATATTTCTAAGAAACGAGTCTGCAGTGCAATTTGATTAAACGAGGTACTAAAATAAATACGAGGAGGTAATTTGGTTAGAGAAGTCGGCCATTTGCATTGCAGCTCGTCCAGGAAATTGCTATTGGAGCCGCGCGGCGTCGTGGCTGCCTGGCTACTCGCCGTATTAAGTACTCGCTGATTATCAGCCACCGTGACGGTAACTGCCCACTTCCATCCTCCGGTACATTCATTAACGTCACACTTATATTAATTTATTGCGCAAACCATAACAAATTAAAACAAAAAGAAAATGGACGAGGCTGTGAGCATTACATCTGTCAACAAAATACAACTGCAAAATTTGTAATAACGGTAAACGCGATAAAACACGATAATGTCTTGAATGAAAACATAGTTACAAAACGCAATTAGTTAAATCTAAACAGATAACATCCATCTGATCTATTAGTTTGGAGTTATCTATGAAATTATCTCAGTGGCGAAGCCTTCAATAGTGACTGGAATTATTTCATGAATTCGTGTTACATCTTAGCGGTGCCGCGGTGGTCCCGACTCTCGGGCGAACGGAAAAATAAATCATTATTCTACTACGTTTCCGTTTCGCTTTTGTTTTCTACACCGCAACATTATGTTTTATTTGGAGAGCTGTAACAGTAAAATATAGCGAGACTGAAATGAAAATTACTATGTACGAGTATTCGCAGTGTATTGATCAAAGATGATACGTCATTCGATATTTTTTTTGTTGAACAGATGAGTGGACGTAAGTACAGTCACGAGCACTACAAATATATTACAAGCAAGCAGCAACCTTTATGATAAAATGTGATTTCGTACGGAAAATCGTTTTTTTTTCGAACATAGTATTTTGGAAGCCATGCTATTACGAAATAGGTCTTATCTCGAAGTAGAAACCGTTATTTTACGAGAAAATCGCTTTTAAATTTTTATAAGTGTTATAATCAACTCGCGACTGTACGCACGACGACCAATCAAGGTATACAAAACCAGTTTATGCGGATCTCTCATTGCACGGGAAATCTATACATAACGAGGCCATGTTATACTGGAAATGTACAGCTTGATCTGTCGCGTGTGTACATACATATGTATTTACATCGATAACGTTTGTTACGTCTACGTTTTTGTTACTAATCACAATTATCAGTTTAATTAACGCTAAATATTTGCATAACAATGTTCTGACTTCTGATTACCACTATGTGTTAACTAGGTCATGTATGTATGTACCGTGTGTTATTCGCAAGGTCAATGTATTATATTCTGACCATATTTTTTTTGTATTAAACATTTTAGCGTCTCTCCATTTGTAATACGTATTATCACGTCACGATTATGTGACCTGATTGTAGTACAGAGTTTACTTACGGTCTGCCAGTTTTCACTCTTATGCCCTAAGTAATAAGGTTGAGAACTGGTCGACTGCCAGTGAGTTCGGTAGTGCAGACTGCACATCAAGCTACACGAAACTGTCAAATTTACACAATCATCTTTGAACCTAATGCTATATTAGCGATAAAGTTGTAAATCTATTAAAGTTTGACAGATTGTAGTAACTTAATGTGCTGGCGTCTGTACTTATATGGACGTACCGTGTAGAAACTAAATCTACTAAGAAACCGATTGCACTATCTGCAAGGTCTTAAGGACTTTGGACTTAGGACATTCCTGGTCAAGGCCAGTCCTATTTTTCCATGAAATAGTATCCAGATCCACACAAAGTTTTTTTACTGCCAGCTCCCAGGATAGAATGTACATATTAAATGTTTTATGATCCGGCCGGCAGTCCAGCACTAAAACAACAATGTACAACAGCCAAAGCATTTATAATAGTGGTTTTAAATTTTTAATACTGTAATTTGCGAGCTGCGAACCGTTCGTGCCGCTGCCGTCCTAGTACTTGTAGCACGGACGTACCGCAGTGAAGTGATGTAAATGATGTAATTCACTTTGCCGGCCTACTACTGTTTGTTTTCTGTGACTTTTTCCACGATACCACGGTAAAACGGCTATTAGCGTGAGTGCATAAGAGTAGCACGTTTTAATTATTTAATGAACGCGGCTCGGCGCGTCGAGCCACATGGCCGCGCGGCTGGCCAGCCCCGGGCCCCGCGGCCCCGCCAAATGTGCCTCTAATTACACAGCCCTACTTTTAACTAATAACTTGCTAGTGGGTACAAATCGCTCGCATTATTTTCAGTTACAACATACATTAAGACTAGCCCACGGTTAATTCACTCCTATACAACATAATTTATTATAAAACGTAAATTACTCGACGCAATTACTTTGTCTGTTTTACTAAGTGGATTAAAACTGATTCTTTTGTTTTCATCAGTATTCTCATCTGAATACTTTGAATCGGGGCAGGCCGACTTTGAAGTTTTATCTCTGTATAAATTGTATTAGTTGAATTTTCTTAACTTTGACAACGTAACCGTTTCTACAAATTGAAGTTTCTTCGAAGATTCTTTGCGAAATTAATAAAGTTTTAATTGAATCTGTTCAAGCAATTTTCGGTAGATGTCAACTCTGATATGTTTTGGCTTTTTAAAGTAAGCATTAGTATTTAAATCATAACAATGATAATATAACAATTAATTATAATAATGATATCGATGTTACCATTCCGCATGACGAGACCCTCGTGAAAGCTGAGAAAGAGAAACAAATAAAATATCTCGACTTGGCACACGAGATTGTTTACATATGGAATGTAAACTCGGCTATCATTGTGCCGATTGTCTTAACGGCCTATGGCCTGATGGCCAAGAGCCTCGACCAACATCAGTCGAGGCTCTCCTTAGGTGGTTGGATCAAGGGCCCGATTCAGAAGGCAGTACTCCTCGATACGGCCAGCATTGTGAGGAGGTTCCTGTCTCTGGAGCCGTGACCACCGGTAGCTTGGATCCTGCTCCCGACACCGGCGGGCAACTATTTTTATATATTTTTTTTAATAGGTTTTTTTTAAGAAATATTTAATCATTTATTAAATAAGATGATGAAATGCATAAAGGAAATAACAATTAGTTTTCTTGTTGCCGTTGGTCTGTCGTTCTGTGGTGATCTGTGGTTCACGTGACCACAATTCCTTTGTCCGTGTGACAGAAATTCTCGGAGCTTTGCGATCCGTCACGATAGCTATCTCAGTTCAGACATTCAGCCGAGGATATCTTGCTAAAGCAGCAAAATTGTCGTAATTTCTTTGAAAAATCTTATTGTTGCCTTAAAATTATTTAACGCGATACCATTACTTATTAACGCCTCTGTAGGTAATAAAGCAAGTTAGCAGCGCATTGAATCCCGTCACGAGTGACGCGAACGTCGGTAAATCAGAGTTAACGCTTTCTTTGCTCCGGCGGATTTATGGCGGAAGGCTCGACACCTCGCTCGTGTATCTTCTGTAGCTTCATGCTCCCCTGGTACTACTGGTGCGCATCTGTGAACCACGCCGGCGGCGGTCGACACTCCCAATCGCTGTTTACGTTGCATTTTATTTGAATAAACTCACATTCGACTCAGGAGATAAAATAAACAGCGCTGATGTTTATAATACTTCACCTCCACTTATAAAAACATACCTATCTTTTTATCGCAGCAAATTCCTCGCGCAAAATAAAAACGCTTTGAATATGACAGGAATAAATGAGATGTCTTGTACTTGAAATAGTGCGACGATAGTGAGAGCAATCGATCACAGGAACTCGCACGAATTGCAACATTTATATAGATCCGTCCCGAGCTTTCCCACTTTTATCCCGGCGGGAGATTTATATTCACGCGCGACACCTCTACGCCCTTTGAAGTTGTTAGATGGGGGGAATAAATTCTTACCGCGCTCCGTCGTTGTTTTTAATTAAAACGCCATAAAGTTTAATACTTTATTATGTTTAGAACAGAACAGAAATGATAATTACCAAGAAATAATGTTTAGCTAACAAACACATCGTAATAAATCAGAAGGGTAAACACATAAAAGTCGGTGTAAATGTTAAAAGCCATTACCGGAAGCCATTGTCCGAGTGGTGAGTCAGGGCTCGAGTGTGATCTCCACTTAATCCGGTGTACGCGGATAACAACGCTAACAATGTGATAAAGCGGCTCCGGACACGTCGCACTCGCTCGCAATAACTATAAACTATCAACCGCAAACGTCTGCCATCTTGTACCCGGACTCGATGAAATATCCACCTCTCCCTCACTCCTCCAGGGAGGGCAGGAGCGCTGTCTCCCTCTTCCACCCTCAGGACTAGTGCACACGAGCGTCATAAACGCAGCGTCATTTTGCCACTTGGAAATTCACATCTCGTACACAGATTTTTATTGGAATAGTAAAAACAAATAAATGAAACGGATATATTTTTCTGTTTAATTCACATACTTTTTGGTTTTTCCGCGTGCTGGCAGTAAATATTTCAGTTTATTTTTGCTACATGTTTTTCATCCGCTTTCCTGTTGCATTCCATCTTTATTTCCCTCTGCTAGTATGTTACGGAATTTCTCGTCTGTACTGCTTCACGATAGGTGAGCTGAATATCTGCTGTTTCGTATTCTCCTGGTATTGGAGTTTAAATTACACGAATTAATCCAGTCGGGTACTTCGCCTTCCCTCGGGATGAATGTGTTTACGGACCCGATCTCGCATGATATTTTTCTTACGAGACCGTTTCAAGCAGCTGGTTATTTAAGGATTAAATCTGTTTAGAAAAAACTTTGAATCTTTTCTGCATAATTATTACTATTTTAACTATTTTGTCCAAATAGTATTTCCTAAACAATGAGAATGTTTTCATTGTTGGGAGTGGGGACGTAGTATGTTTCGTTATTACTATTTCAGGAATTGGCGTCAATGTTTTAGAAATTCAAGTATTTGTGGATTTAAATATCATTCTGTTATTTTTGACTGCTAGGGACTAAGTGCTAATCACGGTTTATTAACAAATTCAAACAATAAAATGTATTGTTTGTCATTGTGCGTATTGTATTGAATCGAGTATCACAAAGAAATGTTTTAGTGATTCAATGGTTGAATTAGTATGGCGATCACAGAGCACTTTCTCAATGGCGCGATGTCGCATGAATTATTGATGTAGGGTGGAGCAGCGAGGCAGACGCGGCCAAACGCGACATCTCTGCACACCATTTTATTGTTATAAATTATTCTTTTTCTTTCCGACCACTTTTATTACTACATCACACAATTCGCTGACTTTATTGCCCCTCATCACATTGAATACCTATTCGTTGTTATTTTTTGTGCTGATTTACACGCAAGTAATTGTAATGTATAAGAATTTTTATTCCCAGCTATAAAACACTTAATTGAAATCTTGCCAAGGGAGGTTATAAACCGTGTATTAAAATTTGACTTCAAAGTTGTTTCCTTTGAACAATAAAACACACAAAACATTCAATAAACGTGTCATTAAATCCCATTAATAAAAAAACAATAATATTTCGAGGGAATGCAATTTGAACGTCGCTTCGCATCGTTTATTAGGAGGTCATTATAAGTGGAAGTGAAATGACATGCATATTATTTAAATTAAGATTTTAAAGCGCTCAACGAGGCCTTCCGGCGAGGTATGTTTGAGCGTTCGTCCGTCACTGCTCGTCAACAGGTTCTCAAACTGTTAATCAATTACACACACCGTTGGTTCGCGCGCTTTTTCCTCGGCGTAATGGATACCGCAGTCCGCAACACACGTACCGGTAATAAGTACGTAGCCATGTATGTACACAGCGAGGCGGTTGGGTTCACGCACGAATGCCTCGCCGAGTGCGAGGGTAAGCTGAGCGCCTGAGCGGCCGACTAGAGCTACACGCGGTTGTGCTCGTGTGCGGTTGGCTGTTTTTTATTCGTGCATGTGTGGCAGCTTTATACTGGTCGTGGGGCGAGGACGCACAGTGTTTTATGAAGCTCTTTTTTCGGACATCGCATTTTTATTAAAGTGGTTAATAGATATAATCACTTTAAAGCAAAATTTCGAATCCCCATTAAGCTATCAAGTCTAGTTTCTGAGATATATTTTTTTGAAAATCATCATATTTTAAGTCGGATATTTAGAAAAAAAATCATTTCTCATAAACCAATTATAATATGCAATAATGATGTTAGAAGCATCGATAGCGCCTCTTATGCTGCATATTTCAAAATACAAATGAACATCATAACCTGGCTAGATCCAAATTTATACGAGATTTTTAGTTTTTAGCTTTTCTTAATTTTCGCGAGGATTCTGCCGTATTGGGAAAAGTTATTTACGCCAACATTGTTCTCTTTACTTCCCCAATACACAACTAAAATTTCACATCCCAATTCCGTGGAATCTAGAAACTACAACCTTTTTAAGTTTTGTCCGGATTTTATGTCGTCAGGGTTGTCATGCTCTCAGAAAAGAAAATTATATCCGGATCTGATTTGTTTTGTCAAAAGAAACAACTACAACAACAGCATTTTCGTTGATATATAAATAAAGTAGTTTGGCTTATCTGGTTATGATAAAAATATTATTTGCATTCCAAGTTAATTGAATTGGCAAAGATTTTGACTTTTGACGTAGGACTCTAAATCCACCTAAACTATTTTGATTTAAACCCTAGTTTGAAGTACCAACGTACTACATGATTGATGATACGCAAAAGACACGCTCGCAATAGTAATAACATAAGCTGAGAGTACCTCCACGCGGTGAAGGCGGTAACAGTTTTCTGGCTAAAACTCCCACTAACTCGATTTGCGTTCTTCCGTACGCTTAGATGCCTTCGGGCTATAAAAATAGGTTTTAATAATCGATCTTGAATATAAATTGAGTTATTAATATCCGGGTAATAACTGTGACAACCCTAACAAAAAAAGAAAATTTTGAATAACTTCTAGATTCCATGGAATTGGGATGTGAAATTTAAGTGGTGTATTGGGGAAGTAATAAGAATAATTTTGGTATAAATAACTTTTCCCAATACGGCACAATCCTCGCGAAAATTAAGAAAAACTAAAAACCAAAAATCTCATATAAATTTGGATCTAGCCAAGTTACGATGTTCATTTGTATTTTAAAATATGCAGCATAAGAGGCGCTATCGATGCTATTAACATCATTATTGCTTATCATACTTGGTTTATGAGAAATATTTTTTTTTCTAAGTATCCGGCTTAAAATATGATGATTTTCAAAAATTTATATCTCAGAAACTAGGCTTGATAGCTTAATGGGGATTCGAAATTTTGCTTTAAAATGATTTTATCTATTAGCCTCTTTAATAAAAATGCAATGTCCGAAAAAAGGGCTTCATAAAACACTGTGGGACGGCTGGATGGCTGGATGGCATCGCATCGCGCCGCGTCGCGTGTGTGCCGCTGCTATTTTTCGAGAGCCCGCTTGCGTGTACGGTGTCGTTTTTGCGCTCTCTTTGTTTTATTGTTTTCCTTTGCGACTACAAAAATGAGCGGTGCCGTCGTTATTGTTCACTCGGCTCTTGTCTCGTACTGCCGTTCCGAACGATTTCTTGAGCCGGTTCGGTTGCATTATAATGGCATTATTAAATGCTGTAATAGACAACAGTTTTTGCCTTGTTAACGCTCTATTCATGTCTGCTTTTTGTGAGGTTCGTAGACAACTAGACATAAAAGTTAATTGTTTCGTCGGGTACACTGATAAAAAATATGACACGGTAACTGATTTAAAAGGGCTATTTAAACAATAGAAGTTTTAAGATACGGCTATCGGGAAAGCTCGGGCCTCTCATTTACATAAGGACGTAGAGTTAACGTCCGCGGCCCAAATAAAGACGGAACGTAATTTGCATATGCAAATTTCTCGTCGTTTTCATGCAAATACTTACTTGGTGTATTACAGACGGCTTAATGGTACTTACACAGCCTCTAAGATCCCCTGGGCGCTTCGAATATAACGTACACTTGCTGTTTATTCCTGATACAATAAAACGAGACATATTTTAATTTACATGTTGTTTCAAGACGTCTTTCATATCGTGTGTGTCCTCAAAATGGTTAAACACGACACCTTTTCCGCAATTTCGTTGCTAATGAGAAACATAATAGGATGTCTGTGTGTTCAACGCTGTAATGTTTGTATTGTACCACAATCAAAAAGCATTTGTGGCTGCAAACAGGTTTTCTGTGTGAGGCATCAGAAATGTCAATCATCCTATTGAGTCGAGAGATATTTTTTGCGTCGGAGCTCATCTTGTTCGAGCCATGATAATAACACTTCTCGAGTACCTAATTGTGGTGTCATTGCCTTTTAAGCAACTTGTTGTATTAACAAAAACACTTACTGTTGCTTATAATGACATTTATTTTTGTTTTAACTACTATTATCCTGAAATTAACAGTTGGAAATACAACAGCTACGTTGTGTTTTCACGTGTCGAATTTATTTAAAACTCGTGTTTACAGTATCTGGCTTGCAGTGTATTTTATAAAACATCTGCTTACATTGTAAAATTGATGAATGATGCTCAGATCTCGTCGTTATGTAAACAAGTTTGGATACTTGTTCCACTCGTGTATGTAATATATAGATATTGTTCGTAACTGTCTTGTTAATATAAACTCTAAGATTTATTATTTATTCACGATGATGCGACAAATCGCTGCGTTTGTTGGAATTATTATCAACGTCGCTTTAATGATAGGGCGTGGGACAGCTCGATTAACTTTCAATTACATTGCAATGTGATTTACGGATTCGTACTGCATTGTAGCGTTCCCAACTCAATATATATTTGAATTTTGTTATGGCTTTTGAGCTTTTTTAAATAATATAATTATTATTTTATTTCTTTATTAACTTATACATATAAACCTACTCATGTGCTAACACTAAACCTACCTACCATTGTGTAAGACGTTACTAAGGTTTGTTTCTTAGAAAACTGCACATTCCACAGACAAAAGACAACACATTAAGTAAAACCTTTATTTACAATAACTGCTAAAACAAACTTTACACAGGCATTAGGTAACACGGAAGAAACGACACATGTTAAAGGCAAAGTGCATTCAAATCGTTTAGTTGTCTGGAATTATTCTGTGTCGATGTAGACAATAAAACGTCTGCGTCGTCGGTCTCGGAGCCGCAGTCTCCGATAACATCTCCTCTCGCTATACAAATAGCGCTATTAACCTTAACACCGCTAAACGCGGCATGTTGAGAAACGCTGGCCCTTCCATCTCACTCACACGCAGTAAAAACTCAGTCCAACTCTTTCTCACGTGAGCATTAGGAGCATCGCGTGTTTTAAAATAAAGGGCGAGATGAATTAAACTGATAAGTGGAGTGTTCGAGACCGTACGTGACATAATGTGTGGTAATTGATAAAATAAACATTAAGCACTAGTGGCACTAGTTTAACGAGATACGATCACGTGAAGGTTTTGTTTGTAAGTCAATGTGGGACACTGACAAGCTTCGGTTTGTTTATTGAGTACTCGAGTCGATTGAAAGAAATATTATCATACTTTGTACAAATATTTGTTGTATGTGAAACTTGTTTGTTAGGGATCTTATAAACATTTTATTTAGTTACATGTGAACTTCTCTATGTTAGTAGTCTATTCTGTTTTAATTTAGGAAACTTGCGAAAGTAGTCGTTGTTTGTTCCGAAGATCCCCAGAAAATGAAGGTTTCCCTTCTTCATTTTCTGGATACTGTATTTTCTTTTTCGGACGCGAAAGTGTAATTTAGATTCTCAAAAAATACCTGTACACTATAATTATGACATTATGGAACTAATAGCCTCATCTCGATATAGACATCATTTGTTTTTATTGGCGCATATCAATAGACCGGATGCTTTCGAAACAATTTTGCAATGTGGGAATCCCGTTGTAAAATTTTATTTCGATAAACCAACATTGTACGCAATTTTGATCTAAAAATAATCTAGCAGTAACATACAGATTTAAATTGACGAAATACATCCTAGATTCTTAGGTGTTGTCATCGTCAGGTTTAATTATTGAAATATCACAATAAACCACTTTTTTAATAATATAATCTTAATTCTTCCACGATCTACCAGGATGCCAGCGACGAAAGGAGTAATCTGTAGTCTCCTGCTGAGTTTATAACGGACATTTGATTACCGACTGTTTTGTAGCATTGGCTATGGTTTACAGATCTCCCAGAATTCCCTGAATTACCAGCAAGACATAAATAGTAGAGTTACTATGAATGAACCAATAAATAAAAAGACCTAGAATTTGCACGATTTTGAACGTCTATGGAACGTGTTAGGTAGTTATAAATCGTTAATGGAACTAATTTCATGATACAATCAAATAATTACGCTTTCCGATGAAACCGTTTTTGCAACGCGAAATTGTGATCCAAATACAATCCGGGGTATTCAAAACAACATAAAGCACCAGCATATTAAATAAACAAGCTTAATTTATAAGCCAACCTAAACTGTCAGCAGTGTCAGCATTTCAATGCAAGCTCTGATTTAAAATACTTATGAACAAACACCCCAAATTGGGGAAGCTAATGCAATACAAATTATGCATGGGGTTGCTGCGGGCAACCGGCAACGTGAGCATATGCCAGTAATTTCGGCGCGCGCCATCGACGTTCAACGCCCGTGACATCAAAGGGTTCTCTCGATTTAATCACAATTTGATTAGATTGGAATTGGTGCTTAATGAGCTTTGTGTGCGTTCGCAGCGAACCTAATTTACCTTGACTGATGTTTGAGATTCGATTACTCACTAATACTAATTTCTCTATCATGTTCAAGTATGCTCTTCAGCCTCTTCATAATATAGTTAAAACACGCAGAAGCTATCCAAAGATATAATCTCAATATTTTATATCGGTACTACTGCTTCGTAAATAATAAAATAGTGTTATTTCAAAAACATTTTCCAATTTCATCCGAGCATTTTGCTCCGAATCTCGTTCGCTCGTAAAAGCTGCACAAGAAAAAATTAGAGATGTCATGGCCGCTTTCTTTGCGCGGCTACGGTCATAATTTCATTTTCTTCGTCGGGGTAACATGAGGCAACGGAGCTCATTTCATAAACCCATAATGCGGTCGCTGCATCCCGTTCGCACTCGTCGCGAGGGAGCAGGAGAGGCAGAGCTATAAAAGTGTTCCCGTCGAAGTTTGAGCTCTACGACGCTCTGTGTAGACACAGTTTTCGGTTAGATAAGTCGGCGGGTGATGTCTTCCGCCCTCGACAAACAGCACACTACATAAGTAGAAGTTTTCTGCTTCATTTATTAGCAGGCGAATGTCGACGTGGAGCCAATAAACCGGCGTGCTCGCTGCTCGCCACCCTCTCCAGACGATTTATGAGTGAAAGTCGTACTAATTCCACTAACAGCGCTCCCCCAATTTGAATGTTAATTTTTAACAATTTAAGACTGTTTAGTGACTTTGTTATGAGTTGAGACGCGTCTGGTGAATTCGTAATATCCGTCTGTAGCTCATTCATTTCAGATTTGCGCTCGAATGGCAGCTGTAAAGGTTGACGTTGTAATGCCATTTTACGATTATAGTATACTGTAAGCACCCGTGTACTGTGAATTAATGAGAGTCTAACAAATCTCGTCTTGTCGCAGAGTTATTCAACGTATTTTACCGAAAAGATATAAAACAAGAATTCGCAGAATGAAACCCAAACCGATGTTCCTTTTGTGAATACAAATATCTTACTTATCAATTACTGAACATGAATTACGTTATATTGTAGTACTTTATTCTTTCCAGGTAAGTTTGCGGGTTCGAAACGATTTGGAAGTTCGTCCAATCTTGGGTAATTTTCCATCCACATACAGGTAAGTGCAAAAAAAATGGTAGGGCGAGAAATACTTGAATGTGTGTTCATAAAGGCATTAATAATATTGGTTGGCTTTGCATAATTAAATGTTTTCAGTAACCTTTGAAAGTGAAGGCATCGAGTGATTATGCATAATGATGGATTAGCCTGGCTGCCATCAAGCGTCATTACGCGAGTGTGAGAAGAATATTGTCATAGACACGTTATTATTCTTATGATTATACTCAATCTATAGGATTGAAGCTTTACGTGAGAATGTTAGCAAGTAGCCTACCTGCTTAGACATTTTATTCGGCTCATGTTTTTTTTCCAAGGTGAGGCGTTCAAGGATTGTCACGCGATTTTCCTTAGTAGGTACATTTCTTTGAACTTATCATAATTTGGCTTATAAATACAAAAAGCTTAGGACCCAAAAAAAGGAATAAGATGTGGAGTTTTTCCAAGTAATTCCATTGCCGTTGTAATGGAACATGTATAAAGAATAACTCTTTATTTGAGACAAGAAAATAATAACTTTTGCATGTAAATATTTTGTGATAAAGTAGAAAAAATAAAGAGGTGAAGCAGTTGAATAAACACTTACCAGGCTTGCAGGAGTCACAAAGACGTTTATAAAGCCACTGTACCTCTGTAAACTTCCTCATAAACCTGTATGGCGATCAAAAACAAATAAACCCCAAATAGAATAGCTCACACGTTTAAGAGCCGGCATTGCTCGACATCCATAGCTCATTGACTCCCAGGGGCACACGCCCGAGATATTGCTCGGTAATTGTCTCCATTGCCCCGGCTCCTCCTCTAGTTCCGTTCATTAAATAATTAATTTGGATTGAGGTAAACCATGTCAATACTAGTACCAACAGGTATATTGTAACCTTAGCAAATACCCAAATCCGACGCGAGACTGCTATATTATTTACCCGAGGGTAAATTCCCTCCTTTGATCTCCCTCCCCGACATTTTCTTATACCCTCCGCTTTAATTATTTTGCCTTTGAGCCTCCCTCTGCGCTCGTGGAGTGAATTTTAAGAGGCTGTCACAAAATGGACTCTTAATTACGAGTCGACCAAGTTTTATTCGTAATAATTAATAAGTTTCCTTTAATGTAACGTTACGAATGTTATTGCTTTAAATAAACGATAAGATCACTGTCCCTACGGGTCTCTGTTTCTCTCTGACCAGTCATAAATTGCTGACATTTTAGTAGTTAATTAGAAACCAGCGCTGACTTTTGACTCGATGTTGACCTAAGTAGAAGTTTCAGTTTCACAACTTTGAGCTCTAAGTATGTCAAATTACCGACTATATAGAAAATCAATTCTGTTTTCGCAAAGAAACAGAACCTTTTCATTTTCTCCAGCGTATACGATTTAAAATGATTACAAGGTAAAAGTTCAAAGCGAAAGAGCCATTGTGTTCATGCTCATCACAACAGAAAACTCGACAAGTTTTTATTATAGGTACTTTTGTACGTCACCCTGTATTCATTATCATTCAAAGCATTTTTTTTTCGTTTCAAAAGACTTGGCAGTTTTGCTGACATTTTCAACACCCTAGCCTATTTGTTTGGATATTTATTTTATTCCCCAAAACATTTGGAAATAACTTGATTCTCTCACATATGAGAAAGAAAATGAGATTGGAACCCTATTTCGTTACATTTGTTGTCCTTGTTTGACCTCATTCAATAATAATGCTGTTTTAGAGAAAGGACACGCGTTTGATGTCTCTTCTATCTATCGTACAGGGCTCGCTTCATTCGATATTCGAGACCAGAGACACATAAACAGGAGTTAGTAGACTATCAACACAATTTAGAAGTGGCGAAGAATTGTTACTATATTCTAGCGTCGAACATACCAATAAATAAAGCGTGACGGTTATTCATTATTGAGTTCGAGTCGTGTATAGTTTATCTTCTTAAATACACGTAGTTTGTATCGTTCAAGTCAAGATATAGGAGATGACAGAGAATAATTTTATTGAGGAAGTTACCCCAGGTCGGTCGTTAAACGCCGACTGTGGCGATCAAGTTAATCCATTACGATTTTATACTGTCGTAAATGTTTCATGACTGCCGTCAACTGTTAAAAGTTTATTTGCCATAATTACAAAATTAAAATTCTCAATTGACTTGGGAAGTTTTAAAGTTAAATACGAAGAATGGTTGGAGTATTAAACGGAATAGTGCTGTGATTTGATCGAACGTTCAATTAACTTTGATTGGATAAAAGATAAACGAAAAATCATATTTGAGTAGCCGAGTTTATTATTAAAATGTTCATTAATCCGTAGAGAGATCGTAAAAATATCTAGCTTTATCGAAGTTATTTTTTCATCGAATCCCTCGTGTTTACATGCTATCAACAAAGACGCACATTAACTTTCACCCGGGAGATAAAATGGGGCTCTTATTGATAATATTAAATGCGTATAAAATCCTAATGGATTGTTTATCAGACTGTGTTCACATTTGTATTATTACTTGGTCTTTGTCTTTGTCGTAGATCGGACTGAACTGACTAATTTGAATAGGATTTACTATGACAATTATTCGGTAAACAAATTGTTACGTTCTGTCCACATGTGATAGAGCTGGCCATACGTTATTCCAAACATAAGCTTTGTTAATAACACAACGTAACGTAGGTATGTTAACAGAAAATCTAATTAATTAAATAGCGTGAGTAGTATATTAACGCGAACGGTGAAAGTAATAAGTGAATATCAGGCGAACTACTAGGAGAACATTATCGTGTCGAAAGTGTGGCGTGTGGGAAGTTTGCGTGCGAATTAGCCGGTAACAACACGGGAGGGCGCGTTAATCCTGTTATCGGCTAGGTATCCGTAACTAGGGCCGGGGCCGCGGCCGTGGTCGACACTACAACTTTTACCCGCCGCAGCTTCTTTCTCATCCACACACTTGATTGTTATTCTTTGTAGTAAGCGCCATGGTTAGTTGGTTTGTTAGAACATTGGAATCTCATGCTGAAACTGCTTAGCACTTTCTTGGTTTTATTTATTGTATATTACGGGAAAACTTTTACATTACATTTCATATTTCACAAAAGTTATATGATACCAGGGCGCAAATAGTGTAGTGTTACATTCCCCCTTCCTCCCTATCCACGTTTTTGCTTATAAATTATAGTTAATAAATAAAAGGTACCTACAACAACTAGATAAATCACATTTTTCACTGAGTTCCAGTGGAAGCAATTTGTTTTTGTACAGTAAGCAGCGGAACAAAGGAAAGCTCGGAAAACCTTGTTAACTTTTTAAAGCATTCGTTGGCTTCTCATGCATTATTCAGAACAGCCGGTGGGTATACACACGCATCCGTATGATGTTGTGTGTTTGTCACGGCCGCGTACATGTGTCCGCCACTACCAGGATAACATCGGCGGTAGCGGGCCGCTCGCTACCCTCCTCACAATTGACATTTCGCAAAGAGCCAACCCTTTTGTTGCTCGGATGAAATGTGAATTTCAATGAAAACGAGGTTAAAATTGCTCGGCCCCGACATAGCCGTGAGCCGTAAAAAAGAGATTTCATTACGGTCCATTGTTGCGTTATGATTTTCACGTTCCATTTTATTTTTAAGAATTGTTAAAGCACAAACACTTTTTCATGCAGTTTAACGTTTGTATTACAGTGTAGCGTCTCGAAAAGCTTTTAGGACGCTTTGTCGGTAGGGCAATTAACTCGGGAGAGTTGTTATTGTGTTTTTCGCTTGCTTTTACTCAATTAAAAATAATTTGAAATAATAGCAACGGCACAAAGACAAGAACGAGACGCGGCTGGAATAATTTAAGCTCCAGCCTCACCCCACGGAGTTAGCATCTTGTTTCATTAACGTGCCGTCTCGAGTAATATTTATATGAGTTGCGGATCATGAATATTTAGTTATTTACACTGCGGCCACGGCTTTAAAAAGAGCAAATTTTGACAGAGGTTCTCGCGCCGTTAATAAAATACAAGGATTATTCAGTGGAGTGGCTGCGTAACGTTATTTAATTTAATAGTTTTATTTGCGGCGGGTGAGATACACGCACACAAAGCCGTCGGACGTTAAGCTTCTTTTATCTCTCCCCGAGGCGGGATGAAAATCGAGCGTCGATATTGTGCTCGTAAAGGGCGTTTGGACGGGGGATAAATAACACGTCGTCGGGCCGTGTGCCGACTGTGCCGAGAGGAGCCGAGCACGGGTTACTTGCGAACTGCACTCGTTACTGCGCTCCTAGTACACTTTTTGTGAAACCAACGTGTTTAGCAGGAACTTGTTGTCCTATTCAAATAATAATAAATGTTGACTGTTAGTTATATTTGAGGAGTATATATATTTCAGAGGGTTGATCCATGTCGATTTTTTAATTTTGGAGAATAATAGTAGGTACATCAGTTGCCAGAGTTGTCATCTATATCGCTGCGAGCTCACTACATACCCCTAGGGAAGAGGAGGGTGAAACACAAACATTTGCGTCCCAACCCCGCCCCGGACCATTGTACTAACTACAAAACTAGAGTGACGGTGTTTGTATTGTCCGCTGTGCAATTATACTTACTCGAAATATTTATTTATTCGGTGGTTTTAATACCTTTTTATATCCTAGGGGGAAAAACCATTAAACCAGTGTTAAAGTAAAATAATCAAATCGAATGATGCAAAATAATTCTGTAATAGAAATCAAAAGAAATTATTTAAACATTAAATCAATATGTAAATGTTGTTATTTTAAATTTAAAAATGTAAATTGTATGCAAAATTAACCACTTTAGCACCGTAAAGTTTATAAATAAAATACCTACCAGCCATAAAACATCCATCGCAAATAGAATGAAGCACTTAACTGAATTTGCGTGTTTTTCAACAAATTACGTCGGCTAGTGTGAAAGAGCGAATAAAGAAGAAATACGGCCTAGAGATATAAATCAGATTACTCTCTCGCACAGCCCACTGTGCTTAAATTAAATGGCTTTGAACGAAAATTACGATGTTTTCCAAACGCTTTTATTTTGTTGTTCATTCGTCTGTGGAAATTCGCGAAATATTGGTGTTAAGGTGATATATTGAAAAAAATGTGGTTTTTCTATTTCGTATAACTTGTTAAGTATGTGGAATAGGGATTCAACATTTTGGTATATGTTTTTTGACTCTTTGGTCTAGTATACTTAAATAAGGAATACACGATTCAATGAACTTTTCTCGATACAAAAAAAATGCAAAGTTATATCTATTTTTTTACTTTTTTCGACATCACGGCGTAACGCTTAAGAATTATTCAATGGGATTTACTTTAAAACATAGAGAATTATTATATCAAAGTTTACTCATTGTAGTTTTAAATTTAATTCATTTTTTATGTTAAAAAAGGAGTAAATTCGTTTTGGCACGTACGTCGTTTTATTCCGAGCGCACGCACAATATAGCCATCTCTTTTTTTGCGTTTCAAAAGTAATTGCATCACTTTCGCTCGCTTACAAGATCAGTCGCCCGGTGGGCTTCATTGACGTCAAACCTATGACATTTTTTTGCAGATCGGTGCTATCGAATTTTCGTGATTTTAATAATTGTTTATACATTAAAAGTTAGTAGATTGTGTTAATTAGTGTTAAATAGGTATATAAAGACTATTCTTGTGATTGAACAGTACCTATAACGTATCGTTTTTCTATTTGTGACTAGTTTTTAATGGGAAAAAATATGAAACCAAAACTAAATAAAGTACAACGTTTAGAGCACAGAGCGACTGAGGGTGAGGGCTCAGAAAATGAGAAAGATTAAAAAGTAAGTATATAGTTATGTACAATAATTATTAGTTTCTATTTATATAATTGTTTATATTATGAAAAAGGCTAAAATGTACTTATATTTCATTTTAGGTTAGAAATATGTCAACAATACATTGATGTATATAATACGTCAAGATTACAGCGTGTGACAGACAATGATCACAAAAGGAATGGAGTCGCATTTGAATTGCGAAAAGAGGTGAGTTTTTAATCGATTTTTTTTTTGATCTTTATTGAGGTAAACTTGAAGGAAATGTGAGTCCTCTTATTTTATTTACTACTAGCTTATGCCCGCGGCTTCGCCCGCGTGGAGTTAGGGAATAGCCCACGGGATCTTACTTCTGGGATAATAAGTAATCTACGTATCTATCTATAATACATACATAGATTTACATGTACTTGCTTATAACTTGCAAATATTAGTTTAAAGTTATATCAATTAAATTAGATACGTGAAATATTGATACCTTGGTTTGAGATTGGACATCGGATTTACTGGATTTTATCTGAAGAGTATGTACACAAATTTTCAAGTCAATCGACCCCGAGAATAAAAAGTTTCACAGAAAATTCAACACCCCATTTCACCCTCTAATGGGTAGGAATTTCGAAAAAATTATACTTACTCTCTGTACCCGCGGTTTGGGCTGTGCGTTGGTATATCAGTCAGCCAGTCAGGGCATGGAATTTTAAATTGGGGGATAATTTTGGAAAAACTGTGATACCTACACGTATCTCATCATTTTAACTGAAGTATATATGTAGACACATTTTCAAGTTAATCGATTCCGAGAATAAAAAGTTTCTCATATAATTCAAAATCCTATTTCACCCTCTTAGGGGTGGAATTTCAAAAAACCCTTACTTAGTGGACACCTACTCTCCACAAATAGTACATTCCCCAAATTTGATGTCTCTAGGACCAGCGGTTTGGGCTGTGCGTTGATGTATCAGTCAGCCAGTCAGGACATTGAATTTTAAATTGGGGGATGATTTTGAAAAAACTGTGATACACGTATCTCATCATTTTAACTGAAGTATATGTGGACACATTTTCAAGTCAATCGACTCGGAGAATAAAAAGTTTCATAGAAAATTCAACACCCCATTTCACCCTCTTAGGGGTGGAATTTCGAAAAACCCTTTCTTATTGGATACCTACTCTTCACAAAGAGTACACTGTCCAAATTTCATGTCTCTAGGACCTGTGGTTTGGGCTGTGCGTTGATATATAAGTCAGTCAGTCAGTCAGTCAGTCAGGACTTTGAATTTTATATGTATAGATGTACTATGAACTTTCCAGTATAGAGCTAGGCATAAATAGCATTTTTCCAAGTTGACTTATACTTTTTGTTTCAGGAGTCCAAAACTGCCGACATTAGTGGCCACAGAGTTGTTGATGTAAATTACTTTTTTTACTGAATTGCTTAAATTATCGAGTCACCAATCACTGTTTCAATGCGGCCTTACAACCATTAAATTAGAATCAGAAAAAGTTTCTGGCTTTTTTTTTTTTTTTAACTTGGTAATGTCATCAAATGAGTCCTCCCACTCAGGGCAGAGCGGGAGGGACTGTCAGACTTGTACTGACTAAAATCCACGGTGTCCTTCAGTAGCCCTTTATGTTCCAGGGTCACGGTAATTCTATGAGTCCCGCGACCTCGGCAGGCTTTGGCCCTCTAGAGGGTCCCCGTCATTATGCTGACACTCTTTGAGGCGCGCGTGGAACACAACGCTCCGTCGACCCGGGCATGGTCCATGGTCGGACAGCGAGTCGCCCATTACTCGCCGCCCGCATGCCCGCACCTACGGTGGCCGGAGATCGTCTGCCAACGTCCGGCGCCGTGGGCGTCTACCACTGCGGCTGGGGTGGAGGGAGGACGCTGTCCTCTCCCTCACGCGGCCCGCCTCCTCCTTCGCGAGCATGTGCTTCGCAGAAGGAGGCGACCGCTTCCCACTCCGTCTCGCCCCGCAGCATGGCCTCGACCAATGCCGGGCGTGAGAGGTCTCCGCCTATCGCCGCCGTGAGGACACGGCGGTGCTCTGCCCAAGCGGGGCAGTCCTGCACCGTATGCTCCACCGTGTCCTCCGGGCGGTCCTCGCAGTGGTGACACCCAGGCGTTTCCTCCTTCCCCATATGACACAGGTACCTCCCGAAACTACCGTGTCCGGTGAGGGCCTGCGTCACGCGGTAGGTCAGGACGCCGTGACCCCTATCCAGCCACTCCTCAAAGAGGGGTCTTACCGCCGCGATTGCGGCGTGCCCGGACCTCGGTTGCGACAGTCGTCTCCTCCATACTGCCCTGAGATCGCGCCGGAGCTCTTCCCGCCGCGCCTCGACTTGTCGAGGCAGCAGGGATTCGCCCCGGCGCTGCGCCTCCGCGCGCCCCTCATAGACGCGCTGGAGGGCAGTCGCCTCCAGATCCCAGGGCAGAAGTTTCTGGCCTTACACACATTTTCTTGTACATTATGTAAAACAAAGTTTAAAGTACAGAACTCAAAATAAAATGGTGGTGGCCGGGATGGTGGCAGCTGGTTGTGGTAACGCTCAACTGAAACAGTTTTCGGCTGCTGTCGATTTACCATCCGTGTCGGAATACAAATACAAAATCTTGCAAGATGAAATATGTGACGAATGGGAAGTGACGGCATGGGAAGAAATGAGGAAAGTGGGGGAACGGGGGAAAGAAGCGGCAGTGAAAGAAGGAAAGCTACTAAAGATGGCATACCAATAATAGATGTAATCTTAGATGGTTGCTGGGCTAAACATTCATACAGAACTAATTATTCTGCACTATCTGGCGCTGCGACAATTATAGGTAGACGATTTCGTCAAGTTCTTTTCATGGCAGTCAAAAACAAATACTGTTGTATTTGTGCTAGAGCGGTAAAACGAAATGAGGAAGTAAAACACCATGAGTGTTTTAAAAATCTTAGCGGATCTTCAACAGCTATGGAATCCACTATTAGCGCCGACAGTAAACAGTCCATAGAAATGCATGGCGTTATCTTTGGAAGATACATAGCTGATGGAGACAGTATCTCTTATGCAAAAATACTTGACACTTGACACTCGACCATATACCTAAATCACGGTCGAAAAGATTGGTTGCAAAAATCACAAATTCGCACCTTCGATGCAACAAAGTCACAAATAGCCTAAACTGCAAAATCGAGTTATGTTTGCCAAATTGTCTCTGAACCATGCCTACATTTGGGGCACAAAGATATCCCCGAAAGTATCTCAAAATTCTACTTGATGACGCAGGTGCCTTTGTGATTATTGGCGGTTTTTACTCGGGTTTTGGGCCGACAGAGTTACATTTGACAATGCCCCCGTGCCCACGAGAGTTTGACGTGCGTTGGAGCTACAGCCAAACAAATGTATTTATGGCCATTTTTATTCTCACTTATTGGAGCGACAAAAACGTATCTATTTTTTAAGACATAAAACTAAATCATTCCTGGTGCAACAAAGTCACAATTCAGGACATTTGATTTCAACAAGCATGTCATCAGCAATCCTTTCCGGCGTTGCCCCTAAAAACGGGTACTTATCGTCAATGAAAAGACCACATTTTTGTATATTTACCTGTACTAAATTAGACAGTTGCTCAATAGCAGCTTTTTCATATTTCGCCCCTTGGCTTATAGTTGCCACATCGTCGATATTTGCCTTATACAACATGTTTTTCACCATAATATTAGCACAACTATTCGTTTTTATCCTTTTTACCACCGTCCCGTAATTAGACGCTGTTAAAAGATTTCTACTGTAATTCTAGCCACTCTCCACTTTCACTCTGTAGTATTGTCCACTCCTGCATCTCTTAGCGTTCTTCATCGGATTTTTCTAAATTTTTCAAAAACGTTAATTTTGTGGGGTTATATGTATCAGAATCCACATCGGGTCTGTCGGCATTTTCGCCATTATTAAAATCTATTTTCTTAGAAACCAATTTACGTTTTTTTTTTCTTTTTTAACGTTTGGTTGTACGTTCTTGTATTTTCTACTTGTTCTTCATATTTCTTGACTTTTCTAAAGGGCTCGTATTGTGAATAGTTTTGTGGACGGTAGTCAATATTTTCCCGGAGTTAAATGATACTACTGCCCCTGTTCATCTTGCCTGATAAGACCGTTTAAGAGCGTAGTTAACTCTTTTGCCGCCAACTAATTTGGCAACTACTCCATTAAAATTCTCTACAATGTTGCTGTCTACATTTTCAATTAAGCTCCGTGAATGTGATGCAACATTGCAGATTAAATATTTCATCTGATGCCAGAGACGTGTAAGTTTGTTAATAAGATTGGCATCTTTATATGTTGTGCACTAAAACCATACTTGGGGATTAGATTATACCAGTGAAAGAATCATCAAAATCGGTTCAGTAGTTTACGAGAAAATTGCTAACATATTTTATCTATATCTATCTATACATATAAAATTCAAAGTCCTGACTGACTGACTGACTGACTGACTTATATATCAACGCACAGCCCAAACCACTGGTCCTAGAGACATGAAATTTGGACAGTGTACTCTTTGTGAAGAGTAGGTATCCACTAAGAAACGGTTTTTTTTTTAATTCCACCCCTAATAGGGTGAAATGGGGGGTTGAACTATCTATGAAACTTTTTATTCTCTGAATCGATTGACTTGAAAATGTGTCTACATATACTTCAGTTAAAATGATGAGATATGTGTATCACAGTTTTTCCAAAATCATCCTCCAATTTAAAATTCAATGTCCTGACTGGCTGACTGATACATCAACGCACAGCCCAAACCACTGGTCCTAGAGACATGAAATTTGGACAGTGTACTCTTTGTGAAGAGTAGGTATATACTACGAAAGGGTTTTTCTAAATTCCTATCCCTTAGAGGGTGAAATGGGGTGTTGAATTATCTGTGAAACTTTTTACTCTCGGGGTCAATTGACTTGAAAATTTGTGTACATACTCTTTAGATAAAATCCAGTAAATCCGATGTCCAATCTCGAACCAAGGTATCAATATTTCACGTATCTAATTTAATTGATATAACTTTAAACAAATATTTGCAAGTTATAAGCAAGTGCATGTAAATATATGTATGTACTATACATACATAGATTACTTATTATCCCAGAAGTAAGATTCCGTGACCAATTCCCGAACTCCACGCGTTCGAAGCTGCGGGCAGAAGCTAGTAATACATATAAATAGACGAGTTTTTTAAAGTAGGTTAAATATAGAAAAATTGAAACAATATATTTATTATTTAATAAAAAATATTCATAGTAAATAAACATTTGTTATATGCCTTCATTACCTAATTAATTTTTATTACATGGTGTACTTAATAAAAAAAATGTTGAAAATTAAATATTTGTATTATTTTTCTACTCCATCCCTCCTATGTGCTAATATTTCAAATAATCCAAGAAGTGCGTACTCTGTTTTCCCGAATGCCACCGCGTACACTGCATTCGCCGCTCCCCTCGCGGGGGGCTAAGCCACGCCCATCGAGCTACGATTTATTTTCGAGGTAGCGCCTTAAATAACATGCAGATGCCAGCCACATTTTTGTGTTCGCTGAAATTACACGGTTCATTCATAGGTATGAAAAACAACATGATAATTCCTGTAAGTAAAATCAATGATTTATTATTTTCTCTTTCAGTAACACGCTGAAGTGTTTCTTCAAATGTGAACCATAAGTAATAAAATTCAAATTGTGTAAACAAAGATTCTTAACCATCAATTCTTGTTTCATCGTCTTCTTATTTTCGAGACGATCATAGAAATAAACCTGTTGTATACAAATGTGTGCGCTGTGCGCTTTGGTGAGCACTGAGCCCGAGCCTTCGCTATGATAATATTGAAGTATTGAACGATGAATTCAATTATGTTTGTATTGTATCGCAGTTCTTCAACACTTATAATTGGATCCAAGCTACAATTAGTTTCATACACACAACTGAGCCAGTCATTCGCAGTTATAATAATTATTATTTCATGAACCATTAACCTCCAAATATAGACGGCGACCAAATCACGATCCCTTCTTTTTTATTGCTTTATTTCTCGTGATATTTTATTTGATTGCTTTTTGAGAACCGGTCGTATTATTCACTGAGCGCTGATTTAATATTGAATTAAATCTTTGATGTATGTCTATGTTTAAATGTTAATTCCTATCGTGTTAAATGATTATACTTTGAGGCTATAACATATTGACATTAGTGTTTTATGAACTCATTAGCCGCTTCCGTTACATGTAAATTATTCGAGATATTTGAACAAATATGTTAACACCATGTTTTATTCAACATCGTAAGTTATTTATTATTCGGTCACGGATTTTAAAGTGCGATTATCGTGGAAATGAATCATTTCCATACCATCATAATATCTATCAAAGAGCGAACGCGTACAACTTGAGTGAATTTCATTTCCATACATACCAGGCGCCCATGCACGCTCGGAGGTTGGAAATATAAAAGTCCCTTTGGCAACGATAAAGGCGTTCCAGATTCAATGCAATTTCGTCGTGTGTCAGTGTCGCTATTCCGTGTCACATCGTGCGCTTCCGCCAGCCAGCCAGCCAAGGCGAGGCTGGGCTTTACGCGTTTCGCTTCTCATTTACAAAGGCCGCCTTGGAACAAAGTTGCATTCTTTTAGTCTGTAGCAGTTCCCGACAAGAATCGCTGCACAACCCTACTTAGGTTTTTACTGAGTCTTTCTTTTGTAATGAATAAACTCTTTGTTTTGAAAGGAGAGAAGCGAGCTCAGCTCGATTAGCATTTCGTTTTCATTGCACTCAAATTTATCGCATAAAAAGTAATTTATACAAATCTTTTCGTCAGTTTAACATTTTGTGACGTCATGAGACCCAATAAAAGTGATGTTGAATTATCATCTCGTATTTTAGATGTCATAAAAGCCGTAGATGTTATTTATATGGGTGTCAATATATGCGAGGAGGTAGGGTACTGGACCGGTTCTGTAAATGCTCTATTTACGGCCGGAGCGGCTGCCTTCCTATTTCATACAATCTATGGCTCCTTTTATATTCGTATTTAGGCAGGAAGTTTCCCCCTTGAATACAAGAGAGCGTTTCAAAGCGCCGCCGCCCGGTATATTAAAAAATATTTCCCTTGCATTTTCTTTGCTCAAAGTTTATTTATTTACGAGCTTGCTAGAGGTGCGCTTTTGTTCTGTAATTTTTCATTTTCAAGGGCCATTTTATTATTATGTGGGTGGAATGAAATGCTTTATAAATTTCTTGTTTATCTTTCTTTGAGTTGTTGTCATAATAATATTTTGACCTACAACTTAAATAAACGCTGCTGAGATACGGGAGCTCAAATGTCAGAAGATTACAGTTTATATCAATGATTGATTAGTTTAATTGCTTAAACAAAATACGGTCATTATTGCAACTGCAATACGATATATTAACAGCACTCGGCAGTGTGGTATTTAATCTATTAACCGAAATACCATCATTAACCTTGCGAAAAATTAATTACAGCTATCGTGACGTCAACTATAAGTTATAATGAATTTCCCTGTGACATTTTATCGCTAGTTATCGCTTAAAGCATATAGTCACATTTTTGTTGTTCATGGTTCTGGAAGCTCTTAAATTTTTGACGTGACAACTGCACGCACGAAAAAACGGGCGTTACCTCGCTCTGAGGCGTTCCATAAAACAATTGCTCAACGCACATTCATTTTTTGAAAAATGCAACCATTCCATCAGTATTTTCTTATGACGTTGTCACGTTCAACTATCGTCAGTAAACCGACTTTACAGACAACCGATTTTTTTAACTAAATTTAACGAAACGGAAACGGTTACGAAAATGGTTGACTCAATTTTGACAAAAAACATGTATCTTCATTCTCTAACGTTTTACATGTAAATACATGTTTCTGGCTAAGTAAAATTTGTGCGACACTAAAATCTCATTGTATAATTAAGTATAACTAAGTTGTTTACTTGCCACGGCCCCTAATTCAAAAGCTAATTAGGGAGGCTCTTAATACGGCCCACCGAATCCGCTAAAGAAGTTGTAAAAACTAAAATACGGAGATTAAAGTACATTAAAACCCATCTTTCAACCTTTATTGTAATTGAAACTTGAATTTCGTTTTCATTTATTCCTGTTTTAATTACAGTGTCGGGGTTGACGGGGAGATTTTATTTTTAATTAATCTCGTTCGAAATTTCCGAATAAAAGCGCGCCTGTGTGAAATGGCATTCGATTGTTTTTCTACACCAGTTCGTTTTTTAAAAAACCTTTCTTTTTAAATGTGCCAGTTCGTTTTTTAAAAATCTCCTTTGTTTTTCTATTGATGTAGACCTTGGGAGCTGAAGTGTTGTTTAAATTCCCGCGTTTAGCAAAAAGTATGATTGGATTTTTAGTTCCAAAGAAATAAATTGAAGCCTTTTAGGAATTATTAGGATAGTAAAAAGGTCATAATTCTATCACTGTATTATTATTGAACCATAAACTGGAATATACAATAGTACAATACACACGCGATTATATTTCTCTTTTCATCGTATGTTGGGAACATTTTGTTTGTTTGTTTAGAAACCCGTGTTATTTAAGGTGTAAAGGCACTGAATAACAATTTATAAAAAAATAATCAACGATCAACGTCAAGCTATTCAAAACCAGTTTATGCGGATCTCTCATTGTGCAGGCAATCTATACAAATCGAGGCCAAGTTATACTGGAAATGTATAGCTTCATGTGCCGCCGTGTGTACTAACAACAGTAGGTAACTTAAATGAGTTTTTTCATGTTCACACGAATTTCATAGTTGCCTAAACATCACATTAAACTAGCTGGTGGTATCTAGAACTAGATGTAATGATTAACTTTATCTGATACGTCTGACATCTCACGCGTGAAGTTTTTTTTAATTTTTTTGTTATAATGAATATCTGATGAGTAGAGGCAATGAAAGCGTTCAAGAGTGACCACACTTAACGACGCGGAATATGCATAAGCCGGTCAGAAAAAACTGAAGTACTTATGTATAAAAGCGAATAGTCAGTCTGACGCGGTGTCGAGTCGCATCGTCCACGCAACATGGCGATTTAGGCGAATGACGTCTTTTATTGCGTAGAAATAAAGCTCATACTGTTCGGGTTACGCCGATACCGCGTCGATAGGTATGATCACTCCTTTTTAAAGGATCTTTAGGATTCTACGAAGAGAACACCGGTTCAACTTTCCGGAATTCTGACAGACGTTTATTTAGGTATTTTATAATAACGTATTAGGTACCTATTGGTATTAATTAGAACATATCGGAAATGTTATTTCTTTTTATTTTTATTTTTGTGGTTAAGGATTAGGAGTAATTAACATGGATAATGATTACGGCTAGTTAACACTATTCTTTCTATTTCAGACTAGCGAAAATAATTATAACTTTTTGTTTATTGTAACATATTTACAATTTATCTTTCTTTTCGTAGAGTACCTAGTTTCTTAGTGTTAGTAAGTACCTACCTCTTCCTTTGTTCACTAGCAAAATAGTTTACTTGCACAGCTCCACTAAGGTATTTTCTTTGTGAAAACGGAGCTCTTTAAAATGAATTTCTTTTACAAACCCTTTTAGCCGTGCTTTTAGTGATTCCCTAAATTAGTCTCATCTCACTGTTTCGCATTATTCATTCACTTTAAAAATTATTCAACTCGTTGTTTTATTTACAGAATGTCCTTTTAAAAAACGTAGTTGATGTGCACTTTTGACAGTTGCAAAAATAATGAATAAATTAAAAAAAGTTCGCAGAAAACCGAGGGTTGAACGAATATTGAAACAGTTGCGCATCAAATCGAATTGTACAAAGTTAATTACGCGGTGTCAGCCCTGAGTAGGGTACCCACGACCCTCCGCTACGCGCGGACAGTCCGTCCGGCCCCGCGCCTGATTGTGTTGCTTAATTATTATTTATAACTCGTTACCGTTTCTGATTCTGATACGCTACTGGAACTACGAATGCGTATTTTTATAACACGTAATTGTATATAATATTTTATTATACTAATAAATTCTATTGTTCACTGCCTAAGAAAGCCTAGTCATATTTTGGTTATGAAACTGTACGTTAAACATAAACACATTTTGCTTATGAATCCAATATGAGCAGAAGCACATATATTACCATCACCGAGGTTATTCAAGTAATTTGTCTCATAAATATTTTGCTCTTTGATTTACATAATTTATTGAAAACACGAAGCTTCAAAGGAGAACACGAGAAAAACGGCATGATAATTATTTCCAGTGCTCGCCAACGGACCGCTTTCTTTACCTTTGAAAGTTCATTTAAATGATAATTTCCTCTAGTAAGAGGGTTAAGGCGCTGCAGATTTCCTCGCAGTTCTCGGTACAATTAGCCTTATCCGTAATTTCCTTAGCTTCTTTCTTCTTGACAGAGTTCTGATAAGTCGTAACACTGATGTGTTCTTGCCCATTAGCTGACACGAACACTCTTTGTCGCCACTTATTCCGCATAGCAGAAAATTAATGTTCCGTCTCGGGTAGGTGGTGTATAAACAAGATGGTGGGTGGCTCCGCCCCGGTATTTATTGCTTCTGGCACGCCGCGAGCGGCCCATCCACCAAGCTGCCATAAACGCGAGCACTAAAACGTGCCATTTCCCTAAATTATTTTAATGACGTATGTTCCCTCAGTTTAGTGGATTGTAATTCGGTTACACTGTTGGGAATCGCTTCCCGTGCTCCGGAGGACGTATCCGTTGCCAAATATTCACCAGTTTGCCAGATTTAGCCGTGATTTGTCGCAGTCGGCCGCGCGGAAACTAAATTGTTACAAGTTTTGGAAACGATACTGTTATGAGTCAGTGTGCGGGCAGGAGGGGACATTGTTTCAAGTCATTAGGCATGTAGGATGGCATCGCTCGTCGAAACGCTTTCCTTTTTCGGAGCTTGTCGGCGGTGTGACTACAAATTAGATCCAACGAAGCCATAATAGAAGATCTTCAAACGACTCCCTTCGGTGTCTTAATCGTACCGGGGCATGCCGACGCGCTCATTACGCTCCACGCTCGGCACGCTCTTTTGTTCCTGTCGGTTGTGAATTGATTTACTCGCTATTGTGTGTTGCGGCTGCACTGGCATGCGGCGCCGACGCCGCACCACACCATGCCGCATGCCGTTGCTACACCTCCGACTGTTTGCGCTCGACATGCTCGTTGGCGAGCGCTTCACCTCGCTTTTATTGAAATGTAAATTCCGAGTCCCGGTAATAAAGTTTTTTTCCAAGTTTCTGCTCGTGAGGCGAGTTCGTTTGTCAAGATAAAACGGCAGCTGGTCGGGCCCGACCCCTCTTGTTTGCAGTCAACTAGCGGGAGAGCATTGAGCCGGCGTTCATAACTTCGGCTGGGCGACCCCTTCGCGTCGCGTACAATGCCTCCCTTTTGAGTCTCGACTGGCTCAACTTGTAACGTTCACACCGTCATCCATAAAGGCTTTAATGGCGACGGTGCCGCGGTGTGTCGAAATATTAATCTGTTTGTGGCATTATCGTTCTAAACTAGTATAGTGTCTGTTGTCTCCGGGCGTGCGTAGCGGTCGCGCACTGCGGTCGAGTGAACTCGAAGTCGAGTACCGCCGCGGCGTTGGTGGGCGTAAGACTATCGCACATTTGTCATTCGACTAACAATAAAGCGTTTAATTTTATTTATAGGCGTCGCGTGGGCATGATTTAATCGATTATTTGCTGTTATCGCAGTTGAGATATTCAGACGGTATGACTTCATCGTTAAAGATCGGATTATAGTAGCGGGAATTAGTTGCGGCACATGATAATTGACAAGTTATTACAACAGACTCAATAAGTTTTACAAATTCGATTTATTAAATAAACGGCAGGTGCTTGAATACGAAGCTATGAAACGGAGAGTTTCTTAGATTACAATCGTCGTATCGTTATTGGAGCGTATTGCTTCAATCCACTTCGTCATTGTTAGAAACTGAAACGTGAAAAGATTATTGCTAGACTATAATATCTGTCGATTCACATAAAATTTTGTTATTTTTCCAAAAGTACTCTTCGGAACGACATCTCTCGGATTCAACGCTGGAGTGCTTTAGTTTGCAATTTGTGATGCCATTAACCGTGTGCGTGAGCGAGAGGGGCGATAGTGTCGCACCGTTCTCATATCGGGCGCTGAATGTAAATGGCTTCATTTGATTATGTTCTACGCCGTAAACGCTCTTTGAATTTATGCAATCCCGGCGACTTGGTACCACGGTGCGCGGTCGACTCGACAAACGTTACGATTTTCCGGAGAGACGTTGAGAAAAATTACAATATTCAGGAGACTCGCAATTCGATGGTTTGTTATTTTCATTTCGTTTTTTGTACTTTACTCTACAGGTACGTGGCCAAGATGTAAGAATATCTCATTTAGGAATATCCTCAAAAAAACAATGAATTTTTGGGCACATTAGTAATAAACTTTCATAATCAAATGTTTTTTTTTTTTGTCAAATAAAATGAAATAGGTGTTTAAACGTAAATTTTATTCATTTCATCGCATTCAAAGACAAAGCACGACTGCAACGCAAACTACTCAGTTAATTTGTATGTACATGCCGCCATTACCCGCGCAAACAAGCCGTTAACATTTTAATTACATATGTATTTACCTCAATAGTAACATTTGTGTAGTAATTTCAACATAATTCGTGCGAACAGTATCAAATTAATATAACGGCAACAATAAGTTTTAATTAATAACACTTGGGTTGCGGTACGAAGCGGTGCGGGAGGGGAGCGTTGCGGAGCTGTGCTATTCGATATCAAACTGATTAATTAATACGACACAGTTAACGTGTGATTATCTTATAAGAGATTGGCTGTACTAGTTTAACCTTTACAATGATATATTGTATCTAGTAACCTTTGTCAAGTTCGCGTTTTGTATGCATAGGTGCAAGATAAGTATCCACGTTCGACTTGGTAGTTTATTTAGTTGGATCGATGTGTATCGCGTTGCACCTACTGTACATTCGTTTGTTTTATTTTATTTTATAAATACTCAATTACCTAGCATTTTTTATTATTTGTTACGGTGATAAAATAATAGGTCTCCTCTCTCCTCCAAATGATTGTTACCCTAACCTTGAAAGCTTTTTTCTGCTTTATTCAAACATCAGATACGCCGTTTCTTATTCGTTTCGTTTTGTTCGTTGTTTCTTCATTTTACTACCAATTAAATATAACCTACAAACATTGCGTCAGAGCTTTCAACAAAAGCAAATTAAAACTAGTAGTAACAAATTTTGATTAATTGTGTATACACTGAATAGGATACAACAAAACTGTCAGAATCAATAGCCCGTTATTAGGGCTACGTTCAGTCGTTCACTTTACATTCGCCGTTCACCATTCACTCATTGGTTACTATTCATTCAAGTTTAGCGAACGACTGGGAATTGGGATGTTGAGCCTCGTGTGAAAGTTTTAGAAGTACTTTCGGAATTATAGGGTTTACTGAACTTATTGACGATAGCTTTTCAACGTAGCAAATTATTTTTCAATACACTTCCTCGAAAACTCGTTCTTATGGCATGGCACTACTATTAGGTTTAGCATGCAGTGCATTTAACACTTGTGGTTTTTTTCCTTTATGCTACTATTAGTGGTTTATTTAGAGCAGCACACCAAAGCTCTCGACCAACCTACAAAGCAACCTAGGAAGCAGTGGCGAAGGTGCCATACAACTCGATTCCTACCGGCTTTCCTTTAAAAAATGGCACAGTCAGTATTCTATAGACAAATAATATAATCACATTAAAGATATGTACTCCGGTTTACCTCTTACAAAAATTGACCCTTCGTTACTGCTAGGAAGCCATCGAATGCAGTCGCTATGGCCGAAATCGGCTAGAAGGCATCATCATCATAAGTGGTTTATTGCCACAGATAGCTATCGTGGATCAATTGCTATAGTCGGCGGTGATTGTTTTTTTTTAATCTCAGCATATGGCGTATATGCCTCAGCTGCAATAACAAAGTTTTCCCACTTGTATAAAAATGTACAATATCTACTAGAAAAAATATCATTTTTTTTCTTCTAAACATAACTGGCAAAATTGTGTATTCTATCTACTTTAGACATCTGCCTAACCTTCGGGGATTACAGACCTGATGTTATGTTGTGTTATATTGTATTGTAATATATGAATTCAATGTAAATTAAATTAACTTTTCATCTAATATAATTATATACGGCTTCACATTGCCCAGTGTTGCAAATGAAAGTAATTTACATCGGCTTTCATATTTCGCGGCATCGCATTCAATTTGATGAATCAATTAATTGAACTGCTGTTCGAAACAAGCCGATTTTCCTGGATCCAGTCGTATCGTAAATAGTTATTCTGGGCCATGGTTTACTAATTACAATTGTACTAACAGATACGTGTGTGGTTATTGTGGTATAGTACATTCAATAAAACTAGTTTGGTTGGTTCTGGTGAATCTTTGCGATATTAGAGTTGTGTTTGTACATTTACCCATTCATGGCAATATAAGGTTTGGTCTAATTTCGGTGTACAATAGCATTATTCTATCAGATGTCTGCATAACATATCTATGATATGCTTCAATCCTAGTACTAAGCAATGTTTTGTTAATGAAAAACTACGAACAAAATATAAAATATTTAACAATGGAATAGGCTTTTGGCAATAGGCTCATGTCCTATTATTTTGACTTGAAAAACTGGCGAAATGTGGGTGTACTGTTAGGTACGCCTCTGCCTTACCCTTCGGGGATTACACGCGTAATGTTATAAATAAGCGTGTTACTAATTATTGCTTTGTGCTACAGTTCACAGAACATAATAATCAATTCCGATGACCACTGTTAATATCCAAAGGCTTCCAATTTCTCTTATTATCCTGTTTAATTAAATGCGGTCGGCCGACAATTGGATATTTAACCCTATTTCGCTATATTTTACACAGCAACGCGAAATATGTGCACAGCCAATAAATTAACGTTTTTAAACATGTTAACATGTTTGCGGTAGCATTATTATTTATTATTTCGAGTGGTACATACGTTCGTAATTAATGTTTAATAATTACATTTCATGCTTTGTGTACTCAGTCAGTACAAATTATTTTCACTGTTGTTTCCATTATGGACGAATCGTAATAAATTGCAGGATTAGATTATTGAAGTTGATAAATTGACAATAAACGTGGCCATGTTTCTTTTGTTAGCACAGTTATAAACACATAAAACGTGACTTTTAACCCTATGTTTTATTTAACGTGTTGACATAAACATGAATGAAATTTTCGAAATATTAGGAAATATATAGTAAAAATGTGTGAATAAAATAAAATACTTACAGGTACATTTTTGTCTGCAGGAAACCGCAGAAGTTTGCGTTGGCACATCTGTGGGCACCATTACCGAGCCAGACTGCCTCGGACCCTGCGAGCCTGGTACTTCGGTCACCCTGGAGGGCATCGTGTGGCACGAGACGGAAGGTGGTGAGTTGTTACTAGCGCACGAACGCAAAGCACCGTAGCGCGCCCATCCCATACACTCCGCACGCTTCTGCACGCCTAGTATAAGTTCATGCTTTGCGATACATCATTACCGTCATTATTCTTCATGGAGTCGTTATTTTCACATCACAAGGATGAATAATTAATTCAATTTACGATAGAAAAAGGCTATTGTTTTCACAGAAAACTAAACCTACTTTTAAATGCCGTGTCTACCACAGATCTGTGGTGTCTACCTTTATAGGGTTTATTTAGTCACTTAAAACGCTTATTTAGTTAGGCAGCTAACGAAAAATTAAGACTAAGCCTTAAAAAGCTTTTCAAATAATTCAAGACATACAAATAGTCCCAAGTTTATGGAGGGATAAGTAAAACGCCATTTAAATCATCTTAAATGAACGTAGCAATGGATGACGAAACAAACATGGGTTGTACGGGGGAAGCCATAATGAATTCGGAGAAATAGGGTTTGGCAATAAATAACGTCGGGAATTTAGGCCAGCAATAAATATTTATGTGTTTTCTGTTATAATATAAATGTTATGATGACGAACGATTAATTCGTGTCAAATTCAATTTTGATTGACCGCACACTATTTATAATTTTCTTGCAAAATATTTAAAGAATTTTATTTACCAGCAATATTCCGAGAAAAGAGTTTATGATAAAACTTGTGAAAAATTTATTCTAGAAATATAAAATATTTGAGCTCTTAAAAAATAAAATGCACATGAAATGTGCGTCATTAAAGTCACTATCGAAATAATAAAAGCCTTCATAAAGCATATAATTAAGAAGTCCACTTACAGAAGCAATAATAATTTATTTACGACACCTGGCTCGGCGATTATGATTACCGATTGTACTTACGTCTACAGTTTTTTTTGTCGTTCGTCATTCGTATTTCACGACGTCCGTAATCATCTCGTCCTTTCTCAGAGTTTTATATTTATTTATACCTCACAATCCCGAACTGGCTATTAATATTAAAATATTCATGGCGCACATAAAACAGTGGAGTCAATGAGACTCCCTACATAATTACTGGGCGCTTATTAGCCGGAGATAGCATCGCGGAATATTTAATAACCCTCCGAACCGATACGAGAGCCTTTACACCTTTTATGTTCGCCTGGTAATGAATGCCCCGCAACTCTTTAGGGTAAGTAAATAAATTCCAAAATGGCCGATAATCTCATCTACATAAATTATTATTATTATGTTTGCGATGAAATCAATTCTAACCGCGAGCCCTTATTTATTACTTATTGATTTTATTTTTGGTATTCAGACATTTAATTTCAAGTCAGATCAATTCGATTCGTTCTCACCGAATAGGATCCAATATTGAAATTGCGGGAATTTTACGAACGCTTGTTTAATTCGTTTGCGTGATTTATTTTACTTCGAACATCATTACGGGATCAATTTAATGCTATCCTTAAGATACGATCGTCCATCATTAAGATGAAAATAAAACAGACAATGTAATACGAGAGCACACGTCCCGAATGCCATTAGAGGGCCAGGGCACGCAACACAATGCGGCTCCCCCGTAGCCGCTCGTAATTATTATAAAACACGATAATAAATCACCATCTGCTTGCTTCTGTTGCCACTTTCCAAATTTATCCGGGCGATGGTCGCGCGCGGGTAGAGGGCCGCGGGGGGAGGCAATTCACGCCCTTCCTCTTCAAGCTTATTTATTTTCGGCTAATGGCGCCGAGGAGCTTACGGAAATTAAATACTGTTTACTGTGCGACTCCGACCGCGTTATAATTTTATTACGGGCTCACGTGTAAAATAATCGAGTTGTGAAGTTTCCTCATTTACTTACACGGGCGCGGGCTGCTGTACCGCTCGTCGGAATAAATTCTCCATAAGTCTAAAAGTCCGGGGGATATCGAGCGGCATCTGGTGCCCGGCTACCGCTTCAAAAAATGTCCTCAGAGACAGGTTTACGAGGCTGGCTGTACCACACCACACTACCACAGTACAGTGTACGTGCTAACAATTAAGCGGAGGCTACCCAGTACACGCCGCGTTGCATTCCATTCCACTAATTAGTGGACGTATTTTAATATTTATGCTTCGTTTTCGAGTTTCGGTTTATGTCTCTTTTATGAAGCTTATTATGGAGCATTTTGTATCTGACACATAATAATCCACAACTTTTTTGTGTGAGGAACATGTTATACGGGTTTTATCATTCCAAATGCGGTTGTTGGACTACCTACCATATTGAGAGAGGAAAGTATACTTTAGCAGGTCGGCACCATTGAATGGATGTAAATGAAATCGTCGGAACTTTGTTTGTCTCGGTGTGGGAAACAATGGGCGAGTCTGATTAGTGCCGTGCTCGCCTGCTCGCCTGGTCGGACCAACGCGACGCTGCCATTTGGCCCTCGTGCTCGACGCCCACTCCACTACTTTGTGTTATTAACTCAATCGATTTAGTCAACAAAAGAATGCTGGAGGTAAAAAAAAACAAAACAATCAAGTTCGGGTTTTTTTGTTTTTACATGCCTACAAGGCACGCGATATTAAATATTGCGTGTTTAAATCACAAGGTACGGAGTTGAATCTCCAAGTTTAAGATTAACTTCGTGGAGTGCGACTCATACAAATATTGACGTAGGTAGAGATTTGTGAGCGACGAAGTTGGAGGGGTGTCGGGAACAAAGCGGGCAAGCGGCGGGCGGGGGGGGGGGGCAGAGTGGGGGCGAGGGCACGACAACTATTAGGCCGTTGATTACCGCGGCCGAGGTGTAATTAGCACCACCTAAATGAACCTATTCCGCTCGCTGCTTTCCTGGTAAAATGATCAAGCGATAGCCGGCTAATCTGTAGTTTATAAACTGAATTTATTTATGTTTGTGAATGGGTTAAGAATATGATTATCGATTTTGTAAAAACTACTTACAGTGTATTTTAGTTTTGCAAAAGGTATTTTTTCTCTTGTTTCGATTTCTGGCAAACTCAAAATAAAATGTATATTTTATGAAGTTAATATCTGTTTGGCTTCGGATCAAAACAACTGGAAGTCATGGCGAGAGTCTTTGCCCAGCATTGGGATGATGCAGGTTAACAGTATCAGTAATATCTGTTTAATTTTAAACATGGAAGTATTATAATAAAAAATAAAGGAGATTATAGATGGCCTGATATTATCTAGTTACATATTTCAGTTTCAGAACTCGCTTTACAATGCGGATTAGGGATTGATGATGGATTTATTGTGTGGGTATGACTCAAAATACTGACATGCATAATAGATAAACTAGACAATTTTGTTACAAAACGGTCGTCATCGCGTGTTCAAAAACGTTACTTTCGCGTATGTATGACACAAATATTGATGTACAAGCTATTTGGACGTCCCCTAGTCGTTAACAAACTAACAAGTATAGGTAGGCACAGGCGGCACGCGGTTGAGCCATTAGTGACGTTCCAACAAATCGAAGCGATTACACGCAGGCAAACAGTGGACCGACGATCTCTAATTTAACTTTTCCGTGACCGGTCGGCCGTATTAACAATTTACAAGGGGATTTCACCCCTAAATAATAAAAGTGCGGAGCGCGCCCAACGATTTCCTCTAGGAAGTTGCGCACCATCTGCTCCGAGCTACTTTTTAAATATTTCTGACAACCTGGTATTTCGTTTTATTAGTCGGCTCCGTACTATGGTTTCCGTATTTGTTATTTCTTTATGGCGCGGGTTTTTATATTCACACAACACGTTGCGGTTTTTTTACACAAGAATTTATCGTACACGTAGCGTGTGAACGTTGTAAATGATTTACGCGTTCACAATAGAAAGCAAACACGAGATTTTGAACATAAATAACCGTAGACAAAGTGGTAGCATAGCGGTTGTTCAATAATAAACTAATGATCACCTCCATTGTCTCATTAGTCACCGAGCACGTCTCCTTGTTACAATAACTCCACCATTTCATGCTAATGGCTTATAGAGAAATGCTTTATGTGTTCATTGTTTTGTGGAACAATATCTAATAACTGCGAGCTTTGGAGGACTTGTGTCCACATTATACGGGTCAATTGTCAATCTTGTTACACATTTACATTTTGTTTTTCCACGAAACAAGTTTATTTTTTGAAGCTCGCTATCAATTTATTTGGGATAATGTTTTTCTAAGTTAATGGAGCGTTTCTTCTAATAAAACTCAAATTGAAAAAAAAACGTGAATCTGTTTAAATGCCATTGTTTATTTTCGACATTTCTATGAAGCAACTTTACTCAAACGACAATAATTTTCTTTTTGATCCACTTTTCTTCTGTAAAGTTAATTTAACAGAGGCTATAAACTATTTTAGGATTTACAAATACACCAGTAGTGATGACCAACGGACGGATCGTGGCTGTAATGGCTACGACCAAATGTGAGGCCAATTTCGTTATCACGTAATTTCTACACAAAAATGGCCGCAATAGCGTAGTACGTGTCCGTAGTGGCGTATACTGTGATACTCTACGCTACACTACGACCATAAATATACGGCCAGATTTCACAGTCATTCACCAACGGTATTGTACGGTTTACAAATTAAAATATTTCGCCACAAACGCAAATAGCGCTTGTGTAAACTTCTCACCCAAATGTATTGAAAGCGAGCTACGGATGTAGTGTGATGTGATACTTGTTACTATCATTTAGTTCGTGTTGTTTGTCTCTGTCTGTCAGTAGAGTAGTGTAAACTTCTCCAGTGCACATCATAAATTCGTACAGCGCGCGGCCAAGCTATAAAAATGTATTAATATGCTGCAAACAATGTTACCCGGGTAGTAGTGAGATCATAACTTATGAGACGCGCTGTGCGGATACTCCGTTGTTTGAAATTGTTGTTGGCACCCGAGAAATATGGCGCACCGCTGTTGTGGAACCTATTTGGCGATGTAAAACTAAATACAATATGTGAATTTGTAAACACATGTTTGTATGCATCCATCCATCTCAGCATACTACTATACCACTGTGTCGTTTTAAAAAGATATAAGTACTTAGGTATTTACAATTCAACGAGACCGCTACATAAAATCGAGTCAACGAAAAAGCTCGCCAGGGATTAAAAAGGGATTGTCCGGGGCTCTCACTTTTATCTCAATTTGTTACTCTTGTTTACGAAAAACATTTTGAGGACAAAGAGAAGATTAAATCGCTCTGAATTACAATAAGGTCCTAAACCGCGGTAGGTGACATTATAAATTCACAATGTGCCTTTGGCTTGTACAATAAAATTGTGATGGCGGAATGTCCTTTGGAGGCGAAAAAGTGTCGCGAATAGAGGGGTGAAATTGATTAATTAAATTTGCATAAGTTGGCACGCTAGCACGATAAGAGCGCGAGGTGAGGCGCGGGCGGGGGCAGGCTCGGGTGCGGCGGAGTCACGTCCGGGCTCCACCGCCGCGCCGCTCGCGTCTCCTGCATCCCCAATATGCAAATGAGTGCTCCCGCGTGACAAATTGGATCCGAGGCTGCCGTCGCCGCCGATAACTTCACTGCACCAATTTCGTTAAAGCCGTATCTTCTTACACAGTTTAAAACTAATCCCATTACACGATCGACAGGATACGTATACAAGAAGCCATATATTTATCGTTCCGTGATATTGTTACAGGTGTACTAGTAGTGAATGTGACGTGGCGAGGGAAGACTTACGTAGGAACATTACTGGACTGCACGCGACACGACTGGGCGCCACCGCGGTTAGTATTTATGCGACTGTGCGCTCAAACTCTAATGTACACGAACGGGGAATACTAATGCCGCCGGGAATAACGCGTAGCGAGCTCACAAGAAGTGGCTCAATCTGTTACAAACACTGTGTAATGGACGTGCTCAGTCACGTATGTCTAAAATGAGTCGCAAAAACGTGAGCAGAAATTCCTGAATAGAGAAACACCGGGAATATCTTTTCGTAAATAATGACGCCATTGATATTCATGGGTTTCCACGAGTTTGTCGATTCGGTCGTCGTAAGGTTAAATGTCATATTAAGTTTCGTGTTATATTTCCTTAGGTTTTGTGACTCTCCAACGGAAGAGTTGGATGCGCGGACGCCCAAGGGTCGGGGAGCGAAGCGCGGTCGCGGTGCGGCGCCCACTGACATGACAAACTTCACCGAGACACGGTCCTCGGTACATAGTAAGCTACGGAATGGCGGCGCCAAGGGACGGAGAGCACTGCCTTCTCCTACACCCTTCACGCCTCCCAGGCCTGACTCGAAAAGAAAACGCACTTCGGACGCGGAGGAGCGACCTCCGACGCCGAAGGCTAAACGTCCGCCTCCCACACCGTCTTCCCCTCCCCCCGATCCCGTCCTCCTGGAGTGTCCAGAGCCAAACTGTTCTAAGAAGTACAAACATGCGAACGGTCTCAAGTACCACCGGTCACATGCACACGGATCGCCTGATGACGATGACAAAGACGGGTCGAGTTCTGAGCAAGAAGAGCCAGCGACGGAGCCTGCCTCACCGGCTCGGCCGCCTTCCGCGCCTGCGACACCGGCCACGCCTGTCAAGTCGCCGACGCCGGTCAAGTCACCTGACGCGAAGGTTGACAAGTCGCCGGAGAAGTCTCCGGAGAAGCCCGAAGTGGACGCGGAGTCTCCTCGGGAAACGCCGCGGTTCGCTGAGGAGTTCATCACGGCGGCCGAGCCGCCCCCGGCGTTGGACCGGCCGCAGACGCCGCCGCCGCCCCCCGCCACGCCGCCTGACGCACTGCCCACGCTACAACCTACACAGTTTAAGGTAAACATAAAAATCCTCGTTGTGTCAGTTAGCTAGTGCAAACATAGCTGCAAAAGCTTAGCAATCTACCAAAACATAGGGCTTATGGTCCTATGAGACAGTTGAGGCAAACCGCAAACATGTGGTCACGTCGCGTCGAGAATGGACAACCGAAGGCGGTCTGTGCCTTTCAAGCACAAATTGTTAATCTTCCAAATGTATGGTTGCGCAGGTAAAGCCTCGGTCAGCACTAATGGCGGAGGAGCGAAAGTCAACGGAGTCACCCGCTGAAGAGTCGCCGGGCAAGAGACGCGCGCGCAGGTCACCGACGCCGGGCGTCCGGTCGCCGGCCTACTCCGACATATCGGACGACGCCGCGCCGCCCGACGCACCGCCGGATGACCCCGCGCATCGGCCATTCCCGGTTTATCATCAGGTATGATTTCAACCAATAGAGAAAGAGTTAAGTAACTGAAAGAAACAAAGGGAAAAAAACTTCTCACCATCGAAAAGCTAAATCTTTCTTAGGGTATCGCCAATTAATTTAAACTGCGTTCAAGAAGAGCTGTAAGTGTCATAGTGGCTACGGTGTCCTGAACTATTGATATTGACAGCTCCTGAACGCCGTTTAGATGTGCTGATGGCGTTCAGTATCATTGGTGAAATCCCCTCTTAGCCATAATCAGTTTAATTTTCATAACAAAAGAATGTCAGAAAAGTTTATTTAACATCGAAATTGTTGTTGCTATTTCAGTTCTACGGCCAGCCGTCATACATGCCCCCCTCGCACCCACCTCCCGTGCCTCCTCAGTCGACAGACAAAGGCAAGGAGGATCTCTCCAAAGGAGACCCCAAGGGTGACATGAAAGTAAGTACTCCACAGTCCACACTCTTATAGCTGGTCAATATTTCATCAGTACCATGTAAGCACCAACTATAAACTCTCTTGCACATCACCTGGGGACCTAAAACGGTCGCTTTAACAGAATCATAATAGGATTCAATAATATGAATTACTTTAAAATTCGTAAATTGGTCAAAAAGTGACACTAAAATTCATAATATTTACTGCATCTGTGACCATTTTAAGGATTTGAAATTGTCAATGAATCCTTTATAATTCAAACATCTTTGATCTTGATTTGGGTCAAAGTTTGATGATCTTGCTGTACTACCGTTGCTATGATTTTTCGGCTGGAAGTCTTCCACTACAACTCATCTGAATCATGACCTTCACTAAATTCATCTTTCTAATCTTCCCTAGGACGGCAAACCCGACAACGGACCTCAAAAAGTGTTACCCCAACACTTTTACCCCTACAACTACGTTCCGAACTTCCCCTACAACGTGGAACCTGGGGGTCCTCCCCCCGGTCCGCCCTTAGAAGACAAGGGCAAGGACAGTGACCGCTCCAAGACCACCCCTAGTCCTTTAGACAAGAACAAGCAACAACGACCCCCTGATGGCAAGGAGAATCCAGCGCGGCCAAATGATAATCATCAGATACTGAAGGAGAGTATTGAAATGAAAGCACAGATGGGACCGTATGCCTTCCAGAGACCACCGCATGCGAGAGAAGAGGAGTTGAGAAGGTATGTGCTATGTTTGATGATTTATGATTATTATGGCACATAATTGAGACTGCAGAAATGTAGTTGACATGACCATCAACGGTTAAAACGGTTCAACTGTCAAAATATAGACAGTAGAAAATAATCTCGTTGAAGTTGTGCTAATTGAGTATAAAAACGAATTTGTGTCCATAATTACCTACATAAAAATATTCAGTTTCAAAGGTTTTGAGGATTGTCCCAATAATATCCACAAAAAATTGTATCATTAAAACGTCCTACCACTCCTTTCAGATATTACATGAGTCTAGACCAGAGAAGAAAAGAAGGGGGCGGCGACTCTAAGCCCCCCGGGATGCCGCCGGGGGCCAGCGGCGCCCCGGGGGGGCCAGGGGCCCGGCCCCCGCCGCAGCCTGCGCACAAGCAGCCCTCGAAAGACAAGGACGATAAGCCCAAGGAAGAGGTCAAGGTAACTGATTTACCTATGAATTGTGAATACGGGGTTGCCAGGAATAATAATCTTAAAAAATCGGATGGCTGCTAGCAACCTTCCATCATAATTTTGTGTCTGGCAACCTAGTATCATTCTGTGACATAACACCACCAGGCCAGCCTCTCCCCAACCTCGTTGGCTCCGGCTGCCTGCTAACCTAACCTTATTTTAGACGGAGCCACAGCCGCCCGACCAGCACTACCCACTCTATGGCAGAAACCGATACCCTAAGGTTAGATACCACTGATACCAGATACCACATTTTTAGATTTTGCGTGACGACGAAGAAACTCGATGTAAATAAAGGTTTCGTTTATCGTGACAGCGGCGTTCGACTTGATATTATGAATTTTATATGCACCTTCCATGCGCCGCTGTCGGTTAAATGGTTACCGATCCAAGACTTCACTCCACGACTGCTATTTAACTTCGTAGTTTGATCGATTGCACGGTAGCCTCGACCAGTAATATTAAGCGTCTGATTGACAGCCGAGATAATCCGATTACTGCGGTAATATTTGGAACACCACTACCGCGGTCTTGCAAGTTTTATCAGCGAGTCAATAAGATTTCGGTAAGGATCGCTTGTAGAGCATATCCTGAACGTAGTTAACACAGTAACACACGGTGTATGTTGAGTTCGCGGCAAGTTTTAGAAAGGCGGTTACTTTTCCGGGGATTTTTGTCGTCTGCAGATAAAAGTTCCTCCAACCAAGGTACCTACTGTCTGGTATTAAACCATATTTTCTCTTGCAGGTGAAACAAGAAGGCCAGAAGCCGACGACAGAGACGCAGGGTCCCCCGCCACCCCCTACATCGCAGTACTACCTGCCTCCCTACATGCAGCCGCCGCACTACGGGGCCCTGCCCTTCGACCCGGTGTACCGCGCGCCCCTCAGCCCCATGCTGGTGAGCGGCTTCGGCGGAGGCTGGACCGTGCCGCGCTACCACGCGCCCGAGGACCTGTCCCGGCCGGGCGGCGCGGGCAAGCTGGACCTCATGCCCGGGGTGGGCGGGCCTGGAGGTGGACACGGCCCAAACTTCGCCTATGGCGGCGCTCCACACAAGATTCATGAGTTGCAGGTTAGTTATCTAAAATATCATCACAGCAGTTACATTAATAGGAAACAAGATATCAAAGACCAAACAAAATGTACCTACATACCACCAACATTAAAAATTTAGACTCTGTGCTACGACTTTGAGCACTGAGAAATTCTTGAAGCAAAGCACTCGAATGTAAAAAATCAGACCAGACTTAACCTGAAAATTTATGTCTGCTACCCGGAGATTGGTGGTTGTCTTTTGTTAGTTGCGTTTATAAAATACTGATTCTCTGTTACAATTTTTTTTTCTTTATGTTCTCAGCATTTCCAACGACGTTGATATTAAAACTTTTGTTTGTTTCCTCTTCCAGGAGCACGCCAAGTCCCCGGCCAACAAGCCGCGCGCGGACGCGCCCAAGGAGCCGGCGCCGTCGCCGCGCTCGCCGCGCTCCCCGCCCCCGCAGCGCCACGTGCACACGCACCACCACACGCACGTGGGGCTGGGCTACCCGCTGTACCCGCCGCCCTACCCCGGTCAGTAGCACACCCAGCACACCCAGCCACGGGGACTAAGCCAATGAGGAAGGCAAAGTGACCGCGAGCTATGCGTTCGAGTGACAACATGTCACAAGTTACCACGACGTAACTTACGACACGCGCACTGCCCGATGTCGTGGACGGGGCATTACAATTCGAACGCGTGAACTTCGTAAATGAGGCGTGATTGAGAAAAACAAGGACAGTTTCGCTAAATAAGAAACGCATTTTGTTTTTGTATTTGATCTCCATTTGCTTACTACTCCGGGGTGCATGCTTATCATAATACACCGTTACTCTTTTCGACTCCTAACACTTCATTACTAATATCTATGTATGTTGAAGTAATTGCTTTAGCCGAATTTCGATTACGTCAACTCTACACCCCTCGGCTTAGCGACCGCCTTCGGTCGCTAATAATGTGATGTGTTGGTTGCAGGGGCGCGATAGCACACGGCGGACGAGCGGGGCAGTCCCGCCCGGCCGTAGCTATCGTAGAGAGACGATAGTCGAGGCGGCACGTAGTGCTCAGAGACAGTAATGGAAGATTATGTTTTGCAGCGGCGGCGGTGCTAGCCAGCACGCAGGCCGTAGTCAACTCGTTCCCGACGCCGCCCAAATGAGAGAGACGCCATGACGTGTAGTGAGCCGACCGTGACCCGCGCGCGGAGCGTCCGCGCCCGCGACCCGCGACCGCGCGCCCCGCGATACGCGCGTGACCAGCGCGATCCGCGCCAAGAACGCGCGTGCGAGCGCCGCGCGGACAGACTGTGACTTCGTGATGATCGAACTCCAATCGAAAACTTTATCTCTATGCCAGTAGCCATAATTTAAACACTGTGATCTCGCGTAACCCACAAAATGTGTATGTGATGTGCGCTTTGAATGTTATAGAATGTGTCCGGACCGATAGTTACCTTTTATAGTTGCGAGTGTTGTGTTGTGAAGACTCCTCGATGGATGTTGTGAACGTTGTGCGAGCGCGCGTGGACCTGCGCGCCCGACACTTGTCTACCCTGTTTTATATGTTACTAGTGGAAGCACAAACTAGTTTTGTACATATTAGTGTTATGTGTAAAGTACCCTACGATTGTTAGTGTTCCATAAGGGTTATGTAATATAAACATCGAATTTTCCGATTCTCCCTCTGGGCATTGTACTGATGTTTGAAGCCCCGTGTCTAAAATTTATATCATTGCGAATACAGCCTAGTAAGATCTTTATTTATGATGATATCTGCATTCCACGAAACGAAAGCGAGCGTATCTAGTTTTAAAGTATAATATTAGTTAAGTTTTAAAGTAATATAGTGTAAGTTTAAAGGCGTCAATGTGATCATTACAATATGAGTCGTAGCGTGCACAAATCGTACTCTGTCTCGATATAGTGAACAATGACTTATTATTATATAACGTAGAGAGCATCCTATAGATTCGTCGAGTGTTTGAGCATCGCTGTGCGTGTATGTATGTCAGGCTTTTAATCATAACTATAAAAATCTCATAGTCCGATATGTCTCAATACAAGGGATTAGGGTTTCTGTACTGCACTTAGATAAGAGTGGCATTGTCCTGTGTTCGACGACGACTATAATTTCCATGCATTTAAAATACCATTGACTTCCTATTAGATCGTCTCGACGGGAATGTAATCTATTGTTTCACCAAGTAGTCTTCCAATTGGTTCACGTGGGGAAATCTTATTGTGTTGATGAATCTATTTTGTATTTAATATTAACTGATGAGATGTTTGTTATTTAATTTGCGACTGTACACCAAGTGTGTGCGGCGCGACGACTCCCACTGGCGGAGACTGACGTCGGTTGCATTTCAACTTAGTAGAGAAAACATTTATAAACACATTTTAGAGAATTACATAAAATATTTGTAGTGATATGGTATTATTTTCATGACATTTTAGTCAATGTACGCGCGTACCTGTTTCATATTAAATTAACAAAAAAAAAAAACAATATTTTGTAGAAAATGCGGGGCCTAATACCTATGTTTATATGGTGTAAGTGAATCAAGTCTGTGACAAGGAATTTCAGATAACCAGTGACTTTCAACCTCTTGTTATCAAATACTGTTGATTTAAAGCAAATTTCTACTTAACTAATTACAATTGAAGCTGATATTGATACAAGACTATTAGTCGGTTCATTGGTGATTTATATAATTTAAATTGATATGCTTGATAGATCTTAAAATCCCTAAAAATAAATATGTTGAAGAGTACTACCCAGTGTAATTTGAGAACCACTGGCAAAATTATATGAAAATAAATGATGGAACAACGCCCATAACAGTAAAAACTAACTTGAATGTTACAGACGAACATCAAAATCATCTATCAACCATCTAATATGACTGTTGAATAAATTCAAGAAAAACTTTGTTACGACAGTCAATCATGATTAATAGATATGAATATTGTTATTTTCCGTCAAATTCTATGTAGTCACGTAAAAGAATGTAACTTTGAAAAGAACTTATCTTTACTGGAAGTGAGAATGTGAAGCTATACAAAAATCTGTAAACGAGCATTAGGTGTTCCGACTTGTACCTGCTCACAAGCAATCATTATCAAGATCGTGATTATCAGCTGTGATTAACGCTATTTGGGAGTATCAGAGCGGTCCAATCAGGACGTTTTGTTGATTAGCTATTCGTGTGAGGAGGCTCTTGGCCTCTTGAACTCACTGTCACCGCTCGAAAATTCAGTTAGGGCTTTTTAGCAGTATGCGGTAACCCGCGATGCGTTGCAGTATGGCCAATAGGATTGATTTTGAAAAATGATTGTTTAATAAATTGGAGCGGGCATGTGATGCACCGCAAGGTACGTCAGATGCGTAGCATTGTATTAGTGATGACACATGCGTCGAATGAACGTATCGCGCCGCGTATTGCGCTCAGCTCGCGCGTGTAGCTAGTATCTACCAGGAGCAGGAGCTCACGTGATCTCATAGCCAAGCGCTCGGTGCATTGTCGACGCATAGACTGATCGGTCTTCTGTTTCTAACCCCGTTCGACCACGGACATATTACGCTTTCATTTTGTACGAGTGTCGCGTACTATAAAAACTTGATCATTGTATTTATAATGTATCAATATATAAATCAACATTTGTGTATTTTTTTTTGATGTAACTAAAGCCAAGTTTGATTTTACTTAGAAAAGAATTCGAGACGTTGAAAAAAGGAATAATAAAGATAAATTATTTCTTAAAAAATTGTTTTATTTCCTGCATAAAATGTTAGTAAAAGCTTATTGTCATGATTAATACATTATGCTTACATGTTATTGTATGACTAGGAACAGAGTGCAGTGTTATACAATACGTACATTTTACTTACTTCTACAGGCAATATTTAAAAAGCAACTTAATATCAAATTAAAACGGTGCGAGATACGTGGAAAGTGCAATATGGTAACTTAAAATATATGCACAAGTTATAAATAAGTTAAAGCTACTTATAATGTCGAATAAATTATTCAAAATACTGATTACTAATGTAAATCTAAAATTATGCGAAATGCGTTATAATAATTTATGTGGACCCATAAAAACGTCAGTGCTAACTCGTTGAGTTATAGCTAACTACATTATTACAATTGTTTTGTTGGTTTTAAGGTGGAGCTAACAGTTATGCGCAGTCATTGGTATTTATTACTATTGTCATGTAAAATAAATATTTTGTATTATTTGGCTTCATTAAATATTAAAGCTTATATATTTTACGAACGTTTGATTTCTCCGTATCTTATCAATAGAAAATCCTAGTAAGGTCACTCAGTAAGAGATATTTAGCCCAATACCTAAAGTGGTTTTAAAAAAGTGGGCAATATCCCAGGTGAAATAAATTAGTAAAGAGTAGACAATAATGAGTTCTGAACAACAACTGGTAGTTCCACCCTGTTCTTGTAAAATTCTTTGGTCTCCGGTTTGTACAGTAACAATACTAAACTGGTAAAAATCAAATACTAAAAGAAAACATTAAACCTTGATATTACACTACAGTACACTTAAAAATACAAAATTCATCAATTTAGACACGTAATTTCGAAAATAAATATAGCTAAAAATTCATTTAATTTAACGCAAGAATTTTTCACAACCAATGTAAAAATATAGTAGGTATTCCTACTTCAGTCTAGGTCGTCAGGTCTCAGTTGTCGTTCTCCTTCGCTGAGGAAGATGAGCATAGCTTTGTACAGGAGGTATAGCCCGAGCATGCGCCGTTCCTTCATGGGCCAGGAAGCCACCACGCCGTAGTAGTTCCCGACTTTAAGATTCTTCAAGGACGCTAATCCTAATGCATCTATCATTGATGCTTCGTATGTATAAGCCTCAGCTGGTATAACGTTTTGAAAGATATGAAGACACACCACACCTACTTTGTCAGCCCAGATGTCTAGGATGTGTTGGACCTTCTTGTCTTTGGATGTCCTGAAATCTTTCTTCCATAATGACAGAGCTTGGTATAAGTGTGAGTACGGGCGGGAGCGTTTTCCTGAAAAAGGCGTTACAAATTTACACATTATTGGATTCTCCTATTTGAGGGGTATTTCGTCAATGACGATAGTGATTTTCAACTTCTTCTTTATCGTGTGGTTAGTGCCTAACCTGGTCTCAGAGTTTTTATGCCGCCCATGGGCGTCTGACTTGGCTTAACATGCCGTCTAGAAATATCTCTCAGGCATGTTGTTTTCCTCGCGATGTTTTCCTTCACAAAAATACGCACATGAATCCGAAAAATCAGAGGTGCGTGCCATGACTTGGCAGTCAGACGGTCAAACCACTGGAGTATCACCACATATCACTGTTGCTTTTCAACTAACATTAATTTGTGAAGTCAGTCCACTGTTGAGCGTAGACCTTTAAAATTAAACACGACGAGCTTTTAGTGACAACTAGAATCAATTTTGATTTCCTTGTAACTGTTGTCATGCAAAAGTGCATTTTAATGGCCTGATTGAAATAAACAGTTTGGCTTGACTATGTGACTAATCAGCTAACCAAAATAGCTAAACTATGTAATTTATAAATTAATTACAGCAGTGATAGCCTATTGGTGTGACCGTCGGACTGCTAAGTCATAGGTCTCAAGTTCAAACCCAAGACAAAGTGAGGAAACCAGCATGCCTGAGAGATATTTCTCGACGGCATGTAAAGCCAAGTTAGAAGCCCATTGGCATAACCACTGACCAGTAGCGAAAGGTCAATTTTTGTAAGAGGTAAGCCGAAGTACATGTCTTTAATATGACTATATTATTTGTCTATAGAATACTGACTGTGCCATTTCTCAAAGGGAAGGCGGTAGGAATAGAGTTCTATGGAACCTTCGCCACTGACACTGACTTAGGTGGCAAAATTCTGGTTGGGCACTAACCACACGATAAAGGAAGAACTAATTACCTTTTCCGACATAAAATATTGAGTTAAGAAATGTAACCCAAGATGCGTGTTTATCCTGTTTCCCTGCCTTCACAGGTAAATTGTTGGTTAATCTGGGGTCCAATAACAAATATGTGAAGGAAGTCTTGGCGGTCCCTTCGCGCCAATTCTTAGTATTGTCGCTGAAGTTAGTCCGGGCGCCGCTTTCTAATTCCATATACACTGTGAGATCTTTTATCCAGTCTTTGTTGCGTATAGATTTTTCTATTTCTACACTGTATGCTGGAAATTAAAGATTGTTTTGTGAGTACGCAGAACCATGTCCTAGATTATTTGTTCCCTGGGATGTCGGTGAAAAATAGCGTGTTTTCCATTATGGGGTGATATATTTCGATGTCCTAAGTACAAATACGAAGTTACTGCTTAAATATATTCGTCAGTTTAATAGATACTACTAAGATCTAAAACTGCCTTTTGCAAAACAAAAAGCCGTAATTTCGTGTTATACTATACAAGGTGTAACATTATAAATGCAAAACCTCCCGTATGTCCTCTTGGACCATGAAACTGAACAACTTTTGTTCTACGAGTTCTAGAAATTCGCAAAAAAATAATTGGATTTTGTATAGGAATTGACGCGATCCGCTGATCAACATGTATGGTAAGACTAAAAAAAAGTTATGATTTTCCAAAAGTCATAGAACAAAAGCTGTTTAGATTCATGATCTGAGACACCACACGAGAGGTCTTGCGTTTATTATGTTACACTCTGTAAGTACACTAGTTAGTATAGGTACTACTTATAAAATTATTGTGAAACAAGCATTGTACGACTGTCCCAAAATCTAAGCATATGACATCATATTTAATAACTGATAGGTGGTCTTAAAATACCTAGTTGTTTGGAAAGCCCGCCGTCTGACCTTACTGACATTGAGATAATCAGTATTTCCCAGTAGGTCATAATCATACGGCCGCGTTTTATATTATTCGACTACTTTTCACTATTATACTCTGAGTCATAAGCTGACAAGTGGCCGACCGTCTGTAAGCGCAGTAGGACGTCAGCAGATAAGGCGAACTACAAAGCTGCACTTTTTTTAAACTTCTATGAGTCATATTTACCACCTTTTTCTGCAAACAAAACAAAATATTTACAAAAAAATACTCACTTTTCTTCTGCCGGTTACTAGTAATAGCAAGTCCCCGAAGATTACTATTTAGTTCATCCACGTCATCCTTAGATTCATCCCTCGATGCCCTAGGTCTTCCTGGGTCTTTCTTCAGCGCCTGCAATTTCTTCAAGTACAAGTTTCTTGTGGTGTCCTGTATCGGTCCTGGGGTGAACCCTAGTCGTAACAGTTCAGCCCTGAGGGTGTTATCATCGTACTGAACCGATGCTGGGAGGGAAGACGCCACGGAGACTATCGTCTGGTCAGGAGTGAATAGCTCCGTATCTTCATCCACTGAAAGCCTGAGGGGTCGACGGTACATTTTAATTTTTTTTTTTTGGGTAATAATATGCTGTAAGTCAGGTGTGGCCAAAACCAACTAGTATTTTGCCAAACACACAATTCTACTGAGGTTTCATTATAAATCACGGGAAATATATAGATTTATTTAAGTGTATATTTAGACACATTAGGTAATTAGCTTTTTGGTTGATGAGACTGTTCGTCCTGGTTCAAGTACATGTAGGTATAGGTAGATCTGTGGTACGTAGGAAGTTTTCCTTGTTGCCTGTTACCTACGTGCTAACTACTGTACGACGAAAGTAAAACTATTTTAACAAACTCTCGAACAAGATATGGATTATCCATAATCGATAGTGATTGTCATTTCGGAAGGTAATTAGGTAGTGATAACAAGTAACAATGCGACGTCAGCAAAGAAGTGATAAGAACATTGTAGGCCTGACTCGCGTCCTGATAGGGATAGATACCTCTAGATAGAAGAATTATACTTTATGGCAATGGCAAAAAAAAAGAACATTAGGGGAATTCCCAAAAGTATTTTCTGCTAAACTGCTTATTAAATATTACAACTTCAAACTTTTGTTGATGACTGAAGGTACTTTAAATATAATTGAATAAATTAATTATAGAATAATACTTTAATTTGAATGTAGTAGGTTTGTGTAGGCTTATCACTTCCCGATTCTACACAATCAATTTACTGAAAATAATGCTATTGGCATACTAATTATAGACTTTAATTTACGCATTATCAACAACTATTTTTTAATTTCTCTTCGTCAGTCAGTCCAGTTCTCTTTTGTCAGTAAAGGAGCTAGATTATACTAAAAGTTCATTGCTGATTGTGTATACTGCTGGCAAGGACTGTCTGTCCACTAGTTTATCTAGCTTTAGTTGGTCTACTTTATCCATATTACAGATTTTAAATAAAAAACTACTTACACAACAGGCGAAACAAGCAGCCTTTTCTCAATCAACACCACATTTTCCTCTTTATCCTCATACTTGTACTCTTCATGTACATTCGCTATCACGATACTCCCGCCCGAGTAATTACTGCTCACACCACTGCTAGCCGATGATCTCCTGGTATTCCCAGCCTCTTCACCTTTACTCGTACACAAGTACTCATTCGTTTTATTCTGAACCACCGCTAAAACCCTGTCTAATTCATGCGAACACTCACTTGAGATCAAACTACTTGCATTAGTATTACATTTGGCATGTTTAGTCCTTTGTTTCTTCAAACTACTCTTTGTATTGTAATTTGTATGGGTTATGTTACTTGGCGAGCCAGGTAAAGAAAAGTTCTCATACACACTGATGCGTTGGTTCATCACATTTGATCTTGAAGGTTCACTAGACTGCCTGGTCTCGTCTGAAGTAAACTCTATCGGCTTTATACCACTTATTTGTACATCTGATGATTTGTTCGAGATGCACGATTGAAAGGTAGTGTTTATATCACTAGATATCTTATCTTTAGTGAGATCGAGTGTTACATTATCTGTAAAGTCTAAACAGGTACTTTTCCATGCGGCTGATTCGTTGTCTATAAGGTATGTGTCGCCTATTATTGTGGGGTACAGTTTGTTTATAGTCAGAGTGTTCTTTTCACACCATTCGTTGATGAGTTCTGATTTCCGGATTGTGGGAGCATTTTCTTGTGAGTTTTCGTCAACAATAGGTCCATATTCAGCTACTATTTGGTCTGTTGTCAATAATACTCTCTCTGGAAAATGATTAATTTTGATATTAATGTGAGTTGCTTTACACAGTTTTAACCTTTTTACCGCCACGGACTTCAATAGAAGTTCCAGATTTCCGTGCCACCAGCGCCACGACTTCATCAGAAAATCTTAATTTTAAAATACCTATCAAACATAAAAGTACTGTATTTAAAGCGTTTAAATCTCATTCATCGATATGACGATACCCTGATCACTACTGTTTACTGTATACTTCGTTATACAATTATAGCTTGGCGCTGGCGAGGCATCGTGTTCTGTGTATGTTGGCGGTGAAAAGGTTAATGCGTTCAAAACACAACTAAAGTTAACACTGTTATCAAATTATTTAATTTAATAAGGTTTTAGCTATAAACGTTTTTAGTTCAGAAAACTATCAATAAATAATACTGGCCATTTTCCCTAACACAAGGTAACACCTAAAACTAATTAAACTTGTGCGCTCAGTTGAATATATCAATATTTCAGTTAGAGTTACCTTTCCCTAAAACTATTCGTGAAAGAAACCACATCATAATTGTTCCATTCGTTTGTGAGCTACAATGCTATAGCCAGACTCAAAGGTATACACGTTAAATTTATAATACCCCTCTTTTTGGGCTGGGGGTTAATAATGGACACATACAAGTACAAAAATACAGCTTACCTAAGTCCAATGTATAGGCGCATTTGTTAGCAGGACCATTGTCTGTCATATCTATGACATTGTGTAAGTAGTCAAACACCTCCCACTGTTCTTCTCTGGTAGCATAGTCAAAAGCGGAGTGTCCGTCCAAGTCTCGCTGTGAAGGATCTCCTCCACAGCCTATTAGGAGTTTCAGGTTCTCCACACGGCCCCATATGGCAGCTATGTGGACTGGAGTTACTCCATCGTCATTGCTGCAATCAAGGAATAATAGAAATTTTTAAATTTATACATATTGGTGCAAAATCAAAATCAAAGCATTTATTTCAAATAGGCCAGTTACAGGCACTTTTGAATTGTCGAAACAAAGACAACAATAGCTACAGTCCCAGTCACAAGGCATAAAAACTGTGAAAGTACTGTAGTTGCCCATTCCCTAACGTAGATCTCTATGGAGAAGAACGGGCAAGAAACTCCATGGACACTCTTTTAAATCAGTATACTTTTACAAACTCTTGGTTGGTGCTTGACTATAAGTACACTTCCATTATAACTGGGCCAATAAATATTTTGTTGTAAAGAACTCTTACCATAAATTGGGATCTCCCCCCTTCTTCAGGAGTAATTCGGTGCATTTCTTGGATTTTTCCTCCGGTTCTATCCCTACAGCGAGGTGGAGGACTCCGATACCCTTACATGGTATGACCTGATTGATCTCTATTGGGTTTTCCGTCAGGAATTTTTCTAAAGACCTGGAAATATTACTAAACTGATGAATGAAAGCAAAATATTTATGAAATCATTTCTTTTTTCAAAGGCATGGAGTTTTATTGTGAGTGAAAAATGCGCGAAATGGCGAAATGGCTGGAGTGCTTCACTGGTAAAATATTCTCTGCAGTTAGACTGAAAAGTAAAATTACAAGAATATTGTGGGATTATACAGAACAATTCTTTAAAGTTGGGCAACAGGAGGATTGGTTAAGTATTGCATAAAAAAAAAATATATAGGTAACTCCAGGTCCTTATTCAACTAACTAGATACAACTTCATTTAATAATTCTCATTAGTGTTGTTATGAGATGCAGATCTTGCTATGGAAATTAATTTTGAATTTAACAAAACTAAATACTATTTATTCAACATTAACTATTTATCATTACAAGACTTCCAATAGGTATGTTTTCAGGCCGGGTTTTATTATGAAATATCCATTATAAGGAAAGATATTTCAAGTTGCAACCTGAATTATATTTGTGGTGCAATTTATCTATTTTCTGTGGGGGGTAGCACAAAATTATTAATAAACTGAGAATCTTGCAAATTCTTAAATAAAACAATGAGTACAAAGTAAACTGGTATTCTTTGTAGCAGGCAGATGTTTGATAACTCAAACGGATAATAATACTTACTCCAAAATTCTGGTTTTGCGGCAGGTGTTCGCAATGTTGCAAGAAACAATTTGGCTAAAAGTTTTACAGTCATGTTGTACGTACCTTTCAGTTCCATTCTGAATTATATCGTATAGCTTGAAAATCTCTTTGTACGCCGTTCCCATGATTTTTGAAAGTGAACTGTGTATTAGTCATCGACTTCCGAACTTGTATTCATTTCCTTTCTTGCTTCCTGCCTCGGCTACGTAACTTTTTACAATAAATTGGCATTGAAACTATTTATCAAAAACACAGCGATAACGATTATCCTCATATTATCGTAACACCAAGGATAAAACACGCACTTATCTTCAGTATTTTGTTTTCTAAAATTATTTAAATTAACGTCAAGTTAACTTGGGAATATTTTGTTTACGTTTGGTTGACGTTCCTTTTCACGTGCAAAGTTATGCAAGATTACACGTTCCATTTTAAAAGAAACTTGTTGAAACGTAATAAGAAATCTAAAAAGTTATTTATTATAAAATAAATAATAGTAATATTACTTTCGTATTTATTAAAAATACTGTGTGGTTGTCAAAATTAGCCAGTAGAACCGGCATTTTAATTTTTCACAATGGAACATAGATGGCTCTGTGTGGCCTCGTAGAGCGTGCACACAATGGGCAATATTGGCCATGTATGGCAATTGCCTTAGTGTGAAGGCCCGTATTTCTGTATTTGTGAAGCGGATCTATTATGGAAGTCGAAACTTTAGAAGACTTATTAACATCTACATTATTGCCAAGTACCCAGTGGCGTAGCGAAGGTTTTTGCCGCCTGGAGCAGACTGTGATTTTGGCCGCCCCCTCTATTTTCATAATTAGTCAAGAAACGTAGAAAAGAGTCAAAATACAAAGCATTTTTTAAATTATTTAAAAATGTTATTCTGTAAGTTGATTTTTCAAAGTAAAATCTTTTTAATTTACAATTTCGTTCAAGAAAGGGGGTGTCTGATGAGATGACGAGTAATAGAGTTAGAGAGGTATGAAAGAGGAAGACATGCTGCGCCGATCCCTAATGAACTGGGATAAGGGCAAGATAATGATGATCATGATCATCATTTGTTCGAATGTATGTAGGTATGTCATGTACAAATTGCCAATATAGGTAATACCTAGTGTGTGTGTGTTTGTGTTTGCCGTTCCGGAAATTAACAAAAACAGCGAGCTCAAAAATTTTTAGCACGTCGGATAAATTACATCTTATTTTAACTATTCATGTAGATAAATAAGTTTTTTTATCGACTTATGCATAAAAGCTTTAGACTTGAGAGCAAGTAGGATGCAAGAGCGAGCGAAGTAAGCTCGAAAATTTTAGCTCTTCGCTTCGGATAAGTAACAGATTTTCTTTTCACGATTCAGACAAATGGAATTTAACATACTTTTTCTACGAATGCATTAAAGATTTGGAACGATTAAGAAAACAGCTGTAAGAGCGAGCGAAGCGAGCTAGAAAATTTTAGCATCCCAGGTAGGTTCGATTTTTTTTTTACCATAAATACAGATATAAAAAAAGGTGGGCGGCAGGCTAGAAGCATCATCATCATCATCATCATCATTTCAGCCGAAAGACGTCCACTGCTGGACATAGGCCTAGAAAATTTAGAAGCATATAGTGCTTGTATCTATAAAATACGGGGCGGCAGACCGGAAATTATTTGAGGCTTGTATGAAAGCTACGTATATTAAGGAAAATGCTCCACTTCTTGGTTGTCCCTGCTTTTGCAACGTAGTCCCGATGACAATAGTAATTACCTGATCTGATAACTATAACCTGACGCTGCTGCTTGCCGCGTCCTGGCTCTGCTCTCTGCCGCCCCTGAAACGCGCCGCCCGGGGCCATGGCCACCCTTGCCCCCCCACGCTATGCCACTGCAAGTACCGAAAGTGGCTATACTAGAAATCATTTGCAACATCGGATTAACCTTGGCCTTAGAAATTATTCAGCCTCTGTGCTGTGAATCATGGCCCTACGACGCACGTTGTCTGGGCCCTCGACTTTTTTTTTGTAATTTTTATGACATAATATTATGTTCTTCACCCCAAGCTTCCTACTTAACTGTAATACCTACTGCTGAGTGCTGCCTAGGTAGCTTTATGCTATTGCTGTGGTTTGTAACTGGAAATAATGTGTTAGAAAGCGTTAAAACTATTTGTTTTTTTTTTTAATTGCTTTATTGAGATTAAGGCGTATATCGTAATCGGTGTACAGTTCACACGATTGCACGCCGACTGCAATTGAACTGCAATCGGACTGCACGTTTGGTTTGCAGTTCTATTGCAGTCGTGTCAACTGCATTCAAACTGCATCAGAACTGCAATTTGCGGTTAGATTGCAGTTGAAATGCGGTCCGTCTGTCATCAGCCTAAGATTGAGGTTTTTGGGTGCGTGTTCTACATCATTTCTCTAGAGTAAACTTGTAAAACTTCACACCTGAAAAAGAAAAAAAATACAGGTATTTGAGTTAAGACTTTTTTTTGTATTCTCGAGTAGGTAAAGTAAAACTGTACGGATGTAGTAAGTACATTTACACTGACCTGTCCCATTGATACTTAGAGTTAATGTTTCGTTCCGTTTAAAAGACAGTGTCCCAAGCCCCACGTTGAAAAGGTCCTGAAACATTTAGGTATTTTAAAACTAGAGTACACGGGATACACGGGGAAGGTCGGTCTAACAGTAAACATGGTAAATATCCCGTTATTAGTATTAATAGTAAGGTCGGTCTAAGCTCATTGTAGATAATGACGGGGCCTCTAGAGGGCCAAAGCCTGCCGGGGTCGCGGGACTTATAGAATTACCGTGACCCTGGAACATAAAGGGCTATTGAAGGACACCGTGGATTTTAGTCAGTACAAGTCTGACAGTCCCTCCCACTCTGCCCTGGGTGGGAGGACTCATTTGATGATTTCACCATGATAAAAAAAATAAAATAGCTCATTGTAGATGACTTGTCCATAGCTGGATCCCAATCTAACCAATAAGGTCAAGGTATTTTAAAAAGACAGCTTTAACCAATGACGATGTTTGGAACTAGCAACGCCAGCGCCATTAGTTTCACAGTTACCTACCTTTCCCATTGAGAGTCTCATGGGCCCAATATTCTCACACGGTAATGGTTCCAGTTCAAGAATACCTGTATGATATAGTCAAGTAGAGGCAGCTTCATTTCTTCGTGTGTGTAGGTAACCGTCACAGATTCCGTTTCCTTGTTCACAAACGCCAGCGCGCGCGCACCGCCTGACAGCTCCCGGTGCCAAATCTCTTGGTTACTATGCCGCTGTTAACATTAAGTAAACAGAATATGAATTGGGCTAAAGGGATTTCAATATTTTTGTGTGGAGCCTTGCCAATAGATTCTAACTTTGATGGCCAATATATTCCAACCCATTTATACTTTGGTGCACTTATTTAGCATGTAATACAGAATAATAATAATCTTCCGGTCCGAGCTTTCCGACATGACAGCCAATCTCAGTGGATAATAGCCATCGACGCGGTAGATATTATAGTGCACAAGTGTGTGCGCAGACACAGGTGCCAACTCTATTCACTTACTCTCGTAGTTCGATGAGACGGCAATCCGGCAACACCAAGATGAAAAAGACGAAAGAACAATGTCTCACCAAACTAAACCTCCCTTCGTTTAAAACCCTTAAGCCTTGCTTGCCCATCTTGTCCTGGTCCACTGCGATGACGTCCCTGTTCAGTAGAATCTGCTTGAACTCCGGTTGTATCTCCGCTAGGTCCACGCTCATCATGAGAGGAGCTGCCAGGACCGCCCACACAGCCATCTGCACTTGCGCCTGATCTACTGACAGCCCGGAGTTACCTACTACCAGCTGAAATGAAGATTTATTGGTAGATCTCATTGAAGAATATGGTGTAGTGAAAAAATAAAGATGTATAGTTTATTTAGGTAGGTGTTAGTTGCATATTTTTGGCTATCAGAGTCGGAAATTATACAAACTTTGAAAGAAGGCAACTCAAAAATAAAGGGAACAAAATAGTACCTACTCCATTTTGATTAATTTTTTTTTCTGTAAATGGACACCTCCACCTCAAAAATAAACTAATATTTAAAATCTAGATGGGGTCGGTTTTACATATCCGCCTACTCTGAGAAGAAACACTGAATCAAACTCAGAGTTTGATTTCGAGAGCCCTACCATGTCAGGATCGTTCCAATGTCCAGGGCCAGCGAACGGAGCCAGTCGGTCCTGGTTGTCGCCGATCCATTTCATCGTGCGGAGGATTGAATCCCAGTTGTTCCTGATGTCCAGCCAGTTGCGCCAGGTGTTACAGTGCTCTGCCAACGCACTGTAGTTAGACTGTTCAAGGTTAATCAATTTAATATTTTAATCATGTTTTGCCTCAAGCACAGATAATATAATACTGCAAAGAAACGGTGGATGGACTTTGGGAAGGATGATTATTTTGGTTTTAAAGGGGTCTCGCTTTATGTAAATGTTTTTTTAATGAATTAGTGTAATAGACAAGTGCGGAAGAAGAAGAATGCTGTGCCTCAACTAAATTGGTACAAATAAGGGCAGGAAAGTAATGTATCTGTTTTGCCTTGACTTGCCTCTAATAGGGATGTTTCTTGAAAAAATCTAATTAGTCCGTCAGATAGATTTCCAAAAAATATTGGACACGTATTTTTTCTTTTTTCACGAAAACTTAAAATGAAGACGATACAGTGCGTCGAAAACTCGTGTGACGTCATACTTGTAAGTAAAGTGTACTGACTTTTTAACGAAAACTGACGTCACAGGCCCCCACTGATCTTTGATGCGTTTTATCTTCGTCAATTTGTATTGATTTGATAAAACAATAAATACGTTTCCAATAAATTTCGATAATCTAACTGACGGACTAAATAGATATTTCATATTTTTTTTACACAGGAAACATCCCTATTGACCTCCACATAGTGATCACATGAGTGATTGCTGAGCTTGGCGGGTTCGATTTTCAGGTCGGGCAAGTAAAGTGTTATTTATTGGGTTTGATTTTTTATGATATCTAGTGTACCTACATGGATATTTTGGCCTTCTTGGAACATGGCCCAGCTGCATCCATACAGAATGGGCCGGCCAGTTGCGTTCAGGAGCTGGCCAAATGCAGGATAGCCTGGAACAACAATTATATCTGAGACAGTAGAGACATAGCGGCCCGTCTCGGCTTCACACTGGTGGACATTTATTTTCCCCTAATTCCCCCCCCCCCCTAAATTTGTCTAGTAATAAATAAAGCCTATGTTGTTAGTTGTCTTTATAACATTAGTGTGGATAGTGTAGATAATTATGTTGTCAAATTCAAAAAACAAAGAAAATTTTATATATTTTGTACCTATGGAAGGGTGCTTACATAAACAAACAGGTTTCCGGTACGGGCGGGTCGGTACCGATCGGTGCAGGTATTCATTTCTATGTTATCTTATGCGCCCACTTATAAAGAAACAGGTTTAAACTTTTCGGTGCCGACTACCTGGAACGAGTCATACGGGTTCCAGTCATATGGTCAAGACGGACAAATTTACCTATTTCTTTTTACTAGTTAACCCTGCATCGATCGGTACCGACCCGCACAGATTGTCTGTACCGGAAACCTGCTTCTTTATGTAAGTACCCTAAGAGAAAATAACAAAATGTCGTTTGTTTGTATTGCTCCATATGTAGGTACATTCTGGTCATTGGCTTTTAGATAATAAAATTTATGTTAAAAACATAATTATAATCTTGAGAAAAAGGGCGCCAAAGGGCAATTTTGTTTTCGCAAGGCGCCTTTATGCTTACAGACCGCGCACGTTGGTTCAAAGAAATAGTGTTGTAGATAAGCTTGTAGCAGTATACGAGTACCTACCTAAACAGCTCAAGATTCCACTGCACTGTGCTAAAATGTATTAGGTACGTTTTAACTTATTCTGTGAACGCGGGAAAAGATACAACATAAAAAATCTTGATTGGCTGTTGCTTGATTTTAGTCATGAAGGTATTTTCAGCATTTAGCATTCGTTCGACCGTCTTTCAGTAAATTGCGTTGATTGGCTATACAGAAACCGGTGGAGTAGTTGAGTACCGCACTCGCCATTTCTATTATTTTTTAGAATTTAAGGTATTTCATTGCGTTTTTAACGCAGTCGAGCACATGATTTTTATTCTTCAGGGAGGGCAATACTCGCCCTAAAGTGATGCGTTTTGTGAGGCGGGCGTTCTCGGGGACTGATATAAGTCCTCGAGACTACATGCCCCGTATCACAGAGCGCATCGATTTCCTGAAGCAGAAAGTGTATGCATGGGCAAACCGTATTCGTAGGTATAAGCGGCGGGTGGACCGATACACTCAGAATCGCACATTCCAAACAGATGAAAGGTGGGTTTATAGGGCGTGGGAGCGACCGGACCAAGGTGTGGCTGACACGCGCCGGATGATGATCCCATGTCTTCGTTCTGGCGCAGCATCTGTCGGTGCCTGTTAGCCATACCGAGGGTGAATGGACTCGGGAGGTCGAGCGAGCGTGCGATCTAGTACCAGAAATGGGGGCAATCACTATCAGCCCCCAAGACGTAGTTCGTGCAGTCCGTCCATTGCCTAATTGGAAATCTCCAGGGCTGGATGGGCTGCACAACTTCTGGATTCGAAAATGGCAGTATCACATTGTACTTTGATCGATCCATCATCACTGACAGGACTGTTGTAGCCAATAAGCCTGATATAGTGGTGGTGGATCGATCAGAGCGGCGCTCAATGATTGTTGACATAACGGTTCCGCATGATCTCATCATGCGGAACCGTTATGTCGTGAAAAACGAGAAAGATTAGCAAATCAAGTATCTTGACTTGGCTGGCGAGGTTGTCGACATGTGGCATGTGGACTCATTCATTGTGCCGATAGTTGTATCAGCCCATGGCTTAATTACCAGGAGCCTCGACCAATACCTGAGGAGGCTCTCGTTAGGTAGCTGGATCATGGGCTTGATTCAGAAACCGATACTCCTGGACACGGCTCGTATTGTTAGAAAGTTCCTCTCTCTGGAGCCCTGACCCGGTAGCTTGGACCCTGTTCCCTATACCGGTGGGCTACAGTTTTTATATTTTTAAATGTTTTTTATATTGTTTTTTGTAAGGAATATTTAAAAATGTAAACAATTTGTAAAAATATAAATAAAAGAATAAAATTTATTAAAAAATATAAGGTACAACATTTAAAGTTTTTCTCTATGTCAAGTTCACCCATGATGTGTGCCTGAACTAGGTAGTCCTGTGTTTCAGGCGATTGGGGGTAACATTAATTGATTAAATAATCACATCATATTAAACTTATTGGAACCTATGTAAAAAAAGTAAATACAATTATATTATCTTAACTTAGTTAACAAATTAAAAAATAACAATAATATGAACAATATTTACTTTAGCACTAGTAATAACTTCTCTGTATCTTCATAGGACATAGTTTAAAGAGCTTCCTTAAGGGTTTTCTTGCAGTTACTGTGATTTAAAGAGTAGACTATGTTTTCTTTTTCTTTTAGCCTGATATACTAGAGGTCTGAGGTACATATAAAACTTCGCTGTGAAAGCATGTTTTGTACTTTTTTGAGAGCAAACTAAATCTTTCCGTCTTTTTTTAGTAAATTCAGTGCTGTATGGAAGTGCTGCGTGTTGTTTTAGTATAGGGCTCATAATAAATAACTGTCGAACTGTTAGTACTTCACAAGATTTATACAGGAGGTTAGTGGGGAAAAGGAAAGGGCGGCAAGTAGCCACCTTGAGAATTGCTCTTCGAGCTCTTTCAGTGGGCAGTAACAGAGTTTTACTCGTTCCACCCCATGAAGTAATATAGTAGGTCAGAATTGACTGACAAAGAGCAAAATATACTTGTCTAAGTATTTTTGGATCTGTAATAAATCGTAGCTTTTTGAATACGAATATCAGCTTTCGAATTCTACTATTTAGAGCTTCCACATGTTGTTTGAAGGAAAGGGTTTCATCTATTATAATACCCAGGTATTTTATTTTATCAGTCTTCTTAATATTGGGACACTTACACTGGCTATCTGCAGGAATTGGGCAACAGTGAGCATGCAACGCTGAGGGGATATTCGATATGTGCTTGCGCATCGAAAACTTAATGTAATTTGTTTTCTCTGTATTTAGAGTTAGTGAGTTATTTTGAAGCCATTTATTTACAATATTAAATCCGTGTTGTGCAAAATTGTAGACTTCATTTTCTGAGTCAGCCGAAAAAAATAAAGCAGTGTCGTCAGCGTAAGTTATAATAGTGCCATGCTCTAGCTTTAGATTGCAAAGGTCATTTATGTAGATCAAAAACAGAGTGGGCCCTAGAATACTTCCTTGGGGAACAACAAAAAATGTGTTTTTTTGAACAGAGCTGACAACATCGCCAATCTTTACGCACTGGGAACGGTCTTCTAAATAACTTTTGAATATTTTCAGCTGGGTGCCTCTTACACCCATGATCTCAAGCTTGCGCAACAGAATTGGAATGGAAACTGTGTCAAAAGCTTTGACAAGGTCCAGGAAAATTCCTACTATGTGGTTACCCTTGTCAAGTTCTTGCGCTAGATAGTCAGTCAGATGATGTACCGAATAAGAAACTATATAAACAATTTCTTCAATATATTTCGGACTAGCTTATGCTCGTGGCTTCGCCCGCGTGGAGTTCGGTAATGTCACACGGAATTGTACTACCGGGATAAAAAAGTATTTTATGTGTTATTCCAGGTTATAAACTATCTGAGTGCCAAATTTCATTCAAATCCAGTCAGTAGTTTTTGCGTGAAAAAGTAACAAACATCCCTCCATCCATCCATCCATCCAAACTTTTGCATTTATAATATTAGTAGGATTAAGATAGAAGTGTCTTTCTTGGGGTTCGGTTGTACCAAACTTTCCCGGAGGGCGATACAATATTATAAACCAAAGCCATCAGTACCTACCTACATCCATTGTGTGAACATCGGCGTAACAGCCATCCAGCTTGAGATAGTCAGTCCCCCAGCCGGCCAGGGTATCAGCGTCCAAGCGCTCGTGCCCCTGGATGCCAGGATATCCTTCGCAGGTATTTGTGCCGTAGTCCTCGTACATTCCGAGATGTAAACCTTTGCTGTGAACCTGTGAAAAACGTTATTAATATTTTCCTCTCCGTGAACTGATTCAAATGGCGTATGATTGGATAATCGATTAACCAGCAGTACGCTTATTGACTTGGATAACAATGAAAAATGTAGTAGTAGCAGTGCAGGTATAAAAGAAAAATAAGTAAGTATAGCATGACGGTGGACAGGGGAGAATGGTAGAAAAAAACATGTTGCGCGAACCCTAAGTATTATTCGACAAGGATAGGACTGAAGATCATGATGATGATGTAGATGAATTGTAGGAAAATGCGGAACATCTATTTGAATACTTACGTAGTCAGAAAGCGCCTTCATTCCACTAGGGAACCGCGTCCTGTTTGCCACCAGACGATCCTCAGGATCTCGTGAGCCTTCCAGCCAGCAGTCGTCAGTCGTGATGTACTGGTATCCGGCTGCCAGGTAACCCTCGCTCGCCATCAGATCAGCTGTCCGTTTTATTAAGTTCTCACTGCAAAAAAAAAAATAATACGTCTATCATGACTGCAACTAATAATGATGGATCAAGTAAACGGTATAATAGTCTTGATTGGGAAACATTCACGAATGGACCAGCAGCACGAATGCTGCTGAGCTGTTCCAACTCGCAAGGGACAACGAGAAATATCTTGGAGTTGATAGCCAACCTTCAGTCCAGCTCCGAGTCTGAATTTGGACCGGTCTATGTCGAGAACACTATTTGCTCTATTACTGAGACATCAAGTATCAACATAGCTGGTGAAATTAGGGTGCATACATCTTGTACTAAGAATGCACTGCATACTGCTTCGTGTAATACATGTCGTATGTCCAGCAGAAACTTACCTGATACATTCTTTAGGCTTCTCAACACAGTCGATGGTACAGCCAAATCGCAGCCAAGAATTCCAGCCCATGGGAGGAGTGAGAGCCAGCCCATTGTCCAGGGCTTGCGTCGAGGACAGCAGTCCACTCGCAATGATACATAGTACTGGTGAGAACATTCCTGGATAAAACAGGAAAGTATTGAAAGAATCAGGCGTACCTAGTTTTTTTATTTGTGAATAAAATAATAATTATACAGTTATCACAAAGTACCTACTGAGTTCAGCGCGCGCGCACTTGTTATGCCGTATCGATATAAACTTCCTCGTGATATAGTTTGTAGGTACTTCGCATCGCAGTGCAGTGACGGGAACACGTTCGATAAAAAGTTGCCAATATCGTTGCCGTTAGTTGCCGCCAAATCGCATGGCAGGGTATCTTGCGCAGGTCGCATTGCCGAATTCCTTTAATTATACATTTTGAATTGGTTACTTTTGCTGTGGATCTGAGAAAAGATCTTTTTTTTGTTTAATTAAGAACATTTTGTGATGTTTGGAAGGCTATTGTTTAAGTTTCCACTAAAACTGTTACTCGAGTGTGGTGAAGAGACGGAGCTTTAGAGGACTTCTAGCGCCATCTCTTTCCCACTCTGGGCATAGTTGGCATAGTCAAATCTTGCGCGTCTCCTCACACGCACAGGCAAGTTTTGATGCTGTAATGAGGTGGCTTCGTAGGAATGTACAGACGCCAGCACATCAAGCTACTAATAAAATACCGAAACAAATCAGAGCCTAGAACTACCAATTCATCATCATCATCATCATCAGCCTATAGCAGTCCACTGCTGGACATAGGCCTCTTCAATCGCACGCCATTCAACTCGATTTTCAGCAACTCTCATCCAGTTGCTACCAGCCACCCTGCGAAGATCGTCACTCCACCGAGCCTGAGGGCGTCCCACTTTACGTTTGCCGATTCGCGGTCTCCACTCAAGAACACGTCTACCCCAACGGTCATCGGTTCTACGGCTAATATGACCGGCCCATTGCCACTTCAGCTTACTTATTCTGTGCGCTATGTCGACAACTCTGGTTCTCTGTCGAATCACATCGTTCCGGATGCGATTCCTCAGAGAGACTCCAAGCATAGCCCGTTCCATAACTCGCTGAGCGACCTTAAATTTATGGACCACTCGTACTGTGAGTGTCCACGTTTCAGCTCCGTAAGTCATAACAGGCAAGACGCACTGATTGAAGACCTTAGTCTTTAGGCTCTGTGGAATACGCGACGAGAAGACCCGGCGAAGCTTCCCAAATGCTGCCCAGCCCAGCCGGATTCTTCTGTTAGCCTCCCTCTCAAAGTTGTTTTTACCAAACTGCAGAGTTTGCCCGAGGTAAACATATTCTCGAACAACCTCGAGAGGACCACCATTGACAACAACAGGTCCTGGGGTGACGTATTCGTTGAACATAACCTGGGTTTTGTCCAAGTTCTCCCTGAGACCAATGCGTATTGAAGAATCAACTAGGCCATCCAGCATCTGCTGCAAGTCGTGCAGCGATTCAGCCAGTATGACGATGTCATCTGCAAATCTCAAGTGTGAGATGTACTCGCCGTTGATGTTTATGCCACGTCCTTCCCATTTTAGCGTCTTGAACACATCCTCCAGTGCGTTGGTGAACAATTTCGGGGAAATAACGTCCCCTTGCCTCACCCCCCGACGCAATGGGAAATGCTCCGTTTGCTGGTTTTGACTTTGGACGGTCATTGTGGCGTTCTCATAAAGACTTCTCAATACTTGGATGTATCGCCAGTCGACTTGGCATCGCTGCAGAGACTCTAGAACCGACCAGGTCTCGACAGAGTCAAAAGCCTTCTCATAGTCCACAAATGCAAGACACAGCGGCCGATTATACTCTTCGGACTTCTGTATGATCTGCCGCACTGTGTGGATGTGGTCTATGGTGCTGTATCCTCCTCGAAACCCGGCCTGCTCCGGTGGCTGGAAGTCATCGAGTCTTCGCGCTAGATGATTCGTGATGTCTCTTGAAAACAGCTTATACACGTGGCTAAGGAGCGAAATGGGTGTGTAATTCTTTAACAGGGTCTTGTTTTCCTTTTTAAAGAAAAGAACGACCACGCTCCTTCTCCACGCTTCTGGAGTTCTCCCAGAGAACAGAACCGAGTTGAAGAGCTCCCGAAGCTCTCTTAAAACAGGACTTCCTCCCGCTTTCAGGACCTCAGTCGTTATCCCATCCTCGCCAGGGGCTTTTCCATTCTTAAGCTGTTCAAGAGCCGCCTCGATTTCGTCTTGGCTGACTTCTGGCAGGTCTTCTGTGAAATGGCGGGTTAACGTGGCTCTGGAATCCTCATTTTCGGGATCAGGTCGAGATGCATGCGATGCATACAACTGGCCGTAGAAGTTTTCGACTTCCGAAAGAATCTCGGGCTTCGAAACGACGATATCCCCACTAGATTTGGTCAACTTCGTCAGGTGGCTCCTCCCAAGTAATTGGACGAACACTTCGACCCCCGATTTTGCTCAATCGCTTTTTCTATTGAGCGTGTGCTGGAGCATCGAAGGTCGCGTCGCACCAATTTCCTAATTTTATTATTGAGTGCCTGTAGTTCTGAAGAAGTGATGGGTGGGTTTTCACGTCGTTCCGTCATAAGCTCCAGAGTCTCCTCCGAAAGTTTGGACTCTTGCCCGTATGCCGCATTTTACAAAAACGCGTCCCTTCCTCCCTGAGGATTTCCACCATTTGGTCGAGCGCCTGGTCAACGTCATTTGTGGTTTCCACGGCCGCGAATCGGTTCTCCAGATCTGACTGGAACGTTTCAGACCCTAGCATAGCTTGGAGCATTTTTGGACGGAGCTTAGACTTCATCAAGCGGGTTCGCTCCAGCTTAAAATTAATATTCAGAGTGCCACGGACAAGTCTGTGATCGCTACCGGTGTTGAACCTGTTGATCACCGAGATATCTCTGAATATATGCTTTTTATCCGCTATGATGAAGTCTATCTAATTTTTCGTCATGGTGTCGGGGCTTCGCCACGTCCACTTCCTTTGGGACTGTTTCTTAAAGAAAGAATTCATCATGAAAAGCCCCTCCTTCTCAAGGAAGTTGACAACCTGACAAGACCCTATGATTTCTGCTGCCAAACCCGTAAGATCCTACTACCGATTCACTGCCATTTTGTACTCCCACTTTAGCGTTAAAATCCCCCATAACAACGCTGTAATGGGCCTTAGTAGTGGAGTGCAAGGCCTTGGAGATGTCCTCAAACATTTCCTCCACCACGTCGTCCGAGTGTGCCTGAGTCGGTGCGTAGACCTGAACAACCTTGAGGCTATACCTCTCGTTTAGCTTTAATATGAGGTACGCTACCCTGTTCGAGACACAAGACACTTCTACCACGTTGTCACAAAGGGATTTATGTACCAGGAACCCGACTCCGCCTTGGGATAGCTCCAAAAAACAAAAAACATCAGGTGGCCCGATTCAAGGGTTATTGCGTCCTCCCCCTCTCTTTGGACTGCACTCAACCCAAGAATGTGCCACCTTACCCTTTCGAGTTTTTCCTCCAGCTGCTCTAGATGTTCGTCGAGCCGTAACGTGCGTCCGTTGTACGTCGCCAAGGTCAGTTGGGTTTGGCGGCCATTCGTAACCCGGGGATTCTTAGCAACCCCTACCTTGCCGTTACCGTGACCGCCGCCAAAATCAGGAATAGCAAGGCCGCCGGGAACTGGGGGCCGTGGTTGATTCTGGCTTGCCATTTAAGGGGTTTGCCCATAATCGCCACGCTGGGCATGCGGGTTGGCGATCGCAGATCGCAACTCCTCGCACTGGTGACGCTGCTGCCCGTCACTAGTCTGCGCTATTTAGTTGCGAACTTTCGAAATGATTATACCGCCATTTATCGGTTGTCAGAGCCTCGTTTGTTGTTTAGCAGGATGCACCACGAGCAGGTGAGGTTGACTTGGGGCACTGAGATGGTAGGTGCGCCCCCTTACACCCCAACTACCAATTAATTATTTCAAAATGAAACTGAAGAAATGGCTCTTTAATTAATAACGTGTTCTATACAAATAATGAGTTTTTGACTTATAAACCCATTTGTAATGGTAAGTAGCTTTTGTTCCTATTTTTTTGATGTTTTCTAGCCTTCTTTCTTTGATTGGTGTTGAGTCAATATTTTGATATCATTTTGTAGGTGGACTCAAACACTTTTGATTTAACATTTTTTTTTTGTTAGCCTATTTGAGTGTCCCACTGCTGGGCAAAGGCCTCCCCTTTCTCCTTCCAAACCTCTCGGACCTGTGCGATATCTGGCTATGTTCGCCCCGCAAACGAGATCAGATAGTCACACTACCTCCGCCGCGGTCTACCACGACGGCGATTTCCTCCGACAGGCGTCCAGTGGGTGACGATCGTTGCCCATCTCTTCGGGCGCATTCGTGCTACGTGGCCAGCCCACTCCCACTTCAGCTTGGCTGTTTTTTCTCCAACATCTGCTATTTGAGTAATGTCTGCTATTTGAGTAATGTCATCTGCTATTTGAGTAGTCTGCTATTTGAGTAGTCTGCTATTTGAGTAATTTAACATAAAAGTATAAAAACATATGCAACGTTCAGGTGTTAATTTTGCACTAGAGTAGAAAATGTAAAAAAAACAAGTTATTTTTATGTAAAATTTCGTAATTTCTTAATTTTTTAGGCACTTTGTGCTTATTGCTTAGGAAAATTTATTTTATAATTTGATAGCCTCAGTGTTTACCTTTGCAATACAATATCATTTGCACGTATCTAGGGTCTCTTAGATTCAAAGGTAAGGTAAAGGGCATTAAATTGAACATACCCTAGATCCAGCGATTAAAAAAACAAGACGGCTGCCATTCGCGGGGTGTAGGGTTAGGAGTATTCATAAACGTGTATTTGTCGATAGAAATGAGTATATAATATACCCTTAAAGTATCGGTAACCGGTAGCCAAACACACTGTATAAAGAGACTAAAGTCCTGTAAAGTTATTTCATTCTTCTGTTCCTTTGGTCGTTTTCTCTTTAATGAAATAAATAGGACGCTCCCGATCTATGATCTTGCCAAAACTAAGTGTAAATCGAAAATTACGATCTGGCTTCTAGAGTTAAGTTGTGACGCTATGGAAAAATAATAATATAATAAAGTTTATTAGGAACAACTTAAGTTATACAGGTTACACATGAAAAACGAAGATAGCTACAAGAGTAAAATACTGTGGTGCAGCTATCAACGCCCAATTTAAAATACATAGAATAGACATTGTTCCAGATTAACCTAAAAGAAATTAAAATATAAATTAAAAAAACAAAGGGAATGAAAATAATACAAAAGATATGATAATTTACACTGTGTGGTTACTGTGTTGTGTATATGTAGAGTGGAGGTGGGGATGAGGTGTGTTATGGTGTGTGTGAGTATGTACCGCGTTTATGACACCATAAGTTGCTCAGTCTCATCATAGGAAAGGCACTTAAGCCAGTTGGTCACTTTTCTCTTCAGTACATTCCTTTTCCATTCCTATTCCAGGTTAACCACATCATTACCATCCTCAGTGCCAATTCTGTCCTTTCACGAGTCTCAGACCAGTCCTTGCCATGAGTTATGAGAGCTGTTTCATCCGCATATGTAATAATTTTTGTGTTCGGAAGAGATAACTGACACAGTTCATTGACATATATGAGGAAGAGGGTTGGTCCTAGGACACTACCCTGGGGAACCCCATAAAACAAATTTTCTTCATCACTTACAAATGATCCAACCTTCACAACTTGTTTGCGCAATGAAAATGCCACATATTATGCCAATCTGTTCCAGCTTATTAGGGATAGAAACGGTGTGGAACGCCTTCGAAAGATCTAGGAAGACACCAAGAGACTTCTGCTTATTGTTAAGGTGTGCGACGATTGTACTTGTGAGCTCCAGGGTAGCGTCTTCTGTTGATTTTCCCGCTCTGAACCCATATTAATTTTCGGCCAGGATGTTGAATTTAGCTAAGAATTTCACAAGCCTCATGTTGATAACTTTCTAGAAGATTTTTGAGATGGTTGAAAGGACGGATATAGGCCTGTAATTAGCAACAAGATCCTTGTCTCCTCCCTTGTATATTGGGTGAACTATGACAGTTTTGAAAACGTCCGGAAAAATACCAGTGGAGAGAGAAAGATTAAAAATGTGGACAAGGAGAGGGATAATTGTATCTTTTGTGGCCTTGATTATTATGGATGGGATTCCATCATAACCAACAGCACATTCATCTTTGAGGGTTAATATAAAGCTTTCAATTTCGGTGTCATCAACGTCGTAGATGACCATCGATTCCAACGGGGCTGTCATAGAAGAGGTAGCCACCTGGGGCGAAACGTGAAGGTCTGAACAGCTACTTTGGGATGAAGAATTCGGGAACTTGTAGCTGCCCCGAAAAAACTTGCTTGTCGAAGAATACAATAATATATTATCACAATTCTATGCACCCAACTATTTATACAATTTTATCTTTTCTTTATTCACACGTAGGTAGGATGGTAGCCAATGAACCGCGTGTACAGTATGAACCATAGCACCTACCAGCCATACGCAACATTGCCAACTCGCGCAAAAATAATGTCGAGACTAGCTTGCCACGTCGCGTCGTGAAGTTTGGTCTAGTCGCCGCGCGCTTGTCGCGACATGACATACGTACGCGTGAGCCGCGTCCTTGTGTTTACTCAAGCAAAAACGACGAAAAAAACGTGAGTTTCTTTTAATCTAACTCTTACTTAACTATGAGTGAATTGTAATGTTGTGTGATGTAGGCCTTTAGGCTTGTTTGAGACTATTTTTTGGAATTAATTCTCAACGGTTTTTGTATTCCTAAGAGGAGATGGGTACGCTGTGAGCCATTTATCCTGGGTAAGCAATGAATCATGGTTCATTGTGTACCACATCTAAGTGCTTTGTATTGTCTATCTTCTATCTATATATATAATTTAGTAAACTGAATGACTGACTGACTGACTGACTGGGTGATATATCAACACACAGCCCAAACCGCTGGTCCTAGAGACATGAAACTTGGAGGGTGTGTTTTTTGTGAAGAGAAGGTTTCCACCAAGAAAGGATTTTGGGAATTCCACCCCTAAAGGGGTAAAATAGGGGATAGAAGTTTGTATGAAAGTCTGTCAGTTTTGAAATTAGGATCTTCAAAATTTAGTGTTTAGGCTGTCGATTGAAAATTAATTTATACGTGTCTCGGCGTTTTTGATAATTCTAACCTCGAAGGGTTAAAAAGGGGGGTGCAGGTACTATGTTTGTTCGGGTGGAATGCAACTCAATTTTGTACAACCGATTGAGCTGAAATTTCATTTTTTTAATTTCACCTTTGGTTCTGGTGACAACATTTTATGACAGACATTCCTTAATCCTGCATCCAGGATCGACTCCTCAAGAGAGAACTCTTCAACGGTTAGTAGCACGGTCACAAAACTTTGTTAACGCGTTCAAGTTTGATAGATAAAGATGATTTTTAACCGACTTTAAAAAAGAGGAGGATTTTTTTTTTTGTTTTTTTTTTTTTTGTTTATGTTCAGCGATTTCTTCGCCAATTGTGAACCAATTTTGATGGTTCTTTTTTTGTTTAGACAAATATTATTCCGCGGTGGTCCCGTTTAAATTTGGTGAAGATCTGATGCTGATCTTCGGAGATATCAATGGACCCTTCAATAATAGACAGCAAATCTGTCGTGATTGCTGCAATCGCTTGGATGTTTATTGTTTACACAACACCATAACATAACATCACGCCTGTATGCTCTGGGGGTACGCAGATGTGTACCAGTGCACCCACATCTTAATAATTAGGTATGCTAAGTTCCATCTTATTGGGGACTAGCTGTGCCCGCGGCTTCGCTCACGTGAGCGCGTATTCTTTGGCATTATTAAGGAACATTACATGGGAACGTGAACTCGTAGTATATTCCTAATATCCTGTACAAAATATTCCATTTTAATATTATAAATGCGAAAGTAACTCTGTTTGTTTGTTACGTTTTCATGACTAAACAGCTGATTTTAATTGTAATGAAAGGCAAGGAGATAGATTATATCCTGAGGAATGATATAGGTTATCGTTTTTTCCTCACACATACACATCAAAATTTCCACGCGAACGAAGTCGCGGGCAACAGCTAGTGCTATATAAACAGGTGGGGAGTATTATTCCAGTCAACCTCTAAGTGTTAATGTAAGTATAATTAATTAATCGCTATTTGTCTATTTCAGCATGGGACGAAACACAGCTTGTAAAAAAGGGTATCACACCGGGGAAGCTATACAAAGAGGTATAGAAAAACACTTGTCGGGACTAAGCATTCGAAAAGCAGCCAAAGACTGCAACCTCCCCTATCCAACACTACAAAGATACACCCGGTTCATTGTGTACCCTTAGGAGTACGCTATGAACCATTTCCCTTGTTTTAAAAAAACCTGTATAAATTAGGCTATAGCAAATATTTTCCTTTTTTTTAACGCAATTTATAACCTATAACCTAACTTTTGATGGTTCAATGGCTACCACTCCACCCTACACACACCCATCCTCCACTTACACACACACACACGCGTAATAACCCCTGATTGAATAATTAATAATCACCACTGTTGTAATGTGTATTTTCATTCTTTATTTTTTCTTGCTCTATATTACTTACTGCGGTGTACGAGTGCATAATTCTGTTTAAATGTGCTTCCGAAGGAGTGGAGACGGTGTCCTGAAATACAGGCCTTTCGTCTAGCTTAGGCACCAGTCTTCCACAGTATAAAAAAACGCATGTATTGTTCACGATACCTAATAATGTACCTTGTATTGTGGTGAGAAATAAATCTTTATCTTATCTTTCCGCTCTGCTAGTCTCTCGAAGGGTACTAAATAAAGGGTGTAAATAGACCCTTAACATAACCGAAAGGCTCTTGTTCCCCCCGTCTTTGCGATCATTTTTTTGTTCTAGACCATACCTGGGAACCTTCTAGTTACGGAGATATTGGGGGTCAAAGTTCCAACTTTTTGACAAGTTTTTTTTTAAATACATGTTTTTAATGTAAGATTTTTATTTTACATATCTCCACGACCCCCGTACTATTCAATCCATCCATCAGCACAATGCTTTGAGTGCTTTCCATCGAATCCTACCTTAAAATGTGATTTTTCACCCCAAAAAAAAGTAGATTTCCAGCAATAATTTTTGCGTAAAGTTACTCAGTTTGATGTACAGAATGCTTGGTTGACGGCTATGTGAAGGGTCTGTTTACACACTGTAGATAATAAGATGAGGTAAGCATTCAATCGTATGCACGGCGGCGGCCAATCAAGCTATGCAAAACCAAATTAAGCTGATCTCTCATCGTACGGGAAGTTCATACAAAGCGAAGTCAGGTTAAACTGGTTATATACAGCTTGATGTGCCGCCATTAGCAGTTATATGATAACCTCAGCGACCCAGTGACAGCACTATACTTAGGTAGGTGCATAGTAGGTAGTCATATAACCATAGTGCTATGTAAGTTTTGCTGGTTCGTTGGTTTAGTGGTCGCCTCGGACCTCACACGGTTGTAAGAGGTCCTGGGTTCGATTCCCGTGCCGGACAAAGTGTTGTTCTGTTTTGCCACCACGAATTTTTGAGCCCGGGGTCTGAATTTGTGAACGGTTAATGGCAATAGGGTCGTCCCCTATTCCATGGAGCCTAAACATAACTGGCGAAATGAGAGTCTACTATAGCCAGTCACACTTCTGTCTAACCCTTTTTTTTTTTTTTTTTATTAACGTGGTAAATTCATCAAATGAGTCCTCCCACCCAGGGCAGAGCGGGAGGGACTGTCAGACTTGTACTGACTAAAATCCACGGTGTCCTTCAGTAGCCCTTTATGTTCCAGGGCCACGGTAATCCTATGAGTCCCGCGACCGGCAGGCTTTGGCCCTCTAGGGGGGCCCCGTCATTATGTTGACACTCTTTGAGGCGCGCGTGGAACACAACGCGCCGTCGACCCGGGCATGGTCCATGGTCGGACAGCGAGTCGCCCATTACTCGCCGCCCGCCGCCCGCATGCCCGCGCCTACGGTGGCCGGAGATCGTCTGCCGACGTCCGGCGCCGTGGGCGTCTACCACTGCGGCTGGTGTGGAGCGAGGACGCTGTCCTCTCCCTCACGCGGCCAGCCTCCTCCTTCGCGAGCATGACTGCTTCGCAGAAGGAGGCGACCGCTTCCCACTCCGTCTCGCCCCGCAGCATGGCCTCGACCAATGCCGGGCGCTAGAGGTCTCCGCCTATCGCCGCCGTGAGGACACGGCGGTGCTATGCCCAAGCGGGGCAGTCCTGCACCGTATGCTCCACCGTGTCCTCCGGGCGGTCCTGGCAGTGGTGACACCCAGGCGTTTCCTCCTTCTCCATATGACACAGGTACCTCCCGAAACTTCCGTGTCCGGTGAGGACCTGCGTCACGCTGTAGGTCAGGACGCCGTGACGCCTATCCAGCCACTCCTCAAAGAGGGGTCTTACCGCCGCGATTGCGGCGTGCCCGTCTGCCTAACCCTTCGGGGATTATAAAAGTAATGTTATATTGTTCTTAACGAAAGTATAATTTTAATCCCAGTGTTGAATTTAATTTAGTTATTAAACCTATAATAGGGATGTTTCCTGAAAAAATCTAATTAGTCCGTCGAGAGATTAGTGCGCCGAAAACTCGTGTGACGTTATACTTCAGTACACTTTTTACCGAAAAGTGACGTGATCTTTGATGCGTTTTATCTTCGTCAATTTTTAAAACAAAATTATTAAGTATCCAATATTTTTCGGTAATCTAACTGTCGGACTAAATAGAATCATATTTTTTTTTCACAGGAAACATCCCTATTAGGTTAATTACATAGTAGACTGGCTGCCACGAAACGGGTCTCGCTGAATTCTAAGTGGTCGCACGGGCGATCGTTGAGAACGTAGTTCCTGTTCTGGGTTCGATTCCCGGAGCGACGGAAAAAGGTTCTGAACGAAAAGAAAGAAAAGCTCTTTATTCTGCACATTAACAGAAGCCAAAATGCTTCGGATACTGTACATAACTACTTAAGAATTTTTTTAAACACCTACATAATTTATGTAAATTCTTATAACGAAAAATAAATCAATCAAATCTACTATCATGTGAGGTTGACTCAAATATTTCAAATTCCAGTGTTTTAGGTCGTAAAACAGTATATAAAACTCCATGCACATATTTTGTTACCTTTGTTACCCTGATTTCTGTGTTATAATAAGGTAATATTTTTTTTTTTTTTCTTTCTACCTTTTTTGAGCAAGCGTGGTCATCAATGCTCGTTTCTTTTCTGTATGAGAAGTGGCTCTTAAGTCCTGCAGCGGGACACTAATAGGCTGGTATATCAGCTATACTAATGTTATAAAGATGTAAAATTTGTTTGCAAGTTTGTAAGTTTGTATGTCCCTACATACAAACTTCTCGTAGGTCTTCGAAACTACAGATCCGGGATCCGGGATTTGGGAGGTTTTTGATCTACCTCCTAGCCGTCCACCCCCGGCAACGGCACCACGCGTCTTTACGGACTGTGGTGACGCCTCCCTTACAGCGGTGGTAGGCTTCGGCCGCCTGGCACGCGACCACCCTCCTGCCGGAATCCGGCACCAAACAGCTTGTCTGTGTTCCGTCGGTGTGCGGGAGTGCCAGTGCCTTTGGGGGATGGAAATGGTCAGCTGCGCGGCTTCGGACCAGTCTGGGTCTCGATGTAACTCTGTACCGGGTGAGACTGCAGGGTAGCGGGATCCGAGGTACAGTCTCTGCCGTTGCCCGACCGCAGTTAGTAGGGTAAATTTCCTTACACAACGGGAGACCACAAGCAAAAGCTAGTAATAAATAAAATGGGACTTTAAACAGTTCCCCTTCTCCTCCATCCACATACAGGGCTGGGTGTAAAAAGACCCTTCACGAAGCCGTCAACCAAGCATTCTGTACATCAAACTAAGTAACTTTACGCAAAAATTATTTCTGGGAAACGACTTTTTTTTTGGGTGAACAATCACGTTATACGGTAGGACTTAATGTAACGCACTCAACACATTGTGCTGATAGATGCATAAATGTGTAAAGTTATAACATTATAAACTTGTTTAAAATACAAACTTGTAAAAAGGTAAGAACTTTGACCCCCAATATCTCCATAACTAGGTCTAGAACAACAAAATGATCGCAGTGGCGGGGAGAACAAGTACCATTCGGCTTCGTTAAGGATACTTTTACCCCCTTTATGATCTTGTCCATCATCATCATCATCATCATTTCAGCCGAAAGACGTCCACTGCTGGACATAGGCCTCCCCCAATATAGATCTTGTCCATACGACTCATTTATGTGATCCGTAGAAAGGTAAAATGTAACACACTTATTCAGTGTTCGGTTGGACTGAAAGCTGACCCATGCAATGCTGAAACAAGGTTAGGCAGTTGACTTACTCCATTTGATCCTATACATACTCAATTCATCCACGCGACTCTCAACAACCAGATTTTTTTTAAAAACCTGTACCTTCTAGATGTTTATACCATCACTTTTGGTCTTCCTTGGGTTATTTTGGACCAGTCATGGTCTGGACAATGGGGTTGGGCTGACTCCACCCATGGGCTGGCTCTCCTGGCTGCGATATGAGTGCAACACCGACTGTGATACCGACCCCTACAATTGTCTCAAGTGAGTTTCTACTGAATTATCATCAACTGCTTAGCCTTTTCACAACTATTTTGGGATCGGCGATATCATGGGTTGGCTTACTTGGCTCAGATACACCTGCAATACAGTGCGATAAGTACCCGGGTGAATGTATCAGGTGAGTCTTTGACAGCTTATATTTCGGAAATGGGACGCCTTAGAAAATTTTACCTCATACAATACTTGTTGGTATCGATAATCAGCCACTAAATAATAATAATTTTGGACTTCAACGCGAAACTGGCAAACGAGACGGAGATGAGCTGCAGGTGGGGCAATTTGGGGTTGGACGTCGGAACCACCGGGGTCACCAACTGGCTAGTTTTATGGAGAAGGAGGGCCTCTATATGATGAACTCCTTCTTCAAAAAGCGTAAGCACAGGAAGTGGACCTGGCAGAGTCCCGATGGTGCAACTAAAAATGAGATTGACTTCATCATGTCGACCAAGAAGCAAGTGTTCAATGATGTCTCTGTGATCAATTCGGTGAAAACCGGGAGCGATCACCGCATGGTAAGAGGCACATTGAACATCAATATCAAGCTTGAAAGGTCTCGACTAATGAAGTCTATGCTCCGTCCAGCACAGATCCAGATCCAAAACCCCGAGAGCTTTCAGCTTGAACTCCAGAATCGTTTCGAGGGCCTAGGAAGCTCAGTGGACGAATACAACGATGGGTTTGTGGAAACTGTCCATACGACTGGGTCTAAGTTCTTCAAGATACGTCGTGCACATAAGACCAAAAAACTCACTGATCATACTCTCGAGCTCATGAAGGAGCGGCGTGGAAATACCGGCAGCTCAATAGACAGATCTCTAAATCCTTGAAAAGCGATCTCCGTCGCTTTAATACCGAGCGTATTAAAGACGCTATTGAGCGGAATAAAGGCTCCAAGTTATTTTCAAGAGATCTGGCTATTGAGCAGAGCCAGCTCACGAAACTGAAGACCGATGACGGCAGGATCATATCCGCCAAACCGGAGATGCTGAGGGAGATCGAGAGTTTTTATGGGCAGTTGTACACGTCAACCAGTAAACCCGTTGCAAATCTAGCTAACGACCCAAGAGCTAGACTGACCCGACGACACTATACCGAAGACATTCCGGATGTCAGCCTGTACGAGATTAGGATGGCTCTGAAACAGCTTAAAAACAACAAGGCACCGGGTGATGACGGAATTACGGCCGAACTCCTGAAGGCGGGTGGAAAACCGGTACTTAAGGCCCTTCAGAAGCTGTTTAATTCCGTCATACTCGAGGGGAAAACGACACAGGCATGGTGCAGGGGTGTGGTGGTACTCTTCTTCAAAAAGGGCGACAATGCCCGGCTGAAGAACTATAGGCCCATCTCACTTCTAAGCCATGTCTATAAGAGTCATCACGAATCGTCTCGCACGCAAGTTTGACGATTTTCAGCCTCCCGAACAAGCCGGATTCTGTGTTTCTGTGTTTAATAAGCGAAGTCATTTTCCTCAGTGACCATTTAATTAAGACGACAGCAGATATGATGGCCAGTGAAGGTTACCTGGACGCTGGCTACCAGTACGTGATCATCGACGATTGCTGGCCGGAGATGTCGAGAGGCTCTGATGGCCGGCTAGTGGCTGACAAGACACGCTTCCCTAATGGAATTTTGGGTCTCTCTCGTTATGTATGTAATTTATTCAGGACTATGCAATTTCTGTTTATCTTAATAATTTTAATCAAAGGAATAGCTGAGCGGAAATGGCTTTACGCCATAATAACATCGTCCATAGGCACAAGAAGCAGGACAAGCATTATGCAACTGCTTCACAGTGGAGACATAATAACTGTTGTCCGCGAGTGTACAATTGTACATGTGGGTGGAAGGGACAGCGACTCACAAAAGGTTACCACGTAGCGCTCGTCTAGCCTCGGTGTTCCTCGCTTTGCTGTACACTCTCGCACTAACCGTGCCTCGCTTGTAATTATTTCAGGTCCATTACAAAGGTTTGAACTTCGGCATATACGAGGACTATGGCAACTTCACATGCCAGAATTATCCAGGTGTTCTGGGCCATGAGGCTACAGATGTGGCCACCTTTCTTGACTGGGAGGTGGATTATGTGAAGCTGGACGGTTGTAATAATAATGTGTCTTCGTTTGATACAGGTTTGAATAGATTTTGTAAAGCATATTCCTTGTTTAACAATCAAATCCGATAACTAGTCATTCCGAGGGGTATCGTGCTACCACAGTAACTGATTTGCAGAGGTCAGCTAGGCATTCGCTCCATTTAAGGCGCTACATCGAAAATAAATCGTAGCTCGATGGGCGTGGCTTAGCCCCCCGCGCGGGGAGCGGCGAATGCAGTTTACGCGGTAGCATCTGGAAAACCGAGTACGCACTTCTTGGATTTTTTGAAATATTAGCACATAGGAGGTATGGAGTAGACAAATAATACAAATATTTAATTGTCAACCATTTTTTTTTTATTAGGTACACCATGTAATAAAAATTAATTAGGTAATGAAGGCATATAACAAATGTTTATTTACTAAGAATATTTTTTATTAAATAATTAATATATTGTTTTAATTTTTCTATATTTAACCTACTTTAAAAAACTCGTCTATTTATATTATGTATTATAAAATATGTTCGCAATTTTCTCGTAAACTACTGAATCGATTTTGATGATTCTTTCACTGGTATAATCCCCAAGTATGGTTTTATGTACAACATATAAACAAAGTTACACGTCTCTGGCATCAGATGAAATATTTAATCTGCAATGTTGCATCACATCCACGGAGTTTAATTGAAAATATAGACAGCAACATTGTAGAGAGTTTTAATGGAGTAGTTGCCAAATTAGTTGGTGGCAAAAGAGTCAACTACGCTCTTAAACGGTCTTATCAAGCAAGATGCACAGGGGCAATAGTATCATTTAACTCCGGGAAAATATTGACTACCGTCCACAAAACTATTCACAATACGAGCCCTTTAGCAAAAGTCAAGAAATATGAAGAACAAGTAGAAAATACAAGAACGTACAACCAAACGTTTAAAAGAAAAAAAAAACATAAATTGGTTTCTAAGAAAATAGATTTTAATTATGGCGATCGACCCGATGTGGATTCTGATACATACAACCTCACAAAATTAACGTTTTTGAAAAATTTAGAAAAATTCGATGAAGAACGCTAAGAGATACAGGAGAGGACAATACTACAGAGTGAAAGTGGAGAGTGGCTAGAATTTTTTTGCCGCCAACTAATTTGACACACACACGTATTTCCTGGAACAAGTTTATGAAATTTTCGTTCAATGTTATCGCGTTAGGCGGTATGAGGTGCGCGGGAGACGACTCGTACGGGGTCGGGGCCCCCTGAGACGGGAGAATTGAAAAAAATTGCCACTGTGACTCTGGATGAAACAACAAGCTTTTCGACCATGCTTGCGTTGACGATAGATGGACCGGGAAGAGCCCTCTTAAGCTCTTTGAATGTGATGCAACATTGCAGATTAAATATTTCATCTGATGCTAGAGACGTGTGTTACAAATATTCTTTGATTCGCCATTTGAATTTTCACTACATAAATTTTTATTACAAGAATCATGGTGCTCAAATGCATGATAAATGCATTCGTAATATCTTGGTGCAGATTTTTTATGTTGTCTGATTGCTGCAGATTTTGTAAGCCATGATATTTTATGGCGTTACATAATATGTATTTTCGTATCTTTAAAATCTTATTTGTAGTTAATATATTCCTTTTTGTTATAGCATATTTTTTATCCGTTTTTAAGTTTAGCAATTTGTTACAAAAATTTGTTAATTATTTGTGATTTTTGCAACCAATCTTTTCGACCGTGATTGAGGGATATGGTCGAGTGTCAAGTATTTTTGCATAAGAGATACTGTCTCCATCAGCTACGTATCTTCCATAGATAACGCCATGCATTTCTATGGACTGTTTACTGTCGGCGATAATAGTGGATTCCATAGCTGTTGAAGATCCACTATAATTTTTAAAACACTCATGGTGTTTTACTACCTCATTTCGTTTTACCGCTCTAGCACAAATACACTAGTATTTGTTTTTGACTGCCATGAAAAGAACTTGACGAAATCGACTACCTATAATATTCGCAGCGCCAGATAGTGCAGAATAATTAGTTCTGTATGAACGTTTAGCCCAGCAACCATCTAAGATTACATCTATTATTGGTATGTCATCTTTAGTAGCTTTTCCTTCTTTCACTGCCGCTTCTTTCCCCCGTTCCCCCGCTTTCCTCATTTCTTCCCATGCCGTCACTTCCCATTCGTCACATATTTCATCTTGCAAGATTTTGTATTTGTATTCCGACATGGATGGTAAATCGACAGCAGCCGAAAACTGTTTCAGTTAAGCGTTACCACAACCAGCTGTCACCATCCCGGCCACCACCATTTTATTTTGAGTTCTGTACTTTAAACTTTGTTTTACATAATGTACAAGAAAATGTGTGTAAGGCCAGAATTTTTTTCTGATTCTAATTTAATGGTTGTAAGGCCGCATTGAAACATTGATTGGTGACTCGATATTTTAAGCAATTTGTGCAGGAACGTGAGGCAGTTGCTTTTCAATAATCGTTTTATTGAATTTTTGTTATAATATTTTAATTCGTCTTTTTACAAGCAGGGTGTATCAGGTAATAATTTTTAAACAGATTGAACCTTTACAAAGAATTGAATGAGAACAAACGCGTGCTGTGATTGGTCACCGACGTTTGCGTGCCCTCATTCGTAGATAAAAAATATGATGTCCCGGTGCGTCGATAGATGGCATTAAAAAAGTAATTTACATCAACAACTCTGTGGCCACTAATGTCGGCAGTTTTGGACTCCTGAAACAAAAAGTATAAGTCAACTTGGAAAAATACTATTTATGCCAAGCTCTATACTGGAAAATTCATAGTACACAGTTAATAAAATAAGAGAACTCACATTTCCTTCAAGTTTATACCTCAATAAAGATCAAAAAAAAATTCGATTAAAAACTCACCTCTTTTTGCAATTCAAATGCGACTCCATTCCTTGTCCTGTCATTCCTGTCACACGCGGTAACAGTACTTGACGTATACATCAATGTATTGTTGACATATTTCTAACCTAAAATGAAATACAAGTACATTTTAGCCTTTTTCATAATATAAACAATTTAATAAATAGAAACTAATAATTATTGTACATAACTATATACTTACTTTTTACTCTTTTTCATTTTCTGAGCCCTCACCCTCAGTCGCTCTGTGCTCTAAACGTTGTACTTTATTTAGTTTTGGTTTCATATTTTTTCCATTAAAAACTAGTCACAAATAGAAAAACGATACGTTATAGGTACTGTTCAATCACAAGAATAGTCTTTATATACCTATTTAACACTAATTAACACAATCTACTAACTTTTACTATATAAACAATTATTAAAATCACGAAAATCCGATAGCACCGATCTGCAAAAAAATGTCATAGGTTTGACGTCAATGAAGCCCACCGGGCGACTGATCTTGTAAGCGAGCGAAAGTGATGCAATTACTTTTGAAACGCAAAAAAAGGGATGGCTATATTGTGCGTGCGCTCGGAATAAAACGACGTACGTGCCAAAACGAATTTACTCCTTTTTTAACATAAAAAATGAATTAAATTTAAAACTACAATGAGTAAACTTTGAAATAATAATTCTCTATGTTTTAAAGTAAATCCCATTGAATAATTCTTAAGCGTTACGCAGTGATGTCGAAAAAAGTAAAAAAATAGATATAACTTTGCATTTTTTTTGTATCGAGAAAAGTTCATTGAATCGTGTATTCCTTATTTAAGTATACTAGACCAAAGAGTCAAAAAACATATACCAAAATGTTGAATCCCTATTCCACATACTTAACAAGTTATACGAAATAGAAAAACCACATTTTTTTCAATATATCACCTACGGTATTCAACTTCATGTAGTTAGGCTGGAAGCCACCACAACATAGTTGGGAATATGCTGATGATGTGTGTTCTTTGATCAAACGAAGATGAGACAGGCAATGCAAGTATTTTAACGATTCCTCTCAGCCAGTCTCTGAATAGTGCATGTCTCCTATTTCATAGTGTACGGTGGAATCAGCTCAATTGATTAGTTTATTATATTTTAGTAATTTTATGTCTCCACTATATTTAAGCGTTTTAATTATTATATTCGTTCAGGTTACCCAATGTTTGGCAAACTTCTGAATGAAACTGGTCGACCAATGGTATATTCTTGCAGCTGGCCAGCTTATCAAGAGAATGTAAGTTTTAACAGACTTGTTGATTAAGTCCTACGTTTTGATAGAAAGATCCTAAAGCAATATTAATGATCATGTTATGGCTTATAGGATACAAATGCATGCGTACCAGAAGACGCTGCGTAGACAGGAGACCAATGACCTAATGCATATTGCGAGAATCCGCTGAATGCAGAAAGCATGATTGCTCATTGTGTTACTTGGGGGAAGTACAAGTCCACTAGTGGACGTGGGCCTAATTGTTTGTTGTCTTCCTATAAGAGTCACATATTTTTTCTAGGAATACAGATATTTTTTTATTTCTAGCCAAATTACTCTGCGATAGCAAAGGCCTGCAACATTTGGAGAAACCACGGCGACATTGAGAACAGCTGGGAAAGCGTGGTCAAAATCATGAACTGGTTCGGAGATAATCAAGACCAGTTCGCTCATCTCGCTGGTCCTGGGAGTTTTAATGACCCTGACATGGTAAATAATTAGTTTCCTAGCAGCTCTGTGACAACACTTACTTACCCTGTCATAGTACCTAAAGGGTGTAAATAGACCCTTAACATAAACGAAAAGCACTTGTTCTCCCCGTCTTTGCGATATTTTTTTTGTTCTAGACCATACCTGGGAACCTTCTAGTTACGGAGATATTGGGGGTCAAAGTTACAACCTTTTCACAAGTTTTTTTTTTTAAATACATGTTTTTAATGAAAGATTTTTACTTGACACACCTCCACGACCCCCGTACTATTCAATCCACCCATCAATGTTTTGAGTGCTTTCCACCGAGTCCTACCGTAAAACGTGGTTTTTCACCCCAAAAAAAAAAGTCGATTCCCAGCAATAATTTTTGCGTAAAGTTACTTAGTTTGATGTACAGAATGCTTGGTTGACGGGTATGTGAAGGGTCTGTTTGCACCCTGTATATACCAAGGCCTACCCTGTCATGGTAGCTTACCCTGGTGCATGGAATTTTAGAAGGACCGTCACACAGCTCGGACGACGCCTTATAAAGGTTTTCTAAAATTCGATGCGTCTTTATTGGCTGCATATTTTACTTACTTACTTGCGACACGACACCTTCGAGCTTTAAAAAGCCCGCTAAGCCGTTGGTCCTGCACCTGATCTCACTCCGGTCGTGTGGGATTGTCGACTAATACGAAAATGAGAGTAACGGAAGAGTGTGCTGCTGTGTTTGAACACACCTTGTGCGCTAAAGTCTAAAATATCTACCCCGTCGATGGCTAGTTAGTTGAGATGGGCCGCCATGACCGAAATTCGGTCAGGAGGACTGCTATTGTACTTCAGTACGTTTTATTAAGTGTTGGCATCTTTTCAGCTGGTCATAGGTAACTCTGGGCTGACAGTAGACCAAGCTCGGGTGCAGATGGCAGTATGGTCTGTCCTCGCAGCTCCGCTCCTCATGAGTGTCGATTTAGCCTTCATAGAGAAAAAGTTCAGTGATATCCTACTGAATAAGGACGTGATTGCCGTGGACCAGGACCCACTGGGCAAGCAAGGCCTGAGGGTTTTTACTGGCGCAGATAACGATGTGGTAAGAAATAAAGTGTCTGAGAGGTTCAGTAATATTTGCTATGAAACCCGATGACACTGAATTTCATTTTTTCTTTCTTTAATTAGTTAAGGCAAGCTTTGTATGCATTATTTAAATAAGCTAATGCAACTCCCCATTGGTGATAGGGTAGCGATTTCTAAAAAAATTTTTGTCCATAAATCTTAATTTTTTGTTTGTTAGCGTGTGGTCAAATGTGCGTGTAAAACACACACATACATACCTTTAAACTTTTAAGGAATAAAAGCGAGATGATTTACTTATAATAAATGCATTGTTGATGATCAACAGATATGGCACCGAGAGATATCGGATGGTGCGCGGGCGCTGGCTTTCGTGAACCTTCAAGACTTGGCAGTGGGTAAAACATACACACACGAACAAATGAAGCTGCCGTCACAAGACTATGTTGTTCAGGTATGGCAGACCGAAGCAAATATGGAAGGATTGTGTGGAAATAATGCTAGAAAAAAGTGAAACTGTGATAACTGATGATTGATGTATTCATGATATTTGACAGCCAAGACATGCTGTGCCGACGCGAAAGATGATTGAACTAAAATCTAATTTTTTTATTTGTAAAATTCGACGTTCAAAAGTGCCTTTTGAAATAAATGGCTTGGCTTTGTTATGCAAATAATAAGTATTTTTGGCTTAGAAAAGACTGATGGAGTTGATGGAGTTCTTAGAAAATTTTATGAAAGCAAATACAATTAAAATAGACCTCTCGCACGTTGTGATTATGTCAGTATGTACCTATTTAAAATGTGAGTTTCTTGTTACTATACAGGATCTCTTCAATGAAGACAAGGAACGAACTTTAGCAGGTGGAGAAGACCTTGAAGTGAAAATAAATCCTACAGGTTTGTTAAACACAAATTATAACAAAATTAATGATTCTTCGCACGATTGCGGCTTGCATAGTTGCAATCTCGAGGCTGAACAGGAAATACTCATCTATTTCATTTGTTTTTCAGGTGTCAAATTTTACAAATTCGTACCGAAGAAAGAATCTGAGGAAGAACCTGTCTGTGAAAATGACAATAAAATAGAATAAAATAAACATTGTTGCATGCAAATAAAATTACAATCAATGCAGTAAAGAATTATAGCCAATATGTTTATAAATCAATGCTTTCTTATCTAAATCTACCCTACTTTGTATGCGGGCTACAAATTATTAACATGTTACACCTGTGACAGGTTGGAGTGTTCTAGATTTTTATCATTTAATTACCTTTTACCTTACACTAAGTAAGCATTTTACACATTGTGTTGAGGAGGGACAATTGCATGTGACTAAAAGAATGATGAATATAAATGTTGATGGATGGAGAGGTAGACGTAGACCAAAGAAAAGATGGATAATATATTGTGTGAGGAATGATATGAACCAAAAAGGAGTAAATGGTAGCGTGACGATTGACAGGGACGAATGGAAGAAGGAAACGTGTTGCGCTCACCCCCCAAGTAACTTGGGACACAGTCAGGAAGATGATGATGAAACACAAAGACATTAAAATATTTAATTAGGGACAAGACGAAGAAAATCGTGATCTACTACTTGACCAGGTAGCCTACCATGAGGTCTTAAAGCAGGAGTAATCAAATTCCAGTGTGGGAAAGAGATGGCGCTAGACGACCTGTATAGCTCTGTCTCTTTCCCACACTGGAATTCTCCAGGGAGCATTCGAGCAAATCGAAAATGTTCGAGAACAGAGAAGTTTTGAATGACAATCAAAGAGATAACTATTATAAATCTTCTCGTTCAAGTACCAATTGTTTTTTTTCAATTTTGATATTCTACACGGGTTATCATGTCGGTTCTGATTCTTGCCTGCCATACGATATCGATATAATTGTTTTTTTCAACAAATTCCCGGTTTTAAAAGGCTAATCAACACAAACAAAAACTGACAGATTGTCAGACTCTGAGAACAGCAGCTGTCATGTCATTGGCACACCGCTTGCCGATATATTAATTTGTCTAAAAAGTAATTTTGTCCTGATCGAATTTTCAAAAACCGGATGCAGCATCTTTTTAAATACGAACTGTATTTTGAGTATCAACAACGAGTTCCAATCGGGCGCGTGTGTAGTGTGTAGTGAGGAAGGTGGCCAGGCGGCCAGGCGGCGGCCACAGGAGTCAATTTATCAATAATCCAATCTAATCACAAAACCAGTCGGGGTTAACGGCCCGCCACTGATTTGTAAACAGGCCACGAACGGTAGCAGGACCCGTTATTTTAATTACTTTGTAGTACTATCTGGATCAAAAATTGGTAATAAAAGTTGGTTGATTTGAGAACCACGAAGGGAGAGATCCAAGAAAACATGTGGGTAACAAAAATTTGTTACCCACATGTTTTCTTGGATCTCGTGGCTAAACAATAACAGCCGCTCGGGTCGATCTTTAGGTAAAGCCGTGCTTGCCTAGCTTGGTCTGTGGATGGGTGACCGCCCATTACATATCGAGATTCCTCCGTGCCTCGGAAAGCACGTTAAGCCGTTGGTCCCGGCTGTCATTTTGTAGATCTTTGACAGTCGTTAAGGTAGTCAGTGGCCCAAAAGTCTGACAACCAGTCTTACCAAGGGGTTTCGTATTACTCAGTACTAACTGGGTTGTGGAGGTCAGATAGGCAGTCGCTCCATGTAAAATACTGGTAATCAGCTGTATCCGGTTAGACTGGAACGACCCCAATATAGTTGGGAAAAGGCTAGGCAGATGATGACATGTTTTCTTGGATGTAGAATAAATTATATGCCTTAGTTAGAACATTTTGAGTCTTTTGGGGCGAGAGCCGACTTATCCCCTTTTCTAGCTGGCGTTCCCTAAAACCATGATTTAATATCACTTTTTAAATTTTGTTATGGTACCAAAATGTACGCCCAAAAGTTGGTTGGTAATTGGTTAAGAAAGGAGGTGTCTGATGAGATGACGAGTAATAGAGAACTTGTATGGAAGAAGAAGACATGATGCGCCGACCACAAATAAAATGAGATAAGGGTAGGAGAATGATTATGTCATAATATTATAATATCTGTGAGGTTTCGCTAGATCATGTCAAATCTACTGTAGTCGAAGTATTCCATCTAAGTCAGACCATGTGCTAAATAAATGCTTAGTGAGAATTCCGTACAATTTTAAAAGAAAAAATAAAGTTTCTTGAAGATAAGATTACCAAATAATTTGTATGGATGTCAAGTATCGACAAACAGAGATATCTTTTTATTTAAGTAACTAGGTTAAGTGTGCCATGTCTTTTGATTTTGATACTAAGTGCAAAGTGGCTTTTAGCCTCTTTTCCTGGCGCTCGTTTTGTTCACTGATGGATGAAAAGAATTTATACTTTTACTTCTCAAGTCAAGCTTTATATGGGTATCGATTTTCGAAACAAAAGTCGATTACAGTATTTCAAAACGAGGCCGTTATTGTTTTGTCTTATATCAAGACTAGCTTCTGCCCGCGGCTTCGCCCGCGTGGAGTTCGGGAATTGCCCACGAAATCTTACTTCTGGGATAATAAGTAATCTATGTATGTACAGTACATACATAGATTTACGTGTACTTGCTATTGCAAATATTTGTTCATAGTAATATCAATTACACACCGGGACACCAATCAAATGATTTATTAGGAATCTATTTATAGACATAATACTTTGACATAATATTTAATATCAATGTCCCGTATCGCGAGCCAACGTGAAAATCGGTGGAATAAACCATATTCACAGACAAGTCTACCTCAGAAAAATCCTACCTACTTAGTTATAGGTAAATACTCCCGCGCCCCGCACGCCCCACGCAACGCTGCGCGGCATGCGCCCTTCTACGTGAGCTTCGAAGCCCTATTTATGATGATTGGATTGGATTTGGGATGATTTTGGAAAAACTGATACACATGTCTTATAATTTTAATTGAAGAGTGTGAACATCAATTTTCGAATCAATCGACCCAGCGAATATTAAGTTTCACAGAAAATTCAACACCCCATTTTACCCTCTTAGGGGTAGAATTTCAAAAAACCCTTTCTTAGTGGATATCTACTCTTCACAAAGAATACACCGTCTAAATTTCATTTCTCTCGGACCAGCGGTTTGGGCTGTGCATTGATATATCAGTCAGCCAAACAGGACATTAAATTTTAAATTTGGGGATGATTTTGGAAAAACTGTGATACACGTATCTCATAATTTTAACTAAAGAGTATGTATACATATTTTCAAGTCAATCGACTCCGAGAATAAAAAGTTCCACATAAAATTCAACACCCCATTTCACCCTCTTAGGGGTGGAATTTCAAAAAACCCTTTCTTAGTGGATATATACTCCTCACAAAGAATACACCGTCCAAATTTCATGTCTCTCGGACCAGCGGTTTGGGCTGTGCGTTGATATATCAGTCAGCCAGACAGGACATAAAATTTTAAATTTGGGGATGATTTTGGAAAAACTGTGATACACGTATCTCATAATTTTAACTAAAGAGTATGTATACATATTTTCAAGTCAATCAACTCCGAGAATAAAAAGTTCCACATAAAATTGAACACCCCATTTCACCCTCTTAGGGGTAGAATTTAAAAAAACTCTTTCTTAGTGCATATCTACTCTTCACAAACAATTCACCGTCCAAATTTCATGTCTCTAGGATCAGTGGTTTGGGCTGGGGGTTGATATATCAGTCAGCCAGTCAGGACGTTTAATTTTAAATTTGGGGATGATTTTGGAAAAACTGTGATACAAGTATCTCTTAATTTTAACTAAAGAGTATGTATACATATTTTCAAGTCAATCAACTCCGAGAATAAAAAGTTCCACATAAAATTGAACACCCCATTTCACCCTCTTAGGGGTAGAATTTCAAAAAACTCTTTCTTAGTGCATATCTACTCTTCACAAACAATTCACCGTCCAAATTTCATGTCTCTAGGATCAGTGGTTTGGGCTGGGGGTTGATATATCAGTCAGCCAGTCAGGACGTTTAATTTTAAATTGGGGGATGATTTTGGAAAAACTGTGATACACGTATCTCATAATTTTAACTGAAGAGTAAATACACAAATTTTCAAGTCAATCGACTCAGGGAATAAAAAGTTTCACAGAAAATTAAACACCCCATTTCACCCTCTTAGGGGTGGAATTTTGAAAAACCCTTTCTTAGTGGATACTTACTCGTCACAAAGAGTACACCGTCCAAATTTCATGTCTCTCGGACCAGCGGTTTGGGCTGTGCGTTGATATATCAGTCAGCCAGACAGGACATTAAATTTTAAATTTGGGGATGATTTTGGAAAAACTGTGATACACGTATCTCATAATTTTAACTAAAGAGTATGTATACATATTTTCAAGTCAATCGCCTCCGAGAATAAAAAGTTCCACATAAAATTGAACACCCCATTTCACCCTCTTAGGGGTAGAATTTCAAAAAACTCTTTCTTAGTGCATATCTACTCTTCACAAACAATTCACCGTCCAAATTTCATGTCTCTAGGATCAGTGGTTTGGGCTGGGGGTTGATATATCAGTCAGCCAGTCAGGACGTTTAATTTTAAATTGGGGGATGATTTTGGAAAAACTGTGATACACGTATCTCATAATTTTAACTAAAGAGTAAATACACAAATTTTCAAGTCAATCGACTCAGGGAATAAAAAGTTTCACAGAAAATTAAACACCCCATTTCACCCTCTTAGGGGTGGAATTTTGAAAAACCCTTTCTTAGTGGATACTTACTCGTCACAAAGAGTACACTGTCCAAATTCCATGTCTCTAGGACCAGCGGTTTGGGCTGTGCGTTGATATATAAGTCAGTCAGTCAGTCAGTCAGTCAGTCAGTCAGTCAGTCAGTCAGTCAGGACTTTGAATTTTTCTTATATCAAGATATTAAATGATTGACAGGTATTACCTACATTACAGAATTTAGGACACAAACCTTGATAGATTTGCGAGATATTATGTTACCTAATTCACGGTATAATTTTGATTCTAATTTTGTTGTATTTTAATTACTTATAGAAATTTTGATTTTAATATTTTAATTTTGATTTTAAAAATGTATTGCAATGTGATATTATTTTAATGTATTTTATGTAATTAGTTATAATTATGGGTTGATACCTGAAATAAACGATTAAAAAAAAAAAAAATAAGTCGGTAATCTTCTAATTTGCTTAGTGTGTATGAAGAAAACGCTTATTTTTCAGGTTGACTTATTTTGTAAAGATTACTGAAATAACAAGTTTTTTGGTATTTTTTTTGGAAACTCACATTTGGAAGGACAATTAGGAAGTCAAAAAGTTCAATTTACGTACAAAATTATTTCAGGTTTTTTCCGTTATGCTTGGAGTCAAGGGCGGCATTTCTTTGTTATTGAATAGAACCTGATGTAAAGGCACTTGTGAGGGTTTGACGAACCTTATTATAATTCTTCGGAGAAGCGAACAGGTGAAGCCAAGCTGTGTTGATTGCATTGACAACAAGTTGATCCTTATCATTCGGCGTCCAACCGCTGTTGGGTGCGCCATACTGCATAGACGCTTAGTTGACTGTGCTCGCGATAGACGAAGACCTAATATTTTTATAGTGCGTGTAAATTAAATTTAATAAAAAAGTTTACGTTTGAAATTCGAACAAAATAATTTGGCGCGGTAAGTACGCGATGGGCGTTATTATTTTGTTTAGTTTTTTTTTGTGTTGGCTGTTTTGGGTAATCCGTTTTGTGAGGACCTGTGCATTTATTTATTTATTTTTTTTATTTATTTATTTATAACCAACTTATACTTACAGTTTACACCAAACATACAAGTTATTGGTTGAACATAAAAATCAGAATAAAAAATAAAAAATAGTAATACAATTATAAAGTAAACAATATGGTAGACGCGAAGAATAAACGAAACATTTTTAGTAGACAGAATAAGCACAATGAAATAACAATAAAAATTAACAAAACTCGTGGCATCATAAAACTGTATATACATATATATTTTTATTTTTATTAGGATATAATTTGTTTACCCCGAGGAGATAGTACTGGGAGTAGCAATGGACTCCAGGTATCGAGAAGCAGTGCTGAGGAGTCTCAGTTCAGTACTTGTAAAAATATCCATGGATTCGTCAAACATTAAAATGTTATTAATATGGGTAAGAGCTAGAAATAGCGGGCTTGTCATAAGGGTTACGGTGCTGGTTTGAGGAATTGAAAAAAAAAAAAATTGCATTGTATTTTTGATTTATCCCCTTTTATGAAATTTTAAACTTTTGTAAAATGAACCAAGGAGTAGGTAGGTCCTGTTTTTTAAAGCTTTTCATTAACCAACCACAATCAGTTGATATTTTACGAAGCATTGATAAATTAGATAGGTAGGTACCTACCCGACAATTCGAACTTTTTAATAACTCAACTAAGTATTCGTTTACCCACCTTTTGTATCAAAATAAAACATGTGTTTACGTTTGGATCTTATTTGTTATTTTAATTTAAGAATAGCTACCAAGTTAGCAACTTAGAGAGACGTAAGTATATTTATTCAATTTGTAAAAAAAAAAACTATAATCCCATCGTCACTATCGTAGGTACCTAGGTACCTATACTAATTACTATTTGAACAGCTGATAGCCAGCTATCAGAAGTATCTTGTAGGTTACCTGTATTTGCTTACATAGGTAGGTACTGGCTGGCAGAAAATTTCAGTTCCATTTTTAAATTATAATAACAATAGTATTCACATTTTAATACGAATAACTCTTGAACTTCGAGATCATGATTTTGGAATAAGGTCTCAGTTTGGTCCACTTAATAAATATTCGTCATCGTCGAGGCAGGCCTAGGAAACGCGCTGGCGCGATGATAATAGGCGGGTTCGTGCTTGCCAGATTGACCGGAGAAAGCGAAACATAGCGCGAAACTTCTCCCAACTGTGGGACAACATAGACTTACCAAACAAAAATTCCAGTCGTCATAATATTGCGTTGGTCTTTGGATGACGGGTGTCCGATTTGGAGCAAAGTTAATTTCCATAACAAAAGCTTCCGTTCTTCAATATTTAGCCACACAGGTATAGAAACTGGCGCCATTGTCAACACTTAGGGTCACGGTCATAATAAGTGTTATGTCTCGAATTTTAGGTCAGCTTTTAAACTATAATTGAAAATTGAAAGTGTGCAATCAAATGTGTCCTTCGTAATAACAACTCACCTCGTCACGTCGCTTATTAAATAACCAAAAATAATGATGCTTTTTGTCTAACTAGAGTTGTGAAATGATCCCATTAAGACACAGCCAGGATAAAACCTATCTATCCGAACCCAGGTCATAGCATAGCATATCCGTACTTATTCTACATTCAGATCCGGTAAGCTGTTAAGGTTTGTGCTGTGGGAACTCTTTTTTCATCATGGTACAATGTCGAAATCTTGATCAAGCAGGAAGTGACAAAATCCAAGGAGTACTGCAACATAAGGAAGGATCTACTTTCCTGTTGCAGAAATCAAAAGTGGCCCTGCTTATTGTACAAATAGGTGGCTTAAGGTTTTAGTAACTTGAAGATGTCTCCTATTTTTTAATTGGTTCTGACTGTAGGGATCCGGAATCCTCGAAAATTAAACGATTGGCATTGAAACATAAAATACAATTTGAAAGTAAGCAATCATTTGAACGCATAGTAGAACCACCAACAGCTGCCCAAAAAAAGCCAGAAACGTACTAAAACAAAAAGTTAAATGTTAATCTTATCTAGTTCTTTTTTTTGGTTTAATGACACCACATCAATTTTTAATGGGACAAGACACCAGCCGGCAGCCTTAACAATTTAAACAGACCAGGACCACCTATGTAGGAATGTGCCAACGATAAAAAATATCGTTCGGAATTCCATGCATGGAACTATGACGCTTGAAAATTATATGGGGCACATTATCACCTATACATAAGCATTTAAACGTAGAAGTACAGACGCCAGCACATCAAGCTACACAATACAAACCTTGAACCTAATGCTTTAGGGATAAAGTTGAAAATCTATTAAAGAAATTTGACAGATTGTAGTAGCTTGATGCCTGCTGGCATCTGTACATAACCCTTCTTTGTTTTCGCGGCAAAGCAAAGTCGGTTTTCGTGTCTGCCTATATGACTGCTTAAATCTTTCAGCTTTACAACGGATTTTGAGTTTCAACCATTATAATTTATTCCGGCAGGCATAGCTCCGAAATCCAACCTAACCTCGCAACGCAGTGGCGGTTTGCTAGTCGTCAATAACCGCATTATTATAAAGGCAATGGACGGTATCCATTCGTTTTTTTTGGGACAATATGCGTCCGCCACACTATTGCTAGTCACTGCAGCCTGTTTATGTTGCCCACACAGATCTACAGAGGCAATCAGTCTAGATGTCAAGACCTAATAAGTATTTGGTCGAATGCCTCTATGGAAATGGAAACATTGGTAAAATTCTATCACCTACCAAACCAGGCCTGACCAGGGTAGGTACGTAGTAGTAGGAACTACCGTAAAAAAACCCGTAGCAGATAATATTGGAAAATAGGTACCAGAAATGTTTGTCCAAGATATGCCAAATATTATTTGAACAGTTTCAAAACTGGTTATTTCGATAGAGGTGGTTGACACAGCTGTCCAGATAGGTACTTATTTGAGGGGTCACTGACTTTAAACATTCAATTCCATAAAGTGTTTTATCAACCAGACGTTTGTAAAACTAAATATAAATGGGCTTGTTATTGATAGTTTACTATTGTGTCTAGCTATCAATATAATCATCTGATTAGGTAGACAGATTGGCGTAGTCTATTGAATTGAATAAATTAATTGCGGACATTATGTTTGTGGAGTCCAAGTGGTTTCATAATCGCGGGCTTATCTGGCGGGAAGGTGTGCCACCTACATGGGACGGGCTGGCAAAGGCCGTCGCGAGATGTCGTTCGGTGTTCCACAGGGTTCGGTTCAGGGACCTCTCCTGTGGAACATCGGATACACCTGGCCGAGTGTGCCGCGTGGCATAAACCGCGCCGTGCCCGCGTATAGAGGTGATACGGACTTTTCGCTCGATGGTCGGCAGCGCAGTGTCCTGGGATGCGGTGATGTCCTTTGCGAAACCATCATGACGCAAAAGGAACGTGTAGAAAAGGAGAGGCAGATGACGATCTCCCGGCCATCCCGCTGCAGATGTCACGGCAACATCAGGTCACCTCCAAAGTTCCGTATAGTTCGGAAAAGTCTAGGCAAATGTGATTAGTTTTGTAGTAAAATTTCAATGACAGAAATCTGTGATAAATAAAGAATCTTAATCCAGATGCTGGTGACATTAATTCTGCTGGTGGGGGTGTCTTCGACCCTGGCGCTGGATAACGGGCTGGCCCTGACTCCTCCCATGGGCTGGCTCACGTGGGAGCGGTTCAGGTGCATTACAGACTGCAAGAAGTATCCCAATGAGTGTATCAGGTGAGGTTCAAATGACAGCAAAGTAGCTACGTTCTGAAGCTGACTGTATATATATATATATTTAAAGTGGATTTTTCAAACAATAAACGTTTTCTCGCAAGATAATGCGACTGATGCTAAATTGCTCATTTAAAATTCTCTACAACTTAAGTCAAACGTGTTCGATCTACAGTTAGGAGACATGTTTATGCATGATCTGTTCTGTCTGTGCCGTTACCAACATTGATATTCCTTACATTGCTTGGATAATGCTGAGAACTGCAAACACCTTGTTGAATAATTACCTAGTGGTGGTGCAAAAGATGTGATGTGAAATTCTGTTTAGGTAGTTTTGTGCACATCTTTGTCTTACTATTGTGTATAGAGCATACGATTCTAAAATAGCCAGTGGTAAGAAGTAGATGTTGATTGAACAAAAAGTACTCACTAGTTACCATAACAACACGAATCCGCGAACGGTAAGACACGGGTGTAACTAAAGTACACCCACATTTTGCCAGTCATATTTAAGTCCCTTGCGAAAGGAATAATCCAAAAGCTGATAGGTCTATGGTCCCATGTTATTAGGGGGAGCCTAACAAAGCAACCAATCAATACTATTGACCAATTTACGCATTATCTTACGTTATGCCCGAGTTTGGGTGCAGCAGCTCTCTAATGTTCGTCAAACATTTTCAGTGAGAACCTAATCAAGCGGACAGCAGATCTGATGGTGAACGAGGGGTACCTGGATGCTGGCTACGAGTACCTGGGCATCGACGACTGCTGGCTGGAGAAGAAGAGAGGCCCAGACGGACGGATGGTACCCGATAAGGAACGGTTCCCCAGTGGAATGAAGGCTGTTGCCGATTATGTAGGTGTTTCATAACGTTACCATTACCTGTTTGCTCATCTATGTATTTAAGTCCCAGCTTCGTTATCATCAAATTCAAATTAAAAATAATTTATTATCTCTTCACAAACATTACTTATTATATTAAGTATACAACGTGTAACATAAGAAACGCAAGACCAAACATCCAAACTAAACATCTTTTGTTCTACGAGTTCTTGAAATTCGCAAAAAAAAATACTTTCTATAGGAACTGACGCAATCAGCTGATCCACATGTATGGTAATACTAAAAAAAAAGTTATGAATTACCAAAAGTCATAGAACAAAAGTTGTTCAGTTTCATGGTTTGAGACACCACACGAGAGGTCTTGCGTTTATTATGTTACACGTTGTACAGACCTTAAAATTACGGTCACTAGATAAGTTTGTGAGAAACTGGTGTCTGCACTAGGAAAACCTGTATAGCAGATCACCAGGATCCCACCACACGGTATTTGGATTACGTACAACCGGTACCAAATCTAGTCTCTTGGCTAAGAAATTCCCAATTTCAAAGAACGTTTTGCCTAGCTTTGACTTTTTATCCCAGGACCTCACGAATGCCCACAATCAGCAGAAAATTGTAACAACTAGACCTACAAGACAGTCTTTATCCATATGTGCTAAAGGTACAATTACGAAGGCTACCACAACCGCAAACCGTAGCCGCAAAACTCCAAGATAATTTTGGTCGCCTTGGAGATGAATTACGATCTTGCTTCGACGTTCCAGATACACAACAAAGGCCTGAAGTTCGGCATGTACGAAGACTACGGCAACCTGACGTGTGCTGGCTACCCTGGAGTACTGGGCAACGAGCGCCTGGACATCCAGACCTTCGTGGACTGGGAGATCGACTACCTCAAGCTTGATGGATGCTATATTGACCCTAAGGAAATGGATGCCGGTAGGTTTTATACTTCTTCTGAGAATATCAATTTAGGTACACGGTTTTATAGCGAAAAGAAACAGTAAGAGTCTGTGGATGGATAGTGTGAAGGTATCGGAAGAAAGGGGATCACTATTGAGAAGAAGACTTGCGGTCGCCAACCCCAAGTAAATTGGGATACAGGCAGAAAGATGTTGATTATGATTCGTCAACATCCAATACCGTTATGCTAATGACTTGGTAGATAAAGAAGGATGCTCTTGAAGTAATATCCGAATAACCAACAGGTTTTTTTGCTGTTTTTGATTTAATAAAATCCAGACTGGATAAATTTAGATTTCCATTTCACTATTTCCATTGATTTACGTCTTTTTGTTCCAGGTTATCCATCTTTCGGTAAACTATTGAATGACACTGGTCGGTCTATACTCTACTCGTGCAGCTGGCCGGCTTATCAGGAAGACGCCAAGATGCTTGTAAGTACCTTATTGGCCATTTTTAGGTCTGAAGAAGAACAATACTATTTTGGTACCTTAAATTTAAGATAGGAAACCTCACAAGGTCTTATAAAACTACACGAATATTTTACTATCCTCTTCGCTATTTGTCTGCTATGTCCTTATACATGTGACTGTGAGCAGATTATTATTTCGAAGTTACCTTTCAACCTTCGATCTTTCTGTCAACAGATTTTCCTCATGTTGTGTACAGTGTCGAGGTTAGGAAATCTTGGAAGTAGGTTCATGGTATCCTTTGTCAATGTGGCGATACTTGGGGGAGGCCTATGTCCAGCGGTGGACGTCTTTCGGGTGAGATGATGATGATGACCCTTTCCTCATTGTTGATATATTTCTTCCATTGCCTAGAATTTTAGATTTTTTTAAATTAAAACCCTCCGTTTCTACTTGTTCTTTCTTTGTTCAGTTTTTTTGAGGTTTCAGTGACAGGCTAACATAAAATTCGTAGCTAAAAAACCATCCAAACTCATTGCAGCCTGACTACGGCTCGATAGCTGCGCACTGCAACATGTGGCGCAACTGGGATGACATCGAGGACTCCTGGGCCTCGCTCACCAAGATCATGAACTGGTTCGGAGACAACCAGGACAGGCTGGCCCTGCACGCTGGTCCCGGACACTGGAACGATCCGGATATGGTAAGACAGCTTAAGCTTTCATCCTTGTTGAGGTGAAACTAGTAGATGGCAGTCGATTTTGATCGGCATGCAAAAGGCATGCATGAACGTATGTAATCTGGCTGCCATGCAACACACTATACCGCGCTACGGCGTGCCATTTAAAACGCGTTCATGTCATAAAAGCTATTTGTGCGACTGTGCCTGCCTGACAGCTTTTAAACGCCGTGTCATAAGTGATATTCGCCCTGAATTGATCTGGTGGTTGTAACGGTCCATTAACGACTTTACTTATGTATATCTGTTCGAAGACACTAATGGCGTTGCCAATCAACGGTATCCGGTAGTGATGTTTGGCACACCTGCGATATCTTTTATAGCAATCTAACTGAATTGCCAATGATAAGGCTACAGTTATATATTTATTATATAAATGTTACAATATATAAAAGCTTACAACTATTTAAAATTTAGATGTCCAGAGTTTCATTTGTAGAAATCACTGTTGTCAATATAAATGTAAACATAGATAATATTATCTAAGAAAAATTGTAAATAAAATTAACATAAAAAGGTTAAATGATTGTGAAAGGACTTACTTATTAAAAATGAAGATTTAAGAACCTATAGTTTTTTTCATAAACAGCTGCTGATTGGTAACTTCGGCCTCACGATAGACCAGGCGCGCGTGCAGATGGCAGTCTGGTCTATCCTGGCGGCTCCTCTCCTCATGAGCGTGGACCTAGCCACGATCAGACCAGAGTTCAAGGAGATCCTGCTGAATAAGGACGTCATTGCGGTCAACCAGGATCCCTTGGGAAAGCAGGGATTGAGGGTGTGGAAGAAAACGGACAGTGGAGCTGTAAGTAGACTTCATATTGTGAGGAGCTCATGGCTAAATAATAACAGCCACCGCGCCTACCTAGGTTGCTCCGTGGATGGGTGACCACCCATTACATACCGAGTTTCCTCCGTGCGTCGGAAAGCACGTTAAGCCGTTGGTCCCGGCTGTTATTTTTTGTAGATCTTTGGCAGTCGTTACAGAGAGTTAATGGCCCGAAATTCTGACAACCAGTCTTACCAAGGGTTATTGTATTACCCAGCTAACTGGTTGTGGAGGTTCGATAGAAAGCCGCTCGGTCGCTCCATAAAACAATGTATTCAGTTGGTGGTATTGGTTTGCCATGCAATAATCAAATTTCCTGTATTTTTATTTATAGCAATACTCTTATAAACATCTCTGAAATCTACCTACAGCGATCTCGCCTGGAGATCTGGAACCGTGAGCTGCACGACGGTTCCCACGCGCTGGCCTTCGTGAGCCAACGTGACGACGGCATCCCCTACGCCGCCAACTTTACCTACGACGAGATACAGATGACGCAGGGCGAATATGAAATTCATGTGAGTGTTATAAAAAAGGATTAAGCAAATAACCGGAAAAAACGTAATTGTAACAGCGCCGCATGAAATTCTTTGAGCAATAAATAGGCATTGGTGAGTTTGCTCATTTCTGGCTGTGGTGGAGTACAGAGAGCTTTATTTGAATTATTAGAAGATTCATAATACTAATTCCTGTTCTCACCAACAACAATGGCCCATCTTCGATCTTGCGCTGCATGCCCTAACACCTGCACACTTGACGATCTTATGACTGCATCAGCGAGCGGAATTTGCGTAGCTAAATTTTGGGCCAAATATAATATCTAATAAAAATTTGCCATCGACACGCTAAGAAGAAGACCAACAATAGACAATATCTACACGAATGCCTAAATAAATCTAATTAGCCCTCTGTTGGATTTTCAATGCTACTCAGCAACGAAATTCAACAGTGCAATAATTAGGGTCACCGTGTTGGTGAAAACGAATATTAGCGTGTTCCGTGGATACTACTTACTCATTGTTTCAGGATCTCTACAAAGACGAGGGAGTGCGAAATTGGAACTCTGAGCAAGATTTCGAAGTTAGGATTAATCCATCAGGTTAGTTTGAGATTTTTGGAACCTATGATTTGATGAGCAGCAAAGTCACTATGAGGTAAGGGCGAAGACATACAATGGGTCTGAAATGCTATTTGCAAACGATGTCACGAGAGGTCCATTATGGGATGAATCGTCGTCCATCTTCTAATGGCCATTTCGTCAGAGGTAAAAGAGGTTATATCATCTTCATCCGTGCACTTTAGTCCTGATTTACTAGTGCAAATAAAAAAAACCAATACATATCATTAACATTATCCGTTTTTTCAGGTGTCAAATTCTACAAGTTCATTCCAAAGACGTCCAGTTCGACAGGCGAAGTGCCTTCCAAGACTGAAAGCAGTACCGTGTCTGATGCAGTTGTGAACACTGTACTGAACAAGAGTTAGTTTGTAAGTTCAAGATACGTGTATTTAGGATAAGGTAGGGATAAATAGGAACATAATAAAGTTGTAACAAGACCCTAACGAAGCCGAAAGGCATTTGTTCTCCCCGTCATTGCGATCATATTCTTGTTCTAGACCATACCTGGAAACCTTCTAGTTACGGAGATATTGGGTCAGTTTCTACTTTTTCACATTTTTTTAAAATACTTTATTTTAATGTAAGAATTTTACTTTAAACACCTCCACGACCCTCGTACTAATCAATCAATCCATCAACACAATGTTTTGAGTGCGTTCCATTGAGTCCTACCGTAAAACGTGATTTTTCACCCCAAAAAAAAGTCGTTTCCCAGCAATAATTTTTGCGTAAATTTACTTAGTTTGATGTACAGAATGCTTGGTTGACGGCTTCGTGAAGGGTCTGTTTACACCCTGTATTATAAGCATAAGCATAATCAGTCTGAAATGCTCCCACTACTGGGACAGAAGCCTCCTCTCAATGAGAGGGAGTGGGCTATAATACGGGCTCAATGCGGGTTGGTAGATGTCACATGTCTTCGAATGTAGGACCTGCCGGTTTCCTCACGATGTTTTCCTTCACCGTTTGAGAGCAGTTGTGATGAAATAAATCACACAATGTAATGCGCCTGCTTCGGTTCGAACCCAGGACCTGCAACTCGTAAGTTAGGGCCGTTACTATTGTGCCACCACTGCTCTCATGTCATTTTGTAAGGGTAAAATTAAATTAAAGTTTTTAAATATTAAGTGTCGTTATTTTTGAACCTTCTCTATTCTCCTTTTCTTTAGCAATTAGTGGCGTTTGATCCTCCTTGTTTCATACTCAGATTACCTATCATAAAATACGTACTTAATATCACGCCTGTAATCCCCGAAAGGTTCGGCAGAGGTGTACCGATTAGGACACCCACATTTCGCTAGTTATGCTTAAGTCCCATGTCATAGAGGGCGAGCCTATTGCCACCAACCGGGAATAAATTCACTACTGAGTTGCTGCTACTGATAAATTCCTGATAGAAACCTTATAACACTTTATGATCCGGGATCGAACCCAGGTCCTTATGCTCAGCAGTCGCGCTTGCGGCTTGTTTTACTTTTTGTAGAATATCCTAAAATCCGACCTCTTTCCTAGATTTGTGAATGTGCTAAGTATTTGCTTACCACTTACCTACTTATTGATTTGAGAACAACGTTGACACTCAATACTGTTGCTAAGTATTCTTTGTAGTTGACATCTTAGTTGCTGTTATTAGTAGTCATCCGCTAATAAGACCCCAAAAAATAATGTAATTCGTTGTGTCTGGTTGTTGTTGGTAAACTGCTCGACGACCGGACAAGGTGGCATCTGTGGTTTCTGCCTACCAGTTTATGTGCCTACCAGCACAGTAATGACAGCCCAACAAAAGAAATCTGTCATTTTGTCGATTCTTTCGTCGATAGAACCCGTTGCTATGGTGGTCATGCTATGCGTGCAGGTATAGGTAATCCCTTTGCAAAGCACTTGGTAGGTAGACATCTGCCTATAATAGTCTGGCTGTTTTTCAACAGACTATCCAGGCTGTTTCAGAATTTCGAACGAAGCGCACACATGGAATTATTTGCGTGAGTTAACCAATCAGAGTTTCTCACAATTATCAATGTTTGGTTCAATTGATATCTAGGTTGAAGCTCCGGTCAATGGTAAGGAAATAACGTAAATTACGGAAGGTTTTAATTAACTTTCGATGACGCTAAGGTGAAGTGCTGCGTACTTTCGTCTTACATAAGTTTTCGTTGTGAAGGCCGTGTCTACAAGGCAACAGGGAGTAGGTCAGCTGCATCTCATTAGACTACTAGACTCAAAAGTAAATTGAGGGACATGAAAAAACTAAGTTAGGCCGATCGACGTTTTCGTTCCGTTCTGACTAAAAAGTGACAAGAATGTGGGAGCACTGGGAGCCTCCATCAGCGGGGTTCTAAATTAATGTACAAATAGGTAGGTAAAAGGAGTGTTTTGGGCAGTTTATGTACGTACCTTGACCGCTATTCCAAATAACTCTATTTGCAAAGTGGTAGGTAAGTGCGAGAAGTCGGTGTAAGTGCGTGATCGGTGGAAAAGGCATTACGAAAAATTTACGAAGCTGTTGATGAGAGCCGGAATTCTACAAACGAGCCGAGTCATCTAAGTAGTCGCAGTTCAACTTCATTTTTTTCACCTCACGACTTACTGCTTACAAAACTTACGGTCTGTAGGTAGTTACAGCTTTCTACACATAATTACAGGATTTCTTCTTTTTACCCGACTGCGGCGAAGCCCAAAAAGAGGGTTATTTAATTTGTAAACCACACTTTGGATTTTTATCGGGTCTTCTTGCAAGTCATTTTACGACATTAATTAGATAAAACTGATAAGTCTATGAATGTGCGGTCTACCGAATTAAGGACGTCTGGCCTGAATGTTCGGGTCAATGATCTAACAATATTTTGATAGGCTAAAGAATCTGTAAATTATTTAAGTAGGCGAGTAGGTACCTACATACTCATCGCCATTATTTTGAATACCAGTTTTCCTTGGTATGTCGCTCATTCAAGCTCTAGGCTACCGTTATTCTCAGTGAAAGTTTGTATGTTCATTAATCTAAGTATAGGTTAACCATTTATGTTATATTGTTAGAATTTTTTTCATTTTGATTTTTTTTTACGATGTTCGATTTTCAAAGGGTTAGTTTAATAGGCAAATTCCCGAACGGTGCTATTTTATGACAACTATTTGACGTAACCACATGATTTCTCTTACTGTCAAAACTGTGTCAAATTAGAAATCTAAAATACGGAAGAAAATGGAATCAAGCGGCATAAATTTATAAGTTAAAATAACAAAAGATTTACGCAAAATTAATGTAAACACAAAACGGACAAGTTGATCGTGACATTGCTATACACGAGTAGTAATCGGTGGCGCACTCGGCGCAACGTAAATACTGTTATCGGACGTTCGCGTAAGAGCGAAAGAAAGCTGGTTATTGGTATTAGGTCAATGGTGTATTCGTGCCGGTAACGTGAGGCTGGGTGCTGACGTCGGCAGCGTGCGAGACGCGGCAGGCGCGGGCCCGAGGCATCAGTTTGCGCCGGTTACATCGCTCGGGTAACACGTACCGACTAACTAACGGACCACGAACACTAATCTCGAGCGTGAAAGTTACTAACAAAGATGGGCGGAAGAGTAGAAAACGTCGGCATCCTCGCCATGGAGTTGTACTTCCCTTCACAATACGTAGACCAAATGGAACTGGAAAAATTCGACGAAGTGTCAACCGGCAAGTACACGATCGGCCTCGGCCAACACAAAATGGGCTTTTGCTCGGACAGGGAAGACATAAACTCAATTTGCATGACAGCTTTACACAGGCTGATAGAGAAAAATAATATCAATCTTCATGACATTGGACGGCTGGAGGTTGGTACGGAGACAATTATAGACAAAAGTAAAAGTGTGAAGACTTACCTCATGACCTTATTTGCTGAGGAAGGAGCTACAGACATTGAAGGTATAGACACAACAAATGCTTGTTATGGTGGTACTGCAGCTCTGTTTAATGCTGTGAACTGGGTGGAGTCATCTTCCTGGGATGGTAGGAAGGCAATAGTGGTGGCAGGAGACATTGCAGTGTATGGTAAAGGCCCAGCAAGGCCTACAGGAGGTGCTGGAGCAGTGGCCATGCTCATTGGGCCAGGTGCACCTCTAGTGCTGGACTGCGGTGTTCGTGCCTCATACATGACCCATGCATATGACTTCTACAAGCCAGACCTGTCATCAGAATTCCCCCTAGTGGATGGGAAGCTCTCTATAAAATGCTACCTCAGTGCTTTAGATAATTGTTACAACTTATATTGTAAGAAGATGAGGAAGATTGATCCTGGCTTCAAAGGCTTATTGAGCTTAGACGGTATGTTGTTCCACTGTCCTTACAGTAAACTAGTACAGAAGTCTCTGGCTAGAGTATGCTTCAATGATTTTCTTAATGCATCGCCAGAACAACGGGAAAAACAATTTCCAGGCTTATCAAAATTCAGTACCTACAAGCTGGAAGAAACTTACTTTGACAGAGATGTCGAGAAAGCATTCATGACATACAGCCAAGCTCTTTTTGATGAGAAAACCAAGCCTTCACTGTACATAGCTAAGAATGTAGGTAACATGTACACTCCATCACTGTATGGTGGCCTTGCATCATACCTCATTAGTAAATCTCCTGAACAGCTGATCGGGAAGAAGTTTGGATTATTTTCATATGGATCAGGTCTTGCATCTACAATGTATTCTATAAATATTTGCAATGACATGAGTGTTGGTTCCAAATTGGCTAAATTATTAAATTCCTTGAATAAAACTGTCTCTCTATTGGATGAGAGACAATGTGTGGAGCCTACTAAGTTCTCTGATATCATGGACAATAGAACTATGAACTACCACACAGCACCTTATCAACCATCGGGCTCTATAGACGTATTGTTCCCTGGTTCATACTACCTCATTGATATTGATGAACTAAGAAGACGTTTTTACGCTAGGAAAGTTTGAAGTAATTATTTATTTATTAGTTTAATTTTGTGTGAATTGGTGCAGGAGCTATTCGGTGTTGTTGGTATAAAATTTATTATTTTGTAGTCTGATTAGAAATTGAGACTGTTATCTATCGAGTTTGCTATTATGTTTGTGAAACATTCTGCTCCTAACTGTTAATTAGCACTGTTTATATTATTGTGACCCATTCACCTCTAAATAAGACATCAACTTCAGGAAGCAAGTGTACTTTGTACAGTACATTTGCACACAAAATCAATAAAATATATGACTTGTATTTATAGTGTTGGTACCTTAGTCATTTATTATGTATTTTAAATACACAATGTAGAAATGAATTGTGAGGGGTTTGAATTTATTAAATGGCTATATTTAAGTGGTATGTGAGGGGTTAATGATATAAAAGAAACAATTAAGTATAAGTTATGAGTGTTACAGTTCTTGATGTTCCCTTTTATAATGTCACTTTCAATAAATTATTTCTTATTTATAGTATGTGCAAAGCTCAAAGTTATATAATTTGCATCACACCAAAGCTATAGAACCTATAACAACATACGAGACATGTTGTATCTTTTGTAATTTCAAATGCAAATATTTATTAAGTTGGTATTTCATATTAGTGCAATTATAAATTATTATTCATAAAAATCTCAAAATAAATTCCATGAAATGGACCTTTATACTGTATATTGTCAATAAACATGTTGAGAATTCGGAGTTTTGTTTTATTATGTTTATTAGTGTTGCCAAACAATAATGTTATTGTTTGTAGATAACTGTATATCTATCAGAATTAGCTTAAATAATTTTGATTGCTCCCATTCGCGCCGTGGATGCTAACATTGCTAACTGACGAAATCTATATACTTATAATAAATCTGTAGAGAGGTCAATTCTGTACATGAAATATATTTCCAAAATAACTATCAGGGGGTGATTAGGGATCGATATTGATGCCAAAAATGCAATCAGTAAAATTTTTGTCTGTCTGTCTGTCTGTCTGTCTGTCTGTCTGTATAACCGTTATAGAAACAAAAACTACTCGACGGATTTTAACGAAACTTGGTACAATTATTTTTCATACTCTTGAGTTGGTTATAGTATACTTTTCATCACGCTACAATCAATAGGAGCAGAGCAGTGAAGGGAAATGTTGGGAAAACGGGAGAAGTTACTCCATTTTTTAAGCTTCCGTCGCGTGTGCAACCTTAATGGTTAAAGCTACACAGAAATCATGTAGGACGGAAATGTTCTCCTTAAAATTATATAAAAAATATCCCACGACAGCATATGTCTATCTTTTATGGTTGACTCACAATATCACGTGTAACTTCCGATAGCTCAGCAGTTCGAAGCTTTCTGATTATATTTGTCTAGGGGTAAAATAGGGGATGGAAGTTTATATGAAAGTCCGTCAGTTTTGAAGTTAGGATATTCAAATTTTGTGTTTAGGCTGACAATTAAAAATTAATTTATACGTGTCTCAGCGGATGAAGGTAAGTAACTATATTTGTTCGGGTGGGATATTTTTCGACATCCACGCGGGCGAAGCCGCTGGCAGAAGCTAGTATTCAAATAAAACAATTGGAAATCTTTGTTTCTCCCCCTTTTCTTAGTTGAAATCTTCATCAGACATGTTAAATCTTCATCAGACATGTTTTCAGGTGAATTTTTCGCTAGTGTGAACTCACAGTACTTAACAGGACTGCGGAATATGTGTTTAATTTTTTATGTAGTTTATTAATGTGCAGTTACTGCAGTTGGATACTGTTTTTAATCCAAACCTTTTGTATAGGCCGTTGTTTAAAAATCTAGCTACTGTACACGTATCGTGTTGTTTTTCCGTGTATTCATATTATTTTCGAAAGTAACTTGGATGACGAATATATCTCATTATAATTTGTAGTTCCGCGAGATCATAATTATCTAGTTATAATTATGTTGAATCGTACATAGATGCGTAAATAGCTAGTTCTTATGTGCACAATCTGAGTAGGATTTATGAATATTAGAAGTTGATTTTCTTGTTATAGTAAAACAATAGACCATTGATAATAGGTTGTCGCTTGGCAGCTGGATCAAGGTCTTGATTCATAAAGCAGTACTTCAGGACACGGCGCGTATTGTTAGGAGGTTCGTCTTTCAAGAGCCCTCTTCACTGGTTGCTTGGACCCTGTTCCCATAACTGGTGGGTCACTATTATTTATTATATGTATTTTTAAAGGTTTTTTGATGAAATTTCGGTTATTAAAAATGTAATAGTATGTAAGACAAATGAATAAAGAGAATATAATATAGATACATATATTATCCCACTTCTAAACAGGCTTCGTCTACGTGAGCGGGAGGGGGCCATAATCTACCATGCGACGCCAGCGCGGTTTGGTGGATTCACATGTCTTCCAATTGTAGTTTTATTCTCATGTTTTCTTTCGCCACTTTGAGATTAGTGGTGATAAATAACTCAAAATATCCTGCTTGGGTTGGAATTGGAACCCATAACTTACAACAACAAGTCGTAAGTCGTGAGTTCGGGACCGATAACACTGGGTCAGCAGTACACATTGCTAAAATAAGTTGGTAGAAAACTAACTTTGGTATACAACCAAATACATAGTTAATGTGGTACTCTCCGGTCTAACCGGGAATGCCTGCCTGATTACAGAGGAATGCATGCTATGGCCCGTGTAGCATGCATGATTCGACTGCTAATTTATCAATCCGATTATCGCCACGAATGATTGTACTATGCCCCGTTACGTCTGATAACTGCTAGTAGATACCTACTTGGTTCTATTTCAATCGCTCGTAATGTAAACGGTGTAAGGAGAAAATTACTAACCTACCTGTAACATAGGTTCAACACAACTCACGCTTGTATTTTCTTGAAGAAGGTGGTGTACCTACCTGAGGTACCTACAGATTAGAGCAGGCATTTTCTGCGTAATATTTAGCGTGTACCTAACCGAGATAAATTGATTAATTTCTAGTTACCAAGTGGAACTAATTAGGTACTATTACTAGGTATGTAATGTTGGGTTGGGGTCCTAAGAGATCGCAGAACAGAAAGGACACAACCTCCTTGCAACACAACATTACATGGCGACCCTGCCAGTATCGCCATGCCATCAGTAAAGAAAAAAGTAAAAAATAAAGAAGTTGCTGAACTGTTTAAATTAAAACTTCTTATGCTCCTGCTTTTGCTGGCGACTGCGACTACGACTCTCAGGTTCGATCGCTGCACCACTGGCAAGAAAATTTCAAGATTTGTGCGCTGCTAACAGCTGAAGAGCTAGCCACGGAAATGCGGTTGTAATTCATAGAGCAACGAAATTCTTCTAGTTGGTGTGCAATACTATCATTATTGATTGATCCGGGCTCCTGGCAGGGCATCAAATAAAAGCAATTGAGGGTGTGTAATTTAGAGAGAAGAGAAGCAGAGAGAGCCTCGTGGTGTGACCGTCGGACTGCCAAGTTATAGGTCACGAGTTCGAATCTAAGCCACGCACCTCTGATTTTTCGGATTCCTTGCGTATTGTAAGTATACTAGCTTCGGTGAAGGAAAACATCGTGAGGAAACCAAACATACCTGAGATATATTTCTCGACGGCATGTAAAGCCAAGTCAAAGGCCTATGGGCGGTGTAAATACTGTGACACCAGCACTAACCACACGAAAAACAAAAGAAGATTTATAGAGCTCCGGATTTGGTGTGGTATTATAGCTAATTATGTATTTCATTCGAATATAACATTGCCAGGCGTTTTGGTTGGGGAAAAGTATTGCCTTTCCTGAGCGCCCTCTTAGCCTTTTTCTACAAAGAAACAATATGAGTACCTACACTACCTACGGAATCAGATTATAAATGTTCCTCATTAAAATTTATAGCCGACTTAAAAAAAAAAAAGATTTTGCTTGATCTGGTGGCAAAATTGATGATGAAGGAAATCTAGAAATGCGTCAGTGCAGGTCAGTAGGTAAATTCCTATGATAATATACCTACCTACTATAGTATAATAAGTAGGCAATTATAATCTTGCACCTCTGATAACCTCTAAGAAAGTCTATTATGACTAGGTACAGTAGGAAGGTACCTACCTACGTAGGTCATGCAGAAAGATGAATTTTTTTAGACCAAAGTTAAATACTGGTACTTACCTATCAGCTACACCTAGTTAGGCTGGAAGCCGATCAAAACATAGGTACTTGGGAAAAGGCTAGGCAGATGATGATGGATTCTTTCTCTGTAGACGCACGAAAAAATTGCTTTCATAGCTGCATAGGTACCTAAGTACTATAACAGTTTTTTTTTATTATGATGATTAACTTTAAAATATGAACTAAAAGCTAAACTAGAAGCCGACCCGAACATAACTAGTTGGGTAAAAGGCTTGGCATATGATGTAGATTAAGTTATAAATCTGTCTATCAATGTGTCATAACCAGGAGGTCATGACTATGAAGTCATGACCTCCTGGTTATGACAGTAGATCACGCCACCATGAGTTTCAAAATGGGTTCTATTTTTACTTACGGTATCCGAACATTGTCGAAAAAGAAATCGCTTGTTTTTCTTTAAAAAAAAATCTTCTTTTTCAGTTTTATCAAATCGTAAACAAATGCAAATGAAACATGGCATACTATATGCTAAATAAAGGTACTAAAAACTGATAAAGAAACACAACACGCCACCGACTTACGCCTGTAATAAATGACTGATGACCGGCTGCGATTACCTAACGTTTGAACTCACTTATAAGCTGATAATCTTTACCTTACAAAGCCGTTGGATCTAGATAAGTCGGCTTAGTATTCTTCCCTATTGTGCTTCATGCGTTTCTTGAGATTGTTGGTCGAAAACAGGACGTGACGTAGACACCTATCAGTGAAGAATAGGACATCCTGTCTTTTTGTGAGTGACGTCAGAGACTCAGAGTATAAGTGTCTTGGACTTAGGATCAGCGGCATTTGTAACATTTTTTTTAACCAGCCGTTGCCGTTCCACTCCTGGGTCCCGGGTAAAGGTCTCTCCAATCTGTTTTGTGTCAACGCATCTGCCTTGCCTTTCCTTGAGTATCTTAGGGTTGGCTTCCAGTCAAAACGAATACTTAAAAAAATAAATATATAATAAATAATAAATAATATAATATATTATAATAATAATAAATAATAATATAATAATAATAATAATATAAGCAAGAGTTCGCATGAAATGGAGCAAAGAAGTAAACACATTTATCATGCGAACTTACCTATACATCACTAAATTAGAGACAGATATGACCACCTACAGACAACAACTGCATGAACTTTTTACACGCCGATATCCAGAAATTACCGTTTCCGAACAAAGGATTTCGGATCAAAGAAGAACTATCGTTAGGAATAAACTGTTGTCACTAGAAGAAATAGATAGGTTAAAAGTAGAAGTGCGCTTGCAATTAGAATCAGAAAATAATGAAGATACTAACAATAGCTCAATAACACAAAACACATTCGAAAATACTCAACAAGAACAGCCACAACCAATTGAACAATCAGAACCTTACACTCAATCTCAACCATGCTATCATTCAGAAGCATATTCACAAACCACACATACATCCACACAAACCGAAACTATAACAATAATGTTAGAAAATGATGTTCAGATTCTAGCAGATACTCATCAAATCCAGCCCACAGATACGCGTAGCCGAGAAATTCACGATAAATTTAAAACAGCTCTCACTCAATACTCTGGCATGGACCCGGCAGCTCGACCAAAACTGCCCAAACTCAGGTACACACCAAAACTTTGTCAGCTAGTTAATGTATTCAATCAAAATATCCTAAACCAATATGTTAGTGATGAAACACAACTTACAGATGTGCATACTCTTATATACTGCACAGCATTAGTAATTTCAGAAGAACTTAATTATAAAATCACAGACTACACAGGCACTAGAAGGCCAAAAACTAATAACAAACCAGCATGGCAGCAGAGGCTTGAACAAGACATAGAGAAACTTAGAGCAGACTGCGGTAGACTTACCCAATATATTAATAATAATAGGTCCAACAAAGTAGTTAAAAGAGTGGAAGTCATATTTAAAAACATGACTACACACACCAGACACGAAAGAGATAATAGAAAACCGGAAGAATTTCTGGATACTCTAAAACAGAAATTAGCTGTAAAAGTACACAGATTAAGAAGATACAAAAAAGCGCAAGAGCGTAAAAATGACAACTCCTTATTTGCTATGAACGAAAAGAATTTCTACAGAAAATTACAGACTAAACCACAAACTGACACAACATCCGAAAACATTATAGAATTACCAACAGCGGAACAACTTGAATCATTTTGGTCTGGAATATGGGAAGAGCAAGTGCAACATAATGATAAATCTGATTGGGTGACAGACGAAAAAACAAAATGGACTTCATTAGAAGAAATGGACTTCGTTGAGTTAACCGAGTCTGACATTACTCGTATCACAGCGAGACTTCACAACTGGAAATCCCCGGGCATTGATAAAATTCACAATTACTGGTACAAAAAAATTAGAATCACTGCACAAAGTTTTAGCCAAAAATTTTACAGATATTATATTAGGGAAACAATATATACCCGAATTTTTCGCTACAGGAATAACCTACATGTTGCCAAAAACACAATACTCTTCACAGCCTTCTCAATACAGACCAATTACATGCCTACCTACTATATACAAGATTTTAACATCAGCAATCACCACAAAAATCAATAAACACGTAGAACACCACAACATAATTGCAGAGCAACAAAAGGGATGCAGGCGAGGCCACATGGGATGTAAGGAGCAACTAGTAATAGATTCGGTAATACACAAACATGCTGCCACAAAAAAATAGAAATTTACACTGTACCTACATAGATTATAAAAAAGCTTTTGATAGCATTCCACATTCCTGGCTAATCCAAATTTTACAAATTTATAAAATTAACCCAAAAATAATTGACTTTTTGCAAAATATTATGTCCCGATGGAAAACTACTCTTCAGTTAAATTACCACGATAACACAGTCACAACTAGACAGATAGCCATAAAAAAGGGTATTTATCAAGGAGATTCTTTGAGTCCTTTATGGTTCTGTCTCGCTCTAAACCCTCTATCTCACTTACTGCAGCGTTGCCAGGCCGGATATTGTCTTAAACATACTACAGCAGAAATTACTATTTCACATCTTATTTATATGGACGACATTAAATTATACTCAAAAACTGAAAAAGACATGAAAAAATTAATAGAAATCACGACCGAATTTAGCAAAGACATAAACATGCAGTTTGGACTAGACAAATGTAAAACAGTACATATAATACGAGGCAAAATTAAACCTGGTGACTATGAAATTAACACTAATGACACAATTACTGCTATGGAACCCACTGATTTATATAAATATTTAGGATACAGACAGCTCAAAGGATTAGATCACACAACAATTAAACAGACACTGAACACAGAATACAAGAGAAGAGTGGTCGCAGTATGTAAAACCCAGCTCTCCGGAAAACATTTAATAAAGGCATTGAACACCTACGCGATTCCAATATTAACATACTCATTTGGAGTGATCAAATGGTCAAAAACTGACATCCAGCAAATAGAGAGAACCACACGCACGACACTAACTAAACATAATAACCTACACCCTAAATCTGCAATAGAAAGGCTGACCATCAAACGGCAACACGGAGGGAGAGGCCTAATAGATGTCCATCACCTCTGGCAGAAGCAAATAAGTAGATTGAAAACATTCTTTCACAGTAAATCTAACATAAGCAACATACATAAAGCCATAGTAATGAACGATATCAACTACACACCACTTCACCTAAACGAGCAAATAGATACACAACACACTAACAATGAAGACCCACAGAAGAAAAAGATAGAAGATTGGAAAAAGAAAGTGCTGCACGGAAGACATCCCCATGATTTAGAGCAGTCTCACATAGATACGACTGCATCAAATAAATGGCTAATGATAGGTAGTTTATTCCCGGAAACCGAAGGATTTATGATTGCAATACAAGATCAAATTATAAACACTAAAAACTACAGGAAATATATTATTAAGGACCCCACAATAACGAACGATAAGTGCCGCAAATGCCACAGCCAACCGGAGACCATTCAGCACATCACTGGGGCATGCACAACACTCACACAAACAGACTACACCCATAGACACAATCAGGTAGCAAACGTCATTCACCAAAACCTAGCTCTCAAATATAAACTAATACAAGATACTACTCCTTACTACAAATACACACCAGAAAGAGTTCTTGAAAACACTACACACAAACTCTACTACGACCGCGCCATTATGACCGACAGGACCATTCATTATAATAGACCAGACGTAATACTTCAGGATAAAACTAATAAAGTCACTTACCTTATAGACATAGCAGTTCCAAACACACATAACTTGCAAAAAACAATAGGTGAGAAAATTAGTAAATATGCAGAATTAAAAGAAGAGGTGACCAGAATATGGAGACAGGAAAAAGTGTACGTAGTACCCATAGTAGTCTCCACTACGGGTGTTATACCCAATCACCTCCACCATAGCCTCAAATTAATAGACCTCAAGGACTCTATCTACATTACACTCCAAAAAGCCGCAATTTTAAACACCTGCAGAATAGTAAGGAAGTTCATGCAAATCGAGGAAAACGAAATTTCTCCCCACGATTCACACATACACACGCTACGTTGACTTGGTATAGGCCCGTTAACGTAGCTAAAACTAGCTAAAGAAGCTAAGAAACAAATATGTTTTCCCAAAATAATAATATATAATATTTAATATATAATATATATAATAAATACTTAAACTCAGTTACGTGGTAGCACGATAACCCTTGATAACTTGGTAACAGACTTTCAAATATTTGCGAGTTTTAAATCTCTTTGGTACACTATACCCATAACGTCTGTCAAAAATCTACAAATAACAACCGAAAACAATGGTGGTTTCTGAAACACATGCGGGTGTCATATGAACTGTCACCCGTCTACAGACCGACCTCGGCAAGCATTGCTTAAACCCGGAAATCGATACGTGTGGTTATTATTGCATAGCCACGTGTCGCGTGTCATTCGACACATCAGGGGAATGCTACCCATCGTCTTTCTTTATGTAGGTAGGTAGGTACTTAATATAGAATTAAGAAAATAAGTGACATTGTCACTTATTTTCGGAGATTAGCCGGAACAAACAGACAGATAGACGGACAAAAATTTTAAGTAAAAAAAGTAAAAAGCTGTTATTTTGATATTACAAACCGACACTTCAATTTTATTTATTTGTATAGTTGAGCAACTTTTTTACTATGGAACTAACTTTATGAACTGTGATAAAAATTTGCTGTTGCCTACATTTGCCACGAGCATTCCACCGGCGTCTTTTTTTCCATGTATATTTTCATAAGTACTACACGCCCACGTTAGGTCTCAAACACAAAAACACGCTACGACGACGCAACGTGCCACCGCACGGCAACGTGACGAGGCACGTTGCGTCACGGTGCCGTGACGTGGAAATCCACGTCGAGCAACGTAAATAATCACGTTATGACAACGCAACGTGCCTCGTTGCACAGCACGTCGTCGTGACGTAAAATATGGCTGAAAGATATGGATGGATCCAGTATTTTCTTTGTATCTGTTTCTTCTTTATCCGTCTTCTTAATATTAGCAGGAGGAGAACACGTCTAGTGTGGTCCATTTCTCGAAATAAACTGTGGCAATTCTGCATATGCGCCACCGTCAATACGACGTCGTTCAACGTGGCACGTTGCGTTGTCGTAAAGTGATTATTTACGTTGCTCGACGTCGATTTCCACATCACGGCACCGTGACGCAACGTGCAACGTCACGTTGCCGTGCGGTGGCAAGTTGCGTCGTCGTAACGTGTTTTTGTGTTTGAGCCCTTAAACCATTCACCCAGTAGAGCCGCTATTGCTCCGTCTGTCCGGGCTGCTACCGAGTTATTCCTAAGAGGAATAACCGAATAACACGTTCCTGCGATCCCTGTAGGACCTCATGCTTAGCAGTACCGCACCAACGAGGCAGTCTGAGCAATATTCATCCAACACAGACTCCGGTTTTGTACCAACCTCGGCTACCTCATATTATAAATTACGATTTAGTCGAGTGCAATTAGACATTAAGTTCCACTTTTTGGGTATTTTCGTTCCACCTCTTGGGTATTTTTTGTCTAATTGCACTCGGCTAATTATGTTGAAAATTATTGTACGGTATATTCAAGTCTGTATTTCAGGATGATGACTTGGTGGTTACGTATTGTAATTTATGTAGTCAGTGGCGTAGCTAGCATGGGTGGCACCCGGTGCGGATATTGTAGGTGTCACCCCAAAAATCAATCAAAAATTAAAATAAAAAAAGAAAAGTAATATATCCAGGTAACGTTCAAGATTGAAAAGGAACGGTACATCTAATGTCACCTGCACCTTCCTACATCGATTGGACTATAGTGGCGGTTATGCAATCTGCCAAAGTTTTACGAAATTTAATAGGTGGCACTACTAATGTTCACGGTCGGGTGTCACCCCTAAGTGGGTGACAGCCGGTGCGGGCCGCCCCCGCCGCCCCCCCTAGCTACGCCACTGTATGTAGTCCTAATCCTAACCTAATATTATAAATGCGAAAGTAAGTTTGTTTGTTTATTACCTTTTCACGCCTAAACCATTGAACCTACCATCCTGAAATTTAGCATAGGTACACGTTGTCAGATGTACAGAAACAGATACAGGTTTCATCCCGAAAAAAGTACTGTTTCCGAGGAAAACAACAATAACGTTCTTATGATAATAGATGGCGCCACGTGTCTTCGAATCATGATACTATAATAATAAAAGCAGAGTACGACCCGAATTGATTGTCAAATTCTAAACTAACGCGAGCGAAGCCGCGGGCAAAAGCTAGTTTCTCATACGCCGAACGAACGAACGACGAACGTGCAATTACTATTATCTATTGCCCATAGCCATTACTTGCTACTTAGGTACTTATTACTAGGTACTTACTGAATGTAGGTAAATGGTGAAAAGTAGGTACCTACCTAGTAGTTATCAGAATCACATTTTCGTCGTTATCGGATTATATTGGTAAATGGTTATAGTTGCGATATCACGCATGGAATTACAAAACAGCTATTGTGCTCTTTACAATAGGTATCGTGAGTACCTACTTCGGTTGCTAAAATGCGACGGAATTTAGAGATTCCATACATACGCTAACGCCTTTTTTCCCATGGTATGATGGTAGACCAGTTGACTTGACTAGGTACCCCTAGTCTACCATCTGATAGTTGGAAACCACAGAATTCCATTAGATTTTCCATCAATAATGAATTTCCTCGGGCCGAGCCAGCCTAGAAAGAGATGGCCAGTAGCCATTCACAAACGCTTCGATTCGATTTCGATTCGGAAAGTCGTATGTCCATCTCGCTCGCTTTTGTAATGCCAAAAAAAGATAGACATATACGACTTATCGAATCGAAATCGAATCGAAGCGTTTGTGAATAACTATGCAGCAGGACGCGTACCGCGACGTCTGGTTCAAGGCGGCACAGGTGAGGTAAGACTTGGTTGGGACTCGGTACACCAGGTGGTCTACCATGACGTCATAAAGCAAGAGTAATTCCAGTGTGAGAAAGAGACAGAGCTAGATGCAGGTCGTCTAGCGCCATCTCTTTCCCATGCTAGAATTACTCCTTGTTTGGCCACCAGGGAAGCGTGGCACCAAAGGAGGAAGCCCAGATACTCAGCAGTGAATGGTACAAGGCTGTCAATGATGAACGACAAAAACTAGTCGTTCATGAGTGTGAGTTGAAAAGTTCCTGACTCGGTAATTATCGTGCCTGAGACCGTTTAGATGGTTCAAGTGACACAATAGCTAATTTTCTTAATGTCATTAACTGTTTATGGGTGCATGACGACTGGTGAGTGTTAAGCCGGCCATAGACGACAGGTTATGCATGACAGTTTTAAATTACCATCACCGGCATCAAACGACAATATGGGTGCTTTAGTGGGTTTATTGCATCATATAATATGACGGCTGTAATCCCCGAAGGGTAAAGCGGAGATGTACTTAATAGTAGACCCAAATTTCACCAGTTATGTTTATGTCCCATGTAATAGGGAGTGAGCCTATTGCCATCAACCGGGCACAAATCCATACTCCGTGGCTGCTACTGAGGAAGTCGATGGAAAAACCAAGTAACAATTTGCCCGACCCGGGAATCGAACCTAGGACCTCATGCACAGCCGTTGCTATTGCGACCACTAGACCAACGAGGCGGTTATTGGTTTATTATTTGTTTTAAAAATTAAAAGATAAAAAAAGGAAAAAAAAAGTGATAGAAAAAAATAAAATAAAAAACAATAATAAATAAATAAAACAACACAACAAAACATACAAACAACAATAATTAACAATAAATAACAACTTTTTTTTTTTTAAATTAATTAATTATTAATAAATTATTTATTTGTTTCTTTTTTGTTTTTTTTTTTTTAGTCAAGTCGCTCAAGATATAAGTCGATTTTTTAATGGAAAATGTAAGTAGGTAAGTACGATCTACTAAGTAATGTCATAGCACAGCATCATGCTGACTGGCAACCTGCTTGTCGCAGTCACGACGTGCAAGCTGTTAACTTTATTTTTAATGTTCTGTCATGTTGAATTTATAAATACATGTTATGCGTTGTATGTTTATTGTATTTTTTTTGTCATTTTGTATGATGCAAGTCATGGCCCTGCGACAAATAAATATTTTTTCTTTTTGTAATGCAGGTCAGATGACAATCGCTCCATGACGTGGTCGATTGATAATACAGACGCATCAGGATGGATTTTAAATGGTGAATGACGATTTTGTATTGATTAATGAAAGGCGAAAGTTTGTGAACCAGTCTAATCAAAGGTCCCGTGTTATGGAAGCAAGAGGCAGTCGCTCCTTGCAATAACTAGGGTTCAACTGCATCCGGTTAGACTGGAAGCCGACCTCCACATAGTTGGAAAAGGCTAGACAGATGATAAGATACTTATCCTATGTTAAATACCTCATTACATTCTGATAATGTTAAGTACGTCTACTAACTCCGCCTATCGCAGGCCACAGCTTGACATAGGTACCTCACTCCACCAGCCCCCTACAACAAGTAAAGGGCGAGGGCCGCCACCAGTCTGGGGCAGCGGAAGCCGCATTAGATGCCCGCTGCCCTGACGCAAGTGAGCAAGGGAACACCGGGGTGGTTTTAATCAGTGTCTGACAGAACCCTCCGCTCTTCCCAAGGAGGACACCCAGTGAGGATTTATACCAAGAGAATGTCTCTCCCCAGCTGTTCCACAACACTCCTTCGGTTCCCTCATCCAGTCACCACCACCTGATGTTGAATATTACACGTGCCTACGTCCAATCAGCCCGCAAGTCAGTCTGGGTCTGGAAGACGGTAGGAGATATCTGGTGTTAACAGTGTGTAGGCGTTTATCATTATTATCAGTTTATTGCATTATATAAAATAATAAATAAGCACCTGCTTTTACTTTACCATAATCTATTCAGGGACATTTTTTAGAATGACAAGCATTTATTCGGAGTTATGTCAGCGGTGGAACTATGAAGGGACTTTGAGCACGCTTCTGGATCTGCAACGGTCCAGCACCGAAAGTGGTCAAAACAGCACGTCACGTTCGGTGGATTACGGCATTCGCAGTCCGCGAGAGGAGGCCTGTGTCCCAGCAGTTGGATGTGTCTTTTCATCTAGAATCTGGCTCAGCCAACGTGTGTTAAAAGAACTTTAAAATATTATATTACCTACTCTAGTTTAGCCGCGGAAAACTACCTGAAGGTCCCATATCTGCCTTGTGGCTGTCTGACAAAGAAACTAAGAATTATAGTATGAACATGTTACATATATACATACATAATTACTTATGTCTCATTGAAAACAGTAAGGTTTTTAGTGGCTTGGTGAGTTGGTTAAATTTAGCGGGTACCTATCGCCAACACGCATTGTGTCCGCGTTGTGGATTACAGTAGCCTACTCCCTCGCACGCGTCCTATTTTCAATGTCCATTTTTCTTACTAGATAATTGTAAAGAAAATTACCTATAGGCTCCTCATAGCTTATGTACTTAAGACGTTACATGGTCCAAGCCAGCAAACTTACAAGTAGGTACCTGGCTACTGCTCGGGATCAGCATGGCTCCAGGTCGAGCCGTTTGGGATTCTTTCATCTGAAAGTCTTCGTCGTAGTCGTCCTTCTTTCAGCCAAAAAGCAAAGTAGTTATCTAAGTTTGTAATTGACGTAACTGGTTTTAAGCCATCCATTAATTCCAAATACGACAGTAATAAAAATGAATGGTGCATCGCATTTATCAATTTATTTGGACCATAAACAATAATTTTAGTTCTTCTGATATGATAACATTTTGGTATAAAACGTGAAGTTTAAAAACAGAAAGACATGATTGTATAGCATCTTCTTGAGCATCGCAATCAGCAAAGGTAAGCTGAAGTTTCTATGAATAATATGTTTGTTATAATAATTTAAAAATTAAAAAAAAACCTAATAAGTAAACCGTAAAATAAAATCTTTGTTTCATCAATGGTTTAGTGGTCACATCGTGAGTTCGTGACTTCCTAGTAGTGTGGTTCTTGGTTCGAATCCCGAGCCGATCTGATTTCTAAGTAAAAATTGTTTTTCTTTATGTAAAGATATCACTTACTGCTGATAGGTGGATGTCGATACATTCATCATCGTCATCCACAGCCCGAACTCACCCACTGCTGGGTATAGGCCTCACTTTTCTTGTGCCAATCTCCCCGGTCCTGTGCCAATCTCATCCAGGTTTTTCCCCCGATGGCAACTATGTCGTCTGCCCATCTCGCCGCCGGACGACGCTGTGGATACTATGTAATCTGTGTACTGTGTACTGTGTGTGTGTACAGGTGAGGTTACATTTAAAAGGATCAGAAATATAAGTGCTCTTGTTTCTCTTTACAGACCAAAAAAAGCCTGAAAAATGAAATTCTTCGTTGCCTTCGCTGCCCTCGTGGCCCTTACCGTCGCCGTGCCTCTGAGCAAGCCCGTGGAGTCTGACCTCGCGGCGGTCGACGCCATCATCGCCGCCATCAACAGCCCCAACACAGACCCCGCCACCGCCATCCTCCTAGAGGAGCAGCTCGCCGACATCATCAACGCCATGAACCCCATCGCTGTCGGCCCCGCTATCATCCCAAGCCCCGCTATCATCCCAAGCCCCATTGTCATCGACAAACCAGAACCCATCGCCGTGGGCCCCGCTATCATCCCAAACCCCGTTGTACCCGGTGGACCCTGGGCTCCACTTCCCCCCAAGCCTGACGGTGGCGCCGTCGCTGGTTCCGATGATTCTTCCCCCGTTGTCATCGGAGAGATCCCCACTGGTCAGTCTCCCCTGGTCCAGATCATCGTCAACGTAAACAAGGCCTCCCCCGCCGTCCCTGAGGTCGTCCCCGTTGGTCCCGTTGCCGTCGTCAGGCCTGAGCCCATCAGCCGCCCAGAGCCCGTCGGTGAGATTCCCGCTACGCCCGTGCAGATTGTTGAGGCCGCCCCTGAGCCCGTGCAGGTTGTGGAGGTCGCCCCCGTGCCCGTCGAGCCCGTCCAGATCGGAGTCCCCATCATCCCTGAAGCCGCCGTCATCCTGCCCGAGGAACTCAACTAAGCTCCTGAAGAGTGAACTCAGTGGACATAACACCTTTCCGATGATCTAACATGCCAAATTTTTAATAAATGTTAATACTTGCAAACTTTTATGTTTTAATATATAAGTTAATAATATGTATCACAAAATTACCTACAACATACCTACCTTCCTTCGGTGAGTGTGCCCAAGAGCTCCACGAGCTCATTCCACCATCTCCCTTCTTCCATCGGGAGTCCAGACGTACTGCAGGTTATCACCCATACCTTGTCGATGTTCGACATAATCGCACGAAGCGCTTTGCTACATCATTTATTATGCGCACAGCCAAGGAGTGGAATTCCCTGCCTGCGTCGGTGTTCCCAGGTTCATATGACCCCAATCTATTTAAGTCGCGAGTTAATAGGCTTCTTTTGGGTTAGCTCGTTCCATCGTCGACCTCATCTCTGTGCTTGACTAGATTGTGGTCAAGAGTAAGCCCATTTAGAATTAAAAAAAAACATGAAACGTGAGTGACACTTACTACTTTTGTAATGTATTGACATAAATACAATTAATAAAAATGGTTAATTATCCAGGTAGTAAATAAACAGGTGGACAAACAAAAATTGAGATGTCATGAATTTATGCTGAATATCATAAAGCTGTTGAGTCAATTTGTTTGAACGCGCTAATATCTGGAACTCATCATCTGCCTAGCCTATTCTCAACTATGTTGGGGTCAGCTTCCAGTCTAACCGGATGCAACTGAATACCAGTATTTAACATGGAGTGACTGTCTGTCTTACCTCCACAATCCAGTACCGGGTTATACGATACCCCTTGTTAAGACTGGTTGTCAGACTTTCGGTCCAGTGACTACCTGTAATGACTGTCAAAGTTCTACAAATGGCAGCTAGGACCAACGGCTTAACGTGCTTTCCGAGGCACGGAGGAAACTCGATATGTAATGGGTCCCATCCAGAGACCAACCTAAGCAAACGCGGCTTAACCTGAAGATTGATCCGAGCGGCTGTTATTATTTAGCCAGTTATTATTTACCATCACGCTATGGCCCTTAGGGGCCGAGCAAAATGGTGAATGAAACCGCGGGGCACAGCTAGGAGTCTAACAAAACGTTACCTTCACAGGGGGTTACATTGATAGTTGACAGTTAACCCCAAGCTTTACTTTTACCCAACTGCAATGGAAGAGTTATTAACCCTTATTCATAAAGGTTGTAACAAGGCCCTTAACGAAGCCGAAAGGCACATGGTCTCCCCGTCATTGCGATATTTTTTTGTTCTAGACCTTACCTGGGAACCTTCTAGTTACGGAGATATTGGGGTCAAACTTCCAACTTTTTTACAAGTTTTGTTTTAGTTCACCTTTTTAATGTTAGAACTTTAAACAACTCCACGACCTATTAATTAAATACTATTCAATTCATCCATCAGCACAATGCTTTGAGTGCTTTCCATCGAGTCCTACCGTAAAACGTGATTTTTCACCCCAAAAAAAAGTCAATTCCCAGCAATAATTTTTGCGTAAAGTTACTTAGTTTGATGAACAGAATGCTTGGTTGACGGCTATGTGAAGGGTCTGTTTACACCCTGTATAGAAGCCGTTTGCTGCAACTGCTTTCGAGAATTAGAAGGTAGAGCAAAATATCTAAAAATAAGATGTTTTGCGCCGTATTTATTTCTTCGAGCAATACATAACCATTGGTCAATTTGCTAAATGGTGGTAGTGACTCAGCACAGAATATTTTTTTTAATGTGAGTCATAAATAATCTTAGTGCTTTTAAAATAAGGCTACAATTAAATTCAAATTATTTTAAGGTTTTATTCAGTAGGTAGGTAATAAAAATGAACTTGTTGATGCATGTATTTATAGGTAGGTATAAAAGTACCTACCTATAGGTACCTCCCTACAGGTAGTTTAGTACCTATATTAAAATGTTTCGTGTGTCTGTTTTGTTTGTGTTTGTTGTTTTTATTTCTCAGTAGCAGCTACGGAGTCAGGATTTGCGCCCAGTTGATGCCAATAGGCTCGCCCCCTATTATATGGGACTTTAATAAACGTAACTGGTGAAACGTGGGTGTAGGTACTATTAGATACACCTCTCCCTAACCACCGAAATAAATAAATAACTAACCCTTAAATAACCCTTCGGGGATTACAGGCGTAATGTTGTTTCGTTATTAAAATGATTTTAGAGAGACTAAATTAATTTTTGTACAATTTAAATACTCTATTGATACAACTTTTTTTTACTTGACGCAGAGCGGCTATAGTTTCTTCAAATACCTATTTTTTAAGTTCCTCGCAGGCCCTGTTCCCTCTTAAGAAGTGAACCACATTAAAACCCACTATTTTGGAAAAGGAAATGTTTTCTAGATTGGTTTGGTTTGGTGTTTTGTAGTCTTTTGACAAGTTAAACAAATTTTTCATTCAGATCGATGTTTATTTAATTGGTACATGTGAGATGGTAATACAGGTATAGTTCTTATATCAACATTAGCAAAATATAATTTGAAATTTTTAAGACATTTCTTCATTCATTTACATAACATTTCTATAGTTGTGTACCAGAGTTGAATTGTTTAGTTGAGTTCCTCGGGGAGGACAACAGCGGCCTCGGGGATGACAGGGACTCCGATCTGGACGGGCTCAACGGGCACGGGGGCGACCTCCACAACCTGCACGGGCTCAGGAGCGGACTCCACAACCTGCACGGGCTCAGGAGCGGACTCCACAATATGGACGGGCTCAGGCTTGATCTCGACGGGGGCGAGTGCGGGTCCGACGGAGACGGGGCTGGACGCGGCCTGGTTGATGTTCAATCAATCAAAGCAATCAGCTGATCCACATGTATGATGGTAAAACTAAAAAAAAGTTATGAATTTCCAAAAGTCATAGAACAAAAGTTGTTCAGTTTCATGGTCTGAGACACCACACGAGAGGTCTTGCGTTTATTATGGTACACGTTGTTTAATCTTTAAATTATTTCAATCGGTACTCTTGCGCCATCCCATCTTCCTAGCTCATTGTGCTGTGCTGGGGCTCCCGCGGCGGATGCGGAGAACCCAAAAAAAACAACGGTTTCCTACAAAATACCTACAAACCTACACCAAAATGTATGGAACAGTTGATTTTTTTATAAATAACCGATGAAAAATTTCTATGTGGTCTCCACCACATAGAAATTTTTTATCTGTTATTTTTATCAGATGGAATACCGTTTTCGCGTCTCTGTCCTTCCCACCCTGTATAGTATTAATATATTATTGGTAGGGCTGGCTTTTACCTTAGCCAGAGGCTTAGCGCTGCCATACAACGTGCCAACGCCGCCTGTCTCTTGGGCACTTATTACTAACTGACAGCGTTCGGGAGAAGTTTTTTAATGTCATCAATTTTTTTGGAGTCTGTGTAGCAAGCTCTTTTCTGCCAACTACATCTCCATCTGCCGTTATATCTGAATTTCGATTTCTTCCTAGCCAATCTTGAATCTTGTCATAATCATCTTTTACGTAATTCATTCTTTGGTCTACTTCTTTTTATAACCAACTACTAAAAGTAAACTCATCATCTACCTAGCTAGCCACGGTTGTGTCTCGGTCTGCAATGGATGGTCATCCATCCACGGGATGGGTGGCTTAGTCATGCTAAACCTTATCGAAACCTTTGCTGCTAATACTATTTAGCTGCGAGCCCTACTCTTTTAATCATGCTTACTTAAAACTATTATAATCGCTTCTTCTATACAATAGGCTCGTTTCACCACTTATTGGACTGAACAATGTAATAAGCTTTATCTTATTCTTATCCTGAATCTGGAAGAGCTGTAAGGTTACGGAGGATGTTCAGGGGATCTAACAACCGTGCAGAGTTATATACTGGTTTCATCGTCATCATCCACAGCCCGACTTCACCCATTGATAAATAAGGCTGAGCGCAGACTTGAGTCACGACAGTTTTAAGACAGACTTGCCTCACATAGTTTGTCTTAAAACTAAAACGAAACTGTTTTGCCTACGACACGTCGCGCACCTAAAACGAAACTGTTTTGTCTACTACGACGACGTGGCGCTTACCGTTCAATTCTTTCTCAGTATCAACATGGAATTCATCGAAACTGTTCTAATAAGTATCCTAGTTACGCGCGCACTTGCAAAACGACGCAGACGTAAATATTGGGTCCATATATATTAAAACGACGAGACTACAAGAGAGAAGGTACGTCGCTATACTGTTTTGTCGTTGATGTGCGCGCCCGCATACATACAAAAGGCAAGCAGACAATCAACTATAATAAACTTTTTATTTTGTTCTACATTTTTTGTGTAGTAAGCAACGACTTATTGTCGGGCCTACGCTGTCCCCCCATACTTAAGTACAAATGCTGTATCCATAATACTGTAACACCAAATGATTTGAAAAGAGTAACCATGGAGTTTCTTGCCGGTTCTTCTCCATAGGAAACGACCAACCCGAACCGTGCACCTTTTTGTCGACGTTTTATAAGTGCCCATCTAGGCCTATGTGAAATAAAATATTTTGATTTTGATTTTGATTTTGAATCGTTAGTCAGACTTGTCGCTGTGCAGTTCTTGTTTTGTCTATGAGACGTTTTGTTTGAAGTTTGCGCAGCTTCTAAAGGTCTCTCTTTGTTTGTGCTAATTCCGACGTTCCTCTCCTGTTTCCCACTCCGCCGCTTATCTACTTTTTTATGATCCTCTATACCCAGGTTGAGCAAAGTATTATTGAATTTTTCCATCAGAAATTACTCCAAAAAAGCCAATTGTCAGAATTTACTTTCGGCTGATGTTGATAGGCTCGCCTCCTATTACATGAGACTTAAACAAAACTAAGAAGGGGAAAAACAGGATTGGTAATCTAATATTTTTATTGAATTCAACCAGCATGTCAACGTACCTATTCATCATGTACCTAACTCTAATCAGTTTGATCGCACCGGCAATAAATAAAACGTGAAGCTATTGTAGGTAGTAAGCTGTTGCCGGAAAAGTTTATAATTCAGCCACTATATATTATGTCTGATTGCGAATCGATATCGTCCACTGTGGCGATAGTAAACTAGGTATGCACGTGTGCTTACTACGTTCCTTTAGTAATTTATTATCATAAAATCGTGTTGAGCCTTATTCGTTTGAAATGTTGCATCAGTAGCATGCTTCTGCGTATTATTGTATTATACAGGGTGTAAACAGACCCTTCACATAGCCGTCAACCAAGCATTCTGTACATCAATCATGTTAAAATTCTTGAAATGGTCACATACGGAGTTAATGTTATGAATTGTCACTTTGCGACCTTTTTAAGAATTGTAGGAACGTAATTCATATTATTATCCTATTATGATTCTGCTACAGCGGCCATTGTAGGCCCCTTGATTTTTATTATTATTATTGTATTATTTATTTATTCAGTTTCGGAGAACAATATAATCCATCTTGTTAGTAAAAAATACCTTATACCTAATGTTAGTAATACACAACACACAATCAACACCGGCAACAAAAGAATTATACTGTCCGAGGCAGGCTGCTCGGAGAACGATCAAGCAAGAGATCAGCTACCTAGTTGACAATCCTCGCCACAAAATGCCTCAGAAAAGGGGAGTAAGGACTCTCCGCCAGTACTTTCAGGATACTATTGTTACTGACCCGCGTTCGATGCATCAGTGAAGCAACTTTTTTGCGGATGACTGCGTGGAAACCGTCAGTTCGGTATATGAGACGTTTCAACTGTGACTGAAGAAGGGCAAAGTACCAGCGATGTCTTCGCAATTGTAGAGTCGCCTAGTCGATGAGTCTTTAGTTATCTTCTATTGATACCCATATGCGGCGGTGCTCACTTGCCATCCGGGTGGGCTGCTTGCTTGTTTGCTGCGCAAAATCAAAATTACTGAAACACAAGCCTGTTATCTAAACGTTTAGTACAAGAAGTAACAGTAGGTAGACTTTACTGGGCGGTTGATGTTACTGATGCTGATGCTGTTATTGATAGGATGCTTGATTATAAAAATATTAGAAATGTCTGAGATCTAGCCAGAGCTCAGACCCGTTGGTACAACTATCTGGTGGAGGGATCGGAGGACAAAAACAGTCTTTTAAACGTAGATGGACTACATAGTACGCGGGCATGACGTAATAAAAATGAAAAAGGATGAAATACAAGGTGTAACATAATAAACGCAAGACCTCCCGTGTGGTATCTGGCACCATGAAATTTGTTCTACGAGTTTTTGAAATTTGCAAAATAAAAAAAACTTTTTAAAGGAACGGACGCAATCAGCTGATCCACATGTATGGTAAAACAAAAAAAAAAGTTATGTATTTCTAAAAGTCATAGAACAAAAGTTGTTCAGTTTCATGGTCTGAGACACCACACGAGAGGTCTTGCGTTTATTATATTACACGATGTATATCACGTACTTTGATTAAAAATTAAGAGCAACAATAACAATAATCCTGACAAGTACATTCTTGTTATATAGAACTAAGTAAATGATGCTAGTCCTAGGTTAAATGCAAAACTGTTGTTTTAATATTGCAGACTTCTTAGGAACTACAGAACTGTACTTGTTTGTAGCCAATGAAGAACTGGTTGTCAAACAAATGCCTATATAAGGCAGATTTTAGTTATAAGAAGAAGAAAAGGTAGTCCAAGCATAATTTACTCGCAAGCAAGTTTAAATGAGGATCAGGGGTCAATTGCTCCATGTACAGCAATAAGTAGACATAGCTTTAAAGCCAACGCTATCATACTAAGGAAAAATGTTAGACTGATGATGATAAAAGAATAGATGTCATGGAAAAACACCACTCTTCAAGCATTTTATCACAAAATTCAAAGTACTAAATGCGCTACAAAGTTTCTTCCACACCTCCTTAACCTGTAAATAACCATAAACCGGGTATCTAACAATAAAACGTAATCATTATAACAATCAACGCTGATAAAAATCAGTATAAATGTCGTGAATTCTGTTCGAAAATCAATAGATACTTTGTATCTTGCAGCTATAAACAAGAAGCATTAAGTAAGTACCAATATAATATTTGAACAGTTATATCAATTTTTCAACAACTCATTTCTAACTTCAAAGTATCTTATTATCTACTGACTTACTATTTTCTAACATAATAGAATCCTTAAATCTTTCACAATACAAATACAATTTTAAACCTTATCTGTCTGTTTTTAGAAATGAAATTCCTGCTGTCTGTTGCTGCCGTCATCGCCGTGGCCGTCGCTGTGCCCACACAGCGCGGTCTAGTATCCGTTGGACCTGCTGGCCCTACCTTCGCCCCTGAGCCTATTGCCATCGGACCTGCCATCATCGACTCTTTCGAGCCCGTCGCTATCGGACCCGCCATCATAAACCCCGTTGAGGGTATCGCTGTCGGACCCGCCTTCGTCGAAGGTTTCGAGCCCATTGCTGTTGGACCTGCCATCGTTGACTTCCCCCTTCCCGACGGTGGTGCTGTCGCTGAGGAGGCCGCTATCGTCCCCTCTCCCGTATCCATCGTCGAAGGCCCCGTCTCCAGCGAGATCGCTTCCGGCACTCCTCTGGTGCAGATCATCCTGAACATCAACCAGGCCGCCTCCAGCCCCGTCTCCGTCGGACCCGCACTCGCCCCTGTCGAGATCAAGCCTGAGCCCGTCCACATTGTGGAGTCTGCTCCTGAGCCCGTGCAGGTTGTTGAGGCCGCTCCTGAGCCCGTTCAGGTTATTGAGGCCGCCCCCGAGCCAGTCCAGGTTGTGGAGGTCGCCCCCGTACCCGTTGAGCCCGTCCAGATCGGCGTCCCCGTCATCCCCGAGGCCGCTGTCGTCCTCCCCGAGGAACTCAACTAAGCGTCTATCCTCTCGACGAAGCCACTGCGCATGACAATTTAACAACCAAAATTGTTTGAACTTATATTCTTTGGACTTTCTACCAACACCTTGAAACGCTTGCATGTCCAATATATTGAAATACATTAAAATATCTAAAATGTAAATGTTATTGTTTTGTTTTCTGCCTTCTAAATCAATTATTAGCATTTCACCCGCAAAACATGTGATAGCTGGGTTCATATGCATGACATAAATATAATTTATAGCCTATAGCACCCACGAATAATGAAGCTTTCTGCCAGTGAAATAATTTTTAGAATTGGATCATTAGTTCCGCAGAATACCCCCTACATACAAACTTACAAACAAATTTTACCTCTTTATAATATTAGTATGGAAGTATAGATTACATTTAGATTTATTTTGAGCTCTGAAATAAAAGAGGAAATAATGAACACACTCTGATCACTTGCACCCCGAATCAACATATCAGCCGTAAGATGTCCACTGCTGGACATATGCCTCTCCTAAGCCTAACTCAACTGATTACATTGAAAATTTTATTTATTAACTTTAATTAAAACAGCAGTCACATTAAAAGCAGTTTGCAAGACTTCAGTCGTAAGCAAACCTTTTGATGTTATAGACCATAAACTACTTACATTGTGACTGTGACAAGCCACGGAATAAAGAGATTAGCTATATTGATTGGATTAATTCTTTCGTGAACAAAAAATAGTCAGTCCGTGAGCATAATCAAATACAAACATATAATCAAACCTAATTAGGAGTACTCCGAGGAAGTATATTGGGCCTATTACTTTTATTTTTCAAATTGACATCAACGATTTGCCTATGGCTTGACATCATCAGTGTTTACCGTTTATTGTCTATCTATCTTTATATTATAACAACAGACCTTAAAAATAATCAGAAATGGGTTGGCGTAGTCCTCGCAAGCACGACTGCTGTGTGTGAGAACCTGGATTCCCGAGTAGGGAAAAGTTGTTGGGTTTTTCCATTATGATTTTTTTGTACAGCTCGGAATCTGGGTTTTCTTGCAGTTGATGGAAATATGCTGGCCGCCTACTACATGGGACTTTGGGGGTATGAGGAACAGAGTGTAAAGTTCTCCATCCCCGATAGAAAAGGAAGGATCCTCCGACCAGACGGGTGTTATGTCTGGTGGACACGCGACAGTTGTTGTCGGGTTCTTCTATAAAGGGTGTAAATAGACCCTTAACATATACGAAAGGCACTTGTTCTCCCCGTCTTTGCAATCATTTTTTTGTTCTAGACCATACCTGGGTACCTTCTAGTTACGGAGATATTGGGGGTCAAAGTTCCAACTTTTTCACAAGTTTTTTTTAAATGCATGTTTTTAATGTAAGATTTTTACCTTACACACCTCCACGACCCCCGTACTATTCAATCCATCCGTCAGCACAATGTTTTGAGTGCTTTCCATCGAGTCCTACAGTAAAACGTGATTTTTCACGCCAAAAAAAAAAGTCGATTCCCTGCAATAATTTTTTGCGTAGTTACTTAGTTTGATGTACAGAATGCTTGGTTGACGGCTATGTGAAGGGTCTGTTTACACCCTGTATAGTCTTAAGTCGTAGATAACTTTAGCTTTAACTGCGCGATTTAGGATATTGATGTTAGTTCTTCATTTGTGTCATAGATGGCGCTGTAATACTTTTGTGCTATGTTGCTGTAGTACTTTTCGTAGTGTCGCTACAGAGTTATGAAGTAAAATAAAAAAAAAACCAGCATCACGTAAGTAAAGTTATCCGCGAGATTAGTTAGTATATATAATAATATATGCAAAAATCGGCAGTAGCCCACTAGACACCACACCCGCCTGACCGGCTCCTTCTGAGGCTTCTTCTTGAGGTACTTTACCCTTTACCTTATACCTGTAAATGTACTTTAGGCCCACCATTGCCTTACCTTTTGAGGAAATAGCCGTGATGCTATGGTACATGAATGAAGAAACAGAAAACGTAAGTTTTAATACTGCTCTATACAATAAACTATGTTTCTGTGCGGATATCTTTTATTCACTCTTAAACGTTTAAGACGAACTGCTTACTACATACTTACTTAGGCATGGTTATTTTGCTCTGGGGTAAATGCCATTGATATCAATGCAGCCCGTCTGGTTTAGAAAATAGTAGGTAATATGTGGTAACTGCTAGACAACAGGACTAATCTACGCAACACAGCGCTGGTGTTTTTATAAGAGCACTTATTTTTTTTTTTTTTTTTAACGTTGTAAAATCATCAAATGAGTCCTCCCACCCAGGGCAGAGCGGGAGGGACTGTCAGACTTGTACTGACTAAAATCCACGGTGTCCTTCAGTAGCCCTTTATGTTCCAGGGTCACGGTAATTCAATGAGTCCCGCGACCCCGGCAGGCTTTGGCCCTCTAGAGTGGGGCCCCGTCATTATGCTGACACTCTTTGAGGCGCGCGTGGAACACAACGCGCCGTCGACCCGGGCATGGTCCATGGTCGGACAGCGAGTCGCCCATTACTCGCCGCCCGCATGCCCGCGCCTACGGTGGCCGGAGATCGTCTGCCGACGTCCGGCGCCGTGGGCGTCTACCACTGCGGCTGGTGTGGAGGGAGGATGCTGTCCTCTCCCTCACGCGGCCCGCCTCTTCCTTCGCGAGCATGACTGCTTCGCAGAAGGAGGCGACCGCTTCCCACTCCGTCTCGCCCCGCAGCATGGCCTCGACCAATGCCGGGCGCGAGAGGTCTCCGCCTATCGCCGCCGTGAGGACACGGCGGTGCTCTGCCCAAGCGGGGCAGTCCTGCACCGTATGCTCCACCGTGTCCTCCGGGCGGTCCTCGCAGTGGTGACACCCAGGCGTTTCCTTCTTCCCCATATGACACAGGTACCTCCCGAAACTTCCGTGTCCGGTGAGGACCTGCGTCACGCGGTAGGTCAGGACGCCGTGACGCCTATCCAGCCACTCCTCAAAGAGGGGTCTTACCGCCGCGATGGCGGCGTGCCCGTTTATAAGAGCACTTACATTTTAATGAACTGGGACTTAAATTACCTAATAACTTAAAACACCTGTTCAATAATAAGTGTGTGTGCTACGAGTATTTGGGAACGTTTTGTGGAACACTATTAATATAAACTTGGGAAACTGGATATTGTTGTACTGTTAACATTAAATAAAGGGATTGTCATTACAATTGTGAAATTGAGTCATGAGTGTTCATCTCATGAGTCATCCCCTTTCTAGCCAAATCATCTAACACCAAATCCATCTCATAGACATCCACATTCATACTTAAAACTATCCTTAAGATATTTTCTTCATTCTTACGCTTCACATCATACCAGACAACCGATTACCACTCAATTTTTTAGGTCACTGGTGTCACTTTTAGACTTCTTCAGATATACTCATTTTTATTCTATCCAGTCACGTTACACCATATATATTCCCCTTAGTATTGTCATCTCAGTCTCATGCATTATCTCTCATTCATCCCTTTTGTGGCCGAACATTCTGATCGACACAGGACTTCAGGTTAGGACGCGAAGTATGGATTTCTTTTTTTAATGTTAGGCACACAAAATTGCATAAAGCTGTAAGATTAACGTTTTAATCTTGGTTGGTAGTGCATTCCCTTGCAGTATTGATATAAGCACCCATATCTTCTTCTACCTAGTATGACATTAGACCAGAATTCTCCAGCCAATAGAAATCCTCGTTATAAGGCCAGAGTTGTTGATCTAGTGACTGACTGGGGTAAAATATAGATTTTTTTAGAGGAACGCTAAGGCTATTCATACGAGTACAAAGCACTGTCAAATTTTCACCTGGCCAGTAATGTCCATGTAATAGGCGACAAGGCACGCGCTCAGACGTGGAACTGCGGACACAACCAGACCGCGACATTACGACATACAGTACGTACAATACAGGCTATAGGCTGGTATTGCTACAAACCAGGGTTATTCTAGACTTCGAGGTTTTTGCAAAATAACACTTCGATAAAGCTAGTTAACGGACCAAAAGGTTTTTGGGTGCGAAGCCTAGGTAACACGTGATCAGACAACGAGGCAGTAAATCCGTAAAACGAGGGAAGCCCTAAATTAATCGTGTCGCAATAAATAAAACTTAATCATTTAATCAACTAGCATGATAACAAATTACTATAAATGGGGTGAATTTTAAATTAAAATCAATAGATACTTTGTATCTCGCAGCTATAAACAAGCAGCATAAGTAAGTATTTTCTTGTAAATAACAGATTTAAATATTTAAATCAATTCTAGAAATTCATAGGTTTACTTAATTTAATACAACATTGTTTTCCATTTCTAGAAATGAAATTCCTGCTGTCTGTTGCTGCCGTCATCGCCGTGGCCGTCGCTGTGCCCACACAGCGCGGTCTAGTGCTCCCTGGACCCGCCGGCCCCGCCCCTGCCCCTGAAGACTCTTTCGTGCCCATTGCCATCGGACCTGCCATCATCGACTCCTTCGAGCCCGTCGCTATTGGACCCGCTATCGTCGACTCTTTCGAGCCCATCGCTATCGGACCCGCTATCGTCGGAGGTCTTGAAGGCATCTCTGTCGGACCCGCCATCATAAACCCCATTGAGGGGATCGCTGTCGGACCCGCCATCGTCGGTGGACTTGAGGGTATTTCTGTTGGACCCGCTATCATTCCCTTCCCCTTGCCCGAGGGTGCCCTCGCTGAGGAGCCCGCTATCGTCCCCTCTCCCGTGGCCATCGTTGAAGGTCCCGCCTCCAGCGAGATTACTTCCGGTACTCCTCTAGTGCAGATCATCCTGAACATCAACCAGGCTGCGTCCAGCCCCGTCTCCGTCGGACCCGCACTCGCCCCCGTTGAGATCAAGCCTGAGCCCGTCCACATTGTGGAGTCCGCTCCTGAGCCCGTGCAGGTTGTTGAAGCCGCCCCTGAGCCCGTCCAGGTTGTGGAGGTCGCCCCCGTGCCCGTTGAGCCCGTCCAGATCGGCGTCCCCGTCATCCCCGAGGCCGCTGTCGTCCTCCCCGAGGAACTCAACTAAGCGTCTATCATCGCGACGAAGCCACTGCGCATGACGATTTAACATCTAAAATTGTTTGAACTTATATTCCTTGGACTTTCTTCCAACACCTTGAAACGCTTGTATGTCCAAAATATTGAAATACATTAAAAGATCTAAAATGTTAATAGATTTGGTTTTCTTAACTTCTTATACCTAACAATTATTGTTCGAAAACTTATTCATCTTGGTATGCTAGCAACAGTATCCAACTAGATTTAGTACCAGTAAGTACTGAATCATGTTGGATGATTCAGTACCTGCTAACGCGCTCTAAAGTTAAAAGGTTTAAGGAAGAAGAATAATAATTCTTCTTTCTTTCTGAAAAAACATCGTGAGAAACTTGGATAATCTTTTGTCTGAAATTGCCTATCTGACTTGAGCAAGCGTGGCGATCAATCGCGTACCTTTTCTGTTTGAGAAGAGGTCTTGGCTCAGCTTTGGGACAGTTACAGGCTGGTATTATTATTATTAACTAGCTGTTGCCCGCGACTTCGTTCGCGTGGAAATTTTGGTGTGCATGTGTGAGACTGCCACGTTGGTCTAGTGGTCGCAAGCGCGATTACTAAGCGTGGGGACCGATTCCCGGGTCGGGCAGTGTTAAAAAAAAATGTTTATTTCAATTACATAAAGTTATCACACACATGATTTGGAAGATCACCTTTTAAGCAAGGAGTTGCTTGTTTTAGGGGGCATCCATTAATTACGTGAGGCGATTTTTCGACCCCCTCCTCCCCTGGTGGGATGTCGTGAGATTTGGCTTGACCCCCTCATCTCCCTCCTAATCTCACGTGTGATTTATCAACATGAGATTCGGTGATATTTGGCGCGAATCTGGATTTGTGCCCGGTTGATGGCAATAGGCTCACCCCCTACTACATGGGACTTCAATATAACTGGCGAAATGTGTGTTTACGATTAGTTACACGTCTGCCCAAACCTTCGGGGCTTTAAGGCGTGACGTTATGTTATGTGTGAGAACTGACTGCCAGATCAAAAGGTGATAATGTACTGATGACTACAAAAGGCGTCCTTTTGGGTGCTATAATTCTGGGCGGCAGAGGTCCGAAACAAAATTAAATACCGTTCTGTATACAACATTAAATGACTTTTTGCGAGCCCTTAGACCTCTTTAATTCGGCCCTGTCGCAAAATCCGTTCATAGCGAACGTCTACTAACTATAAACTACCTCACTGCCAAATATCAAGTTTGGAACACAAAAAGTTAAGGACTTTCATCCAAACTTGCGTGAGCCCTTAGTCCTCCTTAACCCGGCACTGTCGCAAAATCCGTTCTAAGCGAACGTCTACTAACTATAAAGTACTTCTCTGCCAAATTTCAAGTATGTAGCACAAAAAATGACGGACTTTCATACAAACTTGCGAGAGCCCTTAGATCTCCTTAATCCGGCCCTGTTGCAAAATCCGTTCTTAGCGAACGTCTACTAACTATTAACTACCTCCCTGTCAAATTTCAAGTTTATAGCACACAAAATGAAGGACTTTCATACAAACTTGCGAGAGCCCTTAGACCTCCTTAATCCGGCCCTGTCGTAAAATGCATTCTTAGCGGACGTCTACTAACTATAAACTATCTGCCTGCCAAATTTCATCTTTATACGTTAAGCGGTTTTCGACCTTTCGCTTTCATATACATATTTAGATAGATTTCTCATAATTAAATCTCTCTTTCAGTACCAAATATTTAGTGCAAAGAGTAAAGACAAAAGGAAACAAAAACTTCTGAAGCTAAAGTTATTTTTCACTTTTTTGTGTTTTTGAAGGCGGTTTTATTTTTTGCAAAAAAGTTTTTTATTTTTCCATTTTTAGTTGTAATATCCTATACAATTAATATTTGCTATGCATTTATTTTATATTGTCAACAAAAATAAACAAATCTGGTTATACTGCACACATCTGTGTACACCCTCGGAGCATACAGGCGTTATGTTAGGATATTGTGTAAACAATAAACATCTAAGCGATTGCAGCAATCAGGGCAGATTTGCTGCCTAATTTTGTTGAGTTCCATTGTACCTATATCTCCGAAGATCAGCATCAGATCTTCACCAAATTTAAACGGGGCCAGCGCCGCCGAATAATATTCTTCCAAATAAAAAAGAAATCATTGAAATAGGTTCTCTATTGGCAAAGGTATCGCTGAACTTACACACAATGATGATTACCAGGCATAATGCCTGCAAGTATGTGTGCTTATACAATTTAGAAAATTCCCTTGATTTCTCCAGGATCCCAACATCAGATCCTGACCTGATGACCATGGGACCACATGGGAAGTATACTGTATCAATCAATGCCCATAAAATTTGAGGGTTGCCCTTAATTTTCCTGGGACCCCATCATCAGATTCTGACTTGATGACAATGGGACCACCTCAGGAGTATAGACTTAACTTTCGAATAAAAAAAGAATTTTCAAAATCGGTCGACGATTGGCGGAGAAATCGGTGTACATTAAAAATACATACAGTCGAACGTAGACCTCTTCCTTTTTTGAAGTCAGTTAAAAATTGTCAAAGGAGTTTTGGTGAAACATTAGATAACCGTTAACAATAAATGTCATGGTAATAGGCTTATCCCCAACAAAACGGAACTGGGCATACCTAATTATCAAAATGTGGGTGCACTGTACACATCTGCGTAGCCCCTCAGAGCATACAGGCGTGATATTATGTTATGGTGTTGTGTAAACAATAAACATCCAAGCGATTGCTGCAATCACGACAGATTTGCTGTCTATTATTGAAGAGTTCCATTGATATCTCCGAAGATCACCATCAGATCTTCACCAAATAAAAAATGGCACCATCGCGGAATAATATTCTTCCAAACAAAAAAAGAATCATCAAAATCGGTTCACAATTGGCGAAACTAAAATCTATTTACGTAAATTATTTTTATCATAGAAATCGCGCATGAGGTTACCAACAAAATTTTAAATATTAATATCTTTTGCGTCTGTTGGTCGATTTTGATGAAATAAACGTTAAATAATACCCAGAACAATGCTTCTTATTTTGTAATATTTAGATTTTGAATACAATGAGGGGTTTTTACGTGATGCGCGCACAAACGAACAGACAAACCGACAAACCGACAAACCGACAAACAGACAAAAAATTAAAAAAATATTTTTTTACTTTCTACTACTTATTTCTAGCACCTTCCAGTGATTTTTTTGTAAAAATATGTAATGTACAGACACGGAAAGTCTACGATTTTATTATATGTATAGATTGAGAAACTAATGACTAAAACATGATTTTCTTTTGTCTGGTGTTCCTTATATGGTTTGAAATTGGAATATAGAATACTGGTCCACTGATAAATCTAGCTCTGCTAAAGTGTCAAAGATCAAAGATATAATAAGGTTTTACTACGATTTCAAATTCATAGGTCCGAAGAAAGAAACTTTATTTGAGCGCCAATTTAATTTTTTCCTTGGTTCTGGAAGAGCTTGCGTTTTAGATTGATATGTTAGAAAAAGTTTCTAAGAACTGACCAATATAGCTAGACATCCATTCATCCTCATTGATACAGTAAAGTAAAGGGAACGGCGGCAATCTCTTGGAATATGTCGGCTTGAAACGGACCTGACCACACCTTTTCCACAAACTGGTCGTAGTTTTCTGGTATCAGCTCAATCTCATCATGCAAATTAAACCGACGTCTAAAAGGAACCGTAGTCGGTTTTAGCGCACCATAATCTTGACATGCTATTCGCCTTGTTGTGTTCTTGGAAGCAGGCACACTGTTTTTAAACGCATAGACGGCTGATGCTGTCATTGGTGAAGATGAAGTCAGGGTTATAGTCCGCTTGAGACCAGTTGTGACTGGTCATCTGTTAGTTGCCACGGCTTATTCGAATTTATTATTTTTATTTTTTAATTGTCTTTTTTATCTTTACTGTAGACACTTAACGCGCACGTCTTGCTACATCGTTCTCACATAATGTACAATTTCAACATGAATGACGTTACCAAGGTTTTGTAACAATATTATGATTTTAAAGAGTGTCCATGGAGTTTCTTACCCATTCTTCTCCATAAAGAGCCCATTCCATTCGAAAGCGTATCTACGCTTTCGAAAGAGATCTCTCTAGTAACTACAGTACTTTCACAGTTATAATGCCTTGTGACTGGGACTGTAGCTTCATTTTATTCTTGTCTTTGTTTGGACAGTTCAAAAAGGCCATCGATCTATTTGTCTATCTACATATAATTTTATCAAATAGAGAATATTCTATGATTAAGAACAATCATTCCCCAATTAATTCACTCCCGGCTTTTATGTTTCCCGATCATCTCTTCTGGATCTCTTCAAAGTTGTGTGAGTGAATCGGTTTCTCCTAGGTAAGCGTGCTCCGCCCTAGACCGCATTATCGGTTCACATCAGGTGAGTTGCGGCCAAGCCTACTTAGGGAACAAAAAAGAAAAATTTGTCGGTTCAAATTTTGTTCTTGATATTTTGTTGCCTCTAAAACATAAAGGTACATACATACTAAATATATACTTCTCATAGTTTGGAAAATGCCAATATATTAAACATAGTACAAAGTTACATGGGCGTCGCCCGGCAGCCTCTGAATAATCTTACTGCCTCTACAAACTTTTATATTTTGCACCCTGGGAACTCCTGGGACTCCTGTTGGATTTTCGCATGATCCACTGCTATAGACAGGGGCTAAAATAAATTAGGAACCGCTTGCCCTGAGGATCTAATAGGCAATTATGCCATACGTATAACGTTGAAAAATTGGAGCATGTAGATATTTTGATCTCAAATTACATAATTATCTGTATTAATCCAAGGCATGATGTTGATGAACATTTTCGTGCTCGCTTCGGTCGCTCTTGCGGCCTACTATCTCTTGAAAGCCCATCGCCCATGTAATTCCTGTATCAAGGATCGAAACAATTCTAACCTGTCCAAGGTAGTTTTAAAATTTTTGAGCTCGCTTCGCCCGCTCTTGCGGACTACTTTCTCTTGAATCTTGACTTTGTCTAAAAGTCCACCAAGGTACTCCTGTATAAAGGATCTAAACTATTCTAACCTGTCCAAGGCAGTCTGTAAATAAAATAATCGAGCTCGCTTCGCTCGCTCTTGCAGCATAATTCCTCTCGAATAGTAACTTGGTCTGTATGTCGACTGCTGTACGTAGGGTCAAAATAATTCTAAGCTTTCCAGAGTGCGGTGCTAAAATTTTCGGGCTCACTTCGCTCGCTCTTGGATCCTTAGGTCTTTTATTCATAAGACAATTAAGTGATCTATTTCTGAATAAAAGGACTTATGAATAGCTAACTTTTTTGGAGTGGAGAGTTTACATATTCTTTTAGTTCCTAGACTATTCAAATAACTCGAGACCTAACTAACCTAACTTCTACTTCTATAAGTATATAAAATCGAAACAATTCGATGTGCTAATATTTTTTAAGGTTTTTAAATATTTTTTTTGCATTTTATATTCTAAGAAGAATTAAACCCACCACCATCACCACTCATCGTTTTTTTTCTCATCTTTCTGCTCCCCCTAGCTCAAAAGCTGGCGACGTCATTGCCTATTGGCATCAGTAGCAAAGGTAGCAAATATTACGAAAAATCTAAATATTAAAAAAATAACATCATTAATGATTCAACTCGTGTATTTAAGTCTTTTAAATGGTGTACATAAGCGTTTCATGTTGGCAGGAGACCGTCAACAAAGTACTTCAGATATTTTTTCTTAATTATAATAACGTCTAGTTGCTATAGCTTAGTTGAGTTCCTCAGGGAGGACGACAGCGGCCTCAGGGATGACGGGGACGCCGATCTGGACGGGCTCAACGGGTACGGGGGCGACCTCCACAACCTGCACGGGCTCAGGGGCGGCCTCAACAACCTGCACGGGCGCAGGAGCGGCCTCAACAACCTGCACGGGCTCAGGAGCGGACTCCACAATCTGGACGGGCTCAGGCTTGATCTCGACGTGCTCGGGGGCGAGTGCGGGTCCGACGGAAACGGGGCTGGATGCGGCCTGGTTGATGTTCAGGATGATCTGAACCAGAGGGGCGCTGTCAGCGGCGACGGGGGCGGGACCTTCAACGACAGCCACGGGAGAGGGGACGATAGCGGGCTCCTCAACGGGGAAGGGAACGATGGCGGGGCCAACAGAGATACCCTCCACGGGGTTGACGATGGCGGGTCCGACAGCGATGCCTTCAAGACCTCCGACGATAGCGGGTCCGATAGCGATGGGCTCGAAAGAGTCGACGATGGCAGGTCCAATAGCGACGGGCTCGAAGGAGTCGATGATGGCAGGTCCGATGGCAATGGGTACGAAGGAGTCTTCAGGGGCAGGGGCGGGGCCGGCGGGTCCAGGGAGCACTAGACCGCGCTGTGTGGGCACAGCGACGGCTACGGCGATGACGGCAGCTACAGTCAGCAGGAATTTCATTTCTGTCAACAAAATATAACTTTGAGTAAATCGGTACACAAAAACTTTGATCAGGAATAGTCGCCCAAATAGACATAATAAGGCAAGGATGAAAATTAAACAGATTACAGTAAAATCTTTACTTACTTGTGTTTGGTTTACTTGCAAAATACAAAGTATGTCTTTCGATTAGAATTCCCGCCATTTATACGAAATTGTTATCAAATGCTCAAACTTTTAATTTTGGTAATCTTAGATAATAGTTCGCGCCTAAACTTACAGATAGTTACAAGGAAGTTTTTGATTGTAAGCTTAATTTACGACACCTTTCAACGTTATCGGTTCATGACTTGTCTTGTTGATTTATACGTGCTGATGAAATTGAGGTAAAACTTGCTAATTATTAGTTACGTTTGTCTAAACAGTAAGATTAATTCTCATTCCTACAGACTACATTTTGGACATTTTTTTATTTTTATTTATTTTATTATATTAGGTCTACCAACAATTGTTCACACTGGATACAGCGACATAAATCAATATAAAATTAAATTACAGCGCAACAATTACTTAAAGGTAAACACCACATGCACAAAACAATAAATTCGGAAAATAAGCTAAGCTTAGTAAGTACTAAGCGCTAATATTCAATTAGATGAAATTAAAACTGTAAATAATGAATAAAATAGAATTATGGCAAAATCGATTAAAAATACAATTGATAAATTATTTACAATGGTAACATTGGTAAATAGATAAAAATTAAATTAAAATTATATTACATTGGTAACTTGCTAAAATTGATAAATTATAAATAAAGGTGGACATAAGATTAAAATTCATTGAATAAATTGGTGAATTATTAAACATAAAAGAGAAAAAAAACAAAAAAAAATAATAACAGTTGTAAAATTGACACAATGAAATAAACTCAAAACTCAAACTCAAACTCAAATCTCTTTATTGCATTCATGTGTACATTTAGTTGTTACATATAAGTAAGTTCCAACATGAAACCCGGTTAGGGCACGGCAACATAATTGATTGGACAAAACAAGTAAAAAAAAAAATAATAATAATTATTGTAAAATTGACGATATAATATGAAATAACTGATTATGATTAGAAGTTGCCTGGTAAACGATTAAGGATGGCTTTTTGTTTAGCAAGAGAGTCAAAGTGGAGATCAATAACGTCACTGTAGCCATTCACAGCTATACACATTCTTGCAACAGGCGAATTGGCTGACATGGTAGCCAATATTAGATTTTAAACTATCATGGTCACTAACATTACTATTAATACTAACGGGATATGGTAGCCCATCTCAGCGGAGACTAGTTGACTACGTAGCAGACTGTTTGTGATGAAAAATTGAGAAAAAGTCAGGAGAAAAATTGCTGAAACTGCCTTCTTTACTCGCATTAGTACGAAATAAGAACTATAAATTATTTGAGAAAACTGGTAAATCGTCAGACAGTCAGGAAGGTCCCAGCAGGACCGTGCATGAATTTTCAGGATCGCTGATGTTTAAAGTAGGGTAAGCTAGCGTTCAGGGGAGGTGGTAACTGCTAGTCTGCACCGCAAGGTCGCAAAAGCTTCCATACGAGATCAGTTCTAAGTGCGGTTCCGCCTAAGTTTCCAAAATTTATGTGGCAGTTACGGCTTCAGACCTAAGATGCGCCTACGACGGCAGGAACGACCACGACCAGAAGCGAATCCTATAAGCTGATGAATGATATTGTTTCTTGAAAGCCACATAATATGTCAGAGAGTCGGTCATTTCATTATTATGATTTGGTGACTTTACGGAAAATATATTCTTTGCTATTCTGACCAGCGTCGAACAGGATATCAGTGACTGGGTTCTAGGGCCGTCTGCAGCGACCTTGTTCTTTAAACCGAGGTGTGTTTAAAAATGTGGAATTTCCAAGTTACTATCTCCGTTACTTCCGTATCTTCCCTGATAATTTAAAATATGGTATTAACATCGGTATTTCCATTATTATTACCTTCGTTAATAGCAATAAAATGCATTACTTTGTGATTAAATTCCTCTGCCTCATTTTCATTACTTAGTGCTGGTCATCTTCTTCTTCTCTACAATCATAAATTACGTTCACTAGTTATTCATATTTAAAGGAGATTCTTCATTCTGATTTCTTTCCACCACGTCATTATGCTACCTTCAACCAAATCTAGATACGGACGCTGCTTTTCATTATCCGTTACCTTTTACAACTTGTTATTAAGATAACCGTATGTAAGTAATTCATACCTTTCAGATTATAGAACCAAACAAAATAATAAAAGATGACGAAACAATAAATCTTCCTTGGGACTAATTAACAGGATTAAATAACTTGACAAATTAACATTTTTGAAGACTGCAGTCACCTACAGCAAAATGCGGGAATCAAGAAAAATAATTTACCTAAAGCAGCTAGGCTATGTACGAGTAAATAATAATACAGTAGATGTAACCTTGAAAATATTCTTTATTCTTTCATGTGTTAGTGTTTTTAGAGCTTCTTTTTTGTAGCGCATCACATTGTAGTATCTTTAAAACGAAATGATCTATGAAAAAAACTAGAACAAGCTTGTGTGTTTCGTGATTTGCGTGTTTCACTTTGCCCATTGTTATATTTTGTTGTTTGCAGAATAAAAGAAAGTTTTGAGCTTAGTTCAGTTCTTCGGGTAGGACTACGGGTTGCGGTATGATGGGGACGCCGATCTGGACAGGCTCAACGGGCACGGGGGCCACCTCAACAACCTGGACAGGCTCCGGGGCTTGTTCAACCACCTGAACGGGCTCAGCGGGGATCTCAATTGGCTCAGATGGGACCGGAACAGGCCTGACGGGTGCACTACCGGATTCACCAGCGGCGGCGGCCGCATTGACGTTCACGATGATTTGCACAAGAGGACTAGCTGAAGCAGCAGGGACGGGCTTGTCAACGATGGCAGGTCCAACGGCAATGGGCTCAAAGTTGTCAACGATGGCGGGACCAATGGCAATGGGCTCGAAGTTGTCAACGATAGCGGGTCCAATGGCAACAGGCTCGAAGGAGTCAATGATGGCGGGGCCAATGGCGATGGGGTAGAAAGCGTCCTCAGGGTTGGGAGCAGGCGCGGGGCCGGCGGGGCCAGGCTGGACTAGTCCAGGCTTGGCAGCAGCCACGGCGAACAGGGCGGCGAGAAGCAGCACTTTCATGGTTTCTGGGGGCAAATAAGTATGATTTCAGTAAAGGTGTTAGAACTTTTGTTCTGAACCTATCCGCTTTAGCGTGGTATCATAACTTAGTTGGTTCTTTATAATTAATTTTAAGCCGTAACTTGGTATCAGTCAATGCACTGAAGATTGCACAAGCACATATCATTTACACGTTTACACACACTTCGTGGGTACTTTGACATGGCTTTCAAAACTAACCAATATGGTCTAAAACACTAAAAAAAAAAAAAAAATCGGGAACTCCGAAAATTTCCACTTACGCACCTGTTTGTTTTCTAGTTCAGACAACAAATACACCGCTTTTACCGAATTTTGACCATTATATACTATTTCTTTATCAGGGGTACATACTCCACAGGAAACAGATATAGATGCAATAAAATGCACTATAAATACGAATGATTGATGAACAGCAATAAAGCATATTGTGTTTACAATAGTTATAGATAATCATGAAAACATCATAACGATGCTACTCTAATTTTGCAAAATTTTCATCATCTTACATCATCCCAGCTATTCTGAACTATTATTCATTCAATCATTTCTCCGCATTACATCTACAGTATGAATCATTTTCCATACAACTTGTAGTAAGTGTATTACGGGCGTCACTTTCAAATTAACTGATTTCAAATTTTGGTCACAAATCGAGAAACAACACTGAAACCTCTTAACATTTTCAAATTCTCTCCTCAGTTTCGTTCAAATGGCCTTTATTCATCCTTTTTGTGGAGTAACTATTTGATTCAAACCAGACAGCAAGTCTTTGGGGCTTCCATCATCATTCACCTCTCAGTTGCCTAACCCTACTGCATTGTTGAGAATAAATTTGCACCATGAAGTTACATCATCAGGTCCTTTGCTTCCAGTCTTTATGTCATCATTTTATTAGTTTGATGTTATGGTGTATATAATAAAGAGTATTTAACCAATCTCTCAATATAATGTCGCAGCAGCATTTTATGTTACACCTAAAAAAATCACAAAGGAAAAGATTACGATCACGTTTTCGCTAGTCTGACGTCACGATAGACATATAATGTTAATCTGAATTTATCGTTTTATGAGCCCTTCTAATTCCTGCCGAATTAACTTGAGTTAATCGCGACGGCAAAATACACTGCAATAAATTAACTGTGCGTTTTATCGTCAGCTATCAGTGTATTGTATTATGATAATGATTAAGCGTCTGCTTGCTTTTAATTTTGCGATCGTTTGTAGATTTGTAATGGTGACTACTGTTTTGAAACGCTATTTTATTATTATAAGTTATTTTCTCTTATTTAACTTACCATGTTAGTTAGTTAGTATGTATTGGTCAAATCTTGCAACGGAATTCAGTTCCTTCTGACTGATTGAGCTGACATTTTGTGGTTCTGGTGACAATACATTTTCTAATCAGACATGACTGCAGGATACGAAACTTTGTATACGCGTTCAATATTTATAGATTAATCTAATTATCTTCTTTTCATTTAAAAAAAAGCTTGTTTTTAAGTTTAATTTATTCTAATTAGGCGCAGAATAAGCATTTTTTCACGTAAAAAATAATAAAACAGTCACTCAGTTAAAAAAATGTGAATTGTTATCAGCAGTCCGTCCTGGTGGACTTCAGATTAAAGGTGAAAGATAAGCAAATCAGGGTGAATGCTCACTGATAGCCCAGGACTAAATTATACTAGACTGGGATCTAGAGTAGCTTGAGAAGCTATTATTATTGACCGAAATTAGGGTGTTGCTGCTATAAAACAACACTCAACTGCAATCTCAATCCGAAAGATCAGAGAAAAAATCTTATGGTCGAAAACGTTAAGAAAACCCATGAATATCGTCTCCTATAATATTGCATGGGACTTGAATATAACTGGCGAAATGTGGATGTTCACCTCTGCCGAATCCTTCGGGGTTTACAGGCGTGATCTAATGTTATGAATATTGTTGGATTGTCAAAATGAAAGGGATTGCAATCGAAAGTGTGTTGGTTGCTGGATTTATCTATAAAATCGTGAATAGAAAATCCTTCTACTATGACATGATTAATGATAGTCTTGGTACAGACAATAAGATATCAATTAAAGTATAATCTTGTAAATTAAGTATAAATGTTAAAATTATTGATGTCAAGATAATCAATCACTAATACTGCCTTCCTGAGATAATTCTCACCTCTTAGATTATCCTTATTGCTAATCTAGAAATGACTCATAATTATTGACACTAATTCAATCAATATATTATCAATATTAACTACGTAGCTATCTTTTAATTCATTTTAAAGTTTGCTCTTAACTGATTCTTGATTACCTAAGGGACGCTACTCTGACTCATATTTTGTTAATTCGACTAATGATCAGCTAACATAATTATCTCATATTATCACGTTTACGATACCTGAAGGATTAGGCAGAGGTCTGCATATAGTACACTCACATTTCACTAGTAAACAGGGGCAGCTCGCTAATGTTATCGACTGGGTACTCCAGACTCCTGGCTCCTACTGAGAAATTCTTAATGGAAAAACCTTCGACCGCTCTTAACTTTTATTTTAATTTATCTACTACCTAGGAACACTATCCTAGGAACCGAAATCGGGACATCATGCTTAGCTCTTGCAACCAGGAGACCAACGAGGTAGCCTATCAGTAACTATGATTTATAAAGGTACGAATCCACATTGACGACATCTGATCGAATTAAGCAAACTTTCACTTGTTTTTATATTGTTGCATATTTGTTGCACTGCGTTTACTACATAGATCGCACCGGTGAAGAATTGCGCCATAAAATCACCAAAACATTTAACAAACAAATATGGCGACGCGGGGCACTAGACATGGCGTTCAACCAATCAGCGCGCAAGATGCGTTCCGTCGCATGCCATTTCACAATTTGACGGTTTCACTTCCATAGATTATAATCAACCGAAAAATACTGCCTCAAATTGTAAGCAATATGTTACGATTCATAATCTTTCGACAGATTGCAATCTCGCGAGATAGATTATAATCTAACGGTTTTTTACAATTTTACGGTGACAGATACATTATAAGAAGGCCTATGAATCGGTGCCACATACCACATGGCTGATAGATAGATAGAATAATCTTTATTATGGACACCATACTTTACGTAGGCATTCATACGCAGCATAACTCATTGATAAAAACCTGGAATAAGGTCGGTCCCAAAATACTTCCCTGAGGTATGCTACTCTTCTTGTTATGAACTTTTTGAAACATACAGTCTTATGAGTCTTAGGACAGTAGGGTGAATACTTTAAATACCGTACTTTTAACTTTCGAAAATACCACGAGCTAGCTAGACTATGTGTATGTAATTCTAGTTTTGATAGGGGAGTGGGAACACGGACTTTGTCAAAAGCCTCCATTCGACAATTTTTTTGCGAGAATTTCAGTTAAGTACTTCATCTCCTGTATCTGTGGTTATAACATAACATCACGCCTGTAATAGATAGCAGAGGTGTACTTTAGAGACGTGAAAACCGCTATGTTTATTTATGACTTGACTGGAAAGGAGATTTAAACACTAATTTCATAGAACAAGAGTTAGAAGAATATAAAATGGTAGGCAGACCTGGAAGACTATCAGGGTTTGTCGTGTGAAAATTGAGCCTGAATACTCATAATGATTGATTCTAGCTCTTAAACATATTTTATTTGTTTCGCTCTCTCACAGTACTTAATAGTATGTACACCCCACATAATAATTCATAAAATCTAATTTTGTTAAAATATTTGTTCTAATTAATACCCATATTTACATATCGTAAAATAGGTATTTGAAAATATTTATTTCGATGTGACCAAAGCTACTTGTCACTATTAGCTTTGGTCATATCGAAATAAATAATATAAAAAAATTAACACACTGTTATGTTTACGAGTTAGTGTGTTAATTTTTTTATTAACAATTATAGAAATGGTTGGAAGGATTGCTTTGCCGATATAATGATTTATAACAAATACACTTTCCCATTTAGCAAAATTCGTATAAAGTAATTCCACTTCCACCTTCTGCTTAAGAGGTGGTCGACATTTTTAATTAGACTCTAGAATACACCGATCATCGCCCTTAGACCTACTTAATTTGCTATGTTTGTATAACCACATGACTACCCCACTAATATGTCGCTGTTTCTCTCACCGATTGCCAAACACATTATGATTACCTAAGTGTAGCAAGACTAGCACGACATGAGAATCAAATGATTACGGTTATATATTTTTTGTCACAGAATTTCGACATAGGAAACACAAAATAAAAATAATAAATCGTTCGCAAATCTCTTTTATTGTATCACACGTAAAGACATTTTCTAGATACTGTAATTAAGAATTAGAACCACTTCAAACAATTCCCATCTTAGTTGAGTTCCTCGGGGAGGACGACGGCGGCTTCAGGGATGACGGGGACTCCGATCTGGATGGGCTCAACAGCCTCAGGGTTGGCAACACCGATGGGGTTCACGGCAATAGGGGGGCTGATGGGGGAGGGCTCAGGAGCGACAATACCGATGGGGTGCACTGGAATGACGGGAGCGACCTCAACAACCTGCACGGGCTCAGGAGCGGACTCCACAATCTGGACGGGCTCAGGCTTGATCTCGACGTGCTCGGGGGCGAGTGCGGGTCCGACGGAAACGGGGCTGGATGCGGCCTGGTTGATGTTCAGGATGATCTGAATCAGAGGGGCGCTGTCAGCGGCGACGGGGGCGGGACCTTCAACGACAGCCACGGGAGAGGGAACGATAGCGGGCTCCTCAACGGGGAAGGGAACGATGGCGGGGCCAACAGAGATACCCTCCACGGGGTTGATGATGGCGGGTCCAATAGCGATACCCTCAACGGGGTTGATGATGGCGGGTCCAACAGCGATGCCCTCAGTGCCGCCAATGATAGCGGGTCCGACGGCGACGGGCTCGGGCTTGACTCCGAGGATGTCGAGGAGCATCTCTTCGAGGGCGGCAGCGGTAGCGGGGTCGGTGCTGGGGTTCTGGATGGCGGCGATGATCTCCTCGATCTCGGCGATCTCAGACCTCAGAGGCCTGACGACGGCGGCCGAGGCCACGGCGGCGATAAGGGTGATGGCGATGAAGTATTTCATTTTGACAGTATCTGAAAATGAAGTTTAGTGTGATATTACAGAGAAGTAATTTTATTATTTACTGATGATTAATTTATTTCCTAATAAGGTGAACACAAAGAATGATTAATTGAAATACTTACTTAATAAGACGCGTATCGAAGACGACTTGTTTCATTCAATTTTCGAACACTATTTATATTGACCATTATCTACGTATTACTTACAGATTAGTTATTATCTTAGGATTAGCCTAAGCCATGTTCCGGCCTAACGTTTTGTAAACGCGAATGACCTTTACATGTAGTTTCAATTTATTAGTGCGAACTATCATTAGTTAGCAGTAGTTTGATTTACAGCAAAAATGATAAGGATTTACATACAAAGATAGAAATATTATCCATAGCGGTTCCTTTGATACAAATCATGGTATTTAGTTGAGTAAATCATTGTCGACTGTTCAAACTCTTTGTTTTTCAACGGATTCATTATATTATGCAGGTACTTCTTTATGTCCTTTAGACAGCCCTCTCTTTATTATGTAAGTAGTTTTTCATGGAAACATTAACTATACCAATCAAAACGGAATTTTAATTGAGGATAAGATGTAATGATTTATAATAACTATAATAAGTTATCAGCCACATTGAGAAAAACCAACGATTATCTGAGTTCCTTTATTTTGAAAAAGAATTACGCCTGATGCTATTATAAAAATAAATAATTCAATTAGAACACCTGAGCTTTGCCAGCGTGCTACGGAGCGCCAGCACATGATCTGAGGTGTAAATCTCAAACAAAAAACTATTCTATTCTTGAGAGGTCTATCCCAAATATTCTATTGATGTCTCCTAATTATTTACTTTCAGAATTATTATTACACCGGCAAGTTTTACACTTTGTCTGCGGAGCATCTCTTTTTCTTTTTTTAATGTCTACTTACTCGTCATCTCAGTATTCAGCTCTATTCTTTTTAATCCCTATTCTTTGTGTATGATGTTCAGAGTTTCTAGCATGCTGACTGGTACAGCACCTTTGTTGCCCTAGTTACTACCAATCTTACTACCAGTTGTAATACCGTTAATTTTGGTCGCCCTTCCTACTACTCCAGTATTAGGTTGTAAGGAGGGAAAAAATAAATAGCCCGTGTTACTACCGTTAGTTACACAAGAAAAAAACAATTCCAAACAATTTTTTTTTCTTAGTAACTCGAACATAAAACAATTGACTTCTAAAATAAAAAAAGGCAAAATCAGCGCAATTTCTCGAGGGCGTAGCCTACTGAGATTTCTTCATTTAAAAACTGCATCTGAATATGTCGGATATTGTCGTCGACCAAAGAAGTTTCATGTTTACTTTACATATTAAAACGAAAATAACCGATTTTCCTAGAATAATATTTTTTTATTTTTTTTGTTTAAGTACTAACGGTAGTAACACGGGCTATTTATTTTTTCCCTCCTTACAACCTAATACTGGAGTAGTAGGAAGGGCAATCAAAATTAACGGTATTACAACTGGTAGTAAGATTGGTAGTAACTAGGGCAACAAAGGGTACAGCAGTGCTGGTCCAGTGGTAATTATTTATTTAGCGCCGACTTTCGAGTAATAAATAGGTCGTGGACTCAGGCAGGCGCGTTACTTTTTGTAATTTATTTCAACTGCTCTCAAAATGGTGAACGAAAACATCGTAAGGAAACCGACATGCCCTAGAACCAAAATTACGAGGACAAGTGACCAAGACCAAGAAGAAGAAGTGGAGAAGAAGTGTGTACCTACCAAGATTATGTCTGGACTTTAAAAGACCTTTAAGACCTTTAAGTTTATTTCAGCTGTTCCTGTTGTATTAGAGTAGGACAGTCAGGTAGGTACAAAACACCGGCCACATCCAGTTTAAAAAAAAAAATTAATTGTTTGTAAAAACTGATTTGCCAATAAAATAATCAGTTTTATCATTTACCAGCACTGGGCCCGCGTGATGGATCCATTCCCTCTCATAGAGAGGTCTGTGTCCCAGTAGTGGGAACGTTACAGGCCGATTATGCTTATTCTATGCTGACTGATGGTATCAAGTTGACTCTTCTAGCCGACCATTTTCCAGTAATATGCTATACAGGCAATAGGCTCGCCCTCTACTACATGGGACTTCAACATAATATAACTGGCGATATGTGGGTGTATTAGGTACATTTCTGCGACTAGGTACCTAGTAATGTTGGCACGAGAGTGCCTGAAGGTTAGTGGCGTTCCATTTGTCCAGATTTTGCTCAGCAGTGTCTGGATAAGTCGGTTCGTTTTAGGTGTTGTAACTTCTTCAACTTCAAAGCAGCTCTAAACTTAGATGCTCATATTAACTACTAATCTTGGTGGTTATGGTCTCTTTGTCGAGACCGGATGAAAGTATTTCCATACAAAGTCATCAATGTCATCATTGTTGGCCGCCTTGTTCCACACATTGCTTGCTGACATGCAAAATACTTGAACTTAATTCCATCCTTATCGGGAAAGGATTTAGTGGATGCGTTAGATGCGTGTTATTTAACATGCAATTACATACTTGTATAACGACATATTAAACTTATACTGTCACTCACGGGATATTCTTCCGTTGTTGCTTTGTGTTGTCATGTTGTTGTTCGTTATTGTTGTTGTGTTGTTGTCTATAAGTTTAGTTGTACACCGTGAAAGCTTAAAACAGTGTTTTTTGCTTTAACCTTACAGTCATACAGTTTACATGTTAATTAACCTTTTTAAGTTATTTTTCTTCTGATTTTTTTCATTCATTATGCTTTTACCATGAAATTACTGTTTGTACCGTTTCAGTTGTCCTCAAATTGGAACGGCTTCCACCATTTTTTTTATTATTTTTTTTTTTTTTTTTTATCGTGGTAAAATCATCAAATGAGTCCTCCCACCCAGGGCAGAGTGGGAGGGACTGTCAGACTTGTACTGACTAAAATCCACGGTGTCCTTCAGTAGCCCTTTATGTTCCAGGGTCACGGTAATTCTATGAGTCCCGCGACCCCGGCAGGCTTTGGCCCTCTAGAGGGGGGCCCCGTCATTATGCTGACACTCTTTGAGGCGCGCGTGGAACACAACGCGCCGTCGACCCGGGCATGGTTCATGGTCGGACAGCGAGTCGCCCATTACTCGCCGCCCGCATGCCCGCGCCTACGGTGGCCGGAGATCGTCTGCCGACGTCCGGCGCCGTGGGCGTCTACCACTGCGGCTGGTGTGGAGGGAGGACGCTGTCCTCTCCCTCACGCGGCCCGCCTCCTCCTTCGCGAGCATGACTGCTTCGCAGAAGGAGGCGACCGCTTCCCACTCCGTCTCGCCCCGCAGCATGGCCTCGACCAATGCCGGGCGCGAGAGGTCTCCGCCTATCGCCGCCGTGAGGACACGGCGGTGCCCTGCCCAAGCGGGGCAGTCCTGCACCGTATGCTCCACCGTGTCCTCCGGGCGGTCCTCGCAGTGGTGACACCCAGGCGTTTCCTCCTTCCCCATCAGACACAGGTACCTCCCGAAGCTTCCGTGTCCGGTGAGGACCTGCGTCATGCGGTAGGTCAGGACGCCACGGCTTCCACCATTACACGAAGAGATAGGACAATCTATTCTATAGCTATCCTGTGTGTGTCACAAACATTGCATCAGGGCACCGCTTTTACGACCTCAATGATTCTATCCCATATATAGGATGGAAGGGAGACCGACGCAGAAACGGTTACTGGAACAGCTGATTCTTTTTTCAAATTACCGATGAACATTTCCTGTGTGTTCAGAATAATGTACTGAGTATATGGTAGCCGTTTGTGCGTCGGCTTTACGTCCACCGTATACAGGGTGTAAACAGACCCTTCACATATCCGTCAACCAAGCATTCTGTACATCACACTAAGTAACTTTACGCAAAAATTATTGCTGGGAATTGACTTTTTTTTGATAGATATAAATAATAGATGATATTAGCCCGTATCTCACCAGATCAAAAAATAGGCTAATTCCTCATCCTGATGCAGCTGCTAGCTGTAGCATCGCTTGACAGCATCATTTGACCATTTTGTAGGGTGCTGGCTGTGTTGATTTGGTCATTAATAATTAAGTCCCGCGATCCTTGATTTTTGGGGATGGTGTAACCTGATGTTAACTAACATGACTAAATTAAAGATCTCATCTGTCAGTGTATTTGGCGTCTATTTGGCTTGGCTCATACGGGACTATGGGTGTCATTTTCATGAGTTTCTTATGTTAAAAACAGGGAATGAGACCAATTAGATACAAACTCAATTAAAAAACGTACTGACTTAAAAATACTGTTTGTTTTAAATTCAGCCACGCATTTTGTGTCATTAATAAAATTAAAAACAATTTGTGTAAATTCCGCATATCACTTTTATTGCATCACATGTAGAAAAAAACATTTTATAGATACAACAAGTCAATCAATGCTTCTGTTACTTCTTAATTAAGTTCTTCGGGGAGCACGACGGCGGCTTCAGGGATGACGGGGACGCCGATCTGGATGGGGTCAGCGGGCTGAGGGGCGACAACACCGATGGGGTGCACGGCAATAGGGGGGCTGATGGGAGAGGGCACGGGCTCAGGAGCGACCTCAACAACCTGCACGGGCTCAGCGGGGATCTCAGCGATGGGCTCAGGGCGGCCTATGGGCTCAGGGCGGCCGATGGGCTCAGGCCTGACGACATGGCCGGCCTCGGGGGCGGACTCGGCGGCGGGGCCGACAGCAATGGGGTTGGACTGAGCGGCCTGGTTGATGTTCAGGATGATCTGGACCAGAGGTTTGTTGGCAACAGGGGCGGCGGCGTCAATAGCGGGGCCGGGGACAATGGGCTCCTCAGCGACGGCACCACCGTCGGGAAGGGGGAAGGGAATGATGGCGGGTCCAACAGAGATGCCCTCAACGGGGTTGATGATGGCGGGGCCAACAGAGATGCCCTCAACGGGGTTTATGATGGCGGGTCCGATGACGATGGGTTCAGGCTTGATTCCGAGGATATCGAGGAGCATCTCTTCGAGGGCGGCGGCGGTAGCGGGGTCGGTGCTGGGGCTCTGGATAGCGGCGATGATCTCCTGGATCTCGGCGATCTCAGACCTCAGAGGCCTGACGACGGCGGCCGAGGCCACGGCGGCGATAAGGGTGATGGCGATGAAGTATTTCATTTTGACAGTATCTGAAAGTTCAATATTTGTATAAATAAAGATCACTACGAAAATACTGGCTGAGAACGATATTAAAAATGTAATTTTCACTATAGGCCAAAATAGCAGCTCTGTAAAAAGCCCTGACAAAACGGGAAGGCGTCACGTCCGTTGACAGGCGAGCAGGATAAAATCGACGACCAGTGGTCCACATTAACCCGGGATAGAAAAACTGGAAGTCATGGGGAGAGGACTGCCCGGAAGTGAAATGACGCGGGCTAACAGTAACCAGACATCACTATGAAAAAGGTGCGTACTTACTTTCTGAAACGCGCTTCGAAGACGACTTGCTTTTAGAAATTTTTGTAAAGTATTTATATTGAATTTTATCTTTGATTCTACTGCAATTTGGATTATCGTATTTCATGATAGGCAGGGTATAAAGTTTAGAGCCCCATTAAGATAAGTACTTTAGATATTGTTTTATACGTTTCATGGTGCCAATGGATCAGCTGATACTTCTCTATAACCTAGGTGTTTAGTAGGAGGAACAGGAGTTAGCCCTCCTGTTCTTCCTTTAATTCTATGCTTTGCTCATAGATAAGTTGTCAGGTTTACATGCTCTTTGTGTTTTTTGTGATTCGCACTGTGTACGTTGAGTTTGACCTGCAAAACCTAATCTCAATGATTACTTGCAACATTTTAATAAAAGTTTCTTTGTTGTCTATGTATAACGTAATATCTGGATTATATAAAATTTCATAAGTACAGACTTACATTTATCTTTAGGAACGCAGTCCTCAAGACCTTGGCTTTTATTAACATTGCCAGGAGCGCTTTCTATAAAACATTTGTGAATTTATCCGTGGAATTTGTATTGGAAAAAAAGACTGGTCATATGACCAGTCTTGAAGAACAAATCATAATTGCAGATAAAATTAAAAACAGTACACAGAAATGAAATAAAATGGACACACACACTAACATACAGCTAAGAGTAAAATTTTTACTGTTAGCCTGTGTCATCCCACTGCTGGGCAAAGGTCTCGAAGGCTTTTTATTCCTTTACATTTTAAATACTTAAAAGCTCATTGTAGATGGCGCCACCATAGCTTGGCCCCAATCTGAACAATGAAGTCAAGCTATTCTGAAATAGAAAATGACATTAACAGATTTTCAACCAATAACGATGCTTGGAACCAGCTATGCTAGCGCCATTAGTTTTACAGTTGCCATCCCCAGTTAACCATCCAGCAATATATAGTTTGACCACTTTAAGTGGGCTGTTCAAGGTGGCGCTGCTTGTCAAGCAAAAATGCATCGAAATGTCAAACTTGGTACATTTATTTTAGTTCTGTGTTTTCCCGGCTGCACAGATAAGTTGGTTGAAGTGTAGCAACATTGAATTCCTGCCAATTTAATTCACCCGCCAGATACAGCACTATATTTATGAGAAAATTACGCTCTCGTCCACTGTTCATGGAGAATCAATTTCGTCGTTACTTTGAAACAAAGGCACGCGACGGTTTTGTTATAAATGATGGCGGTCACTTGAGTTTCATAGATATAATAGGTAACGAAGCTTAGTATCAAATTCTATGAACACATTATACCTGATGAGAGAATGACATTATCGTCAATTTCCTTTCTTTTCCGTAAAGTCATCTTTGAGTTTGGGAAAGTTTTTCATTGACTACTGATTTTTGTAGTTTTACAGGTTTATGGCGAGAATTATTTTATTTCTTTGTCAACCTCTTGACGTTTTATTTATTAAACACAATTTTAAACTTTCACGGTTTACAACTAAACTTATACTGTCACTTACGGGACATCTTCCGTGATCGTTCATTATTTTGAGCTCCCGATATTTCGGCGCTGTTGCAAGCGCCAAAATAAAAACAACAGCAGCAGCAGCAGCTCAAAATAATGAACAATCACGGAAGATATCCCGTAAGTAACAGTATAAGTTTAGTTTTATTTATTTTTTATTTTATGATCAACAAAAGATATACTCAAAACATTATTAGATCATGGACAACATAAGGTATTAGGTAGGTGTTATTGAACTTCATCAGAGTCAATACGATCATCAAATCAAGATGCAAGAGGACTTAACACTGAAAATTTTGCTTAACATTGAATATCACAATTTTATTAGTTGCATATTCCATGCACAATGTTTATCAACAGCACCCCCTGTTAGCATCTTAAGATTCTTGTTGCTCTGAATTTGACGGCTGCTGAAATAAAAGATCTGCATTCTAACTTCCTTTGTTTTAATGTGTTATGGTGCCATAACCATAGTCTTCTATAAAATATGGTCTGAAACATATTTAGTAGTGAGAAATGACCATGCTTTTAATTTAAATGTTACCTAGTAGTGGCGAAGGTTCCATACAACTCGATTCCTACTGGCTTCCCTTTGAATGGCACAGTCAGTATTATATAGATAAATAATATAATCACATTAAAGATATGTACTCCGGCTTACCTCTTACAAAATTGACCCTTCGCTACAACAGTAGCGAAAAAAAAAAACGAGTAAAACAAGGTACTAGGTAATAACCTAGTGCCTTGTTTTACTTTGGATATAATATAGTTATCCTTGTTCCCACTTATTTTTAAATCTATTCGTGTTTATTTTTTCTGTTAAATAAGGTGTAAGTATCTACAACTCAATGCGTTATTTTAGAATGTTAATCGGATTGGACCAACAAAAAAACCTTGGGGTACGCTCATTTTATCCAAATATCGTAGTATAAGGTCGGGGCAAAAGTTTCTTCTTATTTTGTTTCCAAATTCAAAACATTCTTTTTTCAAAGTTTAATTACTTTTAATTATAATAAATGTATGTGTCATTTTGTTCGATAACTTGTTGTCATCATGGAGGTAGTGACATAATCCCGTTGCTGTAGAAATCTTGGGATTCTTGATTAAAAAATGCGACAAGTATTTTTGACAGTCCTCAGAATACCCAAAGAATTCTGAAGAGACCGAAACAGGTGAAAATCTGAGGATGCAACGTTAGGACTATAATGGTGGACACATTAACACTTCCCAACCGAGCTCTCTCAATTTTTGATTTGTGGCCAAAGATGCGTGTGGCGTTATCATGATGAAAGACCGCTCGTTTTCTGCTGATCAATTCCAGCCGATTTTTTTTTTCAGTTTCTTGCTCGAGTCTCATTAGTTGTTGGCAGTAGAGATCGGAATCTACGGTTTTGCCCGGCGTAAGTTCATTCTCCATCGACTAGGTGTTCGTAAGAAGGAAGCTCTAAATTCCTTTTTCATAATCTCACCACACTTGTTTGCAAACATTGTAATCTGTTTCCACATAGTATTCAGTGGTAGGCACCTAGATAGCTTAAAAGATGATTTAAAAACAGTTTTTACTATAAATTGTTTATTGCATTACTTTTGAAAATAATAAGGGTTTCAATCAGTGAGCATTTAGTTGAGTTCTTCGGGCAGGATGACGGCGGCTTCAGGGATGATGGGGACTCCGATCTGGACGGGCTCGACGGGCACGGGGGCGACCTCCACAACCTGGACGGGCTCAGGGGCGGCCTCAACAATCTGCACGGGCTCAGCCGGAATCTCACCGACGGGCTCTGGGCGGCTGATGGGCTCAGGCCTGACGACATGGCCGGCCTCAGGGGCGGACTCGGCGGCGGGGCCGACAGCGATTGGGTTAGACTGAGCGGCCTGGTTGATGTTCAGGATGATCTGGACCAGAGGTTTGTTGGCAACGGGGGCGGCGGCGTCAATAGCTGGGCCGGGGACGATGGGCTCCTCAGCGACGGCACCACCGTCGGGAAGGGGGAAGGGAAGGATGGCGGGGCCAACAGATATGCCTTCCAACGGAGACACTCCGAGGACTTCGAAGAGCATCTGTTCGAGGGCGGCGGCGGTGGCAGGGTCGGTGCTGGGGCTCTGAATGGCGGCGATGATCTCCTGGATCTCGGCGGTCTCAGCGCTCACAGGGGTGGGCCTGATGGTGGCCGAAGCCACGGTGGCGAGGAGGGCGATGGCGATGAAGTATTTCATTTTGATTTATCTGAAAATAAAGTTTATGTTAGTTGGCATAAATATGGTGGCGCAGGAGTTTCTGTTCCTGATTGGACACAGTCGTAAGTTGAAGAGACAATAAAATGCAGCCAATCGTTTCTTCTAAGACAGATTTAAACCCTACTTCGTTGAATCAGTGTTCAAATGGCCAACATGTTCAAGTTTGTATAATTATGTAAGAAAAAATAGCGGCTATAAATAGGCACATAAGGACATAGAAAAATCTCTTCGAAACTTAAAAAATTTCTTGTTTAAGTGTACTTACGTTTGTCTGCTTTTACCCGACTGTGATATTTTTGGTTTTCATGCACTTTTTATATAGTTGGTTTATCTACGAATTTACGGGGTAATAGAAAATTATCTGACTGCAAGTACTGTAGTATTCCTCGTTTACAACCCTGATTGGATAAGGAATCTACGTTTTATTTGGGTGCATAAATCTTACGTGATTTTCTCACGTAGTAAATAATTACATTTCTTCAATATAAGTAAAAATATTGCGAAATAATTGACAATGAGTTTATAAAAGGCATGTCTGAGTTTATTGCGTAATAATATTACCATGCGACAACAAGTTTCACCACATGCTACGTAAAACGGGGAGAATAGGAAAGGCAAGGCTGAATAGAGACAAAACTTTGAAAGGGATTTTAATGTTGAATTGATATGTTATGTTGCCAACAAGGTCTCTAAATAATGGAGTATAATTAAGTTAATAAAATAGAGTAGTTTTTGGTAACGTATCATATTAATTCAACGTTAAAATCATTTTCAAAGTTTTCGTCTCTATTCACCCCTGCATTCCTATTCACCCCGTTTTACCCGGTACAAAATCATTTGATACTTCGCAAGGTACTTCGGTTTTTGTCTATAAAGCCACATATCCACTAGGCAACAATTGACGCGCAACACGTGACGCTCAACATGTTCGGCAGCCTTGCACACCATCGCGCGACGTTGCCAGCTGGCCCGCAACATGACTCACGGCATGTTTTTTGTTTCGGTGCAATATGCAGTTGAGCATCAAATGTTGTCGAGTGGAGACGTGACGCGGAGAAATGTCCGTGTGGTATCGCCGCTGAAATCAACACTAGTTCCTGTGGCGACATGTTGTCGACGACTGATGCGAGCGAAAACATGTGTAGACAGACAACGCACAGTGTTTTATGAAGCTCTTTTTTCGGACATCCCATTTTTATTGAATTGGTTAATAGATATAATCGCTTTAAAGCAAAATTTCGAATCCCCATTAAGCTATCAAGTCTAGTTTCTGAGATATATTTTTTTGAAAATCATCATATTTTAAGTCGGATATTTAGAAAAAAAATCATTTCTCATAAACCAAGTATAATATGCAATAATGATGTTAGAAGCATCGATAGCGCCTCTTATGCTGCATATTTCAAAACACAAATGAACATCATAACCTGGCTAGATCCAAATTTATACGAGATTTTTAGTTTTTAGTTTTTCTTAATTTTCGCGAGGATTCTGCCGTATTGGGAAAAGTTATTTACGCCAACATTGTTCTCTTTACTTCCCCAATACACCACTTAAATTTCACATCCCAATTCCGTGGAATCTAGAAACTACAACCTTTTTAAGTTTGGTCCGGATTTTATGTCGTCAGGGTTGTCATGCTCTCAGAAAAGAAAATTATATCCGGATCTGATTTGTTTTGTCAAAAAAAAACTAATCTGGTAACATTTTCGTTGATATATAAATAAAGTAGTTTGGCAATTGAATTGGCAAAGATTTTGACTTTTGACGTAGGATTCTGAATCCAGCTAAACTATTTTGATTTAAACCCTGGTTTGAAGTACCTACATACTTCATGATTGATGATACGCAAAAGACACGCTCGCAATAGTAATAAGATAAGCTGGGAGTACCTCCACGCGGTGAAGGCGGTAACACTTTTCTGGCTAAAACTCCCACTAACTCGATTTGCGTTCTTCCGTACGCTTAGATGCCTTCGGGCTATAAAAATAGGTTTTAATAATCGATCTCGAATATAAATTGAGTTATTAATATCCGGGTAATAACTGTGACAACCCTAACAAAAAAAGAAAATTTTGAATAACTTCTAGATTCCATGGAATTGGGATGTGAAATTTAAGTGGTGTATTGGGGAAGTAATAAGAATAATTTTGGTATAAATAACTTTTCCCAATACGGCACAATCCTCGCGAAAATTAAGAAAAACTAAAAACCAAAAACCTTAAATAAATTTGGATCTAGCCAAGTTACGATGTTCATTTGTTTTTTAAAATATGCAGCATAAGAGGCGCTATCGATGCTATTAACATCATTATTGCTTATCATACTTGGTTTATGAGATATAATTTTTTTTCTAAGTATCCGGCTTAAAATATGATGATTTTCAAAAATTTATATCTCAGAAACTAGGCTTGATAGCTTAATGGGGATTCGAAATTTTGGTTTAAAATGATTTTATCTATTAGCCTCTTTAATAAAAATGCGATGTCCGAAAAAAGGGCTTCATAAAACACTGTGCAACGTTGCCAAACAAAAGTTCCGCGCTGACTATCAACACGTTGAGCAACATGTTGTGCAACATGTCGTGCGCCAAATGTTGCCTAGTGGATACGAGGCTTTATACTGCTTTACGAGTGTATGGTAAATAAATCATCGCAGGCTGTGCTTCTTTTCCATCAGCTGATAAATAGCCAAGTACACGTACTTGTCGTTCCTCTCTACACTGTGGAGGAACAATGCTCACCCAAACAGTTCGTTTGGCAGTTGAAATACTCGTATATAACATATAATCACGCCTTTAATTCCCGAGGGGTGAGGTAGAGGCGTAGGAACTTATAGTAGGCAGGTACTATAAGTACCTCCACCTGCACCTAACCACTCAAATTCCTTTTTTTTTAAATTGTATGATTGATCTCAGTAAGTTGTAGTAAACTCGATAAGTAATGGCAGTAGCCGACTATGCAAGTTTCTTTTTTGCCGGAAAATGAACGTTGCTCAGGCTGACACATTTCTTGATGAATTGATTGTCTTGGTGCGTTTAAAAAAAAAAATTAAAAAAACATAAACAAAGGATAATGAAATTGTCGAGCGGCGCGAACGGGTTTGAGCGAATGACTCCGGTCTGGTTGCCATGACAACGCCCTCGATATCGATGTGAGTGAAGTTTCCTCGAATAGTCTTCGCTCTAAAGCATGCCGTCCTTATCACTCCCATGTAATAAACATGTTGCGTGCTGCTTTAGTGATGTTAAAGATGTTATATTGTGTCATCTAGTTTCTGGTTCTACTGAATGACTTTGACTTTATAGTGAGTCACTTAGTTGTCACAGACAGAGTCAATTTGTGTCTTTAGAAAACACGTAATCCTCGAAAAAAACTAGTGTCTATTATTAGAACATCACTGCCCACATTCAAGAGTTACAGTTAAAATGTCTCGATCATTTTATACCAAAGGTGAACTGCTGTGCTTGCAGGAGCTTATCCACAAGTACAACTTGCACCAAAATACAATGTTTATGGGCAAGCCGTCAGAAAAAAAACTAGCCTGGTCTCGCTTGAGCAAAGAGTTTAACTCAGTAAAAGGAAATTCGCACGTAAGTACTTTAGTGACTTTACCAAATACCTAATAGATAAAACTATCTATTATATATACCTATAATTTATAGACCAGCATGTTCAATTTGAGAGCGTTGATGGTAAACTAAATATTTGTGATATTGTCTTTGTGTGTTGTGGATATTATATTGAAAAAAACAACATGGCGGTATTAGTTCCGACTATGGCCACGCGCCAAAATTATCATGCATCACTTTTGTAAACAACAATGGCTGCTCGAAATCGTCTATGGTTTAGTGATGCGGTAATATGAATTCTTAAATTCGACTTATCCAGAGAGCAATCGATATCACAAAAGTAGGTATAGATATTTATAATTGTGTATATATTTTATATAATTGTTATTATTTAAAACGTAAAAATATTCATAAATTATATAAACAAAATACCCTATCGTAAAAACTCACCAGGCATGGTTTAGAATTTTTGTTCCAGATGCTATTAAAATTAAAAAATAATATTATAGGTAACATTATTATTTTTCAATTAATGTTATAAATTATGGTTCATCGCTTTTCTTAATTACAAAAATATATTTCGACAAAACTCTGTCCGTCTGAAAGTGGCGCACTTTCAGACTTCCTCTTATCATAACCTCGTCTAAACATTGTTTAATAAATCTTCCCCTTATGGGAATGCGGGAGTCGCAGAGTTTCCATGACCCGCCACCACAACATCCATCCAGTGTTAATTCTGAGCTCCAATTAATTTCACCATCGCACGTTTCTAGTAGACAAGTCGAAACGCGCCATCTAGCGCTATGACTCCAGGACTGGAGAGACCGACGAAATCGCAGCGCATGTACCTATTCGGTTTTAGTTCGGCTGATTTTCAAGCCATTATTCCCTAGCTCCTGTTGCCATTTTAGGCATTAATTCTAAGAAAGAACACACAGTCAGGAATAATGTCGTGGGCAAACAGTACACACCACCGGTGTCTCTTCCTGTAAGTCCGACGTCATGAAAAAGTGAATTTGTTATTAATTATTTGTATGTTTTGCTACATCGAAGCGCTTTGCTACATCATTTATTATGCGCACAGCCAAGGAGTGGAATTCCCTGCCTGCGTCGGTGTTCCCAGGTTCATATGACCCTAATCTATTTAAGTCGCGAGTTAATAGGCTTCTTTTGGGTTGGCTCGTTCCATCGTCGATTCGTCGACCTCATCTCTGTCCCCAGGACTAGATTGAGGTCAAGAGTAAACTCATTTTGTATAAAAAATAAAAAAAAATGTTATTTAGCGAGGCTCTAATTAGGGAGGCGCAGATAAATATTATTATTTTTGGTTGCTGGGCACCACCTCGTCTATACTATATGATCGATGGATCGTAATTAATCTTTGCGTTTTTTAGAGAACCGAGTCTCAGTTGAGAAAGTGCTGGTCCAATCTCAGAAGCAGGAAAAAGACCGAACTGGTGCCGGAAAACACAGGTACACCCTCCCAGGAGTACTCTGAACTCGCTAGTCGTGTTTCTCTGCTAATGAAATAAAGCTGAACAGTTTGCTTGTTTGTTTGTTTGAGCACCCTAATCTCTAGAACTACCAGTCGGATATGAAAGTTTATTTTTACATTTAATTTTTAGGCATTAACATCACGCTACCTCCCTTTGGAGCCGAGCAAAAAGAGAAACGGTGGATGAAACCGCGGAGCACAGCTAGTTCGAATATCTAATATAACTACTATCTTCCAGTTGCCTCTTTCCATTCAAAATCAACCCTCTCATACGTCATCGCCATCACAATTATTTGGTAGTTTACAATATAGGTATTGCAGTTTAGAAAACTTATCTGTGTATGGCTGGTTCAAGGTGGCGCCGCATAAGAGTTCCTGGATGAACTTGGGGAAGTCCTTTGCCCGGCTGTGGGGCAGAATAAGCTACTTTTAAAGTTCTTTTAGTTAACAAGCAGAGAAAATGTTCCCATTTTTTTTTTTGTCAAAGTGTTATAACTGAATAACGATTTTGATAGACATCAGTCAAATACATTCAGTTTCATCGTGTACCGTAACTTTGCAGAAAAAACAGCTGAACAGAAGCCCCAGCGGTCAAACAACCATCATTGCTCCTGTTCAAGAGTTGCAGCAGGAAGACCATTTTTCACCGAAAGAGAAAAGCTGTTCTTGAACGGGCTTATCCGCAAGTACGGCTTGCATCTAAGTTCGACGTATTTGTACAACGAATCGGCCAAAAGACAAGCATGGGATCACGTGACCAAACAGTTTAACGCTAACGAATCAAACTCTCGTGTAAGTACCTTTTACGAGTTATTCTAGTGTGGGAAAGAGACAGCTATACAGGTCGTCTAGCGCCATCTCTTTCCCACACTGGAATAACTCCTGCTTTTATACCTACATCATGGTAGGCCAGCCTGTCAAATGTTCCTACAGCATCTACTTCACAACTTATTTTACTTCTGACTGTTTCTTACTGTCAATTTCACAATATTCTTTAATGTCGTTTAAAAATAGGTTTGATGTTCGGTTGCTCCTACTGACGCGACCGCGAACCGGAAGACGCTGCGTTGGAAGGCCTCCCACTACATGGACCGATGACCTGGTGAAGGTTGCAGGGATCCGCTGGATGCGAGTCGCACGGGACCGGTCAATGTGGCGACACTTGGGGGAGGCCTATGTCCAGCAGTGGACGTCTATCGGCTGAAATGATGATGATGATGAATTCTCCCTGTACAGACGCAAGCACATCAAGCTACCACAATCTGTCAAATTTCTGTAATTGATTTTCAGCTTTATCGCTAAAGCTCAAGGTTGATTGTGAAAATTTGACAGTTTCGGGTAGCTTGATGTGCTGCCGTATGTACATAATTTAAATGATTAACTATGCCACTCAAATCACATATTTTTAATGATATTAAAAATATGAACTCTGTTTATGAACATAGTTTTGTAGTGATCCTCAGCATGAAGTGAATGTGATATGTGTATTCTATTTACCGCGTTTTTAATCAACGACGCGCGGATATCGCATTATTTTCTTGGGCAATTTCAGTGTTATTGCATTTTCTTTCTTCGACATCCCGTATTACTGTAGCATCTCGTCTTATAAATGCAGTTTCCATTCCCTGGTGATCGTAATGAATATTTGATTTTTTTAGAGAACCGAAGCTCAGTTGAAAAAATGGTGGGTCAATTATAAAACGAGAAAAAACTTCCTGATGCGATTAAAAAAAGCGAGATCGCAAACAGAGGATGAATGTACGAACTTTGAAAGTGAGATTCCAAATCCAGTCATTGAAGATGCGGAAGATCCGTTGGGCAACGAAGTTAAGCTGAAGGACGATTTTGACAGTATACCTGATGAAACTCCTGCTGACGGTATACCCACCTTTAATAATAATTGACATATCACCACAGTAATCATTAAAATAAAAACATATATCGATAACTCGAGCGAATCGCTAACTTTAAATATCAAAATACCGTTCTTTTTTGTGTTGGTTATTTTCACAGACAGGATATGCGAAAATGCAACAACAGCTAGTTTAATTATAAGTTAAGAATTGTAGTTTAAGTAATTTTAATTTGATCATGTTTAAATTAGCTAGCGGGAGCCTGCAAACGTTCTGGACGGACCCAGCACGTTTGCAGACTCCCGCCAGCTAATTTTATTTGACCATATAGTTATTTAATTAGTTGTGGCTATTATTAACAATATTTAATTCTATCTTTCAGTACTGGAAGTTTTGCCGCCAGAAATAGTCCAAGAGCAGATGGCACTGGCGCTTAACATCAAAAATGAGCCCCCTCATTCTTCAGCGCCATCACCGTCGTCTGGTAGGTCTCGAAAAAATAGTTTTTATTCTTCTCGACCTATTGTAGTCCACCAGAAAGTAAATTGTACCCGTGCACGGCATAAAGCGCAGGCCACACCGCCAGCTGGCGGGCGGGTGAGCGACGCGAACGACGCCCTTTTCATACTTTGTTCGGTTCTTTCGATACTTCGCAGTGTGAACCAAAGTATGAAAAGAGGTGTAACAATGCGTCGTTAGCCAACTCGCCCGCCCGCCATTCTCACTGGCATTCAGCTGCATCCGGTTAGACTGGAAACCGACCCCAACATAGTTGCGAAAAGGCTAAGCAGATTATGATTATTATTCCAGTGATTGTTGAAATAACCCAGTTTAGCTAGTTAATCTATCGACGAAATTTGAAACGAAAAGATGTTGTGCGTGCTTTTGTATATTTTACAACTTCTGATGAAAAAAGTGACTAGCCCACATTGCGAAGAATGCAGAGTTCTGCACTCTTCGCGAATGATGTGCATCAATAGCTAGTGGAATATGTCCGTAATAGCAGGGAAAGATACGTTTTGATGGCCGAATTAAACACCAACAGGTTAGATCTGGGTGCTTTTCAAAGCCTCATATCGAAACCATGTAGTGCGGAAGCTATTAGAGTTTACAAGTTTGTTTACAACTCTTCTAAGTAACATAGTAAATAATAGTAAAATAAGTAGTAACAATAATATAGTTTTATTGTTAAGAATTATTGTTTTCATGTAAATGTGTCACGATGGGGCTGGCATGGTCAGATATGTAAGACCAAAAGCCCTTAAATAAATAAAAAATAAAAATACGCCGAATAGGTGCCCTACCATGACGTCTTAAAGCAGGAGTAATTCCAGTGTGGGAAACAGATGGCGCTAGATGACCTGTATAGCTCTGTCTCTTTCCCACACTGGAATCCCAGGCCGCTGCAAGTCATCAGCGCGCTGATATCAAACTATCATCATTCTCTATACAAAATTTATTTGAGGTCCGGCGCAACATGTTCTTCAACTTCTTTTTTAGTCGCCATCTCATGAGTCATCCACTTTCTAGACATATTGTCTTTCACGCAGTCCATCCATCGTTCCTTTGATCTTCCCCTAGTCATATAGCCACTCACATTCGACTTATCATTCTAAATTTATTATTTTTTTGAAGGGGAACATGATCACGTGGATACAGAGGATTTGCAGCAGGTGAACAGTAAGCGAATTGAAGAACGAGAGGAGGAACTGCATCGTCTCCAAGTAGCGGAGAAAGAGTGGATGGTAAAAGCAGCGAAGGAAGCCTACCTGAAGGCCAGGCTCGAGAGAGAAAGTGCGGAGGAGCTGCTTCGCTTCAGAAAGGCCAAACGAGAAGAAGCAGAAAGGAAAATGAATATGGAATAGATTATTGTTGTTCACAGTACATTGGTTTTATTTTTATAGCGTAAAGTATGCTTGCATAGATCTCGTGCCACGAGATTTCGACATAACCGGCAGAATATGGGTATTGGTCAATTGAGAATGTGGGCATTGATGAACTCAACACAGTATACGGTATACAGCCTTGCCTAACATGGTTAACATCAGCTAGAAATAGTCTTTAATGTAGTCATCTTTTGATGTGTTTTAAAATTGCATTCTTCGTGATAATCAATATTTCAAGAGCATCCGAGACAGTCAGTCCCTCTTCCTCATTGATGACAAGTATTTATTTTACTGCAGAATGAGCTTTCCTCAAAATATAATTGGTAAGGAAACCAGAGAAGATTAGATCTATTCACAGAGATACATTCGATTCGATATCCTTTAGTATCGATATAATTCTTGCTCTTTGGGGATTAATAGGTGTGCCATATAAATGATGATGGCATGTTACTATAATATAAATTAATGTCATGAAAAGGAGGCCGCTTCTATACCTTGTGGTACTCTGGTTTTAACCATAGCTGGGCCTATCTAATCGCTAATGTGCATCTAAGCATGATTAAGTACATTATTCTGTCTCACTTGCTCTAATCTGCAAAGTATAATTGGTAGTCCCAGAAAGCCTTTCAAAGATTCCTATGGCCTACGGGAGTGTCAGGTGGAATCCTGGAGTTTAACTATTCGTATTTTAAGAAACTATGTAAACAAAGTTCGTCACCATTTGCTTAATCAAATCGGGGTCAGTAGCCGAAGAAAACATTTCATTGGTTGTATTAGATATTTTATTGCTATTGCATTATTTGTAAAAAAAAAACATAGTTACGGTGTTAAAATCATAAGCATGTCTTCATCCATTTACATAATATTTCAGTAGTTTTATTCCGGAGTTGCGTTGTTTATTTATTTAGTTGAGTTCTTCGGGGAGGACGACAGCGGCCTCGGGGATGACGGGGACGCCGATCTGGACGGGCTCAACGGGCACGGGGGCGACCTCCACAACCTGCACGGGCTCAGGGGCGGCCTCAACAACCTGCACGGGCGCAGGAGCGGCCTCAACAACCTGCACGGGCTCAGGAGCAGACTCCACAATGTGAACGGGCTCAGGCTTGATCTCGACGGGGGCGAGTGCGGGTCCGACGGAGACGGGGCTAGACTCAGCGGCGGCCTGGTTGATGTTCAGGATGATCTGAACAAGGGGGGCGCTGTCAGCGGCGACGGGGGCGGGGGCAACAATAGCGGGGCTAGGGATGACAGCGGGCACCTCAGCGACAGCACCACCATCGGGAAGGGGGAAAGGAATGATAGCGGGGCCAACAGAGATGCCTTCGTGCTCAGACTCGACGATGGCGGGTCCGACGGCGACGGGCTCGGGCTTGACTCCGAGGATGTCGAGGAGCATCTCTTCGAGGGCGGCGGCGGTAGCGGGGTCGGTGCTGGGGCTCTGGATGGCGGCGATGATCTCCTGGATCTCGGCGGTCTCAGCGCTCACAGGGGTGGGCCTGATGGCGGCCGAAGCCACGGCGGCGAGGAGGGCGATGGCAATGAAGTATTTCATTTTGATTTATCTGGAAAAGGAGTAAATGTTAGCAAAAGTCTCGCTCCACAAAAAGTTTTAGTAATCTATGCAAGTTTTTGACTGATTGACAGACAAAGAGTATCACAAAAGTTTAAAAAATAACGATTTAAATTAAAGGGTTAAAGTTTGGCTACGAAAATAGCCGGTGCGTCGTCTAACTAAACTAGGATATTATTCGAAAATGCTCTAAAATCTTATAAAATTTGGTACACATATAGGTTACTATTTGTGTTATTGTATTCGTACTTACTTTTGTCAGCTTTGAACACGACTGTGATATTTTCTGGTTTTCGTGAACTTTTTATATTGTTGTTTATCTAAATGAATTAGAAAATTATCTAACTGTAGACGAGATTGTGATTTAAACTATTCATAAATTTTACAACCAGATCAGATTAGGAAAGTTACTTTTATTGGGATTGTAATTATATGTATCGTGTTCCTTATTGGTTTAATATAGATTAACAAAGAGATATTCATCTACATAAGGTCATACTTATTAGTAAGCACACAGAGTAATTGGGTTTTATCAATAGGAATTCTTCAGTAGCCGCCCTGAATGAAGGAAAGAAAATGGCTTAAAATATTGCCTTGAGGAACCCCTGGATCTTATTGAGATACATGTTTTTAAGTTTCATTACATTCTTAATTGTCTAGTTACTGCTGAACATGACGTTTTGGGTTTAATTTCAGAGTCGAGCAAAGTTTTAAAGAGTTGGTAGGCTTGTAGTTTACTGTTACTGTTAACCTGCGTCATCCCACTGTTGGGCAAAGGCCTCTCTCTATGACTTCCTTACTACTTTTGTAGTTTAATGCCCATAAATTGTTTACGTTTAAAAACATACCTACTGAAAATTATTCTTCTTTTCTATTCGCAGTATTTTACGACTCGTAGTAACGTTAATCTACAACCATTCATTTATTATTTATTTATTTATTTATTTTAATATAAAATTAAACTGCTAAACTTAAATTTATTACATCTATTATCCATAAGGTTCTGTCTGTCATTCGTAGACGTGTACAGCCATTACGGGTAATCAGCAGCCCGAAAGTCTAAGAAACAGTTTGGCCAAGGGATTATAAAGTAATACAATATTTCCCATATTTATACGAGTATGCTCGCACCCTATTATTGGCGAAATGTGGGTATACTACTAGGTACCTACACCTCTGCGTAACCCATCGGGGATTACAGGCGTGATGTTATGTTATGTTGTTATCTGTTGTAGATTCGTAGGCCATGATCAAAGCCATTAACAGCTTATTTTGACTTTTTTTTAAATCGGAATTGGATAAATCCCTTTTTCTTAACTTCTATTACGGCGCGCCCCGGGAGTATTCGCCTGTAATGTCACAGTTCAGATTCACTTGGTTTCTGTACAATATCGAATCTTGAATGGTTACAATAATTACAGGCAAATGCTCTCGGTGACGGAGCGCCTTTGGGTGCCTATAATATGTATAGAAATTCAGATGTTTCAAATAACGTAACATTTGTTTTTGAATAAATCATAGTCGGGTAGCAATTATAGGATAATGAAAAACATTTTGCTTTATAATTGAAGACTTTATTGCAGGTATCCTGAGTATTTATAATGTGTTTGGTCAATAAATTAAGAGAATTCTTCTTTCACTTTTTAGTTCAGTGCTTCGGGGAGGACGACGGCGGCTTCAGGGATGACGGGGACGTCAATCTGGACGGGCTCAACGGCTTCGGGGGCGACCACACCGATGGGGTGCACAGCAATAGGAGGGCTGATGGGAGAGGGCACAGGAGCGACCTCAACAACCTGCACGGGTTCAGGAGCGGAGTCAACAACCTGCACTGGCTCAGGCTTGATTTCAGTCAAATTTCTGTAATTGATTTTCAACTCTATCGCTCAAGTTTAATTATAAGTTAAGAATTGCAGTTTAAGTAATTTTTATTTGATCATGTTTAAATTAGCTAGCGGGAGCCTGCAAACGTTCTGGACGGACCCTGCACGTTTGCAGACTCCCGCCAGATAATTTTATTTGACCCTATAGTTATTACATTAGTTGTGCCTATTTTATTAACAATATTTAATTCTATTTATTTATTTATTTATGTACACACAAAATACTTAATAAGACATTACATTAAGATAGAGGAGCACAAAGGTACTGCTTATTTCATTAGAAATCTCTTCCAGCAGACCTGCGAGAGGAAAGTAGGATTAGAAATGTAGACACAGTGTGTAGAAAAGACATAACAGGAAAATTGAAATTGGAACTTAAAACAAAGTTATACCTATATAAAATAAACATACATACAAATATACACATATAAAATAAATACTAGTCCTGTAAATGTGTGTGTCCTGTCTATCTTTCAGTACTGGAAGTTTTGCCGCCAGAAATAGTCCAAGAGCAGATGGCACTGACGCTTAACATCAAAAATGAGCCCCCTCATTCTTCAGCGCCATCACCGTCGTCTGGTAGGTCTCGAAAAATTAGTTTTTATTCTTCTTGACCTATTGTAGTCCACCAGAAAGTAAATTGTACCTGTGTACGGCATAAAGCGCAGCAGGCCACACCGCCAGCTGGCGGGCGGGTGAGCGACGCGAACGACGCCCTTTTCATACTTCGTTCGGATCTTTCGATAGTTCGCAGTGTGAAAAGAGGTGAAACGATGCGTCGTTAGCCAACTCGCCCGCCCACCAGCTGGCGGTGTGGCCTGCGCTTAACAGTGTGGCAACCGCTAAACTTAGTAACTATCATGAATGCATTCTCCTTCTTCTTTGCGTGTCGATGGGCTCAAATTTTATCCGTCCAGTTAATAAATTGTATTCATTCGAACCAAAAATAATAAATAGTGAATAACACTATTAATTATTTTCTCGGTACTAACTGGGTTGCGGAGGTCAGATAGGCAGTAGCTCCATGTAAAATACTGGCATTCAGCTGCATCCGGTTAGACTGGAAACCGACCCCAACATAGTTGCAGAAAGGCTAAGCAGATTATGATTATTATTCCAGTGATTGTTGAAATAACCCAGTTTAGCTAGTTAATCTATCGACGAAATTTGAAACGAAAAGATGTTCTACGTGCTTTTTTATATTTTACAACTTCTGATAAAAAGTGACTAGCCCAAATTACGAAGATTGCAGAACTGTGAAGGATGTGTATCACTAGCTAGTGGAATATGTCCGTGATAGCAGAGAAAGAGACGCTTTGATGGCCGAATTAAACACCAACAGGTTAGATCTGGGCGCTGTTTAAAGCCGAATTCATGTGGTGCGGAAGCTATTAGAGTTTACAAGTTTGTTTACAATTCTTCTAAGTAACATAGCAATGGGTGAATATCAACAAAGTTAATTTTTTGTCAATTTTGGTGGCTCAATTTTTTCTTTAGTTTTTGTGAAAAATAACGATTTGGTATAAGAATAGAATGTCCAAGTTTGAAGGATCTTCATGAGGGCTCAGAATATCTCCATAACTTTTTGAGATATTTTAGTTCAAAGTCTAGTGTGGCCACCAAAATTGAAAATCACCCACCAAAATTGAAAATGCCCACCAAAATTGAAAATCAATGGCACCAAAATTGGATTTCTCCGTCAGAAACCTCAATCTCACTCATAAAGCTCAATGTGATTAATCTCACAAATTCTCGGGAAGTATCAATAACTTTTATCGGTTTATAAAACTCTCTTTTGTTAAAAATAGGATAGATTCCGAGGTCTGGTCCTAAAGTCGGACTGACATGGTAGCGTTTTTGTTGGGGAGACTGCAGTATAACCCAAGTCTCGATCGACTCGAAGGCTTTCTCGTAGTCCACAAACACTAAACGGAGAGGCAGCTCTTCGGTCTCCTGTATAACCTGCCGCAGCGTATGTATGTGGTGTACGGTGCTAAAGCCATTATGGAATCCGGCTGGTTCGGGATGATTCTTGAAAACAACTTGTAGACATAGCTTAGAAGTGACATGGGCCTATAATTCTTCAGCCGGGCATTGTAGTCTTTTTTGAAGAAGAGTACCACCACACCCCTGCACCATGCCTGTGGGGTTTTCCCCTCGGGTATGACGGAATCAAACAGCTTCTGAAGGGCCCTAAGTACCAGTTTTCCACCCGCCTTTAGGATTTCGGCCGTAATTCCGTCATCACCCGGTACTTTGTTGTTTTTAAGCTGTTCCAGAGCCATCCTAATCTCGTGCATCCAGATCTCGACCGGGTTGTCTTCGGTATAGTGTCGGGTCAGTCTAGCTCTTGGGTCATTTGCTAGATTTACAACGGGTTTACTGGTTGAAGTGTATAACTGCCCATAGAATCTCTCGATCTCCCCCTCAGTAGCTCCGGTTTGGCGGATACGATCCTGCCATGGTCGGTTTTCAGTTCCGCGAGCTGGCTCTGCCCAATAGCCAGATCTCTTGCAAATGCCTTGGAGCCGCTCAATTGCATCTTTAATATGCTGGATTAAAAGATCCGTCTATTGAGCTGCCGGTATTTCCACGCCTCGTCTGAAGACTGCAGGATCATCTCACGCCGCTCCTGCATGAGCTTGAGAGTATGATCAGAGAGTTTTTTGTTCTTATGTGCACGACGTGTCTTGAAGAACTTAGACCCGTATGGACAGTTTCCACGAACTTATCGTTGTATTCGTCCAATGAGCTTCTTAGACACTCGAAACGAGTCTGGAGTTCAAGCTTTTCATATTGCAGCAGCTCTCAGGGTTTTGAATTTGGATCTGTGCTGGACAGAGCGTAGACTTCATCAGTCGAGACTTTTCAAGCTTGACATTGATGTTCAATGTGCCTCTTACTTTGCGGTGATCGCTTCCGGTTTTCAACGAATTGATCGTAGAGACAACATTGAACATAATACGCTTCTTGGTTGACATGATGAAGTCAATCTCATTTGAAGTTGCACCATCGGGGCTCTGGCAGGTCCACTTCCTGTGCTCACGCTTTCTGAAGAAAGAGTTCATCCTATAGAGGCCCTCCTTCTCCATAAAACTAGCCAGTTGGTGACCCCGGTGGTTTCAACGTCCAACCCCAAATTGCCTAGTTTCGCGTTGAAGTCCCCAATGACAGCGGTGAAGTTCTTTTAAGCAACCTCTCTTCGCTGGTCTGTTTTGGCATTCTAAAAAGCAACAAAATAAATATATATGAATAAGAAACTTGGTCATTAGTATGCAACCCTTATAATAATAGGTCTTACTAACTGCCAAGTACATAACATGTATTTGTTTGCTAATCCAACTGTCTTGCAACGTAAAAACTAGCTATATAGGTAATAACGATACATATACAGTACATAATTAAAATCTGGTGGGTCATTTTCAATTTTGGTGGCGTGAAAACGCCACCAAAACCACCAAAATTGAGCCACCAAAATTGAAACCAGGCATAAAAAAAGGTTCTCTATTGTGTCACCTAACTTTTTTATCCATAATTTAAAGTGCCATAACTTTTTTTGTCCTAATCATCATTTGTCCGAATGATAACTTACCCGAACTTAATATCACATAATATCACATGCCATAAAATTTAAATCCCTAAATATAATATGTTCTAAATCCCTTTGTCATAAATATTACAATCAATAATATACAAAAGACATAAAACCGTTTTCAATAAAAGTTAAAAGTCCTAAATTCAAATTACAGAAGTAATGTTTATTTCTAATAATAATATTCTTCGGGATAAATATATTATACATGGACTCAATAAAGCAGTTGATTGTAAACATGTGGTTTTTGTAAGCAAGCAAGCATGCAGCATGCAAGCAAGCATACAGCATGCAAGCAAGCATACAGCATGCAAGCAAGCACGCAGCATTCAGCATGCAAGCAAGCACGCAGCATGCAAGCAAGCATGCAACATGCAGCAGGCATCGTTTCTGTCACGGCTCCGGCGCTGCGGGGCTCCGGCGGTCCCACGCGAGTTTATCGTCGCAGATGGGTTTAACGCTCACCACCGCAGCTTCGGCTTGCTGGCCGGCTTTGCCGGCCAGCCTCAGCCGCGGTGGCGAGTGTTACAACCACCTGCTCCTCAACTCGCGGGCCGCCTCGCCCCTCCGCGCCTACGCGATTTTAAATTATACTCTAGGGGTAGAGCAGACAAGACTGCGTGGAGTCGGATTTACAGCGATTCGTTTCTGTCACTAAGGCTGTACGCAGACTTGAGTCACGACAGTTTTAAGTGTTTCAAGTTTGCGCGGCTTCATACTTTATGTGAAGCAATAGTCTGTCTTAAGACTATCTTGACTCAAGTCTGCGCTCAGCCTAAAACCTAATTTTTAGCAAATGTTTTAAGACAAAAAAAATAAATGAACTTTCGGAATAATACTCATTATTTAACACAATACTTAGGACATATGACTTTAGGTCATGTAAAATTAGGAGATTCAATTATTATAGTACTCGATATTATGACAGAATACTATTAGAACTAAAGATAATTATGTTAAACAAAATTTCGGGATTTTGAACATTATGGTTACTGAAGTTTATAGCAAACGTGTTATGGATAATGATTTTCGGACAAACAATTTTAGGAGAAGAAAGGGAGTACCATAAAAAAATCTTAAAAAATAAGGGTTTTAAGTTAAAATTAAATTAATGTCATTGATTTATGGGTCACCCAAATTACTAGCTATAGCATGTAGCTTACTATTATAACACTTTAAAATCAACAGTAAATCGATCCACCAAAAATTGAACAATTCTTGTCCCCCGTTCCGCCCAAGGCGAGTACTTATGTTTTTGGAGGGTAATTACCGCACTAATTACATACCTGACACTAATTGCACTAATGGCACGACTGATAGATGCGAAATAAATAACGCGATTGATCGCACACGCACGGAAACTTCATGTTATAGTAAGTTGAAAAAGTGCCAGAAAAAATTTGATTTTTGCTTGGACAAACTTTGATCGAGTGTCCTGTGCTTTTAAATAAGATTTTATAATATGGTTTAATTGTTTTTAGAAAATTTGACTAATGCATATACTAACGAAATTGTTTATTTTTTATTGTACCTCAAATTGTTACTTTGGTGAACGCAATTACATCAAAAAATGGAACTGGGACAAGCCACCAAACTTGAATTTGAAGGCGATTTTTTTTTTCCCTGATGATTTATATACACTTATAAAAAAATAAATGTGGCCCTAATTGAACCAAGTTACGTAGTTCACTACAAAAAAAAATCAGAAACATCCTATCATTTTACACCTCGATTCTCAACGTGGACACGTAAAATTTGCTGATTTGATATTCACCCATATAATAAGTAATAACAGTAATATAGTTTTATTGTTAAGAATTATTGTTTTCATGTAAATGTGTCACGATGGGGCTGGCATGGTCAGATATGTAAGACCAAAAGCCCCTAAATAAATAAAAAATAAAAACACGCCGAATAGGTGCCCTACCATGACGTCTTAAAGCAGGTGTAATTCCAGTGTGGGAAACAGATGGCGCTAGACGACCTGTATAGCTCTGTCTCTTTCCCACACTGGAATCCCAGGCCGCTGCAAGTCATCAGCGCGCTGATATCAAACTATCATCATTCTCTTCACCTTATACAAAATTTATTTGAGGTCCGGCGCAACATGTTCTTCAATTTCTTTTTTAGTCGTCAACTCATAAGCCATCCCCTTTCTAGCCATATCGTCTTTCATGCAGTCCATCCATCATTCCTTTGATCTTCCCCTACCCTTATAGCCATCCTTATACTTGTCTTTCCCTAGTCATATAGCCATGCGCATGCGACTCATCATTCTAAACTTATAATTTTTTTGAAGGGGAACATGATCACGTGGATACAGAGGATTTGCAGCAGATGAACAGTAAGCGAATTGAAGAACGAGAGGAGGAACTGCATCGTCTCCAAGTAGCAGAGAAAGAGTGGCTGGTAAAAGCAGCGAAGGAAGCCTACCTGAAGGCCAGGCTCGAGAGAGAAAGTGCGGAGGAGCTGCTTCGCTTCAGAAAGGCCAAACGAGAAGAAGCAGAAAGGAAAATGAATATAGAATAGATTATTATTGTTCACTGTACATTGGTTTTATTTTTATAGCGTAAAGAATGCTTGCATAAATCCCATGGGATTTCGACATTAGAGCCGGCAGAATATGGGTATTGGTCAATTCACAATGTGGGCATTGATGAACTCATCACAGTATACGGTATACAGCCTTGCCTAACATGGTTAACATCAGCTAGAAATAGTCTTTAATGTCGTCATCTTTTGATGTTTTAAAATTGCATTCTTCGTGATAATCAATATTTCAAGAGCATCCGAGACAGTTAGTCCCTCTTCCTCATTGAAGACAAGAATGTATTTTTACTTCGGAATGAGCTTTCCTCAAAATATAATTGGGAAGGAAACTAGTATTGATATAATTCTTGCCTTTTGGGGATTACTAGGTGTGCCATATAAATGATGATGGTATGTTACTTACTATAATATAAATTAATGTCATAAAAAGTAGGGTGCTTATAATATAACCTTGAGGTTGAGGTACTCTGGTTTTAACCACAGCTGGGCCTATCTTATCGCTAATGTACATCTAAGCATGATTAAGTACATTATTCTGTCTCACTTGCTTCTAATCTGCAAAGTATAATTGGTAGTCCCAGAATGCCTTTCTATGGCCTACGGGAGTGTCGGGTGGAATCCGAGTTTAACTATTCGTTTTTTAAGAAACTATGTAAACAAAGTTCGTCACCATTTGCTTAATCAAATCGGGGTCAGTAGCCGAAGAAAACATTTCATTGGTTGTATTGGATATTTTATTGCTATTGCATTATTTGTAAAAAAAAAACATAGTTACGGTGTTAAAATCATAAGCATGTCTTCATCCATTTACATAATATTTCAGTAGTTTTATTCCGGAGTTGTGTTGTTTATTTATTTAGTTGAGTTCTTCGGGGAGGACGACAGCGGCCTCGGGGATGACGGGGACGCCGATCTGGACGGGCTCAACGGGCACGGGGGCGACCTCCACAACCTGGACTGGCTCGGGGGCGGCCTCAATAACCTGAACGGGCTCAGGAGCGGCCTCAACAACCTGCACGGGCTCAGGAGCAGACTCCACAATGTGGACGGGCTCAGGCTTGATCTCGACAGGGGCGAGTGCGGGTCCGACGGAGACGGGGCTGGACTCAGCGGCGGCCTGGTTGATGTTCAGGATGATCTGAACAAGGGGGGTGCTGTCAGCGGCGACGGGGGCGGGGGCAACAATAGCGGGGCTAGGGATGACAGCGGGCACCTCAGCGACAGCACCACCATCGGGAAGGGGGAAAGGAATGATAGCGGGGCCAACAGAGATGCCTTCGTGCTCAGACTCGACGATGGCGGGTCCGACGGCGACGGGCTCGGGCTTGACTCCGAGGATGTCGAGGAGCATCTCTTCGAGGGCGGCGGCGGTAGCGGGGTCGGTGCTGGGGCTCTGGATGGCGGCGATGATCTCCTGGATCTCGGCGGTCTCAGCGCTCACAGGGGTGGGCCTGATGGCGGCCGAAGCCACGGCGGCGAGGAGGGCGATGGCAATGAAGTATTTCATTTTGATTTATCTGGAAAAGGAGTAAATGTTAGCAAAAGTCTCGCTCCACAAAAAGTTTTAGTAATCTATGCAAGTTTTTGACTGATTGACAGACAAAGAGTATCACAAAAGTTTAAAAAATAACGATTTAAATTAAACAAAGGGTTAAAGTTTGACTACGAATATAGCCGGTGCGTCGTCTAACTAAACTAGGATATTATTCGAAAATGCTCTAAAATCTTATAAAATTTGGTATACATGTAGGTTACTATTTGTGTTATTGTATTCGTACTTACTTTTGTCAGCTTTGAACACGACTGTGATATTTTCTAGATTTCGTGAACTTTTTATATTGTTGTTTATCTAAATGAATTAGAAAATTATCTAACTGTAGACGAGATTGTGATTTAAACTATTCATAAATTTTACAACCAGATCAGATTAGGAAAGTTACTTTTATTGGGATTGTAATTATATGTATCGTGTTCCTTATTGCTTTAATATAGATTAACAAAGAGATATTCATATACATAAGGTCATACTTATTAGTAAGCACACAGAGTTATTGGGTTTTATCAATAGGAATTCTTCAGTAGCCGCCCTGAATGAAGGAAAGAAAATGGCTTAAAATATTGCCTTGAGGAACCCCAGCCCCCGTAGCATGACTACCGTAGACAAGGATTTCTTTGACGGAAGAATCGACAAAATGACAGATTGTGTCGACACAATGATAGATTTCTTTGCACTATCTGCCCCGTAGCATGACCACCGTAGACAAGGATTTCTTTGACGGAAGAATCGACAAAATGACAGATTGTGTCGACACAATGACAGATTTCTTTACACTATCTGTCATTTTGTCGATTCTTCCGTCAAAGAAATCCTTGTCTACGGTGGTAATGCTACTGGCTGGATCTTATTGAGATACATGTTTTTAAGTTTCATTACGACGGGTTCCGGGCTATTTGTAATAACCGACATTTTTGAAACTTTACACCAGAGCAGTTTAAAGTTTCGATTTTTAGAAAAAAATAATAACTTTAGCAAATCGCATTATTTTTTTAAAAAGAAGGATATTATTGTTTTTATATATTCCCCATAATCAGATTTTTTTTTCTTCTAATATTCCTATTTTTAACGAAGATAAATGTCGCTTAATACAAAATGACCCATATTTTATTTTTTTTCGTTCCAGGCTAAATTACTTAACCGCCTATGATTATTGTTTCTTATTCCAGGCTAAATGACTAAACCGCCTAGGTTTATTATTTCTTGTTCCAAGCTAAATGACTTAACCGCCTAGGTTTATTATTTCTTGTTCCAAGCTAAATGACTTATTTAACAAAGAGGCTAAATGTATTAAACGACATTCTTGTATATTTATAAGGTAAAGCTAATTGTATTAAACGACACTGGATAAGAATTTAACAAAGAGGCTAATTGTATGAAGCCACATTTCTATATATTTATAAAGCCAGGCTAAATGCTTTAACGTACGTTGCCTGTAAATTGTTGCTCCAGGAAAAAAAGTTTAAACGACTGCCTGGTATTTGGTAGTTAGCTTAAGTACACAGTTCCTAAATTTGTCAATATTTTGTGTCGCTTCATACATTGCAGTCCAAAATGGGCCCAAAAATGCGGTTGTATTAAGCGACAAAAAAGTGCTCCGATCGTCACCAAACCCAGCTCAAATGACGCAGAAAAATTCGCTGATTCCAAATATGTATAAAAGTCTATATGGCTCAGAGTGTCGCTTAATACAATTAGCCCGGAACCCGTCGATTACATTCTTAATTGTCTAGTTCCTGCTGAACATGACGTTTTGGGTTTAATTTCCGAGTCGAGCAAAGTTTTAAAGAGTTGGTAGGCTTATAGTTTACTGTTACTGTTAGCCTGCGTCATCCCACTGTTGGGCAAAGGCCCCTCTCCATGACTTCCTTACTACTTTTGTAGTTTAATGCCGATAAATTGTTTACGTTTAAAAACATTCCTACTGCAAATTATTCTTCTTTCCTATACTCAGTATTTTACGACTCGTGGGAACGTTAATCCATGAGTGGGTAACCAGTCATTTAATATTTATTTATTTGTTTTATTATAAAATTAAACGGCCAAACGTAAATTTATTTCAAAGAGTGTCAGCATAATGACGGGGCCCCCCCTCTAGAGGGCCAAAGCCTGCCGGGGTCGCGGGACTTATAGAATTACCGTGACCCTGGAACATAAAGGGCTATTGAAGGACACCGTGGATTTTAGTCAGTACAAGTCTGACAGTCCCTCCCGCTCTGCCCTGGGTGGGAGGAGTCATTTGATGATTTCACCACGTCAAAAAAAAAAAAAAAAAAGTTAATTTATTACATCTATTATCCATAAGGATCTGTCTGTCATTCGTAGACCTGGACAGCCTTTACGGGTAATCAGCAGCCCGAAAGTCTAACAACCAGTTTGGCCAAGGGATTATTAAGTAATACAATATTTCCCAGTAACTATGCTCGCACCCTATTTGGCGAAATGTGGGTATACTACTAGGTACCTACACCTCTGCGTAACCCTTCGGCGATTACAGGCGTGATGTTGTGTTATGTTGTGGAGATCAGATAGCCAGTCACAACTATCTGTTGTAGATTCGTAGGCCATGATCAAAGCCATCAGCAGCTTATTTTGACTTTTTTGAAATCGAAATTAGTTAAATCGCTATTTCTTAACATCTATTACGGCGCGCCCCGGGAGCATTCGCCTGTAATGTCACGGTTCAGATTCACTTGTCGAATCTTGAATTGTTACAATAATTACAGCCAAATGCTCTCGGTGACGGAGCGCCTTAAATTAGGTGCCTATAATACAGAGTGTAAACAGACCCTTCTCATAGCCGTCAACCAAGCATTCTGTACATCAAACTAACTTTACGCAAAAATTATGGGAATAGCCTTTTTTTTGGGTTTAAAAATCACGTTTTACGGTAGGACTCGATGGAAAGCACTCAAATCATTGTGCTGATGGATGGATTGAATAGTACGGGGGCCGTGGAGGTATGTAAAGTAAAAATCTTACATTAAAAACATGTATTTAAAAAAAAAGTTGTAACTTTGACCCCCAATATCTCCGTAACTAGAAGGTTCCCAGGTATGGTCTAGAACAAAAAAAATATCGCAAAGACGGGGAGAACAAAGTACCTTTCGGTTATGTTAAGGGTCTTTTTACACCCTTTATGTACAGAAATTCAGATGTTTCAAATAACCTAACATTTGTTTTTGAATAAATCATAGTCGGGTAGCAATTATAGGATAATGAAAAACATTTTGCTTTATAATTGAAGACTTTATTGCAGGTTTCCTGAGTACTTTTAATGTGTTTGGTCAATAAATGAAGAGAATTCTTCTTTCACTTTTTAGTTCAGTGCTTCGGGGAGGACGACGGCGGCTTCAGGGATGACGGGGACGCCAATCTGGACGGGCTCGACGGCTTCGGGGGCGACCACACCGATGGGGTGCACAGCAATAGGAGGGCTGATGGGGGAGGGCACAGGAGCGACCTCAACAACCTGCACGGGTTCAGGAGCGGACTCAACAACCTGCACTGGCTCAGGCTTGATCTCGGGGGCGATGATGTCGACGGGGGATACACCGATGGGGCTGGACTCAGCCTGGTTGATGTTCACAATGATCTGAACAAGGGGAGAACTGCCGGAGACGTCGACGGGTCCTTCGATGATAGCCACAGGCGAGGGAGCGACAACAGACTCAGAGACGGCACCACCATCGGGAAGGGGGAAGTCAACAATAGCGGGGCCGACAGATATAGGCTCGTATTCGGACTCGACGATAGCGGGTCCAACGGCGATGGGTTCAGTGTCGACGATAGCAGGTCCGACGGCAACGGATTCTGGTCTCAGGGCAGCGATGGCTTCGAGGAGGTGTCCGATGATGGAAGCGGCGTTGGGGTGGTTGATGGGCTCGGCCGTGGCCACAGCGGCGATAAGAACGATGGCTGCGAAGAATCTCATCTTGAAAGATCTAGAAATAAACAGAGATGATTATCGTAGATACAAAACTACCAAGGTTAAATTATGGAAACGTGTTTGTCAAAAATATTAGAGAAGTATCTACTTACTTTTTCCGTCTGTATTTGTGATACAAATATGCCATTCCTGCACTTTTGTTGCCTTTTTATATTGTGCATTATCTTTGATGTTATGTATTAAAACGTAAATTGCAGTTTATCAATTTGATATTATGCCGCAGTACCTTAAACTATACAGCTCGGGATATTTGTTTATTGTACCCTGTATTATATTCTTAATTAAATTACGTAATGGAACGAGTAGCTTTTTATCTCTTTATCAAAGATCTCAATCCAGCTAAAAGACTTTTGTTTATTACGACGTTAGCAGTTTTAAAACCTATTTAACCAAAGAGATCTCGAGGTACATTAACGAATATTCTTTATGCATTGACATTATATATATAGATCGAACTCTGACTTGGGTCTGGCTGGAATGCTATTCCTCCAGGGCAGGCAGGCCACCGGTAGGATCACTCGTTCATTCATCCTCACCACCAGCAGGTACTTGTGAATCTCTTAATTCTACAAGGAGTCTTTGTCAGTTGAATTTTGGAATCAATAACAAAACATTGAGTTATCGGTTTTAATTTACAACGTCTGTTATTTACCAGATCAGATATATTTTATACCAGTATTAAAGATACAATAATTACGATTCAGTTATCTTGTTCAACTGTAGTAGCTTTTTATGATACGGCTTAGACGAAAGTAGTAAAACCATACATTTTCACGTTTTAGATATAGGTGTGACGTACGTACACACGTTTTTTATAAGGTATAGGTTGGAACATAACAATGATAATACTAAAGTTAATGACAAGACAAAGAAATTATCTTACTAATCGTTGACCGTCCTATTAGCTTCGAAGAAACCATCGTATACGCCATGGACGCTGACAGGATTATTTCCAGGGGGTGCATCTTCAGCTCCATGAAAACAATTCGAAAATTTTTGCGTTCCGCCTCGGATAGTTTGGTTTCTCTGTGGTTTCCCGAGATAGTCCCTAAGAATGGGAGACGCGAGGTTAAGCGGCATGAGCATACTCAATGTTCACAGGAAAAGAGTAGAGGAGGACACTACATTTAATTTTTATGTGATGAGCAAATTTGGACAGCAACTTAGGACGCTTTATGTTTTTATTCAAACAGTACCTGACTTAATAAATTAAAATCTTAAAATTCTCCATGTTTTTTTTCCCGACAAGGGGGGTGCTTGCACCTTGCTGCCGGCGGCTATGCGCCTATCTCGCCGCAGCATTGTGGAGTGGCGTAGAGTGATTAAAACTAATTGAGGGGATTTACTTAGCAAATCCTAACTAGTACTGCTGTACAGTACAGTAGGATGGATAAAACGTTTTTCTGTTTCTTTTTCTCTCTCTACCTATTACGTTTTAGATTGGAATAATTCGTGGCTTATTCCTCACGATGAAAAACAGGGTAATGGTTATTGATGGTCTGTAACGCAAGTTTCGAAAAAAAAATCTCTATAGACTTAAAAAAGGATGGTTTTTTGATGACTACCCAAATCATTAGATCCATTTGTTTTCCTGCCCGGACCGACTTGATTTGCGCTTCATGGCAAATTATATTTCTGAACGATTTCGAGAATGTCAATGCCAAACTATATGTCATTCTATGTCTGTCAAAGTTAGGAAAGTTCAGTAGATGCTAAGCTACGATTTTTTGCATCATTTTTCATCTTTACCTCTGTCAACTGTCGCAAACACAAATATAGCTGTCTCTTTTACTCTTTTTAAGTAACGTAGAGAATTTGACAACTAAAACTTTAATATATACTGGAACGCACTTATAACCTAACCTCTTACGTTTAATTTAGAGGAAACAGCAAAATTAGTTTTATTTTGAATTAAATAGAATAGTTTTGGTATTCATAATGAGGCTAAACTATATCTTACTTGCGGGCCCTTCGCAGAAGAGTGCCAGGAGGCCTCAACGAGAGCCTGTACCATTCAAACAATTGTTACCATTGGAGCTGAAGAAAATAGTTTCAGGCAAAGGAGATAGGCTCAAAGAAGCTGCTTGTATGCAAGAAATGGCTGTTATGTTTGCATGTTTCAAGAAGTCAGAATTTGACCAGGCAGCCTGCTTGAAGGAAGTGGCGGCGTTCCAAGGATGTTACAAGGAATACAGTGAAAGAATGAGCGCCCAGAGAGAACAGGGCAAGAAAGGTATCCTCGTCCCAGGAGAGAAGAAACTGACACATAGACAACTAAACCAATTATTGAAAGCTTTTCCACCCAAAAAGTAGTTAAATTGTTGGTAGTTTGTATTGGTATTTATAAATAATTATAGAAATAAATAGTTGTTATATATTTGGTCTTAGTTATATGCTAATCACCCTTCCTGAACCTATTTAGGCCTGCATTCTATTCAGTGAGTTATTGTGCAATACTGACTGGTACCGGCACTGTCCAACCACGCTGAGACGATACAGAAATTTTAGGGAACCCTCATTCAATTTGTATGATAAAAACCTTCTTCAAGAGCATAGTTTTATGGTATCTGCAACAGTGCCCAGTTGACTGCAGGTACCTCCATCAAAGAATTGAAGCTCATTACAAGTCTTATGTACATACAAAGCTGATAGGGCTGTACTTGGAATTTCTCTGGATTATGACCAAAATCAGAAGAAATTAGAAATTCTGGGGCAAAGAAAGACAGGGCAGGTAATATTGAGCAACAAAAAGACTCCCATCACGTCACATTTCATTATATTAGTAAAAATAAGTAATCAATTACAATCTTAATCATAGAATAGTAGTAAAGTGTATAAAATAGCACAGTTTTCACTTAGGGGCAGTGTGTAACCATTGTGGAGAAGACACTTGCAGCTCGATGCGGCGGACTGTTATCAACTCATCGTCTATCTCATGGACATTGTAGAATCTCTCCAGTTGCTCTATAGCTTTGTCTTCAAGCTGTGAAGAAAGATATTTTTGATTATTGCAATTACATAACATCACGCTTGTAACCCAGAAGTTGTTAGACACAAGTGAACCTATCAGGAACCCGAGTTTCACTAGGAAGTCCCATGTATTATGAGATTGTGATGAGTCTATTGACGTAAACAGAGCACGGATCTTTCGCTCTGGGCTACTACTGAGAATTATCCAATAAAACTGAACTCCACCTGGGAATAATACTAAGTCCAGTCTAGTCCTATAATTGCCATTATTGAAATTGAACTAATATACCATGGGCATCCGCCATTAGGTACCCATTCTTGGCCAAAGGGCAAATCAAGAATTTCTGGTATCTTTGATGATGAAATATCACAGCAAAGTAAAAAATCGTTTTTCCTCCTTCCTCCACAGAACATGACATAACATCACGCCTGTAATCGTCGAAGGGTTAGACAGAGGTGTATCTAATAGTACACTCACATTTCGCCAGATATGTTTAAGTCCCATGTAATAGGGGGCGAACCTATTGCCATCAACCGGGCACAAATCCAGACTCCGTGGCTGCTACTGAAAAATTTCTGATGGAAAAACCCAATAACCATTTGCCCGACCCGGGAATCGAACCCAGGACCTCATGCTCAGCAGTCGCGATTGCGACTACTAGACCGACGAGGCACACGAATACATAGTTTACATACCTGAGTCAAAAGAAGTGGTTTGGTCATGATTCTCGAGTGATCTTCCTTCTGTTTCCTCTGATCAACCAATATTTTATTAAACTCTATGGATTTCGATTTAGGGCTGCTGCTAGCAACCGGTGCCTCACAGATCTTCCACGGATTCTTCGGCTTTTCTGGTGGACTACCCACATTTACCTTAGTCAAGTAGTCATCAATACTTTGTGCTGCTGTTTCATTGCCTTGCAAAGCCAACTTTTTTCTTTGTTTCTGAGATAATTTTGGTCCCACATGGCTTATAACTACGTTACCCTGTTTTGGACTCCATGCAGGTTCAGTAATTGGAGAATCTTTAGGTGATACAGACATTCTTGATGAGGTAGATAATTTTTCTTGTATTGTCATGGCACTGGAAGAGCTACTCTTCGTCAGTTTCGTAAACGATTCGGCGGGAGCCTCATTCAATATATCTTTCGCAATGGTTATGGCTTTCAGTCTTGCTTGGACGACTTTCAATTGTTTCTGCTGTGAGGATGGAACTTCGGTCCACTTCTCCTGCTTGTCCCGCGTCCCTTTCTCAGATTCCTTAGATATCTTACTCAACGACAGAGTAATATCGCCGGAGGTATCATTAGACAGGCCCAATGATGTCACCGAGCTTACAGATTCGTACCTCATTCTCTCCTTCTCACTATCAGTGTATTCAATCTTCTTTCTGTTTTTCTTCTTACTAACTATTTCTATTATACTGTCGTCTCTCTTGATATCCTCATCCGTTAGCTCCAAGTTAACAGGATGTGTTTTAGCAAATTCTTCAATAACTTCGTCGTCTGGAGCGTTGTAAAATGGAGTGATTACCCTGGAGGACATGATTGGGTTGAACTTGCAGTAATACTGAGTTATATCGTCCAGTAAGGTTTGTTCTAGCAGGTCTAGAGATCTGTTTTCTAGTACACAGTTCAAGTTTAGCGCGATGAATTCCATGCAGCACTGTTTGAGCTGGGTTGCGTTGTATGTGTGTGCGAACTGGCAGAGTTCTGTGCAGTTCTTCAAGTTGATTAGGTTTGCCAGTGCGATCTCGCACATCTCTCTCAGTCGCGATATGAACAGCTGGTCGGCTACTATAAGGAGGTTGCATATGAAGTCGATGCTGTCGCAGTTTTCTAGTTCAGGGCAGAAGTCGGTGTAGAGGAAGTTGATGACGGGCAGTAGGATGCCGTAGTTTATTGGGAGAGTTACTGTTGACAGCTTCTTGCTCTGTAAGTTGAGATAAAAATGCCTTTTAGTAAAGAAATAAAAAGTGGTCACTAAAATTTGGCAATATTTATTTTTTAAGGAAGTAATTGTATTTATTGCAGTAATGAATGAGATTAAGCTTGGTAGACTCTAAAATTTTACATTATTCGGGGTTAATGTGAATGCCAATCACATTCAGGGGAGTTAGTAAAGAATAAATAATATTGTCAATACATAATACTAGGTAAGGTTTCAAAAGTGCTATTAAATCTGAAACCAACCTTATTAACCCTTTTAGAAAGTTGAAACTTGTTAAAAAGGAAAGAACATCGAAACGAAATAAGAATTTGAACAGACTCTAGCTTTACCTCAGTCCAAGAATGCATAAACATCCCCTGGAAGTAGTCCAGCCTGGCCGCCAGCACACACTTGTGCGCAGCGACCCTGGCGCCGTCCTTGGACAGCACACTGGTGTCCACCAGCTCGGGGAACGTGTCGCGCTCCCAGCGGCACGGGCTGCGCGTGCACGTCGCGCGAGCGCTCTCTTTCAGACATATTGAGCCGTTCTTGTAGCTGGCGAGAGGAATGTGAGATTAATAAAGATACGTGTTTAATGCACACACACACGTGTATGCGATGTATGAATTTGGAGGACATAAAAGGAGTATGCAAGGATCGTAGAAAGAGCAAATGTATGGGTCAGCTGATCATTATTTTTGCACAATTACGATGTTGGTCCCATGGAAAAAAAAAATCTGTTTGATGCCTTAAATATGATCATACTTACTAGAACTTATCCAGCAATTTGTGTAGACTCATGACCTGCAGTCGCTTAGCGGAGGCTTGCAGCAGCTTGACGGGGTCACAATACAGATGGGTGCGCGGCGGCGTGTCAGTGTTGCGTCGGTTGCGTTGCCGCTTCGACTTATCCACAGGTTTGTTGTACACTTCAAACGCTGATATTTCGGAGGGGTTTTCTGAAAGAATAAATACGATACTTTATAATATATCTCTGCTAATATAAAACAAGAGATAACGTTTTAAACTATCATGGTCACTAACATTACTATTAATACTAACGGGATATTTACCATGTTTACTGTTTGTTATGAGTTCCCGATATTTCGGCGCTATTGCAAGCACCATGATCACGGATTAACACGTTTATCCGTGATCATGGTGCTTGCAACAGCGCCCGTTAGTATTAATAGTAAGAGATAACTTGTTTGTAAAAGGTCTCTCTAAAAATGCTGAACCCTAGAAAAAAAAATGCAGCTGGGAATTTGGGAATCTCAATACGGGTACAATTACAAGGTACAAATGTAATGCTTGAAACTCAAACGCAGCATCTGGCTTTACGAATAAAGTATTTGACAATGATTTACTGCTTAGGCCTTTCTTTGAATTCATAAAATGGGTATTTATTTGTAATTTACGTAATTGTTTGGTAGACAATGGATCAAAATGTTGGGCCACAAAAGGGATGAATAAAAGGCATTTTCATGTAGCTGAGATGAAAATGCTAAGGGGGATGTGTGGTGTAATGCGAATGGATAAAATAAGAAATGAGTACAAAAGAGGAAGTCTGAAAGTGGCGCCGGTGACTGAAAAGTTGTGTGGTAATCGGTTGTCGTGGTATGGACATGTGATGCGGAGGAAAGAGGAAAATGTCGTGAGGAAAGTTTTGACTATGAATGTGGATGGGTAAAAGAGTAGTGGAAGACCAAAGAAACGATGAATCGACTGTATAAAGAATGATATGGCAAGAAAGGAGTTGTCTGATGAGATGACGAGTAATAGAGAAGTATGGAAGAAGAAGTAATGCTGCCGACCCCAAATGAATTAGGATAAGGGCAAGAGACTGATGAAGATGTTAGGCAGACATTGCAGTACCTACTGTTAGCTGCTTCACTACGCGCTACTGCTACACTGCACGCTACTGCTACACTACACGCTACTGCTACACTACACGCTACTGCTACACTACACGCTACTGCTACACTACACGCTACTGCTACACTACATGCTACTGCTACACTACACGCTACTGCTACACTACACGCTACTGCTACACTACACGCTACTGCTACACTACACGATACTGCTACACTACACGCTACTGCTACACTACACGCTACTGCTACACTACACGCTACTGCTACACTACACGCTACTGCTACACTACACGCTACTGCTACACTACACGCTACTGCTACACTACACGCTACTGCTACACTACACGCTACTGCTACACTACACGATACTGCTACACTACACGCTACTGCTACACTACACGCTACTGCTACACTACACGCTACTGCTACACTACACGCTACTGCTACACTACACGCTACTGCTACACTACACGCTACTGCTACACTACACGCTACTGCTACACATCAATAGTTTACATTTAAAGCCAGATTCACCAAAACACACACTCACCAATCATCTCCTCCTCCTCATCACAATCCTTAACCTTCTTCACTAATTCTTCCTTCGTAATCTGCAGTCCACAAGGTCCCAACTCCGTGACGTCACAAGTGCCGGTGTACATGAACTTCATGATTCTCTTGAAGGCTTCAGGGTGAACGTTGTCGAGTGTGACCTCGGGTTTATCGCCCGGGGCGGTTATGTTCTCCTGGTAGAGTTTGTACAGGAGTTCACTGCTTGAAGCTACGATGAAAATGTGAGCGGGGAACAGTTTTGTGCCGACCTGGAATGAGAAAGAGGTTTGAAGAGTCGGTTTATACAATAAGGACACGTTTTCAAATCAACACAAACGTGTGTTTGACTCGAGGACCTAAATAATAACAGCCGCTCGGATTAATCTTCAGGTTAAGCCGCGCTCGCCTAGGTTGGTCCCGGCTGTCATTTGTAGATCTTTGACAGTCGTTACAGGTGGACCAAAAGTCTAACAACCAGTCTTACCAAGGAGTATCGTATTACCCAGTACTAACTGGGTTGTGGAGGTCAGATAGGCAGTCGCTTCATTTAAAATACTGGTATTCAGCTGCATTCGGTTAGACTGGAAGCCGACCCTAACATAGTTGGGGTCGGATAATAGGCTAGGCGGATGATGACTAACGTGTGTTTGATTACACGAGACTGTAGACGTTTTATGGTCAGTATAAAATTCTGCACAAAAATCACGAATGCACGTCGTTGTTGCTACCATTGATTTTAGTAGGACCCCTGATCAGATACTTGATCAGTGTTTTTGTGCTCTGCAGTTGAATATTACAGTTCAGAATACTTTAGAATACAGAGAAGAAGGGATACTGACCCAAAAACGGTTATCATGTATTCAGTACATCATTCCGACCCCTCCCCCCCACCCATATAGAAAATTTTCATCGGAAATTAAAAAAAAGCTGTTTCATACTAAAGTGCAATACCTACACGATCAAAATGTATGAAACAACAGCTTTTTATCATTAACACTAGAAACGGGATATTTACCATGTTTACTGTTTGTTTTGAGTTCCCGATTTTCGGCGCTGTTGCAAGCACCATGACCATGATCACGGGTAAACAATCAGTAAACATGGTAAATATACCGTTTCTAGTGTTAATGATAATGTTAGTGACCATGACAGTTTAAAAACTTATATCAACTATTTTTTTTAAAATTTCTTATGAAAAATTTATTTGGTGTTCTGAATGATGTACTGAATACGTGGTAATCGTTTCTGCGTCGAAGTGTCTTTCTTTTTTTTTTTGGGATGGGAAATCATCAAATGAGCCCAACAACAACACTCTGGGCGGAGCGGAAAGGAGTGTCAGACTTGTACTGACTAAAACCCATCCATGGTCCTTCTTTGCCCTTTGTGTCATGGTATCTCTTTCGAACAGCCCCGCAGCCAATAGAACAAGTTACCTTGAACACCACATCATGCAGCAGATCATCTTCGGAGGCACATTCCCGCAGAGATTCCATGTGTTTAGACATGCTGGTCGGTGACAGCTGCGGTAATGACTTCAGGCCGCAAGTCGGTTTAATCTGTCAAGAAATAAAACAGATTTATAGTTCTACACTTACGTTGAAAAATAATATTGCCTTGACCTAATTGTTAAGAGGGAACAGGTCCTGCGAGGTAGGTATTTGAAGAAACTATAGCCGTCGCGCTGAGCCAAGCCTGCCGCCGTAGAGTGCGATAGGGACAGCTGCAGCTCAGACCGATTATATCACAAAAAAATTGACGAGATCGACGTTTCGTATTCCCCCTTTTTCTCCTCGAAAACTGATTCAATTATTTTTGACTTTAAAATTAAAAAAAAGAGTATGTTTAGGTTCCTATCAATTTATTCTATGTAAAAACTTTTCGAATTTGCCTGGTAGTTCTTTAATCAGGGCCGTAAAACTGGGGCATTTTTGACACATCTCATCATTCATCATTTTTTTTTTTTTGACATTAGGAGGGTCATATTTTTCTTTATTTTTTAGTTGCTGAAAAAAGGAAATGACTTGGATATGTGTGCAGTAGACTTTGATTTTATGAAAAAAAAAAGGCTGCTCTATAGGTATTATTCAGGAGGAAAAAAGGGGAATACATTTGTAAAGAGAATCGCAGACCCAGTTCCCTCTTAAGCATAGAAAGTAGCACAATATTGCACAATCAGCTTTTATGTTCCCACTGTTGGAACACCCCCTTTGTCTCTGAGGGAGGGAGAGGGCCGTTACCCACTACTCGGGCCCAGTGCGAGTGGTTCAATGCCACATGCTTTTGAATAAGATAGTGGTGCTGAGATGCAATTGCAGCAAGCCCACAATGGCCTTGCAATGCGAACATTGACTGTTATGAATCAAAGTTAAACCTTGTATTAACACCCAAAGGTAAAGATTTCTGGTGGTACTTTCATACAAGCTTGTAAGCTTGGCTTGCTTAAAATATACTACCTACTCTTTCTTTTTGTGAACAGTCTGCTTGCCTTATGGGCTTGCTTTAGCTTGCCAGAATATTGGCCCATAAGCACCCCCCTGAAAAGATAGCGACCACATAAATCTGCGTATAAAAGCTATTAAAATACTACGAACCTGTAGACACGCAAAATTAAGTCCCTCACTATCCACAGCAATAGACACCGCTCTATAAACGTTCGGTATCTTCGCGATCCTGACAGAAGTACAGTCGTCCTTTTCTAAAAACTTGACAAGCGCGGGCTTGTTGTCTCTCTCCTTGTCCTTCTTGATTGGCTGCTGTGGCGTGTTGGGCGTGGTTTTGCGTGAGATCGTGCCAATGAACGCTTCGCCGTATTTAGTCGTGAAGTAGAGAGCGTCGTGGGTGAGTGCTACATGTGTTATTATTGTTTGGTGGACGAGGCCGAATACACATCTGTAATGAAGAAAATTGTTGATATAGTCTGTGGCATATCTGATTTGTAAGTTTAATCGAGCAATAGATTGGGTTGCAATAGAGTTTGTGACCGGAGTATGTCAGGTAATGTCGGTATTCCCAAAGGGGTGAGGCAAAAGTGGTCAGTACACCAACATTTGAAGTCAGCCTATTGCCATCAGCCTGGCACAAATAAAGTTTCCAGGCTGCTACTCAGAAATCAATACTGGAATTTTTTAAAACACTGCCTGGCTTGTAGATGGGAAATAGGATATCGAGCTGAGTTGACGTTCCGATTATGATCACTAGATCCACGTCATCACGGCAGTCTTCAAATAAGTCGCTACATTATAATGATACCGGGATTTTTTGACGCTCGAATAACGTTGACACAACTAAGCACCGTTGGTGAATCTATGTAAAATTGTTTTGAAAGAAGTATTGAAAAAACAAAATGGCGGCGTTTGTTCTTATTTCGGCCATGCGCCAAATATATAGTAAGTTTACCTAGTAAGTTTGTTAGTGGTGTCCTGCCATATGAACAGCTGCCCCACGTTGGTGAGCAGTAGCACTGTCACTCGCGAGTACACGCCCTGGTCGTTCACTTTAGCCTCTACGCACACTTGGCGAAGGTTTATTTGTCTGGAAAATATAAAGGTGAAATAAGCTTGGTAGAAATAGTGTGTTATTCTTATAAAGGCATTGAATGGCAACTAAGCAAGTGGTCCGAGACAATAAGGCCCGGCGCCCATTGGCAGCACGGCATGGCAAGGTATTTTTAGGCGATGAATATCTAATATGCCGTGCCGCCAATGGGCGCCGGCCTAAGAGGTCACTGGCATCTACGGCCATTATGCAATACCGACAGACATTAGAAAAAAACGTATAAAAGATATAAACTGAAAGAAACAGCAATTATATGGAGCAGCAGTGCTTCAATGTTTTTAACGCTAAATTCAATGTTTCTCACGTTTTTTCAAATTGTTGCTCAAAATTTCGCGGGCTACCTTCGAACAAAGAAGATGACTGATGATATGACGAGTAATAGAGAAGTATGGAAGAAGACATGCTGCGCCGATCCCAAATAAATTGGGATATGGGAAGGGGAATGATGAATTTCGCGAGCTACTTTTGCGCAACACTCGTAACTTTAAGGGTGTCCCTCGCACTTACTTGATTGCTATCTTCTTGCAGATGTATTTGTGCAGTAGGTACACGTCTCCGCGACTCGTGGTGATGACTGTGGCCGCGTCTGCTGCGTCCACCAGCTGAATGCCTGCCTCTTCTTTGTTGTTCATCGATATTGCTACCTGAAGACAAAATAAGAAAGGGTAAATTACATGGAAAATAGTAGATAGAGTGAAAAAATTTGAAATAAGTGGAGAAACTTTGTTATTGCAATCGAGGCGGAATTCACACCCGAGTCGCAGGCGAGGTTATTATGGATTCAAGAACTGCAGTAACAAATTCCCACGTGTATCAAACGACGTTTTTCAATACACTTTTGAAGAAATAAAATAACAGCACGAAAAGTGTTCTTGTCTTGTTACACCTGTAATCTTACCCAACTTGAAGAAATGAATGGTGTGGTGTGTAATTTTTTAATTCTTATTTTTTTTTTAAACATGTGCGTTTATGAACATTTAAACTCACATACACAAACAGCCAGACCCGGGACAACTATCTGTAGGCCATACAAATATTTGTTCCGTGCGGGGATTGAACCCGCGACACGCCGTGCAGCAGCCAATCGCTTAGCCACTGCGACAAACGTGCCGTTTCTTAAGAAATTGGGTAAGTAACAAGGTTCTCTCAGTCTTGTAAGTTTAGTCGTCGAAAGTACGCCTGGATTCGTTTAATTTTCAGGTCGGGTAAACTCAAACTGTTATTGAGATTACCAAGTTGGAATTTCTCGGTCGCAGTCTTGAGTTTGGGATGTGCTATATCAGAGGTGAATAATCAGGGGTAATGTGATGCTATATAATTCATCCATCCAGTACGTATGTATGCAAACTAACCCTTTTCGGCGCAGCAACCACTTTATCGTCATTGGAGTGTCCCAGCTGGCCATGGTTGGTCCCCCACGTGTACACCGCGCGCGTGTTCCACAGCACGCAGTGCGAGCGCGCGCCCACCACGCCCAGCGGCTCCGACAGCTTCATCAGCGGCTTCACGGAGGCTAGCTTGATAGTGGAGGGAGTCTTCGTGGTAGACTGGCTTGCTACGTTGTCGTTGCTGTTTAGGGCGTATTGGAGGACCTGAAAGTAAAGAATTTTGCATTTTTTTCTGTCAAAACGAAAAGTGGTTGGAATATTTTTGTATGAAGCCGGGCATGCATATTGCAAAATAGCAGCCACGAATAAAACCTGTATTAATCAATAGTTAGTATCAATACAAATAACTATTGTCTCAGACAAAATTGGTCACGTTGACATGACAAAAAGCGTCACGTTTCAGAGATAAACAGCTTCTAGTCAGAATCTGTCAGTAACTGAGTCATGGGGGTCAGGTAGGCAGCCACTCCATTTAAAATACTGGTATTCAGCTACACCCGGTTAGACTGGAAGTCAACCTCAACACAGTTGGGTAGAAAGCCTAGGCAGATGATGAGTTATACCGTGCCACTCTCCAGCAGGAACACGGTAGAATTCAGGGTGATGGCCACGCTGCGGCACGGCTCGCCCAGCCGCAGCGGGGCGGGGCGCAGCGCGGTGGCCAGCGGGCCGCCCGCGCGCGCCTGCTGCCCGCAGCACCACGCCTCGCCCGCGCCGCACACCCACACGCTGTGGAACTTGCCCAGGCACACCTGCGATACATATTTACATATTTATTTTTAAGCAACATTGGCCCATAGATATATTACCTTACAGACTAAAATACATGTGTTAAAAATACAATTAGTAAATTGAACCGTAAAACTACCAAAGTATTAAGGTTCTATTTACCAATTGTACTTTTTAACAGTCACTTGTACACTATATTCCTACATTACGATACAGTTAAACCAGAAAAAGTATGCGCTTCGGTTATCTGCGTGTTTATGTACGAGTATTAGCACGAACGCGGTACAAAGCATCCTTCAATGGAGGCAAAGCTGCCAAGTTTTGTACACCCCCCCGCAAGACAATACAAGTGTGGTTATGTAATAAAAACTCACTTTCATGTCCACCTGAACATAAGCCTGATAAACATGGCTCATTAAATTATTCACGTCTTAAGTGTTTCTCTCTGCAATCAGAATTCGTTCAGTCTCATGAAATGCAGAATTCTATGCTATGATGGGTATCATGTTTGATTGAATCTAAAGAGCGACTCAAGATTTAGGACAGACCACAGAATCACTACTATCTCATTTACTTTAATCGTATGTTAATCAATCAACAAATTAAACACGAAGAAACAAACACAAAACATTTAAACATTTTATTGAACATTAAATCTATTGTCTCATGCTACGTGTCCGATAGATGTCGCCACGATAGTCCTCGGGGCGACTGTACGCGCTCGGAGTGAGCGTGTAGGACTGGAAGGGGTTCACAGCGGACACCATGCGCACCACCCTCTGCGGCGGCTGCTCCACACACACCAGGGGCGCACTCGGCGTCTCCACATTGTTCGCCTCCACCCGAGGAGCTTTTGAAGGCAACCATTCCGCCCATTGACCCGCCATCGCCCCCAATAACGGCTCTCCTCGTATTATGCAATACGCAAACAGGGTCACGATTGAATATAAGAAAGCTATTAACACGACATAGAATATTAATGTTCTTTTATTCTTGATTATAGCTATCCGCAGCGCGTGGAAACATCCCACGTCTTTGTTCGACTGTATGTCGGGGTCCAGAATCTTGGAGCACTCCTTCGACACCGGCACCAGACTGCTCACATTAGCAAGTTTGCAACACTGGATAGGATATATTTGTGTAGGGTGCAAATTCTGCCAGTGACTCTTCGAAAAATCTCTATAGCCGACTATACCGCAGCATTCGTACTTCACCATTACGTAGTCTAGCATGTACGTAAAGAAATCGTTATCTTTCCCGTAAGACGTATGAACGGATGCCTGCATGGATCTCCGCGTGTTCTCGTTTTTAGTGTAGATATTGTAGACTCCTGTTATGAAGAATACCCAAAATGCGACGAAAGAGAGTATAGTAGCGAGAAATAAGTATGCTTTTATCGCGCATTTCATTTTGCAGCCGGCGCCCAGGACCCCACAGCACGACGTCATCATAGCGAGTCCGGCTATCGGGATCAGTATCGACGTCAGCGGCGTCACCCAAAACTTTAAGTTGACGAATTTAGCGACTACATCGACCATCGGGCTCTTGGTGATGGTGTAGTTCACATCGCGGAAGAAATCAGTGTTCGTGGCACACCATATGCAGATCACGAACCCGATCATACCCAACACAAAGAACAATAAATTGGTGAATCCTAGACATGTTCGCGGCAAGCCAACTGTGTGCATATTAGTAAAATTTTATTAAAATGTAAGTGTATAGGTCATTTCCAAAATTGACGTTTAAGACAATGTCAATTTTTTTTCTAGCAGGCCAGCATTTTATTGGGTAAGTAAAGGAGAATTTATCTTTCTAGAGCAATGAGGTTGTAGTGAAAGTTTTCAGTTTGTCAATTAGAACTCGAAGACACACATACACACACGTTCACGTACATTGGTTGTTCAGAGGGAAAGGACGGTCAAAGAGAAGAAGGATGGATTGTGTATGTAATGATAATGAATATAAAGGGCGTGACAATTGACAGAGGAAAATGGAAGAAGAAAACGTGTTCGCTGATCCCAAGACAAGAGCAGGAAGATGATATGAGTGATATACCTGTTTGACACAAGTGTTAGCACGGTTGAAGCAGGTGAGTAGCTCGGGCGAGTTGCGCTGCTGCTGCGTGCCAGTGCCGAGCGTGTAGTTGCAGTTGCTGCCCCACACGTACACCTCGCTTGGTTGAGTGCTGTCGTGCTTGTACATGTACTGGCGATCTAGCATAGCGTGCTCCAACGCTCTGTAGTCGTCCTTGTCTACTATGTCGGTGTTTACACCTGGAATATTTTAAAGTTGTTTTAATTACGAACTTTCAGCGTAAGTTTGGTTCTGTTAATGGCAATACGTCCACAGTCACCCCCTATTAATAGTCGTCCATTTTTCTGATAATCTCATCAGAGACTAGCCATCGACGCAAGAAGTACTACAGTGTACAAGTGTGTGCGCAAACAGGTGCGGTCTCTCTTCCCTTCCTCTCGTAATGAGACTCACTCACTCATTTCAGCCAAAAGACCTCCACTGCTGGACATAGGCCTCCCCCAAGTGTCGCCACATTGACCGATCCCGTGCGACTCGCATCCAGCGGATCCCTGCAACCTTCACCAGGTCAACGTCTTCCGGTTCGCGGTCGCCACTCCAGAACTTTTCGGCCCCATCGGCCATCCGTTCTGCGAGCAATGTGCCCTGCCCACCGCCACTTAAGTTTGGCTAATGAGACACCCTCCTCTATTACGTAACTGGCAAAATATTAGATGAGTATAAGTTCTTACTCATGATACAAATGGTATATCAAGTTACTTCTGAAGTCGACTTTTTGAGATTCATTTTAAATAGAGCAATTTAGTGCAGGTGCCGGGTCTTTTGAACGTTAGTAATAACAACCAGCCTTAATGCGAACCGCGCTGAGCCGCAACGCTTTCGTCAGTGTGGCTAATGCGATTCCAATTCTAGTTTTTCTTAGATTGGTTGGGTGAAAATGGTTAGCCGTATCAACCATATGACACAAACAGTAAACTAACATTTCAACTAGATTCGAGCAACAAATTTTGAATCTAATTTATAACATTAATCCACAGAGATCTTACCAATCTTCATAAGAGCGACAGCAGCATGTATTTGGCCGTAGAACACGCTTCGGTGCAAGGGCGTGTACCCCGACTCGCGGTCGCGCGCGTTGATGAAGGCTACTGAGGAGTGGCGGATCAGCCAGTCCATCAGGGCGACGCGGCCGCGGGATGCTGCCGTGTGGAGGGCTGTTCGACCCTGGAGAAATGGACATTGCTCATCATCTTCTTGCCCTTATTAATTGATGAATAAAGAACATTGTCGAAAGATATTGCTTTGACGACGATGACCGACGAACATAAAAGGTAGACCGTGACGCTGCGGAAGGCAGGGTTTTGTGGCGCAAGCAGGGGGAAGCCTAAGCCTATGTCCAGCGGTGGACTTTGGTAGCATAATCAGCCTATGTTCCCACTCCTGGGCCACCGGCCTCCTCTCTATGAGATAGAATGGGCTATAATCCACCACGCGGCCCAGTGCGGGTTGGTAGGTGTCAGATGCCTTCGAATGTTTCGGTTCTAGGACCTGCTGGTTTCCTCACGATGTTTTCCTTAACCGTTTTGAGAGCAGTGCTGAATTAAGTACACAAAATAACGCCGGGATTCGAACTTATAACTCGTAAAAGCGCACTGTTGGGTTTTAAACGCTATGCGCGAGAGTGGAAATTCCAACAGTTCATTAATACTTAGGCCATCTCTTACAAGTCTATATAGTTTTTTTTTGAACCGTTACTTTGCCCTACAGTAGGAATGTCTCCTTTGTCGTGGGTGCCTTTACAAACATTTAAACTCACATACACAAACACCCGGAACAACTATCGTTCAGGCTCAGAATGTCCCTTTCTCAAAATGTCCCTTGGTTTCAAAAAGTCCCTTTCCCGAAATGTCCCCTCCCCATAATGTCCATTTCCCAGAATGTCCCTTTCCCGAAACGCCCATTTCCCAAAATGTCCCCTTCCCGAAATGTCCCTTTCTCAAAATGTCCCTTTCCTACGACAGCTACGCGTTTAAACTAGGAATATTTAGAGCTTGTTCAGACATGCGGGAACCGCGCGGCCCCTAGGAGTAGAGTTACATTATTGTTTTTACCTCCATAGACAAATAATAAGTATAACAGGAGATCACAGAGGTTCAGTGAACAGGTTGTATAGGTAGTAGTTATCAGGACATATTTTGATATTAATTTTATACACTACAACATAGTATTTTGTTGTTCTAAAAAGACGAATGTCATATGAATTCATAACTTTTCATAACTACCCAATTTTTTTTTTATCATGGTAATATCATCGAATGTCCTCCCACCGCAGGTCAGGAGGGACTGTCAGACTTGTACTGACTAAAATCCACGGTGTCCTTCAATAGCCCTTTACGTTCCGAGGTCGCGGTAATTCGTTATTTCCGCGACCCTGGTAGGCTGCAGGCCCTCTAAGGGGGGGGGGGGGGGGGGCGTCATTGTGCTGACACTCTTTGAGGCGCGCGTGGAACACAACGCGCCGTCGACCCGGGCATGGTCCATGGTTGGACAGCGAGTCGCCCATTACTTGCCGCCCGCATGCCCGCGCCTACGGTGGCCAGAGATGGTTCTGCGACGTCCGTCGCCGTGAGCGTCTACCACTGCGGCTGGGCTGTGAGGCGGACTTGAGGCGGACTCTGTCCTCTCCCTCACGCGTCCCGCCAACTCCTTCGCTAGCATGACTGCTTCGCAGAAGGAGGCGACCGCTTCCCACTCCATCTCGCTCCGCAGCATGGACTAAACCAATGTCGGGCACGAGAGATCGACGCCTATCGAAAAGGACAAATCGGAAAGGGACATTTTGAGAAAGGGACGTTTCGGGAAGGGGACATTTTGGGAAATGGACGTTTCGGGAAAGGGACATTCTGGGAAATGGACATTATGGGGAGGGGACATTTCGGGAAAGGGACTTTTTGAAACCAAGGGACATTTTGAGAAAGGGACATTCTGAGCCTGAACGACAACTATCTGTAGGTCATACAAGTACATATTTGTTCCGTGCGGGGATCGAACCCACGACACGCAGCGCAGCAGCCAATCAATCAGCCACTGCGCGTGACGTCAGAAAGAGATCAAATGATGATTGAAAAAGTAAAGCCCATTATCACTCAAAAATTTGCGTAAATGTTGCACAATACCAAGGAAATAGGTAGCAAATATGGCAGTTATCACTCAGTTCTCGCTAACACAAACTGTAGAAATTAATAATAGATTAATATTTTTAAGAGTAATTTCAATTACTTACCTCAAAATCGAAAGCCTTGATAAAGTTAGCGCAAGTTCCTTTAATAAAGCTACCCAGCGCTTCATCAGTGACTGATCTCTTGGTTATGGCACTCGTGAGAGCCTGTCCGTGAATTCGAGACCTGCACCGTGGAGTACAGTCCACTTCCACTTTGTGCTTACTCATTTTAAAAAGTACAATTCACACCGCAAAAATAAATTAATAATAAAATCCTTTCAACCGAAAGTTGGTCAAGACGGCCAGACTCGACTAGTCCAGTTTGGAGAAGATACTGTAGTGCACGTGTGTGCGACCCCACTACCCCAGGTGCACCCCCTTTGTCCTCTGTCCTCTCGCCCCTTGAATATATTATTGTGCTATGTGTTAAAGACTAGATTCTCTCTCTTTTAAATAAGTAGATATGTGTAGTAGTGAATAATATCAGTGAGCAATAAACAGGTACGGTGTAGAGCTCAGCTCAACGGTAGCTCCCGGAGGAGCTACGGTTCCCTCTTTAACAGCACATGATTGGGGAGGTGGCAATCTGCAATAGGAATAATATGTTTGGTTAGAATGGTGGTTCTTTATAATAAGATAACATAACACAAGAAAACGTCCTCCTGTAGCCAAAGGTGTATGTATGTAAAGTACACATAAATTTCATCAATAATGTTTAAATCATGACATACAGGATGAAATTTTGAGGTGGGGCAGTAAGCGCCTGTTAGGCTACCTTAACTGTCGCAGCTACAGCAAAATGTTCTTAGGAGACTAATCATAATTTTTTGAGAAAATTTTGATTCGGAAACATTGTACAGTCAGCAAGAAAAGCACCAGCTTTCACAAAAACTTTTTTCATGCTTATCGTACCTGTCTCCTGTTTATTTCATTTTACTGTATATATGTGTATTAGTATATAACTATTTATGTATATCAATTTATGTTAACAAAATGGTATTTTTCTTATTTTTTTTTGTACTCTATCACAATGCTGTCCTATTTGACCCAAAGGTTGGCTGGTAGAGAATGCCTTGTGGCATTAATTCCGCCTATGTACCACTGTTGTACATGAAGTTTAAATAAATAAATAAAAGGATTAAAAAACTCAATTGGATCAAATGAGTTTTAATTACTAAAAAAGTCAGAAATTGCAAAATACTTTTCTCATACATTTCCTAGGAAAAGAAACACCAAGTAACTTATTTATGAATTGTAGAGTATCCACTACAACAATCACTGGCCGAAAATGAGCAATGATAAACAAAATGATGTATTTTGCATGAATTTCAGTCACTTTGTTTTGCTTTGTAACAAAATCTAGTGTGTTACTTACCATTAAAAACATGAAATGTGTTTAGAATTGTTTAGAAGCCCATTTTTTAAATAATACAAAGCCCGTTTACATGTAAAAAAATTTGCTCAAATTTCATTTCCTACAAAGTGTATGGGAAAAGTCCATGTGAAAACCCAATAATACTTTGCAAAAACTGGGATTCAAATCCAGAACCTTATAATGCAGTTTGTAACAAACATACATACTGGTTAATAGTTTCGACTACTGATTCATGATTTTATTTAGGAAGTTGTAAACTTCTAACTCCAAATTCTTGCAAGAGATACACCCTTAGTATTGTATTGTTACTATAGCTCAAAAATGTTGAGCTGCTGTTTGTTGCACTATTAATTTTTCCCACCTAATACACTAGGTATTATTGAAGTATGGTATTTTTATGCATCTCTTTGATTTCCAGCATCATTTGAATAAATAAATTTTGATTTCATGTGATTGCACCACATTGTGCAGCAAAAGTGGTACATAAGTATTATAGTAACATTTTTTATGATTGACATAAATGTAAGCTTAATTTTTTTGTTAGAATATTTTTGCATATGATAGCCATGGAATATTTAGGCCTTTATTTGCTTTACAATAAGAATTTACAACTTTCTATTTTGAATAAACAAAAAAAAAAAAAGTAAGCAACAAGTCATTTTTCACTGTTAGTCTTATCACTAATTGCTTCGGTATTATAATTATAAATAATAATTGCTTTGGTATTTCACAATAATTTACAATGAGATGAAACAAGATGATATGAAATCAGAAGTCATATAAGAAAAAACGGTCTTTGATGGTAATATTCACACATTACATCGCATAACTACCGTATCGTAGTAAAAACATTTTCGTATCGCCTTCCAAGGTCGAATGATAGGTGACACCGGCTATTCGGTGCCCGCCTTGGTAACAGTTTAATTACCTATTTCGTAATATTACAATAATGAACAAATACCGATAAAAAGACTGCACTAAAGCGGAAAATCCTGAAAAATCGTCATATTTTCTAGGAAAACTCACCTTTACATGAAAACAGCTGTTTGAAGTCTACGGAATGCGAAAGAATCATTGCAAACCATTTTTTACGTTAAATATAATATTAAATCACACATAAACATACGCAATAGATAATTATCTAAGCATATAATAGCTTTGTTGAAAACAGTGCAACAACAGTGCAGCTGAAATAGATTTTTGCGATAGTCGCAAGTATTCGTATTGACACTTGACAGAAAATTGAGTTTGAGACAATTCCATTCTTGACATTTGACACTCGATACACGAGCTACGATATTGGCATAATTGCCAACTGAAAATAATTGAAATACTATCTTCGTAACTATCTTGCATGCTATCTTGCCATACTATTTTTAATTTTTGATAAAATATAATTCAAATTCAGAATTGCAATTTGTAATACAAAAAAATTTACTTCTTTTTTTGACAATTTTGGTATTTGATACCTTGGGCCTTCCTGCAAACCTTAGTAGGACTTAGAGAGAGGGACATAAAGAACGCACCGCACAGTAAGAAGCAGCTGCACGCATGACACAGCACACGGACGGTGCAGGCGTTAACTGCAAAATTGTGTACTTATTAGTTCCATGGCTAAATAAAACTTACGTAAACATTATAAAGCTTCATGACACGTCCCGGGTTGGTTCCAGAAGACGTGAAATCCAAATCTTGTTTTTTGAGACTCGTACACTCGTATTTATGATTTTATTGACTATTATTTTGTAAAATATACACACCTGTTTGTTACGGCTAAAATCATATTTTGATTAAAAAATAACAAGACGTGAGATACCCTGGTGCTTTCGCTTCTAGGGAGATGCGTTAAAGGTATCCCGGGAAATTTTATATGGATTCAATTTCAAATTTTTGCTCAAGTTTACTGTTTGATGCATCATAATTGGAGATCAAAATAGGTAGAGTTTACTTGCCCAAACTTCAAGGAAGTAAACATGTGGATTGTAATGGGTGTAAAAGTACCCTTAATGATGCCGAAAGGCCAGAGGCGTATCTAGGGTGGGGCAAGTAAGGCACGTGCCCCGGGCGCCTTTCGAAGGGGGGCGCAAAAATCGACAATTATTAAATTTAAAAATACACTACAATACAATAAACTATTTCATACTGATGGCAGTGTTTAGAGATTTCTATAGCTGCGATGTTAAAGGTGGAAAGAAACATTGGATGTTCGAATGTAGGAATCTACAACAAAAAAGGTCAACCTGAAGAAATCCTAAAGAGTTACTAGAATTTATTGTGTAGTATGGGGTTGAAAGCATATTTCCAAATCTGTGCATTTATATTCAAATTCTGCTTATAATTTGTAGTAGGTATGCATCGCAAGTTGTGAGCGATGTTTTAGTAAGCTGAAATAAAAACTTTCATATCGAGGGCTATGCGATGATAAATTTGCTCAGTGTAGAGCGAGAAGAGACGAATACAACTAATTTCGAAAACATCATCGAAATGTTTGCGTCGCAGAAGGCCAGGAAATGGCAGTTGTAAATGCAATTGTAACGGTTTTACGGAGTTTTGTTATAAAAAAGAAAATAAATGATTCATGATTGTTTTTTTTAGTTTTATATTAAGATAAGTTACGTGGGGGGCGCAACTATGATGTGTGCCCTAGGCGCCATTTTTGATTAGTACGCCCCTGCAAAAGGCACGTCTTGTTCTCGCCGTCTTTGCGATATTTTTTTGTTCTAGAGCTTGACCTTGGGAACTTTCTAGTTACGGACTTATAATTGGGGGTCAAAGTTCCACCTTTTCACAAGTTTTTTTTAGCTATACGTTTTTGATGCTGTAACTTTATTTTAAATACCTCCACGACCCTCGTACTATTCAATGCATCCATCAACACAATGTTTTCAGTGCATTGCATTGAGTCCTACCGTTGAACGTGATTTTTCCGTTTCGTTTCCCAGCAACAAGTTTTGCTTAAAGCTAAATAATTTGATATACAGAATGCTTGGTTGACGACTGCGTGAAGGGTCCGTGTACACTTACACAGATAATACCTCTGTATAATGTCCTTTTTAAGTTTCGAAGTTACTTACTTCCTTGAAAGGGCAAATAAACTGTTACTATTCCGATCTCATCATAATATTCCCAAAGAATTTGCGCTACATGGAGTACATAATATTTCTAAAGAATAAAGTTTATGAATTTGGAAAATTGGAAGTAGGGGTAATCTTCGAAACTAACTACCGTTCCGATTTCAAACATTCCCATTTAAAAAAAGACAGGACGTTCCCTTGGGAAAATTGACAACCATATCGCAAGCGAAGCCGCGAAAGCTAGTAGAGTATACTATAAAAGAGTGGTGGACTGTCGCTGCGTGACACACCGCCGCCCGAACAACGTCCACACGCACAGGATGGATGGAAAGTAGTAGATTATGTACTTATGTAATTTTTTGTTTTCTTACACACAAATTAGGTTCTCACTTATCTATTTTTTTTCTAGGTAGACGTTTAGGCGGTGTCTTATCCGCTAGGTCTATTTTGTTGGACGAGGATTAAACTAGTGTAGATTAGAGGAGTGAACACTAAGGAAGAATGTCAGAAAGTTAATCCCCTTAATGAGTAGAGGATGAATGTTTGTATGTATGGAAGTTCGTCATTTTTGCCGTTGGGAATTCCTATCGGAAAAAAAAAACAATTATCAGGAAATGGATTTTTCAATAACAACTTGAAAACATAATTTAATTTATTTGTAAAACTTAATAAATAGGAGGTTCAATACTAATAGGAAGGCCATAGGATACAATAATTGAATAAATAATAATTCTATCAACACAGTTACGGTTAAAACATTTGGTACAACAACACAGTTTTATAATCTGTAGGTTCGATTTCTTTTACTCGGTTATTATTTAGGTCAATCAAGGTCAATTGATAATTAATTCAACCAATCACAGCATTTCACCATTTTCACTCGAGTTTATTTGACGCATCGACCATTTTCATTCCAGAAACCGAGCGGTAGTTTAGATTAGAACATGGCTAATAAAGTGAAAGCACTTTTTTATTGCTCTAAACCTTTCTATTAAATTAAATGATACAATATAGCATAGGTATTTTAGAATGAGATAAATCTCCATCATTAATGTATTTATAGTTATTATATTATGTTAAAATAATTTGTACAATACAATGTTTTATTTAAATTAGATGCCTACTTAAAATTAGTTTTAGACCTACACTAGATATTCTTTATTTTGGTAAACAGTCAATCATGTAATTAGGTATAGGTTGGTATCATGTATGGGCGCGTTTACAGACAAATCAACACGGCTCATACAAAACCGGAGTCAGATCAAGACTTGTTAGCAGCCAACACGAACGTTTGTTTTAGGCAGGATACGACGTCCTAAAGCCTGCAGAAGCCCCAACCCTCTTTGTGAAACTCCAACTAGCTGTCAAAGTTGGTGCGATTATCGCGTCTTTCAACACATTCGAAGATTAAAGGGTCATCAATTCCGTCATTCCACCCATAATACTTTCATTGTCCGTCAAAATATTGAAGACCCACTTCAGCATCCTGGATTCGTAGTCATCTTTCGTGAACACTGAGTCCAAGAAGTTCATGACTGCAGAAGCCATACTCCTTTGTTCAACTGCGCTTGATTTCCTTTGGAACAGGTGTCGGAAAGCTCCGCAAGATGTAAATAAAACTGTGATTGTTACAGCTGCTAGAAGTGTTTTGGCCCGCATGGTTCTGTAAACAAAGAGAAATCAGATGTTATTTTGATATTGGCGAAATACGGTTGACGAACATTATAAAAGACGGTTTTTTTTTAACTTTGCCTGTTTGCCCGTGACATAACAACATCATAAGTAGTAGCCGTGTAATACCTATATAAAGTCTATCTTTTCATACACGAAATATTTTAAGAGTAGTTTCTATTAGTCGTAAAATCGCCATAGCAACGAGAAAAAAAATTATCTGAGTGTTTTTTTTTTACAAAATTATTATAATTCTAAAATTTTTTGAGACCTTTTGCATAAAACCTTATCTCCCATATTCTAACAATGACAGTAGGTAAATACGACGTAGTAAACTAGCGTAACGGATGTTCATAAATAAGGAGCTAGTATTTATTTTGTGGGTCAAGTAATTTTTAATTATTTATTTTTCATAAAAATATACTCAAAAATAATCCCTTGAAATGGCTTCGTTAGATGAATCCCTGAAAATATTTCGTGTATGAATAGTTAGACATTATATACATAAATAGTACAACCACTTATCACGTATCTTTAAATTTCATGTAGGTATACGGCGAGACTATTGCCCTCAACCAGGACCATCAGACTCGACTGAGGAATCAAATTGACCATCGTCGTCGGAAATAGTCCAGTCCCGTTATGCATATTATTACAATGTTAAACACATTGTAATAATGGGTGTTAATATTGTGTTAAACACAATAAACACATTGTTTTAATGGGTGTTATTATAATAATGGGTGTAATAACACGTGGGGATTAATTGGTACATAATTGACTACGGATACCTCCATGTTTTTATTTTTGAGTAATTTTATTTAATGACTTCTATTGATTTTTGTAATGATTTTTATTTTGATTTTTGTTTTTTTTTTAATGATTTTAATGATATTTTTCTATGATTTTCTCCTTGACTGTTTTTATTCAATCTCAATTTGTATATGGGTATTTTGCCTGAATTAAAACACAATTTATATAATTATTTTCGAAAGTTTGACATGTGCAAGCTTGTCAATATGTTTACGATTATCGTTTTTGACAGTAATGGTTACGAAATAAATTACACCAAGTAAAAATCCTCCTTGGCTTCGAACCCGCGACCGATAACTTGTAAGTAGGAGCCAATACCACTGAGTCACCACCACTGCTCTACTGTCGCGCAATCGGGTAAAATCAGGGAAAGTGGCTTTCTTACGTGTTAAGAATACGTTGAAGCACTTCAAAGAACAATAATGTATTTTTAATAGGACTGAGTAAGAACAGAATGGATAATGATTTATTATTATGCAAGACACAGTTGGCTGTAAATTATATAAAGCATCTAAAGTAGGTAGTATGAATAAAGATAAACTCTCTTGAAGTCGACATAAACAAATACGAATGTACGCACGGTATGCGCAGTGACAACATAATCCAACTTTTTTTTTTTTTTTTTTTTGTTATTTGTTCGTATGCCAGGCCAGGCTGATGTCACATGATGTAAGAAACGGAGGTTCGTCTGATTAAATTGTTTTCTCTCTCCGTTTGGTACCTTCTACGTCTGGAGGATTCGAAGTTTCGAGTTTAACCATCCCATCCCATGTTGCCTAGTCAACTCGAATTCATCATCTGCCTTTCCCCAACTATTTTGGGGTTACCTTCATAATAATCATAATCATAATCATTTATTTATGTGCACAAACATGAGTGCAATAGATACAACAACAAATTGTCAGCATGCAAGAGATGTTAAAATAAGAATGTAACAGATCATGTTTGCCTTAAAACGCTGGCATGCAAATATTATATACAATAATTAATAATAAATCACTCTGAGTCAAATTATTCAAAAATTGTCATGATAATATTAATAATAAAACAGAGAATTGAAAAGTAAATAAAATATAATCAGAATTTCTCATCTAGTATAGTCTTAACAGCTGAACCGGTATTACCAGTATTAGTGCCTGTCTGATGTCTACAGCTCAGTTATTAGGTAACAAGATACTCCTTGGTAAGTTGGTCATCTCAAAAAAAAATATAATTTAAATTCCTAGCTACTGATGCTGCTAACAAATCGCAATAAGATTAACCACTACTCTTTAGTGTATGGCAATCAAGCCGACTGCCTAATGATAAGTGTTTATCGCCCACTATGAAAATGTGTAAATAAGTATTTTCATTGTTTTAGTTTTTAGCGTCTTAAGAAACGTCTTTCGCTTGGAAGTGTTAACCGATTCGCGAAAAAAAACCAAATTCTTATGCAACGTTTTGATGGGATGCAACTACGAAATTTTTTTTTTACTTCAATTACGTGTATCATAGCGAAAGTTCCTTATTATGATTATGAATCAGCCCCTTGGCGGATGCAGGTGACTAAATCCCCACCTGTTTAACTAGGTATATGAAAGCGTGACAATGGCGCAGAAGTGGCGGTACTAATGGAGTTATATAACAGTCTGGGTTAATTGCTATCTAGTTTTATCCTCAATTATTATGTGGTGCGAATTATATAGTTTGTGTAGAATTCCAAGAAAACTGGTTTTTTATTATTGACAGAATCGAAAGTTTGGGATTTTTGAACTTTCTTCTTATTTGCATGGGCCAGCCTATTTCGTAACGCTAAGTACTCAATCAAGCAGAATGTAGGTATTGTTGTATTAATAGCAAACATTACGTGTTACGGAAAGAAAGATGCCCATTAATGTTGTCTTTCAAAGGCGTTTGACCTTGTCAACTATGAGAAGCTCCTGCATCAGAAATCTGACCTTATGGAACTGTGTCGGTTGAAATAACGTGACCGTGTTCGGACTGTGGAGTTAGACAAGGTGGATTACTATCGCCTGTTCTGTTTAACCTGCACATGTATGACTTAATTGATGAGCTCAGCAGAACCAAAGTCGGCTCTTGGTGAACAAAAGTCAGCACTGGTGTTACTAGGTTAACGGTCTGAGCTTTGCAGACGATATGGTGCTGCTGCGCCCATCTATCAGTGTACTCCAGAAATTGTTTGTCGTAGGTAAATCGTGTAACCGCAAACCGGAAAGCCACCCAATCGCGATGGCAGCAAGGCAATGCTGCTATCACCATCTACGGAAGGGTTACATAAAAACCAGTCGAGATGGATCATGTCGGTTCGGTCTGTCAGAGCCAGTTTGGCTACTTTTATGAGGTTTACCTACATTTATTACAACGTCAAGAAGTCGCAAATGTTGATTTTTAAGATATCGCTCTTTCTGTAAACTAAAGGTGGAAAACCTTTGTAGGGTGTTACTTCGTGTAAACAGGTTTGCGTGCCGGCTCGTAGGGATGTGAAAGTGAATCTTGACACGGCGTAGGTCTTAACAAGTTAAACTTCCGAGAGTTATTACACATCCTGCCCGTGAGTGGCGTATACACAAAAACTTAGCACCATGCCCTACTTATTCCGCATAATAACGGTTTCAGGATGCTGTTGAGGTTTCCGTGTTCCTGCAGCGCACGTCTAAATCGAGTGGCGTCACTGCTAATTTATTATTATTAAGAATGCGTGCAACATATTGGAGCCCGAACGGTATCCTAATGACCTTGATTCAAAAGCCTGATAGTCCGTTTCTTGATAATTAGATACACACTCACGTGCCTACTAGATACGTGAGGCGAATTTTTTAAGCATGAAAATAAATGAAAAAAAAAAAAAGTAATTTTAATATTTTACTTATACAAATAAATCGGGGATTGTCACACTAAAATACTAATAGGTACCCACTATGGATCTCATTTCCGTTATATCCGCTTTATTGTTTCATTATTGTAATAGGACCTATGATAAACCAATCACAAGACAGCTCGACCCCGACATTTCGATTCTGGGACATCTCGACACTAGGAAAGTTCGACTCTGACAACTCCTACTGACCACTCCACGCCGACAATCTTGAACCTGACAACTTGAACACCATAACGGGAATAAAGAAGGCTTATTTTACTCCCTCTCCCCATACATCAACATCCGCTTCCACCCTAATTTACCCTAATGTCCCCCACACCACAAATTCCCTAAGTACCTATACGAGCTGGCTTCGCTCGTTCTTATACTGCTTAGTACAGAAACTGGGTTAGACCTGCCAGTGTCAGAACGAGTTCTCCCGGGGTCGAGGTGAAACAACAATATACCATCACGTCTGCTTCCTCAAGGTTAAGATGTAGGTATCAATTTCGCCAGTTATGTTTAAGTCACATAATTATGTGATAGGGGCGAATCTACCGCCATTACCAAACCGGGCAAAAATTCAGACTTTGGGCAGTTACTAAGAAATTCCTGAAGAAAAAATTTAAAACACTTGGTTCGACACGGGAATCGAGCCCAGGATCATGCGCGACAATAGCGCTTGCGACCACTAGATCAAAGAGGCTGATAATTTTAAAAAAAAATATTATGTCGATAACAAGACAGTGAATAAACTGAAAACCTATACGATATGAATATGAACCTTCATAGTATTGAGAAAAACTAAAAAAAAAGCTTACCTTTACATGAATAAAGCTGTTTGAAGTCTATCGGACGCAAATTAATTATTGCACACCTTTTACACCTTAAGTATAAAAAGTAAATCACTCAACTTTTTAAAACAATTTTGAATTTTTTCAATGTTTGTAAAAATATTCGGTTTCGAATATTGACTAGCTTTCAACACTCACGTTTCCACAAAGCACGACTCATAACTAGAATTAACTGAATTCATTCATGCTCATTATTGCTCATGCACCCACACCCCACACTCTTTCACGGACCACCCCACTTCTTTGAGTGAACTTAGTTTTGCCATGCATGGAACTTATAAGTACTCATCTGCCTACCCTTTTCCCAACTTTATTGAGGTCGGCTTCCAGTTTAACCTACCGGATGCAGCTGACTACCAGCATTTTATATGGAGCCACCTGTAACGACTGTCAAAGATGAAAGCCCAGCGCACACCGCTGGAGGCGCGGCGGAGCGCATTTCCTTGAAACGCGCGGGCGGATCCAAGCGGCGCCAAGAGCCCTTGAGAGCCCTCGAGCGGAGAGACGCGCGGCGGCGCGCAGCTACTCCGAGCGCGCCCATGTCATTTAGTGCTGATCGATACTTTGTACAGACAACTCACTCTCGTTCGTAATGGATGTGAACTGGGATATGATTATTATTTCACTAAGTTAATTAACTTTTCCTCAACACACGACCACACTAGTTAAAACTCTCCAGGCATCTGACCGCCAGCCAGCCGGGCGTGGGGTAGCGCAGCGGAGCGCAGAGCAGCGCGGCGGTGACTGGAGCAGTCGCGCGCATGCTCTTGTAGTAGCTTGAGGGCGCTCCGAGCACCGCATGCGAATTTATTCTTATATTGACCGTATGTCAAGGCTGTTAAGGTTTATATTAAATTGTTGTCATCAATTGTGCTCCACCGCGCCTCCAGGTGTGTGCGCTGGGCCTTAAAGTGCTTTCCGAGACACGGAGGGAACTCGGCATGCAATGATGGTCACCAATCCACAGATCGACCTTGGCAAGCGCGGTCCAACCTTGAAGATCAACCTGTGAAGCTGTTATTATTTAGCCTTTAGCCGCGATGGTAATTTAAATAGTGGCAATGCTAAAAAACTATATGTGGTATACAAACTCAAACGTCACAAAGTTATAGATTTGATTTTGTGACTAAAAACCGCACTACTGTTTCTATTTTGTTAAGTTATCGGTAGTGTCTTGGTTTTGCTACAGTACTTAATGCTTCCATTTTGATTCTACTTTGTGCCCGCTAAAATATTAATGTTCTGTGGAAAAAATACTGCCAGTGTCACTGTCACTTGTGTCACCGTAAAAAAAAACTACGACAGAAAACTTGGAATCTGATTGAACGTAATTTTCATTTCCAGAGATTGTTACGTAAAATTTAAGATGTTTCAGGTAATTAGCCGTGCAGCGAGTTTATCTAGAGCTCCGCTGTCTAGGTAAGTGTATTAACAGAACAATCCCCAGATTAAATTCAATTGCTCATACAAATAGAACTTAACAGCTCAAGCCAATTCAATGACAGCAAGATTTTGTTTTTAGATCCTTGCCCGCATTCTCAACAACATCGTTCCTCAATGATCGCGATCAACTTAGTCGACGTGAGGCGCCCATGATTGAAAATGATGTTGCGGTCGCAACGCCAGGTGAAGCGCAACAAAGAAGTATTTTGGAATCAACCATTCAGGTTCCAGTTAAGGTGAGATTGGTTTCGGTCTGAGTTGGAATTAAAAGTATAAACAAGGTGGCATACCGATTGTTAAGAATCATTATAATCCGTTTCAATTATAGGTATATTATTCTGACAATGTTGACTTAGTTTTAAAACCTATTACAGACTTATTGTGATAGAAACTCCTGTCTTCAAAGACATTAATAAGTAATAAGCCTTGATCTTGCCTGCAGTTAAATACTGTGTACTGATTAAACTTCAGAGGTACTTGTAAACTTGAAAAGAGTGGGTTATAACTAATATTTGATATTTATCATTGCTTAACTATTAAAAAATATTTGTACAATGCTTTCCAGGTGGATCTGACCCCTGTCAGTGGAGTTCCAGAAGAACATATTGTGACCCGTCGTGTGCGCATCTACCAGCCTCCCAAGAATGCCATGCAGAGTGGCACCAACAACATCCATCATTGGGAGATGGAGTTTGACAACCGCCAACGCTGGGAAAACCCCTTGATGGGCTGGACATCTTCTGGTGACCCACTATCCAACATGAAAGTAGTCTTCACATCTCCTGAAGAGGCTATTGAACACTGTGAGAAGAACGGATGGTGCTGGTTCCTAGATACCCCTAAGATTGACAAACCAGTTAGGCCTAAGAACTATGGACTTAATTTCTCATGGAACCGACGTACCAGGGTGTCTACGAAGTAAAAATGTTAGTAAAATTCGATTATTCTGTTATTTTAGCCAAGATTATTTAATATACGAAGGATTTGAAATCATTTGGATTTGAAACCCTCTTAATTTTTATTTTTATTCAAAATTAGAAGAGTTAAATGTCCATTACTAAATAAATAGCTACTGTTGAGTTTATCGTGGTTTATTTTCTTGAGGTTTTTTTACAAACTGCATTTCTACATGAATAAGTATTTTTCAATAATTAATCAGTTTATTCAGTACCACCTTTGAAGGTGCAATATTTGGTTTATGTTTCCAATTAATGTTTTTTCCACTTATTTGGGTGGGTGTATAAATTAAGTTAATTAAAAGATAGCTTAGTATTTAAAAAAAATTAAAATAATAGTTCAATTTATATCTTAAAGAGCTGCTCTTCTAGAACAAATGGAGCAACATGTTGCGGAACATGTCCCTCAGCAACTATGTGGTATATCCTGAGACACGCGGAACATTATGCAGGACACACTATTCAGTGCTTATAGAGGAGCTCGTGGCTAAATAATAACAGCCGCTCGGGGTCGATCATTAGATTAAGCTGTGCTTGCCTAGGGTAGGTAGTCACCCATCCACAGACCAGGTTGGTCTGTGGATGGGTGACTACCCAATATATACCGAGTTTCGCCTGTGCCAGAAAAAAAGAAAATGCAACTTTTTCTATATTTTCATTTAATCATAGTTTTCAACATGGTTAATTTATATTTTGTACCTCGGAAGAAAATCATATTTCGCAGGTCTCATTTAAAGTTTTTATTTACATATAATACAATTTAAACATATGTTACACAAATCGAACCATGCTCAACACATGCTTTAAACATTGCAATTTCACTAACTACAATAGTTTTACATGTACATCGTACATAATTATAAATTATAATTAAAGTAACCACTAACAACCTCTCAAGATTATAACTATAGATAAAATTATGAAAAATTATTGCATCTTCTTCATTATTTACATAGTAATGAACAATATTGAGAAATATTATATATTCTATTAGAACAATTTTATCATGCTTCTTCCTTTTAGAATTCAAAATATTTAATAGTGAGTGTGGTTTGTTGAAATATCAAAGGGTTCAAAGCAAATGGTGTAAAACTTGTCATAAAGCGAGGTGGTACAAATTCTAGTATGTTACAAGGTGTCAGCATCTAAAATTCTAGCATAATCTGATACAGGCCTCGAAAATTCTAAGTAAAAATGAATTCAAAAGTTGGTCAAGAATATAATTAGTAAATTGAGATAATTTTTTAAACAAAATAAGTTTGGTCCTTGCTAAATTGGAAAATATTTGGGGGTTTTAAAATTTACCTGCTCAAGTATACTTCTAGAGAAATCTTAAAATTTTCTTTTTAAACTTTTCTTTTAGAAAAAAAGCTAATTCTATAGTTATTATGAACTATTTAAAACCAACGCATCAACTTTTTATTGAATGCTTTACAATCTTCCTAAGTAAATTCTCGTCATACGTGTATTATCGGTTCCAAAAGTGATTTGTGGCGGTAATTGATTCGCCAACAAATAAAATGTAATCACTTTTCGGGCCGATTGTACATAAATGCAGCTAAAATATAATTTGAAAGCACTTGGTGCGCCTATATATAGCAACTCGTTAACACTAATAGCAGCTAATGTTACAACTATAAAACAATCAACAAAAGTAACATGTGGACGGGCTAAATATTAACAAATTATACACTTTCGCTTAATGAGACTTCATACATGTATAAAATTATATAACACTTGAAGTAATCGGTAATTATAATTTACATTGTAGGCACATAAGTTTATAATCAATGCAATTAAATATTGTAGGGAAATAGCAGATAAAAAAAGAAAAATTATAAACAAAATGAAAGTGTCTTTTACAAATAAATACTAATGTAACGTCAAAAACTAACTACGTAATATTTCAATACCTATTGAGATTTGTGCGAATATTTGCCCATTTTGTACATGTCTGTATGCATTTAGCTTGCCTTGGTTGTGCGAGAAAGGAATCTGGTTACTAAATGTAATTTATGTAGGTATTAAGGTGGGAGTAATGATTTATATCAGAAATAGCATTTCCAAAAAAAAAAACAATGTCGACTTTGGTCAGATTATTGTGCATAAGTGTACTTAAATTTGCCTTTCGTCGTTGCAAATCAGAAGTGGAATTCATAAAGACTTCTATGAACACTGACATTCGATTCAAATTACAATGCGTTTGTGAAAAAGCAACAACTCTACCGTTTTTAGTTCTAAATCGTTGTTGTGGATACCTACATGAAACTTGTCGAATAAATAAAATTGTGAGGTAATATTATGATTATTTGGGTTTTAACCATTGAATTTTTAACCATTTTAATACCCTCTTATTTTAAATATCTACCTATCATGTCAAAAAGATTAAAGCTCTATCGAGATCATATTGACTAGTAGGTAGTTAAGACTATAATAATTATTTTTTGTCGTAGAAAAAAACTACATAGGTAATTAAAATAATCTACGTCTACTTACAGCTGCACATGTTATAAAATAAATCGCTAAGAAACTGACCATTTCGAATCTTGCAAGTTGAACATTTCTATTACAGTAGTCAAATCTACCTACAGCTGTAGAATTTTGGTATTATAGAGAAGTGTATAGTAAAGGTCGAGACAAGTTAGGGGTCGAGCCTATTGGTATGTATTCTTAATTACTTTTCATATGGTGGTGGAAGTTTTGAATCAAATTCATAAATACCTTACGTAGTTTGAAATATCCACCCTGTATACTACATTACTATTTTAAAGTACTATAAGGGAGCTGTTTATTTTTACTTAAAGTCTTGACGTTGCCACGCCTTTTCCACAACCTGAGTATAAAAATTCTGCCTGGATATTAGTTATAGCATTTATGTATTTAATAATACAGATTTTAAGAGAGACATATACCAATTGATTTTATATAAATGAGGAAATAGGAGGTTTAATTACATTAGATATATCAAGCACACTTTTCCCTAAATAATATGGCAACATACTTAAAATTATACATAACAACATGCCCTCCATTTTAATACTCATAATTATATTAGAACCAATATTTTGCAAATACTTAATTTCTAATAATCTTCAACAATATAATGGCATATGATCTGGAAAAATGCATCTATTTTAGAAAGCCTGAACTCACTGAGACGATAAATCTATGATGATTAAGTTATTTGTAGGTAAGCCGCACACCAAACAAGCATTAAGGCATTTAATATAACTATTTTGTAAAATTAAAATAGACTAAAAAGTTCACAACGATACGTGAAAATATTCTAGCCTTTAATTGAATTTGAGTGAGGGTTTCAATTGTGTTGATCACAATGATTATAATTTATAAAGATACGAATTGAGGGATAACATTATCAATATTGAAAAGCAAAAACATACAATACAAAACACAAATTAAACGAAAATGTCACCCACAGTAATATTAACTTTTTTACAACTATGTTCTCTGTGGAGTTCCCCAGGGTAATATTTTAGGCACGTTGCTATTACAACAGTTTATTTATTGAACCATACCATGATAATATCGGTATTATTTGTATATTTATGCCACGAAAAGAACGGTCAAAATATAATTTATAGTGAAAACATATTGTCGCTTTGTCAGAATCTTATCATAAACAGAATTAGTATTATGCCTATGATTATTATTTGGTGTGCAGCTTGCTTTCATGAGTTCCATTTTATTAATTCTATCGACATGGTGACATCAGTCATTCTCATATACAATACTATTTACAACAACAAATTGATTTACATACAACTTGATAATGGCCTCGCGTATCTACTTAAATAAATATTAAAAATTTATTTAAAAAAGAGCTGTCTTACCGAATTTTGGATCGTAGAAAAAGGATCTGGCAAGTTTCTATTTAGTTTTAGAATAATCGAAATCTATGAAATAATTAGTCGAGAGAAGTTTGAGGATGACAATCTTGTAATTATGTATAAACTTCACGTGTAGTTATTTTTTTAAAAACTCCTTTCCCATAAATACATCCTATTTTCTGGAGTTTAGTAAATAGGTAACGCGGTAGAATTTAGGCACATATATTAATAGATAAATCTGCGATTTCTTTTTGTATTATAGTTACGAGTCTTAGAAATCTTCAAAAAGCTAAAAACCTACATAAATCCTTGTTTTCTACAATCCAAAAAACCGGATTCAGCAACATTAATCTATCGAAGCGTCTACAAACCAATGTTACCTAATAAACCTATCTGCGTGTAATACAACTTGCGTGGCGCATTTTAGCGCAGTTCAGTATCGTAAAGCTTATTGAATTCGACGAGATACTAATGCAAACGTTATTGTAACGACTCTGGAAGTTTCCGGTTAGTACTGTATTTAACTATCTATTATTATAAAGTGTTGAGATAAATGGGCACATTTCAAAATCTACCAGTAAATAACAAAATTAAATTACTCGTGTCCTAACGTTTACTGGTAGATGTACAGAAACGGGGTCATCTATCTCAACGTATCCACCATAATGACAACCGCGAACAGGGCTAGTTAAATTTAAAAATCACAATTATTCGCCGGAACACTGCCGGTTGGAGAGTCAATGGGGATCGTTCGGTTCGGGAACGTCCTGGGGCAGAGCTCGGGGCGCGAGCTCGGGAGTCGGAGATCAGCTGGGGCGCTCGTCCGACTCGCGGTGCACCAGCACGCGCACCAGCGTGGGGGGCGGCGCGGGCGGCGGGGCGGGCGGCGGGGCGGCCTGCCCGGGCGGGGCGTCGGGCGACGCCTCCGTCACCAGGATGCTGACCTCGCTGTTGGCGTGCGGCGACGGCGTGCGCGCGCGCTCCGGCGGCGTCACGCGCCGCATGCTGCTGCGCCGCGAGCTGCTCAGCCGAAGGGAACCTGAGGGACGTCACACACAACACCATAACACACCACTTCCCAAATTGTTTGTAGTTCCTAGGAGTTTATTTCAGTGTTTTCATTGAAGTGCTTCAGTTGAGGTGGTAAAGCCATCTAGGTAATCCTTACATGATGTCTATTTTTATTAAACCAAGCAAACTTCTTGAAATTTCGTTGATGTGGTTTTTGGATTATTTCATTCTGTGATCCAAATCGGGTGCCGCTTGCACAGTAACTTAGAAAATGTATCTTGAATAGATCAACTAAGGCAACACAGAACGCCACAGACTCAACGGTGTAACCTCCGGTAGAAGTAGCTCGGTAATAATGAAGGTGGCACCTACGCCAGCTAGTGTTAATTTCGTGTCATCTATTGTGTTGATCAGTGCGATCGAGTGTTAACACCTTTGCCAAATAGGCACTGTCAATTTAATAAAATACAGAATTGTACTTACGGACTCCTGAGTTGCATTAAAAGTGAAGGAAAGACTATATAGGGAAACAAACTACTCAGACTTACACACTACATGCCGGACATTCACTTACAAAGATACCTATAGCTACAGAAGCGAGAATCTGGGGTATCTACTACTAAATCATGCAAAAGCACTACGTCCTGAATACTTTTGAAACTGTTCTTGGGTATGCTTGTAAGACACGCCATCTAAAAACTGAGAAATATAGGTGAAATAGAAACTCATTTGAAATTGATTTGAGTACCTAGACGGTTTGTAGAATTTAAAAAGCCAATCAAAGCTTCAATCACTTAAAATTTTGAATCAAATGAATTTAGGTAGGTACCTAAGAAGTTTAGGACCGAGTGGTTGGTTCTGAGGCTACTCTTTGACTACAAATACATATATTTCCAGTAAAACAGGCACAAAACAATCAAACGAAAGCAAACACTCAAGAAATGACTAAATATTGTTTTTAGGTTTACTTTCCGAGTCCATTTACTAAAGGATTGGGGAAAAATTTAAAGACTGGTGACTAACCACTCAGTGCTAGCCAAGTCTTAGCTGAGCAAGGCGTTGCGAAAGGAAACTCATTGCATAATACTATTTACTGCACAAAACTTTAAAAAACACAATGCAACGCGTTACCCAGCCAAACCGAAGTCTAATCAAAAATGCATCTATTTCTAAACCTACTGAGGAAGAGACACGGAAAGCAAAACATTACATATGAACCTGCTCGTTTCGGGCCGGTCTCTTCGTCCATGGCGTCCTGATGCCGAAGGAAGATCGGCAGCCCGTAGGCCGAGCGCCTTCGGGGCGGCGCCGACTCAGAACCACTTGGCTGTACCACGACAAATGTTACTAGCTTTAAAAATTAAGAGGATAGGAGCCGGAGACCGATATTGCCAACGCTGGATATGACCGGTGTTGTGGGATTTACCTAGGGCTCTATATGATGAAGACAAGCAGCTAAGATTCCTCCTGGAGGAATCTCTCCGCATGTATTTTACTAAGAAATTAAACTTGACTACCGTTCTGAAAATATTAAATAACTAGAAATAGAACAACGTCAACTTGACTACTTAAATTACCAACTACTCCGGCGGTTTCTTTTCTATAAATAAAATCGTCTAATCTATCACCAAGGACTAGGACGATGTTTAAGCATAATCGTGTATCTGATCTGTGTGTGTAGAAATATTAAGTGTGTAGTGTAAAGTGTCGACTGCCCGTCAAATCTAGCCCCTGTACCGAGGCTGGAGTACACGGAATTAGTTATAAGTTTGGTGCCATTTGAACCGTTAAACGGCCAACCCAGACGCTGGGGCATATGGAACTGCCCCGGTACTGAGTCACATGGGAATGAGTTTTCCTTTTGGAAGTACTTTATGTGGTCGGTACTCACCTGTTCTCCGGGCGCGGCCCCCGGCAGCAGCAGGAGCGGCAGGTTGAGCCACGCTCCTCCCAGCTCGCTGATGTCGGACGCGTCGGAAGCGCGCGACGACTTGCGACTGGACGCGTGCGATCCGCGCCGCACGTGCAACAGTGCGCTCAGCCGACCACCCCAGCCTCCCCCGGGGGACCACTTCGTGCTTTCTTCTTCTTGTGAGGGGCTGCGGTTCTTACGCCTGGAATTGTGGTAAGTGATTCTTGTTTTTCATCTTACTTTTCAAGGTGTTCGATGAAGTGTTGGTGCAAATTATAAACGGACTTTTACTACAGTTTAAAAGATGATCCAATGTTCATGTTTTTTTATTTCTTTGGCCTTTATTTATTCAAACTAGTCTATTACATTAGTCCGTCCCCAAAACTCCACACCGTTCACCACTCGAAGAGTAAGAATGCTTTCATACTCACTTGACATAATCTCTAAACGCCCGCTGCACCGTGCGGGCCGCCTTATCCTCTCTCTTCCATATCCTAGTCGAGGACACAATCTCCAGCTCTTTCCTCGTCGGGAACTGCTTCTTGAACTTGATATCCATCTGTTCCTGCAGCTGTCTGAATGTGTCCGTCTCTTCAACATGCCCCAGAACATGTTTGACCAGGGAATGGAGTATATCTAAACAATGAATCTTGTTGCCTTTCGCGATCGGCAGATTAAAACTGACTAAAGCCACTGTATTTGGTTTGGAAATTCCTAGCGGAGGGTCTAAGGAAGCTATGAAGTCTGATAGTTGAGCGAAACTTATGAATTGGGTTGCATGGGGGTCGTATCTGGAAAGAAGAATATTTGTGTATTAGTTTTTTGATACTCAAAAATGATGACTGCAGTAGTTTAAAATTGTTTCGAATAAACATAAGATTGCAGGAATATCGGTCGGTTGAATAGATCCTCGATAAAACTGCTGTTATTCAAAAAACAAACTAACCTACGTACGACACGTGCTTGCTCCTTAAATACATTAATTTCCGTAGCGAACAAGAACCACAAAATAATTGCTAAATACCTTACCCACAAATGATGAGGTTAATGCCTAGCAATAATTGTTTGAGTAACTTTTAATGTGTTGAGCTGGAGCCGGGATCGAGATAGATGGCAAGATTTACGAGCTTCTCTTTACGACGTCATTTGTGTTTAAAGTGTCCGTTCTGAACTGTCGTAATTGTAAATAGCTCTAATAACTATAAGTGGCCTATTGGTTACAGAATGGTTTAATGTTGGAAGTGGTGAGCCAAGTACCTATAATCAGCGGAATTTCGTTGATGTGCCGTGATTATGTAGGTACGGATATTTTATTTCAATCAGAAGTTAAATAACATGAAATCTTAAAACATAATTGTGGCGTCAATGGACAATATGACTGAACCAGTGCTGGTGTCAATTTGTTGTAGTTACGAGGAACGAAAGAATATAAACCATTTTGTATTATAAGCTGATAAAATGATTGTCAAGTACATGCAAATGTACTCACTTCGACCACCGTATATAGAACATCTCGAGATCATCCTCCACGATGCCAATCTCTTCCTCCTGATGCGCCTGGTTGAAGTTTTCGAGGATGATGGCGATGTACATGTTGATGACAATCATGTAGCTGATGATGATGAACGACGTGAAGTACGTGATGGCCAGTAGGGGGCTCCCGCAGTTGCCGTTCTGGCCAGGATGCTCTCCTAACTCGCATTCAGGAGGCTGGATCATGAGGGATTCTAGTACATCGTTCCAACCAGCTGAGGTCATCAAACTGGAATGTGGAGAGAACGAATAGTCATTGTTGAGCCAAGAGAATAAAATGGTGTGTTGAGATCCACAAATTACAACACAGCCAGTAATGATTTTCCGCCACCACGAAACATTCTTGAATAATATCGACGACAACGGGACAAGCATTATATTGTACCTAGCTACAATAAGTACCTGTTTGTGCAATAATACTCATAGCAGCTCATTCAACAAATCATAACAGAGGTCTTTTGAAAAAAATCGATGGTAGGTAGTTGAGCCCAGAAAGTGTCCACGTTAATCGCGGTATCAGTGTCGTTGTTTATGTCTTCAAAGTTGTCAGTTTAGATATACGGACATTAGAAACATCAACTACTAGTGTATAGTCTGGTAGAAACTTACCGAAAAAGCAACTGCATGCTTCTCCCGAAGGTCTGAAAGTTAACGATGTCGTTGAGCGCGCCCTGCTCCTTGACGTGGCCGAACACGGACATGCCGATGATGGCGTAGATGAACGTGATGAGGGCCAGCAGCGCGCCGATGTTGAACAACGCGGGCAGTGACACCACTAGCGCGAACAGTAGTTTTCTAATGCCCTTAGCGGCCTGGAAGAAAGATAGTGAGTGTTGTTACATGAGATAACATAAGAGAACAGATGATGAGTACCTACTGTCAAAACAGTATCATAGTGCATAGTTTAAGCTCCATTTAATAAAAGGGTTTAAAATTCTGGGTTGCTGCAAAATTCCTATTGGAATAAAAGCCCACTCGGCGGTCACGCGTCCAACCACTAGAAAAATGAGGCTGATTTGTTTCAGATAGTTCTTTTCAGAGCCTCTTTAGTCTACTTAAAGATAAATGTGGTGGATAACGGAACTGAATGTACATAGTTTCTAAAAGACATGACTGCATCCCAGAACAGCAAAACAGTACTTACTTTAATCAGTCTTAAAATTCTCCCTATCCGGAACACCCGGACGACTCTCAGCAAGGTGGGCGATATGGGCAGGTCGATCATGATGTCTTCCATCAGGATGCCCAGGATCGAAGCCAGCACCAGCAGAAAGTCGAACACGTTCCACGGCACCGTGAAGTAGTGGTACCGAAGACCTACTATTTTTACTATCGCTTCTGTAAGGTTTAAAGTCGTTAGGAGCAAAGAGGATGATTGTGGGTAAACTATAAGCGGTAACTGCGCCATACCGTCAAACTCAAATCAAGAAACATCATGGTTCTTGAAGGTTCAATAAGTCAAGTTTAGTGTGTGTAAAAACACGATGATTCGTGTTCATTCTATGACGATCTAATGGACTTTAAAAGAATTGAAGGGTCTGGCGCTGTTGATACTAAATAGATTGAAACGATTATCGTACCTAAACCAAATACAGTCGTGAAAAACGCATTACTAACTTCTAATATAAAGAAAACAGAATGCGGTTGATCATAATGTTCTATGCCCATAGTGAGCATATTCAGAAATATTAAAACGAAAATGGCGATCTCGAATCTTCGCGAATTCGAGAGATCGTAGAACATCGCTAAGAATTGATTCCTCGGCCTTTTTATTACTTTCTGGGGCTTTTTTCTACCGAGTTTCTTCATTGCTGTATAGTAATGCTTTTGACTCTCGGTAAGGAACATTTCTAAAACTCCGCCTTCGTACTGAAAAGGGAATTGATAGCATTAACACTGGACAAAAGTATTGAACACAATAAGGTTGGAATTATGAATGAAAAATAAATTACCTTCTTCTTGAGCATGTTAAAATTATCTATAATTACTCCTATAAACAGATTAAGGGTGAAGAATGAACCGCATACGATGAAAATGACAAAATAAATATATGCGTAGATGTTGGCTTCTCTCGCCGGCTGTAAGTCTACTCCTCGTGCGTCCACAGCGTCGGCCATCACCTCCATCCAACCCTCGAATGTGGCTACTTGAAATAACGCCAAGTAGGCTATGCCCACGTGGTCGAACGATATTTTCGAGTTGATCCAAGTGAAATTGTTGTAATAACATTCCCATTTATCGTTCACTATCTAAAATCAAACGGAAACCATTAAAGACTCCATAGAAAAAAAAAAAAATATTGGTCTTTATGTAGAAATACTTGCCTCTAATGGTAATAATTCCCCTTCATCATCGACGCACTTATAAAACTTCCCACCAAAAAACTGCACTCCCATGATAGAAAATATTAACCAAAACACTAGACACACTAACAATACGTTGAAGATACTAGGTATCGCGTACATTAGAGCGTTCACTACGATACGCATCCCCTGCCACCGCGATATCGCTCGCAACGGCCTCAATGCACGTAAAGTTCTTAACGATCTTAACACTTTTAGGTTTTCATTTTCTTCTATCAACAAACTGAATACTGAAACCTGAAAGCGGAATTGAAGCGTTAAAAAGAGAAGTATGAAAGAGTCAATAAAAAATGTATGAAGAATTGATACTTACAAAAACTATAGTAAAGTCTAATAGCGTCCAGAAACTAGTGAAGTATCTGAAGAACCCCAACGCTATCCACTTTAGAAACATCTCGATGATGAAGATCATGCAGAACCCCAAGTTGGTCCAGTACAGTATTTTCTTCAACGGCTTGTTTTTTTCAAGGTGGATGTCTTCGAAGCAGAGGGTGATGCTGGACGCGAAGATCAGCACCAATACGAACCACTCGAAGGCTGGGGTGTCTACGTACCGCAGGATGTAGGTTCGGAGAAACATCCAACGTTGACCCAAGTTGGTCTGAATACATGCATCCCAACAAGAACTCCTAAAAGGACAGCGTATTTGCATTCAGTCGGGTCACAAGCAACTATTACAACCCTGTACCTACCTACATACTTCTGGATATCCTAAATACGTAGAGTCGTGATTCTAATTTCGATCCCTGGAACCTTTTATTTGTTACCTTGGTTCCGTAGTTTTGTAGGGATATTAGTACAATTAATGTTGTGAAGCAATGGTCATAGCAAAAAAGTTAGATGAGTTACATAATAATTACATTACATTACGGGATGCATTAGGTAGTTAAGAAGTGCAAAAGGTTAAGAGACATACACAACTCGTAAGGGCATGAAGATTAATGTCAAAGGAAGAAGAGTTAATCGTAAAAATCGGTTTTCAAAAGGCTTGGATAACTACCAAACTCCTACAATAGAAATGGAAGCGAATATGGCATTGAGCATCGAGACATTCTTGAATGAATACATACGCATCGTAACATTGGCGAGGGAAACAGTTCTCGGGTACTTTCGGCTCTTTCTGTTTCCCAAATCCGGGGAAGTTTCCCATCGCATCAACATATTGACCCTGTGAGTTTTTTCTCCCACCTACGGTTAATTCATCTACATATGAGACTAAAGTTTGCCACGGACGCTTCATGTCTTCGTCATTTCCTTTGTCTGGTTCCTTACTTAGGTTGTTACTTGGCAGTTGTTCCCTGGGCTGGTGTTGCCTCTTCGGCTTTTCTGGCGTTGTTCTACTTGACAATTGTGCCATTTCATAGTGTTCGTTTTCATCTGAAATTTTTATTATATCCGAGTTTTTTATTTGCCCGAAGTATACAAAGAGATCTGTCTATTACACGTTTCTACGTGCATTAAAATGATCCAATAAATAGACTTCTGTACCTAAATCTGTATAAAAATTAACAATTAAGTAGGTATTATAACTATAACTATTACAAAAATATCGTACCTCTCGAATCAGATGGCTGCGTGTGATATCCCGAAGACATCTGGTTCAATAACTTCTGAGCGGCGACTTGCTCGGTCGGCGAAGTTGTGACGTCAAGATTTTCTTTCGAGTCTTCCCTAATACTAGTTATCTTATGTTCGGCCGCCAAGTCACGCACGTCTTTTAAAGTTTCTTGACTGCCGTGGTTAAAGTTGTTGGGAGCTTGGTAAAGCTGTGGGTACGCGATGTCGGAACCTACTGATATTGGCCTGAAATATTTTTGTAAAGTTAGATAACAGGTCTTGTGAACAAGTTTGAGATATCGTCGATTTAAATTCTTACTTTGAAGTATACGGCTTATCTCTTGAGTAGGTATGTTAATTCTAATCTTTAATTTAACAAGAAATTGTCATTATTCAGTTTAACTTCTCGTTTCTTATTTTTGATAAAAAATAGTTTTACATACCTATTTAACGCTTCTTGATAACTATGACTATAAATATTGTCGTGTGGGAACAGGATAGTCTCCTGTATCGATGCAGAGTATCTCTGCTCGCTCGGTATCGATGGTATCGACACCTTTTTCTCCTTTATGGCTTGCTGTTGTGTCATAAATTCGTTAACTAGCTCTTCTAACTTAGATTTTTTGTCAGTCTCTTTACTTCTCGATATAAGGAAACCCTTTTTTCTTACTATAGAACGTATTCTATCGAAACTTTTAGCTAATTTTGAATCTTCACCAACTTCCTGAAAATTGTTAATGGGATCATTACCGTTCTTACTTATACCGTTATGTTTTTGAATAAGGTTCACTTTCCTTTGCTTCTTCAGGGGTACTATCTCACTAATATCTGCGGTGTAGGCGGCGTTTATCGTACACATGCGTCGCACAGACGCCTCGCTAATGAAGAATGGATAATGGCGCCGACGAACGCCTACGCTGCGCGCCCGTTAAACGGTAGTGCGATATCATCTTCAGGCATTGCAAAAAGGGATTGTAAAGAATGGATGTCTGGCGAGAAGCGACAACGTATAGGTATTTGCCATTATGTACTTATGATATTGGATTGAATTTTATCTTTTTGTGCATAGGTAGCTTCGATACCTAATGAAAGACATTTACAATGAATCATTGAACAGATATACAATCTCAACTTCAACTGTTTAATATACAAATACAAAATGACATAGACAATTTGATGAACAACAAAATATAGTTACTAACCTCCTTCTTATTCTTAAGTTCCTCACTATTGAAGCTGTTGAGCAGCAAGGCAAGGAAGAGGTTGAGCACCATAAAGTTGCCCATGACGAGCGCGGGCAAGAATATGAAGAAGCAAGTCTCTGCCCCGTTCTCCTGCTCCGCGCGCATGCAGTCCCATAGAGGCTCAATCCACTCGCCGCATAGGATCCGGAATATCATCATGAAGGAGTGGAAGAAGTCATTGAAGTTCCACCTTTGTACGTTGATGAGTCAGGATTGTCAGTTAATACATTGATAGAAAAATCGCTGATAGAGATGAACATTTACATGCAATAGAAGAGATCTTACAGGATTAAGAATAGAAATAAAAAACACTAGAACTACTCAATGGAAAAGAAATAATACACAAAGAAGTAACTTAGTATTCTGTTATAATACTAGCTGCAAAAGTAAAGTTCTGAATAAATGTCATGCAATATCTGATGAAGTCATACCTGGGTACTGGATCCGGGTCGAACTTATCGGGCGTGTACGACTTGGAGAAGAGCTGCATACCGATCACAGCGAATATGTATATAACTATCACTAACACGAACGTCAAATTACCAAGAGCACCGATTGTCGATATTATAATACTCAATAACACTTTCATTGTAGTCCATGATTGAGCTAACTTTAACACTCGTAACTGAAACAGAGTTAATTAATTATTAAGATGGGTTCTACTTCCAGATGTGAGGTTTTAATTACCTAGTAAAATTAGAAAAAAAATGAGGCTATCTACAGTTAGTTTAACTATTATACCTGAATTGTGGAAGAAGATGACACACCTAATCATTATAATTAAAACACAGAAAGAAAAAATAATCAAAGTTGGACATTAAGTTCGTAGATATTTCCAATCCATAAAATTCTGCAAATGCATAAGTAAAGTTTTTTTTTAATGACTTACCAAACGAAGACCTCGCAACACTGATAGGCCATCGACGAGCTCAAATATTAGATCTAGAAGGCTTGCTGACACTATAATCAAGTCGAATATATTCCAGCCACACGCAAAGAAGTCTTTGCTCATCGCCATCACTTTCATAATACATTCTAATGTAAATATCGACGTGAACACCTGAAAACCATTAATTACGTTACTTTTTATTATTTGAGTTTAAGTGAATGTAATAAAGCATAATTATGTCGGATGGACGTAAAGAGTAGTAATATTAGTTTCTTGATATGATTAGAAGCCATCACAATGATTTCTCATGAGTGTATGTACGGTAAAGCGTTGATTACCTTATTTCCTATATCTAAGGCCGATCTAACGTTCTCACTCATCCCATGATGCTCTAACGCAAGGAAGAGTGTATTGAGAACAATGCAAGTTGTAATGAACAACTCGAATAAGGGATCCTTCACGATCCCATACAAACAATTCTGGAACTGCAGCCAGCCTTCATAGTCTATACAGCAAGTGACGCAGCACTCACAATTTCTATCCACCAGCTCATCTGCCAGAAATTTCAAACCAGTCACCAAAATATACACACATACAATAACAACAAATATCACACTTATACGTCACGAACAGAAGAAAGAAAGAAGTGAAGAAATAGATCAATTAGAATAAGCGAAAGCAGAGTGAGGCAAATTCAAGTTTCATCGATGCAAAGCTTTCGTTTTACTGAATTAATCTATCACTTATCAAACATTAAACAACTCATCATGCATTGAAAGCGAAGTCAGGACAAAGAAAATATGCAGGAAAATTGCATAAAAATGCAAGGAAAACCAGCATGGTAGTACGAAAAATTTTGATATGCCAATTATGTGTACAAACGGTGCAGTTACCGGTACAGTGGTTACACTGAAAGTTCGACAAAACACTGATATGAATTTTGATGTTTCCAGATACGAATCGCATAAAAGTTATGCACAAGTGTTCAAAGTATTTGTTAAAGTAATTGATTGTAATGTGGAAAGACTTGAATGCGATTCTTGAGCTATGACAAGACGACAGCTAGTCAATCGCAGTCACCCTGCAGTCTTCCTGTGGGGACAGGGGTGGACTGGGGGGTAGAAGCGTTTGCGTCTGTGTTTACTAACCTGTGAAGTAAGTGCAATTTTGCTCGTAATTGCCCATATGAGTTTTGTGCGTGGCTGCCAATAAACTGAGCTCATTAATTTTCGTCGTCTCCGCTTGCGGGAGGTCGGGCGCGCGCTTGTATGGCCAGTCCGCCCCTGACGATATTAATGAGGGTAGAAGCGAGATTGCAACCGTGTCGTATTAAAATGCTCAATGAAGTGTTCCTCATTGAGAAGTGAAGCTACTGGTGAATGTTATCAACCATAGAATATAACTATTCCATCTCTTTATGATTTGAAAATAAATGAATTAAAATCGTAGAAATGGAATAGATATTTCTATGACATATTAGCAGTACCTAAAACTGTTTTAATTGCATAATGTAATTGCAGTATCTACAACTTTGGTAGCTTTTACGAGAGTGAATTTAATTATTTGATGTACTAAGTGAATGTATTTATACGTAAAGCTACCAAAGAATATTAATGTGAAACCGTTTGATCAGGAATTTAAATACACGAGTGTTTCGCAGTAATACTCTCCAATCAAACGGTTTACGTATTCGAGGATTGTTCAAAAATCAAAGTGGAATCTTACATAATGCTTCTGAAATCCAAAGAAAATATCATCTGTTGCAAATGAGAGTTGAAGAATAGTTAGAATTTTTAGAAGAAAAAGTACTTAAAGTCAAACTACCTAATAATTTAATTTAGAAAATTTAAAATTAACCTGTACACTGTAATTTCAATTTAGAAAAGTAGAAAATTGGAACGCAAGCATTTAAAGTTTGATAGATGTCGAAATCGAAATAATGAACTTCTAAGTGACGTAATTTTGACAAGAATTATTGAAGAACATGCAGAATTAGAGCCAATAAACTTACGTCCGTAATCTAAATCTACAAAATTAATTTTGCAAGTTCATTAATATCAAGAATTGTACCGAACCCCTATAAAATGCATTCGTCGTCATAGTATAGTTAGCCCTTCGTGTTTGCAAAGCGTTCATTCTGATACATAGTGGCAGCATCGTTTAGTTTCAGTGTTATTTGTCTCGTGCTTTTCAGTGTTGAAGCCGTGCCAATAAATTGGATTAGGTTGTGTAGTGCCATCAAATTGTTGAGTTACATTTGATTGCCTTCCAATTTCTCTATCACATGTGCCCGAATATGTTTTTGCAAACTATTCGTTTCGGAACCTTGTTGAATTTGATGGCATTACTGAACCCGAAAAGTTTTTAGGAAGTGAAAATTGTGCTAAAGTTCGAAGTAGATTTTACCTAGCACCACGATCTGGTTGAGGTAGTCAGGGTTCAGCGGATACTTGTCCTGAATGCTTTTCACAGGCTTTTTTGGTTTCACAGCAGGCTTTTCACCTTTTGTTGGTTGTCTAAGGTTTATATCTTGCGTTTGTGTGTCTTGGGTAACCTGTAAAAGCGGATATCTTTGGTTCGTCGTACGATATGTTTCAACTAAAATAGTTTCTGTCTCAACATATTCTATTTGATAACATTTTTAGATAACAGTAGTTAGCTTTCGGAGACAACGGCACTCGTTAGTTCTCGCAAAGATCTTCCCAGTGACGACATCTATCTATATCTTTTGTAACTAATGCGAAACCGAACCGACCCATTTAATGACATACCTGTTGAATCTGGGGCATTTGCATGGGCATCGGCATCGCTATCGGCGTAGGCATCGGTGTGGGCATCTGCATCGGCATTGGCATCTGTATCTGCATCGGCATCGGCATTTGCATTGGCGTCTGCATCGGCATCGGCATTTGCATCTGCATTGGCATCGGCGTTGGTGGGTGGTTTGGCGGTAGCGGCAGCTGCGGTATGAGCAGATGCCTCCGTGGGTGTGGGTGTGGTGCCTGGTCGTCCGACGTATGCTCTCCGTCATCGTGGTCATCCACCACACCCGAGTCATCTAGGGAAGACTCTCTGTTGTTGCTGTGGTCACTAAGCTGGCGACCCGCTGCACTTAGTGCACCTCGACCTGAGATATAAATAGTCCATTTAATAATATGGTAGAAAATATAGTTTTCTACAGAGTTTTCGAGTATATTACCTAGTTCCATTTCGATCTTACCAATAATAATTCGGAATTTTCCAACTGAAATATCGTTACCCCTAATAAAACTGTTACCAAATACATTTTCATATCTATTCCTTTCTCATCTATTACAAATTATGTTTGGAGAGAAAACTCTTCATCTTCTGTAGGAGCATCTGAAAATGTTTATCCAATAAGTTTCTGCTCAAGGAAAATATTAACATATTCGAGAGTAGTCGTTATTCGACGGCGAATCAATCTTTCTGTCGTTGTATCGCAAGATTTATATTAATATGGAAGCTTTTAGTCCGACGTGCGATATAAATGGTACAGACGTACTACAGAGCAGAGTCTGCTACATAATTATGTCGTATACAGGGTGTAGCTTATAATAAATTTAATATTAAATGTGCATAGAAGATTAGAAAGAGTATTTTGGACTCAATCCTTGTTTCAACAATTCTTTGTCTGTGATCATCGTTGAGAAATAGACAATTAAGCAGAGCTTTAATAACTTTGCTGATCAAGGTCAGGGAGCTTTTAAATTATTCAGCTCCAGTGTTTATGCCTCAGTCGAAAATTATACATTTTTTAAGTAATACTGAAGTATCAAACATCGGGATGCAAACATATTGAACCCTGAAAATAACATTTGACTCTATAAAACTGTTGGTCAAGTTCAAACATTTCCAATCCAATCTTTTACCTTTAGCTTTAGAACCTCAATAGTTCTTAGACAAATAAACACAGGCTGCGAAGAAGTATAAAATGATGTTGTACCTAATGCATTGTCTGGGTGCAAGGTGTGGGGCGGCGGCGGGGGCTGAGGCGCGGGCATCGGGGGCGGGGAGTTGCTCGGGGTCACAGACCGCGACCGAGACCGCGACCGGCGGTTAGCGTCACTGAAACAACATAGTAGCTGTAGAGAAAGAAAGAAAGAAAGTAAAAAGAAAATTGTCCTCTATCTGAAATGAAAAAGAAAATCATGAATAGTTCACGTCTTTTAAAATTATAGAAATTATTTAAAGCCATCTTGCACCGCAGATAACTAAATGCAAAATGCATTTCGCGCTGAACATTTTAAACATCCTTTTGTCTCCGTAAAACGATTGACAGAAAGAGAACGGTTTTTTAAATTAATTCGTTTAGAGCTGAAGGCTGGATTCTGGTGCAAGTTGTCTTGCCTGGGCCAGTTACAGAATATGATGAATCAGGCTATAAGAATTACTTGCAGAGATCTCTTAGTAGTTCGGTGATTAACAAACCATGTCACACACAAACACAGTTAAAATTCCGCGTTTAAAATGTGACCTGTAACTGGCCTGTACAAAAAAAAACACAGAAAACGAACTTATAAGGAAACCTTGAGCTTAATAACTGGAGCAGTAAACATATTACTACTGTTGCACATATAAATCAAAAAGTTTCAACCTGTCACAAATATACGGAGGTAAAGTCCAGTATTCCGTAACGTTAGTATGCAAGCTGCAGGCTTCATGTGACCTAACTTTATGGTAACATTAGTGTGCATTGTACACAAGTTGCCATTGCTCTAAATTCTAAATTGTATTCAGCACGCAGGTATGACGTCTTCTAACCGTAGTGTGCACGCTGTCGAAATGCGATCTAATATTAATCTTTAGAATACTTATCCTAGTCGTTTTTAGGAATTCATAGCTGTAACAAAACGCAAGGCTATTTCATTTATCAGATCTCAAATGTGTATGCGGCGTGTCTCCACAGACAATGGCCCATCTTCCATCTTGCGCTGCATGGCCTAACCCCTGCGCACTTGACGTGCTTATGACTGCATCAGCGAGCGGAGTTCGCATAGACGAATTTTGGGCCAACCGTATTTAAAAAAAAATTGCCATTGACACGCTAAGATTTATCTACAAGTAGGTGAGGAAGACAACCTCCTAAAACGTTTTGAGTCTAGGTTGTTTGTTATAGCCAAACCAAAACAAATAAAGAAATGAATATGAACAAAGCACAAAACCTGTGCTACCAAGGAGACCTTTATTCAACCTTTATATAATGCCAGTCCGTAAAAAAAGAATTGGAAAATTGTAATCAATGATTACAGACTCTTCTTCAATTACAATTTTAATTGAGAAAGACTGTTGTTACCTTTGTTACCCGCCTAAATAACTAGAGATACAATCCATCACCAATCAATACCGTCAGTAACTGAAGATACATCGTGGCATGTTCAAAAATGTATGGTCTCTCAAGTTCTGCCATTAATGGATACTCGGCTTAGCCGCAACGCTATGGTAAATGGTCCCGCAGCAAACAGCATTATCATGTAAATTCACGTGTTGACTCCGACTTTTCCGGAATTGGGTCAAACAGGTGAGCTGGCTTTCAAACGGAAATATGTATTGTGGATTGCGGGAACTACATTTGTCGTCGGCTTCTCTAGATTAATAGTTTCGCTTTACTGTGGCTGTAATGTGGCGAGTTTAGTATTTATTATATTAATGTAAGGAGTTGCTGCTTTAATATTTCAAGCGGAAAAGGTTAAGACTTTGTACAACTCGCTCAAAGAGTGTTGCGTCCAAGTGCTTTGAACTTTAAATCGGATCAAGTTAATGAAGTGCTTAGAGATTCTTCATTTAATTAAGAGCTGGAATGTAAAATGTTAAGTAAGGAAAACAAAGAAAGTTTGAGTTAACTAGCTAAAAGAAAATACAGATAGAAACGACAAACGCACCAATTAGATACGTACACATAAAGGAACCGTATCCTAATTTAATCATTGTTATCGTCTTATAGATATCTTTTTACTTAAATTCGAAATACGTTGGCTATAAATAGGTTCAATGTTGCTCCAGCAACGAGCTCATTTCATCTGTTTGACGCTTTCCTTAAATTGCTTTACAGTTCCCAATATGTCTCCCCAGAGACTTTACTCAATGGAGTTTCACAAAGATTGGATTACGATTGGCGAAACTCGATATAACTCCAACTCAATCGAGTTGCTTCAGTTATGTCATCTATGTTACTGGAAATCATATTTTGCATTTCTCGATATCATACGAGTATCTTCTGTACGTTAGAAATGTCATAGCAATATGTTGAGATGAAATCCGACAGTGCTCTTTGCTCTTCTTTAAAAATATCCCCGTCAAAAGATACCAATACTTCAAAGAGGTACTTTAAAATATTGAGTCTGTCTTTTAAGCCTGATGCTTCGGCTACAGTCTTTTGATTTTCGAGGCGAGTCAACAGCCAGACAGCAGACAAAGCTCGACAGAACCCAGACTAAACGAGCTTTTTCATTATCACCTCGGAGCTTACAATCTGCTACGGATCGGGAATCGTTTGGTTTTATTGAACTACGATTCATAATTGGACAACTGCGGATCGATTGAGATTACGGTTTTGTTGAAAAATTTTACAGGGTAGACGGTACTACGCCTATTTGGCATTGGTAAAAGATTGGCATTGGTATTAGAATATATACACTGTCTTGAATTGTCCAAAACATGGTAACTAAATTTGATTTCCTTCTATAAATAAAATTGAGTTTTCCGACTATCTTTGAAACTTGGCACCACAGCTAAAGCTTGTATGCCTCTTTCATAAACAAGGAACATCAGCTTAGTTCAACAAAGTCTGCCAATACAATACGGGGTTGCATTTCAGTCAACTTATCCCAGAGTTTTCTCTGTGGATGCAAGTAAACTCGTTCCGTAAGTAACTTTGTTGGCACATGCCGCGCTTATTTGATCCCCTAGTCGCGCACCTTTCACTCAGGTTTCAGTAAACAGATAAATTTCTGATTTTAGTTTGTTTTGCGATGTAATTACTGGGTGTTAGTGATATGTTGTTTTTAGTTTATTTACGGTGGAAGCCGTTGACTGAATCGGCATGTTTCTCATCTTGGCTTTTGTGATTCATTGCTTTGGCTTCTATTTAGAAATTGTCTTTAAAAATAGCTGTAAACTTCGAAGTTGATGAATTAATTAAAAGAATCTGCGTTGAAAGAACCACGTTTTTTATCTGTATTTCTTCATCCGTTTTATCATCTTTTAAAGCAACGAGCTGGTTAAATTCAAAGCCTCTCACTCAGAATTCATGGCTTATTTCGAGTACAAAACGCAAATCCGTTGAATGTTATCGCTCATAAAGCAGATATTTATTTTTTGTGGAACGTCGGCGGCGAAGTGTCCCGTGGCTGACTCAGATAATTCCTTGCTCGTCCTAATTCCAGGCTTAACTTCGTGATAATCCTGCCTTTGGAATCTTGTTAGTTGCCTCCTCGCTCTTTGACTGCATTCCTTTGTTTGTCTCTGTGTTTTCTTTGTATAATTACTTTGTAGCACGAGATTTGTAATTAGTTTTGTGACACGCTTGTTTTAGAGACAACTTTAATGCTTGCTACGGAGCTTATTTTGATTTGATTGGCTGAGTGTGATTTGATGCCTGTGTCAATCTTACTTTGATGATTTTCTGTATATTCTAGGAGATTTTTCCAACGAATATTTTGATTTGAATTCCGTTTATGAACATGTGGCTCAGCAGCTGTTGATTTAAAAGTTATATTCATCTAAAAGCTCAATTTATACTAAAAAGTTATCCAATCCATTGCCATCTTAGATTGATGTGCCATTAATGATGAAAAAACACAGATCATCAAAAGTATTTGCACTTTTGATGATCTGTGTTTTTTAAAAAAGTTTTAATCTGCTATTAGTCCGAAGCAAGCGGGACAATTTCACATGCAGCGAGTACCGCAAAACGCTGAATCTCGTTTAAAAGCGAGCTCGATATCAAAGCGAATGCATCGTTGATATACTTCACTTGGCAGCTGACATTGCGATGGCTATAGCGTGGTAGATACGGTATCTGTAAAACGTCCGTATACTGGCCTTTCATGCTTAGAGGTATCTAACTATATATTGTTGTCAAAATCACATTGATCTTTATGCGCGTAGAAAGAAGGTTGATGTTATAGGTCGCTATCACTGACAAGTCTGCCAAGATTACAGTGATCTTTATTTCTGTGAAAATAAGATTGTTTTTGGACTGCAGCTGTCAGAGGTAAACTGTGAAACGACTGTTGAGCCGTATGCCGTCGATAGCTTCCCAACAATCAACAATTGTCGATGTCACGCTTGATTCGCTTTATTGCTGAGTTTTTAAAATATGAATATGGAACGTTTCTTTTTTTTTGCGTTTTCGAATTGGTAACGTTGGAATAGTTTTTGCGTTGATTATGCTTTATTTTATAAAGAAAAATACAAAATAATTAATGATACAAAAGAATATTATGGCGGCGTAGAATTTTATCTGTAGTTTTTTAAGTTTGCCTCACAGATAAGTCGTAGACCATAACCTAGATTCAGTCTAGTCCCCAAATATCGCACAGATCGAAAATAAAGAAGGAGCCTAGTCACCAAAAACAAGCAAGAATAAGGTGTAAAGAAACTCACAAAATAAATAAGAAAAGAACAATGACTAACAAAAGATACCGGTAAGACGATACATATTCAATAAACGTCAGAATTGATATTTATTATTTGGAACAACATTTGCCGATGACATTAATAAATTCGTAGGCACATTGAAGTGGTATTGATCTGCTCGTTCACCTATAGTTGCTTTGTTTTCGAATGATACTTGAAGAGATAATTACCTTTTGTTCAAAAGCATTTCGGTAGAACGTATGATATCAATACTATTATTATAAACGCAAATTACTATGTCTACTGTCAAGATAATTTTGGAACAAAACGATATGATATAGAACGACAATCAAACTAATTTTCTTTTCCTTCGTAAAACTTGTAAAAGATGTGCAATCCACACTATAATAGAAAGAAAAAGCCGTTATTAAAGGATCTTACTTTTAATTACAATTATTTTTACAACCTCATTAGGTGAAGTAAAAATTAATTAGTGTGAGAAAACTATCATCATAAAAATCGTAATTATAAAAAACAGTTTTCTTTAAACAATTTACTCTGAAGCAAGTAAGTATCTTTTTTTGTATAGTTTAAGGCCTGTGCAGACGATGGACAATTTGTCTGCGAACAATTTGCAACAACCAAGTGGACGTTAACCAATAGATGAAAAAACAACACAACTACCAATGAACAGGAACGGTCATTTCTATCCGGCGGACAAAAAAACCGTCGTCTGCGCAGGCCCTTAAGGGACAGGTTCTCGTAATTTGTAGTCTACCAACACTGACATGGCTACCGTTCCGTCAGGGCTTTCAGGGCTTTGAGGCAAGAGTCCTGCCCGCCTCTATTTCAGAACCGCTACTAGACCAATATCTTAAACCTTAGTCTTAAAAGTCGGATTTCTGAGCTAGTATTTCAATGTATTTTAAACAGACTGGCGCTTATTAAATTAAATTTTCACAGTTTTCTCTATAATATTTCTTTCCTTCTTCAGCACTACAATAGTCTAGAAATAGTAATATTTCACACAAATATGCAGTTTAAACTTTTATTTAAGTTAGAAAATGACCTCTTGTGAGTGTTCGCTCCGTGGCTCTGGGGAGCCATTCAGAGGAATCGCATTGTATAAAATATTGCTAGCATCAGGTACTTGTATTCTCTAATACAGTTCTACTTGAGCTTTCATTGTGCATTGTAGTTACTTTGTTATTTCTTATAAGATTTCACTTCATAAAACGTTAGGCCACATTCACGACCTCAAACGTGTGACTTGCGGTCTTTTGCGTCAAGCGATAAGCGTCACACTTCGCGTGAGTACCACAAAACTCGTCGCGCGGTGTCTCGTAGCACGCTCTGAACAACTTCGTTCATTTGTTTTCCCCCGCTTGAGCGCGTAGTTCGTGGCCAAGAGGTAGGTAATAGCTAGACTAGCTGAGTTTTATATTAGGAATTTTATGTTTGCCTCCAAATTGAAAGATTTGTTTTTCTTAGAGATTTTGTGTAGATAATATATCGGAAAACATATGTTTTTCTTCGTGTGGTAGCCTCAGGGCAAATCCAATTCATCGGTCATTGTTGTCCATTGACTTAGGTATTATCCCTGAGCCCGGGGCCACGTCTTATGATTTCCTATCCCATCTGTTCGTGCGTCCCTTACTTACAAGGAAAAATGAGAAAATTGATATTATAGGGTTGATATGACAAGATAAATGACATCTACTGATGTTGTAAGTTTGTAAGACCGTACTTTGGTTTTGTGATGTAGGTATAGGCACAGATGAGATATACAAGGTGTAACATAATAAACGCAAGACCTCCCGTGTGGTCTCTCGCACCATGAAACTAAACATCTTTTGTTCTAAGAGTTCTTGAAATTCGCCAAAAAAAAAAACTTTCTATAGGAACGGACGCAATCAGCTGATCCACATGTATGGTAAAACTAAAAAAATAAGTTATGAATTTCCAAAAGTCGTAGAACAAAAGTTGTTCAGTTTCATGGTCTGAGACACCACACGAGAGGTGTTGCGTTTATTATGTTACACGTTGTATATGAGAGAGGATTTATACAGTTGTTATATTACCAGTAGTTTTACGATAGTGTTACTGACTTAGGTCCCCTTGGATTTCAGTATGAAATAGAGATACGGACAGATATGAGATAGATAAGCTCGTAAAAGAATAGTTTTCCTTAAGGAAAAATAACCTTAGAATGAATTAAGCTCAAAACCGTGGAGAGCTAGAATTGAAACTGAATGAAACTGGTAATCAGAATTTAGATCAATTTTTTGGACCACTGAAAATATTTTCATGAAAATCGGGGGGCACGGCAGTGCCCCCGCTAAGTCGAGCGCGAAGCAAACACTGCCGTACCATCCTTTACTGGAACCATTTCGCCGCATTTTCAGGCCCCTATTTGAGATTATATTAACCCGTTGTATTTCACTAACAGATGGAGTTGTGAAATAAATGAAAAACCTACTCGATTTTTCCAAACCAGGGTAAGTAATGTTTTCATGTGTTTTTCATCGTTGCAATTCCAGCATTTTTTTGCGAAGTGATGAAATTGCAATTACCTACGTTGAGTTTCGCGTTGAATATTACAAATGTTCTTGTAATACTATGAAGTAATTATGTTTTAGTTAGTTCTACGTCGTGTTCCTCAAAAAAGGATGAATAGAAGTCAGGAGCAGTTCCGAACTCTAATTGCAATCAAAGTCGCGTTCAGCGTTAGGTGTATTAACGGTTGCGTCAGTTTCGACGAAAACGCACAATCAGACGACTTCCTCTTCCCTCTTCTGATTTTTAAAACTTTAGCGGCATGGAAATTTCCATGCAACTTTTGCCTTGGGCCTTTCCCATGTGTGATGTACGAGAATGTTAGATTTCCCCACATATAATGGAACTCTCTTGTTCGAATTTATGTGTAAAATCCGTACTACAGTCGGACCGAAACGAAAGCTGGCCTTTTGTTGTCAACGTAATTGTAAGATGCCATTAAAGTTTACTTTTTCTAAATGGTTTTCGTGGCCATTTTAATGAGATCAACGGCCAGTATTCGTATATTCAATTACTATTTATTTTTGAATCGAGGTTACTCTGATGCACCAAACCCTTAATTTTATTGACAGTTTATCATCATCTGGCTAGCCTTTTCCCAACATTATTGGGGTCGGCTTCCAGTCCTATGGGATGCAGTTGAATATCAGTGTTTAACATGGAGTGATTGCGTATACGACCTTCACAACCCAGTAAGTTATCCACACCAATCTTCCATACTTCCATATCCATACTAATATTATAAATGCGAAAGTAAGTTTGTATGTTTGTTACCTTTTCACGCCTGAACCACTGAACCGATCATCCTGAAATTTTGCATATACGTTGTCAGGTGAACAGAAACGGATATTCCCGAAGAAAACCACAATAAAGTTCTTATGATAATAGATGGCGCCACGTGTCTTTCGAATCATGATTGAATTATGTTATTACAAGCAGAGTACTACTCGAATTGATTGTTAAATTCTAAAGTAACGCGAGCGAAGCCGCGGGCAAAAGCTAGTGGGTAATACAGGTTATACACTCATATTTAAGCTAGGCAATCTTCTACCAATCTTTACAAAAAAATCTCTTATCTGAACGTTACAGCTCCTGAAATTTCACGTTTGAGAGCCTTCAAGCGATTCCAGATGTCGTATTCTGCCGCCGCCGCCGGTACCCAGTCACATACATTACCCTAATGTCTCGCTGAATGTTGCAGCGGGACATATGCGACTGTATTTGTACATAGTTCTGCGGTAGCGATCTATTTCTGTTATTCAAATTAAGTATCTACAAATTCGTTGAAACTGTCTTTTCGTTGTCGGGTGAAGAGAATTTTAATGTTTCAGTTTACAGTTTTATTAGACTAAAGTAAGGTCTAGTTTTTAACGGACTGCTTTACATGTGTTAGTTAGTGGGACTTTTTAAACTAGAAATCTGTTAATCTCTTCTCTTATCTCTCTCTTCTCTCTTGTTCTCTTATAATGAACAATCACGGAAGGTATCCCGTAAGTGGCAGTACCAGTTTAGAAATCTCTTCATAAAATCTTGGGAATTGACAGTTTTTGGATTGACCTGTTTAACCAACGTTATGGATTTAGCCAACCAAGCATAGTAAATTACTTCCCACTGTAATGTACTCGATAAAACGAACAACAACTATATTTATTACTTTGAGATATTTTTGTTAATTTTATCATATTTAAGTGAACTAAAAGGTATGTTGTTTTTTGAGAAATGAATTTCTTTATACCGAACCACCTCCGAATTATTTCCGATTGACCTTACTTGTAAATAATTTATAGTAGCTGTATATAGGATCTTTTGGCGAGTAGCCGAATCGGAACTAACGTCGCCATCTTGTTTTATGCATACCAACAATTTCACAAAAATTTACGTCCTTGTGAAACTGTAAGTTCAACATTGACTGTAATATCTAAGAAACTAATTATGTCTATCCAGACATAATACAATAAGGCTGTCTACTTACTCAGCAACAGCAGCAACCGCAGCAGCATGATGTATAGCACTCCTGCCGCGTTTACGTCTCCTAGTGCGCTTGCGTGAGTAGGAGGCCAGTAGCAGCCCCTTGCGCGCGTCGATGCGCTTGCGCGAGTCCTTGGCCAGCGTGCGCACCGCCAGTGAGGTGGGGTCGAAGCTGAACGTTGAGTCGTCGCGGTGCTCGTTCAGGTCTTTCTTCCTTTCCTGGGTGACGAGTAAGAAGGGTTTATGAGGAAGAATGTGAGGCAGTCCGTTTTCCAGATCATATTAATCTTTAACTGTCTGTGTTTCTACGAAGCGACGCTAAAATTAGAATGGGGAGATACGATACATACCTACAGTTATGGTATATACGAAAATAATACCGACCATGATACGGTACGGTTGGCGCAGTGGCTAGCGATTGGCTGCTGCGCTGCGTGTCGTGGGTCCGATCTCCGCACGGAACAAATATTTGTATGATCTACAGGTAGTTGTTCCGGGTCTGGCTGTTTGTGTATGTGAGTTTAAATGTTTGTAAAGGGACCCACGATACAGGAGAAATTCCTAGCAAGGAGCAAAGTTTAAAAAAAAAAATTCTAGCCTTTGGCCTATCAGAATCAGGGAGATGAAAGTGCACCTAAAGCGCATAAAGTTGTGCACACAATATCCTTCGCGTCGATGACTTTTGTCCATTGAGATAAGCCGTCATGACCGAAAGCGATAAAGAAGACTCTAATTAGCCTTATTTAGTTTAATCATTACTACTTTGGTAAACCCCACCTCAGACATAACTATTTTATCCAGGTAACTAGCAGGTCTTAGGGGCCTACTTGTTAAAATCCTGTTTGTAAATAGAAGCTGTACATACCTCTTGCGTGATCTGCGACTCCTCTTCATAGCTGAGGGCCACGACGGCCAGCATCAGGTTGATGAGGTAGAACGAGCCGAAGAACACTACCACCGTGAAGAACGATACCGACATCGGCCCGCACGATGACAGCACCTGGATATAAGAATATTAATTTGGAACTGAGCGTAATAATTCGGGAGATTTTGCGGAATGTGTCTCGAATTTTCAATCAAACGATACATTCAGTCTTTTAGTAGAAAGAAAGAAAGAAAAAAATATTTATTTGTCGCAGGGACATGACGTGCATCATACAAAATTACAAAAAAAAATAAAAAATAAACCATAAATTCAGCTGTTAACTTTTTTTCTAATTTTGTTCCGTCCGGACGGAACAAAAATAGAAAAAAAGTTAACAGCTTGCACGTCGTGACTGCGACAAGCAGGTTACCACTCAGCATGATGCTGTGCTATGGGGGGCCCACAGCACAGCGCTGGTTTTCAGTGGTCACTCATGAAAAAACGTACGGAAGCCAAGACAGCATAAATATTTTTTACATCAATATAAAAATAAAATAAACAGTACTTGGAAAAACACAAACAGCACAACAGTAAACATGGTAAATATCCTGTTTCTAGTATTAATAATAACCAGTACTTTGGTTATAACCATATTATTGTTTCTTATTATGATAAAGTCGCATTTGTACTTTATAGTAGCTTTTTTCCACGAAAAATATTACGGGGACGTACTAGCGGGATAAAAAGTCGAAAAATATTACGGGGACGTACTAGCGGGATAAAAAGTCGAAAAATATTACGGGGACGTACTAGCGGGATAAAAAGTATCGTATGTCCTGACGCAGGTCTACCTGTGTGTTAAATTTAACAATGTAACAAACATACAGCTTCCTCTCAGAACGATGTACTGGATACGTGGTAACCGTTTTCGCGTCGGTGTCCCTTCCACCATGTATATTTTCATTTATACATTCAGTAAAAACCTGTTATTTTGATATTACAAACAGACACTTCAATATTACATTATCTATCCATTTCGTCATAGTTACTTATTTTATTGTATCTACAGTATTGTTATGTTTTGTGTTTGTATTTATAAGTATGTATGTATATTCTTATATTATTATGTTTTAATAGTTCTGTTTTACGTTTTATGTATTCCATTTTCTCTTCTTCTTTTACACACTGTCTACATCTCTTTTTTTTTAGTATCTCCTTTCGCAGGTATGCTGGAAGAGATTTCTTTAGAAATATGCATCACCTTTGTACTATTTTCTGTTCCTTTCTTCTTTTCTGTATTTTAGTGTGTACATAAACTGTTAAATAAATAAATAAATAAATAAATATTATTTATTTGTTTGTGTTTTATTTAAAAAGATAGTATGAATGTGAGATTAACCTGAATAAATCAATACAAGAATCATTTTAAACGTTTGCTGTAGATCGACTTAACAATCTCAACGTAGCAAGCCAAGCCACTTCGCTATTCGAGCTTTACTAGCAGTCATTGTTTTGATTGGTTTCATAATTAATTTCAAAGTCTGTCCTAAGTGGGATATCAATATCATCAAACGATGCAAAAGACTTCTGAAATTCACAAACTTTATTGATTAACCTGATATTTTACTTTACAACTTGATGTAAATACGGCCTTTTCCCGTCTTCTTTGATTAAAACCAAGTACATTAAAGATGGACGGATTAACTAGTGCCGTCCTAAAGTAAACGGGCCCGTATAAATAGTGTTGTCACTACGATTTCCGGTTCTTTCAGCGGACCGGTAAAACAGACGGCCCGGAACAATACGGCTGTGGAAACAGCGGGGTTCTAATTGATAAGATCCTGATTTATAACTGAGTTTTACATCCAAATTATCTTTAAATTATGATGGCGCTTTTTCTTATAAGCCTGAATTATAAGAGCGCTTTAAAAGGCGTTATCCAGCGCCTTTAAGGGATTTCTTTGCTCAGTTTTTACCCGTCTGTGGTGGAGTGGAGCCCACGCGGAGAGTAAAGTTTTTGAGAAAGGTGTACAGCATATCGTCGGGGATAGTGCAAATCTGCGGAACTAGCATCAGATAATTCCACGTATCTGACAAATTCAATTACGCATTGTCGTAGCGACTAAATTAATGACTTTAGTAGAATTCTACTGTTAACAATACATAGAACACATTATTGTTACTATTCATGTAAAAATGAGGTCAAAAATCATTGAAATAAAAAAATATACTTAAACTTATAACCTTCCCCTGTAAACCTACTCGTAGTACAGATTCGTCGTAGTGCAGATTCGCGCACTTTACGTATGGTAGATTCGCGGATATGCACTATCCCCGACGATATACTGATCGTTTAAAACCGAATCGGTTTTATAATAAACCCAACATAATAATAATAATAGGCAGATGGACATGGACATTTACATTTACATGGACCCGACGTAGACCTATCAGCGTCCGTAGCCTGGCTACGTTCCGGGGACCTTTTCGGAGAAACCGAAGGTTTTGTCTGTGCAATTATGGATGAAGTTATGATGACGAATAACTACCGGAAATTTATTGTGTAGGATGGTACGGTGGACATATGTCGGGCATGCCACCGTCCAGGCGAATCAATCCGTCACATTATCTCCGGGTGTTCTCGTCTGGCTAACGGAGAGTACTTGCATAGACACAACCTTGTAGCCAGGATTATACATCAGCAACTTGCTCTAAAATACAACCTTGTGGAATCGGAAGTGCCGTACTATAAGTATGTGCCCGACCCAGTTCTCGAAAATGGCAGTATCACATTGTACTGGGATCGATCCATCATCACTGACAGGACTATTGTAGCCAATAAGCCTGATATAGTGGTGGTGGATCGATCAGAGCGGCGCGCAATGATTGTTGATATAACGGTCCCGCATGATGAGAACCTCGTGAAAGCCGAGAAAGATAAGCAAATCAAGTATCTTGACTTGGCTCACGAGGTTGTCGACATGTGGGATGTGGACTCAGCGATCATTGTGCCGATAGTTGTATCAGCCCATGGCTTAATTGCCAAGAGCCTCGACCAATACCTGAGGAGGCTCTCGTTAGGCAGCTGGATCAAGGGGTTGATTCAGAGAGCGGTACTTCTAGATACGGCTCGTATTGTTAGGAGGTTCCTCTCTTTGGAGCCCTGACCGCCGGTAGCTTGGACCCTGTTCCCGATACCGGTGGGCTACAATTTTTTATATTTTTAAATGTTTTTTATATTGTTTTTTCTAAGGAATATTTAAAAATGTTAAAAATTTGTAAAAATATAAATAAAGGAAATAATAGGCAGTAAATAATTGTCCCAAAATACATAAAAGCCGCGACGGTAAATTAACCTACATTACCTCCGTATATCGAATCGCTCCAAGTTTCGTAGTTAACCTCTATTTATTTTGATGTTCAAATCAAAGCGAAGGCGGCCTATAAAACCGTCGGAATATGCAGTGCATTATTTTGTCTAAACTAATATTATAAAGAGGAAAGATTTGTATGTTTGTAACGAATAAAGTCAAAAACTACTGAACCGATTTCAAAAATTCTTTCACCATTAGAATGCTACATTATCCCTGAGTAACATAGGCCACAGTTTCTAATATTGCTGGTTTGGTATGGCATTATGGTTAGGTACAGTGGAACTTCCAAAGACACCCACTTCGAAGGATTTTCAGCACTCGCTGTACAATTATTTAGTCATGAATTTAGGTTTTCGTCCATGCTAAATACAGGGTGTAAACAGACCCTTCACATAGCTGTCAACCAAGCATTCTGTACATCAAACTAAGTAACTTTACGCAAAAAATTATTGCTGAGAATCGACTTTTTTTTTTGGGGTGAAAAATCACGTTTTACGGTAGGACTCGATGGAATGCACTCAAAGCATTGTGCTGTTGGATGGATTGAATAGTACGAGGGTCGTGGAGGTGTCTAAAGTTAAAATCTTACATTAAAAACATGTATTTAAAAAAAACTTGTGAAAAAGTTGGAAATTTGACCCCCAATATCTCTGTAACTAGAAGGTTCCCAGGTATGGTCTAGAACAAAAAAATGATCGCAACGACGGGCAGAACAAGTGCCTTTCGGTTATGTTAAGGGTCTATTTACACCCTTTATATTCTAGTATTCAGCTACACCCGGTAAGACTGAAAATCGACATCAATATAGTTGGGAAAAGACTAGCAGATGATGCTTCATTTATGTTTCAGTTAGTGTTAGCGAAAACGGGCGTCAGACAAGCAATAGGCAAGTATAAAACTAGTTATATGTGCAGCTAGTACCTATGTGCGCTATATTGGATGCAACAACGCTTCTCTAGTAGGTATTTATATTAAAATTTGAACTCTCGTGTATTGGGAGCGATATTCAGCAACATTATTGTCGGATATTACCTACTCTTGCGCTTTGCATTGCAAATTGTAATACGTGTAGGTATCGGTAGTAACTATAGTAACTATACATCCACATTCCTCTCTGGGCTCGCGTGGATTATGGCTTATGGACCAGTCTCACAGCGAGGACCTGTGTTTTAGCATTAGGAACTTTTTAGGCAGATTTTGATAAGTAATACAGGGTGGAAGGAACACCGACGCGAAAACGGTTACCACGTATCCAGTACATCATTCTGAGCCCCACATATAAAGTTTTCATCAGTTATTAAAAAAGAATCAGCTGTTTCCTACAAAAGTGCAATACCTACACGATGAAAATGTATGAAACAGGTCCCTTCCACCCCGTATACATAAAGGAATTAATTCGACTCTATAATGTGGTTGAAGAGCTTTGAGCCGATTGTATTTTTACTGTTAAAAGCAGCTGTTAAAAGTTTAAAATCACCTGTCACGAGTGTGTGATTTATGTCTGTGTTCAGTCTGTCTAAAGCTAATTTAGACATGTTCCAAAAGGACGACTGGTATTTAAGTACAGCGACTGCCGAAAAAACCCAATGATGTTAATCAGCGCGGACGGATCAGTAGCCGTAGCATGGTTTTTCTCACATGTTACAAAAGCATTTTTCCCGCTATTACAAAGCTAAAAGAAAGAGTTGGCAAGCGGTTTCACCTGTGACAAATGACAAAATATACCGTCATGCTGACCGCAGGTTACGCGTGCGAGGGTCAATTGTCGCAAGTCGACTCGCCCGAGACCGCGAACGACTAATTCCCGGAAACAGAACCCAAGGTTTAATTAAACTGGCCAATAACTAACTCAAATGACAAAAAACAGTAGTAACAGCATCTCTTTAGTGTCACACCGTGTCGTGTTCTCCCAGTACAAGAGAGAAAACAAACATAAAGTTACTTAGTAGGTCTCCAGACGCCGCCTCTAATCGTTTGTCCTCTAACCGCTGTAGAAGATTGTGCAAAGTAATTTATTAGTGTAACCGCTTGCCCGACCGGCCGTAAGATAAGCACGTGTACTGTGTTTGCTTGGGAACATGCTAGTGGGATGTACAACTTGAAATATAGTTTGTGTACTGAAAACCTAGAATGCTCGTAGACCTGCTGGGTTTGTAGAAGCTCAAAAGCATGTTTTCGAGGTGCAACGTAGTAGCAAACACGTGCTTATGACGTAGTAGCTCGAAATCAGCACATTCGTACACACGTATGAAACGATCATGAGCACCTATTAGACACATATGATGGACTAGTATGTAGTCTCTATTCTGAGTTACTAAAAGCTTTCGTGATGACAAGTGTATGTATAGTATATGAACCTAACTTTTTTGAAAATTTTTGTACCGTGTTTATCTATGTCGTGTGATTTTAACCTGGTGTCAGAGTTTTTATGCCGCCTATGGGCCTCTGACTTGGCTTTATATGCCATCGAGAAATATCCCTCAGGCATGCTGGTTTCCTCACGATGTTTTCCTTCACCGAAGCAAGTAATAATTGTTACGCACATGAATCCGGAAAATCGAAGGTGCATGTATTGGGTTCGAACTTGAGACCTATGACTTGGCAGTCCGACGGTACAACACTAGGCGATCACTGTCACTATCATCATTTTTTAATACTGCAATATAATATTTGCTTGAGTAAACATTATTTACACAACCAAACATGATTACTATACAGTGCCACAAATTCATACCGGACTATTAAATACACCCACAAGTTTTATTTGAGTTTTAACTTCGTGCTACCGTTTCTGGAAAGTTGACTGCTATTAGTAATTTAGTTGCAAATGAGTTTCATGAGTTATGTAGTACAGTCAGGGGCAATATTTACTGAGCAACTTGACACTCGCCGTGTTACAGCTATTTCAACTGTTAAAAAATGACAGTACTGTTGTGATTTAAAATACGGACGATCTAAGTTGGTAATCAACTTGCTGGACAATGAATTTCTCTGACGTGACATATTTTGTAAATCGCATTTCAAATTAACTTCAATGACCGGTGTGAAGACAGTGTACTATGAATTGATTCATTGCTATGGCACTGAAGTAGTCAATTTGCTTTGCTTTCAACATGTCTAACCAAACTACCGTGGATCCGATTTCCTTATTCATGCCATACCTATGTAAATCCCAAATGGCATGTGTGAATGATTGATGATAGTCGCTGCAACATTTGCTTTGCAGCAATGTCTAGTCCCACGAGAGTGGTCTAGTTAGTTTGTGGGAAACCTCAACGTGTTAAATTATGGGCGACGACTTTCTGGCTCTTCATTTGATTTAAAAGTACCAACCATTAGACGGAACCTATAAGGCCCCGAGTCTACTAAAAAAGACGAGACCCTCCTCTCGTAACCACCAATAGTATTTCGTTATCGAATTTCGTCGTAGAAGAAACGGTTGAGTGGATGTCTCATTTTTATTTAGGCCAAGCAGGCAACAGCGCAAAGCGGAGACGAGAAAATACGTGTGGTAAACGGCGTGCGGCGGACGCTAATCTGCGCGAGTAGCCTGTGTACACATCTCTGCTCCAGACTAGGTAGTACGCATCTCCGTACAGCTTCGGTGTATACGCCCTAGCTCCTAAGCATCTCCTCTCCTCTCAGCTCCGCACATCTCTGCACGTGTCCGCTTTGGTGAAGTCCGGGCCATCACTTTTTTGTTGATTTCTCCCGCGACTTTGGTCCGCGAGTAAGTCAACTTAAGGCACTCGAGCGGGAATATTGTAACCATTCTATCAGGGAAAGATTTTTTTGTAATGGGATCCGTACTTCCAGAGATTACCATAGTAATATCAGTTTAGATAATAATAAATCAGTTTCGTACGTATCTCAGCGTTTTTGATAATTCTACCCCCGAAGGGTTAAAAACGGGGATTAAGGTAAGTGACTATGTTTGTTCGGATGGGATATTTTTCGACATCCACGCGGGCGAAGCCGCGGGCAAGAGCTAGTTTTTTATATTCTTCTGTCAACCCTCAAGCTATCGCTACCGTCTAATCCTTATCATTTTCCGCACTAGAATATGGTATAGGTATTAGGTACATTCATTAAAGTCCCCCAAACTACACGAATCCACTAATACATTTCGCAATTTCTCGTCTACGTCACAGAATTTCGTTTGAAAGCGTTTCAGTGGCATTGCCATCTTGAAAGCGGTTCTCTTAGAATTAATTAAGGGGAGACCGGTAAACGACCCTCACATTATGACCGCACCCGCAACTCACGTAAACTTCATTTACCTACGGTCTGGCAGACCCTTTGTAATAAAATTCTCGGACCTCAAAACCGTTGGAGCGTTTTAAGGATTTAGTTGGGTGCATGCTTGATGAACTAAGCTTTTTTTATGGAGCTTGAAAATAATATACTTTTTTGTTTTTCTATTTACAGTGACAGTGAATTCAACTTTCTTCTTTAAAGTGATTTTCAGAGTGCCGAAGGCAAAAAACGATATATTTGGTCCAAAATTCAGCTATGTGAACTCCGCTCACTGCAGTCATAAGATCATGAAGTGCGCAGGTGTCAGGGCATGCAGCGCAAGATGGAAGGTGGGCTATTGTCTGTGGAGTTACACTGCATGCCCACTTGATCTGAGCCGTCAATGAACCTCAACTGTTGAAATTGTCTTATGTTATATCATTTTTGATGATGGCAATATTTTATTCTAAGAGACAATTCGATTTTTTTTAAATCTTAATGACTATTTAAACCTTTTCATCGCAGAATTATTATTGTTTGTATAAAGAGAAGCATTATAGACTACCACCATTTTGCAGTATAAGCATTCCGCAATTAAATTCAATTTTGTAACACGAGATGTTACGATGAAGGCAATCAAGCCGATGGAGCTTCACAGGGCAACAAATATATCGGAAAATAATACATATACGTAGATACTATTGGCAAATAATTTTCAGGAGAATTCTAAACGATAATGATTCGAAACTTTACACTCGAATTACCTATTGTGTAGAATTCTACAATTCAATGTGTGTTACAGTCGCAACAGTTATCGAGAACAGTCGTGTTTGAAATTGCAGAGCAAGATTATGTTCTGAGTTGCTTCAGTTGCTGGTCGGGACATGATCACAAGACATTTGTTCGACGCTTTGTTTTCAAAATCAGTAGTTCTCATATACCTAGTATGTTTTCATGTGAATGGCGTATTTGCATGATATATTTTTTCAGTTATGTAATGTTTTTCTCAGTTGTGAGTTGGTAATCAATAAGCAAGGTACGAGAGTATGTCACATCCTACTTCCTACTAATATTATAAATGCGAAAGTTTGTGAGGATGGATGGATATTTGTTACTCTTTCACGCAAAAACTACTGACCGGATTTTAATGAAATTTGGCACACAGATAGTTTATAACCTGGATTAAAATATAGAATATTTTTATCTTGGTAGTACGATCCTGTCGGACATTACCGAGCTACACGCGGGTAAACCGCCGGCATAAGCTAGTCGGATAATAAATGTTACTTTGGACATCTTGGGCTTGGTTGTATGATGGTAATGATACGACGCCCTACAAAGCCTAAAACTTTGCCAAAAATCCGATGTTCCATTTTAACGACCAAGTGTGCAATACAGCTAGACAATAAATGAACAAACTCACCATATTATATACATTCTCCCAATAATCCAACGTGATCAACTGAAATGTGGTGAGCATGGACCACAGAAAGTTGTCGAAGTTGGTGTACCCGTGGTTGGGGTTGGGGCCCACACAAAGGCACGTCCAGTCCTCCGGACAGTGCCTCGCCCCGGTCAGGTTGCCGCAGATTATAGGCACTTCGTCTGTATTCACCATCCAGTTTGATGGTTCTTGGATCCACCTGTGTATATGAAAATAGAACTTTAGTATTAGAAACAGCTGAACTGCAATCGTCGTCTATTTTGAGAACGTGTTGATTAGGCATAAGGCTTTATTTTATCATGGTTAAGTGATGTTATCAAAAAATAAAAATCATTCATGAAGATGATTTTCATCTATATCTAATTATGGTTAAAACCATACTTAGAAATTATAATAATTCAGACGATGTTTACCTACAGATTTATTCGTATTCTTAAGTTATTGAAATAAACATTTATTATTAGATACAAACTCAGTTATCTCAACCAGTTTTTAACCGACTTCTAAATAAGGAGTAGTACTCGTATGTTCACCGATTTCTCCGTGATTACTAGTCCGATTTTTGAGTTTTTTTTTTTTGGTAGAAGAGGCTCGTGCGGTGGTCCCATACAAAAAAAGTTTTCCACTTTTTAGTGCATATTAATTTTTATTTGCATATAATAGATTTTTTAAATTTCGTTATCGCATTTAAAAAAAACAAAATAATATGGCCGATTTATTTCCACAAGACCGCGTAAATCTCACTTATACGTACTTAACTACGAATGTTAATCCCTTCATTTAAATTTTCTTGGAACAGCCTCATAATTCAAAATGGTGCTCATCGTTTTTACAGCAATTGATTCCTGAAACTTGGCGGAAAGATAAACCGTTTGCCCAAGTTCGTCAGAGTGGAAAACATTCTCGTAAATCGTAATTATTGCAGTAGAATTTAAACTTATATTACTTTCTTTTCATCGGAATTAATAACGCTTAAAATTATTTTATCTAGATGGTGAGTAATTTAAAAATGGCGGGCTTACCTTATTTCTGTAACTTATTAAAGTAAAACTTAAGTTTACAAAAAAAAATAAAAGAAAAATTACAAGAAAAGTGGTTTTCACTAAAATTCTTCTCTTTCGTATTCGAATTTCTAATGGTTGAGGTATATTTATTTATTTATAGTCTGTAAAATACAAAATTGATACCACATGTCAAAACAAAAGAAGAGAAAGAATTTGTAATTCGAAACAAAAAGTTTGCATTATTTTTGTCACATATTATTATGGCTCTGCGGAACCAACTTTCTAACCAGCCAGTAACTACGTTGTTAATGTTTCTGACCTGTAGTTTAAGTTAATGTTCAAAATTAACTTTATTGAGTAGAGAGAGTAGAGGTCGTACCAACCTATGAAACTAGAATATTTAAACAGCGACTAAATAAATTTTTATTTGGTTTTAATAGTTTTAACACGTACTAATAAAATAAATAAATAAAATTAATAATCTTTTTTAAAGATTTCATTTTTCTCATCAAATGATTCTCTAAAGTTTGGCTTGTTCTGAACATGGAATTGCCATAATTTTAAGAGCAGATTTCACCATACTGAATGCGAGCAGCACATGTAAGGAGTGTTCATGCCCATGATATTAGCCTTTCATTTATGAAACTTTTTACTCACGCTGACCACGCCTCATCAGTGAAGTTCTCCCCGGCTGGAACGACGAGGTTCTTCACACACTTGTTCCTCAGCTCCCCCATGTAGACCTGCAGCGCGAACAGCGCGAACACCATCAGGCAAAAGATGGTCAGCGTCATTACTTCTGCCAGCTGTTTGAACGAGTGCAGCAGCGCGTTGATGATGGTTTTTAGACCTGGTGAAGAGGGTCTTTTTAGAATATTGTCGGTTCATAATTGCAGACATCGACTCACAAACGATTACCACGTATTCAGTACGTCATTCTGAACCAATGTAAAATCATTTAGTAATATTTTTGGCAAGAGGAGCTCCTGGCTAAATAATAACAGCCGCTCGGATCGATCTTTAGGTTACACCGTGCTTGCCTAGGTTAGTCTGTGGAAAGGTGACCACCCATTACATACCGAGTTTCCTCCGTGCCTCGGAAAGCTCGTTAAGCCGTTGGTCCCGGCCGTCATTTGTAGATCTTTGACAGTCGTTAAGTAGTCAGTGGCCCAAAAAGTCTGACGACCAGTCTTACCAAGGGGTATAGTATTACCTAGTAATAACCGGGTTGTGGACGACAGAGAGGCAGTCGCTACATGTAAAATACTGGTATTCAGCTGCCTCCGGTTAGAATGGAAGCCGACCCCAACATAGTTGGGCAAAGGCTAGGCAGATGATGAATATTTTTGGTAATAAAGATTTATTTTTTTAAATCATTTCAGATAAATGCCACGAGCTCAGGACATCTAGCCACGACCTCCTCACAAAAACCTTTCCGAGTGCTGAATCAAAGACACTTTAAGAGAGAAATGAAGCAAGTCCACTGATCCTTAGCAGCTTAGGTTTCCAGAAGGTAAGTCAAGCCGCGCGTTTAGCCTTTAAGCCAGACAGCAAGTTTCTTAGTAACCTTCTTGTCTGGCTAAAGTTTCCACTATAAAATTACATTTGATTTGTGACTTTGGCAGATGACTATCTATTGTAAATCAATTTCGAATTATTGTACAATTTAAAATAACTTTAAAATTACTAATTTCTCGGTCGTCTAGTAAGTGATCGCAACCGCGACTGCTGAGCATGATCAGGAGGATCCTGGGTTCGATTCTCGGGTCGGGCAAATTGTTCTTGGGTTTTTCCATCACGAATTTCTCAGTAGCAGCCGCGGAGTGTAGATTAGAGTCCGATTGATGGCAAAAGGCTCGCCCCCCATTACATGAGACTTAAACATAACTGGCGAAATGAGGGTGTACTATTTGGTACACCTCTGCCTAACCCTTCGGGGATTACAGGCATGTTATGTACTAATTCAGAACTTTTTGTTCGAGGTTGAATAATATAACATCTGTTGATTTTATATTGATTTAAAGATCAAGTATAGTAGTGGTAGGTATAAAGGGTGTGAAAAGATCCTTAACGAAGCTGAAAAGCACTTGTTCTCCCCGTCTTTGTGATAATTTTTTTGTTCTAGACCATACCTGGGAACCTTCTAGTTACGGAGATATTGGAGGTCAAAGTTCCAAACTTTTTAATAGGTTTTTTTTGAAATACTACTTTTTAAGATTTTAACTTTACCTACTTTAATTACCTCCATGACCCGTTAACTATTCAAAGCATCACCAAGTTTTGAGTGCGTTACACTAAGTTTTGCCGCAAAACGTGATTTTTCACCCCCAAAAAAAAAGTCGTTCCCAGCTGTAATTTTTGCGTAGAGTTACTTAGTTTGATGTACAGAATGCTTGGTTGATGGCTTCGTTCGTGAAGGGTCCGTTTACACCCTGTATAGGCGAATTTAACGAGACAAGGCTTTATAAATGTTCCTTGTTTGGGCAATCTTCATTAACTTTCTTTTGATCTTAATCTGAAAGTTTACCGTTGAGGCTCTTAATAAATACGATAAGGTTTAATGAGTCATTAAATTAACGTCTTCAATGTCCTCGTGTTGTCTCGCTCACACTTCAGAAACACAGATACGAGTATCTCTTTCTTCTCGTTCATTCAGGGATTTTTTATACCCTGACACCAAATCAGGGCTGAATGTGTTTTGGTTTTAGTTTTGCGTTTGTGTTCTAAGCATAAATTGCAATGCTAACGTCTATCAGTTAAAGTGGAAGCGAGAAATTCAAATTTTCTTAGGTTTTTTTTGCAATTTGCTGGTCAGTATCAGTTTTTAGGTCGAACAAAACATGATTCGCGGCCGTAAAACAGAATTGTAATCATTAAAATCATCAATACAGCCCCTTTGAGTTTATTTAATCCCATTGAATTACTATTTCATGAAAAAGTCATTCAATGAATGAACGTGGAGGGTTGTGTTGACGATTTTAATGATTATATGTTAGCAAAGCCATGTTTGTTACAGTTGCAAATCATATTCAAATCAGTATACATCCTGACCTGACACTGACCTGCTAATTGCAAAAAACTTAAGAAAATTTGAATTTCGCGGGCTACCCTTTCACCGCGCTTTCACCTTAAGTAAATTTAAATTAAGAACAAACAAGCTGATGTTTTGTAGTTTTCAAATATTAAAACGTTGAGATTTTGGGTATTCTACTAAAACCTACGGGCTGATGATTCAACAATACGAGATAATTTTCTAGAAAAGTTATGCAATGTAAAAGCAAATCTTACCGCTGTATTTTTTGTCTTGCTCTCGTTTGTCTTCGAGAAAGTATTTATAAGTTATTTAAATAAGACTACTTAATTATTTACAGCCTCTTTTGAAGTTTTATGAAGTTTGATGTTAGTTTCGCAAGAAGCTACATGTAAAGTCAAGTCAGAGGTCCATAAAAACTCTGATACCAGGTTAGGCACTGACCACACTAAAAATAAAGAATTAAGACCACTTACCCGGCATTATAGAAACAGTCTTCAAAGCCCTCAGCACTCTGAAAGTCCGCAGCCCAGCCAGGTTGCCGACCTCCATGCCAATGGTGGCATACCCTGAAGTGATGACCACGAAATCCAGCCAGTTCCAGGGATTCCGTAGGTATGTGTACTTATTTAATATGAACCCCTTAGCTATACACTTAATTATCATCTCCGCCGTGTATATCGCCAGGAAAATGTATCTGGAATAGAGAAAACCATAGTGAGCCATAAAATTGTTTTTTTTTTTCGAAGAAAATTACTGCAGGGTTTTTTATAAAATCTTTTGTTAGATATGGATGTTTTGGTCAAATACAAATATTTTTCACGTTGAATTTGATTCCATATTTTTTGTTGATGTTGTTTTAATTTTATCCTCGCTTTGAGTTTATCGCAGCATTGAAATAACATATTTTGTATGTTGCATGTTTTTTTGTATGATACAGTTATCCTGGCTTTGAAAATGGGATAAGTGTTAAAAACCTAAGAAAAAAAAATTGGTTCGAATTTCGTAAGAAGCAACTTATGGTGTGTAAACTTTGTCTTAACAAAGTTCAGTTGAGGTCGACCATGATTTCCCCTAAGTTAGGTACTTATTCGTATTAACATTATTAATAATTTGTCAAAAAACTTGGTAAAATAATAAAGCAGTTGCGTGTTCTACCGTTAAGAACATCATTAGGTTATTTCACAAAGTGACATTATGATTTATATTTTCAAAATGGTGTTCCGGTAAAGATTGCGAAGTACCTGCTTTACTTATTAATGGACTGGCATTGTGGTTCATGATTTAATAGAAGAAACATTAACCTTTTGATAAAACTCAAAATAAAAATGAAACTTGTAGCATTTATTTCAATTAAACTCCATAGAATTTATTAATTCAGATTTTTTTTTAAAAACACTGTCTTTTTTAAAAAATACTAAACAGGCATGCGTTTGGCCGAGGCGAGTTGCTCGCCTGATGTGAAGCGATGATGTGGCCTAAAAAAAGAAAACCGATTCACTTGAACTCTGAATAGGTCCAGATCTTTTTGATCTCTAACTTGATTTGGCATTGTATGTTTGATGATGAACTGCATCAATTTTTACATGTCAAAATGGTTGAATGTACAAGGATTCTTTAATATTGTTGTAACCACCTTATTGTAAATACCTACATTCCGAGCAAATAAATAAATAATTATTCTATTCTATTATATTTTTGGAATTTCAAAACTACCACCAAACGTCGACATCTTTCATTGTAGTGACATGCATCTTGGAGGCAGCAAAAGACTTCAATAAGGTTTTGTTAGATGTGTAGGTTGTAGGTATAACACCTAGATTTGGTGGATATGGTAGTCGCAATAAAACGATAAGAAAGATCCATAATCTCAAGAAATGGAAACGTGTTATTTCTCAATGAACTTAACTAAATCAAGTTTCAGTCAAACTTCAACGATTCGAAATAAATCAATTTCAACCGCATAGCTAAAGTACAGTTGTTTCAAGTTATAAGTTCACAGGTGAAACCTTGTGCCGTAGCTACCCGTATAATCCTACCTTTAAAGGGTTGGGTATACCCTTCCCTAATACGGAACCACCACACGGCGCGGCGCCATATTCTACGGCTTAATTACCATTTGTAGGCCAAGATCTTATGGTCACCCTGAAATTTATGATACTTTGAGGTGTCGCCAAACGTTGCCTACCTACTGTTCGACTGTCTGTAATCATTACGAATTTAATCAAGGGAAAAATAAGAGCCGTAGGAAAGGAGGCCTATTTCCTTTTTTGGGGGACAAAAGAGGTTGTATTCAAATAGAAACAGGAACTCCTTCAAGCAGGAAAAGGTTAATGGCCGTTCATAATCTTTTGAGTTCCTTTTTAGAGATTTTAGAATAGGTTTTTATTTTTCTTTTAATTTCTATTGAGATGAATGCAATATACGAAAACAATTAAATAAACGACCTGGCCTGACTGCCGCGTTGGTCTAGTGGTCGCAAGCGCGACTGCTGAGCATGAGGTCCTGGGTTCAATTCCCAGGTCGGGAAAATTGTTACTAGTTTTATCCATCAGGAATTTGTCAGCAGTAGCCACGGAGTCTGGATTTGTGCCCGGTTGATGGCAATACGCTCGCCCCCTATTACATGTAACTTGAACATAACTGTCGAAATGTGGGTGTATTAATGGTTACACTTCTGCCTAACCCTTCGGGGATTACAGGCGTGATGTTATGTTATTAATTAAATGAGCAAAAAACATCGATAAGAAATAAAGTTTGAGACAATTTCGCGTAATAAAATGCAGATGATTCGAATTTTACGGTCGGTTTTACTATTAAACTCGAAAAACATGTTTAAACACATAAAACATTTTTTTTTTTTTTAGCATGGTAAAATCATCAAATGAGTCCTTCCACCCAGGGCAGAGCGGGAGGGACTGTCAGACTTGTACTGACTAAAATCCACGGTGGCCTTCAATAGCCCTTTATGTTCCAGGGTCACGGTAATTCTATAAGTCCCGCGACCCCGGCAGGCTTTGGCCTGCTAGAAGGGGGCCCTGTCATTATGCTGCTCTCTTTGAGGCACGCGTGGGACACAACACGCCGGACACATAAAACTTAACGATATTGACCCGTTGTAAGTCTGGCGCACCGAAGCTGATATTTTGTCATTAAACACTAGTTTATACAAAGTGCTTTACCTTAATAAAGGTAACCTGTAGCCAAAAACTATCCAGACTTGGTTCCCTCATTTGCATACTGTTTTATGAGACAAAAAACCTCGCTTTTAGATATAAATCGATTGAAATATTTAAGTAAAATTGCAAAAATAGTGGAATAGTATTCTTTGCTATCCTCCCAAATGGTATTTTTGGATGTAAATGTTAACTATTAACAGACTTTTTTTTTAAAAAAAAGGGGAATGTTATGTATTCGGCCGTCAACTTTTTTTTTTGTAAATATACCCATATAAATTAGGAACCCGTATAAATTTGGTCCCTTATAAATATTATTTACTTTGCGTTTACGAGTGAGCTTAATACTTTATTTTTCTTCTTTGCTTAAGTTGATATTATCAAAATAACTTCCAGTTCCAATGAAAGTAAAAAAACACTAAAACAGGGAAAAATAGCTTTACTTTAAAAATTCTTTGGGAAAAAGTCAATAAAACAAAGTCACTGACTTCCGAAAGTAAAGTTATTTGTCACTTTTTTTAGTGTAGTTTTTTAAAGTCGGTTATTTTTTTTGTATGTAATTTTGATTGGCTTATCGTTTTTCGGCTCATAGGTATGCAAAAATGATTGTATTTCACACAATTCAGTTTAATAAATTAGGTAGTAGATGTCGCCAAAAGCCAAAGTTTTTGTAAGAGTTCTGAAATATCGAAGGAAAATAATTATAATACTCGCCTAGACTATTTATTAGTTAAAAAAAAACACAAAATCGTTTCAGAATTTTGAGTAGTCTCTTGGAATTAAAACAGTATAAAATATCGTCAGACCGATTTATAGAATGCCTTTATCAGTAGCTAAATTTACTCATAAAGACCATCATAAAATCTGTCCAAACATCATGAAACCATCAATAAGCCATCAAAGGGAATATTTTCAAGAATTTCTTAGTTAATTAGATAAAGAAAAAAAATTACGGTTCATTATTTTGTGGGTCAACAGAATTTTGAAGATGGCCGCCATTGATCGTCGCCATCTTGGGTCCCTCATTTTCCCGCGATTTTAATGAAGTTATGCAAACGACGTCTTCTGAGTATGACATGATTTGATTAATTGCTTTCATGATTTTTTTGGATTTAATATTTATTCGATTACGTTTTGACTTCTTATATTTACGGACTATGAACATATTAGGTATTTAGCCTTTAACTGACTATATATTAAATGTCCGAAGTATAACGTGAACAGATTTTACTATCTAATTTTTTCATAGTTAATTTACCTTTGAAAACAGAAAAGAGATGAACAAAATATGCCCCAACGCGATGTTTACAAAAATATATGTATTTGAATATGATTAAACATACGCAGATGTAGAAAAAAAACTAAAAATGAAAATAATGTTTCTGTTAGATTTTACTCAAAAGTGTCCTCAATTTTGCCCTAGTTGCAATATGCTGCAGTATGCTGCCCAAAGTTTTCCTATCCATAAACCGAACTATTTATTATGGAATTAATAGTTCAAAATAATCTTAGTGCAGTTATGCATAAGATAATTTTTTAGTGCACGAGTTTCCGTTTTTTTTAGTGTACACAACACAGTATTACGACAGTAATGTGAGAAGATAAGAGACAAAATGACAAAACTACAATACACCTATCACACAATACAAGATTTTAAACCATCATGGTCACTAACATTATTCTAGAAACGAGATATTTACCATGTTTACTGATTGCTTTGAGTTCCCGATATTTCAGCGCTGTCGCAAGCACCATGATCACGGATAAACTGAAGAATACCGAAAACCGGAACCGAATATCGGGAACTCAAACCAATCAGTAAATATGGTAAATATCCCGTTTCTAGTGTTAATAACCTAACACACAATATGTCAAAGCTACATTTCAGACTACTAAACGTACGAGCATTTAATTGTTTCCTTTCCATTCAATGTAATAAACGATTGTTTCCACGAAAATACTTGTTTGTGTCGTAACCTGTGCTTCCTACATGCAGCCGGTAATAGACATGCAATGTCGTCGTTAACAGTGCTAGCATCGGAACAAGTAATGAAGGAGCCGTGTTTCTCCATGTTTAGGTATATATACCTACGTCACTTAGACGTAATTTACTTTACTACAACGGATCATAATGTGGTCCCGCGTAATTTATCATCGAGGTTGAATAGGCAACTTAGTAGGTAGGTTAGTAACAGTTTTGTAAGGCTTTTTGGTAATCCCAAATGTTGGTTATCATTGTTATTTTATAAGTAAAGGTATTTTGTGATTACGCCTTAATAATATTAATGAGAATGACCTTCGATTTATTTTCACACGTGTAGGGTTACGTAAAAAGGTTTTATCACAATTTTAGTCAAAAGGCTGGCCACTTATGCAGTAAAAAAAATTGAAAGCTATTTATGAAATTAGAAAAAAAAAATGTACCTAATCCTAATGGGATTTCATAACTTTGTTGACCGATATCAGCCAGTCTTTTTAAAGAATACAGTTCTAATTTTAGATATTCTATGTCACAGTACCAGTTCAGTGTATATGGCTTTTTGAGCCTTGAATTATATTTGTGGAATTGTCACGAAATTGTTTGGTAACAGTATTGTAAGAGCGATCAAGATTGATTCCAACTTTGGCAACACATCTTTCTATTCATCATCTATTATAAAAAACCTGCCAAGTGCGAGTCGGACCCGCGCATAAAGGGTTCCGTAGCATCGTAGTAGGAGAAGGCCCTTTAATTTTAATTTATTTTCACAGGATGTGTTGCCGCTATAACAAATAAATAATTTTATTTGTTATAGCGGCAACACATTCTGTGACAATTTCAACTGTCTACCTATTACGGATCATGAGATACAGCCCGCTGACAGACAGACGGACAGACAGCGGAGGCTTAGTAATTGGGTCCCGTTGGTTATCCTTCGGGTACGGAACCCTAAAAAATTGATAATTTAAGACCTGAAACGCCCGAAGATTGCTTACAAAACATGAACCATTACTAAAACAGTTTGTAATATTGTGGTTAGTGTCGAGAGCATAACGTAAACAATACTATAACGTTTGAACCTTTCGTCAAGACATATCAATTTTTTCCACACAATAATGCTACTTATACGTAAGTTATGTCATGATTTTCAAATATTAATAAGATCTGTTGTAACGATTTATTAAAAATAAACATTAAATAATGATAGAATTTGATGTGGTCAAATTATTGAATCAGTTCCCGCCAAATAAAAAAAAAGAAAAGGTATTCTATTTTTGAAGGATGTACAAAAAGTACTTCTGGTGGATGTCATCTTTGTTAAATTACATAATTATTAGATATTAATATATTAAGTTTACTTCTGATGTTAATACCAAGTTTGTGTTCTGCACGTATGCGCACAAGTTTATAAATACAATTGTTGGTACTGAAAAGGAGTATCATTTCAGTTACTATACTGCATTCTTGATTTAGTTTACAAACACTTATATTTTTTTTTTTTAATTAACTTTATCTACGTCCAAAGTTCAGTTTGCGCTCAAACCTCAAATATTTTACGACTTATTCAATAGTAGGTTCAGGATATACTGGAATCAACTTCATTTAAACTAGCATAAAGTTGATATTTCTTTAAGTGGAAATAACATGGATTTTAGTAGACCGTAATGTATTACTAGTGTTGCGCCTAAAGTGTGCGGTATAGCGGTACCACAATATAACTGAATTACTCATAGCGCTGGACTCACATAGCGGTACGGAATTTAATTACACTGAGATAGAGCAAATGAATTTAACTAGGACTATGGTCGAATTTTGGGCTCGAAAATTGAAATTCTTGGTCCTGTCATTTCATAAGAGGACAAGCGTTTATACTCACGGCTTTAATCGCATGGAGGTACATTCTTTATTCGACTTTAAGAGTAACCAATTGTGCCAAATTTAATTGAAATTCGTTCAGCTGTAGCGAGGCGTGAAATGTAACAGAGAAACAGATCTCTCGGTCTGTAACTCAGTCTGTCTGTCGTCAGAGAGAATTTAATTTCGATTAGTATGGATTTTTAAACGGGGCTTGCTTGGGAATTCGATCTTTAAAATCAAAATCAAAGCATTTACTTCAAGTAGGCCAGTTACAGGCACTTTTGAATTGTCGAAACAAAGACAACAATAGCTACAGTCCCAGTCACAAGGCATAAAAACTGTGAAAGTACTGTAGTTGCCCTTTCCCTAACGTAGATCTCTATGGAGAGGAACGGACAAGAAACTCCATGGACACTCTTTTAAATCTAGAACTACAGACTACAGACTTTTTCAATCGGATTCTTTTTTTCACTTTGAATTTTTGATACTCAAAGGCTTAATTATGTTAATCAAGGTGATTTACTTTAGTATAAAGATTGATGTCAATGATCTAGTTACTACACAGGGTGTAAGGGACAGCCTTCCACAAACTGATAGGGTGCATTCAGCTCCTTATTTTGAATCATATACCACCGGAATTTTTCTCCGGTTTTTTTTAATTATTTTTTTTTCAGTTTTATTCCTTTATTTCAATGTAAAATTACATTCCCTGTACGCAGCACTCCATTTATGTAAATAATACGGCTAAAATAAAAAATCTAACAATGGATGTTGAAATACTCTAACAAACGACGCGTGAAATCAGCTGTTCACTTCCTGCACAGCTACACAGTTCATCGAACTTGTCGTCTCGCTTGCCGTTGGCTACGCGCGTTTTGCCACGGTAACGATACATTGCGCATGAGGAAATAAAACAAATCAAATTTATTTGATTCCCATAACATTTCTGAAATAATTTCTTGTGCTGGTCTTCTTAGTATGATAAACTGAATTCACCCCTCCATCAGTTTGAGGAGGGCTGTCCCTTACACCCTGTATTAAAGGTCAAAATTATTTTTTAGTAACAAACGATGGTCACAAATCTAAGCTCCAGTTCGCAACAAAGAATTCACTCATCCGAACAAACCTTCCAAACCCTTGTTCATCCAAATCCAATTAAATTGTATTCAAACTTAAAATATTAATTATGAAAATTAATATTCTTGCGAAGCTCTGAATGCAGTAGCGCTGGAGTAAATCTCAGTTAACTTTATTAGCCCGTCAGAGCTGTCTGCAACTATTCCACTTCATCATAGTAGTTTTGTTAAAATAAACTTTAGAATGTGATATATAGTAGCCTGGGATACTCGGAATACTGGAATACTTGGGTCTAGTTGTCCCCAGAGTGCGACAATTCGCTACAGAGTCGGTGTATTTTCCAATTTCGCTGGTGTTAAGTTGTTTACTAAAACAACTGTTGCTGTTTCTGGTTTCTGTGTAATTGTGGAACATGGAATGTCCATTAAAGATGGAGTTGTGTTGTGCTAAGTGACTAAAGATATCGGTGTGGATATTAGGGCTTTGCAGAATGGTTTAATGGTACTTATTCTTTAATAATAAAACGAGGAATAATTTGCAAATTGTGGCAAAAATAGAGAAACTTTAACGATATCGTTTGGAAGGGAGTGCCGACTCAGATGAGGACTTATAGAAAAATATGGAAGAACATTAATTCTTCGATGATCAAAACTTACACTGTAACCTACGGGATATCATCCGTGATTTTAAGTATACTTGTTAAGTATTCTTAAAAAGCAACAGCCGGCGTCGTAATAACTACTCCACAAAACCTAGTGATACTGTGAGTGTGACACTACAAAACACACTCAGTGTGTTTTGCCGTGACTTTGTATCGAGTTCCAGTAGTGCACGTAGCAAAAGACTAAGAGAGAAGGCAGACGGATTTGTTTGCACCTAACAATTTATTTACCATCCACCCGCATTCTCCAGTCATCCCGCGATCATGGTGCTTGCAACAGCGTCGAAATAATCGGGAGCTCACAATAATTGAAAATCACGGATGATATCCCGTGACAGTGTAAGTATAGTTATGAACCGTGAAAGCTTACAAAAGTGTTAGAATGATGATCATCCTTCAAAGCTGACAAAAAAACATTTTCAGCAGATTACCCTCCGCTAATTTATACCAATTTGACATTTTACCAAGCATTAATGCTCTGAACATTAGCCATGACACAAAACCGCCAAAAGTGGAGAGCTTTGGAAGAGACCTACAGTCCTACACTCAGCATTGGGTGGCCAAAGGTTGGAGAAGAAGAAGAATGCTCTGGGTTTATAGCAAAAAATAGAAGCAATGTAAGTAGAAAAGCGGGCACCCAGTGGTGGCGGCCCCGACTTACGAACAGTAAGTCGTGGGTTCGAACCCAGGCAGGCGAATGCGCCTGAAATAAATTACACAAAGTAATGACTTTGTGTAATTTATTTCATCACCACTGCTCTCAAAAATGGTGAAGTAAAACATCGTGACGAAACCGGCATGTCCTAGAACCAAAAAATTCGAAGACAATTGACATCTACCAACTGGGCCCGCGTGGTGGATTTTAGCCCATTCCCTCTCATAGAGAGGAGGCCGTGTGTCCCAGCAGTGGGAACATTAAGGGCTGATTATGCAATGTAAGTACAGAAACGCGTACGCGTACGCTCTTAATGTGCACGTCTTTCTACATCGTTCTCACATATATGTATAATCTCAACATGAATGATGTAACCAAGATTTTGTAACAATATTTTGATTTAAAAAGTGCCCATGGAGTTTCTTGCCCATTCTTCTCCATAGAGATCTACGCTTTGGAATGTGCCACTACAGTACATTCTCAAGTTATTATGCCTTGTGAGTGTAGCTTCGCTTCTTTTTTTGTTTTTTTTTGACATTCAAAAGTGCCTGTGATGGTCTAATTGAAATAAATGCTTTGAGTTTGAGTTTGAGTTTGAAATTGTGAGTACATTTTTATTTCAGTCCTGAAATTTTCTGGCTTCAAACAAAACGCTACAATGTAGTATATTATCGTTAACTTTATTGTTGGACTAGCTAAGAATTGGGTTAATACGCCTATAACAAGTTAAGCTCTGCCGCAGAGTTCAAGTGTTGTGAAAAACTGTGTTAGTTAGTTAATCAATACTTCTGTGTGGTTAAATATTTACTTGTGGTGGTAATCGGTTATTATACGTACCTAGGTACTTAGTTCCAGAATCGTTTGGCGTTGATTGTTTCGTTTGGTATTCGTTGATTTTTTATTTGTGACGTTTGTAATGTGTATTTAAATTGTAATGTGTATTTAAATTGTAATGTGTATTTAAATTGTAATGTGGATTTAAATTGTAATGTGTATTTAAATTGTAATTGTAATCTCTTAATTTATTATGTTTTATTTTTATGATTATTTTTTTTATTTTCACATGATGTATTGATAGTTTCGCAGATTGAACGAAAGTTTGAGCGAGTTTGAATTTTATTGCACAATAAGCCGGGTATCTGATGGGATTTTTTATCGGGAAGTTACAATACAATAATCTTGATTTCTCAGGATCCTTCGGGAGGGGTTTCCAAAGATCGATATCTTCAAAATGACCAACTCCTATACAGTCTTTCGTCCCTTAATAAACTATTTTAAGGGGTTAATTTTGAGAAATCCTTCCTTAGTAGACACCTTCGTTGTATAAGGATTTTTTGTGCGTGATTTCAGCTGTCCGTTTACAAATTTAAGATATTTATTCAGTAGATACTCTTGTAGTATTGAACCTTATGGACCGTTAAAATTATTGCAAAAAAATGGTAGTTAGAGAGAAGGGCTGATACAACCATATTGCGACATTAAAATAATAGTAATAATAGTGAGGGATACGGTGAACAATTAAAATCGGTCAGTGGGTCGTCTAAGGGGCGGAGTTAAATCAATCTAGTTTTGTCGCTAGCATAATAATTTCGAAGTGACATCGACGTATCGAATAGTACAGTACCGTGGTACCGGGCCCGAGCCGTAAATATGACAGATATGATAAATCGAGTTTTAGAAAAAGTGCATCTCTATCGGTCATACCTGTGTGACAGTCTCTTTCAAGACTTGTTATGTAATTTTTCTCTTGGGGAAACAGTTTTGAGGTACGGTGGAACCGGTAAGGATATACTATGGACACGGCACGGGGCACCTGACACTGACTGATATTTCAGTATAATATCTGTCAAAGTCGGGTTTATTTCACGTTGCATACCTACGTATAATGTGAAAGTTGTTTACACAATATCTATAGAAAATTTGTCTATTTTGTGAACGTAATGAATACATCATTTTGATGCAATATGACTACTACATTATTTTAAATTGAAGTTCGTGCTCTTACCGTTACAATGACAGACATGAATTTGAAAATTTGTCAACGAATACCATTGCTCCTCGTAGCTGCTCATCTTCTACCTAGCCTTTTCCCAACTGTGGTGGGGTCGGCTTCCAGTCTAAGCGGATGCAGCTGAATATCAGCATTTTTCATGGAGCGACTGCTTATCTGACCTTCTACAACCCAGTTAGTACTGGGTATTACGATACCGCTTGGTAAGACTGGTTGTCAGACTTCCGGGCCACCACTGAGAAGTTAACAACTGTCTAAGATTTACAATTGACAGCCGAGACCAACGGCTCAACGTGCTTTCCAAGGCCACCCATCCACGGACCAACCTAGGCAAGCGCGACTTAAAGTGAAGATTGATCCGAGCGGTTTTTATTGTTTAGCCATGAGCTCCTCGTGGTTATATCTACTCTTGTAGCCACATTACTAGGTACGACATGATACTACATAGATACTTGGAATTGATCGTCCTATGCGAATTTCCCCACTAGAACGATTTCAGCGCGGTGCTAACGACGCGTCGATCATTCGATGATTAGTGACGGCAAGAAATAGCTGTAATTCAGTAGAAAGAATTATGTGTGCTTTCGTAGAATTTTGCTAGCATTTTCTACCTGGTGGGGAAGAAGAAGCCATGCTGCACCGACCCCAAATAAACTAGGATAAGGGCAAGTGTATGATGGTGACGATTTTCTTTCTTGCGAGTCCTATTTTACCATCAGAATAGTAAGTTGCAGTAGCGAAGGGTTAATTTTTGTAAGAGGTAACCCGGAGTACATATCTATAATGTGATTATATTATTTGTCTATAGAATACTAACTGTGCCATTTTTCAAAGGGAAGCCAGTAGGAATTGAGGTGTATGGAACATTCGCCACTGGTAAGTTGTTTTGTAACATTACTATACGTAGATCAAAATGTACCAAGCCTAGGTATCGAAAGAGGTCAAATTAGAAGACATCAACCCCCACTTGGCTTGCGTGGTGACGTACAGCCCACTTCCATTCATTGAGAAGAGGCCTAGGTCCGAGCATTACATGATGATTATGCTATATGCTAACTGTAACGAAAGAACCATAACTAACTATTTATCTTCCGTTTCGATTGTCAACCTTAACAATAAAACAAATTCAGGATAACTTAGTTATAAATAAAAATATCTATCACGTTGAAGTAAAGAAGGCAATACACAATAACATTGAGTAAATATATATATCATTATAAACCGTCAATGAAAAGGGAGTATAATATATGCTCATCAATATATACTCCTATTCATTTCTCGTTTCAAAAAATCAATCAATCAAAATATTTTATTTCACATAGGCCTAGATGGGCACTTATAAAACGTCGACAAAAAGGTGCACGGTTCGGGTTGGTCGTTTCCTATGGAGAAGAACCGGCAAGAAACTCCATGGTTACTCTTTTCAAATCATTTGGTGTTACAGTATTATGGATACAGCATTTGTACTTAAGTATGGGGGGACAGCGTAGGCCCGACAATAAGTCGTTGCTTACTACACAAAAAATGTAGAACAAAATAAAAAGTTAACAAAAGTTAACAAGCAGCTGGGAATCTACAAAGCCTACAATGTCCACACATTCACAAACAATCGATAAAAAGAATCTATACAAAGGTAAGAAAATATTGTAAAATACTAAATTAAACAAGTGACACAAATACTGTTATCAGTGCTGTAACTATTTTGAGGAAAAGATATAAATTATTTGAAAATTACTGTAAAATCTGATTCAAAAGAAGAGAAAAAAAAAAATTGAGAATAGTTAGAGACATCCACATATTTGTGCCGTTTATGAGCTACCAGGGAAGCCGCAAGCGCAGAAGGAACTAAGGCCAAACTTCTTTATCTTCAACGTAGTCCTTGATTTTGTAGTATGCTTTTTTAATAAGGACACGTTTGATGTGGTTTTTGAACTTTCCATCGGTCAGTTCTATAACTGACTTTGGCAACTTGTTATAAAAGCGTATGCTGTTTATAAGAAAAGACTTGCTAGTTTTTGTTAATCTAAATTTAGGTATTACAATTTCGTGTTTACCGCGTGTATTTATCTTATGAAAGTCGCTTCTAATTTTGAAAAGCCCTCGATTTTTGCGGACATATAAAATACATTCTAAAATATAAAGTGAAGGCAGGGTTAGTATATCAATCTCTTTAAATTTTTCTCTGAGGGACTCGCGAGGACTCATTTTATAGATCGCGCGGACTGCCCTCTTTTGTAAAATGAAAATCGAGTCAACGTCTGCTGCTGATCCCCACAGCAGAATGCCATAGGACATAATACTGTGGAAATAAGCATAGTATACTAGCCTAGCTGTAGCCACATCAGTTAACTGCCTTATTTTTCTTACTGCATATGCAGCTGAGCTTAATCTACCCGAAAGAGTTCTAATGTGCGCGCCCCACTGCAATTTTGAATCGATAGTAATCCCTAAGAATACAGTTTCCGCTATAATATCAAGTTTTTTGCCGTCAAGATTTAAATCCAGATCCCGTTGCGGCACATTCGGTAAAGAGAACTTCAGACATTTTGTTTTGTTCGCATTAAGTAAAAGATTGTTAGCTGCGAACCATTTCGAGAGAACGGTTAGACTTTCGTTGGCATGTAAGACATTCGTATCTTTTCTATCTATTTTAAAAATTAGCGAAGTGTCATCAGCAAATAGAATTATATCCGATAATTTGGCCATCATATAAGGGAGATCATTAATGTAAACAAGAAATAGGAAAGGACCGAGAATTGAACCTTGGGGCACGCCCATTTTGACTAGAGACCCGGAGGACGTCGCCCCATTTACATTTACTTTTTGCTGCCTATTAGATAAATAGGAAAGAAGAAGGTCAGCAGCTTTTCCACGAATTCCGTAGTGGTGTAATTTACAGATTAGTGTGTTGTGGTCGACGCAGTCAAACGCTTTTGAGAGATCACAGAAAATGCCAATGGCATCCTGGGACTTCTCCCAAGATTCCAAAATATGACTGATGAGTTTTACTCCCGCGTCCGTTGTCGACCTTCCCTTCGTGAAACCAAACTGTTGTCTATGCAGAATCCCATTTGAGTTGAAGTGAGACAACATCTGGTCCAGCATGATTTTTTCATAGATTTTACTCAATGCTGGAAGCACAGATATAGGTCTATAATTTGAGGGATCACTCTTTGAACCCGATTTGAAAATTGGTACTACTTTACTATGTTTCATTAGATCAGGAAACTTGCCGCTGTCCAAACATTGATTGAATATGCCTGTTAGGACAGGAGCGATTGAGTCAATAATTTCTCCAAGAACCTTGACGGATATCCCCCATAAGTCTTCAGTATTTTTTATGTTGAGACTTTTGAATGCCTTTTTAATTGTAGCAATACATATTGGTTTAAATTTGAAGTTTGGTATGTACTGAGTAAAGTTTTCTTTAAGAAGAGCTTCAGCTAATTTAGAAGAAGAGGGGAGAGATTTAGTAACCTCTAACGGAATGTTGGTAAAGAAAGTTTCTAGAGTCTCAGCGACTTTTAGCTTATCAGAAATGGTCTGATTATCTATTTTCAAAGACAATTGATTCGTTCATGAACTTTGTACAAAGTTCGGCTAAATATTCACGAGATCATAACTCAATGAACATAGACAACAAAACAGGTCATGTGTGAGCGGAATAAGCGTAAAATGGCCGCCATTGTCTATGTCTGCAACGGACACGCTTCAATTTATGATCGGATAATTTTCATATGAAATCATAAATTCTGTCCGCAGCCTGAGTCCGTAGGTACTCGTACCATCATCTCTTATAGCGGATTACTTTAATGCCACTCACTTCAGTGTAGGAGATTCATTCTTCTTCCTTCTTCATCTCGTTCAAAATAATACTGCTATACTATAAGAGGTGATGGTCTCGTGGGATTTGGAGAAAACTAAAAATTGAGCTCAGCCTATCACTTATACTGAAACTTATTTCTTTCTAAGTAAGGTTCAAATCGATTTGCAACGTCTTGTTTATGGTCTAACAGACTTGCCAAACGGGATTCTGTCGCGTGGTTGTGACGTTGTGACAGATTTCGTCCGGCTTACTGAAGTATGTCAAAAATGATATCCTTCGATTGAATTTGTGTTCAAGCTAATGGTTTTTGGAGTTGAATTTGACTTGAAATATGACGCGTGTTAAGGTGGTTACAGAGAGTTGGGGTTGTTTGTTAACGACGAAAGTAAGTCCATAATGGATGATGATAACAAAGAGGTGTTTTAATTATATTGCGGGATAATGTAGAAATTATTAATTAAAAATGTATTCTTTGAATTTAAATTCAAAGGGAATGTGCCGAATTCTTCAGTTGGTTAAATAAGCTATCAATTTAATAACTGCGGCTTTTCGTATTATTAAACGTTATATAGCCACTTATGCTCTGTGTATTGGTAATTTAGTCATGATTTCCAGAGGTGTAGTGAGGTTCGAGAATTTATTGGCGCATAACTGAAATTGGAATTAGCTACGTCATTTTTTTTTCAATAACATAACATCACTCCTGTGATCCCCGAAGGGTTAGGCAGAGGTGTACCTAATAGTACATACACATTTCACCAGTTATGTTTAAGTCCCATGTCATAGGGGGCCAGGAGAAGATGGCGGGATGAGTAGGACTCTTTCGCAAAGGATTGGCCTTCAATCGCACTAGGTCGCGAAATGTGGAAGAAGAGAATAGTGAAAAGGCTTATAGGGGGCGAGCCTATTGCCATCAACCGGGTGGAAAACCAAATCAGTGGCTGCTAAAGACAAATGCCTGATGGAAAAACGCAATAACACTTGGCACGACTTGGGAATCGAACCCAGGACAGCAGCGCTTGCGATCATTTGAACAACGAGACAGTTTTTTTCAATACATTTCACAAAATACATACCAACAGCATCCCTCTGTTAAAATAAAACAAACGCCAGAAGATCCTTGCAACACTATAGTACCTGTCTAAGTCATCATCTGCCTAGCCTTTTCCCAACTATGTTAGGGTCGACTTCCAGTCTAACCGGATGCCGCTGAATACCAGTATTTTACGTGGAGCGACTGCCTGTCTGACCTCCACAACCCAGTTAGTACTAGGTAATACGATACCCCTTGTTAAGACTGGTTGTCAGACTTTGGGCCACTGACTACTTGTAACGACTGTCAAAGATCTACAAATGACAGCCGAGACCAACGGCTTAACGTGCTTTCCGAGGCACGGAGGAAACTCGGTATGTAATGGGTGGTCACCCATCCACAGACCAACCTAGGCAAGCACGGCTTAACCTAAAGATCGTTCCGAGCGGCTGCTATTATTTAGCCACGAGCTCTTCAGTACCTGTCTAGTATAAGAAGTTATAAGAACACCTACTTGTACCTGCTTAGCTCGATACTACATCAACCTATTAATACTAAGAAAAGCTTATTTAATCAGTCAACAACAGAATTCAGCGTTAAAACACATTACCAAGTTTTAATTAGTCTGACAGCGAAGAATAAATAAATAAAAACACGTTTTCAGCAATGTTTTCAGCAGTAAAGTCCATTGTTTGTCTTGTTACGAAACCAAATACATTCAACATTTTGTTTACGTCTGCAAGAACAGATTACTGAAATGTCTTGTCGTCGAATTTTAGAATAAACTAGCTGTTGACCGCGACCTTCGTTCGCGTGAAATTATTATAAAAAAATATTACTTTGCTTGAATTAGATTTTGTTACCAATTTCAAGGTTTTTAATTTTTTGTACGGAACCCTAATTTTTTTTCTAAAATAAAAGTAGCCCATCTTAGACCTTGTAACATGAGCTATCTGCCAGTCAAAGTCCCGTCAAAATCGGTCCAGCCGTTTCGGAGATTATATGGAACAAACAGACAGACAGACAAAAATTAAAAAAAATGTGTTTTTGTTATATATATATTCTCATATGCATTCAGTAAAAAGCTTTTATTTTGATATTACAAACAGACACTGCAATTTTATTTATTTGCATAGATGGAAACAATGAAACCTTCCAATTTTAACTCTAGAATCTTGATTTAAATTTTTGCTGTAAATAAAATAGTACCTATATCTATCACCGGAAAATAACAAGAACCGCCAATTTATAAATTGTCTAGGAAATTTATAAACTTTCGTAGGATTCTAAACGAGAGATAAATTGTATTGTTGTACGGCTACATTTTCGCACGGGGCAACACCAGCCCAATACAATAATGAATTAAATGGTGAATGCTACTGAGAAATTTCTAATGGAAACAACCTAATGACACTCTGCCCGATCTGGGAATCATACCGAGGACCCCACGCTTGGCAGCTGCGCTTGCGACCGCGAAGCCAAAGGTAGTTAAAATCTACTAAGTAACTACCTACAAGGTAAATAAAACAATGCTAACTACTAGCTAGCTTACTTAGTGCTGCTTATCAAGAAATCAAAAGCGAACTAACTATACAGCTAATATTAACGTAAGCTCGTTACAGCCAATAAAATGTTTACGTTCACAATCCATCATTACTTGTGGTCTGTTATTTACCCTGGCTGTTTGCTCGATCGATCAAAGTCATGACTGAAATCAGGCTCTCTTGGCCGAACCAAGTTAATTTTAGAAGCTTGCAGCTAACGGCTTCTGTATGAGCAGATTTTTAAACGCGATATTGTTAGAAAATTTGGTCTAGTACGTAATTAATCAAATTAAAAAAAAAACAAACAAAAAAAAAATCAAATTATGATGATTATGATTTTTATGATTATTATTTTCTCAATCAAATTATGTAAAATTAGCGACATGATTCTGCAACTGCATCGCTCGGTTTTTGCGATTTGTCAAAGCGTCGAGATTTCTGTATTTAAGTATACACAGTAATTTTCTAGAATAATTATACATTATCTAAATGATGGTGAAACGGTAGTTAAGAAGAATAACGCAGCAAGAGGATAAACAGGGAGAAACAAGGAGCTCGTGGCTAAAATATAACAGCCGCTCGGGTCGATCTTCAGGTTAAGTCACGCTTGCCTGGGTTGGTGGGCGACCAAACATTACTGTTGTAATCTGTGGTAAAAATGTGATTATCTTGATCTATGGTATGGCAACATTACCACCCTCTATAAACCTAACAGTGTGTAAACAGACCCTTCACATAGCCGTCAACCAAGCATTCTGTACATCAAACTAAGTAACTTTACGCAAAAATTATTGCTGGGAATCGACTTTTTTTTTTGGGGTGAAAAATCACGTTTTACGGTTGGACTCGATGGAAAGCACTCAAAGCATTGTGCTGATGGATGGATTGAATAGTACGGGTGTCGTGGAGGTGTGTAAAGTAAAAATCTTACATTAAAAACATGTATTTAAAAAAAGCTTGTGAAAAAGTTGGAACTTTCACCCCCAATATCTCCGTAACTAGAAGGTTCCCAGGTATGGTCTAGAACAAAAAAATGATCGCAAAGACGGGGAGAACAAGTGCCTTTCGGTTATGTTAAGGGTCTATTTACACCCTTTATAATATGATCGCTGGCCTAAGTTCTTACCCATCACTCCTACAATTACATACCGATTTTCTGAGTCCCTCGCAAAGCACGTTAAGCCGTTAGTCCCGGCTGTCAATTGTAGATTGAAAGTCGTTACAGGTAGTCAGTGGCTTTAAAGTCTGACAACCAGTCTAACCGAGGGGTATCGTATAAACCAGTACTAAATGGGTTGTGGAGATCGCTCCATGTAAAATACTGGTATTCAGCTGTATCCGGTTAGACTGGAAGCCAGCCCCAATATAGTTGGGAAAAGGCTAGGCAGATGAGAAGAAACAACAAAAAATAAACGGGATAAGATGTAATGATAGTAATTGTGTATTAATCTCAAGCTGTAAGGAATCATTTACAATTGAATTAACTTTTTGTCTACGGTTATTTTGGTTTAAAAAGTTTTTGTTTTAACCGGTTTTCCCTTTTGTGGTATTCACTCGCATAAAATTCGTGTCTCATCAAAGATGTAACTGGTAACAAAGTCTTTCATATGACAAAAAGGTCCAAAGAAAGTTTTAAAGGGCTTAAGTTTTAAGTGGATCCCCGTTCAACGCTACCCACTCGCTCCATATGGTGTATGTATGAAACACTCCGCGTATCAGTCGTTCATGTTTATGAACTAAACATCGTTAAATTCTCAACAAGAATTAGCTTAATGGAAGATATTAACATCACGCTTTTCTGTAGGTGTAAAACGGCTGACAGGTGTAAATTGAATAGTAGAACCACATTTCAGGAGTACTTTTATAAGTTCCATTTAAAAAGGCTGGCCAGTATTAATGTGCAAACTGACCCTTCACGAAACGGGCAACCATGCATTCTGTACATCAAACTAAGTAACACTAAGCAACAATTATTGCTGCGAAACGAGTTTTTGGGGTGAACCCCACGCTGTACGGTAGAACTCGAAACATTGTGCTGATGGGTGCATTGAATAGTACGGGGTTCATGGAGGTATTTAAAGTAAGTAACGTTATAACATAAGAAAATTGTATTAAAAAAAAAAAACTTGTAAAAAAGTTGGAACTTTGACCTCCAATATCTCCGTAACTAGAAGGTTCTCAGTTATGGTCTAGAACAAAAAACATATCACAATGACGGGAAGAACCAATGCCTCCCGGTTTCGTTAAGGCTTTATTTACACCCTCTTGTAGAGAATTTTCCGAACCGTCAAGCATGGAGAGCGTTGGTGGAAAAAGCAACGACCTCATGTGGTCACGACCCTCAATCATGAGGAAACGAGGAAGAAGTAGAAGAAGAGAGAATTTTCAAATAGAAAACAGGCCGAATCCTAACCAAAGCGTTTGCCAGGCGAACACGTGATCGTCGTGTAAATTTTCAGTGCATGATTCTAGTGCTTCTAGGATGATATGGCATGATTAGATGACGAGTAACAGAGAAGTATGGAAGAAGAAGACATGCTGCGCCGATTTTAAATAAATTGGGATAAGGGCCGGTTGAAAATAATTATAAAAAAGAAAAAATCTGCAGTTCCATACAAAACTGAATAACTGAATCTAACTTCGCGAATAATGTAATCTTAATTTTCAAACATAGCCATTTTTATTTCAGCAAGCACTTTTAGCGACAGTATTGTCAGCTGTCCAAAAGTTAACCACATTTCCTGTTGCTTTTGAAAAGATATATTTGTATTTAGCTATAGAGACAACATAGATGTGGGAAAACGCTTTCAAATATTGACAGACAGATTTGAGTCAACAGGTTTATTTGGTTTCAGCATCCGAAACAAATAAACGTCATAATTATAGACGTATTTATGATGACATAAACATAGTGGCTTAATGCCATTCCAACGACAAATAAATTCTAATTCAATTTTTTTTGATTATCCATATAGTGTTAGTATGAACTTATCCTATGTTAGTAAATAACAAATAAAAACAACTTAAAAATACAATAATTGGCTACATGAACATGTGCAGGCGCATGTCTGCCTTGTCCGAAAAAAAAAAGACAAATAAATAAGTAGTGCATGATGTGCTTACCTGTAAGAGGCTGATTCACTTGTCTGTAACTCTATTGAATGTTTCTCGTATCTTTGTGGCAGTGTATTCAATTGTTGGTGAGCCAAACAAATAAAATTAAAAAAAAAAATGGGGGCTTAAATTTAATACAACTCCACTCAACGTTCAGGAAATCAAACGTCATCATGTCATCTTTCTAACCATAGAATTGTGTTTACGCAAATCTACAGTTCGTTTCGGACACCCGGACATAGGACCGTCCGGATGAGTTTTGATCAAATTTGAAACAATTTCAGATCACTTAGGAACAGCCACCCCCGGCCCGAAGCTAGTGAAACAGGCCCTTAACATCATTAGCCCTGCTAGGTGTCGTGAAAGGCAACTAAATTAGACCTCGAGGCGACTGCATGCTAACTTAATTAGGACTGGGAAGACGTAATTCTGTTAAACAGAATCTGGTAATTATAGTGTCGCTTTACGCGTGTACGTCACACACAGACGCCTGTGTCCCAGCAGTGGGAACATTATACGCTGATAATGCTTTACTAGTCAAGTACGTAGCTTTTGTAACATAACATAACAACAGAGGTGTAACTAAAGGTACACCCACTCGCCAGTTATGTTTAAATTCCTTAATAGGGGGAGAGCCTACTGCCATCAACTGGGCGCAAATCCAGACTCCGTGGCTGCTACTGAGAGATTCCTGATGGAAAAACCCAATAACACTTTGCCCGCCCTGGAAATCGAACCCAAGACCATGCTTAGTAACTTACAAGGGAGATTTGTACTTACTTAATAGTGGAATGTGACTATTTATGTGGAAAATCCTTGAGAATAACCCAATTATCAACGAGAATATACTCACATATAGAAAAAAGCAGGAAATATTGCCTTCATATCCGAAAAAAACGTATAAGAGTCGTTGTGCTGTAGAACACATACAACACACAATATATAATAGTAAGTTTCAAGCTACACCTACCTAATAACTTATAAGTAAGTACCTACATCGTACCCACAAGAGAAAGAATCCTTTTTTCACTTCGGGCATGTTGCCAAAGCCGAACAATCCCGAAGCGAAGACAGCGAGCGTTCGGAACATGAAAAAATAAAACTGGCAACTAAGTACGAAAGAGGCCAGATAACTCCGAGACTGAGAAACAAATGTATCGCGGAAAGAAGGTTTCATTTAAAATGTTCTTGCGTATTCGGTGTTTCTTTTTTTTTTAAATGGAATAGGAAGGAGTAAATACTATAAAAAGGTTGGTTGTTTTAGGAATTGGGAAAGTGTGGACTGATTAGTAAACGTTATTTTAAAGCCTATTAGGACCTAAGAAACTATTTGACCGGACTATCTGAGGCTAGATGCTAACTACGTAGATTTGTAACATCTTCATGATTTTTCGCAAAGTATCTAAAACCAAACTTAAAATTTTTTTTTTCAGTACATCCTAGATCACACGGTAAACATTTTTTTTTTTGTTAGCCTGTTTGAGTGTCCCACTGCTGGGCCAAGGTCTTCCCTTTCTCCTTCCAAACCTCTCTGTCCTGTGCGATATCTGGCCATAATCATTTAACAAATCACGTCAATCCAGAACACCTCGAAGAATCATGATCAATATCACTAAAAACATAAACCAAACACAAACAAAGAAAAGTAAACATTTAACTAATTTAATCACGTAACAAAATCCGTGCATTTGCAGAGCGGCCCAACTTGTTTAATTAGGCTATTCTATTTGCCGGCCGTCGGCTGTTGCGTCCACAACACCGGGATACACTTAGGACGCCCTTTAAGTAAAAACTTGTGCGGTGACCCGAATAGGATTATGTTTTAGTGATAGATGTCGGAAACGTTGCTTAGTTAGTTAGCTATGTTTCTAATTTTGCCGTAATCATTGTAGCTTTTTAGGGTTCAGTACACGAAGGGTAACCAACGGGACCCTATTACTAAGCCTCCGCTGTCCGTCCGTCTGTCTGTCAGCGGGCTGTATCTCATGATCCGTAATAGGTAGATAGTTGAAATTTTCACAGAATGTGTATTTCTGTTGCCTCTGTAACAACAAAAACTAAAAATAAATTAAAGAGTGCTCTTCTACTGCGTTGGTATGGAACCCTTCATGCGCCGGTCCGACTCTCACTTGGCCGGTTTTTAGTATTAAAATACCCACCACTCCTCTCGCCGTGTATCTGTGACCATCAATTGAGTGCCCATAAAGCCATTGGTCCTGGCGGACATTTGTAGATCTTTGTCAGTCAGAAGTCAGAAAGTCTGACTGCCAGTCTTACCAAAAGGTTGTGGAGATAATCAGATAGGCAGTAGCTTAATGTAAAGTAGGGTTATACACGTGTATCATGTTAGACTGGAATCCGACCCCGATATGTGATTGTCACTTTTTTTCAAATGTTACAGCATAATGCTTAGATACCTAGCTTTTGGCCTCGGACGGAATCAATTTCGTGAATATTTATGAAACTTTTTTTAATTTTTTTAAACAATTTTTTTTGTTTTGTCCTGTGCGATACTAATAAATACATTTTCTTTCTTTCTTATATAGCGGGATTTCTTTCTAAAATTATTCACAACATTACATTTTTCCGATTGGTCTCTAAGTTAAAACGTAAGTACAATATTCATCAGAAAATACCTTCGCTACTTAAAAGCACGAGGTACTATGAAAATCATCGTAAAAACCGAAACATAATGTACCCAAGAGTGAAAAGGCATACTAGTGTCCAAGTGATTTATTATCTCGCTCGCTTTTCCCAGTTTAAAAACTGTTTTTCTCACGTATGTGAGGGTTGTTTCTTTTTTTAGAAAATGCAACATCATCCTTAGGAGTTCCCTTTTAAAATAGAGCTCATCAATACAGGGTCCAAGGGACCACGTACTCAGTACGACATTCTGAGCCCCCTACATAGAAATTTTTCACATACTGAATACTTGGTAACCGTTTTCACGTCGGTGTCCCTTCCACCCCGTATAGATAAGGTTTGCTATACGACCAGTAATAAAAAAAAAAACTACAGAATTATCGCTTTAGTGTTTTTTTTTTGCAAAAAAGTTTTTCATTTTATCGTTTTTAGTTGAAGCATTCTACACAAATTCTTGTCATGCGTTTGTTTTACATTGTAACTAGAAGATATTATTAGGAGATCATCAACATAAACGAAGACGAAAAAATACATTTTATAGAAGCTAATTCATAAACTACCCAAGCAACCGCGACCGCGAGAGTTTCGAGATTTAACTACAAAATTATGATCCAGTTTACAAATCATGTAACCAATATGTCGGATCCGGTCATTGGTACGGACATAAAATGAATCAGCAAGCGCGCCAGTGGTGACATCACGCGACCTACTCACAAGTCTACCCACACCATAGCGTGCTTCTACAGAGCCGTGATGTTTACAGCTCGAGGCGTGGACAACATTCAATGTCTGATCGCAGCGGAGATCCCGATTCATTGTGCCCCGCGTTATTGTGTTAAATTGTATATTCAAGTAATTTGTTAATTTAATAGAAACAGTGTATTTTCATTGCACGAAACCCATCTTCTTCCACATGATGTACGAACCTAACTGTTATTCAGTTAGGTTCCGACATCCTGACACCCCGACAAATATTTATTTTAGAGAATAAGCGGATAAAACAGGGAAATTGACGCTTCTGAATAAATTGGTGAGAGTTTGAACTTTTGCAAACTCGTAAAGTTTTAATTGATCACTTTCTCATTCATGTTAATCTTTCTCTTTCTCTCTCTTCTTCAATTACTAAACGAATAAGAATAGCTCACGATTTAACATACAAAAAACATAAGCTGTGAAGCCCTGCCGGACTAAAATGAAACATACAAAGATATTTTAAATCCGGACATGCAACCCAGGACGTTTTTATCATCTACATAATGGAACGCCGCCTGACCTGACATAGATACGTCTGCTTTTATCTCTATCCTTGTCTATGGCACGGAAACAGGCAACCGTTTATTATTACAACCTTGAACTTACAAATAGGTACAGTCCACCAAACTTGCGCTTGACCACCTTAAGGACTATTCCTTTGTCATTTTTTTAAATTTTATTCCTTTTGGTTGAAAAAGGGTGGTCAAACATCTGTGATCATTAACAGAGCCTGATTACACAACGTTTAAATATAATAAAAAAACGCACGCCTATTTTTCTGTCTTTTTTTGTTTTACTATTATTGGTCCGCACAAAAACGGCCGCCCCTTTTTGTGCGGAAACAGATTCTGATGTGGTCAGCCTGTGCACAGGATTTTGTTTTAAAAATGAGCAGCTTTAGTCGACTGTACATGAACTTTTAAAACTGTTACTTTTTAGACGGGCTTAGACATGGCCTGCAAGTGTGAGGCGTTGCAATTTTAATAACCTCTCTGACTAATGAAAAGTAGTAACTTTTGAAGAAGGTACTGAAAAAAAAGATTTATTTTTCCTGTATATCATGAAAGGCTTTTTATCTCTCAAATTACAGGCTGATTTTATTATTTCACAAAGCTATACAACATTAGTTTTAGTATATGCGAAACCTGAAACACGTGTCACGTATTTTTATGTAAAGAATCTATGTACAAAATTGACTGTATAATGAAAAATAAACTGTATCATGAAAAATCACAAAGTTATAAGCTTGTTCTGTTACCTAGTTGTCCGCACAAATACGTGGTCACCACGCAGCGCGCGCCTCTAGCGTCGTCTTGAGCTCATTGATAATAATATGGCAGTAGGTACCTAAATTATTGCGATAGGTACTTAAAGTCGCTCGGTGCCCAACTTTTTACTTTTTTAAATATTTTTGGGAAAATATAACATGGTTTAAAAATTATTGGAATCGATTCAGTTACTTATTCTGAATTCTTTCGCATATACCAAAAATTATGTTGTATAACTGATATCTTCAACATAAACCAACTGAATACTTTGGGTTTGCGGGGTTATATTTAAATTATCCTTGATTATAAAACTCCCATCTACAGAGTGTATTTATGGTTTATATTCGACGAAAGGGTGTACACTCATGTAACTGAATATCCTTGGTTAAGGGTGAGTTAAGCGCTGTTAGCACAAAGGGTTGTTTAGTACGATATCTTGTTCACCGAACCGACGTCCTGAACATTATTATGTTTAATTATTACGGGAAGAATATAATTACGGCTGCATAATGATTGATAGGTTCGTTATCAGTGGTGTTTATGGTTCAGACTGGTTATTTATTGTAAAATTAATTGAAGCTTAACAAATATTTTTACTTCTCCTGTACAAGATTTCTTTAGAAATCATCGTACTTGTTCTTATGGTATTATGTATATGTAACTGTCTAAAATACTTGTTGTTAGTATTTTGTGTGGAAATACAAATGAAAGCTTCAAAGTATATTGGAGTAGGTGCCTCATCTGTTTCCTGTTGTGTAGGATTGCCGTCCCATTGAACTTCGAGGGTTAGGAAAGAGATGATGCACCTGTGTCTATGTCTATATACTATGATATCTTCTATAGCGATGGCTAGTCTCTGCTGGGTTAAGCCGGTTGCCAGGGGCGAAATTAAGTCTGAAGGACTATTCTATACAAATAAATACAATTGAAGTCTGTTTGTAATTTCAAAATAACAGCTTTTTCCTGAATGCAAATGAAAGTATATTATGGTAGGTGGTCTTATAACAAAAAAAAAATCTTATTTATTTTTGTCTGTCTGTCTGCCTGTTTGTTCCTCCTAATCTCCGAAACGGCTGGACCAACGCGCGACGGGACTTTTACTTTTTTTTCTGGTAACTGATGCATACGGAGTAACTTCGACTATATTAGAAAAAGTATTAGGGTTCCGTGCAAAAAAATTAAAAAAAAATGTTAACAAAATTCAAATCAAAAAGGTAGGAATATTTTATAATAATTTCACGCGGACAAAGGTATATTATAACATTGAAATACGCTGGACCAACGACTGTAAAGACTGAAGACCCTGGCCAATTAAATCTGAGTAAAAAAAAGAAAAATAGTTTCAAAAGTCATATGAATACACCTCTTTCATTTATGACACTGCGTTTGTATTCCCAACCCGTCGAACTATCTAGACACCCCTACTCACAAACCAGAAGCGACTTGGCGAGGCAATAAAATGTCGACAAGACCGCTCGGCCGAAGTGTCTGTTATCACTCGGTCCTTTGTGAAGTAATCAAAAAACTATTCGGATCCTTCCCCGGTCAGAATCAAGTTTGATAGCTTTATTTGAAATCCGGATCTTACGGATTCTCCGAAGGTCTATTTCGGGCGATAAAACAGGAAAATTGACGTTTCCGAAACGATTTTTCGTTGTTTGATTTTCGTGGTTCGTTTGAGTTTGGCTTTTCGGGTTTGTAAAGTTTGGATTGACGAATTGTTTTCTCTTTTGTGTTAGTTGAGGTTTTGGGGATATGTTTTAAGCTACTGCAGTTAGCGATATTGGTTTTTTTCGATTTAACGGGTATCAATGTGGCTCACAGGCAGACTATACGGGGCGGAAGGGACATAGACGCGAAAACGGTTACCACGTATTCGGTGTGACCGTCGGACTGACAAGCCATAGGTCTCGAGTTCGAACCCAAGACACGCACCTCTGATTTTCGGATACATGTGCGTATTGTATATAATTATCACTTGCTTCGGTGAAGGAAAACATCGTGAGGAAACCAGCATGCCTGAGAGATATTTCTCGACAGCATGTAAAGCCAAGTCAGAGGCCCATGGGCGGCATAAAACTCTGACACCAGGTTAGGCACTAACCACACGATAAAGAAAGAAGTACATAATTCTGGGCCCCTAAATAGAAAGTTTTCATTTTTCTTCATAAAAAGTCAGCTGTTCCATACATTTTGACCGTGTAGGTATTTGCACTTTTGTAGGAAACAGCCAGCTTTATTCTTTTTTAATAGCCGCTGAAAATTTTTATGTAGGGGGCTCAGAATTATGTACTGAGTACGTGGTAACCGTTTTCGAGTCGGTGTCCCTTCCACCCCATATAACCTTGGTTAGGAGGTACGATGCTTTTTATCCCGGTAGGAAGTTGCCGTGGGATAACTTCTGACCCCTCGGCAAAATTATGCTTTTTACTTGAGGTATTAAAATTAGTGATTCAAAGTCAAAGGAACATACGAATTACCTGACATGTTTTTTTTGTTATACTCATAAATACATAAAACACTTTTATACTCGTACGTACTTAAAACGTACTTCAGCGAACAATATCCGTTACAAACCAAACCATGGAGGCTTCCTGTGTTTCAACAATTTATACTAATTGGACTAATTTAACTACGCCATGCCAGCCAGTACCAGAAACAAAATGGCAGCCGAAATAACCACAAATAATAAATATAGATAAAAGTGTTCTCTATGGCTCGCTTATTGAAACTACTCTATGGAAACGTCAATTGAACATTGTATTCAACATAATTACTGTTAACATTCGATTTTACTGTCCTCGATTAAATTCATGCATTGTTATTTAATATTGTGTAGTTGTTTTATTACTTTATAAGGTCAAATTGAATTAGCTAGCGAAACTCAAACGGCGTTATGGGTTTCTACATCTAACATAACATAACACTACGCCTGTAATCCTCGAAAGGTTAGGCAGAGGTGTATCCAAAACTACACACACATTTCTCCAGTTATGTATCGACATGTAACATCATAAAATGCAATTTATGTAATTAATTATTAATTTTTGGGGTCAATAATAATAGTTATTGTAGTAACTTTAGTATGACATAAGAAAATCCGTTTTTTTTGTCTTCAAATATCAATACCCGTCACGTCTGTCCAGTGTCGCTAGATAATTTAATTTGACCCAATAAAAAAACACTGCATACAGTGACTACTGTGACAAGACAAGACATGTGTCACAATGTAAGACTTCCGCAAATAGAACACAAACGAGTTCAAGAAGTTCGGCTACGACGTAGCAAGCGTAGCCGTGACGTCAGTTACGAGCTACGACGTAGCAGGCACGCTATCTCAATTATTGTGTTCCTGTATCTATTTCGACGGTGTACTTTTGTTGACTTTCGAAGTGAATGCTAAATAGTAGACTGGCTGTCATAAATTATAAATATTATAGGGCGTTGAATTTTTTTCGCAATTTCAGTGTTGTTCTCATAGAAATACTGGTTCATTAGGGTCACACAAAAGGTCTGAAAACTAGCAATTTATTGGTTTTTATTCACAACTTTGTTGTGAAGAGCCAGGCAGACGATTATCCAAGCCCTTTTATCCATCAAAGAAGGATTAATTCAAATTCCAAAGAGCCACCGAACTTTGAAACTCAAACAGTTTGAGTGACCGCCAATCGGCGCCATGTTTATAAGTCGACGTTGATCCGGCGGCGACTAATCGCGCGGCGGACATGTTGCGGCGTGACATCAGAGTCGCTGTCACGTCATGTTCCCTACAGTGAGCGTCGAGCGACGTTTATTATAAAGGTTTAACATTTACAGGGATTTTAACTGAACTTTTTTTTTTTAAATTTTGTTTTTGTATTTCAGTTAATGTATTAATTGGATATTTGAATTAAAGCTACTTATAGAATAATTAAAACTAAATATTTCCAAAAAAAGGGTCTAATTTAACAGAATAAACTATAGACCGAGCGCTTTAATGAGTCCTCCGCCTTGCCCCAGCAAAGGCACATTAAGCGTTCACAAAGTCCTACAATATCCCACAGGTTATTTGCTTTAAAATAACCATAATCCACGTAGGTATTATGATACTAATTAAACCAATACGTGATCAACCTTCAGAATATTCCATTTAAATTGATACCTTCGCGAGGACTCATTAAAGTGGTCGGTACATATGTCGCAGAATAAACAATAGAGGGCTTAGGCGTCCCACTTTTTGTTTAGGTTTTTGCAGTCTTACATGGGACGTAAACCGGCGATAATGTGAGTGTAGCAACTACATACAGGCTTCATGTGTATGTGTTTAAAATGAAGTCTACAATATTTTTAAAAATAAATTAACAAAAATACTAATTCATGAGAAAAACAGTAGTCCTAGGTTTTCTCTATTTAAAATTATAATTGGCATTGAGAAACGATCTATGATTTGCTAAGAATGAGATCATCATGTAGTCGCCGAATCTTCCGCTAACCAAAAAAAAAAAAATAAAAAAAAAAGGTAAAATATGTCATAGCTGGCCGAATGATATCAAAGGAAAATGTGTCTAACCACGCTGCGGAGTAGGTCATGTTCTCAACAGTGAGCGATGTGTGACGTTTATTGCAAAGGTTCATATTTGGACATTTTTATGAGATTTTAAAATATAATGTTGAATAAAATTTTGTTAAATGTATCTTTATGGAGCATACTTCGTATTACCGTGCCTCGGAAAACACGTTAAGCCATTTTCCCGGGTGTCATTTGTAGATCTTTGACAGTCGTTAGGTAGTCAGTGGCCCAAAAAGTCTGACAACCAGTCTTACCAAGGGGTATCGTATTACCGAGTACTAACTGGGTTGTGGAGGTCAGATAGGCAGTCGCTCCAAGTAAAATACCGGTATTCAGCTGCATCCGGTTAGACTGGAAGCCGACCCCAACGTAGTTGGGAAAAGGCTAGGCAGATGATGACTTCGTATTACCATGGAAATGGAATAGAAGTCTGTACCAACATAAATCTGGCCGTAGTAGTGAACATTATGTTCAGTCACGAGCACCAATATAAAACTTTTAAAAGTGTTTTTTTTTATCCTGCTCGCGGGACTTATAGAATTACCGTGACGCTGGAACATGGTCGCGGGACTTATAGAATTACCGTGACCCTGGAACATAAAGGGCTATTGAAGGACACCGTGGATTTTAGTCAGTACAAGTCTGACAGTCCCTCCCGCTCTGCCCTAGGTGGGAGGACTCATTTGATCACTTTACCACGATGAAAAAAAAAAAAGTGTTTTTATACTACTGTTCTGACTAAAATTTCATGTTGTTACGAACATAGTATTCTGAAACTCATATTTTTATGAAAAAGATCCTATCTCCAAGTTACAATCGTTATTTCTCGCGAAAATTGCTTTTAAATTTAGGAAAGTGTATACATATTTGTGCTCGTGACTGTTCATATGGGGGGTTTTCTAGCTTGCTCATAGATTTATATCACTAGATTCAAACTGCGTAAAAAGATGGATAGGTTTCGGTTATGTAGGTGATGGATGACATAATTAATTTATTCATGATTAGTATTATCCTACACATTCTTACTAAAAATCGTACATCAGTGACATCTAACGATTTAAAAGAGCTAACAAGGTGATTTTGATTTCCAACAAATTCTAAATATCCAACCATCAAGTTTACACTCCCAAAAAATCAAGTAACAACAGTCAGAGGTCACAAACCTAGTAAAAAACGTGCACAAAAACGGGATCAACGAGAATTTCGTCATAAAGTACCGACTTAAGTAGGAAGAAGCTGTGAATTTATACTATAACCGTCGCTTGTTGCTTTTATACTTCATAACGTGAAATTGTGGCATCCACATTACCGGAATAAGTTAGCGCAATGCGTAAAATACTCGTAGCTTTGGGTTGAGGACCCATGTACTCGTACGGGTGGTTAACGGTACAATTGTTTTGGAAAGTGAAACTTCAGGGGTTTTATTGTTTTTGTGGTAATACAGGTTGTTTGATGTTGTCATATTATACATGTGGGTACCAGTAGCGAAGGGTTAATTTTTTTAGAGGTAAGCCGGAGAACATGTCTTTAATGTGATTTTATTATTAATTTGTCTATGGAATACTGATTGTGCTCGTTTTCAAAGGGAAGCCGGTAGGAATCGAGTTATATGGAACCTTCGCCACTGGTGGCTACCTGCTACGTTGTGGTGGTATTTTCAGTTTACATTGTAAGCCACCAACCAGTCTTACTAAGGGGTATAGTATTACCCAGTACTAACTAGGTTGTGGATTTCAGATAGGCAGTCGCTCCATGTAAAATACTGGTATTCAGCTGCATCCGGTTCGACTGTTAGACAACATAGTTGGAAAAAGGCTAGGTAGTCGATGATTGTAAGCCACCAAGTTCAAAAAGTCAGTTCAAAACTCAAGTTAATCGTACCATTAAATCGTTCTTTTTTATTTCAAAAGCTTGAGAAAGTACCAGTTACAGATTTGTATATTATTATTTTATAAATTAATATTTCTGTCCCCAATATTCGCACTCAAAACGACGACAATAATCACCGTTTCGTGTGCCTAATTACAATACAAACAAACTGTCAAGTTAATAAACTCGCGAATCCACCCTAATATTCACCATGTAATTTATCACGCCTGTCAGTATGAGATAGATCAATGAGGTGATGATGTTTGGGAATGCCAAACAAAAGAGTGTTTGCCAAAGCCGGCTGAACTGACAAGCGAGTATAATGTCGAAGGGACAATTCAGACCGACACGGCCAAAAATAACTGATACTTTATTGGTGGAAACTTGATGTGAATTTTATAAAGGGTGTAAATAGACCCTTAACATAGCCGAACGACACTTGTTCTCCCCGTCTTTGCGATCTTTTTTGACGTGACAACGTCTTATAATTCGATGGAGCCGGCTGCACGCACGAAAAAACATGACGTATGAGGCGTTACCTCGCTCTGAGGCGTTCCATAAAACAATTGCCCAACGCACATTCATTTTTTGAAAAATGCAACCATTCCATCAGTATTTTCTTATGACGTTGTCACGTTCAACTATCGTCAGTAAACCGACTTTACAGACAACCGTTTTTTTTTTTGTTCTAGACCATACCTGAGAACCTTCTAGTTACGGAGATATTGGAGGTCAAAGTTCCAACTTTTTACAAGTTTTTTTTTTAAATACATGTTTTTAATTTAAGATTTATTACTTTACACACCTCTACGACCCCCGTACTATTCAATCAATCCATCAGCACAATGCTTTGAGTGCTTTCCATCGAGTCCTACCGTAAAACGTGATTTTTAACCCAAAAAAAAAGTCGATTCCCAGCAATAATTTTTGCGTAAAGTTACTTAGATTGATGTAAGGAATGCTTGGTTGACGGCTATGTGAAGGTTCTGTTTACACCCTGTATAATGCGTATATTGAACTATTGAAACTAGCAGACACAACATGCAGATGGCATTTTTAAAACCTTAGTGTCAACGCTGTATAACAGGTCAGTTTTATCAAACATTATCTATAAAAACTAACCTGTTACACCGCGTCATTAAGAATTATATACAGAACTATATACAGAACTATATACAGAACTTTATACAGAACTATATACAGAACTATATACAGAACTATATACAGAACTATATACAGAACTATATACAGAACTATATACAGAACTATATACAGAACTATATACAGAACTATATACAGAACTAAAGGGATATTTTTGAACACAGTAAAACATTGAAGACCGTATCGAACAAGGAAGTATTTGAATCCAGAGGAATATAGGATATAACAGCTCAAAAACATGAAAAGAGATGTAGACGTCCAAAAATAAACGCTTTAACACCTTGACCGACATATCGTTACAGTTAAAACTCTCGTCGACATCAACCCTAAAACGGGCAGCGCAGCTCTTTTCACCGTTTGGTATAATCAATAAACCTGTTGATCAAACGGCCCGATAAAACATGCTACACACTAATATTAGTCGGTATTAGGCTCGAATACCGCAGTGCCACAATGTCGGCTAGATAAGGCAGCCTTTATAGCTTGGGGTACGATTATGGAGGGTTAAAATGACGTGGCACAAAAATGTTGTGAAGTCCATTTCGTTTAGCAATTTTGGTAAAGAGGAATTGCTGTTTGTGTTTGTGCTTTTGCGGTAATAATGTTAGTTCTCGTTGATACAATATCATGATAAGTCTACAAAGGGTTGTATGGGCCCGCCTGGTGGGTTACGGCTTTTTCTCAGATAGGAGACCTATGTTTCAGTAGGTCCCACTACATCATAGGCTTATTTGTAAGTTCTAGTGCCTATAAAGGGTGTAAATCGACCCTTAACTTAACCGAAAGGCACTTGTTCTCCTCGTCTTTACGATAATTTTTTTGTACTAGACCATACCTGTGAACTTTCTAGTTACGGAGATATTGGTGGTCAAAGTTCCAACTTTTTCACTAGTTTTTTTTTTAAATACATGTTTTTAATGTAAGATTTTTACTTTACACACCTCCACGACCCCCGTACTATTCTTTCCATCCATCAGCACAATGCTTTGAGTGCTTTCCATCGAGTCCTACCGTAAAACGTTATGTTTAACCCCAAAAAAAAAAATCTAAATATACAGAATGCTTAGTTGACGGCTATTTATTTATTTATTTATTTATTTATTTATTTATTAATAAAGGCATTAAATCCCACTTAACATACATAATTACTTTTAAAATTAAAACATAACAACAAACACAAAAAAATAACTTAACCTTCGGTTGGCACTCCGGTGGACTTCGAACCAATACCTGCGGATCGGGCTGTTCCAATCCTCACTAACGACCCTCAGTAGTTGATTGGTCGATCTCCTTAGAATGCTGCAGAACGAAGCTACGCGCGATCGAATAACGGCATAGAAGTCCGGCACTCTCGCTTCAGCGAACATGCTCGACGCACTACAGTACCGCGGAAATTTCATTAAGATGCGGTATGTGAAGGTGTTTCTAGTTTAAACTTTTGACGTCGTCCAGTTTTTTTTTGTGGGCAGTTTTGTGTGGGTGTTTTGTTCACACCTTTTTAACCAGTTTGTTTTTATAAGTGAAGACTTGTGATTGGCTGTCAGTTTCATTTACTATTATTATTCTGTTTTGTTTAGCTGTTAGTCTTCTATAATTCATAAATAAATGATTGTGTAGGTACCAATGCTGTTGACTCAATTGCTGCATATATTTTAAAAATAGTGTACACCTAACCCACATACTCGGGTGTTTATTATGACATAGAGCTTTAGAAAGGAAGAATATCACAAAGATAGGAGTGGCAGAGACGACGCTCAAAAAAATCGACCTTCTGTTCAAAAGTGGTGAAAATGTTTTAATTGTCTATTTCAGACCACAATCATTATTAACTTTCCAAACCATTTGAAATACAACATACAATTTCACACACGACTAGAAAATATGTTTTCGTATTTTTATTCAATTCGTCCGTGTAATTGTATATACGTATTTAAATAATTACAGGGCTGAAGGCCGCTGAAAACGTTACAATGAGTGTAAACCGACCAAGTTTTATTTATAAAACTTTGGCCGACTCACATTGAAAGGCATTTGTTTGTTGTAAGCAAATACTACCTACCTAAACGGTTTTTCCTTTTGTATTTTATTCGTTTTAAGGGTTAAAATAAAGTAGGATTGAATTATGTACGACGGAATCTTATGTTTGTCTTAAGGGTATATTAAATAAGAAATACTTTGGGAAATTGTGACGTATTTTTAATAAAGGGTGTAAATAGACCCTTAACATAGCCGAAAAGGCCCTTGTCCTCCTCGTCTTTGCAATCATTTTTTTGTTCTAGACCATACCTGGGAACCTTCTAGTTACGGAGATATTGGGGGTCAAAGCTCCAACTTTTTAACAAGTTTTTTTTAAATACATTTTTTTAATGTAAGATTTTTATTTACACATATCCACGACCCCCGTACTATTCAATCCATCCACATCAGCACAATGCTTTAAGCGCTTTCCATCGAGTCCTACCGTAAAAAGTGATTATTCACCCCAAAAAAAAAAGTCGATTCCCAGCAATAATTTTTGGGCAAAATTACTTAGTTTGATGTACAGAATGCTTGGTTGACGGCTTTGTGAAGGGTCTGTTTACACCCTGTGTACATAGGGAAAATAATATTAAGATCTTTCTGAATGAAAACCTTAGGGACTGCGCCATATGAACGTTAATTACAAAACAAGGGGAAATCTTTGAAAAAAGTTACTACGCTAAGCGATTTTGCTACAGGTCATGACTTGAATCTTAAATCTCTTATGAGCAGCGTATAAATCAGGTGCAACAAAGTCAAAATCAAAATCAAAATCTTAAAATATTTTATTTCACATAGGCCTCGAGGGGCACTTATAAAACTTCGACAAAAAGGTGCACGGTTCGGGTTGGTCTATGGAGAAGAACCGGCAAGAAACTCCATGGTTACTCAAGATTCTAAAATGCATAACATCCATATTTCATTGCCTCGGTTGGTCGAGTGGCAAGCGCGACTGCTGAGCATGAGGTCCTGGGTTCGATTCCCGGGTCGGGTAAATTGCTAGAAGGGTTTCCCATGGCAATAGGCTCGCCCCCTATTATATGGGACTAAAACATAACTGTGTAAATGTGGGTGTACTATTAGGTACTCCTCTACGTAACCTAACCGTACAGACATGATGTTTAACATTCCTATTTGATAGAACCTACAGCTACACTCATCATCAATTTATGTCTAAATACACAATCAGATTAACTGTCCAACATTATCATGAAAGCTGTCTGAAGCTCCACATCTTAGCAGTCACCTCACGTGGGGACACTTGGAGGGAACGCACCCTGCATAGCTGATCACCCGACACCTTTGGCCCCCAAGTTGGGGTAGCTCGGTTAAATTGAGTGTCAGCAACTTTGTTTTCACTTACATCTCGAATTACATGTGAGGAATTAGATTATAGGGACGTCTGTGTTGCTGGCTGGGTTGTGATGGAGTTGGGGATCGTATTAAGGACACACTACATTACAGATACACTATCTATCTGTTTTTCCTATTGAGTTGCGGATCTCTAACAAGTGTGGCTTCTGCGGATAAGTTATGCGTTTATGCGTCGGTGTTACAGCCTGTATAATTATACTTTAAATTTTGATTCCATTTTCGTTTCCGTATATAATTAATGAAATTACATACATTCTTGAGGAACCATTGCCAAATTTACGATTGCAAGTTATAATATAGAATAGTTGCCGACACGCTAAAAAGCAGTGTCTGAACTATTCTAATTAATGCAATTACATCAATCCTTTTCCATACAAATAACTAAAATTGAAGTGTCTGTTTGTAATTTCAAAATAACAGCTTTTAACTGAATCCTTGTGAAAGTATATACGCTACTTAAAACGAAAATACATTTTTTTTAAATTTGTCTGTCTGTCTGTCTGTTTGTTGCCGCTAACCTCCGAAACGGTTGGACCGATTGTACAGGCATCTATAGCTGATGTTATAAGGAGTAACTTAGGCTACTTTTATTTTAGAAAAAGATTAGGGATCCGTGAAAAAATTAAAACAATTGAAATTGTTGACAAAAAATTGAAATTGTTGACAAAAAATTGAAATTGTTGACAAAAAATTGAAATTGTTGACAAAAAATTGAAATTGTTGACAAAAAATTGAAATCGTTGACAAAAAATTAAAAATGTTGACAAAAATTGAAATTGTTGACAAAAAATTGAAATTGTTGACAAAATTCGATTCAAATAGGGTAAAGGTAAATATTACTACCCTACCGTAAGGTAGTATAATAGAGTAATATTTTTATAATAATTTCATGCGGACGAAGGTTGCGGGCAAATAGTAAACGCAGCACGTAGTAGATAAGAAAATAGGAATGACATATTTTGCATAGTACCTATTAAAATGATACAAATAGCTTTTTTCATAAATGTGTGACTGATAAAAATTATACATGCATATTTCGTGAAACGACTGTTATGTCTTGAATTTTGCAAACCGAAGTTTTAATTCAACTAAGTATTTGACGATCATGCACTAAGTCTTTTTACCTTTAACACTCTACTTGAATTAAGGTCACAAACCTAATTTACTGTTAATTTTATTACTCCCAAAAATAAACAGTTAAAATGTCAATTGGTTTAAATTACCAAACACAGCCCAATTCAAGAATAATGCCGAAATAAACAAGTTCTTTGCTCACTTAACGAGAGAGCCCGGTTAAACCCGGTAATATGTTTACCCGGGTCAAATTACCGGTATTTTAATAAAAGCATCACGTAGGAGGCTCCCGATATCCGGCTATCATGTTCTGTCAAGCACTTGTTGATCGAATTTGATGTCTGAACCGGTTAATCCGAATTATCCGGGTGGCAATTACCGGGAATTCAATATTGGATTAAAACAGACGCTTGACATTCCGATAGTTGAGAATTTGACTGTGAACTGGGTAATTATGATTTAGGGTTGCCAAATTCCGGGACTTTAAATGTGTGGCATGTAAGCAAAGGAAAGTATGCTATGTAGTATCATTGCATAATTTTTTCAAAGATCTTCTTGATTTTACCTCATGTAAGTTGGGGTTACGCTACTCTATAAACAAAAAAAAAAAAAAAAAATGATCAAAAGAAAAAAAAAAAGACAAATGATTATATAATGACGAAAATGAAAGAAAAAAAAGAATGATGATGATGTTGATGTGATGATGAATGAATGATGTTTGATGATGGTTAAATGTTTTTTTTTATTTTATTTTTTTTTTTAACTCCCTTTTCTTTCAAATCTTCCCTCTTGTAAGAGGGTCTCCTCTGGGAATTCATTCGACATTCATATTATATTCTTTGGTCTTGCTCTGGCTCTCCATCCATTACCATGTCTCTCTCATCTCCCGTTTAAATTGGTAACATAGAAGCGCTTGCTTTCAGTTGCCGTGTGCTCGACAATGTATTCATTAAGATGACATTTGCACACGTCTATGATTTTATAAAGACACTACCGACCGCCCTTGCTTCACACAGCGCCACCTATCGGGTCCAAAACTATATCTAATGTAGCCTATATTTTAAGTTAAGCATCTAGCAGTAGTGCGGTGAAAACTGCGTTCAATCTTATGCAGTAGTTTTTGCGTGATGCGCGTACAAACATACAGACAGACAAACAAAAATTCTAAAAAGTGTTGTTTTGGCTTCTGTTGCTCTAATAAAGACCTCCCTTTTTTTTCAATATCTTCAATGTACAGACATCGGTCTGTTACAGTTTTATTAGCATAAGCATAGCATAATCAGCCTATAATGTTCCCACTGCTGGGACACAGGCCTCCTCTCTATGAGAGGGAATGGGCATGAATGGGAATGGCAATGAATGGGAATCCACCACGTGAACCCAGTGCGGGTTGGACAATTTTATTATATTACGTATAGATTACTAACTAAAGTAAAGCACTTTATCCTACAAGCTCCCCTAAGCTCAACACACGTTAAATTTACCAAACTTGTACCATTCCACTTGTACACCCATATCTACACTGATACCAAAATTATGAGCAAACTCAGCTCATATATGAGCAACAAAATCAGTTTCCATCGGCGACGGCTGAATCAATCATGTTAGTCGCTTACTTGCGTTTACGTCACCGTTATAAATGATCTCGTTAGTGAACGCGATAGTACCACCGTACCTACGGACATACGGTGTAAGCACATGTCCTGTCGGCGAAGTACGAACGGTTGTAATTTACCGTCGGGTTTGAAATTTATATCTGGTGCATTGTTGTAAGTGGTTGTTGCTTTGAGGGGGAGGTTTATTGTCGCACTACTTTATTAACATTGTAATCATAATATGTGGGTTCTGTTAAGAATAGTTCGCAATTTGAGAAACGATTTTTCATTTGCCTTTTTGTAAACTGATGGCCGACGGGGCCGAAAATTTCAAGAGTGGCGACCGCGAACCGGAAGACGTTGCGTTGGAAGGCCTCCCACTAGGACCGTTGACCTGGTGAAGGTTGCGGGGATCCGCTGGATGCGAGACGCACGGGACCGGTCAATGTGGCGACACTTGGGGGAGGCCTATGTCCAGCAGTGGACGTCTTTCGGCTGAAATGATGATGATGAAAGTAAACTTGTCATAATTATACCCGGGGGGGTTACTATGACGTCTTAAACCAGTAGGTAATTCCAGTGTGGGAAAGAGACAGAGCTATACAGGTCGTCTAGCGCCATCTCTTTCCCACACTGGACTTACTCCTGCTTTACGATGTCATTGTAGGCCCCTGCTGTTCACTTTATTTGGCATTTTCGTGTTATTGAATTTGTTTACGTTCACAAATATCCAAACTTTTCTTGGTCAGCATAATTATCCAGGCAAGACAAGATAAAGAAGTTGCTCGACGCACCGAGAATGCCTAGAAGAGCTACTGGTCAATGAAACATTTGATGAAGGGATCTCTCCCTGTCGCACTTAAGCGATAGCTCATGGACATGTGCATTCTCCCCACCCTCACCTATGGAGCGCAAACGTGGTCGCTTACAAAAGGTCAGAAGTCCGCACTTGGGGTCTGCCAACGAGCTATGGAGCGAAATATACTGGGTGTCAAACTTACGGACCGCATCAGAAACTCTATACTTCGCTCCAAAACTAAAATAGCTGATGCTGGCCTTACAGCAGCTAGGTTGAAGTGGAACTGGGCTGGTCACGTCTGCCGCATGTCGGAAGAGCAATGGGCAAAAATTACCACTCAGTGGATACCAAATAGCAGGAAACGACAACGTGGCAGGCCCAGAAGAAGATGGCGGGATGAACTGGACTCTTTCTCAAAGGATTGGCCTACAATCGCATTAGACCGCGAAATGTGGAAAGAGGGCAGGGAGGCCTTTGCCCTGCAGTGGGACAATATAGGCTTATAACAATAATTATCCAATACGCCATAAATGACAAACAGTTTTCTAAGCTCATCATCTGCCTAGCCTTTTCCCAACTATATTGGGGTCGGCTTCCAGTCTAACCGGATGCACTATCCGCCTATCTGACCTCCACAACCCAGTTAGTACTGGGTAATACGATACTCCTTGGTAAGACTGGTTGTCAGACTTTTTGGGCCACTGACTACCTGTAACGACTGTCAAAGATCTACAAATGACAGCCGGGACCAATGGCTTAACGTGCTTTCCGAGGCACGGAGGAAACTCGGTATGTAATGGACGGTCACCCATCCACAGACCAACCTAGGCAAGCACGGCTTAAAATAAAAACAGTTTTCTAAGCTACTACATTCAAAATTACTCTGTTAATGATCACCGTTGAGCATTTAATTAAACATTTTCCTAAAAAAGTTTTAAATTCCTCAAAGGCAACCAAGACATCCGTCCCGAAAACAAACCAATTTAAGTTGTCAGTTATTCATGAAGGTGAGACTTATACCGGATATCCGGTTACAACGCCGGTGGTAGTCGCGATGGGCTGTGAATGTTAAGCGGATGCACTTTAATACCGGCTTTAGGTGGCGTTGTTGGCCTTTGGATGAATTGGGGACTAGGGTACAACCCTAAAGAGAGAACGGGGGACTTTGGATTTGTTTCAGTGTGTCTGTTAAATGTTTGATGATTTTTAGTCCCAGCGTAACAAAAAATTCATTTTTCTTGGTAAGTACTATACTTATAGCTCTACAGGCCTGTAAGGTTCGTGTAAATTAATTTAAACATGCATTATTTTCTTTTTTCTGGGTCGGCGTGGTGGATTATAGCCCATTCCCTCCCATAGAGAGGAGGCCGTGTATCTTTAATGTGGTTACCATATTGTATGCTTAGTTTTATCTTTGATTATATTATTTGTCTATAGAATACTGACTGTGATACTTTTCAAAGGGAATCCGGTAGGAATCGTGTTGTATGGAACCTTCGCCACTGATAGCTTCACAAGTAAAGATAAACAACTTCGTCCGCCGTTATTACTTAACTCCAGAGAAAACAATATTTATTTGGAATAAGCCTAATAATTCAGAGCGGGCAATATGTTACAATAACATACGACCTCGCATGAGAAAGCATAGGGTGTACTCAGGGGAGGCCAAACATTTTATATAAAGGTCGAAGGACTATGGACGTCCCTTGTGGTGGACGAAAATGTTGCAAGGGGAAGTCAAAGGTTTCGGTTGCAATCTGGGGGACCGTCTCCACGAGCGCGAGAATCGCGGCGATATTATCGTCGTGTCACGAATTTCTATACGATAATATCGCCGCGATACTCGCGCTCGTGGAGACGGCCCTAAGAGGGTATACAGAAATACGTGGCACGACGATAATATCGCCGCGATTATCGCGCTCGTGGAGACTGCCCCTTAGTGTTTTGATTTGTTTATTGACGTTACTAGGCCAATTACGCTTCAGCCAATTTATCTGTGCAGACGGGAAAATACAGAACTAAAATAAATGTACCTACCATGTTTGACATATCGGTGTTTTGTTTACAAGCAGCCCCCACCATGAACTGCATACTTAAAGTGGTCATACTGTATTTCAATAGTCTCTTTTAACTTTATGGCTTCCACTTTAAGAAGTTCAACCTAAATAGCATTACTGGTGGCCTACCATGACATCTTAGAGCTGGAGTAATTCCAGTGTGGGAAAGAGATGGCGCTAGACGAACTTTATAGCTCTGTCTCTTTCCCACACCGACGTCATAGTAACCCCCCTGATCTCCGCGGCTGCAACTAATATACAGGGCAGCAACACTTTCATATCTTTATTTTATTTTGGTTGGAAGTCGAGCTTTTAAGTTCCTATCATCATAATAGTTTATAACAATTGTCAAGTGGGATATCAAAATGCGACTGGGTGGGTCACATTTTCATAATGGGTCAGGACAGATGGGCTAGAATCGTAGAGAAGACAGAAGACGGTCGTCGTCTTCGGGGCAGGCCCAAGAATTTTTTTGTTTTGAATGGGTAGTCATCAAATGACCCCCTTCTCGCTCTGGGTGGAGCGGGAGTGAGTGTCAGACGTGTACTGACTAAAACCCATCCATGTTCTTTCTTTGCACTTTGTGTACGCGCGGTATCTATCTTTCGAACGATCCCGCAGCCCCGGCAAGCCCAAGAAACGCTGACGTGACGATTTGGACTCGTCCATGACTGATTGGCAAGAGGAGACAAAACACCGGGAGAGTTGGAAAGGAATGGGGAAGACCTTAGCCCACCAGTGGGACAGAATAGGCTAATAAAAAATAAAAATATTTGCAATGCTAAAGGAATCAGCGGATTGACGTGTTCTCCTAAACCCGTAACGGTTTTAATCGCGACGTTCAAAAAACTGTATGAACCAACCACGGCATTAAGAGAGTATGAAACAAGGAGACTTGTTGCGCCGCCACCAAATAAATTGGGATTAGGACTGATGGATGGTGATGATCCACGGATTGCGCGCGACAAACGTAGCTTCATTTTGTACATTCAAGTAAACGGCGCGGCGTCGCGTGGTTGATATTAATCGTTGACGTTCACACTTTCATATATTACAGACAATTTATAATGTAAAATAGGGATGTTTCCTGAAAAACTCTAATTAGTCCGTCAGATAGATTTCCAAAAAATATTGGACACGTATTTTTTCTTTTTTCACGGAAACTAAAAATGATGACGATACAGTGCGTCGAAAACTCGTGTGACGTCGTACTTGTAAGTACAGTGTACTAACTTTTTACCGAAAAGTGACGTCACAGGCCCCCCCACTCATGATCTTTGATGCGTTTTATCTTCGTCAGTTTTTATTGATTTGATAAAACAAAAAATACGCATCCAATATTTTTCGATAATCTAACTGACGGACTAAATAGAATCATATTTTTTAACACAGGAAACATCCCTATTAGGGACATAGTTTAAGAGAGTGTAGTTATAAGTACTAATGACAATGAACGACTTTTACTATGCAACGAACTCTAAAATATTCAAAAAAATCGGCTTAATATTGTGAATGGCTTCTGCGCTACACAAACATGATCAATACGTGGTGGACAGGACACCGACGAGAAAACTGTTATCACGTATTCAGTACATCATTCTAAGCCCCCTACCTAGAAATTTTTCATCGGATATTAAAAAAAATCTGCTGTTCTATACATTTTGACCGAGAAGGTATTGTACTTTTGTATGAAACAGCTGACTTTTTTTTATTAACTGATGAAAAATTTCTATGTGGGAGGGCTCAGAATGATGTACTGAATACGTGGAAACCGTTTTCGCCTTGGTGTCGCTTCCACCCCGTATAGTATGGACTACAACTGTCACATAAAAACATAACACCTGCTGTTTCCCCGCAGGGCAAGGTAGAGAAACATTGAACAGCTGTTTTTCTCATATTCCAGACTGATCCCTTAGTAAAACTTGTTCCCTTGCATAAGAACTACCTTCATATTCTACATCTTAGCCTGAACTGTCCCAGTCCTGGGCAAAGGCCTATCCCATTCCTTCCACTCGGTGTTGAGCCTCTTCTCTCCAATTAACGAGAAAGCCATCCTAGGACTCCTGCACATCTTCTCCTCGGTCTACCGTGACCCCGTCTACGTCCAGTTTTGCCACCTTAGTTATGTTCTGTACGTGTTATGTTTCTTGTTCCTTAATTTACTAAAGATACTGTATATCCTACTTCCTACTAATATTATAAAAGCGAAGGCTTGTGAGGATGGATGGATGGAGTTTGTTACTCTTTCACACAAGAACTACTGACCAGATTTGGATGAAATTTGGCACATGGATTAACATATAGAATACTTTTTATTCCGGTACTACGATCCCTTGGGACAGTACCGAACACCACACAGGCAAAGCCGTGGGCATAAGCTAGTATAATCAAACACTGTTTCAAGCTTTCACGGTTTACAACTAAACTTATACTGTCACTTACGGGATATCTTCCGTGATTGTTCATTATTTTGAGTTCAAAAGTAGCAGCCGGTTTCGTAATAAGGACTCCACAAAACCTGGTGATATTGTGAGTGTGTTTTGCCGTGACTTAGTGCCGAGTTCCAATAGTGCGCGTAGCAAAAGACAAAGAAAGAGGGTAGATCGATTTGTCTGCTCTTAACAATTTATTTTTCCATCCACCCGCATTCTCCAGTCAACCCGCGATCATGGCGCTTGCAACAGCGCCGAAATATCGGGAGCTCAAAATAATGAACAATCACGGAAGATATCCCGTAAGTGACAGTATAAGTTTAGCTAGTATAATCTATAATACTAATAAGAAAATTAAACAAAATACTCACTCAGCCTCTTCGATAGTCTCCGACATGGCAAGGAAGACACAGTTGAGCAGAATGGTAGCCATGACGAAGTAATCGAAGTACTGGTTTGTGGAGAGGTAGACACAGGCCCGGCGCACTGGAGACCACGGAGAGTACCAGAACAGGGACCTCGTGGCGGTGAACCGGTGGATGTAGTTCTTTCGGAAACGTTTTGATACCACGCAGAAAGTCTGGAACAAAGAGAAATGGAATCAGTATAGATGTTAACAAGAGCTATTTTTTTAGGTCATAATGTACGTAATGAACCTTTTTGAATTAGACATAACTGATAAGGACCCATTGGTCTGAGCATGATTAGAAAAGCACTAGTTTGATAAAAGCAGATGATTCTCCTTATTAAAGTAGGTAGGTAGGTAGGTGGCAGTAGCGAAGGGTCAATTTTTGTAAGAGGTAAGCCAGAGTACATATTTTTAATGGTGCTGTATAAACACATAATATAACATAACATTAAGATGCTCCCTCACCGGGAGAATTCGCCTGTAATGTAACAGTCCAAGATTCGATTTTGTACAGAAACAAGTGAATCTGAACTGTTACATTACAGGCGAATGCTCCCGGTGAGGGAGCACCTTAATGTTATGTTATATTATGTGTTTATAGAATACTGACTGTGCCATTTTTCAAAGGGAAGCCGGTAGGAATCGAGTTGTATGGAACCTTCGCCGCTGGTAGGTAGGCTTCTGCTGTTTTGAAACTAATGGATGAAAAACACAAATGTTTTTTATCTCGATCTACTAGTTAACGTAATAGTCGCCACGCCAAGCTACTGTAAATTTTAGAAATATTTCACTGTTCAAAGAGAAGCATGAAATACATCCAAGAGTATCTTCGATTATATCTAGACTCATAACAAACAATACCGCTTCCTAATTATCTCCTTCAAAGAAACAAAAGCTTGCAGAAGCAACAATTATGAGGCTTGTAAATTAGCGTGGTTAATTGGCGAGCCACCTGCCACCAGCCACCAGCCACCAGCCACTCGGTCGTTAGCCATTTAGCCATTAGCCACGGAGACCTGCTACAGTTTTAATTGCCAGCGCGAATTAATATCGCGTTCGAAATAATTGTTTCGCTCTGTTTACCTGAACATTACCTTCGAAGGTAATCAGCTGCAGTTTTGTGCTGGAAACTGAGGTTTTAAATTGTGAGGTTGTAGTTAAATCGTTATACTAGCTGTGCCTCCCGGCTGCAGCCACCGTTTCTCCATTTGCTCGGCTCTTGAAGGTTTTAGAATTGGGCTTTTTGAAATCTGATTCTTTGTTCCAGAGATTAGCTCGTTCATACAAACAAACAAACTACACACAACAACGCCAACAACAAGTACAGATAATATTTTGGGCATAATTGTTGTGAATGCATAGCATATATTATAATTCTACTCAACATTTAGCATTATTGAAAATAATGGTGAGGCATCAACTAGCAACGATGCTCTTAAATATAAGGTCTGATACGCGTGGTACTTATACCTACTTACTGTTCCGATGTGCATATATTTTTTTAAGAAAAGATGCTATGGCTTATAAGAAAGAACTTAGTCAATAGAAAGCGGCACAAAGTTAAACTTCTTTAACAGATAACGGTACTTTCAAACACGGTGAAATCGTAGTCACTCTTTCAATTGTGACAGTCTCTGCAGTGCCATATCCGTCCATTTTGACAGACCGCTAATATAAACCGCCATACCGCCATATTATAAAGGTTCAAATAATGAACCTTCAGACTGGAAAACAAAAATGGCCGATAAATAAATAAAGACAAAAAATAAACACAGTGCGATATAGCAGACGACCCGTATCGCTCAACGTTTGCCGCTGATTGAAAGCACAGATTTAATAGTGAGCTCAGTAGCCAATAGGAAGCCCCAATCGAATGTGGTATTCCAACATTGATTGGCTGTGATTGGCTGATGACATTGGAACGGTTTCCTTCCAAAACACAGAGCTTTTGATGTATAAATCCAAATTGGCGGAAACGGCTTGCTTCTTGGATCAGACCGGCAATTTGTAAAGCCGGTCACAGATATTTGCACAAGTGTAGGGGAATGTTTGCAATTGGCTACGTATATATTCGGCCGGATTTGCAATTTAGTCGCAACGGCTTTTTGGGGCACATACAGTCGTGAATCATGAATATTTGCTCATACACTGGTGGTGTTAGTTGCGCTTTCGCGAGCTGTTCGAGTGATACGCTTTATTTAATGGTTAAATATGTCTGATTAGACATAAAACATTCTGAGGTCTATATAAGGTGTAAAAGGGCCCTTCATGAAGCTGGTGCCAAGCATTCCCATCATCAAACTAAGTACCTCTACGCAAAAATTTTTGCTGGTAAACGAATTTTTTTTTGGGTGAAAAATCACGTTTTACGGTGGGACTCAATGTAACGAACTCAAAATACTGTGCTGATGGACGCATTGAATAGTACAGGGGTCCTGAAGGTATTAAAAATAAACTTATTATATTTTAAACTATCATGGTCACTAACATACTAGTAACGGGATATTTACCATGTTTACTGTTTTCTATGAGTTCCCGACACAACAAAAAACAGTAAACAGTAAACATGGTAAATATCCCGATAATAGTATTAATAGTAAACTTATAATATTTAAAACTTGTGAAAAAATTGGATCTTTGATCCTCAATATCTCCGTAACTAGAAGCCTAGGTATCAAAGAGGTTTCAAAATATTTGAATGTCTTTGACAGGTGTGATCCAGAAAAAAAAAGATCGCAATGACGGGGAGAACAAGTGCTTTTCGGCTTCGTTAAGGGTAACTTTTATACCGATTATTATTTGTGATACATTTTAAAATGCAAAATTCCTAAGCCGTAGTAAGCTCGCAAGCCCAGAGTTTGGATTTGTGCTCAGTTGATAACAATAGACTCGCTCCGTATTACATGGGACACAAACGTTACTGTCGAAATAGTATTATGGGTATACGTTTAACACCTCTTCCTACTGACCTTTCGGGGATTACAAGCATGCTGTTATACGGGTTGGAAGGGATACCGACGCGAAAACGGTTACCACGTATTCAGTACACCATTCTGAGCCTACATAGAATTTTTTCATCGGCTATTAAAAAAAAACTCAGCTGTTTCCTACAAAAGTGAAATACCTACACGGTCAAAATGTATAGAACAGCAAATTTAAAAAAAAATAATCGATGAAAAATACGAATACGTTTCCACGTCGGCTTCCCTTCCATCCTGTATTAAGCAAAAATCTTCTATGAAATGTAGGCTATGTACAAATCTTTCCGCATTATAATACCAGAGTGACCCAACGCTAAAATTTTTCAACAGACGACCTATGACCCGGGTCAAAAGTTGAAAATCTCTCGTATTTTATGACTCTGCATTCAGAAAAATCTCGCGTTGGTCATAAATCATGTCGTTAAAGGAGCGTATGTCTGTAGGTATGCTTCATAAATTTTTACGTTTGGGGCTGGACGGTATTTTACCGGATCATATTAGACATTTTCTGTGAATTTTTTCCTTTTTTTTTTAATAATCTATATATATAAAATGACTGACGGACTGGGTGATAACTGATATATCAACACACAGTCCAAACCGCTGGTCCTAGAGACATGAAACTTGGAGGGTGTGTTCTCTGTGAAGAGTAAGTATCCACTAAGAAAGGATTTTTGGGAATACCACCCCTAAAGGGGTAAAATAGGGGATGGAAGTTGGTATGAAAGTCCGTCAGTTTTGAAGTTAGGATCTTCAAATTTTGTGTTTAAGCTGATGATTGAAAATTAATTTATACGCTCAGCGTTTTTGATAATTCTTCCCCCGAAGGGTTAAAAAGGGGGATGAAGGTAAGTAATCGGATATTTTTCAACATCCACGCGGGCGAAGTTATATACAAAATCCTCTCACTACATTTTATCTAGTGGAGTCGATTTTTTATGTCTATAGTGGAATGTAGGCTTAATGACAAATGTAGTAAGAGTACTTTTTGTGTTTGTGTATATTTTCACTTTAGTAATACTGCGAAACGACCGCTCAACAAATAAACTAGCAGTAGATCTATGTATCCTTCATCTTGCAAAAAAGTGGGAGACTTCCCTTGAGAGTGATAAAATACAAGGCATGCACGTGCAAGTTCCTTACTACCTTACAAACAGACTTCATTTGTTTCATGACTACGTAAACATGACATAACATCACGCCTTGTAATCCCCGAAGGGTTGGGCAGAGGTGTACTTAACAAGTACAGCCACATTTTGCCAGTTACGTTTAAATCCCATGTAACAGGGGACGATCCTATTGCCATCAACCGGGCACAAATCCAGACTCCGTGGCTGCTACTGACAAATTCCTGATGGAAAAACCCAATAACACTTTGACCGACCCGGGAATGGAACTCAGGACCTCATGCTCAGCAGTCGCGCTTGCGACCGCTAGACCAACGAGGCAGTCAATGCCGTGAAGGGAAAATTTTGATTTTAATGCCTTGGGTTCGGTCTCTAAACATTGGAATTTGTATCTTGTTACCACTAGCTACGTATGATTTTACGTTCGGTAAAGATAAAATGCCCTGCCGAGCCGTCCACAGTGTGCGCTGGCCTTAAAGTATATTTTGTCCACCTATCTTTAAAAAGTACAGCACGTCGATGTTTGTATATCAGTATCACATCGAGCTAGACATGAGACAAAAAGATTACGTTCTACGTTTTCAAAAACGATTTAGCAATTAACGACCTTGTTTAATAGTAATACAGTACGTTATCCAAGTAGTTAAATCAGCAACTTAACCTAAGCACGTGTCTTCTATTAACAAAGGGCCTGAGACAGTTGAGCGCGTACATACAGTTAATTACACTGCCTTACCCGTAGGGACGGTAAACTGGGAAGTTGCTACAAGTTGCTACCAGTTGCTACAGGTTAACACGACGACATGCAACTGATTGTTGTTAGTTCTTGACAACTAAATGAACTAGCGCCCTCTGGGGAGCAGTGTGATGTTTATTTTGTACTGCCTTTTGACTGCAGGCACTACACCCTTCGCTACTGGTAGCGAAGGGTCAATTTTTGTAAGAGGTAAGCAGGAGTATATAATCTTTAATGTGATTATATTATTTGTCTATAGAATACTGACTGTGGCATTTTTCAAAGGGAAGTCGGTAGGAACCGAGTTCTACGGAACCTTCGCCACTGCTGAGTACTGTATTCAAGACCCAGGAAATGGTCTACCTGTGTCCATTTTTTTTGGAAGTGTGTTCAGATTTTACTGTTCTGTGGTTCAGATTTGTGGCACCTACAGACAGAGTTAGTTTCGCATTATAATATTTGTATAATTATGTATGGAGAGATATAGTTGGGATGTATAGAGTTATGTATGACTGGCTTATGACCGCGGCTTCGCCCGCGCCGAGTTCGGTGATTATCCCACGGGATCGAACTCCCGGGATAAAAATCTTCCTATAGTATTCTGTGTTAATACAGGTTATAGAGAATCTGCGTGCCAAATTTCACCCAAATCTGTTCAACCGTTTTTGCGTGAAAGAGGAACAAACATCCATCCATCCATCCATCCTCACAATTGTGGCAACTCGCAACTCGCAACTCGTTTTCTTCTTCCATTCCCCCCTGTCAGACGTCATGGCATCATTTACTCCTTTCTCTTTCATATCATTCATCACACAACCCATTCATCTTTTCTTTGGCCTCCCTCTCCCTCTTCATCCATCAATATTAGTATCCATCACTTTTTAGTAACATGATGTATGAGACATGTATAGAAATGTTATTTGACATCATTATTATTGCTCGCTATTTTTAACATGAATTATTATTTTAAATGAATAGAATTGTATTTAATTTGAATTTATTAATTGCATTTTAATCAAAAATTATGAAATTGTTATGTCTTATTACTAATTGTGTACTGCATGCTTTATATAAGTATAACCGAGATGTAAAATCTAAATATTTGTACGGCTGAAATGCCGAATATACCTAGTGAAACCCATAGGTTATAAGAGCTTATATGTTACCTACCTATATTCTTGCAAATAAATATATATCATTAATTCAGAGTTATTTGTGTATAGGAGACTAGAAATAGAAGTATAGTATACGTACCTTGGTGTTTGTGCTTTGGTGTAAATACACGGTCGCCCTTTCAGACATTTACGATTTGATCAAGACGTGAAACATTGCCGTTCTTTTCTTGGCTTTCTATTGCAATATTGATGAGCAAAATCAATGAAACACTAACAGTGGTTTTGTTTATTTAAACCAATGTATGTATTTAAAATTATTTATAGAAACTATTTAAATGGTTAGCTACCCAGAAGTTAATAGGGATGTTTCCTGAAAAAATCTCATTAGTCCGTCAGATAGATTTCCAAAAATATTGGACACGTATTTTTTCTTTTTTCACGGAAACTAAAAATGAAGACGATACAGTGCGTCGAAAAGTCGTGTGACGTCATACTTGTAAGTAAAGTGACTTTTTATCGAAAAGTGTCGTCACAGGACTCATGATCTTTGATGCGTTTTATCTTCGTCAATTTTTATTGATTTCATAAAACAAAAAATACGTTTCCAATATTTTTCGAAAATTTAACTGACGGACTAAATAGAATCATATTTTTTTTTACACAGGAAACATCCCTATTCAGAGTGAATTCAGGCTAAGGATGATAATAATCTTTAACTCATTGTTAAAATAACGTTAATTTGGCTTCAGAACCACAGATAGGCAAAGTAAAAGATACGTACAGTTAGTGAGAATATCTCACATTTAAACTTTCTTTTTTTTAATAAATCACTGTACGAGTAGAATAAAGTACCCAATGAATTAAATTCCAAGGTACATTTACATTGCATTTGCATTGCACACTAAAAAACGTGCGCAATTAATTCTCCTTCCTAAAAATTTTACTACGTTGTTTTGGGTTTAAACATCGGCCATCTTTATAAGGTCCAGGGCCGGGCTGGGGCGTTTTATGGGCCGCATTAAGTCCGTCCCCGGGCCGCCTGGCCGCAACTTGTGCCGTAAAATCCGATAATAATGGAACTTGTGACTGTTTTACAATTCACACATTGTACATGAAGAAACGGCTGTTTTTAATATGTTTTATTGAGGAATCGATGTTCTTGTTGGCTATTAAAGAGTTTTTCTGTTTCCGTCACGTGTTTGCCGTTGTTGTACGAAAAAAAATGTGCTGCTTCATACATGTTTGATCGTTTCCTTCAACAAATGTAGGGAGCAGCTGCTTTTATGTGATTTCAGGGTATATAGTGTAGTTCATAAGTGTGAATTTGTAATGATTGATTGATGCGATTAATTGGAATGCCTCTATTTAAGGTTTGTTGTTATTTCAATTACAATTTTTAAACTGCAGACAATTTGTTGTAATATCGAGTTATCATGTCCAACAGCACGACCACCCAACAAAAATAAAAAATACCACATTTTTTTTTGTAAAAATACCTCGTTTACTAGGTCAAGCATAACCTCCGCGGAGAACATTCCAATAACTCATAATTTACACAGTGTAGTACGAAATAAGACATAGCAGGTTGAGCAAATAAATTCCCTCGCTGTCTTTCGCACGCTTCAGAAATAGCAAAGAGAATATTGCAGTGCAAAAAACTTCGTTTTCTCTTTGCTTCGCTTGTTTTCGATATCTTTGAAAACTTTTGTCGTATCATTAAAAAGTGAGCCTTGCAATGTTGCTTTGTAATAGTAGTACTTTGTAGTTTTTTAATAATGAAAAATCAAGATACCTACTCTAAATAAGTGAAGGCGCTATCTACATTTTTTTTTAAATTTATTTGTACCAGCATTAGATTTATAATGGCCTGGAAATTTCTTGAAATTTAACTTCTCTCTAAGAAAATAGGTACAATTATTCTATACCTGGGATGTTACAAATTGCGATCACAACGATGCAAATGTAAAAAAAATTATTGAATTGACACAAGGTACCAAAATATGCCAATTCTGTTGAAAGTCATTATTCAAATACTAGTTCTTCAGGGAAATCAAATAATAAACCGATATACCTCTATTTTTAACACGCTTTTACTAGCTGCATCTGTAACTATGTAAAAAAAATACCTACGTCCCGGTTTTCGATTGTGCTGAAATTTTGCATACATGTTTAATTTAGATGTCAATTGCATGGTTAGCTAAGTTACGTCATTCTAAATCCAATATGGCGGAATCCCAAAGATGGTGGACTAGTTATTTTTGATGAATAACTATGATATGGGTATCAAATAATAAAAGGGTTTGCTGAGAAGGACACGAGGAAAAATGACGTCATTCTAAAACGTGTTTTTTTAATTTTTTTTATTCTCTTAATATTCCTAATAACTCCCAAAGCAGTTGAAAGTAAGTTGTTTATCCAGAATGAGCGAAGTAAAACATAAAGTAAAGGGTAGTAGCACAAGCGTTTCTATTTTAATTCGGCCGCAGGTGGGACATAACTTTGTCCTATAAAGTTATAAGGCATCAAGTAAAACGGGGGTAACTTGAAGCTTTACACCGTTTTACAACCCTCTACTTAACACTTTGAATAACTTAAAAATAGAATACTTTTGGGATAATTTTGAAAAAAAAAGAATATAAATATAGAAACTCACACACAAACATGAATCCTGAAAACATAACTCATTTCTAAGCAGTCGAATAAAGAAGAGCAAGAATTTGTTTAGTTACATGCATTATTATGGGTTTGAGTGGCATTATAATTATCGTACCTTTTGCATGCGCATATTTTTTGCAAGCGGTTGCAATCTGAGGCAAAGCTTGAATTTAGTTTATGACGCAATGTAAACAAAAAAAAAATATTCTCATGGATTTGCACAAAGTAACGCCTGATTCCATAACTGCGTCAACTCAATTTTTGTTTTTTAAATTAAATTATGTATTTCGTAAACCAGTTAACAGTGTTTTGTTAATTGGAAATTAATGGTATCTCTAGTATATCGTTATTAAACAGGCGATATATTAATTAGTGATAATAATTATGTGACTTGGTAATGAGCTTTTTTCATTTACTTGTTATGTGCAGTTTTTGGGTACTTAATATCAGTTATGTGAGTTTCGTAAATTACTTATGTAAACAAATTAAATTCAGTTATTAATCACCACACAAAATGCCATAATAATTGCTACAAACAGAGAAATATTACAGGTAAATTAACACCGAGGATAATACAAGTATATTGCAATTTCTTACAAAAAGGCTGCCTGTCCATTGTAGCTGAGCCAGGCTGCGGAGCGGAGAAACTGAGAAATATAATAACCAATAGGATTGTGTACTGGAGCGGAGCTGAGCTTTTATGCAATCTTATTGGTTAATATTTCTCAGTTTCTCCGCTCCTCAGCCTCACTCCGCTTGAATGGTCAGGCAGCCTAAATACAGTGCTAAAAATTCTAGACAATTAATTTGAATTGTGAAGATTGAATAACATCCTAGTTTATGTCAGTTTACGGAACCCTTTGACTATGATTATTATTAAACTACATTATAGAATACTTAGCTATATAAATGATTACATTATTAAATAAATAATACATTAACAAATGTTTCGACAGCCTACCGAACTTGGTACCGCATTTAGGTGATATATATCACGAGCCCGACAAATATTTATAATATTCATAAACAATTTTGCTAAATATTTTTACGCAGAAATATAAATCATTAGGGGTTCTCGCTTCTGCGTCAATTTAGGGTGTAATTAAGGGCGCGTAGGGTGCAAAATGATTTCTTACAAATAATTTCGCAAAATCTGAATTGTATAGAAGATAATGGATGACTGTTTATAAGGAGAAAACGTTTATTTTTGTTTCTGAGTGAAAGGTTTTTCGCCAGTTATGTTTAAGTCCCATTTAATAGGGGGGCGAGCCTAGTGCCATCAAACGGGCGCAAATCGAGACTCATCTCTCAGAACATGCGTCTGGTTAGGACATAGAATACTTTAATCCTAGAAGTAGGTACGTCTTTGTGGGATAACTTTCGACCTTCATGAAACCGCAGGAAAAAGCTAGCCATCATACACAAGAACACAACCGACGTAGAACGCCGTCAGCAAAAGTAACCATCTTGAATGTCATGAAACGTGTCGCATATTGTCCCATAAAGTCGGCTCGCGCCGTCTGTTCGACAAACACATAGCGGCTGAAACACAGACCTTCTTTAATTAATTCCGTACCTACTAATTGCCTTAAAGTTTTCTTATAATTTCCACATTGTATCTGAATTTCCTTAGAGATTGTTTTGGTTCAAAGATGGCGTATTGGAACTTCGGGAGTAGGAATTATGATTTCATTGTTAGTGGGGGTTTGTTTATTATAACATAGTTACTTCACATATTATCTATAGAAATAAATAAAATTGTCTGTTTGTAATTTCAAGATATATTTTTTTTACTGAATGCATACGAAAGTATAATAATTATACGGTACTTATAACGTTTTTTTTTTTAATTTTTGTCTGTCTGTTTGTTCCGGCTAAAGTCCGAAACGGCTGAACCGATTTTGACGGGAATTTTACGGGCAGATAGTTATAAGTGTTATAAGGATTTACTTAAGCTACTTTTAGTTCAGAAAAAGGATTAGGGTTCCGTGCTAATTAAAACCCGTGAAATTGTTAACAAAATCCGATTCAAATAAGGACAAAATATTTTTATAATAATTTGGGTATTTAGGTCGCGGGCAACAGCTACTATTTAAATATAATTTTGAAAGACCTCTGCCTCTCCTCTCTCTCTTACTGACCCGCATTGGCCCGTGTGGTCGAGAGCAAGAACCCGCTCATAGAGAGGAGGCCTTTGTCCCAGCAGTGGGAACATTATTGGCTGATTATGCTACTGGAAAATCGAATGTGAGCGGAGGAAATTTGCACAAAGCAATACGGAAAGGTACATTTGTCTTTCAAATTTATTCGCTCCTAGTACTTATGTCGACAAAAAAACAATTACTCTGCAAGCAACAAATATAATGTGACATCCAAATAGAACGAAAAACTGGCTAAGTGCGAGTCGTACTCACACGCACACAGGGTTCCGTAGCAACAAACAATACAATAAAAATATTTTGAAGGCTCTTTCATATGTTGTATGGTATTACATTCAACAGCAAAGCTAAATTTGTTTTTCATAGTATGTTAACGAAAAACAAAGTTACTGCTGCAGTTTGATGAAAAAGTCTCATATCTCAAAAACTAAACATCAATCAAATCAATTTTCATTCAAAGTTTTTTTCACGTTCTACAATCCTACATTTTTTCAGAATTTTTCCTATAAATAGAATATAATAGTTTCCGAATAAACTGGCTGTGACATACGGACGGACAGACAGACAGACAGACATGGCGAATCTATAAGGGTTGCGTTTTTTGCCATTCAGCAACAGAACCCTAAGAAGGAAAGAAAATGTTTTTCAACAAATACAAACAGTGGGGAGAAAAAAGTAAATTGGAATGTGAATCTTTTGATATTATTTTCGAACATGTTACGGTAATATTTGCGTAACCTTATCGAAAGCCATGCGTAAATGCGTTGTCAATTGTGATTTGTGACAGGTTAGAGCGGCTCTTTCTATAGAGCGAAGCGAAGACGCGTGAAAAAGTAATTTATTTTATATTCAATGGAAATACGTAGGTAAATGTTGACTCTGGTTTTCACTTATTTCGGTAAAGATTTATGTTTGATAAATACTTATGTATACGTATGGACCACGTGGTACTCTTAAAAGTTTTCATGGCAATAACAAACATTACATATGCTTTTAAATATAGATGTAACGTCATTTATTTTGCATTATTCTCAGCAAACCCTTAAAATTGGTACTCGTATCATGGAGTGCATAAAAAATAACTAGTTCGCCATATTGGATTTAGAACGACGTCACTTAGCTAACCATGTATTGTCATCTAAACTAAACGTGTATGCAAAATTTCAGCTCAAACGGCTGAGGATAACTATTATAAAATTCAATTGCATATGACCTAAACAAACAAACCAACATACAAGCATTTCAAGTTAAATAAAAGCTTGTAAAAATATGCATAAAAGAATAAGTTACACAGTTTAATGAGTGATTTTTGGAAACAGATAGAAGAAAACAGACATCAAATAAAGAGATTCGAATTAAAGCAAAACTAATGGACCTAAGTTTTGGCACTGAGGGTGACTTTTAATAAGTAACTGCATTTCGACGAGCCACATAGACATACATATCATTCTTCGCCATGAACAAAAGAAACACAAAGATTCCATTTTCTAATTTGGCCAAATGTATTTTTATTATGGAAAACAAAAGCGACCCGTGGGATGTTCACTATATCCGAAATGGAACACTGGGAACTATCGCAGACGTATTGTAATAGCTTCTGAAGGCTTTGTTTGTGATATAATTGATACATTGTGACTGGGAAAATGTGCTTTATTAATAATTAGAACAAAATTGTCCTTTTAAGAATTGGGCTTTTTAAGAATTATTAAACATTTCAAGAAATAGGTATTTTCAGAACTAGGTATTTAGCGAATTAGACCCTTTTTAAGCTGTTAGGCATTTTAAGAAATGGGCATTATTCAACTAAGACCCAATCTGCATAAATACAAAGGAAAATTATTGTCAGCAGTAAATTAGGAACTCCTGAAAACAAAAATAAACATTGACAAACGGCCAAAGCAAACAGCAATAGAAATCATCATCATTAAAAAACCTCGTAAATCATACTTGACCTCTAACATTAATGAAAAAGATAACATCAGTGAAGAGAGCAAAGTACCAGGAGGTCATAGCTTCAAACAAGTAGGTCAAGACGCCCACACGCACTCGGGAGATTCTAAATTCAAAAGCCACCACCGTGATTGCTTCTCCAATGAATAGAAGGCATTGAACGGCCATGTTACCTTTCCGCGCCATTTCGTTTAGCGTAACATTTCATTGTACCAGGCGCACAGAAACGGCAAGATAATAACTAAAGAAAGATTTCCTTTGTTGTATTTTTAGCCAAAATGAAACTGAATAACAAAACAGAATTTGTAATTTTAATAATCATTTACAATTCAACAAAAGTGTGGGTTGTGTTTATTTAGCAGAATATCTGAGAGATTGGTTATAATTGGATGAAATCGTTACTAAGTTTGTTGTATTTGAATTTTCTAGTCTAATCAAGATTCTGAAGCTTCTTAATAATTTTAATTCATCGGCACGAACCGCAATATTGATTTATACCTAATAAATATTTTATGTTCTTCCATAAACGTAGGTACGTCACGAGTTAAGTATTCACATAAAATCTAATTTTAATATCACTCACGTAGTTGGGACGCTTGGCGAACAATTTCAAACAATTAAGTTCATATTAAATTACCTTTGAACATTAGTTTTCACATTTTCGCTGCAAGACAAAGTTTTTAAAAATAATGTGACCTGAAATTGTTCTTAACTTTTATGAAAAAATACGCCGTGACATGAAGTATTTTGAAGCGAGTGAATGCCAATTGATCCTGAAGGTCTAAACATGTGACGATTGCAATCAAGCAAGATGGCACGGATGGCGCAGTGGCTGAGTGACTGGCTGCTGCGCTGCGTGTCGCGGGTTCAATCAATCCTCGCACGGAATAATTATTGTATGGTCTATAGATATATTATATTGTTATATTTGGTATTTTGTTTGTACATAAATAAATAGTTGCTCTGGGTGTGGGTGTTTCTGTGTGTGAGTTTAAATGTTTGTAAACGCACCCACAATACAGAAGCAATTCTTAGTGTTGGGCAAATATTTAAGAAAAAATCAACAAAATTAAGCGTTAACGAAGCGTTTCGTATTACCACAACGAGTTCTAACAGAATGTACACAATTTTTTTGGTAGCTTATTATGTCAATACGTTTTTTAATTTATTTTCATTCCACTTTCACTCTGTCCTCTGGGCAGTCATCTCTGCTTCTTGTTCCAACTTGCAGGCTAATTAATCTTTTTTTCACGGCACAATTTAATCGTGTGTATTTTTGAATACAGGGTGTAAACATGGTGTAAACAGACCCTTCACGAAGCCGTCAACCAAGCATTATGTACGTACATCAAACTAAGTAACTTTACGCACGACTTTTTTTATTGGGGTCAAAAATCTCGTTTTACGGTAAAACTCAATGTGACGCACTCAAAACATTGTGCTGATGGATGCATTGAATAGTACGGGAATCGTGGAGGTGCTTAAAGTAAAGTTCTTACATTAAAAACATGTATTTAAAAAAATTAACATGTGAAAAAGTTGGAACTTTGACCCCCAATATCCCCGCAACTAGAAGGTTCCCAGGTATGGCCTAGGACAAAAAAATTATCGCAATGACGGGGAAAACAAGTGCCTTTCGGCTCCGTTGAGGGTATTGTTACACCCTTTATATTCAAAAATATATTCGTACAGACACGACGGCAGTATAAGTCCGAATCGGATCCGATACTGAATTGGAAATCCGAATTCAATCCAAATTGGGACGTTCTAAACTCGGATCTGCTCGAGCTCAGAGTTCAATTAACAAATTCTTAGTAGTTAAATCTTGTGCAAAATTAATCAAGATTTCTATTCTATAAGTCAAACAATCGAAATTCTCAGTAGCAATCAGGGTTTTGGAATTGCGTCCTGTAAAGGTCAACAAGTTCGCTCCCTCCTACAAACATAGGATTGAATGCGTCATTGCCGAAATGTAGGGCACGGAGCACAAGCAAAAAGAGAGGGCGAAGAAACCCCTTTATTTCACGCCTAGGAAAAGATTATTATAAGCATTAAAAAAGTACGAAAGGTGAAATTAAATTCTAAAACTTTTTAGACAAAAAACTTAACAAGGATGAAAAGTGTTTTCCAAGCTATGAAAATCACCGGCGCCTGTATCTGTTTTCCGACCATCATACGTCCACTGTTGGACATAGGCCTCCCCAAAGTGTCGCCACGTTCACCAGTCCCGGGCGTCTCGCATCATGCGGATCCCCGCAACCCTCACCAGCACGCGTAGTATGACCGTAGTAACGGGTTTTGTTGACAGAAGAATCGACAAAATGGCAGATTTCTTTTGTTGGTCTATCATTTTGTCGATTCTTCCGTCGACAAAACCCGTTTCTACGGTGATCATGCTACGAGTGCAGGTCATCGGTCCACCTAGTGGGAGGCCTTCTAGGCCTTTTTCGACCATACTTACTGACGACATAAGATTTTAGTCCCTGTAGTATGTTCCCGTGGAACCATTTTCACCCTCCACGCTAAGAAGCTACTAGTACATATTATAACAGAACATTACATCACGCCTGTAATCCCCAAAGAGTTTCAAGTCCCATGTAATAGGGGACGAGCCTATAACCATCAACCGGGCACAAATACAGACTCCGTGGGTGCTACTGAAAAATTCCTGATGGAAAAACCCAATAGCACTTTGCCCGACCCGGGAATCGAACCGGTCCTTACGCTCAGCAGTCGCGCTTGCGACCACTAGGTCAACGAGGCAGTGCAATATTTCCGTTGGGACAATTTCCGTCCTCCACGCTAAGAAGCTAGTAGTATATAGGGTGACTGGTAATTAGTGACCGATACTTAAACACGTGATTGTACTCATGATAATAAACAAATTTCCCAAAGAAACATTTTTTTTGAACGGCTAACAGCTGATAGGTCACAAGCGCGCGCTTACGAATTTCATACGGCTGTTGTGTTATTGTGATAAAAGTCTGAGTATAAAAAAATGATTTTTTTGGGAAAGTTGTTTGTTATCATGACTTCAATCACGTGTTGTAAGTATGTAGCTACATAGGCACTTTTACTCAATAACACAACTCCTCACGAATCTCCCAACCGAACCATACTATGTAAAGTAATTTTCTTCGCCGCGGCACAGAAAGGCATAAATACTTGATACACGTAATGAACGCGGTTCAACTTGAACTGTTACACGGCTCGCGTTTTCATCAATTAATAATTTAACTGTTCGCATTGAAACCCGCCGCTTTGCGATTATAACACCTGTGAACATATAGATACGTGTATCTTGGATATATTTCGCGTGTCACGTGATGTTCTGATGATTTATGCTTGTTCAGAGCTTTGCGAGTCGGTGCTTATACAGTGTGACTGCTAAACAAAGGACTTATCCTAGGACAAGATAATTCAGGCTCACGTTTGTAATGCATAAAACATATCGATGTAGTTTAACGAAAAACAAGTTTATATCTATACTATTATATATATTATAATATTATAAAGCTGAAGAGTTTGTTTGGTTGAACGCGCAAATCTCAGGAACAACTGGTTCGATTTAAAAAATTATTTTAGTGTTGGTTAGCCCATTTACCGAGGAAGGTAAATAATTATATAATTTCATGCGCACGAAGGTCGCGGGCAACAGCTAGTCTAAAACAATATGAGCCAATCATTTGTAATAAGTGAAGACATTTAAAATAAGAAATAATTGAAATACATTTAAGACAATATCGTGTCCTGCGTGTCCTGTTGTACGCTGAACTGATGGACGCTAACGAAAGCGCCAAACTAGCAGCTCAGGGGGGTTACTATGACGTCTTAATGCAGGAGTAATTCCAGTGTGGTAAAGAGACAGAGCTATACAGGTCGTCTAGCGCCATCTCTTTCCCACACTGGAATTACTCCTGCTTTAAGACGTCATGGTAGGCCATCAGTTCTGGACTGACACCATTTAGATTGCCATCGACACGCTAAGAAGAAGAAAAAGACATTTAAAAATATTAACAACAGACGGGAAAATGTAATAGTGTCTCTTGTTTAACAAGTCACGGTTATTAAAGTAAATTAACATAATATAATCCTCAAAGGGAAAGGCGGAGGTGGTCGCGGGGCTTATAGAATTACCGTGACCCTGGAACATAAAGGGCTATTGAAGGACACCGTGGATTTTAGTCAGAACAAGTCTGACAGTCCGTCCCGCTCTGCCCTGGGTGGGAGGACTCATTTGATGATTTTACCACGATAAAAAAAAAAGGGTAAGGCGGAGGTGTACCTACCTAATAGTACACCCCAGTAGCTAAGGGTCAATTTTTGTAAGAGTTAAGCCGGAGTCGATTATTATCTTATACGAGTATATAAAATTCTCGTGTCACAATGTTAGTTACCATACTCCTCCGAAACGGCTTGACCGATTTTTAGGAAATTTTATATGCATATTCAGTAGGTCTGAGAATCGGCTACTATCTATTTTTCATACCGCTAGGGTAGGTAGGGTAGGTGGTAGGGTAGGGTAGTTAGGTAAGGTAGGTAGGTAGGTAGGTACGGTAGGCTAAAAAAGGTGCATTGCAACGCATGCCGGGCATATCTAGTTTGTCTATAAAATGAAGCCGGTAGGAATCGAGTTGTATGGAACCTTCGCCACTGGTACACCCACATTTTGCCAGTTATGATCAAGTCCCAAAACCAATGATTTTTAGCTTAATTAAGTTCCAAAAATCGACTGCAAATTAAAGTACCTACTTTATAATAGTAAAGGTTGTTGCTCTCGTTGCTAAAAGGTGTGAAAAATAAATTGGCAATTTAATTTTTCACGAGTACGTAACTTGTTAATTGGATATGAAGCTGAAAACCTAATTACGCCACATTTATGTGTTACCTGTTAACCTAGTAGAGGAAACTGAAAAAAATCCACCCAGGTATTACTTTTTATGGACTATCTAAAATATAGCACATAGTTACCAAAATAATCAGGTTTATGACCAGCGTTGCCAGGTTTTTTTTTGTCAAGAACTTTTTGGATGAAAAAAGCGGGATTCTTTCGTCGAGAGCGGCATTATAAAAAACGTGTATAATTAATCAGAAGTTTTTAAATATTTATCTTTTTATTTGAATTCAAATTACGTTTACGTGACAATGGATAGCAAAAATCGCCATAGAAAATATATTTTAATAAAAATGTAATATTTTAAATCAGATAACCTTTATTACGCGCCGGGCGGGCGGCCAGTTCACACTTGTCTGTGCCACCTGCCCATGCTTCCTCAGCACGCTGCACGAACGGTCGATTTATCCCCGAAAAGCGGGACTGAGCCTGTCACGCGCGGGACATTTAATTTTGATTTAAAAATCGGGACGTCCTGCCAAAGTCGGGACGTCTGGCAACGCTGTTTATGACATTGTCTCATAGCCGTAAATCTGCTATACACAAAGATGAGGATATTTGTGAATCAAAATATGAATAATTAAGGGTTAGGCAGAGGTGTACCCAATAGTACATCCACATTTCGCCAGTTATGTTTAAGTCCCATGTAATAGGGGGCGAGCCTATTGCCATCAACTGTAACAGTAACTAAAGTTACTTAGTTTGATGTACAGAATGCTTGGTTGACGGTTATGTGAAGGGTCATTTTACATCCTGTATATTTATGAACCAGTAATTCTTGATGTCGATATAAATAATGATTTATGATTTTTTTTTTGGGTCTCCTACAACATCGGTACAAAAAAGTGATATATTTCTCTTACGTGGTCTAATTAGAGATCCATTTGTCACGTGTTTTTTGCAAAATAAAAATAAACACTGCACCGTTTACTTTCAATAAAGAGATAGATGCTAAAAATTAACAGAGCACTCAACGCCTACATAAATCGAGTACTCAACTCAATTACATCCGAGCAATTTTTAATAACCTTCCACGGAAACTATTCCATACATTTTTCAATTTATTAACTTGCTCACTTTAATGGCTTTTTCAGCTAGCATCGCGTAACCTCCTAACTATTTATGGGGATGCATTCTGCCCATCTGAGGCATTTGGATTAAATTATGTTAGAAAAAGGTCTAAGAGCCCGCAATCTCATATAATAAAGGGGCATATCTCATCTTGCTCACAAAATAAGCTTCCCATTGTCTACTTGAGGTATTTTTGAGAGAAAATATGACGGTGTCGTTCTAGTATTTGGCGTTTGAAGTCAAAATTGTGAAGTTCTGTTGCTATCAATTGGAGTAATGGTTTTTTTTTTTTTGTTACATTCGCAAGTTACTTTATCGTAGGTACCACCAATCAAGAATGCTTCTAATTATCTAATAATACTCTTGATTTTAGTGATCTTGAAACTGTCTGTCAAATTCCGCTATACAAGTACATGTATAGTCTATTTTTATTTCTTACTAGCTTTTGCCCGCGGCTTCCCCTGCGTGGATGTCGAAGAATATCCGATTACTTACCTTCATATCCCTTTTAACCCTTCGGGGGTAGAATTATCAAAAACGCTGAGACACGTATAAATTAATTTTCAATCGTCAGCCTAAACACAAAACTTGAAGATCCTAACTTCAAAACTGACGGACTTTCATATAAACTTCCATCCCCTATTTTACCCCTTTAGGGGTGGAATTCCCAAAAATCCTTTCTTAGTTGATACTTACTCTTCACAAAGAACACACCATCCAAGTTTCATGTCTCTAGGACCAGCGGTTTGGGCAGTGTGTTGATATATCACCCAGTCAGTCAGTTTACCATTTTATATATATAGATTAGGAGAACCCTTTTTTGTAATGGTAAGCGGAAAACAAGTAGACATTGAAGAAAATTATATAAAGAAACACAGAAGATTGCTATTGAATTTCCCAGGCGTTGTATTGCCATTTACATATGCAAATGTATCATTTCCCTATCCTTGATACATCAGAGTAGATATTAAAAGAAATTCAATCTCATTCTGTATTTTACATTGAGAGCGAATGTTTCAGTGTCCACTGTACCGTCTATTATAAAGTTATAATATGATATTTGTAAGGTGGCGGTTAGTCTCTAAGATTAGTCCAATAACTCAGTGTGTTGCTAGCTCCCGCCTTTCATTGACACTGCATTGGCGACGAGTACGGATTTTTAAAACTTTTTCTTGATAACGCGTGCAATTTAATAAAATAAAAGTCAATAAAATGCCGATCGGCAAATTAGAACCATTCAACATCAGTACCAAACAATGGCCTGCATATATACGCCGAGTGCGTCAGTCAGTTTTTTTTTGGCATTATATTAAATTTTGAAGTAGCTACAGTTACTAACTGTACACAATAATAAAATAACCTCATGACATGTGTATCAAATATGTTACACTAGTTCTCTGTCGTATCGAAGTAAATGTTATGAGAAAATAGTTAATGCATATGCAATAAAACTTGAGCAGCGGTGGCCCAGTGGTGGCAGTAAGTCATGGGTTCGAACCCAGCCAGGCGTATTACTTTGTGTTATTTATTTCATCACCACTGCTCTCAAAACGGTGACGGAAAACATCGCGAGGAAACCGGCATGTTCCAGACCCAAAAATTCGAAGACATGTGACATCTCATTGAGAGGAGGCCTGTACCCCAGCAGTGGGAACATAATAGGCTGATTATACAATAAAACTTGGTTTTGACCAATTTTAGACATTCGCAGATATTACTATTGCAATAGTTGTGTGCAATTAGAGAGAGAGTAATCTCAATATTGGTATTTTGATGATGATACCACCACGAGCACTACACACGCGGCCGCGACCACGACTTTTCGCCGCAGAAGCGACTTTTGGTCGAAACCAAGAAGAGAGAGTTTGGTCGCAATACTGGGCGTCCGACCAGTTTTGTTCGAGAAGTCGTGATGCGCGACATCCCTAATAGTTTAAATACAGAGTACTAACCAAATTCAATCTACGTAGTAAATGACAGAGTACGATAATGTTCAACATGGCAACCCAGTCCTTAATTAAAACACAGGCAACGATTTCCACAATTTTAAGCAACCTTCATATTAAATCATTACCCATCGTCACTGTGGCAATGTGGACCCTTTAAATGATTACCGGGCAACACTGAAGGGATAATCTGTCGTCGCATCAATCAGCAGGGGACCGTCAACGGCGGCGGTCGTCCCTTCAACAAATCTATATTGTCCGGGATACCACGACCTTTTCCGCCGTTCAAGTTTTTTGATTATCATGTAGACATTTGTAGAGATTCGGGATTTCTGGGATTCCGGTTTTTTGTACTATTAGAATGGTTTTATAGATTTTTCTTTTAGCTGGTTACTTTTGGATGTTTGGTGCTATTGTTTTGCTACGAATCTTGAATATTAGGAGATTATTCACCGATTGGATAAAGTAGTGTCTTGTCTTATGTCACGGCAGCTACTATATTTTCATATTAAGAAAGAAAAACTATTTATTTGTCACAAAGACATGACGTGCATCATACAAAATGGCAAAATAATAACAATAAACATACAACGCATTACAAGTATTTATAAATACAACGAGACAGGAAAAAAAATGTATTAGTTAAATACAAGGTCGAAGGGACAACGACGCTAAAACGTTTACCAAGTATTCAGTACATCATTTATCATCAGTAATTAAAAAAAAAACATTTTTTCATACATTTTAAGAAGAAATGCGGTCGGAGAAACTTTTGAAAATTAGGTATTTGAAGATACTATCGCTATCGCACTGCGAGTGCAATAAGGAAAACTGCAGATCCGACTGATTAGCCTAAATAAAAAGTCATAATTCGAGGTTTGGCTCTCGACTGTTTCCTCCTCCAATATTCGATCAATTTAAGAGATATATATTTCATAAACTGAATAAGAAGGGTATATCCTGTGTCCCCACGTTTTTTTTTTTCATTTATAGTTGTCAAATTTGTACACTAGGCCTCTGTTGACAGTGGTCTAAATAGGCAATTTTGAGCATTTTTTAAAGGTTCTAGTGCTTATAAAGATTATGAGTAACATCAAAAAGGAAAACATAGGGACATAGAAGTTGATATTTATTTACTGTTAAAATAATTGCTTTAAAGTCATAAACCGGAAAGAAAACAGGCGAGAGCGTTTGTATGGAGAAAAGACCATCCGCATTTCCTCTTAACCGTGTAGGTATTGCAGTTTTGTAGAAAACAGCTGGTTTTTTTTAAATAAGTGACGAAAAATTTATATGTGGTGTGTGTGTTATTTATTTATTTAGTCTATTATTGAAGATTAATTGTGTATTTTATCTATGGGCCTTAGTTGCCTGATAATAAAATGATTATTGTATAAATACAATTTTATATCGCGGCTGGGGTAATCGCCATATTATTCTTAGTTGAGTTGGTAGAACCTACAAACAAACCTTCGCTTCCAAATAAATCACACCACAAAACACAAACAAAATCACCTCAATTTCAATTCTTTAACACCCTTCTATAAACACCAGCATCAATAGAATACAGATCACTACTCGTGTTTCAATACGCCGTGTCCCGCCTTCCGGTTCGTCCCAGTTCGGCCCAGTTCGTCCCGGTTCGTCACCGGGCCGTGTTTACGGCAAGTCCTGATTCATTCATGAGCATGCTGCGGATGTCGTGTATACAAACTACATGGAAGTGTTCACACCTGTTTCTTTGTTGTTTTTGAATGTGTGCAACTAGGATGTTTGTGGTAAAAATAAATAAATAAAATAGTGTTTTCGGTTGGTCAGCTGTTGGCTGTCAAGCTGCATTTTGGATGTCACATGTATACAAAACAAACAAAAAAAAAACGTTTGCTACTTAAATAAAACCATAAAAATTAAACCTGAGTATGATCAACGGAAAAGTAGCACGTAAGGATCGTAGACTTAGAAGAAACCCATCTTACGGGACTGCGGGACTATTCGAAAGAGATACCGCGGCCCTGGAACACAAAGGGCAAAGAAGGAACATGGATGGGTTTTAGTCAGTACAAGTCTGACACTCCCTTCCTGATTTCCCATACAAAAAAAAAATAGGAGAAACCCATGAGTTTATGGAATATTGTTATTTGTATGTTTATTATTTAATTTTTTATTTTGTATCTTTTTTATTGTGTGCTTGATGAACTGACGTCAAATAAAATTTATTCTTTCTTTCTTTCTTTCTATGTAATTCACGGAAATGAGCATTTCGAATTCCAAAATATTCCCTAAAAATATCAATAACTTTTTCAAACTTAAACGAAATATATTTCATACAATGTGGGAATATAATTTCAAGTGTGTGGTCAGGGCGGCCGGGCAGGTGGCCGGGAGGCTCATTACCGCCGCTAGGGGGCGCTGGAGGGGTGAGGGGGTGTTGGGAAGTGACGTCATCCGTCGTGTCGCATTGCCGTGTTGCCGTTGCCGTGCCGTGTCGCGGCGACAAATGGATACGTTTGAATGCCTACACTTACTTTATTTATAGTTGGTGAAGAGTAATTTTGTGTGGGTGCTCTGTATGAGTTTTGGAGAAATAAATGATGGTTTTACATTCACAGATAAACTCATTGAGGTAGGCAGAAACAACAGAAGGCCACATGCTACCATCTTACTTTATTTGCTATGTCCTAGTTCACACGTCGTATAACGAATATAATGATAATTTGTTCAAATTGAGGTTATTACAGCAGTGTAAGAAAAATAAACAGTTTAAACTTTTAATAACCCCCCATAATCGTACATCAAAGTGAACTCAAGAACATAAAATGTAATTTCACTGAAGCTTTAAATAATATATTGATGGCGTAAAACAGGTGGTTCTAGCAAACGCGAGTATTTGAAACGGTTAGCTAATAAAACATGTTTCTGTAAATAAACTCGTATCACAGTAAATATTACCTAGAATCTAGATGAAACTGCATCTGTATTTACGTTGAAAAATAAAATGTTACAACTTAAATAAAATACAATATTTGGCACTGGCAACTTTTTTAATCGTCGAAAAGAGGTTGCTTTTTTTCGAATGTTTTTTTCTTTTTGCATAATTCAAATTTAGAACTTCGACGAAAAGCGTAATGAGGTTTTGGTTAACCTAAAAAATATGAAAAACATATTTCATAGTAAAGTTATGCTAAGATTATGGATTAAAGAAACATTTTCAGACTATGGACACACTTCAGCAATATTTTATTCACAAATTACTAACTGCTTTGACGGTCCTCTTGAATACAAATTGAGAGACCGTCGCAAAAGTAGGGACTACGTTACGACTGAAAAAAGTTGCGGTCTTTTTAGCATAATCGAGAAAAATATTACCATAAACCCGCGTAAATTGCTTTTCTATAAAAGGGAAATAGTAAACACTGTCCTCTCAGTTTGTTATGACATTAGGAACGACGGGAATCGCCATTACGATGAGATTATTGCCGACTTGATCGAGAAAGGAAAATAAAATCTTTTCGTGTCAAGTTGCGGGAGGGCCAACAAAAATTGCAGTGGCTACCAGTTGTGCCAACCTAACGCATATTGCTTTTGAATAATTTATAAAGGTGATTTTACGCATCAATTTTATTAGTGGGGAACTTTTTAATAGCCAGTAAATAAACGTTTTGTCGGAAGTTCGTACAAGAGTGTTATTTTCAACATAATAGCTTGGCAAAAGTTTCAATTATGGTCGTTTAAGAGCCATAAATTCCGTGTTTAATTTATAATTTTTATGATGGCTAAACGGTTTTGAATAAAACTGAAACGAAACGACGTATTGTGACAAACGTATTTGTGGTCATAATAAAAAATTGAATTACCCGACCGAAGTTTCGGTTTTGGCCAAAATGTGACCGAAAATAATGTCATTTTAACCATCTTTATATATTTTAGATCAAAATAAGAAGAGTAGCCGAATATTCGGGTATGGCTTCGGATTCGGTTGAAAATCGTGTTTCGGTCGGCCCCTAGAAAAAAACCGATGGTAATGAACGATTTTTAAACGGGAATTGTAACTAGAAATAGCTTGATTCGTACAAAAACATTACAACGAATAATTTGGTTCACGTTTCGTGAATTGAAAGAATTGACTGACTTAAATAAACACTCAATCCAACATATAAAGAGATTATTTAAACACAAGACACGGATTTCTTTGAAATCATCTAAAATAACACTTACTTCGAAAGGCCTAATAGAATTTACTAGTGAACAGGCCGAAAGATATATCTAAGTCGAAACTTCAATGACTTTACCTCAAAAGGAGTAAAGACCATCCATCACCTCAGCCCACAAATTGTTTTTATTTATTTACGTCTTGCTGCGAGTATTCCATTTCGCACACCGTGGAGTCTGCGCGATTTATGACAAAGATAAATTTTATTACTACAATGTACTGTTGCCATGTTATGTTATCCTGGTAGGCGTTCAGGCATACATTACTCTCTACAAGACTTTAATTTATACAGAGCCAATTTGAAGTTAAATAAATACCTAGTAGGTTGAAAATTATGTAGAAATCTTGCCTCTAGGGGTTTATATTTTAGTGTTTTTTTGCAAAAAAAAATGTCTGCAGTGTTGGAGACTGTAAAAATTACTTTAAGATTTGGCCGTCTTCTGAAATTCCTATCAATAAAAAACTTTAATGATTCATCGCTCCTAATACGCATATTATCTCGATGTAAAGTATAAATTCTCCGATAATTAATCCCCACTTTAAAGTTTCTAATAATTTTCCACAAAATATAGAAAAATTTTAAGCTAAGTGCCTTTTCTGGTATCATTTTTGAGCATCAAAAATGTTTTCAATATTGCCTTTTTCCATTTTGTGGAGAATTAGAGTTTCTATTCAGCCAGCGAGTTTGAGTGCATCGTGTGTGTACCAGGGGACCAGGCGAGTGAGGTAGTGTATATTTGTGAAAGACTTCGTACTAAGACGGAGTAGAGAAGGCAGTTTCAATAAAGTGGATACCAGTGGCCAATCGTGGTACTTTAACTTGCAATGTTTGTTTGTTTGTTTGTTTGTTAAGTATCAATATTGAGGTAAATTCGAGATATTTCAGACTTTGACAGTGCAAAGCTGAAAAGTTTCTCTTTATGAACATACCCCTCGTATCGTTACTGAAAGATTTGTGAGAAATATTTGCAGGTGTAAGATACTCGAAGTTGAAATGTGTTCTGAATCTCCACTTAAAACTTTTACGGTACTCCGTTCGATGATACGTTCGTCATATTTGGTCGAGAGAGTGAACCTAATCAAACTGGTACATATGACTGTAGATATATCAAGTTATTGAAAAAGTTCGAGTTTGTAGAAAGTTGCTTTTGTCACGTATGTGACAGTCTTTTTGAAACAGTCGATATTAAAGCCAGGTACTGTGATAGAAGTTATAATTTGTCAATAGCGCCAGTTTTTTTTTTTTTGTAGACCTGTTCTCTCTCTCCACATAGGCACTATCTGTCTAAAAAGAGGATCCAATAAAAAAAAAAATTGTTTACCGTGTAACCTAAACTTGTTTTACCAATAATCTATTTTTATTTATTTATTTTATTTGTTCACTGTAAAAGCCTCCTCCATATTCTTCCAACACTATCTATGTTGTGCAAAGTTGGCACAGAAAAAATCACACAACCCACAAAAACAAAAGCTTTTGACGTATGTCAACCCTCTTCGGGTTGGGGGTTAAAAATAGTCCGGATTAAGATGTTTATCCACTGACCCAGTCAACTTAATTTTGACCCCAAACAACAATAACGGACACGAACTACACATAAAGGAAAATAAATTATGTAAGCGTTTACTAAAGATTAGCTCGCATTGGTCCAAAAATGAGTTCATATTTTAGTTCAGAGTAATGAAATATTGGTTCGGAAAGCCTCGATAGGAAATAGGCATTAAATGTGATTGTGCAGTAGATTTGAGGGTATAATGGTAAACCGCTTGATACAAACTCATTACAGCTCTGTTGAATGGATTTGAATGTGGCGTAAGCTGGGTGAGTGAGCTAGACTAATAGTATTAGGTATTGACTGGTTTCAGGCCGTCGGAATTTAGTCTTAGCAATTTATTGAGCAAATTAATTGTAACATAATGCCAAATCATCATCTGCCAGTTTAACCAGATGTAGCTTTTACGTGGAGCGACTGCCTATCTGACCTACACAACCCAGTTAGTACTGGGTAATACGATACGCTTTGGTAAGACTGGTTGTTAGACTTTCGGGCAAATGACAGCCGGGACAAACGGTTTAAAGTGCTTTCCGAGGCACAACACAATGCCAATTGATGTTCTATATTTTTCATGAAAGAGTGTTAGAAATCAATGTTGTAACATACTTTCAATGGCAATCCGTCCAAAATTTATTGTTGAGTTAATTGACACACTACAATTTTCCGTGTTACAACCATTTCATAAAACAGCCAACGAATGACGGAGGTGATTTTAATAAAATTGCACGATCTATTTAGATCAGTAGTCAATTCCGTTAACATTTGATTTTCTATTCACACCGCACATTTTCATCATAGACCATTTCACGAAAAATGGCAATGGGTTTCATTTTGACCATCTTTGCGTTCTTTATGTCGATGAGCAGACGAATTTTGCAAACCTATGAAAATATGGATTTTGTATTTTCCTTCAAAATCTTTCGGACTGTGATTGAAAGTGTTTTTTTTATTTACGTCATGTTTAATCTCTCTTACCAAAGGTCTAAATAAAACTGTTTTGCACCATAAAAAATTGACATGAAAATACTGCTCGCTCTACACATACACAGAGAGCTCTATATTTTATTGGTATGATATCCGCAGTGCTGGTGTTTATTCTGTTTTTTGTATTCCAGAAATATTTGTATATTTTTGTAGTAGTCATGATTTTAAATTGCTGAACGTCATACACAAAAATTTAAGCTCTATTTTAGTGCGGAGTTTTTGTGCACCTATTGTTTGGTTTCTGAGTTAAAATTTTTAGTTTTTTTTGGTAGCAAAAAATATGCAGTGTTAATACTGAAATGATGTTTTTTTTAGTTTATTCACATAGTCACTCAGATAGTTCTAATATATTTTCCAAAATCCGTCCCAAATAAATTGTTGAGTAAATGGACACCCTATAATTTTCCGTATTACAACCATTTCAAACAACAGCCAAAGAATGACGGAGGTGATTTTAATAAAGTTACTCGATCTATTCAGATCAGTAGTCAATTCCGTTAACATTTGATTTTCTATTCACACCGCCCATTTTCACCATTTCACGAAAAATCGAACAGCAAAAAAAAAATCTACATCTCCATACAACCCTAGTACTCAAGCTCACAGTATCCCAGTATCCATAGAGACTGGCCATCCATGTAGATGTTTGTATGAAATGACCACTATGCCCGGGGATGCCCCAGTGACCAATTGACGTTCGCACGTAACTGCATTGTGGGATACGACACGTAGCTAGCATGAAATGGCTTTGTATGTACGTATTGAAATTGGTCCGTTGATTATTCTGTTTGCCTGGTACATGTAGCCGCGTTTGAATTGTATAGGTAGGAAATTTTGCGGTATATTGTAATGTAATTTCGAGAAACAAAATTGGGTAGCCGAAAATACGTAGACATTTGATTCAAGTCTTAAAAGTTTGCTCTTGGTACAAGTGTGATTCAATATCAAATAACATTAGGGGTGTAACGTGTAAAGCACTTGTTTGTATCCATTTGACTCGGCTTTAATTATTTGTTGAACAACAAAGCCAAACCAGAGCAATTACTATACAAATATTCGGCTTTAATTCGGCTCTTGCCGATCAGTTCCCGTTCGACATTACAATAGCTGAATCATATTCGGTCGGCTCGGCACAATTAGGTTAGCAACAGTGTTCCGATCCGAAAATAATTGTTTGTAGCACCCATTTCTTTAATTGATTACAAAATATCGGTCACGGCGGAATACACCAACGTTCAACCAAATCGAATCAATGTTTATTTTAAAGAAACAAACATAAGCTATTCTTTCTTCTAAGCATGTCGATTAACAGGTACTGATGGACGCTATCGAAAGCACCACACTAGTAGCTCAGTTCTGGGCTGACACAATTTAGATTGCCATCGACAAGCTAAGAAGAAGAAGCGTGTCGATGCCAAATTTTCATTATAAATATTTGGCTCAAAATTCAGCTATGCGAACTTCGCTCGCTGATGCAGTCATAAGATCGTCAAGTGCGCAGGTGTCAGGGCACGCAGTGCAGGTTGAAAAGTGGGCCATTGTTTGTGGAGACACGTCGCATACACACATCTGAGCCGTCCATGAACCCTCATCTGAAAATATTGTCTTTGCTACGGCCGACTTGGGTTCGGAGTCTATTTAGAGATATCCAAGTCGGCCACGGCAAAGGTTATTTTTTTATTTATAGGCATAAAGTACCTACTTCCAATACATGTAAAATAAATGATCTACATAGTGGGTATAATTTTGCATTTAGACTGTGAAAATGTGTTAAAAATAAGCCCGAGTATTTTTAACACATTTTCACAGTCTAAATGCAAAATTATACCCACTCGACCCAAATCTGAGCACGTCAAAAAATAATAATTACATTAACGTTATTTTCAATACACATAACATATCTGGCGACATTTTCGGGCAAAATACGGCCGCGGACACAACATCCGACGTCCGAAAAATAAAAATTACTGCGAAATAGATAATGGCCGAGGTTTCTGAGTTATCGTTGTGTATCGAATTTACGGTTATGTGTTCCCGGCTTTACCGGACGCGAATATACGATCGAAAGCGAATAGACACGATTTTCTGAATTTATCAGTTAGCGATTTAGTGATGGCCGAAAAGCATGATCACAGAAATGGTTTATCTAGTATATACTAGCTGTTGACCGCGACCTTCGTTCGCGAAAAATTGTTATAGAAAAATATTACGGCCCTTTTAGAATGGGATTTTATTACCAATTTCTAGGGTTTTGATTCTTTCGCACAGAACCCTAATTATTATTCTAAAATAAAAGTAGCCATTTCGGAGATTAGCCGGAACAAACAGATAGACAGACAGACAGACTAATGTGTTTTTGTAATAAGTGCTGTATTGTTTTCATATGCATTCAATAAAAAGCTGTTATTTTGATATTACAAACAGACATTTCAATTTTATTTATATATATGATGTAGATGATGATGTGTAGATGTATAGATTACTTCACGGCAAAACTTTTGTTTCGATAATTTTGAACGTTCAAGATCATTATTATATCGGAAAATAGGGAATGTTAAACAAATTGGTTGTTCACTTATACAATAAGGAATGTTTACATGAGGACTTAAGTGGTTTCCCATCTGAATTCGTCCGAGAAGAAACAGTAGGTACAACCGGTTTTCATTAACACTACGCGAAACCCGAATTTTGTAACTACAACTTTCTGCGCTAAGCTTACTTATCCAGCACTTACTTATCCAGCCCTTGCAAGATAATATATCATCATAACATCACGCCTGTAATCACCGAAGGGTTAGTCAGACTGAGGTGTACCTAATAGTACACCCACATTTCGCCAGTTATGTTTAAGTCCTATGAACCGGGCACAAGTCCAGACTCCGTGGCTGCTAATGAGAAATTCCAGATGGAAAAACCCAATAACATTTTGCCCGACCCGGAAATCGAACCCAGGACCTTATGCTCAGTAGTCGCATTTGAGAACACTAGACCAACGAAGCAGTCATTGCAAGAAAATACCAAGTATACTATTTTAGACAGAATTGTCGGCCCTAACCATATTATCTATCTATCTATACATATAAAATTCAAAGTCCTGACTGACTGACTGACTGACTGACTGACTGACTTATATATCAACGCACAGCCCAAACCACAGGTCCTAGAGACATGAAATTTGGACAGTGTACTCTTTGTGAAGAGTAGGTATCCACTAAGAAAGGGTTTTTCGAAATTCCACCCCTAAGAGGGTGAAATGGGGTGTTGAATTTTCTATGAAACTTTTTATTCTCTGAGTCGATTGACTTGAAAATTTGTCTACATATACTTCAGTTAAAATGATGAGATACGTGTATCACAGTTTTTTTTAAATCATCCCCCAATTTAAAATTGAATGTCCTGACTGGCTGACTGATACATCAACGCACAGCCCAAACCGCTGGTCCTAGATACATCAAATTTGGAGAATGTACTGTTTGTAGAGAGTAGGTATCCACTAAAAAAGGGTTTTTTGAAATTCCACCCCTAAGAGGGTGAAATGGGGTGTTGAATTTTCTATGAAACTTTTTATTCTCTGAGTCGACTGACTTGAAATTGTGTCTACATATACTTCAGTTAAAATGATGAGATACGTGTATCACAGTTTTTCCAATTTCATCCCCAATTTAAAATTCAACGTCCTGACTGGCTGACTGATACATCAACGCACAGCCCAAACCGCTGGTTCTAGAGACATGAAATTTGGAGAATGTACTCTTTGTGGAGAGTAGGTATCCACTAAGAAAGGATTTTTTGAAATTCCACCCCTAATGGGGTGAAATGGGGTTTTGAATTTTATGTGAAACTTTTTATTCTCGGAGTCGATTGAATTGAAAATATGTCTACTTATACTTCAGTTAAATTGATGAGATACGTGTATCACAAAATCATCTCCCAATTTAAAATTTCATGTCGTGACTGGCTGACTGATATACCAACGCACAGCCCAAACCGCGGGTCCCAGAGATATGAAAATTGGAGGGTGTATTCTTTGTGAAGAGTTAGTATCAGTTTTTCGAAATTCCTACCCTTTAGAGGGTGAAATGGGGTGTTGAATTTTCTGTGAAACTTTTTACTCTCGGGGTCGATTGACAAAATTTGTTTACATAGTATACTCTTCAGATAAAATCCAGTAAATCCGATGTCCAATCTCAAACCAAGGTATCAATATTTCACGTATCTAATTTAATTGATATAAGTTTATAATAATAATTGCAAGTTATAAGCAAGTACATGTAAATCTATGTATGTATTATAGATAGATACATAGATTACATTATTATTCCAGAAGTAAGATCCCGTGGGCAATTCCCTAACTCCACGCGGGCGAAGCCGCGGGTATAAGCTAGTCTATATTTATAAAATGGTAAACTGACTGACTGACTGGGTGATATATCAACACACAGCCTAAACCGCTGGTCCTAGAGACATGAAACTTGGAGGGTGTGTTCTTTGTGAAGAGTAAGTATCCACTAAGAAAGGATTTTTGGGAATTCCACCCCTAAAGGGGTAAAATAGGGGATGAAAGTTTATATGAAAGTCCGTCAGTTTTGAAGTTAGGATCTTCAAATTAAGAGTTTAGGCTGATGATTGAAAATTAATTAATACCTGTCTCAGCGTTTTTGATAATTCTACCCCTGAAGGGTTAAAAAAGGTAAGTAATCGGATATTTTTCGACATCCACGCGGGAGAAGCCGCGGGCAAAAGCTAGTTATTACATAAAATTGTAATAATGTAGAACGCCACATACATACTACAATAACCTACCTATTACACTAGCTCCCTAACATATAATTTCCCTACCGTAACAAACCTGTGCTTATTTACCTACGTACATAATTTATTATGTAAACGTCGAACCCGCTGTTATTAGGGAGGTCCCTAAAAACAACAGCTTTATATACTTATATAGGCACACAAAAAGCTGTACTTTGGGAAGGTAAATTGAAAAAGGGTCTATGTATTTGCATTCCAATATTTTCTAATCAAATATCGAAGCTGTGTTTTAACGATAAAGCCATGTAAATGAGTTTTTCTTATATATTTTTTTGTTGTATAAGAAAATTGGTTTGAAAATCTGTGACTTTTTTGCAATTCGCAGTTCTGTGCTAGTAGGAGCTCATGGCTAAATAATAAACAGCCGCTCGGATCGATCGTTAGGTTAAGCCGTGCTTGCCTAGGTTGTTCTGTGAATGGCCACCTATTACATACCGAGTTTCCTCCGTGCCTCGGGAAGCACGTTATTAAGCCGTTGGTCCCGGGGGTCATTTGTAGCTCTTTGACAGTCGTTAGGTAGTCAGTGGCCTAAAAAGTCTGACAACCAGTCTTACCAAGGGGTATCGTATTACCCAGTAATATCTGGGAGGTCAGATAGGCAGTCGCTCCATGTAAAATACTGGTATTCAGCTGCATCCGGTTAGACTGGAAGCCGACCCCAACATAGTTGGGAAAAGGCTAGGCAGATGATGATAGTTCTGTATTAGTACGCAGCTCACTTTTAAATATTTCTTTACCGTGTGGTTAGTGCCTAACCTGGTGTCAGAGTTTTTAAGCCGCCCGTGGGCCTTCGACTTGGCTTTACATGCAGTCTAGAAATATGTCTCAGGCATTTGGTTTCCTCACGATGTTTTTCTTCATCGCCTCATTTAATAAACTATAAACAAAATATCATGCTCGTTTCCCAGTAGGGCTAGTCATAGTTGCATCAAATGGTCCGCCCACATTTGGTTACTCATTTTTAGGTCATACAGGGTGGAGACGACAATGCGACAATAAATTAAACTGTGTGTAACTCATGACGTTCCCAGTCTGCATACAAAAATTCAATCTAAAATTACTGGATATTTTCGATTGAATTTTGTATGCAGTTTATTCACAGGACGTTATTTTTAATTTTTAGCATTTTCTACATAGTGTAGATAATAGGCTACCACCAACAGGTTAACGAATCCCGCATCGTTATAAACGTTAAACACATGTTGCCAACTCGCTACTTCAAAAACTTTGGCCAAAATTGTCGTATTGTCGTCTCCACCTTGTATAAAACAGAAGGCGAGCCTATTTAGATCAACCGGTCACAAATAAAAACTCTGGGCTGCTACTGAGAGGTTCCTTAAGGAAACGCCCAATAACACTTGACCCGACCTGGATATCAAATCCAGGACCTCACTCAGCAGTGGCGCTTGCGACCACTAGACTGATGAGTCAGTCAAACCAAGCTGCTTTAAAAGGAAGTACTAAGTCATCATCACCTGCCTAGCCTTTTCCCAACTCTGTTGTGGTCAGCTTCCACTCTAACCGGATGCAGCTGAATACCAGTATTTTACATGGAGCGACTGCCTATCTGACCTCCACAACCCAGTTAGTACTGGGTAATACAGCACAGACACATAGCGCATAGTGACATAGTGCACAAGTGAAGTGTTAGTAACGTAGTTTTAAGGTACTTTTTACTAACACAATTTGGGTATTTTATCATAATGTATGTTAGTCTATACGGTATATATCTATGGGCCAAAGTTGCCTGGAAATAAATGTATGTTGTTGTTGTAATACCATACCCTTTGGTAAGACTGGTCAGTAAGTACTAAGTAACCTACCGCTAATTATATCCTATCGTCATTTCCAAATAAATTGTTATACATAGCAAGGCAAAACAGGCTATCGTGTATTTAAATAAGGTACTGCTGCACAAAAAAGGCCTGGTCAAGATTTCAGCTTGCGGTTTTTAATAATAAATAGGAAAGGAGGTACTTACTTTAATTCTCGTGAAATAGCCCTAGTATACTGCCAAAATTACTTGGCATTTTGCCAAAACTACCCCATACTTACACCATGGTATTTTTAATCATCTATCTATACATATAAAATTCAAAGTCCTGACTGACTGACTGACTGACTGACTGACTGACTTATATATCAACGCACAGCCCAAACCACAGGTCCTAGAGACATGAAATTTGGACAGTGTACTCTTTGTGAAGAGTAGGTATCCACTAAGAAAGGGTTTTTCGAAATTCCACCCCTAAGAGGGTGAAATGGGGTGTTGAATTTTCTATGAAACTTTTTATTCTCTGAGTCGATTGACTTGAAAATTTGTCTACATATACTTCAGTTAAAATGATGAGATACGTGTATCACAGTTTTTTTTAAATCATCCCCCAATTTAAAATTGAATGTCCTGACTGGCTGACTGATACATCAACGCACAGCCCAAACCGCTGGTCCTAGATACATCAAATTTGGAGAATGTACTGTTTGTAGAGAGTAGGTATCCACTAAAAAAGGGTTTTTTGAAATTCCACCCCTAAGAGGGTGAAATGGGGTGTTGAATTTTCTATGAAACTTTTTATTCTCTGAGTCGACTGACTTGAAATTGTGTCTACATATACTTCAGTTAAAATGATGAGATACGTGTATCACAGTTTTTCCAATTTCATCCCCAATTTAAAATTCAACGTCCTGACTGGCTGACTGATACATCAACGCACAGCCCAAACCGCTGGTTCTAGAGACATGAAATTTGGAGAATGTACTCTTTGTGGAGAGTAGGTATCCACTAAGAAAGGATTTTTTGAAATTCCACCCCTAATGGGGTGAAATGGGGTTTTGAATTTTATGTGAAACTTTTTATTCTCGGAGTCGATTGAATTGAAAATATGTCTACTTATACTTCAGTTAAATTGATGAGATACGTGTATCACAAAATCATCTCCCAATTTAAAATTTCATGTCGTGACTGGCTGACTGATATACCAACGCACAGCCCAAACCGCGGGTCCCAGAGATATGAAAATTGGAGGGTGTATTCTTTGTGAAGAGTTAGTATCAGTTTTTCGAAATTCCTACCCTTTAGAGGGTGAAATGGGGTGTTGAATTTTCTGTGAAACTTTTTACTCTCGGGGTCGATTGACAAAATTTGTTTACATAGTATACTCTTCAGATAAAATCCAGTAAATCCGATGTCCAATCTCAAACCAAGGTATCAATATTTCACGTATCTAATTTAATTGATATAAGTTTATAATAATAATTGCAAGTTATAAGCAAGTACATGTAAATCTATGTATGTATTATAGATAGATACATAGATTACATTATTATTCCAGAAGTAAGATCCCGTGGGCAATTCCCTAACTCCACGCGGGCGAAGCCGCGGGTATAAGCTAGTTAAGTTACATAGTGAAATAATAATAAAGAAAAAAAAACGGACAAGTGTGAGTGGGACTCGCCCACCGGGGGTTCCGTACAAATTTGTAGGAATCCTGAACTATGTTTTTATAATATGTATATTATAAATGATCAGCACCCGTAGCATGACCACCGTAGACAAGGATTTCTTTGACGGAAGAATCGACAAAATGACAGATTGTGTTGACACAATAACAGATTTCTTTGCACTATCTGTCATTTTGTCGATTCTTCCGTCAAAGAAATTCTTGTCTACGGTGGTCATGCTACGGGGGCTGGAATCGAGTCTCGCAGTATTTTCCGAGCATTTCCCTTTTTTTTACAAATGTACAGTTTTCAGATTTTTCCCTGTACTTGTAGTATAAGACGATATTACTTGCCCAATTTCATACTTCTAGGTCAACGGAAAGTACCCTATAAATTTTGATCCCCTTGAGAGTCAAAATATACGTTTTTTGCGGCATAAACATATTGCCCGTAGAAGGTTTATATTTTCACAGCTTCAAGGGATTGTAGACTTGAGTAATATGGTTTTACTTTCAACTCGATACCTCCACACGTTCCCGAGATAAAGGGTATTGACAGACAGACGTACAACAAAGTGATTCTATAAGGGTTCCGTTTTTTTCTTTTGAGGTACGGAACCCATAAAAACTTGCCAAGTGTGAGTCGGACTCGCGCAACAAGGGTCTCGTGTCGTATCCGTGGGGCCTTTTGGCGAGGCACACACAGAACCGATTTAGTTTAATGTAGGTGTATATCTTATACGTTATTTGCTTTTTGAAAATTTCTTTTTATTTAATTTTGTTGTATTGTTTTGTACTTTGCGAGTGAAATAAATACTTTTTCTTTTTTTATCAGTACTAAGTAACGATCCGGTTCTACAGATGAAGGGAATATTGATCATCATCAACTTCTTAGTCTTTTTCCAACTGTGTTGGGAGCGGCTTCCAGACTTACCGGATTAAGCTGATTACCAGTATTTTAGATGCCACTGCCTATCTGCCCTCCACTACCTTATTAGTACTGGGTAATATGATGAAGGGATATTTGACATGAATGTCAATTCGATGCCATTACTCATTTCTGTGTAGAGAAGTGGCAACCTAAGGCAATAAGCTTATGTTCGCATAGCTGTTCTTTTTACCGCGAACTTATTCAACAAAAGATGCACTCTGTTGGATTCATCGTAAAAAAAATGTCGCAATAAAAGTCGGTGCAAAAGTGAGCTTCTGCTTTCGTTTTCCTTCTGAGGAACCCTAAAATACATTACCTAGTTAGTACCGACGAAGCTAATGTTATTTCCCGTTCTAGTTTTAGCGGGAAACAATCGAATTACCAACAAGTTCGCCGTTCGCACTTAACTTCAGCTTAATGGATGAGTTTAGTTTGTAGTTATTTCTATTTCGGCTATTATTTGTAAGAGTACTTTATTGTTGATGTAATTATTAGTTTTCGCACATGAGATCTGCATGACCATATTATATGCGATTATCGGAATGACAGCCGTCGCAATGGCAAACTGCAGCTGTATCGCTGCCTTATTTTTATGACAGACCTAAGCGATTTTTTTTTATAAATCTATGAAAAAAGGAATCATAGCGGCAACGTCGCAATCCATTGGCGGGTTTTCATACCAACCAGATTTGCCACCGGTTTGTTATAGAGATCGAGCGGCTCTGCGTTGCGGTTTGCGGTATTGGCGTACCTCACCTTATACATTCTTACAATATACATGATGCATTCTGAGAACTATATCGTTTTAATGCTTTTGAATTTATGCAAGCCTAGTACTTTTTGGTGGGTTAATATGAATGTAGGTATTATTAAAAAGTCGATATTACCGGATGAGCGAAATTACGTTATAATTAAAAGGAATAAATTATTTTAAAAGGACAGCCGTATTTCGTTTTTAATGTGACTGTACTCTGTGACAGCCATGTCGCGACGAAACAAAAACAATGCATCAAAACCAAGAAAAATTACAAGTACCGGGAATCGACATAGCGGGAATGATATTATTAAATTATGCTGCTGTAGTAACCTAAATTTTATCCAATAAAACTTCCAAACTCCGAGTTGCTCTTGAACTAGAGTTGTGTATATGTAACCTCCGTGCTTCGGAAAGCATGTTAAGCCGGTGATCCTGCGCCTGATCTCTGTCCGGTGGTGTCGGATTGCTGTCCCAACGGAGAGTGAGGTAAGGGTGAGAGCACCTGGTGCACTATAATATCTCCCACGCCGAGAGCTAATCTCCGCTGAGATCGGCCGCCCTGACCTAATACAGTTAGGAGGAATATGTGTTATTATTCTGCCGAATTGATCGCAAAATTGGTGCATGAGGGCCTGCGTTCGATTCCCGGGTCGGGAAAAGAGCAATTGGGATTTTCCATAAAAAAAATGCCAGTATGTGTGGCCGGTTGATGGCAATAGCCATTACATGGGACTTAAACATAAACGGTGAAATGTGGGGGGTGTACTATTTGGTACACCTCTGCCTTACCTTTTGAGGATTACAGGCGTGATGTTATGCTATGTTATGATTGCAAAATTAGCATTCTCGTCTATTTCTTCTCATTAATGTACACAACTAGTTACTTCACAGGCCTATATGCTACAACATAATCAACAATTAACCAAAATGACCGCCAGATAAGGTGGCGGCGAGCATTTGTCAAGTTTTGGCAAGTTGGCAGACTTGGCCGAGGTCGAACAGCCATCTGGACCGCCTGTCTGGCGTTGTTATAGTTACGGTAATCGTTAAGATTAGGTATTGTTTATTTACATGCATTTACATAATCATGGAAATGTGTAGATGTAAAATTTTGAGCGGTTTTGTTACGTTTAGTCCTCTCGGAACCCTCGACCGCCAAAAAATAAAGTGTCCACTGGACCCCTAACTATAGTTTATTCTGGACCCTTGGGGGACAAGAGTGGATGGCCAAGTTTTAGTTTCCTCTCGACCCCCGAAGTACAGTTACCTACGATGATAAATCATCACTCTACCATATAGTTGCATACTATTTTAAAGTGAAGTTTGACATTGAGTTTGTTATTCTCACTGTCTGTAATATATCATCATCATCATCCTAGCCTTTGTTTAAAACTGTTATTCCGTCACTTACCCCCAAAGGTTCATTGGAAGACCAGCGTCAGACAGCATCACCTGTCTGGCATGAATGCTGAAATGGAACTTTTTGGCGCAGCCGTGAGGCACACAGCACATGTACCTACTATTTTAACCATTTTTTTTTTAAATTGTTATTTAATTTTTTATTTTGTATCTTTTTTATTATGTGTGCTTGATGAACTGACGTCAAAGAAACTTTATTCTTTCTTTCTTTCTTTTCTTTCTTTGTCCAACTATGTTTGGATCGGCTTCCAGCCTAACCGGATGCAGCTGAATTTTAAATGGGGCGACTGCCTAGGACTTCCACGACCCAGTTATTACTGGGTAATACGATACCCCTTGGTAAGACTGGTTGTCAGATTTACTGACTACCTGTAACGACTGTCAAAGTTCTACGGATGACAGCCGGGGCCAGCAAAATATAAATTTACTAAATAATATATCTAATTGAAAACAATAAAATAATCCAGCATATTTGAAAATGTTCCCCGCGAGTAGTCGACTGGTAGAGTGGCGAAATAACTAGTTGCATTGTTATGTTGGATGATAATACTATAAACTGAGATATTGGGGGTAAAAGTTCCAACTTTATCACAACTTTTTTTGACGTGACAACGTCTTATAATTCGATGGAGCCGGCTGCACGCACGAAAAAATGAGGCGTTATCTCGCTCTGAGGCGTTCCATAAAACAATTGATCAACGCACATTCATTTTTTGAAAAATGCAACCATTCCATCAGTATTTTCTTATGACGTTGTCACGTTGAACTATCGTCAGTAAACCGACTTTACAGACAACCGATTTTTTTTTTGTTTAGTTTTTAAGGTTATAACTTTACTTTAAATACCTCCACGACCCCCGTACTATTCAATGCATCCATTATCACAATATTTTGAGTGCGTTACATTGAGTCCTACCGTAAACCGTGATTTTTCACCCCGATTAAAAAGATTTTTGCGATGAGTTACTTCGTTTGCTGTACAGAATACTTGGTTGTCGGCTTCGTGAAGGGTCTGTTTACACCTGGATTATCCTTAACTACGCCTACATTCCTTTCACCCTTTCAGATTGCGAAGTTTATTGTTCTAATGAGCGGTACTGCCTATTTTATTGACAAACCCCATTAGAAATTGACCTTTCCCGCCCACCACAAATACAATTATCGATTACCATACTGCAAAAGCATGCAAATTCCAAAGCCCATTATAATTTCTTATTGTCCAATCGAATTGCAAATGAAGGGCGGGTTTAATACGGTATCCATGAGCGGCGAGTAGGCAATAGATCACTTTGTGGGGCATGTGGTGTGTGCTCGCGTGGATAGTCAGTGAAACATCGTAGCTACGGAATACTAGATTATATCACAATTCTACGCTTGTAGACTTGCATCTATACTTTATAATTATAAACTAGGTGTAGCCCGCGACCTTCGTCTGCGTGAAATTATTATAAAAATACTAGCTTTTGCCTGCAACTTCGCTTACGCCCTACAACCTATTCTGACACCTACTAAATATACATAAAAAAATTGAAAAAATCGGTCGAGCCGTTTCGGAGCAGTGCGACCACATACACCGTGACACGAGATTTTTATATATAAGATTGCTTCCGTATTTGAATCGGATTTTGTTCACAATTTCATGGGTTTTTTTTGCACGGAAACCAGACTATTCTTCTAAAAAAAAAAAATTAACATAAGTCAGTTTAAACAAGCAAGGCGGTTTTATTTATTTCATTAATTCGAGAATTGCCGGAAAAGCTTGTATGTTGAAACGGAAAATCTTCTAATTAGGTCAGTAAGTATAGGTGCCTACTTGTTTTTCGATATAAAAACATCTTTTATTTTCATTAATGATTCCATATTGAGTGGCTTCGTTATCAAAAATATATCCGAAATTAATAATGAGCGATCTTAAAACATCCAGTTCCCCCGAAAAAGTTGCCGAATTTTACAAGCGATAAATATAATCTCGTTAACAATGTTGATTTATATTAAATAAAAATACTGGCAGTCGTAATAAAACATTGTTGCAAGCTTTTTAATCCAAAGAATTGTTTGTCATGTAATACAATGCTGGCCGTCATAGCTTGATATTCGCTTTTCAACCAATGTTTCGAATAAGCCCGCTTTAAACATCGTTTTGTCTCTGCCAACTTCAAAAGATTGACAGAAATAGAACGATGTTTCAGACGAGTTTAGTGCTTGGTAAGTGTTTAAAGTGATTTGCGGTGCAAGCGGGTTGGAGCATAGCAAGTACACCGAGACCACTTTTCAACCGCATTACTTAGGCCATAAGGGTGAGAACTCAGACCCTCAGTGAAGTCTGTAGTACCCAGGTACTACAGACTTCACTGAGGGTCTGAGTTCTCACCAACACAACAAGTGTGAAGTTGAAAAAGCACTTTGGTTTACCCAGGTAAACCAAAGTGCTTTTTCAACTTCACACTTTCTAAGCTAATCTTAAACAACTGTCCCGATGGCCCAGCAAGTGCTGCTTGAATTGCATGTACAGGAATTATCTCCCAGGTTGAGCAAAATGGTTCAGAAGTTTTTCATCAGGAATTACAGGTTAACGTAACTGACTTGCCGCGGCAAAATGAGGGTGTATCAATGTGCCTCTGAAGCTTATATGTCACCAGTTGTATGACTTATAAAGAAGGAAAACATCGAAAAGAAACCTTAGCTAGACTTGAGCTTAGCTTAGCGAGACAAAGTGAGATTCAAAATCAAAATATTTTATTTCACATAGGCCTAGATGGGCACTTATAAAACGTCAACAAAAAGGTGCACGGTTCGGGTTGGCCGTTTCCTATGGAGAAGAACCGGCAAGAAACTCCAGATTGCTCTATTTATATCATTTGGTATTACAATATTATCATGGTTACAGCATTTGTACTTAAGTATGGGGGACAGCGAAGGCCCGACAATAAGTCGTTGCTTACTACACAAGAGGTGTAAAACAAGCTAAAAAGTTAACAAGCAGCTGGGCATCTACAAAGCCTACAATGTTCACACATTCACAAACAATCGGTATCAGTGATAAAACCGATATCAGATGCCATTTTTTAAATTAATTTTCCTTTTGATTCGGTAGCGTTCACTCGAAGACTATGTTCACTCGAAGAGTAAGTACTCATAGAAGCAAATATGAAAACCGAATTCGTTAGTGAATCGATCGACAAAGCTCTTCATAATAGTCTGAACTACATTGAGCATAAGTGCCTTCTCTGTATGAACCATTTTCCTTTATCCTGCAGTTATAAAAGTTACAGATCGTTACAGTACTTGAATACAAGTTATGTCGACGTTGTATTCATGATGCTTTTAGTGAAGTTAGTCTTGACACCGTAGCGCAAACGAGACGCACAACCGACATGTTTGACCGTTGGGCTAGTTTTAACCTAAACGGAACGACGAATATTGAATGTTTGTTTCGTCAGGCACGTTCCTGGATAGACGATATCTTCGTTTGTATATGTAGAAGGAGTTTGTTGTTGCAATAAGTGAGTACAGCAAATGAAATGGATATTTACCTACTCTTTCAAAACTTGAGAGAACTAGCACGGGATCTGAAAGGCACGGAGAAGGGTTCTAGTCCGGTTTCCCCTGTGGAGCGGAGCGGAGAAGATCAATCATACATTGAAATCCAAATCGTGTCTCCCGTTTATAATTGGTCGCATCGCTCGTCTTACCGGGCTCTTTATAGTAAGACAAAATAAATAAACAATAATATTGTAGTTAAAAAAAAACCACACGCTTTTCTGATATTCTTCTATTCTCAGCAAACCCTTTCATTTAAAATCATGGGAATGCATAAAAAATAACTAGTTCGCCATCATTGGAAGCCACCATATTGAATTTAGAATAACGTCACTTAGCTGACCATGCCATTAAAATTAAACATGTATGCAAAATTTCAGCTCAATCGGAAACCAGGAAGTGGGTTAAATTTAATTTCTAAGAATTCTTACATAGTTACAGGTAAAGCTATTAAATAAGTGTTAAAAAGAAGAACATATCAATGCACTTCCCTACTTTGTAATTTACTTAAACATTCACTTGACCATTTGACCCACTGTTACGACCCTGTAACACGTAACACATAAACCCACATACACACTGTACTGACCGGCTGCAACACACTTGTAATAAAACTGTAGTTTCAATTGCAATTTAGGAGAACTGCCCACTCATCGTGCTTTCGTTCGATTCCAGTTTCAATACTGAATAGTTTATTGTTATTGAATTGTTAATTGTTTTTCACTGAGCGTTATATCCAAAAAGAGGTTTACAGAATAAAATTAATAAACCGTTTCTGATAATAGTCCCCTCATTTCATTTTAACGGTATGTATAATGTAATGGACTTGGTGAAGGTTGCGGGGATCCGCTGGATGCGAGTTGCACGGGACCGGTCAATGTGGCGAGACTGGGGGAGGCCTATGTCCAGCAGTGGACGTCTTTCGGCTGAAATGATGATGATAATGTAATGAACATAACTACCGAGTATCTGGCATTTTGATGCTGGACAAATAATTATGGCACTTACGGCCTACTTTCAAAATCCGAAGTAAATAAAAAAGTAGGCATTATTCTACATTCGTAAGAGAAAACATAGTAACTTCAGTCTTCAGTTATCATATCATGAAGTTAGTGTGTTTTCAGTTACAAAGGCTGTGCTCTACAAAACTTAACTCGCTTATTATCCTTAATTCGCATTCAAAACGATTAAACACTAGTACGATAAAACAGTTACCTTTAAAAGCTTTAAATGAAAGCTACACAAAAGACATTAACTGAGAGAGAACTCACGTAATCACATAAAGTCGTCTCTCAAGTAGGTCGATCGCTCGACGCTCAACGGAAATGTACAAATCAAATCTCCTCCGCGGCTGTTATAATATTTATGGCCGATACTACTCTGTAGCTCTCGGCAGCTAAGATGGTACTGTCAGCAGGGAAAATTAACTTTGGAGTGTGAGCACGAAAATATAAAATACTGGATTTTGCCCGTAGGTACGCCCCGCAGGGACGTCGAGAATTATCCCTCGGAATCGTACTTTTGGAATGAAAAGTAACCTAAGTCATGGTCCGCTTTCATCCATTCAGCCGTTAAGACTACACGTACAGAAAGAGGGCAAAGTCGCAAATATTTCGCTGTTGTAATTAATTTTCAATATTACTGTATGGAAATAAGAATATATATGGCTAGCTAGTGAACTAAAGTATTGTTTATGAAATGCAATAACTAATATCGTAACACCGAATATTTAGTTTTGGATGAAAAAAAAGTATTTGGAAGCTTTCCGAATGCCTTTTTACACCTAAAACGGTTACAAGATCAAATTCAGTGTTTTAATTGCAATTCGTTTTTTGGATGAATGCTCTTAAAGCAGTAAAACGTAAGTTACGGACGAACCAAGTAACCTTTGCAGTTATATTATTTGTAGGTACAAAGTATTAAATGTAAAATATAAAACAAAACGGAATCGATGTGACGTCAAAATGAGAGTTTAGATCCTCAAGACTTCATCTCAATTTAGGACACAATATAACAACAATTATCGAATTGGTTGAATTGGAATGTTTGCAAGTGTGAATACTGCTGAGTATGAGGTCCTGGGTTCGATTCCCGGGTCGGGCAAAGTGTTATTGGGTTTTTCTATCACGAATTGCTCAATAGCAACCACGGAGTCTGGATCTGTACCCGGTTGATGGCAATAGGCTCGCCCCTATTACATGGGACATAAAACATAACTAGCGAAATGTAGGTGTACTATTAGGTACACCTCTGCCTAACCCTTCAGAGATTACAGGCATGATGTTATTTTATAACAATTATCGGTATGCGACTCATGTCCCGTCTTTCCACCTCCTCACACCAACCTGTCAGGTTAAATAACCTAGGAAATTTCACATAAACTCTGTTCTATTCTATCCGATAGATGGTGCCTATGTGATTCGTGCTGTTATTCTACATTATCTCAAACATAATTATACCTAAGTAAACGAACGACTAATTAAACACTACGTATATAGTGTAAATATTACCTAGTTGACGACTAAACACAATCATATACATATGTACTTGTTTGTGTAAGGAGTTTAGTACCGAACTAGGTTGTAATTTCAAATGCATTTGCACTTCGCAAAGGTAGGATTAAATGAGTACGGGTACACCTCGGCTTACAGAGGTGAATGCATTCGAAGCTTTCAGACTTGTGTCGATAAACTACGTGTAAACTGTTTTATGTGCAAAGTATGAATAAACGAAATAATTAATCGTGTTCCGGAATGTTTGCAGCCGTTTCAGGAAATTCTCGTTAAGTTTTTAAAAGAGACGATACGATTTTCCGTGTCGTAAATATTATACAGGGTGTAAACAGACCCTTCACGAAGCCGTCAACCAAGCATTCTGCACACCAAACTAAGTAACCCTACGCAAAAATTATTGCTGGGAAAAGACTTCTTTTTTAGGGGGTGAAAAATCACGTTTTACGGTAAAACTTAATGTGACTCACGATTAGTAAACGAGTCATGGAGGCATTTGAAGTAAAGTGATGAATGACCTTAAAATATAGTAAGTATTAAAAAAAACTAGAGCTCCAATATCTCCGTAACTAAAAGGTTCCCAGGTAAGGTCCTTAACAAAAAAATATCACAATGACGGGGAGAACAAGTGCCTTTCGCCTTCGTTTAGGGTCTATTTACACCCGCTATGTGTGTGTTATATATTAAAATTGCGTCGTGTCGTGTGGCTGCGAGGTTGTTCTTATAAACCACGGAACGGATTGAGTTGAGATTTCCACCATCTTTAGGGAATGTTTCCCAGAAGATTTTTACATGAAACTTAAACATTACATTACATCACACCTGTAATGCCCGAAGGGTTAGACAGAGAGATACCTAATACTACACCCACATTTCGCCAGTTATGTTTTAATTCCCATGTAATAGGGGGAGAGCCTATTGCCATCAACTGGCCACAAATCTAGACTCCGTGGCTGCTGCTAAGTAATTCCTGGTGGAAAATTCCAATAACACTTTTCCCGACCCGAGAATCGAACCCAGGACCTCATGCTCAGCAGTCGTGTTTGCGACCACTCGACCAACGAGGCAGTCTTAAACTTAAAATAATTAACAAATAATTATGTTTTCAAGCCGTAAAAACCTTGCGAATAAGCAGCAGATCGTTACAAAACATTGGCTAAAGAAAATAATACGCGATTACGTTTATTATATTCACGATTGCGTATTATTTTTCTAAGATAAACATGCTTAATGATATGCTTTCACACCTCCAAGTGCGAACGAGAATATTATGAATACCTGCGGCAATTTATGCTTACTCTTAAATATATTCATATGCATATTCTCTCATGAATACATTAATTAATTTACTAGAGAATTCGCAGTTACCAGGGTTGTTTAACTTAAAAATTATGAGGTAGTGGAGTGGAGTTCGGTAATTGTCCCACGGAATCGTACTACCGGGATAAAAAGTATCCTATGTGTTAATCCAGGTTATAAACTATCTGTGTACCAAATTTCATATAAATCCGTTCAGTACTTTTTGCGAGAAACAACCATCCATCCATCCATTCTAACAAAGAAACTTTCACATGTAATTTATGTCGGATTTATCAGGATTTTTATGTTAGGCTCGTACATCATGTGGGCAGACCATGGGTTTCGTGCAATGAAAATACACTAGGTGCATAAATACACTGTTTATAATAAACTAACAAATTACTTGACATTACAATTTAACACAATTACACGGGGCACAATGAATCGGGTACAGTTCCAAGACGTCTCAACTCCTTTGCGATCAGACATTCAATGTCCTCCTCGCCTTCGAGCTGTAACATCAGGGCTCTGTAGGAGCCACGCTGTGGTGGGGGTAGACTTGTAAGTAGGTCGCGTGACATCACCACCACCGGACTTGCGATTCATTTTATGTCCGTACTATTGACCGGTTCCGACATATATAATATTAGTAGGGATTTTGTTAACAATTTCAAGGGTTTTAACTTTTTAATTGTTTTGCTTAAATAACAGTAGCCTAAGTTACACCTCAGTGTCAGTTAAATGCTAGTAAAAGTTCTGTCAAAATCGCTCCAGCCGTGTCGGTGATTAGCCAGAACAAACAGACAGATAGTTTTTTTTTTTTTTGTTTTTTGTTATTATTAATCATTTATTTCAGACATAGTCCATAGAACAGTTATAAAAATTAAAAATTAAAATCACATTAAACACATGTACATTAAAATAATCAATAAAAAATAAATTAGTTTAAATTAGTTATAAGTACCGAATATATTTTCGTATGCATATCAGTAAAAAGCTGTTATTTTGAAATTACAAACAGATCCTACATTTTATTTATTTGTATTAATGTATAGATGATCATCATTTCACCTTAAAGACGTCCTCTGCTGATATAGGCCTCCTCCAAGAGTCCTCACTTCAACCTGTCCCGTACTTTGATTGGTTAAAAAGTCATCCGTTTCCGCAAGTAATGGTGATAAACAAATTATGTTAGTTCTTATTTACTCCTGAGTTTAGAGTCTCGCTATACAGAACTACAAACTCCGTGATGTCTGATTTCGATTGTCGGGCAAAGTATATGATCTATCGTGACCCTGGAACATAAAGGGCTACTGAAGGACACCGTGGATTTTAGTCATTACAAGTCTGACAGTCCCTCCCGCTCTGCCCTGTTAAAAAAAAAGTATATGATCTATTTGATTTATAGCTGATGTATTTGTATATGTTAATGCTACTTATGCTTATTAAAAACGTTAATTCAACTTTCGCAATTTGACACGACAGTCGAAGACGAGAACGAACCGGAAATAAGTATATTCAAATTGCATTAGTCAAACATAAATGAAATAAAAAAAGTTTCTCAACTTCTTGTTAGCAATTTGGGTTCATTTTCGTCTGTCCGCGAGTTTCTTTTTCTATTTATACTTTCATACGAAAAGTGGGTGACGAGGATGTTGATTTCGCGCCCATTTTTTCCCTCCATTTATTATGGCTGTGACTGTGCCTCTGTGTCTGCTAAAAGTCAGAGACAATTTTTTTAGGTTTTGAAGATATTTTTTTTTTATTTTTTTATTTTTCATGAGGAGGAGTTTTTTGATGCCCTTTTACAGATTGTTGTTAGTTTACTTATTTTAGGTTATTTAATAGTTTCTAGTTAATAATGTATTTAGTTAGTTTAATGCCTAATAAAAATTTAATACAAGTGTTTTTCTTGATATAAAAACTTAAGGCCCGTCTCTGATAAAAAACACCTATGAATAAAGAAGACAATACATGTTCTGTAGTTTTTGATGACCCTCATATAAGAAAAAGTGAGTTTATGTATACAGGGGTGGAGGGACACTGACGCTAAAACGGTTACCACGTATTAGCGTCAGTGTCCGTGTATTCAGTACGCACGACGCGACAGCCAATCAAGCTTTACAAATCCAGTTTATAAGGATCTCTCATTGCATAGGAAATCTAAATAAAGCGAGGCCAAGTTATACTGGAAATGTACAGCTTCATGTACCAGCCGTGTGTACATCATTCGAATTATTTTTGTCAACGGTAATTTAAAAAATACAGATTTTTCATACATTTTGACCGTGTAGGTATAACCGTTTTGTAGGAAACAGCTGTTTTTTTGGTCTAACCGTGGTAACCGCTTAAGCATCGGTGTCACTTCCACTTTGTATATGTATAGAGAGGTTTAATCCGTTTAGATCTAAAAAGCTCCCTAGTTTATACCACAAATTCGACCCGTATAATCTGCGGAGTACCGTAGTGGGAATTAGCGGAAACTAAAGCTTGGGCACTTAAATTAGTATTTATCACGTTTGACCACTAGAAAGTTCCATAATACCAGTAGTTTAGTTAAGTAACAACAGAGTTACTAAACTAAACTAACGTACCCAACACTGAACAGCAGATTTTTTTTTTAAATTACCGATGGCAAGCTATGAATTTTCAAAGAATAGCCAAACTTAAGTGGCAGTGGGCAGGGCACGTTGCTCGCAGAACGGAGTCTGTGTCTGTTCTGGAGTGGCGACCGCGAACCGGAAGACGTTGCGTTGGAAGGCCTCCCAGTAGGTGGACCGATGACCTGGTAAAGGTTGCAGGGATCCGCTGGATGCGAGTCGCACGGGACCGGTCAATGTGGCCTATGTCCAGCAGTGGACGTCTTTCGGCTGAAATGATGATGATGATGATGAAATTTCTATGTGGGGAGGTTCAGAATAATGTACTGAATACGTGTATGGATAGTTATAACTTATTTAACACACCTATGCTAGAATACATCTAGGTTAATCAAAATACATAGAACGATATCTATTTGTACACCACTCTATAATATTTGTGGTACTGGAATCAAATAAAATTGTAAGTCTTCGAAATAAGCATTTGTTCTCAAATAAAATTTTCATTACTGCAAAATAAAAGCTTCCCAGTGTAGGGTAAATACAAATATTCCCACAAATAAATAAACACAAAATCAAAGAAAAACGAATCACTCTAACGACCCTATCCTCATACACAGAGTGAACATCCCAGCACGTGGTTTAAATAAACATTACTTAACCGATAAAATTGTGAAAATAAATTGAAGACAAGAATTGGGCCGCTCACCCTAGAGAGTACGCTGAGAGAGACACCGATATAAAGTGCCGACACTGAATGCGACAGTTATAACCTCGATGGAATTGCTATTCTATTATTAGCTGTACAGAGTTTTTATTGCGATTTGGCTTTTACGTTTGACAGTTATAACCTCAATGGAATTTCTGTTCTTTTATTATCTGGACTGTGTTTTTTTTTGCGATGAGAATTTTATTTTTTGCTTATGAGTCGACTAGCCAACCGTCTTTGCGACACAGAGGTCTAATGACAACATGTTTTAACGCCGATATTTTTGTACTATATCAAGTGAAATATTAACATAATAATCTGCACATAAAACTTTCAGAATAATGAAAAATTAAATCATGGTGAAAACAGTACCTATGTCCAGCAGTGGACGTCTTTTGGCTGAAATGATGACGATGATGATGAAAACAGTATCAAAATCCATTGTACAGTTAATAAAAAAAAACGCGGTCACACAGACAAACACAAAAGCGATTTTAATTTATTACACAAATTACTCGTAGTAACACCGTTGATTTAATAGACCACTACAATAGATTTTTATTGAATACCAAAGTGAAACAGGACAAAAATGAGTTACAATATTTTTATTTACCAATTCATAAGCTGAAAGGTAAGATGCAGCGGTGTATTATTCCTTCGATAAACTGTTATATGCGACACCCACGACATACATACGACAGAGTAACACAATACCTATTCTGAGTGCAAACCCACGCTGTCAAACTAAGCGACATAACACTTTCCGTCCCACATCGTATTATATGAGTTTTCACAGTTCAATTTCTTGTAAACCGCTTTTTTTACTGGCTTCATGATATCTGATCACCGAATTAAAAGCATTTCCTTTTTAAATTAGAAACTAAGACAAGATGGCCTACATAAATTAACATTCTATCAGCGACTTACTCAGCGGTAAACTTTCATTGGTCGACAGAAAAGTTAAAAGTATATGGGAGGTTGAAAGTCAACGTAGAATTACAAAATCTTTGAAAGAGTTTTGACAGCAGTCGGCTGGTTTTTATCATTAGCTATGTTACTGAAGTGTGCAAACAACACAATCATAACATATCTATGAAAAAAAACATTTTTAACATGTTGTATATTTCGCCTGCATCGCTCAATGTTAGTAAAATTCAACAAACAACCTAGCACCTGTCTAATCAAGTCACAACTTCCTTCCAACCCTCCAAAATCTCCTCCAATCCCAACCTTGACCTCTCCAGGTCGATGTCACCTCCATTGGCTCTCGCTCCGTGTCCCAGCCTCCTTCTGAACTGCAGCATGAAACATGCAAGCCTTCGCCGCGCATGTGTTGTGTGGGACGGTAACTGTGAGACCCACCCTAACAGATGTGTGTGTGTAAGTGTGAGTAAGTGGTAATAGAAAGGGTTTATGTGCTGAGAGAAAAGGATGAAGGAATACAGTGTTTTTTTGTATTGTTTGTAAGGAGAAGATTTCGTCCAATAGTTTTGTTAGTCTAACTAACAAAACTATTGGACGAAATCTTCTCCTTTTTCTTCAATTTCCTAGATTTTATAACTATTAGTAGCAATTCACAAATGAGTCTTACATGTTTCATTTTGTGCAGACATTGAATGGAAAAAAAATACTGTCTCTTAATTTTGCTGATAATCTATTCTTATTTTTAATTGCACAAAAAAAATATACATACTAATTGCAATATAATTAAAACAAACAAATTACAATTTTATTATTTTTAACCGACTTTCAAAAGCAGGAGGTTACCAATTCATCATTGTTTTTGTTGTTTCCACTAAACCTAAACGTTAAATGATAAGAAGTTGCATTCTTTTACCTATTGTCTCGATAGCATTTGAAATATGTTTGACCAAAAATTCTGAAGTTTCATTGAATAAAAAAAACACACAAAAGTAAAAAATACGTAAATAACCCTAAAGATAAGACTTACTTGGTTCAGATCGGTTTGGTGGAGGTGATGATTGCGGAGGTCGCCACAAACCTCTTTCATTATTTACAATTTAAAAAAAAAACTTTTACCACAAACTTCACTAATTAACTGTATTCCTCACACCATCACAAAAATTCAGTTAATCGAGCACTAGTTGCTAAACTGAGCCTATTTGGAGTAGCCGTGAGAAGAAGTTTTTTTTTGTGTGCACTTGGGCATGTGCCAAAAAAATATCTTTCTTTCGTATTGATATACAAAATTGAAGAAACGTCCGATACAAAACAAAGATCAAAGACTAGTAACAAAATGCCGAGCTTGTAACCATTGTAGCACATCGGACATCTGCTACGACATCGCAGCTCGTAGCCGTGACGTCACCGCCGGCTACGGCGTAGCAAGAACCGAGTAATAAAACTGGGTCTAGGTAGAATATCTACGTTTTTGTAAGTATTCATTACTATAGAAGTATTAACATATTATATGGCAAAATCGAATCTACTGCTTATTGAGTTTTGCATTACTCTGTATGACTATAAATAATAACATTAACCTATAATCATAATCATTTAAACTATTAGTAGTGCTTTTAACTTTTGTTTAGGCCGTGTTATCACTGAGAAGAGTAAGCTAATATATCCCGTACGGAACAGGCAACATTGTGGTACGAGTGAGCGAGACAATACTATTCATGTCAATGTCAAAGTAACAAAAACGTCACTTCTTTTGACGCAGTGCGCGAATCTGACGATTTAAATCATTGCCTAGTCAGAAATCGTCAGTACTGAAACACGCCTGTAAACACCGAAGGCTTAGGCAGAGGTGTTCCTAATAGTATAACTACATTTCGCCAGTTATGTTTAAGTCCCATATAATAGGGGGCGAGCCTATTGCCATCAACCGGGTACAGATCCCGACTCCATGGCTGCTACTCAGAAGTTCCTGTTGGTAAAACCCAATAACAATTTGCCCGATCCGGGAATCGAACCCAGTACCTCATGCTCAGCAGTCGTGACTGCACCACTAGACCAACGAGGTAGTCAATCGTAACAGAAACGTCACTTCTTTTGGCGCAGTGGGCGAATCTGGCGATTTAAATCATTGCCTATTCAGTACTGTAATAATTGTTAGTACTAAAATACCCGTATTCGTGTAAATAAATCACAAAATCGATACTGTTTCACAGTAGCGAAGGGTCAATTTTTTAAGAGGTAAGCCGGAGTGCATATCTTTAATTTGATTTTATTATTTGTCCTTGGAATACTGATTGTGCCCGTTTTCACAGGGAGGCCGGTAGGAATCGAGTTGTATGGAACCTTCGCCACTGCCGTTTCATATGTTTAAACAAATAAAGTGGGATGTGTGATAGTTTTGTTAAAGTTTATTTATTTTAGGTTATTTAATAGTTTTTAATTAATAATGTATTTAGTTAGTTTACTCTACTTAATTAAATAAAACATTTGTTAAAATTAATTCCTACAATCACTCGTGCCAAATCAAAAGCGAAACCAAAACACAATTTGTAAGCGAAACTTTTGACGAGAAATGGGATACTTCGGCTTGTAAATACATACAAAATGTGGCACAAAAGAGGAACAATGCTGAAATAAACAATGGACGACCTGGATCGGAGTTTTTTGTTCACAGAAATTAATTGTAGATAATGGCGGACTGTTTGGTTTGGGAAGACGCATGTTTTTTTTTATTGAGATTTTTATGTACTGAGGCCATCTGGTTTAGAATACAAGCTTTCACGTGATTGGCATATATATGAGATTTTGTTTACGCGTGCACAGATAGTTTCGTATCAGTGGCGAAGGTTCCAAAGAACTCGATTCCAACCGGATTCACTTTGAAAAACGGTGCAGTCAGTACTCTACAGAAAAATAATATTTAATTACATTAAAGATATGTACTCCAGCTCACCTCTTTCAAAAATTGACCCTTCGCTACTGTTTCATATTATCAGGAATCAAATTGTATTCGGATACCTACTAAAATTTTTATAAAAAGGTCATAGATATCAGTGGCGAAGGTTCCATACAACTCGATTCTTACCGGATTGCCTTTGAAAAATGGCACAGTCAGTATTATATAGACAAATAAAATAATCAGATTAAAAATATGTACTTCGGCTTACCTGTTACAAAAATTGACCCTTCGCTACTGATAGATATTAATTAACCTTTCGGTTTGAGCTATTGATGTTCTTTTTGTTAATCTTTGCCCCTACGCTAGAAATTTCTCCTGTATAGTGGGTGCATTTAAAAACATTTAAACTCACATACACAAATAGCCAGACACGGAACAACTACCGGCCATACAAATATTTGTTCCATGCGGGGATCGAAACCGCGACACACGGCATAGCAGCCAATCGCTTAGCCACTGTACCAACCGTGCCGTCAAATGATTATGAAGATTTATTCATAATCATTTGATATTTATTTTATTATTTTTTTTATCATTCTTACTTAAGCACATCAGAGTTTTCTCATTAATCTAGTTTTTAGTTAAGTTCTATTTAATGCCAGCCTTATATCAGTTGACAATGATGACAGCATAATTCGATAAGTAACTTAAACACGTGTAAATTAATCTAAATCATTACTCTTGCGCGTAACCTTTTCAAGTAACCAAGCTAAAAATATTACGAAAAAAGTTAAGCCCGGCTCTCCCTGTCCTAATTAATCCGAATGAGTCTTAACAGCCAGAAAAATGTTCTGGCTTACAAACAAAAAGTTATTTTACTTCATCTAGGTGGCGCTGGCGTGGCCTGACAAATTGGCGCCCGACGTGGGACCACTACTCGCTCTCATAAAATATAACTAAAACTCATAGTTACTTTAACGGGCGCTTGCTTTTCTTTTCTTATTTCTTGTCAGAAAGGTCAAAAGGAAACTTATTATTAATGATGTTTTCAATATTGTGATAAGTAATTTAATTAGGATAAATTAAAAGTTTTGATATATTTTTCGTGTCTAAAACTACCCTACAAACCCAGTTAAAAGTATACCAAACAACAAAAAATATGCAAATTATTATTACCCAATGGTGAATCAGCGTTTTTTCCAATAACCTATTTAGCATATTCGATGGTAAACAAGCCATTATACGGCCTTAACGTTTTTCTTTTTTATCAGACAGCCCATTAGGTAGCGACTAACAAGCATCGAAGCCACAATGAAAATAAACGAAGTAATATCTCGTCTCGATATCTAACTTTACCTAAATACTTTTGTTTGTAAAATCGCGGTTTCATGGAAGGCCAATAACAATTGGAGCATTTGAGGGTAGTTTTAAAACCGTGCGGCGCGCGACACTCAGTTTATATGTGATCGTCACGCGAGGCGGACGTGCCGGACAGCGGAATTTATTGATACTGTGGTGTAAAGTGCATTGTGCTTTATTAAATGTTTGTTTGAATGGCTTTATGTTTTTGATCCATTGCTTTATTTATTTCACATAGTTAATATTGTTTTGTTTAAGTAGGAACTTTACATATTACATATCGGTCTACTCTTTCTCTTTCGTGTGGTTAGTGCCTAACCTCGTGTCAGAGTTTATATGCCGCCTATTGGTCTCTGACTTGGCTTTACATGCCGGCGAGAAATATCTCTTAGACACGCTGGTTTCCTTACGATGTTTTCTTTCATCGAAGCAAGTGATGATTATGCAATACGCACATGAATCCGAAAAATCAGTGCTGCGTGTCTTGGGTTCGAACTTGAGACCTATGAGTTGGCAGTCCGACGGGCACACCACTAGGCTATCACTGCTTTAATTAAATAATAATGTTAATTTTAATTTAAATTTCGACGGCACGGTTGGCGCAGTGGCTCAGCGATTGACTGCTGCGCTTCGTGTCGCGGGTTCGATTCCCGCACGGAACAAATATTTGTATGGCCTACAGGTAGTTGTTCCGGGTCTGGCTGTTTGTGTATGTGAATTTAAATGTCTGTAAACGCACCCACGATACAGGAGAAATTCCTAGTGAGGGGACCAAAAGATTGGTTGTTACCGTCTTATAAAATTAACAACTAACGTATTTAGATTCAGCTACTGCTCAGTAAATCTCGTGATTTTTATTATAACACTTTTTAATTAAGTAGGCAATGAAATCACGTAGTTTTAAAACAGATTAACACTTAACCTATCAATTCCTGCCCTCCTAATAAAAACTCGACCGTTGCCCCCAGATATAATCTAAATCGTAACGAAAAAAAACCGTTTCGGCTGGATGAACAGAGGGCGAAAAGGAAAAATCTGTTCCTTATCTATCTCCGAATCTTCTCGAGCATTAATAATCTGTGATTCAACTTTATGCTTCGGAGAATCTGTTGGAATAATTAGGGAGATATTTTTCTTTCTGTAGATTTTTTTTTATCTCCCTTTTTCGTGGGTGGCGTGAAAGGTGACATTAAGTTATTTACTTATTTAAGCATGTCAAGAGGCTAGGCAGGTGAGTATTCTTCCTTGTTTTTATGTAAACTACTATTTTATATAAAGTCTATCTTTTCATACACGAAATAATTATTTTAATGGTAACTTCTATAAGTCGTAAAGTCGCCATAGCAACGAAAAAAAAATAGCGGAGTGTTTTTTTTTACGAAATTATTATAATTCTAAAATTTTTTGAGACTTTTTGCATAAAACCTTTACTCCCATATTCTAACAATGACAGTAGGTAAGTACGACGTAGTAAACTAGCGTCATGAATGTTCAAAAATAAGGAGCTAGTATTTATTTTGTGGGTCAAGTATTTTTAAATGATTTAGTTTTATAAAAATACACTCGGATAAAAAAAAATCCCTTGAAATGGCTTCGTTATAGCCGTTAGATGATGATGAGTCGTCAGCTGTGCTATTTTAAATCCTGCAGATAGCGTGTATATTTTTTGATAGATTACGACTTTAAGGATCTTATAGTCGTAACACCTACTAACCTTCAATATGCCCATGTATTGGATTAAAGCTACCGCAGCCCTAGCAGTAGGGATAGTATAGGCTGATTATGCTATATCTCAAAAGTACAAGTTGCATTTCAAAACGAGACTACATAATTCATCATCATTATCTGCCTAGCCTCTTCCCAACTATATTGGGGTCGGCTTCCAGTCTAACCGGATGCAGCTGAATACCATATTTTACATGGAGCGACTGCCTATCTGACCTCCACAACCCAGTTAGTACTGGGTAATACGATACGCCTTTGTAAGACTGGTTGTCAGACTTTTTGGGCCACTGACTACCTAACGACTACACAACACGAGACACGCGACTACATAATTATACAGGGTGTAAACAGATCCTTCACATAGCTGTCAATCAAGCATTTTGTACATCAAACTAAGTAACTTTACGCCAAAATTATTGCTGGGAATCGACTTTTTTTTTTGGGGTGAAAAATCACGTTTTATCACGTTTACGGTAGGACTCTATGGAAAACACTCAAAGCATTGTGCTGATGGATAGATTGAATAGTACGGGGTCCTGGAGCTGTGTAAAGTAAAAATCTTACATTAAAAACATGTATTTAAAAAAAACTTGTGAAAAAGTTGGAAATTTGACCCCCAATATCTCCGTAACTAGACGGTTCCCAGGTATGGTCTAGAACAAAAAAATGATCGCAAAGACGGGGAAAACCAGTTCCTTTCAGATATGTTAAGGGTCTATTTACACCCTGTATAAGAAATATAAAAATAAAGTAGGCAAATGTTTTTCTTGCCTTAAGAAAAAACATTTCTTCCATACGCCTTACAAATTAAAATGTAAGAGTATCAAAGGACACCGTGTAAACTAAATAAAATCCACTACATAACTACATAATTAAGTACCACCCTTTTAAATTTCCAATTCAAAACGTTAACAGAGTGTAAACCAGAAATTATTTTTCTTGCAACTAAATCGTGGACACTCGACAGCGCGACGTGTCACTAACACTCCGGACACTAGTGACATTCGTGACACCGCAGACATCAGTGACACTGCGGATATCGGCGACACCCGTGAATTGGAGACACGAATTAATTAACCCTACGACATTTTAATTATTGAGGCTACCGGCTCGCTGACTTTTATAAAGCAAATTCTTTCTTTTTTGGACATTTTGTTATGTCCATTCATGTGAAAGATTCGTTTGATTTGAATGTTATTTTGATCCGATTCCAAAGTTTTTTTCTCTAATGAAAAGCTACATTATCCCCGAGTGTCATAGGCCGTATTAAAAACGTTCCCGTGGGATAATTTCCGACCATAATGCAAGCGAAGCCGCGGGCCAAAGCTAGTGTGTTATAAGTTACAGATAGCATAACATAACATCACGCCTGTAATCCCCGAAGGGTTAGACAGAGGTATACTTATTATTACAACCAGTTATGTTTAAGTGCCATGTAATAGGGGGCGAGCCTATTGCCATCAAACGGGCGCAAATCCAGACTCCGTGACCGCTACTAAGAAATTCCTGATAAAAGGAAAGGAATAACCCAATAACTCTTTGCCCGACCCGGGAATCGAACCCAGGCCCTCTTGCTCAGCAGTCGCTTGCGACCACTAAACGAGTCCAGAGAGTTCCAGATGGAAAATTTATTTTAATATGTAGGTACTACTTATCTGCAATGAATAATATTTTCACAACATCAAGTAGCATATTCACTGAATTCTGATAAATGCTTATCCACCAAACCACAAAAACATTTCAATATATTAACTAAATCACTGATAACATCAAAAGCCGAAACCTTTTAAATATAATGAAGTTTCGGTATCCTATCAGTGAGCCTTAAAAGCTCAAAAACCCTTTCTAATCCTACACTCCTAGTAATTGTACCGCTCGATAACATAGCTTTTTCAATTACGGATTTCAACAAGCACCAAAAAAGCCAGTATAAACAGCTCTTTCAAATTCTATACTCCTGGTACTAGTCTCCTGGTATCAATGTTACCTACCCACTTTATTGTTAAAAGCAGTATATTTCTGTTCCTAGCTTGTTGGTCTACCATTCCCAAAAAAGACATTATAAACAGCTCTTTCAAATTCTATACTCCTGGTACTAGTATCATTGCAATCTAAAATCATCCTAAGGGTGTATCTACCTATTCTCAACGAAAACGTGAGTTCCTTCATTTCCGAACACTTCCTTAAAAATCCAGTACAGTTAACTTTTTCTAATGCTACATTCCTAGTACCCGATAACATAGCTGTTTCAATTACACCGGCTATCGTTTCAGCAAGCCCGTATTAAACAAAGGTAGGCTTTGTTAGCAGGTATATTAAGTTCAGCTGATAAGCCTGGCCGGATACTGACTGACGGCAGATGCTATCTTTCGCACCAACGCTTCCCTTCTATGTTGGGACCTACTTAATAGTGTTTAAGTACGGTTCGACTGGACTTTGCAGAGAATATTTTTAGAGTTGGTTCGGTATAATTATAAAGGTAGCTCAAAATAGTCGAGGTTTAGGGCCCGAAGGTACTTTTTTTTTAGACGATCGTGGACTTAAAAGGATTATGTTCATATAGATCGAACGTCACATGCGGTGCTATCCTTTAGTTTCCGTCCCTTCTGAAAAGGCCTAAAAGAGGAATATAGGTGTGTACGTTTGTTTTAACTAGACCTTAACGGGGTGGTACGTGGTATTAATCAACTATCACTATCTAAATTGAATTCAAGTCCCGAGTACCTAGACAAAATAATGACAATCAGTTCCAAAGCGGTTCGTAAGTCTGCAGCGGCTTTCAAGAGGATTATCTTAGCTTTTCCACTGTTTAAGTAATTCCATCATCGGTATTACTGATAGTATGTTATTTTGTCAAGGCTCTTTGGGCTTAGTTTATTTATCCTAAATATAAATTTAAATTTCTAAGTAAGATGTCAAGTTTTTTAATGTACTGTTTATGCACTTAGGTATATCCTCTTCTGCAAATCTCGCAATTGAAATAAGGTTCGCTGTAAGAAAACTCAATTCTGGGTTAATCCCTTCGTTATACATAAGCTATATACTGTAATTTTGTGTGTATATCTTGTGGTTTGGGGTTCAATAAAGAATAATAATCTTGGTGATCCTGGTCCTGGACCATGCTTGTTTCTCTAAAAACATCAGTCCTGTGTAATTTTTCTTTTGTGTCCAGACTAACACTGTCCGTGTCCACCGTCTCGGGACAATAAATTCCTTCTACAATTAACCTAATCTTTACCGCATTCGTCTGTCCCATCCGTCTAGCTAATTGAATTGTTTTAACATTGAAGTACATTTCTACAATCAAATTACACAAGGCAAGCAGGGTACTTTCGCAATAGCGCAAGTAAACTGCAAAACTAGGAAAAAAAGAAAAACATTGATGAATTTTGACTCCAACATACCAAAATATGAAAAAAAAACAGACATACATACACCAATTACACAATGATATAATAAGTAAAAGCTATAAAGAATATAAATAAATCCAAGGTCAGCATAGCTGCAAAAGTAACATTTTGCATCGCTGATATTCAGCGACCGGCCCGCTATGTAGGTACTACAACTATCTACGACTACTATAAAATTATTCATTTACGATCAATTTAGATACACAGAAACGTCTAGATTAGACGAAAAGCCTGATGACTTAAAAGTATGTGAATATGAGTCTAACTTACAGAGCGTTCTAGCTCCTAAGAAGTCGTATCTAGAAATAGGTTATCTACATGGCTGCACTATAAATACATACACCGATTGCTGACAGAAAGATGTATTAAACTATAGGCCGTGACGATGATAATTAACTACCGGTACCTCGCATCATCAGTGAGGGCTCGCGTCGTCTTGCACTTTACCTTAAACTGGAAGACGAAGGCATCATTACAATTTGGAAATGGCAAATAAATTCACAATTCACAGTCTTAAAATAATAGCGTCGGTTAATCATAAAGCCGTCCCACACTTTTTCCAAGTTATGGACCATATTTACTGCCTTGTTAAAGAGACTTCAGAGGTATCTGGGTCGCGGAACGAAGATGAATGGGGTATCTGTTTAATATTCCACAGTGTTCCCTTTGCCACGGAATGAATTAAAGCTGGAACAAGATCCCGCAACCTTCCGGCATGGCGCGCAACGCTTTTGTTTTAATATTACTTTCTGTACCACCGACACCGGCAACAATGGCTGCGTTACGAACGCGGAACTTGCAAATGAAATTATAGAAATATCGGTGAACGTGACGAGAATGTAATGCTGCGAAGACGGGATAAATGGATCCAATTAACTTAATTTACATTTTCATAATTGATGGGAGGCGAGACGCGACGCCTGGCGTTCAATTTGGTAGCACAGAAGTCAGGTTTCAAGGACTGATATCGAGATTAGTCTTAACAAGCAATTTTAGGCAGATGCTATATTCAAATCAGGTATCAAATCTCTTGATACCGTGTCTTAAAAAATAATATACACAATAAAACGATAGGAATGCAGTCAATTCACCAATATCGGTGAGACGTAAGCTGCCTAATCGTAAAACCGCGAAGAAAACACTCAAAAGAAAATAAAATGACGCTTAAAATGTTATAAAGAAACGAACATTCACCGCGAAATTAATATGAAAGCAGCTTATGCAGCTCGCAATTCGATTTAACCTAAGGAACTTACTCAGTTGCTCTATATTCGTGAATTTTATTTAGCTCGAGGCGTCTGAGTCAAGTGCTGGCGTTAACTTTAAATTATCTAAAGAAACTTTCAGCTTATAGACTTGGCTGTCTATGCCACAGACGGGAAAATTCAGTGCACTAATATACAGTCCGTCCACCGTTTCAGCTCAGCTCTGACAGCTGCAGTCCAACAGCAAGCTTATTTTCACGAAATAAAGATCAGTATAATCTTGACAGGTTTGTTACTGATAGCAACATAACAAAACCTTATTGTCTCGTGCATAAAGATCAATGTGGTTTTTACAGTGATGCATGGGCAGGGTGAACTAACAGTGAATGGACTGTAAACGAAAAGTGTCACAAACTACGTTCAGAATTTTTTTTTCGCAAAGGTTTAAATATTCGGTTCCAATAGTTTGCAGTTGCAGTTTCAATATTAAATGTAATTGAACGCGGTTTTCAATTTAGTGTTATTGGTTTTTTTATTTATTCCGTTACCGGATCGTTCATTTTTGTAATAAAATGGTGTGTGATGAAATGTATTTAATCTCATTGAAATATGACATGAATAGGAAAGTAAATTCAAATCCGAAATTAATTAAGAAGTTAAACGCCTAGTTGACGCTTCCCGTGCGAGGGCTGGCTTTTACCTTGGCCAGAGGCTAAGTGTTGCCATACAACGTGGCAACGCCGCCAGTCTCTTGGGCACATTACCAGCTGACACCATTGAGGACAAGTTTTTTGAAGACCTTTTAGTGTCTAAACACACTATGCCGAAGTTACGCGACCGAAGCTCAGCACAATTACGCCTGCAATGCTATTACTGACGACACACTGTGCCGAAATTACGTCGCGTCATAGCGTACAGCCTAACTTCAGTCGGGTGTAAGTTCAGCGGCAACTTATTCTGTGAGCACACTACGCGACCGAAGTTCGGTTCGATGGCCGACGAAGATCCGGGGGCGGGGAGCAGCGGGGAGCCGCCCGACAGCGCTCGAGACACTGAATACACACACAAAGTTGCGGAACTGAATTTCTGCCGTGTAAGTTCGGCACTTATGGTGTGTCATATCAGCCGAATACGTCGGAACGTAAAATCAGCCGCCGAACTTCGGTCGCGTAACTTCGGCATAGAGTGTTTAGACACTTATGGTTTGTTGTTAGTATAGTTTAGTTTATTTAATCGTTTTTAATTGTTGTAATGTATATAGTTAGTTTATTAATTAAAGATTTTACTGATAAGTTTTATTATACGAAACTACAAATTTTACGCAGCATAAATCTTATGTACAGTCGCCAACGCATCAAGTGGCTACAAACTGTCAAATTTTCTGATTCGATTTTGAACTTAACCATCGACATTTTATGGTTTAAAATCAGTTGGAGAAATTTGACAGTTTATGGTTCTTGATGTGCTGAATCCTGTCACCTTCCTAATATTGTATACTGTGACTCCGCTTTAGAATACAGTTTACGACATCGAACGGATCGTTGGAGCGAATAAATCCGTGACACGACAGCAACCTGGATCATTATTTACTTTAGTACTAAATAGCTGGCGATAGTCAGAATTTCCTACTGCCTGCTTGCCTTTATTGTTCTACTGCTTCGCATTTTATAGGCTGTGGCTTATACAGTTTCTGATAAGTTATGTGTCCTGTCAATGTGGATTAGTTTTTATTCTAGGCTTTTTGATATTTTCTAAGCTTGCGTGGTCTTACTGGTTTTGTTTACGGTCGGTCTGGGCTAGGCTGTTGACAGCGAACAAAGCGTAATATTTTTTTCTGTTAGAAATAGTCTAGGTTTGGAGATGTAATATGAATATGGTCGTACGTCGGTAATTTATTAAACGGCTGTTTCCAACAAAGTGCAACAACTGCACGGTGAAATTGTTTGGAATAGACGATTTAAAAAAAATTACCTATGAATAATTTTTCAATGTGGCGACACTTGGGAGAGTCCAGCAGTGGACGTCTTTCGGCTGAAATGATGATGATGATGAATAATTTCTATGTGATGGTTCGATGTTGTACTTGACACGTGGTAACCATTTGTGCACCGGTGGTCCAACCTGTATTTCCAAATAGCTAGACCTCATTTTTATTGAGACCTAGCTTTGATCGCGCCACCTACAATAAGCTCGTACCAGTCTTCCCCATTGTGGCGCGAGCGCTTGTCGCAAAAGCAAGCATCGAGTGATTCCGTGAAAGGAGCCATAAACGTTGCGTTGTATTTTATTTAACACCGCCTTTACACTTCACAGTAATAATGAAATATAAAATCGGTGCGGTCCACAGAGAGATTCGCGACAAATCCCAGTTCCGTGTGAAACACGACACGGCTTGTATCCCCAGTGAGGGGGAATAAAACTAAACAAATCTTGCTGACAGGAGCGTTGAATGGAGGACAGAATACCAACTCCCGAAGACACGGAATAAGGAATAGGCAGGGCGACGATAGAATATTTTAGAAGACCGCAACCACACTGTTGCATTCGTTACAAAAAGGTATTGTATGTAACTGGTATTGAATCCGAAATTAATAAAAAGAAACAATTTTTATTTTGGATTTATCGTTAAAATTCTTTTACCCTAGGTACTTCCTACAAAAACATTCCGATTAAATTTTAATGGAATATCAAAAATTGTTTTCTTTTATATTTAATTCCCTACTTTACTACTAAGACAATGCGTGATCTAAGGGAATCAAAAAGCTTTTATGTTGTTTTTTTTCGAATGAAATACCCGTCCAATAATCATGTGTTGCTAAGATAACAGTCAAGATAAGGATATCACTTGATAACCTGTTAGCAATGCATTTCTTTCCTACGACAATTTCAATGTATGAACCATCTCATCATTTCACATTAAACATCGTAATAAAACTTCTGCAGCCATCTATTTGGCGCCGCATTCAGCACAAGGCGACATAAGGGGTTTCTGCATGTGACAGCTCCAACAAATTGCGTCGAATGTCCGCGTATATTTCAACTGGCAACACCTACCGATACGGAGAGTGAATGAGGTTCCATTTCGGAATTAATTATGTATTTTATTCTGAAATATGTTGTTTGTGTTGCCAGGGGAATGCAGAACTAAGATGTGGTTTGATTGGCGGTGTAATGGCAATCTGAGATTGGGAAAGGGTTTCTTAATCATTCAGAAAAATTCTTGTTTTTAGACCCCTTTATGGAAGGAATTTTCCAAAAATCTTTCTCATTGCCACCTTCTCTCTCTTTTCGTCTTTTATGAAAAAGGAACTGTTGTACATTTTATTTTATGATTTTCGGTACTGATTCACTTTATTTATTTATTGAGGAGTAACAAACAATCTTTAATCCAGCAAATAAAAAGATGTAAGTTCGAGATCATAAACAATTATTTTCAATCTTCGTAAGTGCCTAATCCAGGGTAAAAATCAAACATCTAAGAAGACTTTTAGCTTTACAACTTACACGTAACAGAAAACGGAGAAATTCCAGCACATCTGAACATAAATCTAACCAGGAGTGCCGGGAGAACGTACCTAATAGATTTCCCCCCATTTCTCAGTAAAAGCTAGCAAAGTTTAGGTAACACTTGATATAAAGTGGATCCCCTATACATTAAACTGAAACGATTTTCTCTTTTAGAATTTTAATTGGTAACTTTCCCAGCCCTAATCGCTTTTTTAAAGTGTCCGGGAGCGTACGAGCGATGAATAAAAAGATAATTTTTAACCACTTCAATGTGCTTGCTGAGGCGAGCCGCATGTTTGGAGGCGCGAAAAATATGCAGCGGCAAAAGCGCTTTATGAGCTTAATCTATCGATATTGCCGCAACTAAGCCTTATCATAAAATTGCCTACATTTATGTGAATACACTCCCGAGTAGCCAGCCTTTGACTATGTTAATCGGCGCTCGTAAAATCTAGTGAATTGTAGTCTGTTCTGGGCATGTACCGGAGGGTAATAAAACGCGGGAATCCACAAATTACTTATGTTTAATGGGAAGCAAGCTGACGTCAAAATGGGCGAATGGGAGATGAACATTGAAGTAAGATACTAACTGTGAAAACTGTGATTGTATACTTGGAAAATTAAGTAGAGATAGCTCCTTAAGTAATTTAGATAAAAGTTTCAATGTTCTGGAACAAAAGACAGGCATTCAATTGCAATCTTGGGAGTTATTCAGAGAAAACACATTACGTGTCACAATGACACTTTTATAGGCTCTTTTGCTACGATTCAACCGGAGAATTCAAATATCCGCATCCCGGTACTGTTCTATCCTCATTGCTGACTCATATCCGCCATCAGAGATCGTTGGGTACAACACTAAACATTGGGGTTGCAAGACTGAATAATTTTCAACCCACGTTACCCGTATTATTTACAAAAAGATGGGAGTGTATCCACGTCTTTTTATTTTATGCCAAAAGATCGCAGTTTCGGCTGACACAAAATATGTTAGAACAGTTATATTTTATGGATGAATAATATTGAAAGGTACTGCGAAACGTTTTCTATTTCATATTTTTAGAATGAAATATCCGTTTCTGAATATCTACAGTTAAAGCGAGCTTCTTGTCCTTTCACGAATATCTTAAGTTCTGAATGCGGAAAATGGGATAACAATATGGTTTTGTCACTACCATATTGTATTTGTAATACCATTCTATCTTTTTTATATTTTAACATTTTATTTCCTATATGCTATCCTTATTTATTAAGCATTAAACTTACTAAACACATCATTAATTAAAAACTATTAAATAACCTAAAATAAGAAAACTAACAACAAACTATAAAAGGGCATCAAAAAACTCGTCCTCAACGCTGTCAGCTGGTAATGTGCCCAAGAGACTGGCGGCGTTGCCACGTTGTATGGCAACACTTAGCCTCTGGCCAAAGTAAAAGCCAGCCCTTGGGTCACGGCAAGCGTCAACTAGGCGTTTCGAAATTTCCTTAAACAGGCTATGAGCACTCAGACCCCAGAGTTTCAACCCCAAACGGCTCGAAAATATCGTTACCACAAAGGTTTCTATGTTTACGCTGCTTGAGGTTCTCTGCAGTCGCAGCGGCAGCGCCAGCACAGCACGACGAGCTTGGAAGATGTGATGGCGCAAGAGTATCGACGCATGTCGCGTCCCACACTAAAGGCCTACCCATCTTCCAAGAACATCGCGAACCATTCTTAAAACGTAAACAGTAGGCAATTTTGAATGGACGTTAAGAAGTAAATTGTTGCGAAGGGGGAATTTGTGATCTGCATCAATAATGAGGTCTGGGTTGAATGAATTATTGTGTTTCCTTTCAGCGTTTGTTAATGAAGTGCTAACAAAGATGTTAGGGGACTTAAGTTATTTATGTTTTTTTTTGTAAAACAACTATTCATTAACATAGTCGGGAGTTCCTGTCTAACCGGGTGCAGCTAAATACCAGTACTTTAAATGAAGCGACTGCTTCGCTGACATCCATATACCATACCAAGATTGGATGTCAGACTTTCCGGCTTCTGACTATGTAACGTCTGTCACAGATCTAAGTAGGTACAACAACCAGGACCAGCGCGGCGGCCTAATGTGATTTCCGAGACACGGAGGGAACTCCATATGAAATGGATAATCACTCATACACGGACCGAATCCGCCAAGCTAACTTTCAATCGACCTATGCGGCTGTAATAACCAAGTCATCAGCCCCTCTTTAAGCAGGGTAATATTCTCATTAATGACAACAATTACTAGATTCACATCCATGACTTCTATTAACACCGTTAAAAAGTGACAATCATAAATGGTCACATAAATTCCAGAATGGGTTTCGCTCGCAACTTTGGCGTTATTCCAAAGTGTTATTTGGTTCATTTGGCCAGTGAAAGTTTATCTGCACTCAATACTGTGGTAATATTTTTTCCTGTAACGACACCATGGAAAATATACTTCGCATTTTTGTTGAATCGTTTTGGAAATGGTGAATTTTTGGTGTATTATATTTTTAGCTGTAATAACTGATAAGTTTCATAAAGGAAAATGGCAGAAGGCAAGAGGAATGTTTTGAGTATGAATGTGGATGGCTCCAATGAGAGATGACTAGAGGTGGGGAAACCCAAAGAAATGGTAGATGGTCTGTGTGAAAGCGATATGGATAAAAAGGGAGAGAATGCTGAAATTACCTGTAATAGAGAAGCATGGAAGAAGCAATAAAAAAAAAAAGAAAAAAAAAATAGAGAAGCATGTCATGTAAAATACTGGTATTCAGCTGCATCCGGTTAGACTGGAAGCCGACACGAACATAGTTGGGAAAAGGCTAGGCAGATGATGAGAGAAGCATGGAAGAAGACATGCTGCGCCGACCTCAAAAAATAGAGATAAAGTCAGAAGAATGATGATAAAGTAACTGTTTACTACCGATTTTTTACAGATCCAGGAAAATATAGAGGAGATTTTGTAAATGGAGTATATTTGAAGGATGTACCCACTTAGGACTGGAGGGAACTACCTATAAAGGTGAGGCCAACAGACCTTATTTTCCCAATTTATTTTGTGTATACGGGAATGAAAAGAACCATCATCATTTGGCCTTTATCAAGTTCATTTCCGGTGGACGCAGCGTATTTTCTTTTCTAATCATCTTTTTCAGTCGAAATCAGTATTCACCACTTTGTAGTCATAAATAATATTGCACACAATTCATCCATTGTTTCCAATACCGATGTAAACAAGTATTACAAAATTCATTCACTGCTGCTTCCAATCTACAGCGATGCTTGTCGAACGCGCACTAAATTTCCCAAGAGAGAAAAAACACGTGCGATAAATACATTAGGTACACACTAGTTTTACAACAGCGCTATTTTCCGCCACAGACTATTACAAAAACAATATCAAAAAGATAGTAAAAACGTTAAAAAAACAAAAGGTTACGTTAAGTCAAGAAAAAACAGACAGAACATTAAACTTTATTTACTGGCAACATTTCTGATTTCAATTTGTTTAGTGGCAACTCTAGCGGTCTTAAGTCACTTGAGTCGGGACAACAGGCCATTGAGCGACACCCGACTTCCCGGAATAAATTAAACGCTGCCAATTGCGACTTTTCCTTCGAAAAGCCGGCGATTTTACTTTTACGACAGTTGGCCGATTTGCTGGAGAGTTTTTTTTTATTTATGGCTCGAGGACACGGCACTTGGAATAGTAAACGAGGGATTATGCGGGGCGGGCCCGCTGTCACTGCTACAATGTATCATTTATAGGACTTTTTCCTCTCCGATTAATAAATAAACCTAGTTTGTTTTATGGTGTTTTTCACGCGTGGCGAAAATTAGAAGCCGTGTCTACTTGTTTAATAATGTAAATATGAGCTATTCGTTGAAAATTTGGAGGGACAGACTATCTTAATTCAACTTCTCTCAATTTCAAGTTGACAAACGAAATAGAACTGTTCTCTTATCAACATAGCACAAATTTTAATTCAAATGTATATCTTGTTTCCAAAGCGCGTTTCCACTACAAATCACTGTAAAGTGCAGCATATTTGAAACATCGTTCTTTTACTGTCAATATTTTAAAGAAGACCAATGTTCAAAATTAAATTAGCGTAACATGTATTTTTTTTTAAATTGGGACACGCCCGCCACACTATTCCCAAACCACTGCAACTCCTGAAAGCCAAAATCAACAGTAGCGACCACCAGAAAAGTCCCAGAGAAACAATTTAAATGTCTTGGAACCCGCAACGAAATTAATCAGAAAAGAATAGCGGAGACATAATTTCCACTTCTTACTTCGCAAAATTTGCGATTAACGCATTTAGAGTTTTTGGTGCAAGCGGCTTTAGTTATACCATCAATTTATATTTCAATGCATCTCTTTTGTGGTGCAATCACAAAAAAATTCACTTACACTCAATATAACGATGCAAAGCTAATCAAAACATGATAATTACACCATTAAAAAAGTCAATACCACAATGAGAGTCAACAAACACTGGCAACCCTTCGAAGCCTCTGAAGTGTCAATACCAGCTGTATGGGAGGCTAAAGAGGCCACTAGGGCCTCCGAAAGGCTCTCAACCCTGGACCGGCCACTCGTATCAAGAGCACTAGGAAAGTGGATGAAGCAAAGAAAACGAAAACGAGCGAGACTTCCAATTCGTGGCGTGAGACGTTTATTTTTTCGGACTTGGTAACACTTTTTTTCCGTGTGAGATGATGTTTTAGCATGACATGACATTAAGGGGAAAGCGCCATGGTAGACAGCGAAAATAAAATTATCTTACGGGTTTTGCTCTTAAAGGCTTCAGTTGACACTGACCGGCAAATTGCAAATTGGAAGTATGTTGATCAAAATATAATTCGCGGCCGTAATACGTATATATTTACAGAAACATAATCATTAAAATCATCATTACAACCCTCTACGTTCATTTAATCAGTCAGTTGACACTGACCAGCAAATTGCAAATTGGAAGTATGTTGAACAGAATATAATCCACGGCCGTAATACGTATGTATTTACAGAAACATAATCATTAAAATCATCATTACAACCCTCTAATTGCAATTTTAATCCTATTGAATTACTATGTCATGCAAAAGTCATTCAATAGAATTAAAGGAACTTAGAGGGTTGTATTAATGATTTTAATTATTATAACTCAGTAAAGACATATTTGTTACGCTCGATTCTGAGTTATAGGTATACCTATATAAGACAAATCAACTGTACTGTACAAGAACATGATTTTCTTAAACACTGAAATGAGGTGGCAGTTGATTTAAGGAAACTCAAATGATGTAGGTATACTTATTTCAAAACATTTGACAGTTGACTACAGCCTTAATAACTCTGGTGTTTTAAAGTAAAGTTTAACTAGATAGGTAAATGATTTTTAAATCTCAGATACTGCTATTTTTTGTCTGGGTTATTAACACATTGCTGTTATAGGTAGTTTACTTTATTCTTTTCGATCAAGTGTGCCACAAATTCACTCTTAGAATGACTTGCTTACAAGGGTAAGCAAGCAATAAGGATTCCTAAGCAATATATTAACACCATTATATATCAATCTAACTAACACATTCAAAGTAAACTAACTTCAGTATACAGGGTGCAACAAGTGGGGCGCAAACTGATCCGATAAGGTGATCGGGGCAGCCGCGATAAGTCGCCACCTTGCAGCCGTGCGAGCTAATGTTAAGGGTGTGTCTAAAGATTTGCTATAACAAAGCGCATTTTTAAAAACGTCTGCACAATGTTTTTCGTATTTTTTTTTGGTAATTCATTATTTTTGCCGAGTTTATGAGTATGAATGCAGATGGGAATAGGAGTAGAGGAAGACCAAAGAAATGGTTTTAGGTAAAAATTGATGTGATTATTATACATGGTTCTATTATTGTGTTTGTTGTGTGTTATTGTTATTAATTATTATTTTATTATTGTTTTATTTATGAAATGTGTGTTGGATGCTCTTTTTAATGTATAATGATTTGTATTTTACGATTTTAAAAATATGACCTGTAAGTTTGATAACTATTAATAAATAAACTAAACTAAACTAAACTGAAACTATGAATGAACTGTGTGAAAGATGAAATGGTAAGAAAGGGGGTGTCTGATGGGATGACGAGAAGAAGAAGAAGACATGCTGCGCCGAACCTAAATAAATCGGGGTAAAGGCAAAAGAATGATGAGGCACTAGTATACCTATTATGGAAAATGTTGTAAGGAATGTTGCGAGTATGAATGTGGATGGCTGTTAGAGTAGGAGCAAAGAAACGATGGATGGACTGTACGAAGGATGATATGTCAAGAGATGTGTGACTGCTGAGATGACTAGTAATAGCCTCGATGAAGAAGACATGCTGCGCCGACCCCCAAAAATTGGGATAACGCAGAAGAATGACGAGAGTAGTATATAAATACAAATCGAAAATCCGTGGAGGTAACTTCGCAAAGTTTTTCCATCGAGCAAATATTAATTTATGTTTCTGTTTCACAAAAATTTCGTAAATATTATCATGTTATTGTGCAATTTATTTTTATTTTTAAATAGTTATTTTCAATTTCAAGAAAAATCTAAATCACGATTGGCAAATTTACTATAGACGTCCCCTTAAACAACGACGTGAGGTGTCTTAAGTTTAAGTCAAGTAAGTAAGTAAGGCTTAAGTGGACAAGTGCATGCAAGCTTGATGTAAGAGAATTTATAACGAAAAGTGCTTCCTTTTAATTTAAGGCGCGTTTAATCAACATCAAAACGTCTATGGTTGTTTGTTAATTAAAATTTTAGATTTGTGACCAAAATAATTATGCGTAAAGGATTATAATCATTTAAATCGACAATACAATTCTCTTTAAATAACGATTTCATAAAATTTGGTCATCTTATGATATAAGTAGCTTAGAGAACATGGGGGCCTAAATTGGCCGCTTTAACAGAATCATAATCGGATAATTATATGAATTACGTTACAATCCGTGAAATGGTTGCAAACTGACAATTAATATTATTAACGGCGGCGTATCTGACCATTTTAAGAATTGTAATGCGATTCATATTATTATCATATTATTATGATTCTGCTAATGCGGCCATTTGAGGGGGGCCTGTATTGATGATTATGTAATTATGTAAACCATATTTTTAAGATCAAATATCATATTGCAATTTAAATACAACGCAACAAGTACATGCAATCTTTGTGTAAGAGAATTTTTGAATTCTATATCGTATCTTCTGGCGTTTCAAGAATATGGCTTCTTATCATTCGTTTGACGAGCAATAAAATTAGCTTAGACTAAGTGTTGCCATACAACGTGGCAACGCCGCCATTCTCTTGGGCACATTACCAGCTGACAGCGTTGAGGAGGAGTTTTTTGATGCTCTTTTATAGTTTGTTGTTAGTTTATTTATTTTAGGTTATTTAATAGTTTTTAATTAATAATGTATTTAGTTAGTTTACTCTACCTACTTCTTTTTTTTTTTTAACGTGGTAAAATCATCAAATGAGTCCTCCCACCCAGGGCAGAGCGGGAGGGACTGTCAGACTTGTACTGACTTAAATCCACGGTGTCCATCAGTAGCCCTTTATGTTCCAGGGTCACGGTAATTCTATGAGTCCCGCGACCCCGGCAGGCTTTGGCCCTCTAGAGGGGGGCCCCGTCATTATGCTGACACTCTTTGAGGCGCGCGTGGAACACAACGCGCCGTCGACCCGGGCATGGTCCATGGTCGGACAGCGAGTCGCCCATTACTCGCCGCCCGCATGTCCGCGCCTACGGTGGCCGGAGATCGTCTGCCGACGTCCGGCGCCGTGGGCGTCTACCACTGCGGCTGGTGTGGAGGGAGGACGCTGTCCTGGGGAGGAATACTCTACCTACTTAATTAAATAAGTTTACCATCGTTCATAAGAAAGACTAAGTCACTTTGCGCCTTCTTCCTCAATGTTGCAAGCCTTATTTTAAAGTATATTTTCCTTGTTTTACGGTTCATTTGTTCAGTCACTACTATTCTGAACGGGGCTCTAGCACGAGTGTTGACGTTTTCCGTAATGGTGAGTATAGACTAGAGCATTTTCTCGAGCATTTCTGTGTAATGTAACGTTCTTACGAATGGTACAATACAGGTAAAAGCTCAGTTTCCAAAGGGTGAAGGGAAAGGTGAAGGGTGATACACTAGAACATATCATAGAGCGGCTCGTTGTTCTGTTACAAGTAAATGCTGTAGTCTATACTCACCTTTACGTAAATACTTCGATTTTAAAATTTAAAATACTCGTTTCACAAATGATATTTTCATAATTTTAAGAATTTATGAATCTATGGATATTACTGATTGTGCTTGTTGCAAATAATTTAACTAAAGTGGTGTAAGATAATGGTAAGTTCGATTCAAAAATCGACATATTTACTTTACGAGAAACTTCTAAGCGTGTCATAATCGTACTAAGGCCAAGTGCACCTAATAAATATCTTGTAGGTAAGTTAACGGGTTTAAAGGGATTTGAATTTAATGGCCGGTCTAACTTTGCCATTTTTTTTTCAAAGTAGGCGCCTTGCATAAAACCTATATTAATCGATAGTTTGTATCAATACAAACAAGTTTTGTTTGGGGCAAAATGTTCTAAAGTGTCACGTTTCCGAGATATGAGCTATCAAAGTTGTGCTGAAGATGCCATCAGTGAATGGACTTTGACTTAGAAAAATAATTAAAATGGCGGAAGGCCGGCCGGGCTTCATACAAAAATCATCCAAGAGAATTAATTATGAATCCATCAAACAATAAACACAAAATTCTCCCAAAGAGTCCAAAAACCACAATTTAAAACCAAATCTTCCCTACACTTTAAAGAAAAAAATCTAAAGTATATATTGGAATATTCCATTCCAAAACCGTAACGAGGGATTAACAGAACATCACCCAGCCACGTCGAGTCGTTAAGTCATTATTTTTTACGATCCGTCGCCCGAACACCACTTGTTACGAGAACCTATCAAATGGTCATCTACCAGTCTAAAATGACCGTTACGTGCCTTTAAACCTTTATGGGAGCTTCGAACCTGTACTGGGTCAGAATAAAATGGCCGCCGACCACAGCGAGATGTTAGTACCCCCTGTGGATGTTATAGCAGTCTTAAAATACATTATTGCGGGTAAATGGTGGTAAATACAAGGTATAATACGTTCATCTTGTTGGTGGATGAGGGAGACGAAAATTGGTTGAACAGTAATGAGCTTCGTTTGTCATGGTACACGGGGAAGAGATTTCGGAGTTGTTTTGTCATTAGGGATTGTTTTGTTTTACTTTTCTTTGTTTAATATTTGAGCTTGTTGTTTGTTTTCATGCCACTGATGATTTTATCATTAAAAAATGGTTGTTAATTTCACGGACGGATGAATGTTTAAAAATTAATTTGAAGAAGTATTGATCCATCAAACCACATCTATTCAATCGACTATAACAAATATTTTCGTCAGATTTCCTTTATTTCCAAAACGTAAGTGAAAACGTGAGGTCGTGTGACGTGAGGTGCGTGTATGAAGAGACATAAAACGTTATGAGACGGAAAGGGCGGCCTCACTCCTCCCTATTACCAGCGAAAATGCATAGACTACCCAAAGATATGCAAAATTTAAACGAAATCGCGACTGAAACTGTGCCATTTCCAACGTTTTACCATAAAGAGAAAACGTACAAAGACTTTTATGATTACGAGCAACTTTTGAGTTATTATGCGTCAAGAGAATTGACAGCAAAATGGAACAACTGCAGTGAGGCGCTTCTCTGTATTTCAAATGTTCAGCTGTTATATAGAGTTACAGCAGTAAGCTGTTGGGATAAAAGTGGGAGGAAAAAACTCACCTCATCGTAAATAAAGTTGTCGATCTCCTCGAGCGGTCGTCCGTACAGCTTGGGCGGGAAGGGCTCGTACTTGCGCGGCAGGCGCGCGCCGTCCTCCACGCTGAGGCGGCGGCGCGGCATGAAGCCGAACTCGCGCACCAGCTGCGCCCCGCGGGAGCCCGCGCGCCGCGCCGACTCACGCGTGAACGGCGTGACGGCGGCGCGCGGCCCATCGCGCTCGGCGGCGCCTGCGACGCTCTCGTGCGCGAACGTGACGCCCTCCAGCGGGATCCGCAGCTCATCGCGCCGCGGCCTCTCGCCCTCCACGTGCAGCGCATCTCGCGACTGCGACGCCACCAGCGGGGCCGCCGCCTCCGGGTTGGTGGCCTCGAGCGTGCGCACGATCTCGCTCAGCAGCCGCGAGCCGTCGATCTCCTCGCCCGGCGAGTTGAGCGGCGCCGGCGGCGGGAACGAGAGCCTCCGCTCGTCCTCCTCCATGCCGCGCGAGGCTACGCGCGCGCCCGCCACATCGCCTCACCCACTCGCACTCACACACACTATTTGCGCACCGATGACGCCATTCTCTAATGTTACTGCCACCTGAAACAAAAACAAACAGTTTATAATAGTGCATCAGCTGGCGGCTGGCCACTCACGAACGTTATTATTTGCGTAAATGCTGCTCTTTGAATAAATCAGTTTATTTGCGAAGACCATTTTACATAAACAACATTTTCTAGAAGATTAATAAACGCAGTATTTCCGTTTGATAAAACCGTTTCGAAAAGTTCGTGGTTACGAATGTGAATATAGGTAACACTAGCTTATGCTCGTGGCTTCGCCCGTGTGGAGTTCGGTAATGTCACACGAAATTGTGCTACCGGGATAAAAAAGTATCCTGTGTTATTCCAGGTTATAAACTATCTGAGTGCCAAATTTTATTCAAGTCCAGTCAGTAGTTTTTGCGTGAAAGAGTAACAAACATCCCTCCATCCATCCATCCAAACTTTTGCATTTATAATATTGAAGTAGGATTTCAGTGCATTCTATTAACGGACGCATAACCTATGTTTGTGCATGGTTTTGACTTTCGTAAAGTAAACAACATCGTTCTATTTATTTTACTTAAGAAACTCTGTGATTAATACACAATAGCAGCTGGCCTACAATAAAGTGTAGCTGACGCACGGAGATTCATTGAGCATTGCGGTGCTACTTTCTTACTCAAATAAAAGTGCAAAATGTTGAACAAAGCCGGGAACTACACCGGATGAATTGAAGTTATGAAAGTGTTTTTAAGAGTTCCTTTATCTTCTCCCGGCGGCTTAAAGCGGATGAATATTGTACGAGCTCCGGCTGTTTTGCTATGAAATCCTGTATGTACCTATGTAAGGTAGGTACTCGTCGCAATTCCATTAGTGGTACCTTCGCGCCGAGGGTTCCTGTCCTATATTTTTGGTACATTAATTGCTGAGGCAGCTGCTAACGTACAGCTATTCCAAATAGATGGCTAAAATGAATGTTCGGTGAAATATGAACATATTATGTCGTTATTAAAAGAATTTCGAGGACATTTTTAGGTTGTCAGTTTTTTTTTACATTATTGACTACGTAAATGTATCATTTGACTTTTTGTAGTTTTCTACATACTTTCGCATCTTTCCACGACAAACAAAAACAACAGCGGAACTTGATAAACAACACACAATAACAAGTGAGCTACTAGGACCTCATAGATACTAGCAGCCTATCTAGCACAAATCATACCTCCCCACTATGCCGTGGCACACATACAAAGGCACAGTGATAGAGAGAGCTCGGCGAATCATCATTGTGCTATTTTGTGCTATTGTTACAGCCAGTACCAAGTATAGAAAAGTTCGTCTTTCTCAGTGCATTCGCTTAGGGGAATGATGTTTTTAATTCAGCTAGAAAGATTTTGAGCCTTTTGTTGAATGGACTGCTCTTTATTGGAAGTTTTGAGGGTGATTGCTAAAGTTTGTCTAGTGAAAGCTTGTCGTTAGCTGCAGAAATGAAGAATTATGAAAGGAGATTGTGAACACCATCGCTTTGGCTGTGTTATGGGTTGAGTTTGGTCATTTCTTTATAAAGGGTGTAAATAGACCCTTAACATAAATCCGAAAGGCACTTGTTCTCCCGGTCTTTGCGATTATTTTTTGTTCTGCACCATACCTGGGAACCTTCTAGTTACGGAGATATTGGGGGTCAAAGTTCCAACTTTTTCACAAGTTTTTTTTTAAATACATGTTTTTAATGTAAAATTTTTACTTTACACACCTCCACGACCGCTGTACTATTCAATCCATCCATCAGCACAATGCTTTGAGTGCTTTCCATCGAGTCTGACCGTAAAACGTGATTTTTCACTCCAAAAAAAAAAGTGGATTCTCAGCAATATTTTTTTTCGTCAAGTTACTTAGTTTGACGTACAGAATGCTTGGTTGAAGGCTATGTAAAGGGTCTGTTTACACCCTGTATAAGTAACAGGTAAGTAATCAGAGATCAGTTAGATTAGGTTTTTTTTCCTGTTCAAATTACAGGCAAAACTCATTCTTTTGTATTAGCAGGGTTTTGCAAGAAAATAAAGTACCTATGTAGAAACTTATTATTTCCTCTAATAGTGTAATGAACGTTCTGCCCAAATTGATAGGTCAGAAAGGTACGGTTAGCAACATGAATATAAAGGCTATTCAGCCATTGAATCATGGTTGTCGGCAAAATGCCAGCAAAAGGCCTTGGTTCCGTTCTACTGCATTTTTAAAACTCTATGTTTATGGTGGCTTATCTTCTGACAGTACAGCTGTATAATACTGATATACGAATCTATGGTGCTTTGAGCAATTTTTAAGAGGTAGGAAGAAAATCGAAAAATGAATGTCTTTTTTTAATAAATATTTGTACACTTAAATAAAAAAATAATACACAACTTAGTTGCATTATATCATGTTTCATTATACCTTATATATTTTTGCGCCATTTCAGGCCACGTCCTAACCAAAGCGATCATCATGTCCGGCAAATCTGACCGCATCGTTGTGCTCATAGAGCCTTGCGGTTTTCCCCATAAATGGCATATGAACGAGATGAACGCAAACTCACGCGACCAATCGCTTTGTTTAGGACATGTTGTTAGTGTTTTTTTGAGTGTTTACCGAAAAATAATTAGATACGAAAATCCACCGAAAGGAATGGTCGTTTCCACATTTTCGTAACTAATTATGGCAGTAAAGGGAACCAATTTAATGGGTGCGTGGGACAGAAAGGATCACGGATAATTGAAACCACATCTAAGCCATGATTAGCAATATATTAATTAGGTAGTTAATTGCTTTTGTTAACATAAATAGGGATAAACAGGGTGTGGGTAGTATGAAGGGTGTAAGTAGACCCTTAGCATAGCCGAAAGGCACTTGTTTTCCCCGTCTTTGCGATATTTTTTTTTGTTCTAGATCATACCTGGGAACCTTCTAGTTACGCAGATATTGGGAGTCAAAGTTCCAAACTTTTTCACAAGTTTATTTTTTAAATACATGTTTTGAATACAAGATTTTTACTTTAAACATCTCCACGACCCTCGTACTATGCAATCCATCCATCAGCACAAATGCTTTGAGTGTTTTCCATCGAGTCCTATTGTAAAACGTGATTTTTCACCCCAAAAAAAAAACGTCGATTCCCAGCAATAATTTTTGCGTAAAGTTACTTAGTTTGATACAGAATGCTTGGTTGACGGCTATGTGAAGGGTCTGTTTACACCCTGTACTGTGATTCAAAGAAGAATAAATAGAAATACGGTAGTATTTTTCTGTTACGTTGTAGTAATATTAAAACAGAACTTTCGTCGGGAAAAACTTGTGCTTATTTTCCATTGTTAGACTTTAGCTCTGCTTTATCTAAAGTATTTCCTAAAGAACATTAATACAACCATGCTTACATCATTCTTTCTTCCATTCCGGTTGCTAAATGGCTCAAAATCGGTGTAGCAAAAGCATTTGGCTCAAAATTAGAATATACTTGCATTTAAATCAGGGTTCGAAGTGATAATTATCATTGACTAGCTTTTGCCCGCGACTTCGCCCGCGTGGATGTCGAATAATATCCGATTACTTACCTTCATCCCCCTTTTTAAACCCTCGGGGGAAGAATTATCCAAAACGCTGAGACGTATAAATTAATTTTCAATCGTCAGCCTAAACACAAAATTTGAAGATCCTAACTTCAAAACTGACAGACTTTCATACAAACTTCCATCCCCTATTTTACCCCTTTAGGGGTGGAATTCCCAAAAATCCTTTCTTAGTGGAAACTTTCTCTTTACAAAGAACACACCCTCCAAGTTTCATGTCTCTAGGACCAGCGGTTTGGGCTGTGTGTTGATATATCACCCAATCAGTCAGTCAGTCAGTCAGTCAGTCAGTCAGTTTACTATTTTATACATATATATAGATAATAACAAAAATTATTAACACTATAATTAATAAAGTTCACGTGTATCTGAATGCGATTTTCCGCAAACACGTTAAGTGTCAACTTAAAATGAAACGGCCACAAACATTGTGTGTTTAATTAACGAACCAACAGAATGTTCTGTTGTACGTTTGCAAAAAAAAAAAACAATACTAAATTATAAATGTCGTTACATAATATTTTAGAGATGAAATTACAATTTGAGAGTCAAAAATAAATCAAGTTATGAATCAGGATGCAAAAAAAAAAAATATCTTGATAATTACTATTAATTAATTGTTTATGTGCTCACACCATAATTTGTTTTTATTCAATTTCTACACGTGAGTATTTGTAATTGGCTATCTGATGACTATGGTTTCCTTTTATGTTTGTTTTTATTAGCTGTAAGTCCTCCATGTACTAAAATAAATAAAATAAATTACGCACCCTGATTAAATCCATAACACAGCCACAGGATGATACAAAAGGAGAAAATCCTTTATAAAACCGTATCAGCAATCCAACCACCACTTAATAGCATCAATACCCCACTAATTTCCATTAACACAAAACCCGAAATACGGAACGTCCCAAACCAAATCGGCAGCAATTTTTCACTCAAACGAATCCTTTTATCCCCTTTCCCCCTCGTAGAATGTATCAAGATGTCCAAATACAATCCATTTCGCGCCTCCCCTGTACGTCCAGTGGACGTATACGTCCATGAATCACCAAATTAACGTCCGTTTTACGCGCGTAAATCTCGTTCGCGTAATATGTGGAATTTACGCGCCCGTTGATGTCAGGTAAAAGGCCTGTTGGACTGGGCCAATAAAAAGTAATGAGGTTTTATATGGTAGTATAATGTATGCTGGGAAGCTGAATCGTTAAGGACTTCTGCAGCGCATTGTATTGGAGCTACAGAGATTTAAATATACAAGGTGTAAACAGACCCTTCACGAAGCCGTCAACCAAGCATTCTGTACATCAAACTAAGTAACTCTACGCAAAAAATATTGCTGGGAAACGACTTTTTTTTTGGGTGAAAATTCTCGTTTTACCGCAGGACTCAATGTTACGCACTCGAAACATTGTGCTGATGGTCGTGGTGAAGTAACAACATTGAATTTAAAAAAAAAAATTGTGAAAAATTTGGAACTTTAACCCTCAATATCTCCGTAACTAAAAGGTTCCCAGATATAGTCTAGAACAAAAAAAATATCACAGTGACGGCTTAGTTAAGTTAAGGTTGGTGCTTGGCACAAGCAAAGAGAGGCTCATACCCATGGGTGAAGTCGGGCTGTGGATGATGATGGGCAAGAGAATAAAATTATTAATGAATCTTTTTGTGAATGACCGGCGAATTTCTATATTCTAAGCATGGTCGTCCTGTCCGGCCGTCTTATGACGACAGGCCGTGTCGACGGCGCGTTCGTGTTCCACGCGCGCCTCAAAGAGATGTCAGCAACGATGTAGGGGTCTGCAAGGGCCGATGCCTGCCAGGGCTGCGGGACTGTTCGAAGAGTGGGTAATTTGATGATATCCCAAAAGAAAAAAAAAAAAAAGCGTGGAAGTCCTAAAACTGATGTAGATCTTGGGTCGGACTCTAATATTACCACAGACACCAAGAAACGGAATAAGTGATTCCTTCCTAATTTTTATTATTATCAGCGATTTGTGTCCCACTGCAGGGCAAAGGCCTCCCTTCCTTTTTTCCACTTATCCCTATCCAGTTCTGTTGTTTGCCAATCTTTTTGAAAAAAGTCGAGTTCGTCCCGCCATCTCCTTCTGGGCCTGCCGCGTTGCCGTTTGCTGCTGTTTGGGACTCATTGTGTGGTTACTTTAGCCCATAGCTCCTCCGGCATGCGACTTAAGTTAGCCCAGTTCCATTTAAGCTTGGCAGCCGTGTGACCTACATCGACAATCTGAGTTTTGGAACGTCCTTAACGTCTCAGGTCCAGTTGAAAACCAGCGTCGGGCACTAGCTGCTCGGCAATTTGCTGAACTGGGCCTATTTGGCGCAGCCGTGAGACACACAATATTATCTCTTTTTTTCCGTTTAGTTTTAACCTTTTTATTGTGTAAATTTAAGTTTTTTTTATTTTTTTTTGTTTTTGTGTGCACTTGTGGCTTGTGTCAAATAAATATGTTTTCTTTCTTTCTTTTCTTTCTTTTCTTTCTTTTCTTTCTTTTCTTTCTTTTCTTTCTTTTCTTTCTTTTCTTTCTTTTCTTTCTTTTCTTTCTTTTCTTTCTTTTCTTTCTTTTCTTTCTTTTCTTTCTTTCTTTCTTTTCTTTCTTTTCTTTCTTTCTTTCTTTTCTTTCTTTTCTTTTCTTTCTTTCTTTTCTTTCTTTTCTTTCTTTTCTTTCTTTTCTTTCTTTCTTTTCTTTCTTTTCTTTCTTTCTTTCTTTTCTTTCTTTCTTTTCTTTCTTTCTTTCTTTTCTTTCTTTCTTTCTTTTCTTTCTTTTCTTTCTTTTCTTTCTTTTCTTTCTTTTCTTTCTTTCTTTCTTTTCTTTCTTTCTTTCTTTTCTTTCTTTTCTTTCTTTTCTTTCTTTTCTTTTCTTTCTTTCTTTTCTTTCTTTTCTTTCTTTTCTTTTCTTTCTTTCTTTTCTTTCTTTTCTCTTAAAGTCTAAGAAAAATATAAAAACAATAGAAACATAACTAACTCGCAATAACCCAACCCGCTATAAGGAGCCACTAAACCCAAATAACAACAAAATCGCCCGATAAACTCTATAAGAAGCTGAAATAATCGCATCTTTCCGTATAGGAGCAATCAAAAGTATCTCTACTGTATCGGGCAATCAATTTGCCATATAATGCCCGGGCAATGTTTACGGAGCTTGCCCCGGAAGGGATTGAGATAAGCTTGCCCGCGCCCCTGTTGCTTGCCGTTATGTAGTATTAGTTAAATTGAATTAATAGGAACATGTGCTGATGATAATTTGTATTAATTACTGCTGAAGTTACTTGTCCTGCACACGTTACAAGGTTGGACTTGCTTAGCTAGATCGCGAGAATAAATTTAATTAATTTCCATCCTACCTAACCTACCTATCCTACCTGCCTACCTACCTACCTTCCTTGTTTCAATAAACAATACCTTGAATTTATGCTAAGCTAGTACTTTTGATCGCCAAAAAGATTTTAGTCGAAATTCGAGGAAACCATATTTGGAGTTAAGTTATTTGAGCATCCCACGGGAACACCGCATTATTCCGGCATCAAGAGTAGTATAAGTGTTAATCCAGAATATAAGCTATCCGATATCAAATTTCACCCAAAACCGTTAAGCCGTTTGAGTGTGAAGGAGTAACAAACATACAAACATACACACATACATACATTGTATACATCTATACACTCATACAAACTTTCGCCTTTATAATATTAGTGTGATTTGCATCCGGAAATTAGTTTAATTTCCAGTCTCGTTATTGGACGGATTCAATTTTTTTTTAAAAAACATCACTGTGAACTCGCAAATTGATTTTCAAAGCATAAATTAAGAGCTAATGGACCCATAAAATAATTTCACAGCCTTTTAATGCCGCAATTTCCGATCCAATCAATATTGAACTTAAAAACATCGGGAAAAAAGCGAAAACTGAACATTAAAAATATTAATATTATCGTAAACGGCAGTCCCTTACTGTCTACACGTTGCGATCAATTTGCCGATAACGCTTCGACACTTACGTGATTATACTGTTTGCCGAAAATTTCCGATGTTTACCGAATCAAAAAGAAGGTATGGCCGTATGGTTACGCTTGGTGAGTGTATAGGGAATGCAGAACAAGAATAAAGATCATAGAAATATTGAAATTATTAAATGGCCTTGATTTAATGTGAAAAGATGGAGACGGTGCACATTTGACAGCCTTCTTAAGGACTGACTGTGGAGGAGCCGTAAAAGAACCATTAGTATGATTGACACCGTGACTTTTAAGTCGTCTTACAACGACAGCCCTCTTCATGTATCCAATGACTACTAAACATTCATTAAAAAAAATAGTATTTATGAGATTTTAATAATTTAAAAATAAAAATATTATTCAGTATTATGACGCATGACGTAGACAAAACACCCTGTTGCGAGCGATGATCTACTGGAGTCGAGCGCTGGGTAGGTATGTTCTCCCGTTTGACACGTAAACATCATTAACAGGAAGTTTCATAATTTTATTCTAATGTATTATTTATTTTTCTTTGTACCTATTATGGTAGATAAAAAGAAATCGGGCCTAGAGCTATTTTATGTCGGGTACATTGAATGGACCACTTTTGTAAGACGACTATAAAGTCACGGTGTATATCTGTGTATCCTTTGTTGGTGGTCCTAACTAAAAAAACTAAATTTAAAATCAAACTTGCTAAGTACGCACAAAAATACAAGGAAAAGGCACAATACAAATAGGTATACAAAACACAAAAAAAAAGAAACAAATTACGTTAGCTGCGATCGGAGGATTTAAAAAAAACCAAAAATGATTTAACTAAATTTATTTTAAAGTAAAAGAATTACATTGATTATATTAAATCTAAAATTAGCCTACGTGCCTATTCGAAGTATGAATATGGAATGGAATTTTACAGTTTTACAATAATTGAGTAATCTAGGTCTGTGCGACAGAAAGTGCTATCTCAGCTCGCCGTTTCCGTGTTCGTTTAATTGCAGCGTATGTTTCTACAATAAAATTATTGAGTGCTGAGTTGGCGATTCCCCTTATGCAGCTGCGTGTAACATCTCCACCCGCAGATCAGAAATTATTTTAGAACTTTGAGAGAAAATGTTTCTGGGACTTTTCCTCTGGGCGCGCGATCCTCTTCTCTTATTTCAGGTTCTTCGTAAGTATGTCCCTTGGTGTTGGAAGTTTCGCAGCGTATGGTCGTATGATATATGACATCTGATTGCAGTTGGTTAAGCTGTATCGGCTGACTCGTCATGACATGGTTCTGGATACTGTGTAGTCCTCTTAAGTCGATCGAACTGAGATGAACTTGAGTTAAGGCAGCATGCGGTGTGTCCACGTCGTTGTAGGGAATGTTCATTAGTTTCAAAGGCTGCCCTTGTATTACATCGTTGTCATTGACTATAGTTAGTTCCTTTGTACGGAGATAACAATTGATAGGTATAGTGGCGAGGTAGCTTCCCTGTAGCGTATTGAAGTCTTCTCTCCCACAGACTGATTGCACTTGCGTTGGATTTGGGAATGATATGACGTAATGCTGGTCATCTAGTTTTTCCATCGCTTCCTTTTCCAAAAATACTGTTTTAAATTGGCAGGAACTCTTGAGTGCTTGGTTCATGATAAGTTCTTGTATGCAGTCAGTTTTTGTTCGTATTTGATGGGTTATTTCCTTTTCACAGAGATACCAGTTATTAAACTTCGAGCATTCTGCTTCTATGTACACGAAAGAGTTTCCATTAGTTGCTATAAAGGGATAGGTAGGGATAAGGGCTTGACGATTTTTATTGGGTACTATAGATAACTTATATAAATCATAAATGATTTTGGAAATTATAGGAAATCTGAAAACTATAACTATTTGTTTTTCATTGAAATATGATCCGGGCCTGATAATGTCGTAGTATTCTCTGAGCTCTAGACTTAGTATTTCATCCTTACTGTATATTTGTTCTAACCTATTTACCATAGACCTAAGTGTTTCTATATCTATCATAGAATGAACAGTGCTTGACGCATGTATAAACGCTAACATATTCTCTATTCTAACTAATTCTAATCTTAAATCTTCTACATTTTCACTTATAATAGAAATGAGTTGACCAAACTTTGCATAAGTAATTAAACTGCCTGTGGTAAGAGTGTTATTTAACAGTAACTCTAAGGTGCTATTGATTTTACTCTGGTTTTCGACTAACTGTAATAAAACGTTATTATGCTTAGCCATCCATTCTTTACTGAGACTAATGTGATTATTGAATTCGTTAACTAACTTATTATTGTTAATTTGTAGATTTTTGATAGCGTTTTCATAATTTAAGGCATCTGTGTAATCTAGATTTCCGGTTATGCTTTTAACTACCGATCCGAGACCGTCTATTAGACCTCTCTTTACACGACCGGGCTCTAAAGATTTTAGCTGATTAGATACTTTGCCAATTTTGTTAGTAAGATAACTAATTTGGAACTCAAACAGTGTATAAGTGTCATTACTAAGCCGACTTTTGTATTCTGATATCTGATACTGTAGTGTTGTAATTTGATTTTCAATGTCCCTTAGATTCACGTACTGAAGAAATGTATGATGATGAGTCGTCATTCTCGTCGATCCAAGTTTATAAGGTAGTAAGCCGGGTCCATTGGCCAAGCTTTCAAGTTTTATCTCCGACGCGGTCGTCTCGCGAAGTACCAGCAATAATAGAATCCTGCAACAAGTTAGGTTCCTTAGGGCCTCCTTTTAATCTATTTTTGGCTACAGGGCCACGTTTTTTGGATGTGTAAACGTGTATGGGTAAATCGGCTAGAATGGTATCTTGGGTATATCGCGGTGCTGTCTTTTGCCGACTTGCAGAAGGGTTCTTAATGAATACCTGTTGTTGAGGAACGTATTCTATTTCAGGTTCGCGGTTCTTATTTCTATTTTCTATCAATGCAGTACGATTTAATAAAGAAGTTTCGTTTATGATATTATAAACTTCCTTCATTTGTGCCCTATGGTTGTGAACGTACTGTTGTAATGCTTGTTGCGTAAAATCGATGTCTAGAATGTCGCGGGGGTCAAAGTGACCAGTTAATAAATCGAATGGTCTGCATCTAGTAAAGCTATGTATTGAAGAATTATAACCAATTATAGCATAAGGCATAAGATTTACGATGGGCTCCTCTTTGTGCTTTAGTTTTAATATTCTTATATGTTCAAGGAGAGTTGAGTGGAACCTTTCTATGTTACCGTTATCGTTAGGCGAATGCGGTAAAACTCTATGATGGTTTATCTTATGAAGGCGTGTGAATTCTAAGAAAAGTTGGTTGGTAAATTCTGTTCCGTTATCAGTTACTATAGTTAAGGGAACTCCGTGGTGGGTGCAATATTGTAATAATGATTGAAGTATGCTAATGCCCGTACCATCTCGGAGATGGTATGCTTGTCCGTATTTAGTAAAAACATCTATAAATGTCACATATTTTTCATTATGAACAGTGAATAAATCCATGTGAACTATCTCGAATGGTTTTGTTGCCGGGGGTACAATATTAAACTGGGGTCTAACAGGTCTCCGGTCATATTTAGCTTGCCCACAAATAATGCATTCATTAATGAATTTAGTTATTTGATCCTTCATTTTGGGCCAGTAATACTTTCTTGAAAGGGCTAAATAACATTCAGTAATTCCTCGGTGATTAGTTTTGCCATCATGGTAGTGTTGAATTATCTCCTGCTGACGTAGATAATCTTTAACGTTTTCTAATTCTATCTTAGCTAGTACTAAGTTCATAGATGAACTCTTAAACTTTTCTTGTATGACTGGTATGATGGTATACATGGCGAGAGGTGGATTTATTAAGATACCGGTTTTTACTTTCGGGTTCACATACTCTTTGAGGGCATTAACTACATCTTGTTCTAATTTAGATGATGATATTTGAATTGCTATACGCGTGTGGGTATCAAATGGTTTAGTAATTACTGGTTTTCGTTTAACATCTTCCACTACAGTGAGGCATAATTGTCTATGAAATCTGTTAAGAGGTTCGTCTGTGATTGGGACTTCTAATATAGGATTTTCGAGGCTGGTGTGAACGGTTGCAGTGGATGAATTCGTGGATGGCGGGTTTTCTGATGGGTTAGGCATCAATGAACATAATTCGTCTATTATGGTGTTAATATCCTCATTGTGAATCTCCACCCGAGATAAGGCGTCAGCGTTTGTATTTGATTTGCCTTTCTTATAGATAACGGTGAAATCGTATTCACTAAGTTTCAGCCTCCATCTAGTTAATCGCGAATTGGGTTCTTTAAGGTTCATCATCCACTGTAGAGGTTTATGATCCGTCAGTACTTTAAATTTACGACCAAACAAGTAAGGTCTAAAATACTTGGTGGCCCAAACTATAGCAAGAAGTTCCTTTTCTATGGTGCTATAGTTAAGTTCACTTTCATTTAGGGTTCGGGATGCAAAACACACAGGTTTGTCGGAACCTACAGGTCCTTGAGATAGAACGGCACCAATTGCAACGTTCGAAGCATCTGTCGTCAATATGAACTCCTTATTAAAATCGGGATACTGTAGTATGGGGTCATTTGTTAAGAGAGTTTTGCACTTTTCAAAACTGTTAATGTAGTCGGAGTCTAATATCACTTTTCTACCTTTTTTCAAACATGCTGTGAGAGGTTTCGTAATTTTTGCAAAATCCGGGATAAATTTACGATAGTAACCTACAAGGCCTAAAAATTGCTTAATTTCTTTTGGAGTTTTTGGAATGGGGTATTTTCCTATGGCTGTAATTTTATCTGGATTGGGTTTTATTCCTTCACTACTTATAATGTGTCCAAGATAACCAGTTTCATGCTTTAAGAACTCGGATTTATCCATTTGGATCTTAAAGTTCGATTCCCTAAGTCTATTGAAAACTTTCTCGAGATTCGTCATATGCTCTTGTAGTGACGTGGAAAAAACGATGATGTCATCAAGGTAGACCAGGCATGTGTCATTCTGGAGACCTCTGAGGACATTGTCCATCACTCTTTGAAATGTGGATGGTGAATTCTTAAGTCCCATGGGCATTCGAAGAAACTCGAAATGTCCATGCTCGACATTGAAAGCTGTTTTTTGAATATCCTGAGGGTCCATTTCCACCTGGTAGAAGCCGCTAGCCAGGTCTAGAGTGGTGAAGTACTGGCACCTACCTAGTTTGTCAAGAACATCGCTAATGTTCGGAATGGGATATTTGTCGTTGATAGTTTTTTCATTGAGTTTCCTAAAGTCGACTACTAAACGCCATTTTTGTTTGCCTGAGGCATCCATTTTCTTGGGGACCACCCAAATGGGTGAACTCCATGCTGAGTCTGAAGGCTTTATTATTCCCTGATCTAACATTTTTGAAATCTGTTCCCTAACCTCCTGGCGATGGATGAATGGGTATCTATAACTTTTTGTATAAACCGGGACTTCATCTGTAGTCTTAATGCGATGTTTTATTTGATTAGTAAAAGTTAGTGCTTCGCCTTCGATGTAGAACACGTCAGCATATTTCGAGCAAAGAGCTATAAGGTTGACTTTTTCTTCCTCGTTTAAATGATCTGTTCGTAATCGCGCCGTAACCTCTTGAACTCGCTTGGTACAATGTTCGGTACGCATGCACTCGATATTAAATAAACTCGCGTGCACTGGTCGGTCAAGTGATAATACAATATCATTCGGGCTCGTATTTTCTGTTTCCAAGTAGCCGCGATTATTGTCCACGATAGTAAGGCACTCGCGTACAGTACAATTACATATAGTCTGTTCACTTACTAATGCCGCACCGTTTGGAGTGTCGATCGGTATTCTAACTAATTTTGAAGATTGAGCAGGTATGATGTCTTCATACAAGTTAACATTATAGGAATTATACATACGGATGGGATTGGATGATGTGCGCGTTATTAACCTCTGATCTTTTAGGTCTATCTTAGACTCCCATTTAGTTAGCAAATCTAAACCAATTAAACCATCGAAATAATCATGAAAACGGTATATAAATAACTTGATAAACTCTGGATCGTTAAATTCTGCAAAGCAAGGTAAATTTATAGAATAATTATTTCTACTAACCGCGTGTACATTGGTAACTTCAAACGGGTCATAATTTAAGGGAAAATTTGGGAAATATTTTTCTACAGCCTCCGGGCTTATAAAAGATTGATTCGCGCCAGTATCAACTAGTAATTTTAGAGGTGGTTCTGCTATTAGTATATACGGCAATTGACGCTGAGTTTGGAGATTTAATTCTATTTTAACTTTTTTGATTTCCGATCCTCCTGAAAATCCTGACTTGGACCTGCCTGAGGTTCAGACGAATCTGCCATATTCCCTTGAACACTTAAATCGCTTAAAGTCGGATCATAGTTGCACTCTAATGCAGCGAACGGACTATAATCGTGGTAAGTATTATCGTAATTAAAACAGACCGGCTCGTAATAGTACTCCGTCGGGTAATATGAGCTATCGTATGACGCGCACTCATTCATGTTCATCTCTCGATGTTTAAAATAATTAGTTGGTGGCGGATTGCCTGAATTTTGCCAATTATGACCAGATAACATGGGTCTAGGAGTAAAAGGTTGTACTCCACTCATAGGTTTAGGACCTTGATTTTGATTTTGCGCCGGATTGTTTCTAGGGGGCAAACGGAACATGTTACTTTGAGCGTTATAAGTTTGAGGTACCGCACGGAATATTTGCTGTGTACGATTAGGCATGCGATTTTGTGACTGCTGATTAATAAAATTGGGATTAAATCTAAACGGTTGTGGCGGTGGTAGTTGGTTGGGTCTAATTCCTATGGGATTGGGCCAGTTGGGAATTGGTACTGCGAAATTATTATTACGTGGAGGGACTGGATTGGTATTTGTATGAGGTGTTGCAGGGTTAGAATTTTTTTGCGCAGTGGATTTTGAGACCTCACTACGTTCCTGTAAATACATAACGTTAAGTTCTTCCTGTACATATTCAAGGGCTTTTTCGATGGTATCGGGACGCATACACCGTATGCGGGACCCTAATGGTTCCTTTAATCCTTTAACAAAAGCCTGCATAGTAACTTTTTTGTACAGTGTACGTTTCGCTTCAACTGTGGTAGAAATTTGTTCGTGTAATGTTACATACGTCATCATCGTACTAAACAAAGTTTGGCATTCCTCATAAAATTCCTGAGGTGTTTTATTTCCCTGCGTAGCTAAAGAAAGGTCTCTATACAAAGCCGTTTCATCCCGTTGATCGGAAAAGTTATTGATTAAGGCCGTTCTAATCCCTAGCCAACTTTCAGGTATGCCGTTGGAATTGATGGTACAAGCGGCAGAGCCTTTTATTTTATTTAAGATGCCATTTAATAAGCATAAGTTGTCTAACTCGCTACCTGGGGCATTACTAACGTACTGAGTCACTATTTGATCGCATATTCTAACAAACCTAGTCAATACATTTGGGTTCCCATCGAACTCCGGGACCATACGAAGGGTCTTGAAAATTGTATCGGGGTCGTGGGCCATATTTAAACTATTTATACTACTATTTAAATTATCTTCTCTATCACTATTTAAATCTCTACTGTTATCTATAGCACTCCAGCGAGCCGTACGTGATGAGGGCTCCTGGGAGTTAGAATTTTTCGGGTGAAAAATCTTGGAAGTTGGGTGGTACTAGGACTAAATAGGAAGCAACACAGGAACAATTCAAGTGTACTTACAACAATTTCATCTCTGGTTCTCTTGTGAATCGAAGTCTGGATTCTCCTTCCGGAACTGCAGCTGGACCGTAGATTCGGATATTCGGCGCCGGGGCTCGATAGCCACCCAGGCGATTCGCGTACGCGGATGTCGATATTAGAGATCCCTAAGCTCGCGAACCGGCCCGCGAATATCCTACCGACTGCGCCAATTACGTTAGCTGCGATCGGAGGATTTAAAAAAAACCAAAAATGATTTAACTAAATTTATTTTAAAGTAAAAGAATTACATTGATTATATTAAATCTAAAATTAGCCTACGTGCCTATTCGAAGTATGAATATGGAATGGAATTTTACAGTTTTACAATAATTGAGTAATCTAGGTCTGTGCGACAGAAAGTGCTATCTCAGCTCGCCGTTTCCGTGTTCGTTTAATTGCAGCGTATGTTTCTACAATAAAATTATTGAGTGCTGAGTTGGCGATTCCCCTTATGCAGCTGCGTGTAACAAACATAAAAACAAAGTTTTCATTAAATGAAAACAAAAAAAAAAGGTTAATCTATCAAAATTGAACGCATAGGTATATGAAGTTTGGTGTCCAACTGTTGAAGAGTTCTCTCGTGAGAAGACGATCCTGGCTGCAGGATTAGGTCATGTCTGTCATAAAAATGTACTATCATTAGAACCGAAAGTGTGTGCACAATCGGTTGGCGGGGAACTGTTTTAAAATTCAGTTTCAAGATTTGACCAATACATACTAACTAACAAGAAGGCAAGTTAAATAATCGCTTTTAATAATTAGGTTGAGACCAAGTCGACCAGTCAAACGAACCGAGATTTCCATGATGCGTCAAAGTTTAAACTGTAAACCAATTTGACAGCTCTGGACCCATCACTTTCTCTTTCCCACCCCGTCCGTTAGACAAGGACAGCAAAATTCTCATTTGTGTTGAGTCAGCGAACAACAAAACGGGCGCCATGTTACCGTCTTTAGAGATGACTAAACGTTATTTTGAGAGTTTTGTTGTTATAACCGTTTAATTTTCCACAAATAAGGCGTGGTTAGCTTCGGAGCAAACAGTCTGCGGTCTCGAACCCCGGCTTATATTGAACCAGGGACCACGAAATTACTAACTATGTTTATAAGATTATTCAGGAATACTGTAGCTTATTAAAATGAGGCGGTGTGTACTTGGGTTTTAATTTACTTTAAATGAGAAAAGCAGTCTTGCCTCGCGATTACAACAAGGTATAAAACATGTATTTTTATTATTCTACATTTTGTGTCTACTGTTTTCGAAACAAGTTGTAAAAACACTGTTTTAGGCTTTCACGGTTTACGAATAAACTTATACTGTCACTTACGGGATATCTTCCGTGTTTGTTGTTTTTTTTTTTTTTGTTAACAATCACGGAAGATATCAGTATCTTATTACTATCACTTATATATATAAGTGACAGTATAAGCTATGTTGTAAAAACTTGTGTATAAAAACTTGACACATATTTAGAAATGTAAACAAAATAGTAATTTACATGTATGAAACAACGTCAATGTATGTTAAATGTTTTATACACAACATGTTTTCGACAAGTTGCGTTTTCAAGACTTGTCTCTTTGGGTGTAAAAGCGGTTGATTAGGGAAGTGGTCCATGACCAAATTGGCCTTGTCTATGATTGTCACTAAAACTAACTGCTGACGCAATTGTTTTTCCTTTGTCTTCAGACGGATACAAATACTTTTACTACTCGAAAACGCGCATGCGTAGTATGGCCAGATCTATGAATGAAGAATTAAGGGCGAAGAAAAAACAATAAACACAGATACAATTTTAATAATTAAACTGAAGGCCATGAGCATATTTAAACCGTGTCAAGATCTATCAGTATCAATCTATGTATAGTAATAAATGTGTTGCAAAATTTGAAGTGAAAATAAAAGAAGGTTAACAACATAAATTCTTCTCACAGTACTTCTGACATACCAATAAAATGTTCGTCCATCCATCCGCAAACAGATCGTCTGTTGGGTTAGAATCCAAGAGATCATTAAGCGCGGCCAGAGTGCGAGGAATTAGCGACTTAGCACGTGCAACAGTACGACATGGAGGCACGGCAAACAGCCTGTGCGTTCTGCCCCGGCAGTAATTTCATTTGACGGCACGGTTGGCGCAGTGGCTGAGCGATCGGCTGCTGCGCTGCGTGTCGCGGGTTCGATACCCGCACGGATAAAATATTTGTATGATCTACAGGTAGTTGTTCCGGGTCTGGCTGTTTGTGTATGTGAGTTTAAATGTTTGTAAACGCACCCACGATACAGGAGAAATTCTTAGTGGGGGCAACGAATTAAAAAAAAAAAAAAGTAATTGTCTGGAACAAAGAAGCTTCCAAATCTTTCATCCATGACAAAGTAAATCAATGCCTTAACAACAGACGAACAGAACATTAATCAAGATGAATAAACTTCAAACAACAACCTTTAACTGAAGATTCATAACATCTCCGGGGAAATTGGGCGCCATTGTAGCGTTTCATTTGGCGCGAAAATGATCATCAACGTCTATTGGTTACAAGAGATTTCATGAAGATAAGGTAGTTTTTATTACGTTTTAAGTGCACCTACTGGTTTAAGTCTTACCAAGTGATATCTTATGACCCAGACGCTGGGTTGTAGAGGTCAGATAGGTAGTCGCTTCTGTAAAATACTGCTATTCAGCTGGATCCGGTAAGACTGGAAACCGATCCCATATACCGATCACATAGCTGGGAAAAGCTGCTGCAGCTGGCTATTTTTACTTACAATTTATAAGAACAAGAACGTTGATATAGCTCAGTAATGTGGTCAAAACATGAGCACTACTGTCTACTAATACTTCCAATTTTGAAAAATGTAAAGGACTTTGGAAAGCAAAAAAAGAATTTGTTGCTTACCAAAGGCCAGAAAAGTGGCCAAATGGGGCTTTTTCTAAAGACCTCTACAAAGAATGTAAATTGCAATAGTCATCCACGTTTATGTTCCAAGCAAGTTGTACAATCTATCCGTCAGACAGGGATGACTATTCTGGGTCTACAAAAAAACCTAACCGATTAATACGAAGAGTTTAATTAACGAATTATAGTACTTATTCAGGTTTTATAACATCACGCCTGCAATCACCGAAGGGCTAGTCAGAAGTGTACCTAATAATACACCCACATTTCGCCAGTCAAGTTTAAGTCCCATGTAATAGGGGGCGAGCTTAATGCCATCAACCGGGCACAAATCCAGACTCCGTGGCTACTGGGAAATTCCTGATGGAAAAACCAAATAACAATTTACCCGACCCGGGAACGAACCCAGGACTTCATGCTCCGCAGTCCCGATTGCAACCACTAGACCGAGGCAGTTAGCTTTATAATCACTTAGTTGATAACTCCAGTACAAAGCCCACTCCACCAAGTAAATCTAAATACCAAAACAGTTAGGAACGCCCATTTGTTTAGCGGTAAGGTCTCAGGCCATTCATCATAGGCTATCAGTTTGTTACTATCATCTATTTATGTATGAAACTGGCTATTTAGTTCGTAGGTTTTGATTAATGAGCGCTTCGGGCATCATTGAGTCGGGAAGTGGGATTTTCTTAGTGATTTCTTGGTAGATTTGTAAGGAGCTGAATATGTTATTCATTCGGGCTAAAGGATCTGTTTGTTGAATGTAAAGATGATACATATTATATTATTTTCGATATGTTTTTGTGAGTTTTTTTGTAAAAACAAAATTATTGAACGTGCCGTAAGAATCTCGGTAAAAATATTAAGCACTTATTTGGTTAACAAAAAAACTTTCTGCAATTAAAAACCGACTTCCAAAAAAGTCTAAAATAACTTTACTTGTGGAAGTCGGTGACTTAGTTTGATTCATCGACTTTTTTCCCACCGACTTCCGAAAGTAAAGTTATTTTAGACATTTTTAGTGTTTTTTGGAAGTCGGTTATTTTTTGCAGAAAGTTTTTTATTCTACCCCTTTTTAGTTGTAGTATACCACACAAATTCTTTTCATGAATTAATTTTTACATTGTAACTAGAAATTATTAAGGGATCATCATGTCATCAACATAGCCCCCTAGATTGTGATGAAATTTCTATGGGACCAATCAGGAAGTATATCCTTTTACATAAAACAAATCATTTTGTAAATCGGTTCATAAATGAGGGAGTTATGAGGTAACAAACATTAAAAAAAATACAACCTAATTGAGAACCTCCTCCTTTTTTGAAGTCGGTTAAAAAACTGTTCGATAATAATCATTTAATCTACCAAAAGAAACAGAACAATGTTCACAACTAAAATTAACAAACGTTTCATGCTTAGCCTGCTTTGCTACGAGAGCGTAGACTCGTAGGTCAGCGCAGCTTGCGTAGCGGTTACAGGCTGCTACGGCGTAGCACATGGGCTACGAAAACGCTGAGGCAACATTATCACACTTCAGCAAATATTCATGTTCTTGCTCTGTGTTGTCAACACATTACTTAAACTAAATTCTTGTGAGTGTTTCTGTAGGATAATAACCGAAAGCAACTGTACGTTATTGTGGGAATGAATTTCAAAAACTGAAACTATACGCTTTAAAGCGCAAAGTGACCTCGATTTTACAGAACCATTAAAGGCATTTTATCATTTAAAAAAAACGTTTATGCTACTAAGAGTCGAATACTGGAAAAAGGCTAAGCAGATTAAAGATCTCCCTGATGTCTTTAATTATGTCGAAAAAACATATTATAGAACTGTACGAGTATGTTTAATACAATTTACTTCTCAACCAGAGGTGTCAACTGCAGAATACGGTGAATTATTCTTTATAGCGCGTATTATTTGAGTTGTCAGTGTTCGCGACTTGAATGCGGTTTCATTACTCTAGTGTCTGCAGCCGAATGTGCTGGAATTAAAACCACTGTTATGCTGTGTTTTGCCACGCTGTTTGGCTGCGCTATGTTATTCCAGTGAGTTAAGCTGTGAAAGTTCTGTAGAACATTTTTGTTGATTATAGTGTTTGTTGAGTGTCTAGTTTGAATAAAAATGAGAGGATTATGTCATAATAATATGAGCGATCATCTTCTGCCTCGCCTTTTCCCAACTATGTTGGGGTCGGCTTTCAGTTTAACCGAATCCAGCTAAATACCAGTATTTTTCATGGAGCGACTGCCTATATGACTTCCACAACCCAGTTAGTACTGGGTAATACTATACCCTTTGGTAAGACTGGTTGTCAGACTTTCGGGCCGCTGATTACCTGTAAATATCTTAAAATAACACTGTTTCTAGTAAACTAACAAATTACTTGAAATTACAATTTAACACAATAACACAGGGCACAATGAATCGGGTACAGTTCTGGGACGTCTCCACTCCGCTGCGATCAGAAGCACGCTGTGGTGTGGGTAGACTTGTCATTAGGTCGCGTGATGTCAACACTGGCGTACTTGCGATTCATTTTATGTCCGTACCAATGACCGGATCCGACATACAAGAGAAATGCCCAGTAAGATGCTGTTTTTTTATATTTGTTAACACCTGTACCAACCATTCTGGTGACAAGAAGGCTCACGTCAGTGGAGCAACAAAAGCGAGTTGAATTTTCGAGCTCACAGACCAAGCGATCCCTATCATGAGCTTCCACTAATTTCTCCAATTCCCCTACGTAATTAATTGAAAAGCCAATTAATGATAATGCTATTTAACCCTTCCTCGCTGATCCAAAGCCCACCAAGTCAGCAGCATTAAATACCCTTGTATTAACGAGTAGATTGACTCTGAATAAAATTAACATAGCTTATTCGTAATTGTTTGGTATTACTTCGCGTAAAGATCATTATATCTTGTTCTTGATAAATTGTGTTTGGGCTTCTTTAAGAAATTAAAGGGAATAATTTATTAGTAGTAACTATGTGCTTTCAAGCATTATATCGCATAGCTGTGTTGGGTTGAGTGCTGCTAAGTTGCCAAAAAGTTGTTATTTTAACTCCTGGGTAATCATAAAAACGACAGGACCAGTGATAAAATTGTTTTTTTTCTTGTTTCTAATATTTTAATATGCTACTTATTTATGAAGATAGGGGTCTGATTGGCAGTCGCTATATGTAAAATACTGATATTCAGCTGCATCCGGTTAGACTGGAAGCCGACGGAAGGCTAGACAATGATGATGATTAAATATTTTGAATCTGAAATATTTGAGGTACTAAGTAAAAACTAAATTGACACAAAAGTGCTCAAATCGTGCTTTATGAAATGCTGATGAATGGAACAATGTTGTAAATATTTCAAAAGTCGATTAACACAATATTCGATGCGTTTCCAATTTCAATTAAATATCTCAATAATCACGACTTTGAAGCCTTAAATTTTAAACTAATTATACCTTTGACTGTGCAATAAATAATCTAGCATTCATAAAAAAAAATCCACAAAAATGACAAAAAACAGATAATCGCCCCGCAAAAAACCTTCAATACAAAACCTAAGCGGCATTTCAGTTCATCATACATCAAACAAAGGGAGATCCGCGGGTATTTGTCGGCGGCCGAGTGTTGACGCTCGAGGCGCCACGAGAGCCCTACAGAGTGGCGTCGTGTCAAGGGGCGGCGGCCTACGTGCCTCCGAGACACCCGCATGTAGGGATTATGACGCGTGACCTCAATTGCAGGATGGTAATGGGAACGATCTTAGGACTCGTATTTTTGGGTTTAATTTTTTTTTTTTATCAACTCGTCTACATCCGGGTGTTAATAATATTATTATGACATGACACCTTGTGCTATAAAAACTAATAGGCTCGCCCTCTTATAACCATCATCTGCCTAGCCTTATCCCAATTATGTTGGGCTCGGCTTCCAGTCTAACTAGATGTAGCTAAATGCCAATTTTTACATGGTGCGACTGCCTAGGACATGCCTGCATTTTGACTGTGTAGGCATTGCACTGTTGTAGGAAACAGCTGTTTTTTTTTAATAACCGAGGAACAATTTCTATGTGTAGTGTGTGTGGTTTTTGTGTGTGTGTGTGTGTGTGGTTTTTGTGTGTGTGTGTTTCTATGTGGTGTGTGTGTGTGTGGGGTGATTGGTGTGTGTGTGTGTGTGGTGTGTGTGTGTGTTGTGTGTGGTGTTTTTCTCAGAATGATGTACTGAATACGTGGTAACCGTTTTCGCGTCGGTTTCCCTTCCACCCCGTTTAAGATCTATAAGATATCAGAGTCTTACATGACCTACCTAAGAAGAGAAGTTTCTACAATATCAAATATTATCTGTCTATCTCTGTCACACGTAAAACTTTAACGAAGCAATATCAATAAACGAACCAGGTGAAACTGATCTCCTTCATTGAAATAACTCAACGGAATGAGCTCAAATTAATATTCCCGAAGCAGAGGTAACTCGATTCTCCTTTTTATTTGAATTTCGAGACAAAATGAAAGTATTCAACGTTGTATGAATTTTAATACTTATGCTGACGTCAATTTGCTTGAACTTTTAAGAACTGTGGGGCTAGCACGAACGCGCGGAGGAAACGTGAAGTAAAGCGAATGATATTAAAATCTATAAAAAAAGAAAAAAAAGAAGAAAAGTAACAAAAAAAATTAAGATAAAAGAAAAATAAAAAAATGAAGAAAAAAATAAACAAAGAAAGTAGAAAAAGAAAAAAAAAGTAAATATAAAGTTTAGATATAGAAGATAATCTCCAAAACTACTCACACGACTTCAAAATTTCTTTCACTATCAGTGACACTGTCAGTTCTATCTAGAAACCTAGACTATTACCGAGAGCAATATTATCTATGATATGTTAATTAAACCAAAAAAGTTCAGAAGAACAACATCGCGGGTGGAAACTAGTTGAAGAAAACCGGCCATGTGCGAATTAGTATAATCAGTAGGGGCCCCCTTTAATTTTTGTTTTTTAAATTTTTTTATTTGTTTTTATAGCGGCAACAGAAATACACATTCAGTGAAAATTTCAAGTGTCTACCTATTACGGATCATGAGATACAGCCCGCTGACAGACGGACGGACGGACAGCGGAAGCTTAGTATATAGTGTCCCGTTGTGTGTCCTTCGAGTACGGAACCCTAAAAATATACACGTTTTGCTAATAATTTTAAAAGTCACAATAAATTAAACATAGTGTAGTTGTATTTTTAGTACACAAAGTTATTATAAAATACATTACGTCGCACGTTCGTGCCAAAGCGTATTCCGAATCTCGTAGCAGCAATATATTTTGTGTGGAACTGTTTGATCAGAATGCAATAGATTTGAAAATGAATATTTTATTTCTTTGCTGTGATTTCAAGGCACGTCCCTGGAGTGTCGTTAGGAGAGGGGAATAATAAGCGCGTAGCGTGGAGGGGCATGGTGGGCCGAGTTGGGGCATAGTGTTTATTAATTGATGTGAAGATCTTCGGGAAATCGGTGCATGTAAATAATAAAACGTGATGAAAAATAACCTCTTCTTTTTTATTTTGTGAAAAATACTATTATTATAAAGTGCTATGCAGATATCCATCTGCATTGCTTTATAATGGTTTAGTAGAATAGATTAATCTGTACTGTAAACAAAAATCGAAGGTTAGTTACTTAGTTTGATGTACAGAATGCTTGGTTGACGGCTTCGAAAAGGGTCCATTTACACCCTGTATACCTTCTCTTTCATTAATTCCCAAGTTTGCAGATAGGATACCAACAATTTCAACAATCCTAATACAAATCATTCCATTCAGCACTTCACTGACTTTTCCACACAGACGCTTGTTAACATTGATCATTTCCGTGTACATTATTTTTTATAACAAAAAAGTCCCACTCTTGTTTGCTGTGTCACAATCGTCCCATTCCTGTCACAAAAAGGAATAAATCACGCCATTCGACACTGACAATGCACGCCAGTGTACACCAGTGAATAGAAAGTGTGAATCGCGCACAAATGTTATGTCATTGTGTGAATTGACTTTGGCTTTCAGTGTAAACGGATTGTTCATGGTGATAAATAAACAAAAATATTAAAGAAATAATTTGATTTATGTTCTGAGTGTATTATTTTGGAAATGAGCATGTGAAACATTGTTCATAACATCACGGCTTTAATCCCCGAAGGGTAAGGCAGATGTGTACCTATTATAGACCGACCGCTTTAATGAGTCCTCCACCTTACCCCATCAAAGGCAGATTAAGCGTCTACAAAGTCCTTACAATATCCCACGGGTTTTTGCTTTAAAATAACCATAATCCACGTAGGTTTTACGATACTAATTGAACCAATACGTGATCAACCTTCAGATTATTCCATTTAAATTGATACCTTCGCAAGGATTCATTAAAGCGGTCGATCTATAGTCCCTGCACCCATATTTCGCCAGTTATGATTAAGTGTATACAAAGGGGCCTATTGCTGTCAACCGGGCACAAATGCAGACTCCGTGGAAAAGATAAATTCCTGATGGAAAACCCCATCAGACTTCGCCCGACCTGGGAATCCAGGACCTCAAGCTCAGCAGCTGCTACCGCGACTACTAGACCAATGAGGCAGCTACGGAAACTTTTCATTAAATAACGTTTAAAGCTAATGCAGTCAAATTAACTCAAAACTATACAGACGCCAATACACGACCAAGTCTGCGAGTAGTTTAAAAGCGTTTACCAAAAAGCAAGTCGCAAGTGGAAGCCGTATATGAAGCCGAAGCCGTTATAGGCAGACCTGAGTGTTGTTTGAGGTGCACTCGCACAGGCGACGGATTAGCCGGCCGCGATCGCATTAGGTTCGTACGTGTATATAACATGACCTCGCTTTGTATAGGTTTACCGTACGATGAGAGATCCGCATAAACTGGTTTTGTACAGCTTGATTGGTCGTCGTGCGTACCGATATTTTTGGTCGGATCTGAGGCTTAAATCTATAAAGCGCACTTAGATTTCGCTCAATCGCGCTCATCTGAAAATGCATATTTATTTGCATGTCGGATCCGGTCGTTACTAAGGTCATAAAATGAATTTGAAAGCGCGCCTGTGTGCAGTGGTGACATCACGCGACCTACTTACCAGTCACAACACAGCGTGCTTCTACAGAGCCCTGATGTCCAGCTCGAGGCGAGAGCTACAGTCAATGTCTGATCGCACCGGAGTTGAGACGTCTTGGAACTGTAACCGATTCATTGTGCCCCGTGTTAATGTGTTAATTTGTAATCTCAAGTAATTCGATAGTTTTGCTAGAAACAGTGTATCGCACCCAGTGTGTTTTAATAGCACGAAACCCATCGTCTGCCCACATGATGTACGAGCCTTACGGAATAAATCCTGACATATCCGACATACATAAATTTAATGTTCATATTGGTATGATACTTGATTTCACTCAGACTCGTTTGATAGATTTCAGTTAGTTAGCAAAAAGAAGATTTCGTTAAACATTTTTGTCAAAAGAAGGTTTCGTTCGTCGTTCGAGTTGTTTTTGGTATAGGTTTATGTTTTGATTTAAATTAAGAACCACTCTTACCTGCTAGAAGAAGATCGAAAGAGTGGGATTTACTTTAAGTTTTATTATATGAATTAGTTGATCATCATCAGCCTAGTCTTTTCCCAACTATGTTGGGGTCGGCTCCAGTCTTAGCGGATGCAGCTGAATGACCAGTATTTTACATAGAGTGGCTGCCTCCACCTCTGACCTCAAAACCCGGATAATTTGGGGTAATACGGTACCCCTTGGCAAGACGTTGTCACAATTTCAGGCCATGATATAAAAAAGCACTAATGCGTCAGTGCGCCTTCTCAAACAAGCTGTTTTCTAAAATAGCTACTCGATTAAAAGAAACTAGTAACACTAGCTTACTGGACATACCATACAACCCTATACACAATACGGCCTACCCCTATTAACAGCCATGTCAAACTTTTACAACATAACACGCATAAGTCCATATGCGTCGTTCCTACAAACTCAACAGTAAGTAAACGACAATGACCTGCAAGGCATTATCGAGCGACGATGGATGTCAAGGCTTCACGAACAGACTGGTTATTTACCTGTACATATATTATGTAAGTTGGCAACTCTGTTACAGGGTTGTGTTAATTTGTTTCAACTAACTCGTATTGACTGCTTCGTGGTCTAGTGGTTGCAAGCGCGACTGCTGAGCAAGTGGTCCTGGGTTTGATTCCCAAGTCGGGTAAAGTGTTTTTGAGTTTTTACATCAGGAATTTCTCAGTAGCTGTCTGGATTTGGGCCCGGTTGATGTCAATAAGCTGGCCCCCTATTACATGGAACTTAAACATAACTGGCGAAATTTGGGTGTACTATTAGGTACACCTCTGCCTAAACCTTCGGGGATTACAGGCGTGATGTTGTGTAAATCACAGTCTTCTGTATGTTATAGGCAAATATTGAAATCGTTGGATGTGCACGAGGTCTTGGGTTCGATTCGGAAGCACAGCAGTCGCGCTTACGACCGCAACACCATCGAAGCAGAAAGACAGAAAGAATAATAATATTAAGCCTTCATCATCTGCCTAGCCTTTTCCCAACTATGTTAGGGTCGGCTTCCAGTCTAACCGGACGCAGCTAAATACCAGTATTTTACATGGAGCGACTGCCTATCTGACCTCCACAACCCAGTTAGTGCTAGGTAATACCATACCCCTTGGTAAGACTGGTTGTGAGACTTTTTGGACCACTGACGACCTATAACGACTGTCAAAGATCTAAAAATGACAGCCGGGACCAACGGCTTAAACTGCTTTCCGAAGCACGGAGGAAACTCGGTATGTAATGGGTGGTCACCCATCCACAGATCAACTTAGGCAAGCACGGTTTAACCTAAAGATCGACCCGAGCGGCTGTTATTATTTAGCCACGAGCTCCTCAATATTAAGCCTTACTGAACAAAAAAGGAGCACCCAGTAAGGCTCATTTTTCGCCACTCACTTTCCTCAATTACGCCCTTTTACTTAAACCAGCAGAATAAACTACGTGCATTTTTCTCATATCACTAGCTAATATAGCGAGAAAAACTGGCAGCCCGCCATGAAAGCGCAATTTGATCAACTTTTTACTAACATTTATGCCAAACAATCGTTCAAATACTACTTTAGCACTAGCAGCTACTCTACCGAGTCGGTTAAGGTTACTGAGCGTGATATTATATATGTTAACAAGCCCACAATAGTTTCAGGGTCGACTCAAGGTCACATTAATCTTCTAGACCTTTATATGAAGTAGTTTCATAGTTTGTTATTCCGGTTCAGGATTGTATATTGTCTTGTTTTGAGCGCTAAGTTTCGTCTATTACTTAATTCTGGGAATTGACTGAAGTTAGATTAGGTTGAAAGAAAATAGAAGCCATTAGGGTGTCTGCTATTTTCGTGTATCTGCCGTGATTTCTTATGCACCTAGGAAAACTTTAGAGCTAGTGGTCTTCTGTAGTTTCAGTTTACCTCTAAGTAGAAACCGCGTGATTTTATGTTTGTATGAAGGGTCTGTCAGCGCTGAGTATAAACATAGAAAGAATGAGTCATCCCAATGTTTTTTGTTAACAGCATGTCTAAAAATAAGTTACTCGAGAAAAAATAATCAGTTTTTTTTCTCGTTTTCAAAAATGGCTGAGGTATTAAACCTTAAAGTACGGCCTCTGCGGGAAAATCCGACTAAGCGACTGCGCCGACGTGTGACGTCACGCCGCTAGCTGCGAGTACACCTACATACGTTGCGATCTCGCGGTTTCGCTACAAATTTAATTGTTTTTTCTGATAGTGGATCACTAAAATGGTTAAGAAATATTGTATTGTGCCTATGTACCAACTCCACTGAAAAAACACCCCAAAAATTGATTTTCTCTATCCCTTCACAAAACCCTCTTCCATCACTATGTTAATTTAATAACAATAATATTTAAAGTAACCGCTAACACAAACACTTAAAATAATCAGTGCAAACCACTTTACAAATCAAATTTTAAGCATCACCCGCAATCGGACATGACACTCGCGGCGTGACGTCATCACAGTAGCTCGCGAAGGAACGCAAATTTAAAAAACCGGTGAAACTTTACAACGCTATAACTTTGGAAATACTGCCCCAATTTCGATGAAACAAAAACTATTATTATTTTCACGACTATGCGCATTAAATGGAGTACTTTTATAGTCATATTTTAATGTGTTGGTGTGACTCATTGTAGAGTTCTTTACCATCCAATAGATTGAATTTAATTTAACGCGATAAACAACATTTTAAACGATTCCTGAATACTCCAAATAAAACTTCCTAATTGCTTTCAGAATGTGGAAGTTTCCAAATCCAAATAGGGTCGTTAGGAACTTTTAAAAGCCGTCACAATCGAAGACAAAAGTCACGTTTCCAATAACTCAACAACAATTGTAATATAAAAAAATAAGTCTTCGCTACAATTAATAATGGGCTTTTGATTAGTTTGGCCATTCCTAATTTCAGGGTTATACAGTATAAACATGACAACATTTAACATTCAACCCGTTAGAAAACGGACTCTAACACTGGAAGCTTAAAGTCGAAATTTATACGGGGAGAAGTGGCAATAAAATCACTTTTGAGGAATGGTTGTTGTCACGCACGGTTATAAATCAGATAAATACCTACGCGGCTACGATGATTAGCTGGTGTAGGTTTCAGAGATATTTCACCCCGGTAAGTATAAAATAATGGAAATAGAACTACTACCCGAAATAAAACGAGTGAAGGACAAACCAACGGACACGTGTAATTACTACCGAGTTCACCGAGGGTCGACCAGTTTTCACCCTTATGTTCTGAGATTATAAGGTTGAAAAGTGGACGACCGCCAGTGAGCGTGGACATTCGAGGCTCGTGGCTTAATTATAACAGCCGCACAGGTCGGTCTTCAAGGTCAAGCAACGCTTGCCGAGGTCGGTACGTGGATGGGTGACCATCCATCACATACTGAGATACCCACGTTCTTTAAAAGGCCGTTGGTCCCGGCTGTCATTTGTAAATCTTTGACAATTGGGACAGGTAGTGGGCCGAAAGTCTGACAACCACTTTACCAAAGAGTATCGTATTTTTTTTTTTTTTTATTTATCTGTAACTGGCTTGTGAAAATCAGTTTGGTAGTCAAGACATTTAAAATACTGTTAGTCAGCTGCCTCCGGTTAAACTGATGGTGAATTGTATGAGTATCTATAGTATTTGTAAGTATATACCTCCCTACATTCGTATCATCCACCAACCGCACGGCCCGCGTAGTAGCTTACAGCCTACTCCGTCTCACGGAGAGGAGGCCTACAAATGCCTCCTCTTCGTATAATGAACAACGGCTTAATAGGGCGTAGTAACAATTTGAAAAAAACATGGCCGACTGATAAAACCATCTGTCCATTCCGTGTCTCTGAAACAAACGCCTCTAAGTATTGATCATCGCAGTTTCAAATAATTAGCATAAAAAAATGTCTTTGATAATAATGTCTTCTTTATGGTTTAGGATCATTGACCAAAACACCAACTCTTTTCACAAAATAAGAAATTCTTTAGATGTATTCTAGAACTTTCTGTCAATTCATCGTTTCAGCCAATAGATAAGTCGAATACGAATGTTTACCCACACGATCCCCAGTTTAAATCAACAAGCCACGATCTAAATTGAAGCTTAGGCCCGTGGATCAGAGTCTAAAACCTGAAAGCACTAACAGTTATTCGAATCCTCAGCTATGCGTGAAGATTGCGTAGTACTTTACCATGTAAACTCGCTTTCTGTATATCGACCACGTTTTAAGGAACTGGTAATATTCTGGGAGTGTTTTCAAAAGAAATACGTTGAGAAAAGCAGCCGAAGTTTATTCAGAAATCATTTCCACCAAGTATTCTAGTTATTTTTATGTAGGAAATAAATGGTTCGTAATGGACTTAGAAACTGTAGATGAAGTTGAAGAAAGTAGGCAAAGAAAATCACTATTATACCGATTAAATCTGAGACGAATCTTTGATTACCATGGTGACTCGCTTCACAGAATTAGCCCACTCAATGGATGCGCAAAGATAAGATCCTTTATATTTGCTCAACAGACACTGATCCAAACCTCGATAGCAATCACATCCACGAGAGGCCACTCGATACCAACTCGATAAAGGCTCTCTCGATACGAGAATCGAGTCAAGAGGCTTTCGAAATAATCCTACAGGTTTAAGGTCCCCCCCACAACCTTAATTGCCGGCAATTAGCCAAAAATTGAAAGGAGTAAGTTAAGCCGGATTAAGACTTGTAAGATAAATGTTGCCCTTTGCCACGAGCCGACCTTTTGTTGGACGTTTGCCGACGCCTTAATTACGATTTTAATAAATTATTAGCCAAAACTTGGAGGGAGTTCGGGGATTTAAAATGTATCTGTTTGTAGTCTACAATTGAGAGAGACGTTTCATTAATTTGTAAATTTTGTTACGGGGGCTTAACTTTTCAGGTGGTGATGGACAGTTTCGTTATTAGGTTAGACTTGCTGATCAGAGGGCCCAGAAAGGGGGGGCGAGGGGGATAGAGGGCCCGTTTTCCAAGCGTTGTGTATTCTCACCAAACCTTCAACGGGATTTTCATTATTATTGTTAATTATTTTGACATTATTAGTAACTAGCTTTTGCCCTTGGCTTCGCTCGAGTTAATTTAGAATTTGACAATTCGGGTTGTACTCTGCTTGTAATAATATAATTATTCAATCATGATTCTAAAGACACTTGGCGCCATCTATTATCATAAGAAGGATTTTGTTGATTTCCTCAGGAACAGTACTCTTTGTCGGTATGAAAGGTACCTTATGTCCGTTTCTGTACACCTGAAAACGTATATACAAAATTTCAGGATGATCGGTTCAGTGGTTTAGGCGTGAAAAGGTAACAAACAAACAAACTTACTTTCGGATTTATAATATTAAGTATGGAAGTAAAGATGGATGGATTTGGATTATTACCAAAATTTTCCGAAAATAATTATGCACTAACACTAGCGTTTAAGATGTGTATGTAGTACTAACGAATTGGATTTTATGATCTGTTAAATAAATGATTTGATTTGATTTTGATAAGCTTCCCGGTAGCTTTATGGGTGAAAAAAGTACCCTTAACGAAGCCGAAAGGCACTTGTTCTCCCCGTCATTACGATTTTTTTTTGTTCACCACACCATACCTGGCAACATTCTAGTTACGGAGATATTGGGGTTCGAAGTTCCAAGTTTTTGACAAGGTTTTTTTTGAATACAAGTTTTTAATGTTATTTAACTTTACTTTAAATACCTCCACGACCCCCGTACTATTCAATGCATCCAACAGCATAATATTTTGAGTGCGTTACTTTGAGTCCTACCGTAAAACGTGATGTTTCACCCCAGAAAAATGTCGTTGCCCAGCAATCATATTTGCATAGAGTTACATAGTTTGATGTACAGTATGCTTGGTTGACGGCTTCGTGAAAGATCCGTCTATATCAATTCAAAACTTATACTTACTTTACTTTGACTTACCGCTAGTCTAGTGTCAGCAAATCGATATATCTTTTGCAACTTTTAATGTTTTTTAAAATGCTGTCATGAAGCGAATGATCCTGACTCTAATGTGCGATAGCTACTGACCTTTACTTCATCAATAAAATAAAAATTCTTAACCTTTTGTTTTATTAGCCGATAAATTTTTCTACTAGACTGCGTCCTGTCTCGTAATATTTAGAGAATACCTACCAATCGTTTGCAACACAATGACATGTATGTCAGCCAAAGCCCCTGACTAATTAATATCCCTCATCATGGACCATTGACCAACCCATCACAGTCGATGGTGTTAAACTGGAGCGAAATTCCCGTCAAATAGTTTAAAAGCATCTCTCAGATTCTTGTGGCCGTCGCCATCCGCTCACATATTTGTGTAAATCTAAGTAAGTGCCTAAGTTCTCTAACTTCAGGCGTTTAGGAAATAACTTCTGTGACTTCAGGCTGGGGAGGACGCTTCAATGATGGATAATTGTGTAGAATGGTTGCGGAATGATGATGAATTTTGAGTTAAAGTTTGGTAACCTCTTTTGTATTGCACTCTTATCAATCAACTTAAATTAAGAAACTAAAGCTATGTTCAGAGAGATAGAATATGCTTTTTTGTACACAAACATGAGAATTTTTTTCTTGGGACATGTCCGCCACAGTATTCCTAAACCACTGCGACTCCTGAAAGCTAGGATCAACAGTGGCGACCACCAGAAAAGCGCTGAGACAATGAAGCTCGACAAAGTCACTGAGAAAAAAAAAATTACTGTCTTGGATCCCGCAGCGAAATTAATCAGAAAAACGGAGGTGTAGGAAAAACACAATTTCCACTTCCCTCAACAACATGAGATAATAAGATAATGGCTTTTGTGTAAATAGCTTCCACAACTAAGGACAGGGAGCGCGAACATTTGTTTTCATGAATGAACAAGTACGTATTTGCAAATGCAGCAGAATTGTTGACACAGTCTACCTCTATCTAAATCTTTTAGGGACCGCATGTATTTTAAATACGAGGAGGAGCTCGTGGCTAAATAATAACAGCCACTCTGGTCGATCTTTAGGTTAAGCCGTGCTTGCCTAGGTTGGTCTGTGGATGGGTGACCGCCCATTACATACCGAGTTTCCTCCGTGCCTCGGAAACCACGTTAAGCCGTTGGTCCCGGCTGTCATTTGTAGATCTTTGACAGTCGTTATAGGTAGTCAGTGGCCCAAAAAGTCTGACAACCAGTCTTACCAAGGGGTATCGTATTACTAATACTAACTGGGTTGTGGAGGTCAGATAGGCAGTCGCTCCATGTAAAATACTGGTATTCAGCTGCATCCGGTTAGACTGGAAGCCGACCCCAATATGTAGTTGGGAAAAGTCTAGGCAGATGATGATGTATTTTAAATATGAGGTCATAAATTTAAGGTCACTCAGCGAGCTATGGAACGGGCTATGCTTGGAGTCTCTCTGAGGGATCGCATCTGGAACGAGGTGATCCGACAGAGAACCAGAGTTGTCGACATAGCTCACAGAAAAAGTAAGCTGAAGTGGCAACGGGCCGGTCATATTAGCCGTAGAACCGATGACCGTTGGGGTAGACGTGTTCTTGAGTGGAGACCGCGAATCGGCAAACGTAAGGTAGGACGCCCTCAGGCTCGGTGGAGTGACGATCTTCGCAGGGTGGCTGGTAGCAACTGGATGAGAGAGTTGCTGAAAATCGAGTTGAATGGCGTGCGATTGATGAGGCCTATGTCCAGCAGTGGACTGCTATAGGCTGATGATGATGATGATGATGTATTTTAAACATATCATTTCTTCATTTGCGTGGTCGCAAGCGCGACTACTGAGCATGAGGTCCTGGGTTCGATTCCTGGGTCGGGCAAAGTGTTATTGGGTTTTCCATCAGTAGTAGCCACGGAGTCTTGATTTGTGCCCGGTTGATGGCTATAGGCTCGCCCCCTATTACAATAGGGGCTAGGTACACCTAGCCAAATCCTTTGAGAATTGCAGGCGTGATGTTATGTTCACAACCGATTAGAATTTTCAAACCCAATTTCAATTTTCGCCATTAATAATAAAATAAACAACACAAGAGTGCTTCCCAACCATTCATCCCTACCACTCCCCCAGTTCTCAAAGCTACAATATAAAAGTGCACAATAACCGCGCAACTTGCACCCAGCAAACGTCTGCCGACTCTTATCTCCTGGATATTTATGTGGCTCTCGGCCGCTCTCACTTTATCTAGATATCTAGCAGACAGCCGGGATAGTTTTGTAGTCTAGTCTACGTGGCGAGTACTTGGACATTGTAGTTGAGGATTATTTTTAAAAAGGGATGAGTGCAAAGAAATGTGTTATTGTAACACGTTTCTAAGTCTAAAGGGTGTAAATAGACCCTTAACATATCCGACAGGCACTTGTTCTCCCCGTCTTCATGATATTTTTTTTGTTCTAGACCATACCTGGGAACCTTCTAGTTACGAAGATATTGGGGGTCAAAGTTCCAACTTTTCACAAGTTTTTTTTTACCTATATACATGTTTTTTAATGTAAGATTTTACTTTACTTTACACATCTCCACAACCCCTGTACTATTCAATCGAGTACCCGTATCACGTGATTTTTAACCCCAAAAAAAAAAGTCCCAGCAATAATTTTTGCGTAAAGTTACTTAGTTTGATGTACAAAATGCTTAGTTGACGGCTATGTCAAGGGTCTGTTTACACCCTGTATACTAATATTATAAAATGGTAAAATTTGTTTGTAAGTTTGTATGTAGGGGCTAATCTTCGGAACTACTGATCCGATTTCGAAAATTCTTTCACTAATGGGAAGCTACATTATCCCCGAATGTTACAGGCATTAAAATGTTCTCTTTGGTTATTTTCCGTACTTAGTGGGAGCAAAGCCGTGAGCAAAAGTTAGTATTTTATAACCTCATAAGGTTGGACTTTGTAGACTAAACAAAGCATTCTCATCTTTGTATGTTTCAAAGAAACTCTTTAATAATTTGGATTACATAACACACAATATGTAACTACTTCACAAAACCACTAACCAAATCCACCCACTCAATTTCTTTAAGGTCCAAACTGTAAGGTTCATAATACAACACAAATATCGCCGCCACGGGACGTCGCCTTCGATTACCATTACCCCATTTCACCCCATTTGACTTTCAACTCGGAGTAAATAAGCATCTAATGCACTTTGTTTCAGTACTACCCCAGATCAGGAGACGGTATTTTAAAAAACTTTTTAAACGAACAAATTCACCAATCCTTTTTTTTTTCTTTTAAACCGACTTTAAAAAGGTTCTCGATTCGTCTGGTATTCTCTTTTGAGCATGTTTGCTGATTTTCGGGAACGTCGACATCGATTGAATGACTTCCCGCTTGAGAATACACAGAGTTGGGTTTCTACGTCTCAAGCTATGATACGTAGATTTGTATTCGAAAAAACCGGTCATCTTAAATCGAATTGTGTCGAGACTCGAGCCGACTCAAATGTGCTTTAGCGAGATTAATGACGAACGTATTTCACTAAACAAAATGGGTGTAGTTATCGCTGCAAGGTCGGCTTTGCTGTACAATAAATACTAATCATCTTCCTGTCGTTGTACCATTCTACTTTGGGTCGGCGCAGCACGTTTTCTTATTCCATTCTCCCCTGTCCGACGTCACGGCATCATTTACTCCTTTATCTTTCATATCATTCCTCACACAATCCATCCATATTTTCTTTGGTCTTCCTGTCTCTCTCCATCCATCAACATTTACATTCATCGCTCTAGGTACTGCTGAATCGAAAACCTAAGAAATGTGTAGCACCCAGACGTGCGTGATGCCCACAACCCTGGTTAGTTATTTTCCCTTGCCTAGAAACACAACATCTGACCCAAATATCTCCAGAAATCCATCCAAGTCGTAAATAAGCATACACCTATTCCATTTTCTTGTCGGACAGGTATATTTACGAAGATACGAAATAATTTATTGTTACTACGAGATGTTGATGGCATATTCATGTTGATTCATATTATTCGTCTGTGAGTCGGAGTACCAGGGATTCAGAAGTGAATGGGGATAAGATTAGCGGCTCCCGTCGCCTTTACGAGTCGTAGATTGAACAAACGTAGGATGTTTCTTACTGAAAATTGTTGAGAATGTGTGAAAGTATTTTGATGAAATGCTGACAATTTTGTTGGAACTTTTCGTGTTTTTTTATTTTAATTCATCTGATTTTTACCTACTTAGTCAAGAGCTTGTGTAGGTAATTGATTTTATCGAACCGTTACATACAAACAGAATAATTTATTGAAATATTTGCCAGTGTCCGTTGTCCTCTATTGGTCCGTACAAGTTTGCGCGAACTTTTATGCCTCAGACATCTCACTTTGCACAATTAATTCGTCACTTTCAAGCAGCCCTCAAGAAACAAAACACAATTTCTTCATAAAATATCAAATACCTCATTAACTCGAAAATCTCCTAATAAAGCTGAAATAACGACTGTTTACCGTAATCCAACACAATTATATACCCACAATTACGTTAAACACATCTCCGAGAAACATTATCATGGCGGCTAACGTTTACCTACGCGTTAACGTTACGGCGCGTCCGGACTAGCGGGTAACGTGATGTTAATGGCATTAATTGCTTCACTTCTCAGCTTTACAATAGGGTGGATGTTGAGGCGAAATTTAGAAGAGCTTCAGAACAGGATGAGGACGTAAGACCAGCTTTATATTTGCGTTTGACGCACGTAAGTAGGTACATAAATATTACGATTTGAACTTTGAACTGTAACTGCCAAGGTCCTAGATACAATATTTCTGTTATTTTCAAAGGTAGGTAGGAACTAACCTGCACAGAGATTTTAAACACAACACCTCGAAGAATCATATTTTTTTCTACGTAGGCAACCAAAATGCTTTCGACTATACAGTGTGTAAGAGACAGCCCTCCACAAACGGACAGGGTGCATTTATCTCCTTATTTTGAATCATATTCCACCGGAATTTTTCTACGGATTTTTTTTTTCAGTTACTATTCCTTTATTCAATGTTTCAATTTATGATATTAATAATACGTCTAAAATCGTAAATTCAACAAAGGATGTTGAAATACTCTTCCTGCCTAGCTACAGAGTTCATCGAACGCTGTCGTCGCGCTTGCCGTTCGCTACGTGCGTTTTGCCGGTAACGATAAATTCCTGAAATCATTTCTTCTCAATTTTTAGTGCACGCCACAAAATTACAGGGTGATTTTGTGGTGTGCACTAAAAAAAACATTGTGATACTAATTTATCATTATTTTCAGCGTCGTACAACTGCAGGGCAAATGCATCCCTTTTTCCTTTCCAATCTACTATTTTTTGACATATATTATCTTATCTTACCTACTGTTGATAAATTTATATATCTGCTGCGTCATTTGATTCGACCAACAAGCGTTTTACAGAACACCGACACAATCCCTAAACAACGCTACGCTGCCGGCGCGTAAACGCAGCTTAGCAGCAAAGTTTAGTCGCATTAAACGCTCGCTAAACCACGATCACTGTAACTAAACCACAAAGCGAGTCCGGTACAATTGCCGGCGTGATTATATTATTGTTTGCACTTCGCATTGTCTTGTTGTGATGGTAAACTGAATTAATTTCATATCCTTTGCGAGTCCCTCATTGAATCAAAGCTGCGTTTATGGATATACTTGTTTTTACTCCTCTTTTTATTCCCTGTAATGTATCGCACACTTTTATTAAGTAAGGGACTTTCTGCATTTTATATAATACTTACGACTCGACCTTTAATTATCTCACGGCTCAATAATTTAACTATACTTTTCTACATCATCATCATTTGCCCAGCCTTTTACCAATTTTTGACGGCACGGTCGGCGCAGTGGCTAAGCAATTGACTGCTGTGCTTCGTGTCGGGGGTTCGATTCCCGCACGGAACAAATATTTGTATGGCCTACAGATAGTTGGTCCGGGTCTGGCTGTTTGTGTATGTGAGTTTAAGTGTTTGTAAACGCACCCAAGATACAGGAGAAATTCGTAGTGTGGGGCAACGTATTTTTTTGTTTAAAAGCTGTGTTGGAATCAGCTGCCAATGTAACCGGATGCAGCTGAATACCAGTATTTTACATGGAGCGACTGCATATCTAGCATCCACAACTCAGTTAGTCCTGGGCAATACCCCTTGGTCAGACTGGTTGTCGGACTTTCGGACCATTGACTACCGTAACGACTGTCAAAGATCTACAAATGACAGCCGGGGCCAACGGTTTAACGTCTTAATGTTGACTAAATTTCCCACATGTTTGAGTTATGTACGAACTAAAGTTGGTATAATTCCCTATATCTACCCTAATGATGCCGTGACGTCTGACAGGGGACAATGGAAAAAGAAAACGTGTTGCGCCGACCCCAAATAGAATGGTACAACGGCTGGAATATGGTGATATATCTACACCACTGGTTATATTTTAAACTAGCAAGATGTAGACTAAATCAAGATTAATTAAATCTCTTCGCAATAATAACTGTTATTACAAGAATTCGACCTTATTGAGTTTACCGGGAAAATAATTTGTTAAATTTAGCAAGTTATGGCGATAAAGATAGATCGACACGATAGCACAAACAACATATGTGTGTGTAATTACTAGACTGAGCACTACTTATGGTCACATTGCTGTAATTTGTATAATTATAATGAACTTAAAAAAAAAAAAAAAATTTTACATTACAAACTAAATCCCTGTATTTTCATTTAACTCCTGGAGGCAAATTAATCTGCTGTTTTGGTTGTCCAGAGCAACATAAGATGAGCAGTAATAGTAGTTAAATATAACAAAATGTAAAGTATACTTTACATTTTGCTGAGGCACTATGCTAGATTTGTACATACATAAGCCAGCAAAAGTGACTCACCAGTTTCTAGACAATAACAAATGAATCTGATAATTGAAGAGAAACAGTCGAATCACACTAGACATAAATAAAAACAATCAGCAAATAGAAATTGAAGAATCAAAACTGATAGAAACAAGGTGAACGTCTGAAAGACACGGCGAGTCTAAATATGTCAAAATAAAACACAAAACATACACATTCCTGAAGAAAATGAATTGCTGGAATCGATTGTAATTAGCTCGCACACAGCATTAATCTATTTCTAATTATAGGTGAGTTATAATTAGGAATTTATCTGAATTGCGACGGACTGGGAGAATTTATAGTGGGGGCATATAAATCTATTTTTGGGGATTTGTATATTTTTTACAATTATATTTAACATTATTTACTAACCATTCTCCAGACCTAAAATAAGAATAAAAATATGTACTTACATGTATAAAAAGTAGAAAAGAATTAAACGGCGTCAAAAAGTTCGTCCACGTCAGTGTCAACGTGGGTAATGCCTAGAAGGCTGACAGCATTACCACGCTGGATGGCAATGCTTACACTTTGGCCAATAAATAGACCAGCCCTCTGAACGCGAGAAGAGTCGACCAACCACTTGGCGTTGTCTCGAAATTGGCACCCCATAACCCCAGTGTTTCAACCCCGAACCATTCAAGCACATAGTTACCAATTATACAAATTCTCACCTTTTTAGGGCATTTAAAAAATGGTTTGTACCATAAATAAAGACAACTTTCTTTTTCATCGGGCAACAAACATGTGGTGTTTATATAAACTGGATATAAAAACAAAAACCACGTTACTACCAATTAGGTATTTATTTAAATGCCACAGTATAACATTCAATAACAATTAAACTATTTTATCAAATATATTTCACAACTACCTGCCCACATTCCACCAAAATTCAACAAGCAGAATAGAAACCACTATTTACGATAAACAATGCAAACACACGCAGACCAGTCCTCGATACATAGTCAAACCACAAATTGCATTTGGCCTACGTAAGTCCACGTTCACACAATTCGGCGCGACCGCCTATTATCCCGCATCGCGCGGGATTCGCGTTTTTGTGATCAAAGCTTTAGCGTAAGGCCACGAAGTACATACTCAAAAGAAGGTGCAACGCCCTTCTCTGCGTCAACGACTGCGGAAAAAACAAATGAAAGAAATTGCTTAGTGCTAACGTGCACACGGCGCACTTTGCGCTTTCGCAGGAAGATGTGACAGACGCGCGGGTCGCTTAACGCTAGTAGCATCGACTGAAGTCGTGGACGAGGTGTTAGCCATAGCCCGCCGTGTCTATCACAGGTACGCATCTCTTTAACAGCACCTAACAGATAGCCAAGTGAAATTTTTTATCTCACTTATACTATCCTACTTAATTATACATGTTTGCAACTCTTTCATGAAAAAACTGCTGATCGAATTTAAAAGAAATTAGGCTAACTTAGGATAACTAGAAATTAGGATAACTTGGATTCACACATAGGCTACTTTTTATCTCGGTAATACGATCCAGCAGGACAATTACCGAAAGTTTAGACAGGTGAAGCCGTGGACACAAGCTAGTTCAAAGTATTCGTAAATTCTTTTGGCCTTTTTTACGCGAGTCGCACTCACGCTTGGCCAATTTGTCCAACCTGTGTTTTACAGAATTTACTTAAATAAACTCGAATTGCTCTTTGACTCCGATATATTTTCCAGGAATATGTTCGGCTGGATTGTTCTGATTGAAGCCATTGAAATGATAATAATTCGTTATTGAATTGCGAAATTCTGGAAAAAGGACAATGGAACATAAATTAGTCGAACGGAATGGGCGATCATACTGAAAACACATGAAAATATCACACAGCGTTTAATGATAAATCAACGAGTATTTATTTAACTCTTATTGACCGTTCATAATATGAAAAGTTTTGCTCGGGCATTTTCTTTTCTTTTTTTTTAATTTGGTTGAGTTCAATGAAGCAAAGGTTACAGGAGCGCTACTGTTAAGCACAGTAAAATGAGAGTAAAAAATAACACATGACATAACATCACGCCTGCAATCCCCGACGTGTTAGGCAGAGGTGTACCTAATGCACCCACATTTCAACAGTTATGTTTAAGTCTCATGTAATAGTGGACGTTCCTATTTCCATCAACCGGGCACAAATCCGGGAGAAATTCCGGATGGAAAAACCCAATAATAGTTTTCCCGACCCGGGAATCGAACCCAGAACCTCACGCGTAGTAGTCCCTCGACCGACGAGGCAGTCGAGGCAGTAAAAAAAAAGGACCGGATTTTAAAAGTGACTATCACACAAGTATGACAGAAAGCAGGCTCCACAAAGCAAAATCTTTTCTAAAACTGGATGTGGTCATATTTACGGACTGATCACATTGCGGATTTTTGATGTGGTGTAGTACTCTAACGTTTGTTGAACTAGAAGTCATTTAATCCTTGTAAGAAATTGCGTAGATTGGCATCATAAAAATAAATGCAAGAACTAGATTAGAACAGCTAACTGTTGGAACCATTTTACAAAGTTATTCAAGATAGAAAGTAAAAGATAGATAGTATACATAAGTCGGGAATGTCAGGAATTATTCCGTTAGGCTCTTACATCATGTGGGCAGACGGTGGGTTTCGTGCTATGAAAACACACTGGGTGCGATACACTGTTTCTAGCAAAACTAACGAATTACTTGAGATCGCAATCCGACACTGAATGTCGTCCTCTCCTCGAGCTGGACATCAGGGCTCCGTACAAGCACGCAGTGTTGTCTGTAGACTTGTAAGTAAGTCGCTTAATGGCACCACGGTACACTGGCACGCTTTTCAATTCATTTTATGTCCGTACTATTGACCAGATCCGACATATATATGAAAGGTTTCTGCCCGACTTGCCTCATTTTGAAAATCCACCCTGTATAACTATATTAATTGCTTCGTTAGTCTTGTGGCCGCAAAGATTGCTGAGCATGCGGTCCTGAGTTCGATTCCCAGGTCGGGCAGTGTTACTGGGTTTTCCATCTGTAATTTTTCAGTAGCAGCCACGGAGTCTGGATTTGTGCCCGGTAGATGGCAATAGGCTCGCCCCCTATTACATGGGACTGAAAAACGGACCCACATTTCGCGTGGGTGTACTATTAGGTACACCTCTGCCTAACCCTTCGGGGATTACAGGCGTGATGTATGTGTATTACGCACATATTGTAGATCGGTACTAGAGTTACGACCAAGTTCCGGGTCAACCTTTTACGTCACTAACCCATAGGTAAGCTATCCACTAGATTGCATATCTTGCCAATGGCTTGTAAATGCTAAACAGTAGGTCGACACGCCGCAGCGATAATTCTGATTGGTTTAGCCTATAGGTGGTAAGTATCACATACCTGCATATACACAATGTAAACAAACCCTTCCCGAAGCCGTCAACCAAGCATTCTGTACAGCAAACTAAGTAACTTTTCGCAAAAAATATTGCTGGGAAACGACTTTTTTTTTTTTGGGGTGAAAAATCACGTTTTACGGTAAGACTCGATGGAACGCACTCAAAGCATTGTGCTGATGGATGGATTGAATAGTACGGGGGTCGTGGAGACGTTTAAAGTAAAAATCTTACATTAAAAATATTTATATAAAAAAACTTGTGAAAAAGTTGGAACTTTGACCCCCAATATCACTGTAACTAGACGGGTCCCAGGTATGGTCTTGAACAAAAAAATTATTGCAAAGACGGGAAGAACAAGGGGTCTATTTACACCCTTTATCCTATACATAGGTAGATGTCGCTCCCCGCCTTATTACTGCTGCATCCGTAGCTTACTAGCTTGATCATAGTGTTCTATTCTATTTTTATTAAGCTGTAAAATATTGGTGAGTTGTTAAATCCGTGGCTGACTTAGTAAATAAGATAGTTAGTGATTAGATGTATTAAATAAATCAATGAGACAAGTAAAAATATTGTGACTCTTTACTGGACTCTTTCTTAGAAAAATTTGGTTAGCGTTGTAATAAAGACGAATTAGTTTATTAGAAGCCTTCTTATTTACCCGTTGTTGCTTACTTATAAAATCAGAGGTAGGATTCCGTGGACAAAATTGTGGCTTGTCTGTTAATTTCCTATTTTCATTTAGGGCAGTTATGTCACCGCAATTCTGCTAGTGTACTATGTCTGTCATGTCGTAGAATCGGAAAAAATGATTGGAAAATTGACATATTTTAGAATACTGCTACTGCGTGCTAAATGTCACTTTTTTGTCTTTATACCTTGAGACAGAAGTCGCCATGTCACTGATGTGGACTATCAATTTAATCTTTTGAATTGCAGGCAGGCCTGTGCAAAAGAAAGTTAAGGCGATTGGTGAAAAATAAAAATGAGGCTGCTCTTGGCCTCTATCACGTCTCATAATATTGTATGTTATCTATTTTTATATTACATCCTTCACATTCACCAATAAATTCTAACGTTTCCAATTAACGCCTAAACTGTGGTGTTAACATACAAATTAACTACAGCACTACTGCACAAAATACATATAATTGAGAAGCTCCCTAGTAAACTCGTCGGTGACTTGTCAATACGGAAAAGTAAACAAGCTGTCGTGAGCAAACCACTAGTTTTCCGAACTAGTTTGCGCTAGTCTGGTGTCGTAGATGTTCGTCTTATTTAATTACTCCTTATAAACGATTAAGATAGTAATTAGAATTGATTTTGAGTGTAAATAGTTAGTAGAAGGACTAAAAGGTGGACGATTTTGGGTGTAAGTAGTTGGTAGGACTAAAAGGTAGACGATTTTGGGTGTAAGTAGTTGGTAGGACTAAAAGGTAGACGATTTTGGGTGTAAGTAGTTGGTAGGACTAAAAGGTAGACGATTTTGGGTGTAAGTAGTTGGTAGGACTAAAAGGTAGACGATTTTGGGTGTAAGTAGTTGGTAGGACTAAAAGGTAGACGATTTTGGGTGTAAGTAGTTGGTAGGACTAAAAGGTAGACGATTTTGGGTGTAAGTAGTTGGTAGGACTAAAAGGTAGACGATTTTGGGTGTAAGTAGTTGGTAGGACTAAAAGGTAGACGATTTTGGGTGTAAGTAGTTGGTAGGACTAAAAGGTAGACGATTTTGGGTGTAAGTAGTTGGTAGGACTAAAAGGTAGACGATTTTGGGTTTAAATAGTTGGTAGAAGGACTAGAAGGTGGAATAAAAAGTTGTGTGGTGATCGGTTATCGTGGTATAGACATGTGATGCGGAGGAATGAGGAAAATCTAGTGAGGAAATATGTTGAGTATGAATGTAGATGGCTATAAGAGTAGAGGAAGACGATGGATGGACTGTGTGAAGGGTGATATGGCTAGAAAGGAGGTGACTGCTTAGATGACGAGTAGTAGAGAAGTATGGACGAAGAAGACATGCTGCGCCGACCCCAAATAAATTAGGATAAGTGCTGGAGAATGATGATGAAGGACTAGAAGGTGGATAGGAGGTTTGTTTTGGCTATTGGTTGGTGAAAAAACCGTCGTTTCTCCCGAAAGGTGTTACCGCGAGTAGTAGACGGAACTTTGGAAGACAGATTTGTTTCATCAACGGAACAACTGTTCGAAAGACCCATGGTATCTGCTCCGCAGTTTTGCGGAGATATTGCTGACTTTAAATACGAAGGAACTTCATAGGTACCGAATGTACCAAAAACTATACAAATTACGATTTCATGAATTATCTGTGTAAATAAATGCGCTGTAACAGCGCTTTCAATACAAAAAAAAAATGATAATTCACCGAAACGAGACAGATTTTTTTCCACTTAACAAAGAAAAAATCACAAAACTAACTGCGACCCATCACTCAGCCCTTGATCAGGCAATAACAGTTACAATGATAGCCCCATAGCCCACACCCTGTCGATTTGTCGGCTATCAACGTCTAATGTCATAGCTGGGCTATATCTTCATAGTTTCCTTATAGCTATTTCGGCTATTCAACTTTTTGTCACGAAAACTTTTATTATTAAGACTGCTCTTGTCATAGATGTGGCGAAATGTGGTGGCAACTGTTTTTTGTTTTATATGGTTTCGTATGACACTTACTTTTATGATCGGCCAGTAAATGGACCAGAGCTAAACATCGTTCTGCGTGATTTAATTCATACATAATATATTATCCCAATATTAGTGGCCTAAAACTACAGTAATACACTCTAAATAAGTTGTAACTTCAGTGACAGTGTTATCAAGGCTAGAAGCTGCAAATACGCGTTGAAGGTGATAACAGTGCATTTCGCTTAACAACACAACAACACCATTAAAACAGGTTTGGCTGTAAATTATTAAAAACGATAAGTCTGCGCACGGAATACTGGGTCATACTAACAACAATCATCAACAAGACACAGTCGTAGATGTTTTTTTCATTTTTGTTTTATAACGTACACAAAGAACAGATGACTCATTAACGGTGCATTTAAACGAAATGACAAACCATTGACCAATCTGGACCAATCACACAAAGTTGACAGTGACTTGTCATAAGAATCTACGTTCGGAAACCTGACTTGACTGTATTGAATACCAGCTTTTTGAGACGACGTTCCATTACACGAAGATTTATAAAATTTAGAATATTGATATTGTTATCGAGGTATAAAATGGAGGTATGCAACAATATAACATATCGTAAAATTCAAAGAACCAGTTCATTGAATGATATCAGCAGAGACAGTTCAACACTATTCGATGCGACCATGACCAGTTTGCCAAACACTTCATTAAATACTAGTCAAACTGTAATGGACTTAAACGAAAAAGTTAAGCAACTATCGGACGATTTGTTAATAGCTCACCAAGAAATTGAGAACCTTAATTCTGAAAACTTTCGTTTAAAATCAGACCTTCAGAAATATTTTAAAGTTATAGATGCATATAAAACTATAAATCTAATAGACAAAAATAAGGCTACACCTCGATCTGGCCAAAAAAGTAAAATTAAACAGAAGACTGACAGAACACCGAGACTAAAGAAAGTTCCATATGACGATGAAAAGGCTACGCCCGTAAAAATACAATGTAATCAGACTTCAAGGGCGGATTCAAATTCAATAAAAAACATTCAAAAAAGTCACGACACTGCAGTAGTAAACAAAAACAGTCCTAATATAAAAAATAACATAGTCGCAAGTCCTAACCCTAATACTAAGAAAAGATGCAAAATATGTATTTTGAGTACAGATAACAGTAATAAAATTCTGAGCATTGCAGAAGATTCCTTTAATGGATCGGAAATCTATCACCACATAACACCTCATGGGAATGTAAGCGTATTGCTTAAAGGATTAAAAGACAAAGTATCAGACTTTACGTTAGAAGACTATTGCATAATCATGTTAGGGGAAGACGATTTCAGAACAACTAATAGCTACTTTGACATTATTATACATATCAGACAAGTACTACAGGAAATCAACCATACAAACTTTATTTTGTGCGCTCCAACATATAAATGTGAGAATTACACTAATTTATACAATTCAAGAGTGGAGACATTTAATAACTTACTTTTCTTGGACATACTGACGCACGAATACGCATATCTAATAGACAGCAATAAAAATCTCACCTACGACTACACTGAGTATAACAGACGGACTGGCGCAATAAATAATACTGGAATAAAAATAATTTTTAAGGATATAATTAATTTAATTGATGACATAAAATATAATAACCGGATGATATCGACCGAAATGAACTGTAGTACGGATAATCTGTCACGTGGTGAACTTTTTCGTCACTAAACATCTCCATGTAATGCACCAGAACATAGCAGGTCTCTTGAACAAGGCAGATGCGTTTACAGTTTGTCTGACTGAACTTGAAGAAAAAAATATACAAGTGGATGTAGTATGCGTTACAGAACATTTTATGATGGAAGGCTATGAAAACCAGCTGAACATTCCAAACTATTGCTTAGCAGCTCATTACAGTAGGAAAGATGTTAAGAGAGGTGGAACTTGTATCCTAATTAGAAATGGACACGAATGGAAAGAGCAAGTAAAAATCTCAAACATGTCAATAACAGGGACATTTGAATGCTGTGCCATTGAGCTCACCAAGTACAAAACTGCCGTTGTATGTGTGTACAGAATTCCAAATGCGAACAATATCCATAGTTTCTTTAATCAATTAGAAATAGTCTTACATGAATTATCAAAGAATGCCTATAAAAATATTGTCATAGCAGGCGATTTCAATATAGACATATTAAAAAGGAATTACCAGGCGATGGAATTAGAGTGCCTTCTACTTAGCTTCAACCTAAAACTAGCAATAAATCAACCAACTCGAATGGAAAGTCAGACATGTATCGATAATTTTGCGCATAATTATAACAAACGGTGTAAATCGGAAGTCTTAGAGTTTGCCCTTTCAGACCACACAGCCCAGATTTTAAAATGCCCGGTAAATAAAACATGTACAATCGATAAATACAGTGTTTTTAGACATAACTACAGCATTGAAAATATATCTAAATTTAAATATTGTATGAGCAAAATGTATTACTCCGAAATATATGAGACGGATGACCCGAACATTGCGTACAACAAATTTCATGAAATATTCTCTTTCTTCTACAACCTCTGTTTTCCTAAGACTAGGGTTACAATAAATGTAATTACAAAGCCAAGGTGGATATCTAAAGGTATTAGATCTTGTAGTAAAAAAAAACGGCAACTTCTGTGGACCTACAGATTAAAATCAAATGAATTAAATAGAACTCGCTTTAAAGAATACTCTAAGCTTTTCAGAAAAATCATGACGCTGACACAGCGTTCACAAAATAACTATAAAATCAAAACATCACACAACAAATGTAAAACCGCCTGGCAAATAATAAATCAAAGAAAATTTAATGTGCCTAAAAATTATATTTTGAAAATTAAAATCAATAACGACACAATTACGGATGCGAAACAAATTGCTAATCAATTTAATGACTTTTTTATTAACAAAATACAAGCCATCCAGTCAAGTTATAAAACTACACGGCCTGTCTTAAACAACAAAAACTCGATGTTTATGGCACCCTGCACACCACAACAGGTGCAGACAATCATTATGTCCTTAAAAAACACAAATAGTGTAGGGTATGATGGCATATCAACCAAGGTAATAAAAGCTGTAGCACCTGAAATATGCGACCATTTGTCTCATATTATAAATATGTGTATCGTAGCCGGCACGTTTCCTGATGCACTAAAGATAGCGATAATTAAGCCATTATTTAAAAAAGACGATAGGGAGCAAATGGAATTCTACAGGCCTATTTCTCTGATTCCTATCTTCTCGAAAATATTTGAGAAATTCATTCAAACGGAATTAAACGGTTACATTGAAAAAAATAATATATTATGTAACGAGCAAAAGGGATTTCGCGAAAAAAAGACTATAAATATGGCGATCTACGACTTTTTATACACCGTATTGACAAAAATGGACAAAAAAACACCTGTATGCTCTATATTCTGCGATATGACACAAGCATTTGACTACGTAAATCATGACATTTTAATAAGAAAACTTGAAGCCTATGGTATACGAGGTAAGGTTCTTAATTTAATTAAATCCTACATGACTAATAGAAAACAAAAGACAGAAATCACGAGAATTAATACAACCACTAAAAAGGAAGAGATATACCTATCAGAGGAACGTCAAACAACTTTTGGTGTTCCACAAGGTAGTGTATTGGGACCTCCACTTTTTATACTATATATTAATGACTTGCCAAAAATAATTACGCATCCTATGACTTTATTTGCAGATGATAGCACGGTGACCATTTGTAGTAATAGCAATGACATGATCCAATATAAATTTGACATTCACAATACCTTGACATCTATAATAGAATGGTTAAACAATAATAATTTAAAGATTAATTTAGATAAAACAAAAATCACACATTTTAGCCAACGACTGATTGTGGAAAATATGGACATAAATATAGATAATAAAATTGTTAAAAGTGTAAATACTGCTAAGTTCCTTGGACTAATAATTGACAAAAGGCTTGACTGGAAATCTCAAATCGAGAACCTTTGTAAAAAAATCGGTAGTTCTGCATTTGCACTGCACTCTCTAGCTGCAGTTGTAAATGTAGATACCTTGCTTGCGGCTTACCATGGCTTAGCTGCGTCTCACCTAAGATACGGCATCATATTCTGGGGAAATTCTACCGACGCCAACACGGCATTTAAGGCCCAAAAGAGATGCATTAGATCTATGTTTGGGTTAAAAACGATTGATACATGTAAGCCGTATTTTAAAAAGTACAAGCTATTGACTCTTCCTTGTCTGTATATCCTCGAAACTGCAATGTTCGTTAAAACAAACCCCAAACTATTTCCACGTTTACAGGACGTGGTACCGCGTAACAGACGGGATATGACCATTCTTCGAGTCTATCCCGCAAAAACGGCACTCATGCGCAAAAGTATCGTCTGTATGGCGCCTACTATATTTAACAAATTGCCTAAATGCTGGAAGGAGCTGAATGGTAAGGCATTCAAACGCCAATTAAAAATTTTTCTTTCGCAAAAGGCGTATTATAGTATCTCCGAATTTCTAGCCGAAAAAGATTTTTCTGTTTGACTTAATATATTATTTTATCGTTTCTTGACACTAATACTAAATTTATATGAATATGGAATTTTGACATTATCACATTAGAATTGTTTTTATTTTTTATTTTTAAGATTGTTAAATTATAAACTTTGCATGTGCCTATTCTAAGTAATTTTTAAATCATTTCTTATTGTTAATTTATCTATTTTTTTTCTCTCAATGTTATGGAAATATTTGTACGCCGTTACTTACGGCTAAACATTCTGGACTAAACCAATGTAACATCTTGCATGCTCTTGTATGTAAACAATGTTTAAACAAATAAAGAAATCTTATCTTATCTTATCTTATCTTATCTAGCTTTTCAATAGTCGATATGTTACGGGTAATGCTAGAAGCTGAAGTAAACCGAGGTTTACCCGGGTAAACTTAGTGTTACTCAAGCTTTTTGAGTAAACTCCGTGTAATGACTAAAATAAATTTAAATTTAGAGGTCTAGCTTTCTTATACTGGCGATTTGACGCAACCAACTTGGATGTATCGCTCGCTATGCTCGCTCGGCTCGCGCGCGTTTGGTCACAGTTCTAACCTAACCTGACGCATTTGGTCGGTGTGCCCTAGCAATAAAAAGGATACACAAGGAAGATAATCACTGCTACCAGCCGTACCTAGGTAAAGCCGGCTAGAACTAAGTGTCGAACTTTACCCAAAAAGCTTGGGTAATACTTAGTTTACCAGGGTAAATATAGGTTTACTTCTTTTAGCATTATCCGTAACGGAGGTATTATGTAGTTGAGAGTAAAGGGTTTTCAATATCATAAAATTATACCATACGGTAAATATGACACCAGATTTTAGTGACAGAAATCACGCACTTTCCCATAAGTATGATCTATTTTTTGTTTCTTGTTTTATATCGATTTAATCAGATTTTTGTTTCACGGTTCAAATAAACGTGAAATCATAAAATTGTAACAGTCTGATGTCTGTATATTGAAGATATTGAAAAAAAATATATATATGGGGGGTGTTTATTACAGCAACAGAAGCCAAAACAACAGTTCTTAGAATGTTTGTATGTCTGTCTTCCTGTCTGTATGTTTGTAGGCGCATCACGCAAAAACTACTGCATGGATTTGAACGCAGTTTTCACCGCTCTACTGCTAGATGCTTAACTTAAAATATAGGCTACATGAGATATAGTTTTGGACCCGATAGGTGGCGCTGTGCGAAGCAAGGGCGGATCGCTAGTTAAAACTAAAGATAAAAGCATCATCAAATAAGAAGGTCAGTAAAACCTTCTCACGACCATAGCCCTGTAATTAAATTGTGCCTAAAAACTTCGGTATTTAAGTGAATGAAAAGGAAAATATTTTACAGCCAATCATATTCTCGTCATATTATATCCGGGACATAATTTTATCCTTTGTAACAACGTTAAGGTCCGTCAGACGTGAGGTGAATACAAACGTGACTCAGCAGAATATTCTCATGATGACACCACTTATTTTATTCATCGTCACGAATATCGCTGCCATGAATGGGCTTTTATTTTTAACTACCTACTTATTTTCATATTTAATATTTTATAGATAAATATAGGAGCTTCGACGCGTACTGTTATCACGAATTCAGTAGGTACATGATTCTAGAACTAGACCACTTCGTTGGTCTAGTGGTCGCAAGCGCGGCTGCTAAGCATGAGGTACTGGGTTCGACTCCCGGGTCGGGCAAAGTGTGATTGAGTTTTTCCATCAAGAATTTCGTAGCGGTTACGGAGTCTAGATTTGTGCCCGGTTGACGCAAAAGGCTCGCCCCCTAATACATGGGACTTTAACATAACTGGCGAAATGTGGGTGTACTGTTAGGTACACCTCTGCCTAACCCTTCGGGGATAACAGGCGTAATGTTATGATGTTTATGATTTTAGAAAATCTTGAAACAAGCATCGTAGAAAATTCTAGAAGTTTATTTTAAAAAATCTGCATCATACAGAACTGCAACACCTATTGTTTTCTAATAACCGTTGAAATATGTCATCACCCTCCAGCGTGCGCTTCTAGAATCATGCCAAATTCATGGTAATAGTTAGCACACATACACACAGCCTGTGTAGTGTAAAACACACAATTACCAAACACAACTACGAATAATGGAACGTCTCATTTACACCAACAAACATAAATTAATTTTCCTACACAAGAACATAGCTTGTATTTCATCATTAAAATAACTTCGAACTTAAATTAAAATGGCAGCAGGTAAATCACTTCAAAATCGTTGGCCATTTCGGTGGGATAATTCCATTATTAAACTTTTCTGTCGATAATTAAATCCTCATCAGATTTCGTGTCACATTCACATGTTTTGTGCTGAGGTGAAAAGTTGGAACGCAATGTATTGTGCTGTATGGTTCCATTGACGCGTGGCCATAGGCGGAACTAACGCCGCCATCTTGTATTTACAATACAATTTCAGAGATGTTTACCAACACCACCCATCTGATAAGACTATTCAACCGCAAAACGAACCATGCTGCACTGTATTTAAAATGTAAAAATCAATGTCCGTTCGTCTGTTCGAAACCTATAGATTCCTAAACTACTGAACTGATTCGATTTTGATGAAATTTTGCACAGTTGTTCTACGCCAGGGAAAATTAAAAAAAGCATTGCAACGCATGCTTAGTTAGTAGGGCACAGCTAGTTTCAAATAAAAAGTAACCAACATATTGTAACGTTTAAAAATCCAGGAAAATTCACTGGCACCATAGACAGTGCCCCATTTTTCACCGGACGCCGTACAAAGGTTGTAAAGGGCTAATTGTGAAGTTTCAGCCACGCCACGTCGAACCCCGGCGGAGCACGAAAACTGTGGGCTCGAAACAAAAGAGCGATTACCGATACAAAGCCGAGGATAGTACGCAGTCATCGCGCTCCCTCGCAACGAAAAACAACCTGTTTTTAACGACGCACTTAATTACTGGAGTTTTAATCAAGTTCTGCGGATCCATAAAAATGGGGGGAATGGGGAACGGTTTCGACGTTAAAAATAAGACGTTTAATTTTTGGATTTGGGGTACGGGGTTCAGAGCTAATTTCTTAGGAGGGTCGTTACTTTCGGCAGGTCCTTGACTAAAAATAGACTATTTCCGTCTTGTTTGTTAATGAAGTGACGAAAACGTATTATGTGTTGTTTTACAAATGACTTTTACTGATACTGATACTGTTAGCCTGTGTAATCCCACAGCTGGGCAAAGGCATCTCCCCATGACATCCAAATTCTTCGATCTAGGGCAATATGGACCACTGGTCGTTGGTTTTGTTCAGTTCGTCCCGCCATCTCCTGCGAGGTCTACCGCGACGCCTTCTGGCTGTATCAGGGCTCCACATCGTGGTTATTTGAGCCCACAGCTCATCGGGCATGCACAAATGACGTTAACTTGATCTTATTTCTGAAGATGAATCTAAAACTGGCACGCCAGTATTTACTATACGTGTTGAGGCAGTATCCCAGAAACAAGTTTAATAAAATTTCTAAATCATCATCTTACTTTCAGTCAGAGATGAAATATTTAAATCGTTTTATTGTCCACTTACCTTAAAAGTCATCTACCAAGGAAAGATAGATACAATTTTCAGTATGAATGAGCGAGACAATTCTTAGTATTCAAATGCCATTGTCAACGAGACAAAAACATGTTTTGACGCAGTAGAACGGATCAAACGATGTAAACATTTGTCATAAACCTCTGATGACCTTAAAGTTCTTGCATATATGTGGTTCTTGCGGTTCTTGCTATAATGTAGGTTGCCACAAGCAACATACTTGACAACGAATACCTAGAACAACTACCACGAAGATTAATATTCTAGAAGATAAGTTACAGATTCTCACGCCAATCTATACCAACATAGATCCTCCTTGACTTGCTGTCAGGTAATATCTAACTCCATTCAAACACCAGACAATGGAACTGGGTCGTACTTTATCTCCGTCTAAGTTCTATCTAATGTCAAATCGCTATTATGTTGGATCAAAGGGTGCTGCCTAATTGAACACGACGTCCGGGGAACGTCTTCAGCACGACTAAAATGTTGAAATGCCAGTTAGTTTGTAGGTAAATGATGTAGTAAATAAATTAAACTGAAAATTGAGGGTAGCGGGTATTTTTTTGGACTTAAGCGCGGCTTTTGACACTATTGACCATAAACTACTGATCACAAAAATGGAGCACTGTGGCGTAAGAGGTAAAGCCTTACAGCTTTTCTCCTCATATCTTAATAATAGAAAAATGTTTGTCGAACTTGATTATACACAACCAAACGGGTATAAAAACAACTATAGGTCATCTATGATAAACATTACAGCCGGAGTGCCTCAAGGATCAATTTTGGGTCCTTTATTATACATATTATTCACTAATGATCTAATCAATTTCTTACGTAAACTTTTGCCAGACATACAACTTGTAGTGTTTGCGGATGACACTAATGCTATAGTTGCAGTTAATGATATCCATGACCTTTCTGTTAAGGTAAATGCAGCTCTGGAGACTTTCCATTCTTGGTTTAATGCAAATATGCTTCTTATAAATAAGTCTAAAACCAATATTATCTTATTCAAAACTACTGCGCGTAGCAAGGATATTATGGACATTGAGCTAGATAAAGTTAAAATTGAGCTTGTCGGGGAAGTTAGTTTTTGGGAATTTATATTGATGATTTGTTAAATTGGAAGAAAGAATTAGCAGCTTTGGACGAATCAATATCATCTGCTTGCTATGCCTTAAGAACTCTTAGGGATGAAGTGAGCATAAAATATCTAAAAATGGTATATTATGCGCTGATTGAGTCCAAACTTAGGTATAGCATACAGTTTTGGGGAAACAGCTACCACTACAACTGGCACAGGGCTTTCATTCTCCAGAAAAGAGCGATCCGAACTATTGTCCGCATCGCTCAACAAGACACCTGTCGTCCGTACTTCAAAGAACTTGGTATACTAACAGTGCCTAGCCTTTATGTTGTGGTACTGTTAAACACCTTTAAAAAATATATTTATGACTATGAAACAGACTAGGGCAGGCTGGTAAGAGAAAAAACCCGTAGAAAAGACCTTGCGAACAAAATCACCCCAGCTCTTGGAATAGTGAAGCATAGTCCACAGTATCAGGCAGTCATAATATTTAATAAATTACCGGTAGAGCTAAAAAGCATACTGTACACAGGCTCATTCAAGGGAACGCTCAAGGCATTTCTATTGGAAAGATGCCTATATTCAATAGATGAAATGTAAATGATGAATTTGAGTTCAAATTGTATGATTTTGTTTTTTTTTTTCTTTTTTTGTAATTTAATTTATGATAGTGATGTGACGTTTGATGAATTTGAATTTAAATTGTAGTTATGATCTTTTTTTTTTTTTTTTTTTTTTAACATTGTTGATTATTTATTATTTTATATGACATGTTTTTAAATATTTTAATGAATTTATTATGCTGGCATTGTTTTATTATTGTTTTTTTTTTATTATTTATTTTGTGATAGTAATGGTGTGTTTCTGTTTGTAATTAATCAATTTATGTTTTTTTTTGCTTTTTAACAATATTTTTTTTTAAATGTAACATTCAGACACAATGTAATTGTTATTGAATAAATGAAATGAAATGAAATGAAAAATATGTATGTGCAATTTCATTGGCTGAAATTAGAGCATGCACCCGGTTCACAAATACCTTGAAAGAACCGCGTAAAATCGGGTATGAAAATTCTCAATTAAGTAAGTTGTGATAGCTGACCTTCTAACTCACGCAAATCGTTCTTTTAAAATTTATAAATATACAGTGCATCGATATTTTAAACTTCGTTCTTCAGTATGACAGTCTGCGATAATGATGGTATGTAAGCAACCGAATAATATAGCAGTACATCATGTTGGAAACCCATAAGAGTTAGGCAGAGGTGTACCTAATAGTTGACCCACAATTTTAGCCGGTTATCTTTAAGACACAAGTAACAGCAGGCGAGCCTTTAATTATAACATCTGTACCTACCTATGTTCAACAAATAAAAGTATTTGTATTTGTATTTGTAAAGCCTATTACTATCAACCGGACATAAACCCAGACTCCATGGATCAACCAATATCTAGATTCAAAATACCAAAATAAGCATAAAAGAGGGACAGTGCCCTTTGGAAAAATGACATGAAGTTTTAGAAAAACTTCGACTACGTTAAGAGTCGACGGAGTCACTCATTCCTGTGTTACAGGCTTTTCCTAAAGCCGATGTGCTATACAGGGTGTAAAGGACAGCCGTACACAAACTGACAGGGTGCATTCAGCTCTTTATTTTGAATCATATTCCAACGGATTTTTTTAAATTTCAGTTACTATTCTTTTATTACAATGTAGAATTACATTCCCTGTACACAACTCCATTTATGTAGATAATATGGGTAAAAAATCCAACAATGGATGTTGAAATAATCTAACGAACGACGCGTGAAATCAGCTGTTCACTTCCTGCCTAGCTACAGAGCTCATCGAACTCGTTGTCGCGCTTGCCGGTCGCTACCTGCGTTTCCACAGTAACTATACATTGCGTATGAGGAAATAAAACAATTCAAATTTATTGGATTCCCATAACATTCCTGAAATATTTTCTTATACCGGTCATCTTAGTATGATATACTGAATTCACCCCATCAATTTGTGGAGGGCTGTCCCTAACACCCTGTATTTACGGTGCTGTAGTACACTCGATGAAAGCAACCTTAACTCTAGATAGTAGCTAAGAGAACGTTAATAATGTAAACTAATCGTGAAAGTAACTTAAAATTATACAGTTTTAAGTAAATATTATAAACAGTTTCCTGAAAATAATGAACAAGCAAAGTAAAGAAAAGCCGTACTACGTAGATAATATTAATTAGTATTATATTCTTCCCCAGAGGTAAATAGGGTGAATTTGTTTTCATAGCACGTTCTTATACTTGATAAAATGGAAATTGTGTCTTCGGTTTTTTTGTGACGTTTTCGTAAAAAATATTTAAAATTATTTGTCGTACGATGTACTGATAGACGCATGAGAAAGGTCCTTAAAAATAATTAATTTCTTTGAAATAACTATCATGCAATACACTTGGAGGCTACCTATTCGCAAATTGACGTGGCATACCTTTTGATGTCGTTTTTATTTTAGTTCGCTTTGCAGTCGAGTTATTTTTATTTTATTTTTTATGCCTATTGTATGTTCCCATATTCCGAGCGTATCCACGGCAAATAGCTAGTTCCTTAAAGTATATTGCGAAAGAGAAAAATAAACAAAGATAATATTCTTTTGGAATTTATGGCGTTTACGTTGTTATTTAAGAAAAATAAACTAAAAATAGACCTAATATTTAAAAGATGCAGGTTAAAATCCGAGCTGGCTCCGAGAGATAGTTCCCAATGACGCTCGCAGACAAAATGCTAGGAATTTTTCCCGACGTCACCAATGTGAAAAATGTGGAGCTTTTATGTCACTACGTTGAGCAAGCAAATATGGCGCTAGACTGAAGAGGAATGTAGCTGTATCGTGATTTTTAGGAAAAACATAACTGACTGGACTGCAATAGCTTGAAATGGACAGTTTGTAAAAGAACAAATATTTTTAAGTCAAATATTCCGTGAAAAAGGTTATTTTCTAAGTCTAAATTGTACTCTGCTGAAGCAAGGCACACACAGGAATTAAATCTCTTTACCCTGGTACACACAGCGGCACATCAAGCTATACATTTCCAGTATAACATGGCCATGGCATAAAGTGGTTTTGTATAGCTTGACTAGCCAACGTGTTTACAAATCAGGTATAATATGAAGGAATAAGGAGTAAATGATACAAAGAAAGAAAGAAGAAAGTTTATTTCACGTCAGTTCGTCAAGCACACATAATAAAAAGATACAAAATAAAAAATAAATAACAATTTAAAAAAAAAGAGAAAATACATGTGCTGTGTGCCTCACGGCTGCGCCAAAAAGGTCCATTTCAGCATTCATGCCAGACAGGTGATGCTATCTGCCGCTGACGATAGCGTGACGGTTGACAAAGGAGAATGGATGAAAAAGACGTGGTGCGCCGACCCCAAGTAACATGAGACAAGGGCAGTGATGATGATGATCCTGTTATAAGTTATTTAGATCCCTACAATTTACATTTGAATTTCCTTTGTTGGAAAAATACAAAAAAAAAACGATCATTTCATAGTTAGGTCCTTTTTATTCAGCTCAAGAAAACGTTTACAGTGATTTCACACGAAAGGAGGTTTTACAAGTCGTCCCTTCTATGTTAGCGGGGTGGCGTGAAAGGGTATGATGCCTTGGTACCCCCGAAATGGGTACGACTTGCTTGTAGGGTAAATCATAAGCTACATGATATCTATTGTGATGAAAACGGTATCTTTAGGTTGTGTCCTATCGTCGGATATGTTTTCGGTATCATGATTTTCTTTTTAGGTCAAAAAAATAGTATTAGTTGCGTAGGTTTTTGGTGCTTTGTTGCGTGGCAGTAAATATAGGTGTATGTTAAACAATTGCCTCGTTGACGCAGTGACTGCTGAACATGAGGTCCAGGGTTCGATTCCCAGGACGGGCAAAGTGCTATTGGGGTTTTCGATCAGGAATTTCTCATTAGCAGCCGCAGATGCAGTTTGGATTTGTGCCCGGTTGATGGTAATAGGCTTGCCCCCTATTACATGGTACTTAAACATAACTGGCGAAATGTGGTTGTAATATTAGGTACACCACTACCTAACCCTTCAGGGATTACAGGCGTGATGTTATGTTATGTGTAAACAACAAGCTGACCCGAAGCAAATGCTACTCTTATTCTTTCGGCATTCGTTCGGCTCGTGCTAATCGGAAAACTTCGGCATCAGAATCATGGTAGGATCAGCTTGGCAAAATTCGAGCTAATCCAAGCGAGTATAAAATAAACGAATAAACAAAATGGTAGAGAGTATGGAAAACCTAGAACTCTATTTTAAAATATTTATAGAGAATAAACTCTTGGAAAAATATTGTAAAACACGAGCATTTTGCACAACAAAAAAATCTGAAGCGTTCAACTTTTCAGTAGTCAGGATCATATTCCCTCGATATGCAAAACTTTTTGCAATTCAATACTATCAATAAAATAGTAAACAAAACAAACACCGGTTGAGTTTTCAAAGTAAAATTATATAAAACAGCATCCCAGTAATGCTAGACTTATTAATAAATTCTAGTGAACGGATCATTTCTCTGATTCTATTTGAGATAAAGGGAGTTATGAACTTTAATAGGTACCCTGAATTCTGAATACAAAGTTGAAGGTAGGAATTTTCTTGGAGGAAATCTGCCTTATCAAGACACGATAGATATCTTTTATTACGTAATTCCTACTACTCTTATAATATCATAAAATGTCTTTCCAGTCTGACCTCTTGCCCTCAAGCGTGTTAAGAACTTGCCACGCATCACCGCGAAGCGACGCTACCAACGCGGAAAAAAACAAAGTGAAGCGCGCATGTCGCTTGAGGCTAGTCTCATCGCCCGAGGACGTGAATGGGGCTATTTTCAATATGAGTATGGCATCGATATTAAACCTAGATGCACAGTTCCTTGCAAATGTCACACATCAGAAAGTGTCGTCGATTGACCAAACAAAATATAAAAACAAAAATACACAAGTGCTGATTGACTAAACACAAATTCGAGTTTACACCGACCACATAAAATTGTTCTTAAAACGCGAGCAACGCCTCACTTTTCTAATTCAATTCCCGAAAAAAAAATGCCCGTTACAAACAATGAAATAAGTGCTTACTTTTGTGTGTATCTTGAGTTTTTTATACAGGGTGTAAACCAACCCTTCACGAAGCCGTCAACCGAGCATTCTGTACATCAAACTAAACCCTATGCAAAAATTTTTGCTGGTTTTTTTGGTGTGAAAAATCACGTTTAACGGTAAAACTCAATGTAAAGCACTCAAAACATTGTACTAATGGAGGCATTGAATAGTAAAAGGGCCATGAAGGCATTTAAAGTAAAGTTATAACCTTAGAAACTAGTATTTAAAACAAACTTGTGAAAAAGTTGGAACTTTGACCTCCAATATCTCCGTAACTAGAAGGTTCCCAGGTATGTTCTGGAACAAAAAAGTGATCGCAATGACGGGGAGAATAAATGGCTTTCGGCTTCGTTAAGGGTCTATTTACACCTTTTAATATCAATGGTATTTAGGCCATACTTTTGGTAGTATCAACAAAATCAACCACTGTGGGAAAACTAAATGTGTGTAGCTGTAGAACCCCAACATATAACATGATATAGATTCCTTTTGCCAAACTAACCCGTATCAGTAAGCCGCAACAAAGCTAGGTCGAGAAGAAAGAGTCAGGGATCTGTAACATAATATCAATTTGAAGCGTTCTCGAGCGCGAATATGACAGATTACTCTCCGTCACCTTCAAGCTACGTTCTCACATTTTTCACTCCATTAACTTTAGTTGCACGAAAATGAGAAACTTCTCGGTACATTTTTCTATAGTTTTCAGCTAAATATATCCAAGAATTCTTGAATGTTTTTGAAAACATTTATTCAAGATGCTACAAATTGTAACGTCCAAAGCTGCGATGAAAGACCTCAGCGACACTACTGGTTGGTGCAGTGGCTAAGCCATTGGCTGCTGCGCTGCGTGTCGCGGATTCGATTCCAGCACGGAACAAATATTTTTTATGGCCTTCAGATTGTTGGTCCTGGCCTGGCTGTTTGTGTATGTGAGTTAAAATGTTTGAAGCGCACCCACGAGACAGGGGTAATGCAAAAAGAAGGGCAACGTTTTGAAAAAAAAATCATAGTGTCTTCAGCTTTGGTTGAGCGGCTACCGCAGTCGGTATAACAGTAGTACAGTCACCAAAACTCACAGTGCGACAAGACGAATTTTAGGTTTGAAAAATGATTTTCGCAAAACAGAAGAAGAGAAATACCTACTGGTACCGTCATAGTTGTGATGTCGCATTATTAATTAAAACCGCACAGGCATTGTCGCTTGCGTTTACTGTCAACCGCACCACCACTGTCGTTCCCATTTCGAGCGTAAACGTCTTACGGCATTTCATACAAACTTTCAAGTGATTTTATTTTCGAAATGACTGAACCGATTTTAATGAAACTTCATACGTAATCTATACATATAAAATTCAAAGTCCTGACTGATTGACTGACTGACTGACTGACTGACTGACTGACTGACTGACTGACTTATATATCAACGCACAGCCCAAACCACAGGTCCTAGAGCCATGAAATTTGGACAGTGTACTCTTTGTGAAGAGTAGGTATCCATTAAGAAAGGGTTTTTCGAAATTCCACCCCTAAGAGGGTGAAATGGGGTTTTGAATTTTCTGTAAAACTCTCTCGAGGTCGATTGACTTGAAAATGTGTCTACATATACTTCAGTTAAAATGATGAGATACGTGTAACACAGTTATTCCAAAATCATCCCCCAATGTAAAGTTCAATGTCCTGAATGGCTGACTGATACATCAACGCACAGCCCAAACCGCTGGTCCTAGAGACATCAAATTTGGAGAATGTACTGTTTGTGGAGAGTAGGTATCCACTAAGAAAGGGTTTTTGAAATTCCACCCCTAAGAGGGTGAATTGGGGTGTTGAATTTTCTGTAAAACTCTCTCGAGGTCGATTGACTTGAAAATGTGTCTACATATGCTTCAGTTAAAATGATGAGATACGTGTATCACAGTTTTTCCAAAATCATCCCCCAATTTAAAATTCAATGTCCTGACTAGCTGACTGATACATCAACGCACAGCCCAACCCGCTGGTTCTAGAGACATTATTTTGGAGAATTTACTCTTTGTGGAGAGTAGGTATCCACTAAGAAAGGGTTTTTTGAAATTCCACCCCTAATAGGGTGAAATGGGATTTTAAATTTTATGAGAGACTTTTTATTCTTGGAGTCGGTTGACTTGAACATGTGTCTACATTTATACTTTTTTTTTTTCTCTTTTTTTTTTTTTTTAACTTGGTAAAATCATCAAATGAGTCCTCCCACCCAGGGCAGAGCGGGAGGGACTGTCAGACTTGTACTGACTAAAATCCACGGTGTCCTTCAGTAGCCCTTTATGTTCCAGGGTCACGGTAATTCTATGAGTCCCGCGACCCCGGCAGGCTTTGGCCCTCTAGAGAGGGGGCCCCGTCATTATGCTGACACTCCTTGAGGCGCGCGTGGAACACAACGCGCCGTCGACCTGGGCATGGTCCATGGTCGGACAGCGAGTCGCCCATTACTCGCCGCCCGCATGCCCGCGCCTACGGTGGCCGGAGATCGTCTGCCGACGTCCGGCGCCGTGGGCGTCTACCACTGCGGCTGGGGTGGAGGGAGGACGCTGTCCTCTCCCTCACGCGGCCCGCCTCCTCCTTCGCGAGCATGACTGCTTCGCAGAAGGAGGCGACCGCTTCCCACTCCGTCTCGCCCCGCAGCATGGCCTCGACCAATGCCGGGCGTCTACATATATACTTCAGTTAAAATGATGAGATACGTGTAGGTGTCACAGTTTTTCCAAAATCATCCCCCAATTTAAAATTCCACGCCCTGACTGGCTGACTGATATACTGATATAATTTAATTGATATAACTTTAAACTAATATTTGCAAGTTATAAGCAAGTATATGTAAATCTATGTAAGTATGTATATAGATAGATACGTAGATTACTTATTATCCCGGAAGTAAGATCCCGTGGGCTATTCCCTAACTCCACGGGCTCACGCGGGCGAAGCCGCGGGCATAAGCTAGTCAGGATACATAAGTGTAAAAGCTTGACAAAGAACTTTCGGAAAAGTCTTTTAAAAAAAGATAACTGGAAATTTCTGTTTCTATGGAAAATCTAAAATCGGTCTAATTTAGCTGTAACACTATTTTTCTAAAATGTTCTCCGTCAAGTTTTTAGACTTATGTATCTTGCTTATGCGTATGAAGTTTCATTAAAATCTGTTGAGTCATTTCGAAAAAAAATCACTTGAAAGTTTGTATGAAATGCCGTAAGACGTTAAAGCTCTTAATACTTTTTTCAGAGAGAGACGGCCTGCGGTGACGGACGCGGTGGTGAAGGTTCAGAATAGGAGGATTGGAGTCAGTCAGAGCACTTATTTTCCCCGTCTTTGCGATCATTTTTTTGTTCTAGACCATACCTGGGATCCTTCTAGTTACGGAGTTATTGGGGGTCAAAGTTCCAACTTTTTCACTAGTTTTTTTTTAAAATACATGTTTTTTATGTAAAATTTTTACTTTACACACCTCCACGACCTCCGTACTATTCAATCCATCCATCAGCACAATGCTTTGAGTGCTTTCCATCGAGTCCTACCGTAAAACGTGATTTTACACCCCAAAAAAAAAGTCGATTCCCAGCAATAATTTTTGCGTAAAGTTACTTAGTTTGATGTACAGAATGCTTGGTTGACGGGTATGTGAAGGGTCTGTTTACACCCTGTATGTAGGTGTCTGCGCCTCTGCCTAACTCTTCGGGGATTACAGGCGTGACATAACGTGTCGATCATTAGAACAGGATAACGATTCGCTGCCATTTGCCATTCTGCTCGGTCATGCCACCTGCAAACGACTTGAAGATACGTAAGAGGAAGAAGAGGAAATGAGCAGCACATCAGTGCGGCTAATTTCCGCAAACCATTTATTTGTTCGTTCTTCGACTAATGGTTGCAGGAGATGGCCCTATTTACCAGTAGCAAGTATACTTGGTACTTTAGATATAAAATGAGTATTGTTATCATGTTATCGTTATTCTGGAAACTTACTATTTTGTCTACTCACTCAAAATAATGTGACCAAATGGCATTTCAAAATGTCACATTTATTTAATCATATTGGTCTTGGAGTTGAAAGATTTCGGTGCTTTAAAATTTCAATAATATTCTTAACCTAAAGTTAATAATCATAGTTGTAATTAAAGCCAAACCGTGGTAAAACAATGTTGTTCTGAGCCTCTCTGATACTACGAATGCATACGATCGCCCAAAATAAAATTGTAAGTCGACAAAACAACCGCTTCCTTAATCAATTCTCCAACTCTATATTAAGCAAAGACGTTTAAATCCAAACTCGATTTATTTATCGAAGCAAAATACTTTTATTTTACCCCATTTAGCCGCAGTTACAAGCTTGGCTCACCAACTTTTATTTGCGGGTTTCGACGCAAACCGACACTCGAACACCGACGCGACGCGGCCACGACCTACACGCTCAAGCGGCTCGCGCCTTGCTCTAGCGAGTGCGGAGAAAACAAATGAAAGAAGCATGCCACGAGTCACCGCGACGCGACCGATTTGCGGTGCTTTGTTACCTATTTACGTTAAGGAAACCAGTGACGAACGCGCGTTTCGCAGTGTTGCGCCGAGGCCGTGAACAAGGGCTTAAGAGGGAACAGGGCCTGCGACGAATTTGAAGAATAGGTATTTAAAGAAACTATTGCCGTCGTGCTGCGTCAAACCTGCCTCCGTAGAGTGCGATAGAGACAGGTGCAGCTCAGAGCGATTATATCACGAAATTCGTCAATTTTGGAGGATTACATTTTCTGTCATAACAGTTGCTGAAAAAAAGGAAATGACAAGGCCGTGTCTACAGCACACCTTGATTCAATGAAAAAAAATGACTGCTCTAGAGGCATTATTCAGGAAGAAAAAAAAGGGGAATACATTTCTATGGAAAATCGCAGCCCCTGTTCCCTCTTAAGTCCAAACAGCGGCAAGCGCTCGAACAGCGTCGCCGTTCATACACATCAATTAACTTCAGAAACCCCCGCTTTGACAGTTACGAACATTAGAGGACTAAAAAAAGATATATTACTCCATTTTGCATAATAAATTGAATTAAATTTTGTTGAAAAGAGCCCCTAGAGGGCGCCATCTCGCAGGGTTATCCGTTTGCTGAAAACTGTAAGACTGATTGGCTTGGCCCACAGGTGCCTGTAGATTACATCTCCGATAGCGGCTGGGTACACCCGCAGGGACCCAGGTAACATATTGAGCTTAATTATTCGACATTGAGAATTAATTTTCCACACCACTAATATTATTTAACTTGTTGAGTGAGCAGGAAAAACTTTAATGTAGGTCAGTATGTGAAATGCTGTAAAATTATTCTTTCTTTATTTGCGTTGTTTGTTTATGGTGTAAAATCAGCACAAGTAGCGTCAATGTCGACACTCGAAATCAATTTTCGAATGAAAAATTAGACTTGATTGAACGTACATTTATACTACGTATCTATCGTCGCGTCGCGTCGGTGCGCTTGCCAAACCGAATATTATGTGCATTTTAAGAACTTTTCAGGACATCATAAAAACTGTTTTTTTCGTATTGAGTGAATAGAAGAAATCAATGAATCTTCTGAAAAAATAAAAATAGAACAAAATATGGAAAAAAAATATCTATTTTAGTCTAAGATAATAAAAAACTTATTACATTCGTGTCTGAAAGTTAATTTTTTTTTTTGTTGTGTGCACATATATCAGGTTAGGCAAACGCACCGACGGTATATAGAAGGATCAATTTTAAACCCAATAGGCGCAAAAACTTACCGAAATTCACAAAACTAATCGGATCGCCGCGCCGACACAATAATTTCACAGCTCCAACATGAAATATTGCGTAAAAAATGCACCCATGTTTTTTGTAATCTAATAATATCTCTCCATAAAATAAAATCACCGATATCTCCGGGTATTTTCACGAGCATGCAAAAAGCAAATGACATTGATGGCCCAGTATTGCTGACAAAAACTACGAGTCGTGCGAAGCGAGCAGTGAAACCGTTCCCGGTGCAAATCCTCGTAATGTCTATCGGATTTTATCGATGCTCGTTAGCCACACGTTCTGACGTTGGATTGCGTTGTCAGAATCAACTCCGACTGGAAATATGGTAGACCGATCTTGTATTTCAGTTTAATTGTACCAGAAAGCTTTGTGGGGTGGGTAGTCAAAAAAATACATTATTTTACAGAGCAATACAACAGCTGAAAACCGCAAAACTTATTAAAATTCCATTTCCACAATTTAAAAGGCCATTTAATAAATAATTCCCACATAAAAGCTTTCTCCGAGCCGATATTTATAGCTGAATACTATCCACAAAATAAATACTAAGAACTTGTAACATAAATCAAGTGCACGTGCAGTCGGCAGTAAAATTACATATTTATGTAAATAAACATAATTCTGATAATACGTGATCTTTCGTCAATAGATAAGGGAACATTTACATGCAATTTAATAACGTATTTCTTTTATATGAGTTGGAATTGATGCATTTTTGATGGTGCACGTACGATGTCGAAGAAACTTCGGGCTGTCGATACGTAAAGGTGATAAATAATAAAGTAATGTGGTGTGATATTCTTTCTTTCTTAGTAAAGAGTATATAATAACAACGTAACATAACATAACAGTTGAACGGAGGCATACTAACAGTACACAAACATCGCCTGTAATAGGGGCGAGCCAATTGCCATCCACCGGGCACAAATTCAGACAACAAAATACACATAGGTATTTGTTGTAGAATGCTATGGAAAGTCGCAAGTATGTATAAGAGCGGGAAATAAACAGTTAATGGCTAAGGTATTCTTTTACAAATACAATCATGCCATCCCTAGGCTGAAGAATTCCATTTTCAATTTGAACTTCCAACCTGTGTTCACATCGAAGACACGAAAAGAAGAACAAAAATCCAAATTTAAAAACCGAACGCCAAAATTGTAACAAAGAAGGTTTTGGTAAGACGCCAGCTACGGATGGCAACACCTGTGGGCCACTGAAGGCCACGATCGATACATAACTGGCCACCTCTAGTCGCATTTACGGGAATTTGCATTTTTTCGGCTAACCACACATAGAACGTAGTCCGTGGCCTCTCTAGGGATTAAGAAGGCTTTAAAAATAGAGGGTTTATTTATATTTAATGCAAAGATACTCTGTAAGCTTCTTCCTTCCTGTGTTTTACACTTTGTTGTGGTTTTCATGAGTCGTGGAAATGGCTTTTTCTAGTGAATAATATTATTCTATACTCAGCTTAAGATCGTTTAATCTTAGATTGAAGCAGATTTCTGATCAAATATGTTTTAAAATATTATCATGTAAGAAAAAAGAAATCTATTTTGTATTAAATGGCTACAAAAACATGTAGGTGTTTCGTAACAGTAAATAGACAAGAAAAACTGGTAGAATAAATACTTAGTAAGACAGTTTTTCGCAGTCACAAGCGCCATTGGCGAAAATGGGGTCCTGGTCGTGTCGGAATTACCGTTCTTATAAAATCTCCCACTTCGATAGCCATCGAAGTGGGAGATTTTTAGCCCCCGCTAAAATTAGCAAGTACGGTAGAAATTCAGTTTTAGGGACTATCATAAGAGAATAAAAGTAATCATGCAAGATCCGTGCCAGTGAGGAGCTCGTAGCTAAATAATAACAGCTACTCAGGTCGATCTTCAGGTTAGACCGCGCTTGCCTAGGTTGGTCCGTGGACGGGTGACCACCCATTACATACCGAGTTTCCTCCGTGCCTCGGAAAGCACGTTAAGCTGTTGGTGTCGGCTGTCATTTGTAGATCTTTGACCGTCGTTACAGGTAGTCAGTGGCTCGAAATTCTGACAACCAGTCTTACCAAGGGATATCGTATTACCCAGTACTAACTTGGTTGTAGAGGTCAGATAGGCAGTCGCTCCATGTAAAATTATTCAGCTGCATCAGGTTAGTGAAGCCGACCCCAAGTTTTTTGAGAAAATACTAGGCAGATGATGCTATTTCGGTGCCACTAGAAAATCCGCAACCAATAAAACCACACATCTTGAACGGATCTCAAACCACAATAGATCAAAAGTAGTGACCGTTCAATAATGCAGTATTGCAGCTTCAGCGCTAAGGCACAAGCAACAATACCTTATCGAGAGCCACTTCAAGATCTGAAGCCTGAGGTCCCACTTCAAATGAACGATGTCGATTACTTTAATAGTTGGACGTAGAAGACGTTAAATGAAACTGCTTTTGTTGAATATTTTGAGAGAGTTTTTTATGAAGTACACTGTGTTGAATGTTTCCATATTAACTTTTCCAGAGGGTAACTTAAGCTTGGGGTGTGCATTACAACTTTGGATGGGCGTTTGAAAAAATCTTAAACACTAATAACTACCTTTTATGGGTCTTTATCAAATCATTAGTCACTCAATCGTAACACTGATTAAATATTGAATATAGAAGAAATATACATTCATTCAAAAAAGTATCGGGAATGGATGATTTGTTTATGGTTCCAAATTCAATTTTTTGTTTTTATTTTTGTTGTTAGATTGGCACAACTGTTTTTCATTTTGGCGCGGAGTTTGAGTTGTTTCCCGGTAGTTTTTGGACAGAGTAGTGTAAACGTAGTCAAAGATTATTATTATTGCACTGATTAGCCAAAGACGAGCTTCGTTTGAGTTCGCAACTAATCGGGAAATTCTGAGATAACCACGTAAGCCAAACCGGAAACATTAGTGAACGAACATTAAAAGTTTCCGAAAGTTACCAAAATACATATAACATAAAAACTACTAATAGTTTACTAAGCTTAGTTGAACTTATTACGGTAAACGAATTTCCTAGAATATTCTGAACTAGTGGCTGAAAGTGGACTTTGAAACGAAAACTACGGAAAGTTACATACAGTTTTAGTTCTACTATTCGAAATGTTTAGAATATCAATAACTAGTTGCTAGTTGTGGAGCTTGTTGGCAAAGAGTTCGGCCGGATCAGAACTACCGATGCGTTTTAACCACGCACTGGTTTTCAAATCCCGGTGTTAAGGGTGAAATAGACAATCAATGCGATTAAAGTTAACCTAACTTAGAGGGTTGTATTGATTATTTCGTTATAACTCAGTAAAGCCATATTTGTTACGGTCGCTCATCATATTTCAATCAACATACAACCTGATCCTGACCTAGTGGCCTACCATGACAGAGCTATACAGGTCGTCTAGCGCCATCTCTTTTCCACACGGAATTACTCCTGCTTTAAGACGTCATAGTAAACCCCTGCCATTGCAAAAAAGTAAGTATTTTGTTCTACATATTTTGTGTAGTAAGCAAACGACTTATTGTCGGGCCCACGCTGTCCCCCCATACTTAAGTACAAATGCTGTATCCATAATAATACTGTAACACCAAATGATTTGAAAAGAGTAACCATGGAGTTTCTTGCCGGTTCTTCTCCATAGGAAAAGAACCGGGATCCTTTTTGTCGACGTTTTATATGTGCCTATGTGAAATAAAATATTTTGATTTTGATTTTGAAGAAAATTTTAATTTCGCGGGCTAGCCTGGCGCTTCCACCTTAAGCCGAAGCGTTGAGAATCCAACACATAAAAAAGGGCCCGTATAACGTGCGCTTAGTCTGGACTAACTGTACATACTGACTGGCTTTAAAAAAAATAAAGTTTTGATTGGTAATATTCCTACAAAACTTTGTGTTAAGGGTGTGTGTACAGTCGACTGCAATGTGGTTTAACACTTAACCTCGAGCTGGCTTAGCGCTGAAGCCAGTTTGCTGCTGGTTTTGTTACTATGTTATTTTGTTTGTGTATATGTTATTTTACCTCTTACTGCAACCCAAAGCCGCAACTCACCTGCAACAAATAAAAAGGACATTGAGGTTTTGAAAAATTAGAGGTAACTATGAGGTAACATAAGGGCCGACACACATAAACGCGTTGCGGCGTCGGCGCGGCATCGCGGCTTCCTCGAAACAAAGCGTCCTATACAGTCATGAACACGAATGTGTAAACACTTAACTTTTCAAAGTGATTTTCTCCTACTGCTCTGATTAAAATGTCTTGTTTTTACAAACATAGTGTTCTGGAACTCATATTTTTATGAAAAAGATCCTATCTGCAAGTTACAATTGTTATTTCTCGCGAAAATTGTATTTAAATTTAGGATAGAGTGCCTATTGGTGCTCGTGACTGTACTACCGTACTGTCAGGTAAACATTTTTTGTGATTTGTTAAAGATGTTGGACGTGTTTTGACCTCTCTGCCATGCATCGTAATAAACGAATTGCTATTTTATTGTTATTAAGAAAACATTACATGAATATGAGACCTCAGAACGCTGGAATGCGCGGCACGTGGCAATTCGACTTATGCGTTGTGAACTTTTGACGCACGGCAACGCGTATTATGGCAGTGCGTAGCCGACACGCGTTATCGTGTGTGTCGGCCCTAACTGAAAGAACTGTAGAACAGGCGATAAGTATTTCCATTAAAAAGAGTCTGCATTACATCTGTCTTCCAACAAATTAAATTAAAAAAGGTTTTATTCCGACCGTCGTCGACATAAAAACGCAGACTACGCAGTACTAAATAATAAACCTACTCACACCGACAAAACTTTATACTGTTTGGCAAGAAAACCAGATTGATTAAAAATTTAAACAAATGGCTTCCCACGTAGTCCACAATGTAAGACAAAATTCTTGTTCTTTTACTTTGTTGCTTAAAGTTATTCCAAAATAAACACATGCTGGAGAAATCGACGACGAGTACCTACAGGCATCTGTATGGGTACATTTATGTATATTCTTATATTATATTCAGTAGCGACCCGCCCCGGCTCGCACGGGTGCTATTTATATTTACTAATGAAGAAAAAAAATATTGGGATTATTTTCAAGAATGTCATCATAATTGGCGACTTTTCCGACGGGTTTTCCAAAAACATCCTTAAAAGTTTTCTTGACAATTACAACCACAACAAAAAAAAACAACCATATCGGCCTATCCGTTCTCAAGGGATGATCCTTCATATATGCAGCAATTTATTTATATATTATTTTCAATTTATTTATTTATTTATGTACTAACGTATATTCTGGCAAAAATGTATGAACATCGACAAAATAAAAGTGTCTACGCTTGTTTTGGAGCGCGTAGCAGGTGGCATGTTGATGTTTCTGCCTACCCTTCCAAAAAGGTGTAAATTTGTACACAAATTCGCGTCTACACACACAGGTAAAGCCTTAATTATAATAATGACGTCATCATACTCATTATAGCGAGCGGATGTCGTGGGAACTATCGATCGTGTGGCTACACTGCGCGCCCATGCGGAAAAATTATATACGATTATACTGGGACCATGTTTTAAGGAGTTATGCGGACAACTTAGAAAAAAAATGTTTTTCTTTTGGCATGTTAGAACCAATCAAACTTGGTCCCTGAACCAGTTGCAAAAGTCCAAACTCAAGTTTGCCAAAGGGCGATGGAACGTAGCGTATTGGGTATTAAGCTCACCGACAGAATTCGTAATACCACAATACGCTCAAAAACTAATGTGAGCAACAAGACTGCTGGGCTGAAGTGGGATTGAGCGGGCCATGTCTGTAGAATGCATCAGGACCGATGGGCCAGAATCGTCAAGCAGTGAGTGCCAGAATACGGGGGTCGTCGCTGAGGGAGGCCTAGAAAACGCTGGCGTGATGACTTAGAGGCGTTTGTGCGAGATTGGCCGGAGAATACCGCACGGAGAGATGGGTGGAAGGCTATGGGGAGGCCTTTGCCCAACAGTGGGACAATATAGGCAAAAGAAGAAAAAAATGTTCTAGAACCTAAATTCGAAGACGTGACTTCTAACAACGCGGACTGGGCCCACATGGGAGATTACGACCCACCCCCTTTCATAGTGAGTAGGCCTGTGTGAAAGCAGAAGGAAAATTATAGGCAGATTATGTTTCTTGCCTAATTAGGATGAAGGAACTCACTTTTCCGAATTCAGAATTAAAGTTTAAAGGCCTTAGATACTGCAACTTCATCAGATGTTTACATCATGTTTTAGAAGTGTTTAATATTCTTTTGCTCTATTTTACATTTATTTCTCAATTATTTAAGTCTTGGTTATTTTATATTATTTTTATCTTTCTCCTTCGCCTTATCTCAGAAAATTGTAAGTATTTTCGTTTAATTAACTAAAGAAAATTGTCATTAGAAAGTCTTCTATATTTTTTTACGAAAAAAGTGTCCGTTTGTTTCACTATTATCTGGTCACTGCGGCCATGACAGCTTTTATTTAACATTTTCATGAAATACTTTCACTACACCTTTACATTTTTGAATATTGTTCAGAATATTACTATAAAAAATATAGTATGTACGACAACAATTTTTCGTTTTATGAACTACTGTCTAACTTTACAACGAAGTTATGGCCACAACGTAGTGTTAAAGGCAATTTAGACGGGTTTGGATTATAAAACATTCATGGAACTGTGAATTATGAAATTATAGTTTCATATGAAGGTGACAATGGAGTGAAGCCTGGTAGGCAGCCATTTTTTGACGGACACATTTTAGAAAATAAGTATAGTGTCTCTTTCCTGAAATCCATGACAGTACTTCACTATCTGCCTAGCTTTTAATGACCTATGTTGGGGTCGGCTTCCAGTCTTACCGGATGCAGCTGAATACCAGTATTTTACATGGAGCAACTGCCTATCTGACCTCTACAACCCAGTTAGTACTGGGTAATACGGTACCCCTTGGAAAGACAGTTTGTCAGACTTTCGCGCCACTGACTACCTGTAACGACTGTCAAAGGTCTACAAATGACAGCCGGGACCAATGGGTTAACGGGCTTTCCTATTGACCTATGACCTAAATCCATGACAGTATGTTCTTCTTTATTTATTTATTCAGAAATATGTACATTCTATGCTTGCAGTTTTTTTATCAAAATGCTTAAATGCTAACAATAATCATATTAAGGACTTGATTCAGAAAGCGGTACTCCTGAACACGGCTCGTATTGTCAGGAGGTTCCTCTCTCTGGAGTCCAGACCGCGTAGCTTGGACCCTGTTCCCGATACCGGTGGGCTACAATTTTTTTTTTATTTTTAAATGTTTTTTATAATGTTTTTTTCAAAGGAATATTTAAAAATGTAATTAATTTGTATAGAAATAAATAAAGGAAATCATATTACAATGTCAAATATCATATTGTAATCACAATAATTCAGAAAGCAAAATAAATTATTATATGTCAAATGGTAGACTTAATAAAATATATTTAATTCTTTCTTATGCAAAAAATATTTGATTTTAGGTCCGCAATGCATTCAATATAAGTCTTAAATTAGTATTTTCTTTTTTTCAAAGAAAAAAAAATTTCTGATCTAATTTTTTCTGTTTTCATTTAGTTGTAAACACATACAACACCCCACACCCGTATTCCCCAAGGGCCATACGCAGTCGTTTGTAGTACACCGACACAGTTTACTTACATTTTAACGTAGTTTTGCTTGACGTGTGTGGCACGGTTTGACCCCATTCTTATACACGTGACCTTCCAGATATTTTAATTGCAGCAATCAAGTGTTACATAATGACATATTAGCTACCAGAAATCGTAAATGCTGTACTGTGTATTCCAATTGAAATTATTCTATTTAGAAAATGCAGTATTTCTTATAGATTAAAGGTCTGCCTCGTTGTTCTAGATCTCTAAGGCGCAAATTACACAGAAACGGCGTAAGGTGACGGTGCGGCGCAGGCGCAGCGCAGGCGTGGAATTTATAAGGAAACGAAAGAACAACGTTCCTGCGCCGCGCCGCTTGAGTGTAACCCACGACACGTTGCCTACGTACATTTTGTATGAAAACGTTTTGAAGCGGCATCATGCCTGCGCCGCGCCTTCACCTTACGCCGTTTCTGTGTTAATTTGCGCCTAAGAGTTGCAAGGAGAATTGTTTTAGTCCTAAGAATGAGTTTCGAGCCTGAGAAAGTTTATTAGTTATTTTATGAAACTACATTTCAGAGTGGGCTACTAAAATCAATACTTTTTCTTTGTAATGTTAACATACGAAAGTACTTTTTAATGATCTAACTGAAAGAAATGGTCTGACGTTGATATTTGAATGTTCTCTTTAGCAACCCGTAGTCCGGACTTGGGCCTCGGTTTTGGCTTGGTACAAATATTGGTAGACACACGTCACTTGTGAAACTGTAAAAATAAAATACTCCCCTGCCTGCCCCCTTCAAGAAAAATAGACGTGATTCTATGTTTATGTTATTTTCTATCAGGAAAAATCTACCCATCAATAATAATGATAGCCCCGAGACTGTCGCATGTCATTTAACGCCACATTGGCTATCCAGGGCGTGGCCTTATTTAATCACTAGCTACACCATGTTTTTTACACATGGTTTTAATTCCTTTAACAGAGTTATTGATTTACCTGTGGTATTTTTAGTCCAAAATACATCTTGCTCGTTTATCTTCCGACATAGGTACGCATACAATATAAATACATAACCGTAATTATCACCATTACAACACAAACATACGTACAGACGCCAGCACAGCAAGCTACTACAATCTGTCAAATGTCTTTAATTGATTTTCAACTTTATCGCTGAAGCATTTGGTTCAAGGTTGATTGGGAAAATTTGTCAGTTTCTGGACGCTTGGTGTTCTGGCATCTTAACCTGAGCTGAACGTAGTCCTCTCCCCAAAACCTCCCGTCGCCACAGAGCTAGCCAAGAAGCTGACGAAAACAGAGAAGACGTTCATGTTAGAACAAAAATCGTGCTCGGCAAGCTATAGAAACATCAAAGAGCTAAACTTGGACTCCCTTTGAGGGATCGAATCTGGACCAAGGTGATCGGCACAGATTCAAAATAGAAACATAGCTCAAATAATTAACAAGCTGAAATGTCAATGGGCCGACCACGTAACCCGTAGAACACATGAAGATAAGGGTAGACGAGTTCTTGAGTGGACACCGCGCAACGGCAAACTACAGGTGGGATGCTGGCTGACGGTGGCCCGTAGCAGCTGGTTGGGACTTGCCGATAACTGCGAGGAATTTCGGTCAATAATAAGGCTTAGGTACAGCAGTGGATTGCTGTTGGCTAATGATGACGATATACCTTATCGAAACCCTTTACCAACCCTGATGACAAACGAATCTTTTGACTAGATTGATAATACGAGCCTCGTTGGTGTAGTGGTCGCACGCGATACAGCTGAGCATGAGGTCCTTGGTTTGATTCCCGGGTCAGGCAAGGTGTTATTGGGTTTTTCCATCAAGAATTTGAAAGTAGCAACTACGGCGTCTGGATTTCTGCTCTGTTGATGGCAATACGCTCTCCCCCTATTACATAAAATTAAACATAACTAGCCGAAACATGGGTGTACTATTAGGTACACCTCTGACGAACCCTTCAGAGATTACAGGCGTGATGTTATGTTTTATGATAAGTTTTCACATATTTAAACCCTTTCACTCCGAGAATGTCGGGAATGGACGCTTCCCAAATATTCCCCAACATAAATACAACACGGGCGAAGCCGTTTAACATCCACTTAGTAACTTATGGTCTATATTGAACGCGAAGCTATAAATAATTTATTGCTATAATAAACCGGCTCGCAATATGGCGAGCGATGACTTTCAACCCATTCGAATTGCTTTCGGTTTCAGTTACTCTTACAACCTTACAAGCTTATTTTTGGTAGTATGTAGCTTGAGTAATGTGGGTTCATCTAGATTTAGCTCAACTAAACTAAAAAATCCGATATTCTTGAGGGGTTTAGTGCTAGCTACTGAAAAATTCCGACATCCACCTCCTCGCTTCATAATCCCAATCTGTTGAACTCGTTTAAACGAATCGTATGAGCTCAAACTCGGGGAGTTCCACTATCCACCTACTGGCTCCATCATCAGATCAGCTCGAAGATACCAAATTATAGTATTGTCATCCAAACTACATACACATACAAAGTTTCATTTCGATACGACTGTTAGAAGTTGGTTAAAATTTACGTCGAAGATTTGATTACATTGTTTGTTACGAATGTAGCTTATAAGAGTATGTTAAAAAACTTTAACGTTTTCTGTGTTAATAACATGTCTCTGCAACTTAATATTTCCCTATAACTCGACGGAACCAGACTCACAGTAATCATTCAGACACCAAAATAAGGCCATGGTAAAAAAAAAATTGAAAAATGCATTAGATACTTACAAGAAAAAAATCAGAAAACGTAAATACACTAAAAATGTTGGTTACCCAAAGCATAAGCACATTCATGTCTTTGAGTTTGTTATCTCAAAATTCTGATACTACAAAATGTGCATGCGCACGTGACTACGTCACCGCCCGCCGCGGTCATTATTCAACTCATGCCATCTCACTCTAACATAGCCCTTAAGTAAAAATAAAATCACTTTAATCAGTGTTTTTTCTGCTTGGAAATCTTTGGTTAGACGTATTGAACGCTGTATTAAAATTTGTCCATCTATTTTAATGGGACCTTATATATTCTCCTTTTCGCGCCCTTGCACCAGACCTTATCCTGACATGACATCGAATAATTTGATCACGGTGGTACGTTCCCATGGGATAAGTCGGCGACAGCACGGACAAAATCTAGTTAAGAAAATTCCGGCGATTAACCGACATAACGATTAAAGTTAGTAGTATCGATGTCGAAGAAACTATAGAAAGTGAAATAACTTATTGATTTCAACCGACACCGTTTAGCGCCGTAGTAGTTACAATACATTGAACTTCGTAAGTCAATGAAAAGGTCGATATCTTACAAATTACACGATTTAACATCGTTAACTGTTAATAGACCGTATACGAACAGCTGTTATACACCGTGAAAGTTTGACTGCTAGTCTATTTGGCTCAGAAAGTCCTCAATAAATCGATTTTTAAAGGTGCAAACACTTCGGTGACTGGAAACTTCTACGAGTATGTTGCCTGTCATCCGGTGCTTGATGAGAAACCCTTGTCATTGCGAAGCTTGTTTCTTTCCTGACCCACATAACCTGGTTCCAAATATACTTAACACGCTAAGGTTAGTTTTGATGGAGCAAACTTTGCAAGTGCTAGTGCCAAAAGATTGCAAAAAATTGCAAAATAACATTTGATTTACGAGTAAATCATCAGTCAAGTGTAATTTGAACGATATGAAACCAAATATCTTGCGCAATATTCTTCCCGAGTTTCCTTTTCAACTTTCTAAATATAATCTATTAACAGACACTTTTGTCACTAAACAGCACTAATCTATATTTTGCCAGATTTTCACCACAGAAGATCAAATCATACTTAACAATTTCAGCCTCCCGTAAACGTACTGGCAATTTATAAAAAAGGTGCAAAAAAAACATGCTAGTATTCACAAAACAATAAATACTAGCTCATCTGCAAGTCACGTTCAGAAAGTCCTCAGTTCAGCTATCGTGTGGTCAACGTATTGGAACATTGCCATAACTTTGCGATATCGACATCCAACTTGATATTAGCATATGACTTCGAGCGGTATTAGCATTTCGTGGAAACGCAACTGGTCTTTAGTTTATAAGAGAATATTGTAGTTCGATGCAATGATTTGTTTGATATTGATAGCGAGTTTAATACAGTAGCAGGGCTACTTTTTGTTTGTCGATAAAAGAACCCAGGAATATAGATTATATTGATTACACAGGATCAGGAATATTATATCTATTGGACCTAAAAAACTCAATTCGACGTTAGTTGGAAAAGTCATGGCCGATGGAGCAAAGCTTGTTTCTAGTGGTGGGCAAGGTTAGACAAAAGAAACAGGGCCAGCAGTATAGCTCTTTGGGTGGACGATATCCTCAATATCGCGGGAAGTACCTGAATGAGGGTTGCCCAGAATTGGGAAGTGTGCCAGAAGAATGGGAAGGTCTATACCCAGCAGTGTAAGAGTAATAGCCTAGGTTATGAGGGCAAGCCAAGTTTGTAGACTTGTATGAAAGTACCGCCACTAATCGTCGTTTTCTCAACTATGTAGGGGTCAGTTTCCAGTCTCACCGAATGCAGCAGAATCCCAGTTTGTGAGAATACTCTGCAATACAGTTCTACATAGCTCAAAGGGATCAGGTAAAGAATATGACACACACCTAGTATTCAATATTCCGAATATCACATTTCAAACAGTAATAGTTGTGGCCAACCAACCAACGGTTAGATGGGATTTGCTGAGATCCCGTAACGATCAGCCATATTCATTACATGTATCCGATAATAGTGCGTGTTCGTAAGACTATTGTTCAAAGCACACTGGTATATAATAGGAATATGCGTATGACTACAGCAAGAGAACGGTTAAATCGCATGTTTGATAGTTGATTCCAAGGATATCAACATACTGTACTGTATTCATACAAATAACGTATAATTTTTCCAAAGGGAAGCTCTAACAAGAATCAAGAAAATAAAGCGAATAATTGCAAATCGCACGGATCAAATTTGTGTATGACCTACAGATAGTTGTTCCGAGTTTGGCTGTTTGTGTATTAAGTTTAAATTTTTGTAAATGCAATTTCGAGACAGGAGAAATTCCTAGTGTGGGGAAAAAAATACGTCAATCCTCAATAGGATTGATGTATTTTTTCAAACGTAAGGATTGCCTTACAATCACATTTTTAAGATACTGATTAAGTGAGAAACAAGTATTATCAATTACATTACTTTTCTCAGGATACAACGTTACGTATACTCTCCGCTTTCGGGCTCGACCAGCCGGACGTGAAAAAGTTTAAACCAATTTTAAATATCTTGTAAATTTTCCAATAAAAATATTCACAGGTTTCGGCGAAACTGGTTTCTTTTTCCAATCTGATGTCAGATAAGAGAGATGTTGCGGTGAGCGGTGTTTTGCATTTTCATTATAACATCAATAACATATTTTTATTTTCCTTTATTTATTTTCTTTATTTATAATTTACATTTTTAAACATTTCTATACAAAGTAATACAAAAAAAAAATATATAAAAATAGTAGACCACCAGCGTCGGGAACAGGGTCCGAGCTACCGGTGGTCACGGCTCTTGAGAGAGAAACCTCCTAACTATACGCGCTGTGTCCAGGAGTACCGCTTTCTGAATCAAGCCCTTGATCCAGCTGCCTAACGAGTGCCTTTTTTATTTTATTATTAAAGGTTGTGGACATTATATATACACTTTATTTGACATGAGCAATGATTGCATTAATACAATGTAATATATTATTTTGATGTTAAATTTAGTTTGTGTGGTGTGTATTTGTCGCTGATTATTTAATTACTAACATTATTATTATGTTGTGTCTGAAATAAATGAATTGACTTGAATCATAATGTCAATGAACTCCATCCAACGACACAATGAATTCCTCCCTAATACTAATAATGCCACAATATTAATAATAAGCTTAGCGATCAAACAAACCAATTAGCAGCAATAATTATTTATTCACAATACCAACACGGATTACAGAGAGACGTTGAGGAATGAAAATGAGGTTGTAATCCTCCCTGGGGAACTAATTTATATATAAATATAATAACACTGCATTTCATTGCTTGTACTCACAGCAATAATTAATGTGGACGTCAAAATTATAGAGGTGAATACATTACAATTAATATTTGGGACCCAGAATTTTCTGCCTTTCTGAAAAAGCAACATATTTTTTTATCGATCTTCTTTTTGCAGGTTTGCTAGAAGAGATTTCTTTCGAGACCTCAATGCGTATTAAACTTATACTGTCACTTACGGGATATCTTCCGTGATTGTTCATTATTCGCGATCATGGCGCACAGCGCCGAAATATCGGGAGCTCAAAATAATGAACAATCACGGAAGATATCCCGTAAGTGACAGTATAAGTTTAGTTGTAAACCGTGAAAGCTTAAAACAGTGCTCATTTCGTATTATTTCTATTCCCTTCTTGTTTGTGTTAAATGGATAAATAAAGTTTAATATAACTTGTGATATGTAAACCCCTGTTTATTTTGGTGATCTGTAAATCCATACCTATATTGAGCCTGTCGAAAGGAGTGTTTTCCTGTTACCTTTTTTGTCGGGGAAATTTTTCATCGGCTATTGAAACAAATCGTAGTATAGGTATTGCACTTTTGTAGGAAACAGCTGTATTTTTCTAATAACCGACGAAAAATTTCTATGGGGGAGGGCTTTGATTTACTGAATACGTGGTAACCGTTTTCGCGTCGGTGTCCCTTCCACCCCGTATTATATCCCAATAATACGATCCCTTTTGATAATAATCTCCCACAACCACGCGAGTGAAACCGCGGGCAAAGCTAGAACAACATCAACATTATAATCAAATCTACCAACATTTCCGTCTACACAAATGTTGAACCAACTCTGATTCTAGACTACCTATAATAAAGAAATCGTTATGAAAACAGCAGCCAATGACCTTAAATATTTTCAAACTACACAATAACCAGTGAAAATTAACATTTAACACCACGGAATTTGGTTGTAATTCCAACAACAAACTGTCAGGAATTATTAGCTACAATTTTTGTTCTAATAGAATAAGCTGATGACAAAGGAGATTTGAATAATTACCGTTGCGTCTTCCGCTAAGCCTGAAAAATGCCAACTTTCTGATTATACGTACTTTTGGCAAAGGCTCCATCTTGTTTCTATAGGATTAAATCGTCGACGCTTAATTAAATCTCGCCTGTGATTAAAAATGTACAGTTTTAAACTGCATCGCTTAAGCCGATCGGAAAATTGTTGAAAAATAAAAGTGAGATTTTATTGGTAGAAAATCTCACTTTTATTTTTTCTTTGTGAGTGTGGGTGAAAAACAAAGCAGCACTTGACAGTAAAATGGCATTTCGACTATTTAGTTTTGTTAGTAATCTAGAAAGCAGACATATTAATAGTAAAAAACACAGGCAAACCATTAATGAAAATTTTTAGTTATTACCGCGCCAATCTGTTTAAAACACAGATTTTGTAGAAAACACATTTTTTGGTATGAAACGGGACGAGTCGGGCATAACTGCATAACGCGTTTTAGTAAAAAAATTGTTGTTCCAAAAAAAAATCTAGCGAAATAATCCTTACTTAACCTTTTGGAAGTCGGTTAAAAATCAGTGGTTTCCTATCCCTTACACAAACGGATGTACCGTTCTTATACTTATTGAGATATTTCAATATACGGCTGTAAAAAAGAAAGGAAATGCCCATCAAGGGCCCCTGAAGGGACAATTGAATTTGGGACCCCATGGAGGACACACGAAACACGAGTGCGATGAACACTTGGTTTTGTTCCGCTACAGTCAACGAGGCATTCAAGTGATGCCTTCAAACTGAAAGAGAATTTTATACAGGGTTGTCGCTCCAGGGAATCGAAAGAAAGATTTAAAAAAATGAAGTTGTCATGAAAAGGCATGCATTTTGCTGTCAAAAATCGGAATATTTGACTATTGTTACATTTAATTATTATATATTAATATTAAAAAACGAAAAAAAAAAAAAAAAAATCAATTCAATTCAACTTGTACAGACGCCAGCACATCAAGCTATCCGAAACGGTCCAATTTTCCCAATCAACCTTGAACCTTTAGTTTTAGCGATAAGGTTGAAGATCTATTAAGGTGCTCCCTCACCGGGAGCATTCGCCTGTAATATAACAGTTCAGATTTACTTGTTTCCATACAAAATCGAATCTTGGATTACACATTACAGGCGAATGCTCGCGGTGAGGGAGCTCCATTGGATAAATTTTACAGATTGTAGAAGCTTGATTCGCTAGCACTGTATATTACATAAAATTAAAATTAAATAATTTACTATTTAATAATTATTATTTAATTTAAATCAAATTGTGTTAGTATCGACATAAAACAATACGTTAGTGAGCACCCAAAACAATGCGATCCATTTTTTTATGAATAGGGCAATCCACGCGAGATTCAATCATCTGCAGGATGCCGTTGCTACTGCCTCGCACGCGCTTTGAATAGGAAACTATCCTTTGCTACTATGAATGGAAATGGGCTTGCTTGAAAAACAAATACGATATCTTTTACTTCAGATTGATACCATAAAGTCAATCAGACAACTCATGATTGTATAATAAACTAGCCACCCACGCCGGCTTCGCACGGGTGCAATATATACATATAAACCTTCCTCTTGAATCACTCTATCTATTAAAACCGCATCAAAATCCGTTGCGTAGTTTTAAAGATCTAAGCATACATAGGGACAGACAGCGGGAAGCAACTTTCTTTTATACTATGTAGTGAAGAGTTAAATTGCAAAATTCCTATTCCTTCCCATCTCAGGACGAAAACTTCTGAGAATATTATTATCTAAGATACCGGTTCTCTAAAATATCATAAACAATCGTCGGTAGTTCGCCATAACTTCTAAGTAAAAAAGTTTCGCATACCAGCCCTGCTCAAGGCCAGACCCGCAGACATAGCGAGCAAAATTGTTTAAATATTTAATGAAATAAAATGTTCTATGTACAACGAAAATCCCCAAAAATGCTTTATGAAAATATTTTAAGCCGACGACATGTAACGCAGGTGAACGTTCAAGATTCTCATTCACAAAACTGCCACGTATCCGGATTTCACCGGTATTGACCGGATTTTGATCGGCTATTCGTAATGAAATGAGTTTCTTGATCGGAAAAGTTCGTGATCCGTTCGGGAAACAAGTTCAAAATGATTTTATTTAGCTTTATGTTTATGCTGATGTAATGAATATAATTATCATGATCATCTGCGGATGAAAGCTGTTTTGAAACGTTTTCGTAAGCTTCGAAAAGCATTATTTACAATTCGTTAAGCAAGAGGAACTTCGCCCTATTATAATGCTTTTTTTTCTAATAGTGTCGTAAGGGCGACTGCAGACTTAAAAAACATAACTTGACAAATGTGGGTGTACTATTAGGTACACCTCTGCCTAACCCTTCGCGGATTACAGACGTGATATTATGTATTTGTATGTTAGTCTGATAGTGAAGTCAAGCTGAGTGCAACAAAATAATATGACATTGTAGTATACAGATAATTAAGTGTTTAACGTACAGACGTCATGCACAATAAGCTTTTACAATCTGTCAAATATCTTTAAAAGATTTCAACTTTGTCGCTGAAGCATTAGGTTCAAAGTTGATTGGGTAAATTTGACAGTTTTCCATATTCCTACACACCTACAAACAGCGGAACCATGTTCCTTTAAATATTCCAAATCCCATAATTTCATTCATATTTACATTATTGCTTTGTCATTAGTATATCAATTCTTGGTAAAACATACACTGTCAGTTAATAACACATTACCCAGCTTTGATTACTTCGAAGTTAACTTGCAAACTCACTGACCACCAAACAAACTTTCTGTGTAGTCATTTTGCCGCTAATCAATCGCAATTTACTTGATTGCTGTTTTACGTAGCCTTCGCTTATTAGCTATTGAATGAAATTGATGTGTAAATACGTCATGGATGACGTCATGTCATTGTTCTCTCCTTTCATTTTTATTTTACATGTACAGTGACCTTTATTCAGTTGCCTTAAGGTTTAAAATAACTGGGGAAGGACTCTAGTTGTGATTTGTAAAGAGTAGGTTCCGTGTGGGTGTCTTTGAAGGCTACTGGAGTATTGTGATAAGTAAATACGCAACAGGGTCACCGGCAAAAGCATCGATTTTTCGAATAGTGCAAAATTAAATATTCATAGGCATACATTCAGTTAGGAATAAATAAAGTACTTTTCTAGCTAAACTAACACTGTCACGGGATATTTTTCGTGATTTTAATCTATTGTAAGCTCCCGATATTAATTTAACGCTGATGCATGCGCCATGATCACGGAAGATATCCCGTAAGTGAGTGTATGTTTAGTTATAAACCGTGAAAGCTTAAAATAATACTTTTCTAGCTTTTACACAAAGTCTACTAGCTTATTTACATCATTATTCCACTGTCCTTAAGAGCGTTAACCGATAATAACGGGTATAAAGGGCACAAACGGACCGTCCGACAGTCGTCCGGCTACCGTCCGTTCAGCCTCCGGCAATAAGGCAACCATTCGGCACGGTAATCCGGCAACTGACAACTTTACACCGGCCGCACATCATACGGGATTATTTCAGAATTAAGCCCTCAAATATGGGGACTAACTAAACAAGAATCGGCTTTGTCACTTACGATACGGCTGGATTAAAAAAGCTTTTGTTACGTGAATAGACACCGTTTGATATTTCATGTGGTGACATTTGGAGACCCTTTTTCACTTTAGCTTTCTACTTATAAAGCATCACGTTTGTATTTCTGGGGTGTGCAGTAGTGTACAGCTTTTTCATATTTTGCCAGATATTTTTAATAGACATAACATAACGTCTGTAATCTCTGTAGGGTTAGGCAGAGGTGTACCCACATTTCGTCTGTTATTGGATATTGGCATCAACCGGGCATAGATCCAGACTCCGTGGGTGCTACTGAGAAATTTCTGATGGAAAAACCCAATAGCACTTTGCCCGACCCGGTAATCGAACCCAGGACCTCATGCTTAGCAGTCGCGCTACCACCACTCGACCAACGACGCAGTTAAAATAGATTTTTAATAGAAGAAGGACGTATTTTATTTTGACTTCTATTTTATTATTGTTGGAAAATGGTAATCAAGCAGTTCAAGTAGTCTATGTATTATTGCTAAAATTTTGTGCTTTGTAAAATAATTAAACACAAAAACTGAAAAAAAAACACCAAATACAAAAAATTTACTTTCTAACAATTCTTATAACTGATACTGATAGCCTGCGTGATCCTACTGCTGGGCAAAGGTCTCTCTCCATGACTTCCAAATTCTTCATCATCATCATTTTCCTGCCCTTGTCCCATGTCACTTGGGGTCGGCGCAACACGTTTTTTTCTTCCAATCTCCTCTGTCAACCGTCACGCTATCATTTACTCCTTTAACTTTCATATCATTCCTCACACAATCCATCCATCGTTTCCTTGGTCTTCCTCTCCCTCTCCATCCATCAACGTTTATATTCATCACTCTTTTAGTCACATGCGATTCGTCCCTCCTCATCACATGTCCATACCAAGACAGTCGATTCCCTTTCAATTTTTCTGTAACTGGCGCAACTTTTAAACTTCCTCTAATATACTCGTTCCTTACCTTATCCATTCACTTCCACTTTCACATCCACTTCCAAATTCTTAATTCTTATAAATAATAAAACAAAATATTCTTTTTAATAAAGGGTGTAAATAGACCCTTAAAATAACCGAAAGCCACTTGTTCTCCCCGTCTTTGCGATAATTTTTTTGTTCTAGACCATACCTGGGAACCTTCTAGTTACGGAGATATTGGGGGTCAAAGTTCCACCTTTTTCACAAGTTTTTTTCTAAATACATGTTTTTAATGTAAGATATTTACTTTACACACCTCCATGACATCCGTACTATTCAATCCATCCATCAGCACAATGCTTTGAATGCTTTCCATCGAGTCCTACCGTAAAACATGATTTTGCACCCCCAAAAAAAAGTCGATTCCCAGCAATAATTTTTGCGTAAAGTTACTTAGTTTGATGTACAGAATGCTTGGTTGACGGCTATGTGAAGGGTCTGTTTACACCCTGTATAGTATAATCTTCATCATATAAATTATAAATTCTCACGAAATTATAATCATTTATAAAATATACATTCGAGAAAAGTAGACTGTACCTACATAACCGTAAGAAACATCGAAAAAAATACCCCAAAACATTTCGGCCACGCTCTCAAAACCCCCATTAATACTAACCAGATCCACTAACCCTACAATATTATACCTTATGGACATTTGACAGCTACTTTACACCGCAAGATATTCTGTGGCACGGCTCCGTGACACGTCCCAAAGCTAAATATTCCGAGTTGGGTCGAGTTGGGCACTGATCCAAATATGCAGCTATATTGACAATAACTGTCATAACGGGACGTCCCGTGTCGTATGAACCGACCTTTTCGGAATTTGTGGTACTTTAGCTTTGGTAATGGTTTGCACAAGAGGTCTTATGGTGTGTGCTTCAGACAACGTGCTTGTTATATCTGATTTAAATGGGGATTTGATATTTTTTGAGTATGTGGTCAAAACCGATTTGGTGAGGTTTGCGTATGAAATGTAATCTAGGTTTTTTAGGATCGCTTTATGAGTAGAGGAAGACTAAACAAACGATGGATGAACTGTGTGAAGGATGATATGACTAGAAAGGAGGGGACTGCTGAGATGACGAGTAATAGAGAAGTATGGAAGAAGAAGACATGCTACGCGGACCCCAAATAAATTGGGATAAGTGCAGTAGAATTATGATATTAACTAGGTTTTTCTTAGTAAGTCACTCCGAAAAACAACCATTTTGATGACTCCACATAGCTTCATCATAAAAGCAATTTTGATGGTAAAAAGCTTTGCAATATGGGTGCTGACTCCGCATCATTTATCATTCCTTTTAGTCCAAAAGGCTTTCCCGTTCAAGTAATTTCTCAACCATTCCGAAAGAAATGGCCCAAACTAAGTCATTGGTAATGGAATGTACGCTCGGATACATGGCCTGAGGTCCGGTAAGCCTCCCGACCCTCCCAACTTTCCCTCCCGGCGTTGGGCTAGTGAAGGATTATCCTAACAACTGAACGGAGACGAATCACGTACTGGACTTACGGGTATTTGTTGCGTACGAACGGACTTTTAATAACATAACAATCATGTTATGTTATTCTTCATGTTATGTCATCCGGAAAATTCCGTTGTAATGTTGATACATTACGTAAGATTTTCCGGAGTAAGGCGAAGTACACCTCTACACTATCTTAGTACATCCGTAGTGTCCATAATGTTTTAACCGATTTCTAAAAAAGGAGCTTATGTATTTTACATTTATTTTCATATGTTCAACGATTTCTCCGTCAATGCTGGTCCGATTTAACTCATTTTGTAGAAAAGGCTAGCGTGGTGATCCCACGTGAATTTTTGCTTCGGTACTTTATGAGTTATACTCTATAGTATGCACTTAAACTTTTCCGTCAATGTGGAGGATGAGCTAATAACAAAGAAAAGATATATAAAAAAAATGTTGTAAAAATGTTTGTTTTTAAATTATTTTTTTTTTTATTTATAATTTTACAAAACCGACTTCCAAAAAAGACTTAAAAAGTCCAAAACAAGTTTACTATCGGAAGTCGGTGGCTTTGTTTGTTTCATTGACTTTTTTGCCACCGACTTCCGATTATTTCAAATATTTAAAAATCGGTCCATAATTGACGGAAATATCGCTAAACATACATTAGTAAGTATATGTATACAGTCGAACATAGAACTATCTTCTTTTGAGAAGTCGGTAAATGTCACCAACTTTTTTTTTGGGTCGCTGTTCCAACTCGCTATTCCTACTTTCCAGTCCATAAAACTCCACTTTAAAACAAAACTGATACCACATGCAACAAGAATCTATTTACAAACATACTTAGTACATTTTTAAACCCAAACTTGCCGTAATACCTAACTTCATCCAACCAACATCGTCCACCGTTTCGCCTCACTCATTCCACTTTCAGAATTTCAAAGAGCTTCGTTTCAAAACACCCACGCCCTGTATACAGCCCAGCCATTGAAAGCAGCAATGATTACTTTTCGAAATACCCTGTATGTGCTTAATGACAGCTGTTTGTTTTGCCCCTAATGCTTTTCTGATTCAACTTTAGCATTTAGTAGATAGAGAGTGGTTTGTTGGATGACGTCATAGTTTGTTTGACCTATGGGTAGCTGTTTTATCTTTGTCTTGCTTTTGTTTCGTCTTTTCACTGCACTAAGTTCGAATGCGTTAGCACTTTTTTTTTTTTTTTTTGATAAAATCATCAAATGAGTCCTCCCACCCAGGGCAGAGCGGGAGGGACTGTCAGACTTGTACTGACTAAAATCCACGGTGTCCTTCAGTAGCTCTTTATGTTCCAGGGTCACGGTAATTATATGAGTCCCGCGACCCAGCATAGAAAAAGCTTGATTGAAATTTAATATCAGTAACCCGAAATACTTTTAAAAACAAAGGTGCCACATTAAACAAACGACTTTTAAAAACCTACTTCAACCCACTTCAAAATCCTCCAAGAAAACAGCTCACAAAACCCAGCGGGATTTCTAGTTACATAGATTAATAACCCTCGAATACAGCCTCCATGTTTAATACAAATAGAATTTTCTTTCGTAAACAAAGAAATACATTACACGACGAGTAAATTGTTAACACGAACGGTTACGGGTTGCTGTGGACTAACCCCACACGTTTGAACGTAAACTTACTGTTTTACTAGCTGTATTTTAAATGGAAACTCATTGGTTCAGTGTAGGTATCAGTGGCGAAGGTTCCGTACAACTCGATTCCTACCGGATTCCTTTTGAAAATTGGCACAGTCTATTTTCTATTGACAAGTAATATCACATTAAAGATATGTACTCCAGCTTACCTCTTACAAAAAATGACCCTTCGCTACTGGTAGGTATGGATGCTGTACTGGAAACAAGGAAATACGAATAAGTACAGAGGGTTAAGCCGATGAATGTCGTATGTACCGATGTACTAAAATGTACTCGGAATAACAATCCTTATTTCCTTACTAATAATATTATAAATGCGAAAGCAATTTTATTTGTTTGTTTGTTACCTTTTCACGCCTAAACCACTAAACCGATCATCCTAAAATTTTGCATAAACGTTATCAGGTGTACAGAAACGGACATAGGGTACTTTTCATCCCGAAAAAAGTATTGTTCCCGAAGAAAACAACAATAACGTTCTTATGATAATAGAAGACGTCACGTGATTTAATAATATAATTAAATCACGTGTGTTTCGAATCGTGATTTAATTATATTATTACAATTACAAGCAGACTACAGCCCGAATTGATTGACGAGAGCGAAGCCGCGGGCAAAAGCTAGTAAATTATAATCGTAAGACCTTGAAGCTCTTACGAGATCTTTCTTTCTTTTTCGTGTGGTTAGTGCCTAACCTGATGTCAGATTTTTTATGCCACCCATGGGCCTCTGACTTGGCTTGACATGCAGTCTAGAAATATCTCTCAGGCATTGATTTCCTCACGATGTTTTCCTAAACCGATAAGCAAGTGATAATCATACAATAAACATAATCATCATCTGCCCAGCCTTTTCCCAACTATATTGGGGTCGGCTTCCAGTCTAACCGGATGCAGCTGCATACCTATCTGACCTCCACAACAAACACAATCATAAATCCGAAAAATCAGAAATGCGTGTCTTGGGTTCGAACTCGAGACCTATGACTAGGCTTACTGCTGTAATATCTTACGAGAGGGCGGATTATAAGCAATGTCTTAACGGGTTTATACGGCACACTGAGTTTTATAAAAAATAAGTCCTTGTAGAGCACTGTCTTTGTCACTCACATATGTGTAACAGTCTCTATCTCAAACTCGATTTGCCATGATACTCTCAGGAGCTGATCTAGGTACTTCACTTTTTGTTTAGTAGCTTTGTATGTCCCACTACTGAGCAAAAGAGTACCTGAAAGGATATGGGGAGGCCCATATCCTTCCAGGTACTCTTCTCCTGCGCCACCTCCACCCACCCTTCGTGATGCGCATTCAGATCATCTTGCCACCTCTTTCTAGGCTGGCCTCCTCGGTGCCGTCCATCCTCAGGCACGCATTGTGTTGAGACCTTTGCCCAGCGGTCGTATGCAGCTGATGTGACCTGCCCAAACCCATTTGAGCATGGCAGCCTTTTTGCCTACGTCTGTAATTACTGTTTTTGAGCGCAGCGTTGTGTTCCGTATTTTATTTGTTCTGTTTACACCCAGAATGCTGCGCTCCATTGCTCTTTGGCAGACTCCAAGATATCCTTTCAAACTACATGTTTTTTTTCAGTACATAGTGCTTAGCTTTCCTCCTGCCTGACTGCCTGTCACTATTCATTTGATTACAATTTACAAGCTAAGATGAACCTCACCCCTCTCAACGGGAAGTATGATGAAGTTAATGATAACTGGTAATACGTAGTTTAATTGGCCAGGATATTAAACTACCTTCTAACTTATCCTATTATTCAAATAGACATGGTAGTAAAATCTTGTGGAAATTAAGGGGATCATCATACACTACAATATGAAGAATTTATGTTAAGATTATGTGGATCTGTGTTACTGAATGATATAATTACAGCTTGATATAACTGCGTAGATATATTATGTGCAAAAAAACAATGAAAGATCTCATGTTAAAAATAAAGAATATTTTCCTCCTACAAAAGTAATAAGACCTTTTCCAAGAACTAAACTCACAGGCCAGCATTAAAATAAAAAAAAATAAAAATCCCGTGAACAAGGCCGTCTTTTTCAACAATACTGCATAAAGACTCTTTCGTTATTTTTTTCCTTTTTCAAATCAAAAGTTGGCTAGGTCGTGGTTGGATTTCTTAATCGCCTTCTTCGTCGCCGATGAATTTGAATAAATCTTTTAAAGAAAACGAATGAAAGAAAGAATTTGCGTAACAATGGAAAGTGTTTGTACTTAATTAGCGTTATTAGTCTTTCATTTTCAAGCTTCAGTTTTTCATTTAAGGATCAGACTGTTTGAAAGAACAAAAACGATTGAGGCGCTATTGAAATTATATGTAATTATGTTATTGTAAGGCCTAGGTTCTTTTTTGTGCTAGAAACCAGAACTGTAAGGTTTATCCTGACATAATTTACATTAAGGTCTTTTAAATTGAAAGTTCAGCAGTTCCAGTTTGTTTTTTATATTATTTGTCGTGGAAATCATCATTTTCTGCAGTTGTCCCAATCTACAAAACGTTGTCTTCTTCCATTCTCCCCTGTCCGACGTCACGACAGCATTTAGTCCTTTTTCCTTCATGTCATTCCTCACACAATCCATCCATCTTTGGCCTTCCTCTCCTTCTCCATCCATCACCCTTATTTAGTTGTGGAAATACTCACTCTTCTCATTAAGAATCTTTTACACTTCAAATCAAGACAGTAACTTTTTACGATCCAAGATGGCGCCTTCTAATTGAAATAAAAACTTCGCCAATGATTAGCTTTAGTGTTACATAAACGCTGAAATTCAACGAACTATTTAGTCAGTTAGGATCACAATTATGATACAGGAATATCTTAAATTAGTTACGTCCTCAAACAAACGTCGTTAGGTGAAACCGGAGACATAATGTAATTGTGACGCTCCAGTACCCAGAGGGTCTTGGAGTAGTGGTGAATGCTAATCCTTAAACTAATTCCATGGTGTGTAGTTTTGACTGTTAGTAGTTAATAATACAGGGTGGCGCCGACAATACGACAATAAATTAAACTGCGTATACCTCATGACGTTCCCAGTCTGTCACAAATCTAGAATCCGTGGCTGCTACTGAGTATTAGTACAGCCACATTTCAACAGTTATGTTTAAGTCTCATGTAATAGTGGACGTTCCTATTTCCATCAACCGGGCACAAATCCGGGAGAAATTCCGGATGGAAAAACCCAATAACAATTTGCCTGACCCGCGAATCGAACCCAGGACCTCATGCTCAGCAGTCGCGACTGCGACCACTAGGCCAACGAGGTAGTAGGACAAAAGGGTTTGTAAACATAAATCAACAAAAACAGCATAGAAAAACATCACAAAGCCGCTTCGCAGAACTGCAGAGTGCGTTGCTCAGTTCCTTAGAAGACTTCATATAACGATCCTCGCTTCAGTAAGCTGTTGTCAGTCGGGCAGGATAATAAGCTGCTTTCCTACAATGTTTCTGTTCCCTCGAAGATCATGAAGTTCCAGGTAACTGATGTTATTAGTAGCATCCTATTTATGGAAAAGGAAAAAGCAATTATAGATATGTCGGATCCAGTCGTTAGTACGGACATAAAATCATTCGGCAAACGCGCCAGTGTTGGCTCTAGTGACATGACGCGACCTACTTACCAGTCTACCCACACCACAGCGTGTTTCTACAGAACCCTGATGTTCAGCTCGAGGCGAGGGCGACATTCAATGTCTGATCGTGGCGGTGTTGAGACATCTTGGAACCGTATCCGATTCATTGTGCCCCGTGTTATTGTGTCGAGTTGTGATCTCAAGTAATTCGTTAGTTTTGCTGGAAACGGTGTATCGAACCCAGTGTGTTTTCATAGAAACCCGTCGTCTGCCCACATGATGTACGAGCCTAACGGAGTAAATCCCGACATATCCGACAGATAAATAAATAATGACTGCCTCAGTAAAGCTGATTAGCTTTGAAACGAGTGGGTTGATAGATTTATAGATATCTTATCTTACTTCTTACTATGCTATTATTTAGTTTGTGAGAATGGATAGGCGTTTGGATAGATGGATGATTGTTACTCTTTCACGCAAAACTACTGAACGGATTCGGATGAAATTTGGCGTACAGATAGTTTATCATCTGGTTTAACATATATGATACTATTTATCCCGGTAGTACGATACCGTGAGACAATAAACGAACCCCACGCTTACGAAACCGCAGGCATAAGCTATTAAATAATATGCTAGAGAACGACAACACTTTTCAACGAGGATTTGGCTTATGGTCTCTCCCTTATTGGACACCGAAAATAGGTACCATAATGAAGTTTTTTTAAAAAAAAATTGCCAGTTTTGTTATGTTGTTGGCTTGCCGGCACGCTTTGGTGCAACCCGTAAGTGCAGCAAGTATCTGTATAAATAAATAAAAAAATAGATTAGTTTGCCAATACCTAACCAACGCTTGACGCATAAAAAGGATAAGTTGTCATATATTTATAATCTCATAATGAATGATGTAACCAAGATTTTGTAACAATATTTTTGATTTAAAAGATTGTCCATGGATTCTTGCCCATTCTTCTCCATAGAGATCTACGCTTTGGAATGTGCAACTACAGTACTTTCTCAAGTTATTATGCCTTGTGACTGTGACTGTAGCTTCGCTTCTTTTTTGTTTTTTTTTGACATTCAAAAGTGCCTGTGATGGTCTAATTGAAATAAATGCTTTGAGTTTGAGTTTGAGTTGAAGTTTCCCTTGTATTTTGAGAAGTTCCTACAAGTTTCTATTCACGCATTTGTAGACTTTTGTACCTACCTAGTTATCTTTCTTCACTTCGATCTACCAGCCTAAAATAATCTACAAACATATATGCTCATGTTAATAACACACGAAACATCAGAAATAGTCGCATGGGCGCAATAAATCAAATACAAAATGACAAATGTGTCCCACCATAGCTCCATACGCAGAAACTCCGTAAAACAAAAGCTAAGACGTAGAGCGAATCACTCAAACGTGATGACAATATGGCCCATTAATCACTGGAACTGAAGACTGGACCTTAACGTATTAATAAGACAAGCTATCGGGGCCGCATTATGTGTGAGTCATAAAGAACTATGCTTCCATCAAAAGTTATGGAGATTAGACCCAAAAGGTCGAAAGTGTTTTAAAATGAAAGGATCCCAATGAAGAAAAAACTGACCGAGAGCAAGTTAGACTCGCACAATTTAAGATTCCGACCAAAGCTCTACTGAGTACTTTAGTAGTTTTTGAAACGATCATTAAGGCTCAGCACGAATTTTGACGTTGGTTTTTTGAATCGAAAATACAATTATCCTGCAGCATTTTAGTTAAATTATTTGCAAGAAGCACCATCAACATCATCTTTAGATATGAATAAATTCTTAAAATTTTGTAAGCATTATTTGTGAGTATTTTTATTTTTTTATTCGACGTATTCACGTTACGAACAACATCAAAACTCGTGCTTGGAGCTAGGACCACTGGTCTGTCGTAATTACTGTATTGCGCGTAATGAATAAACCTGCGCTAGGTCGTAAACTATACTTCTATAGGAAGCGGGGTCACTGACAAAAGTGATACTGGTGCGAGCAAATTGGAATTATAAAATACTCGTGATTAGTGATATTTTTTTTAATGTTTTGTTGTTCTCTTATTATTTAATTTTTATTTTATCTTTTTGTCCTGTGCGAGTCTAATAAATACTTCTTCTTTATTTATTTCTTTATTAGCGATTATAATCGTGTTCAGAACACGCCACTCTATATCTTATTCATACTGTGTTATCCCAAACTGTCCCTGCCACTAACAAACAGACGACTTTGCCAGTTGTTTCCACTAAAGTCGTCTAAACACCCCACTAATAACTAAACCACGGGAACATGGACTAAGTTAGTTCTAAGTCAAATAAGCTGGTTGAACCGATTGCTTGATCCTTTGTTCCTGTTCGCCAGTAAACTCCAAAGTTTGTACTACCAGGATAATATTATCATTAACTTTGATATTTAAGTTTAATAACCAGTTATTCACCTGCCCCCGTAGCATGACCACCGTAGACAAGGATTTCTTTGACGGAAGAATCGACAAAATGACAGTGCAAAGAAATCTGTCATTGTGTCGACACAATCTGTCATTTTGTCGATTCTTCCGTCAAAGGAATCCTTGTCTACGGTGGTCATGCTACGGGGGCTGGTTAGTTTATTGGAAGCCCCGTAACGAATTCTTCTTAAATCTTTATGGTAAATAGCCAGACTAGAAAGAGAACTATTGAGATAAATGAATAAGTCTGCAAGAAGAAAACATGGTGTCGAACCCAAGAAGATGATGGTAAGATATAATAATAATAATAATAATTCATTTATTCAGGTAATTAGGACCCATTAACAAACACAAAACCACCACCAAACCACCATCCAACCATCTATACAAATACATAAATATGCATGCATGAAAGTTTATTCATTAATGCAAAAAAAAATTTTTTTTTTTCATTTTGTTCTGTTTGTTCCAGCTAATCTACAAAACGGCTGGACCGATTTTGCCGGGGCTTTTACTGGCAGATAACTAATGTTATAAGGTGTAACTTAGGCTACTTTTATTTTAGAAAAATAATTAGAGTTCGTGTTTCAAACAATAAAAACCTTGAATTTTTTTACAAAATTCGATTCAAATACCTTCGAGTAGGGAAGTAAAAGTTTTATAATAACTTCACGCGGACGAAGGTCGCGGGGCACAGCTAGTTATAACTATGTACCTATTAGTGAGTCCACAAGATGGTGATCTAGGCAGTCAGTCCAACTCATCCTGATTGATTTATTAGGGTTCCGTAGTCAACAAGAAAAGGAACCCTTACAGTTTCGCCATGTCCGTCTGTCTGTCCGCAGCTTATAATAATAATAATAAATCATTTATTCAGATAATTAGGACCCATTGCCATTAACACAATACAACAAACTTGAGCTTAGCTCAAAGACTCTTAGTACTAGAAAGCTGTAATTTGGCAGTAATATACAGATTAGTTACGCCGCCTAATTGGTAAAATAAAATCTCGAAAATTATTTTTAGGGTATCTCCTGTACCTACTCGTATAGTGGGAATTTTCGTACTTGGATAACATATTTTCTTAAACGTAATGTATGCGAGCACAGGTTTTAGAACTGCAAATGTAAGTTTGGTTTTTTCCTTTATTTATTTATATACAAATTAATTACATTTTTAAATATTCTTTAGAAAAAAAAAAAAAAAAAACATTTAAAAATATAAAAAATTGTAGCCCACCGGTATCGGGAACAGGGTCCAAGCTACCGGCGGTCAGGGCTCCAGAGAGAGGAACCTCCTTACAATACGAGCCGTGTCCAGAAGTACCGCTTTCTGAATCAAGCCCTTGATCCAGCTACCTATAAGTTTGGTTTTATTATTACAATAAAAATCATCGTTCGGAGGCAAATCCGTATATTTGATGGGCAACTACGGAACCCTACATTGTGTGTGGCCCGACACGCACTTTTTTATTACAGTGTCATGTAGTTCTCACCTAAATCATATAAGAGAAAATCCCATGTAAGGACGTACATTACACAGATTACATATTTTTCTAAAACTCACACAACCCAATCAGATAAAGTAGTTCTTTATTAGTACCAAACAGTGTTAGAGGTCTCATATTATAAGTAGCCGAGTAAATACGACAAACTTTCATAGTAAATATAGACAGAAAATAAAATACCCACAGATTGTTCCTACTACAAAACAAAGGCTGACGACATCGTTACGTCATATGAGATTCTGCAACAGAATCTGTCCATTAGATAATTAGTACAAAGGACTTTTTGTAGACGCTGAGATCAATCTTGTTTAGTACAATTTTACTCGTAGGTTATGTGCTGTTTTTGTTTACTACGCCGCCATAGAAGTAGCAAAGTAGAGGTAGTAAATGATATCTACTAATCAGTCTATTCTAATATTTTGAATGTGAAAGTAACTCTGTATTTATCTGCCTAGCCTTTTCCCAACTATATTGGGGTCGGCTTCCAGTCTAACCGGATGCAGCTGAGTACCAGTATTTCACATGGAGCGACTGCCTATCTGACCTCAACAACCCAGTTAGTACTGGGTAATACGATACCCCTTGGTAAGACTGGTTGTCTGACTTTTGGGGCCACTGACTACCTAACGACTGTCAAATATCTACAAATGACAGCCGGGACCAACGGCTTAACGTGCTTTCCGAGGCACGGAGGAAACTCGGTATGTAATGGGCGATCACTCATCCACAGACCAACCTAGGCAAGTACGGCTTAACCTAAAGATCGACCCGAGCGGCTGTTATTATTTAGCCACGAGCTCCTCCTAAAAGTAACTCTGTATGTAATGGATGTAAAAATAACGAAGCCGAAAGGCTCTTGTTCTCCCGTCATTGCGATATTTTACTTGTTCTAGACCTTACCTGGGAACCTTCTAGTTTCGGAGATATTGGAGATGAAAGCCCCAGCTTTTTTCCATTTTTTTGTAATACATGTTTTTAATGTTATAACTTTACTTTAAATACGTCCACGACCCCTGCACTATTCAATGCATCCATCGATACAATGTTCTGAGAGCGTTACATTGAGTCTTACCGTAAAACGCGATTCTCCACCCCAAAAAAAAAGTCGTTTTCAGCAGAGTTACTTAGTTTTATGTAGTATATAATGCTTGGTAGACGGCTTCGTGAAGGGTTCGTTTACACCCTGTATATCTATCTGATACCTTTTCACACCTTGGTGGCTGAACGGATTTTAATGTGTGACAGTCGGATAGACTTTGGTTAGGACCTAGCAGTAGCGAAGGGTCAATTTTTGTACGAGGTAAGCCGGAGTACATATCTTTAATGTGATTATATTATTTTTCTATAGATCCATTTGTCCTTTTTTCAAATGGAAGCCGGTAGGAATCGAGTTGATTGGAACCTTCGCCACTGGGACCTAGGACATTTTTTTATATCTAGAATATGTGGAAGACACGTACTCTAGATATGATATAGATGGATGGATGAATGGTTGGTGTAATATATGTGTGTGTGTGTGTGTGTGTGTGTGTGTGTGTGTGTGTGTGTGTGTAAGTTTAGAGTATGTGCCTCGTAGATAATTTCCTTTTCTACGGGACCGATGCTGCTGTCAGAAACTACAAAGTATTTGGTCCTAACATAACAAAATATTTTGTAAACCTAACCTCCCACAAACAGCACAAAACTAAATACATCAAAGTATACTAAAATGTATTTTAAAAGCATTTTTCTCTGACGCAGTTAACATCATAATTCAGACTTCAGTGCATAGCTTTTAAACAAAATGCTTCAAGAAGACACATTAATAAAACCGCAACCTATTTTCGTAAAAAGCTTGCATTTTAAATCTGCTATAAAACGGTCCTATATTTACTGTAAGGCTACATATACTTATATGGGTATACACTCATAAACCTCACTAGTAAGTACTTATAAAATATAGGGCTGAGCCTAACGAGTCGAGTTAATGAGCTAGGGTTGTACTGCGCATGTCGGCCATTTTAACTTTTAACCTTCTGCTCGCCGGTAGCCGAAATCGTTGGGGACTTTATCCGACTTTCTATTAACTTTTACTTTGTAATCTGTTCTGTCCATAACTGTTCGTTTTGTGCCAAAATCGGTTCGTCTCGTGGAGTGTCCTTGATCTAGTTGGCTCGATATTGCACGGTACAGTTCCCTAGTTCTGTGACCAGTATTGAAATAGAGCTAATTTTAGTATTCATATATTCCTTTTGGAAAATATTTTACCTTTCGTGTTTTTGTTTGTGATGCTCTGCTAAAACTTTTGTGGATAAAATGTGTTGTTGCTGAGCTATTGGGTTTAAAACACAGTTAAATGCCAAGTGCAGATAAAACACCTTCTTTATATTAAAACAATATTGCACGCAACGTATTATAATAAGCTACTTAAATTCTTCTTTACATAGTATAAAACAAAGTCGCTCCCGCTGTTTGTACGCTTAGATCTTTTAAACTACGCAACAGATTTTAATGCAGTTTTCAGCAATAGATAGAGTGATTCAAGAGGAAGGTTTATATGTATGTGTGTATCTACATTGTACCCATGCGAAGCCGGGGCGGGTCGCTAGTAAATTATAAAACATTCTTCATCGTCTTCCATAAATTAGGCAAACATTTATGAAAGCATTTCTAAATCTTCTTAAAAATATAGACAAAGTATTATTCAAATATAGGTCAATCAAAAACAACGAAGGTATCACAAACGGTAATTAGACAGTCCCCAAATCCCCCTCTATCGATCCTACATAGTTTGTCATCGAGGCCTCGCCGTTGAGCCAGGCTAAAGAATTCTAAGTAGTGCCTATGTATAATGTGGCCGGCAATTAGGGTCTCATTATGACAGGCCATAATCTTTATTAATTGCAGAATAACGCTGTTAGAGGAAAAAAGAAGAGATGAAAGGTCCGCATTATCGAAAAGAGAAAAAAAAATATACACTCCTGGACAAAACAAACGACTACAATATCCCTGGATCGCAAGAAACCCAAAAATATTACTTTTCTAAGGCAAAAAATGAGGCCCGACTACCAGGAGACCAGAAGCTACAGTAGGTATAAAATACCGAAACAAAAAGAAAATAAATTATCATCCCCAGCATCATACATTTCTTAGCACGTAGGCGTTTACTGAAGAAAATATGGAAGTTTACGCGCGAGGCCTTGCGGGTAAACAATCTAAATCACCGTATCTGCTTACCCACTTAGCGGGTTATGGGAAGATAATGATATAGTGACGTCATTTTGAGAGTCACGCGATACTGACGTGATCTTGATACGTTTTTGAGTGATTTTAGAATTAGTAAGATTTTTAGTCGAAGTTGTATTAATCAACATTGTTCCCTCTCCACAACTGAATTAAATTAAGTTGAAGGTTTAAATAAAAATCCTTGCTTAAAGGCGTTAAATAGGGGGTGGCTTTATAACAACACTATTTTTATTGACATTATATTATACTTTTGACATTAATTGTAATGGTGGAATCTTAATTTGTTTTTGTATTTTTTATTTTGTTATTTTTTGGCTACTGTTCTTAATGATTTCTATTATAATTCTTTTAATTTTATAATTTAGTGTAAAATTTCGATACAATGTAAAATTGTTACTGAAATAAATTAAATGACTTTTGCCAAGGGGAGGTCCCGTAAGGCTCACGACTTGTCAAACTCAAACTCAAAGCATCTATTTCAATTAGACCGTTACAGGCCCTTCTGAATATTAAAATAACTACTAGCGAAGCTACTGTCCAGTCACAAGGCATATAACTCGTAAAGGACTGTAGTTGCCCATTCCGAAGCGTAGATTTCTATGCAGAAGAATGGGCTAGAAACTCCATGGACACTCTTTTAATTTCTTTTGTACTTTTATAAAATCAGTGTATTTTCTACAACAAACGAAATAAGTTTAGTTTTAGTTAAATTGCTGTTTTTTAAACGTAAATAATAATTGTACGTTTTTTTTTTTTCTTTTTTCCTTGACATGGCTCACGAGGTTGTCGACATGTGGGATGTGGACTCAGCGACCATTGTGCCTATAGTTGTATCAGCCCATGGCTTAATTGCCAAGAGCCTCGACCAATACCTGAGGAGGCTCTCGTTAGGCAGCTGGATCAAGGGCTTGATTCAGAAAGCGGTATTTCTGGACACGGCTCCTATTGTTAGGAGGTTCTTCTCTCTGGAGCCCTGACCGCCGGTAGCTTGGACCCTGTTCCCGATACCGGTGGGCTACAATTATATTTTTAGTGGGCTACATTATATTTTTAAATGTTTTATATATCTTTTTTAAGGAATATTTAAAAATGTAATTTATTTGTATTGGAATAAATAAAGGAAATATTGTACGTTTATTAAACTTCATCATTTTTGCTGATTGAATTTATTTGAATATCACGAATTATTTGAATTTATACTTGTATGAAGTCAGATTCATAAGATCTCTTGTATCCTCTTGCAATTTAAAATGATAATATTCAGATACTTTTCTACCATATTAACTTAAAAAAACCCCTAAATGCCTGTTTCATTAAGTCCGCCTCTGTTCTTTTTGTGCTTGAAGTGTTAAATAAATAAATAAATAACTTAAAATGGTCGGATTCCATTGTATTACTTCACAAAATTTTATATTAGCTTTAAATTAAAAGCAGATTGTTCTAAAACATTTTATGATATGTGATATTTATTTGTTACAATAGTTCATAAAACGCAGTACACGGTACTGTAAAAACTTGTTATTATAATATTCACTTGTCCTTTTAAAAGCTGTATCGACATGCCACATCCCAGAATTAAACCGAACAGCAATTAAATCGTTCAAAAGTTCTTTTGGCTAAAATGAAAATTAAATGTTAAAATATTTGCTTCATTTCGGTACTCGGTACCGCTATACCGTACGTAAAATAACATCAGGGGATAACTGGCTATTAATGGCCGATCAAGCGGCTACATGATGTATTGAAAACCCGATTACACCGTCGCAAGCTATATAAATATGAAATTGGCACACCGAGACCGATAATAACTCTTTTTCAGACCAGCTATAAGGGCTTTTTTTAATATTTTTTATAAAAAAGGGTAATTGATTAGGATGCATAAATTATTGAGAAATGAAAAGAGAATAGGGCTGTAATTATCAATGATCGGTCAGGAAACGTATTGTTTACTTTTTTTTTTTTTTTTTAGCTTGGTAAAGTCATCAAATGAGTCCTCCCACCCAGGGCAGATCGGGAGGGACTGTCAGACTTGTACTGACTAAAATCCACGGTGTCCTTCAATAGCCCTTTATGTTCCAGGGTCACGGTAATTCTATGAGTCCCGCGACCACGTATTGTTTACTTGATTGACAATCAAATGATCGTAAAAATCTCATCTTACTAATATTATAAATGCGAAAGTTTGTGACGATGGATGGATGTTTGTTACTCTTTTACCCAAAAATTACTGAACGGAGTTGGATGAAATTTAGCACACAGATAGTTTGTAGTTTGGCTGCGATTATTTAGCCACGAGCTCCTCATAGTCAGATAACAGTCCCTCTATTCAAAAACCAATGCGGGTAACATAAAAATCTTAAAACCGTTCAAGAATTACAAACAAGTCCTCGATATAATATTCAGTACGTCTTGCCCACAATTATATAGCAGCACATTAGAGTTAGTTTGCCGCCATCACGAATGTATGAGCTCGCCCTCCCTGAGGTAATCACTGCTAAGACGCACGCGTAGACCCTCGGATCTATTGAAACATTCATCATCAAAGAAAATAACTGCTTTAAGCTTGGGATGTGTTAAGTCGTGTATTCTCTTACGAAATTCGGGATACAATCGGGTTTTAGACAGTGAATTTGATGTTATGAGAACAGTAAGAGATAAAAACTTTTTAACCGACTTCTAAAAATGGAGGAGGTTATGTATTTCACCAGCAACTTTTTTATTTTTGCATCAAGAAATGGAGACTTCCAAACAAAATAAAAAAAAAAAAAAATATTATTTTTTTAAATATGAAAAAAATAACAATTATTGTTTTTTTAAAAAGTCAATTTTTTTGTCAGTCAGATACGACAGGCAGAAAGATACCACTACATTTTAAACATAACATCACGCCTACAGTTAATCCCCGAGGGGTTGGACAGAGGTGTACCTAATAGTACCCCACATTTCGCCAGTTATGTTTAAATGCCATGTAATAAGGGGCGAGCCTATTGTCATCAATCGGACACCAAACCAGACTCCGTGGCTGCTACTGAAAGATTCCTGATGGAGAAAGACAATAACACTTTGCCTGACCTGGGAATCGATCCCAGGTCTACGGAAAGTCTCGAATTATTGAAATAGTAGTAGAATAATTTTAAAATATAGCGCGTTCATAAATAAATAATAATGGAAACTTGGTAAATCAAACGTCCACCTATTTCATGTTACAATCACGTGTTTTTGGAACACTTTACAGCGGTCATGGCCGCCGGCTGGTTACTATAAATAACTAATCGTTATAAGACAGTACATATCGTACATTATTTAGTACCTTCGATATCGACTTGGATTTCCGTACAATGAACTGGGATTTGGATTTAATGGCTGTAGGAACCTACTTTTGTAACCGTCTCTGCCCAACATGGAGATCATCATCAGCCTATAGCAGTCCACTGCTGGACAGGCCTCCTCAATCGCACGCCATTCAACTCGCTTTCGCAGTGGTTGAGCAATTGACTGCTGCGCTTCGTGTCGCTGGTTCGATTCCCGCACGGAACAAATATTTGTATGGCCTACAGGTAGTTGTTCCGGGTCTGGCTGTTTGTGTGAGTTTAAATGTTTGTAAACGCACCCACGATACAGGAGGAATTCCAAGTGTGGGGCAATGTCTTTAAAAAAAAAAAAAAAAAAAACAGATTTTCAGCAACACACACACACACATAAAGACACACACACACATACGCAAGCATAAAGTTACGGGTATACTTACAAGGTGTAAATTATGTTTTAACTACTCCTATTCCTTCGCTATTCTTTTCTGTATGCTTAGTGCGAGTTTTTTTTACGTATCGAGCGCGTAACGTTTACGCAAATTAGTATGGCGCTGGGTAAGCGACAATTTGTGCCGCTAGGTGGCGGATACCCAGCGCCATACTAATTTGCGTAAACGTTAACGCGCTCGATACGTAAAAAAAACTCGCACTAAGCATACTGATTAATTTCGATGATGGATCCAAGACATTTAAATTGTTTCTCTGGGACTGTCGTGCTTCATTGTCTTGGCGCTTTACTGGTGGCCGCCAATGTTGTTCCTGGCTTTCAGGACTTGCAGTGGTTTGGGAAGAGATGGCGGGCTTGTCCCAAAAAAATATACAAGGTGTAAGGGACATCAACGTACAACCTATTACCACGTATACAGTAGCTCTATCGGCGTATTTTGAATGACTGATTTTTGATAACCAACGAAAAATGCCTACCCCGGGAGTTCAGAATCATGTACTCAATACGTGGTAACAACAATGATATTAAAATAAAAAGAGGTAGATATCGCACTAGCGCGCGCAAATTGTTTCAAACAAATATACAGACAATTGTCGTAATCAAGCGCAATAGCTATCTCTTTCTGTATCATACGTTCCGTATTATCTATCGCAGTCGTAACAACAACGTAGCGTATCTTCTTTATAATACCATTGGGTAACAGCCCTTATTACAACGCAAACCTTTGTCATCTAAAGCCTCGCAATACGATTCGAAAATCGACAGGTGCGCACAACTTATCCATGCTACAGTAAAATAGTTCAAAAATATCAACAATTACTCCCACGGATGTGAAACTGAATAAAATCGTTTAACAACTTTATATCCACTAGCGTCTAACTTCACAATGGCGATGAAAATTCAAAATGGCCGTCGTAGGTAATATAGTTTAAACTCGCTTGGCAGAAAGCTGAACGGGACGGCGCCATACCTATCGGAGTAAAACGGTATTTTTCCGGTTTTTTTTATCAGCTTTTCAGCAGCCGTTACAACGGGTAACTCCCAGTTTGTTAGATCGACGCACGAAGTTTTAAAACGGTTCTATGAGTGGCTCTTTTACGTAGGTACCCAAGTACAATGTGCTTCTCTCTGCGCTTATGTAGGTATACTGTGTACGTACAGTATATCGAATAAATGTTGGTATGTAATATCTTTTTGTATAGATTTCAAATCAAGGAAATGGATGGGTGGACAAAGGACTGTATGTACAGACGCCAGCATATCAAGCTACTACAAACTGTCAAATTTCTTTTTTTTTTAAATATATTTTCAACTTTATCGCTAAAGCTTTAGGTTCAAGGTTGATTGGGAAAATTAGCTTGATGAGCTGGCGTTTGTACATTTTACAGTGTCTGGTTGGCTTCTCATTTTAATCTTATATGGATGTTCTTTTATTTTAGTTTTGATCTTCTTCGATCGTATCGTATTGATGTTCCTACCATATTACACAGTTTGGGCCCAGTAGATGGCCACGTTTATTGCAGTGGCAGAGGCGCTATTCAGGTCGTCAAGAGTGCAGGTAAACGGACACCTGGGACTCCCCAGTTTTGATTAATTTCATACAAAAAAACACACGAATACTTCCCAAAGAAATGAAATATTCCGTAATCAAAACATCAGAAAAACTTCCATTCAAAGTAAACAAAACAAAGTGTAGGTTTCACCAACAAAAACTTAATTACAAATGGTGAGGGCGAAGCTACACCGGCGGCTCGGTCCGTGTCATTTCCGGTCCCGGCATCGTACACACAGACCAAATATTATTACAGAAAAACCGTTTTGGCACATTCTTAGTCACCGTTACCGGTATCGGTAAAACGATTAGCTTGTATTTATAACCGTACTTACGTCTTTTAAACGTGGAATTGTTGTTTTTGTGCCAGTTACCTTGTAGCAGCTTACGCATTTATTTTTATTTAATTGCTTAAGTAAGTGGTAAGGGCAGGTATTGACGTCGTCGTGGACTGGATTAAGATGTTTCCGGTTCTTGAGAAAACCGGGTTTTATGTCCGTAACGGTTCGAGTGCCTGATTTTTTTGGAGTTTTCTTTTTCCAATGAAGGCTTATTGTTTGTTTCGTGTACCTATATATATGTGTGTTACCTCTTGTTAAGATGTCTCGTATAAATTCCTGATTAACTTTTGCCAATGAAGTGCAAAATAATGATTTTTCATAATCTTCCAAGAGTCGATCAAATATCAAAAACGGAAAATTACATAACATAACATCACGCCTGTAAGGGCTAGGCAGAGGTGTGTATAGTGCACCTACATTTCGCCAGTTATGTTTAAGTCCCATGTAATAGGGGCCGAGCCTATTGCCATTATCATCAATCAATCAAATCAGCTCGGAATCACCCACTGCTGGGTATAGGCCTCCCCTTTTTCTGCCACATTTCCCGGTTCTGTGCGTACCTTATTGTCATCAACAGGGCACAAATCCAGACGGGTACGTATTAAAATCCCAAAATTTCATAATAACTATGGCTGAAATACCGACGTCCAAAACAACGAAGTTCAAAATACCGAAAGTTTTAAATGCCGATAGCCGTTATATCGAAACATAAAATACCGATGTCCAAATGCCCGAAAGGATGAAACCCCGAATCTGCACATATGAGCATTCTGTTTACTCCGACCAAATAGGTTAGGTTAGGTTAGAACTGTGACCAAATACGCGTGAGCCGAGCGAGCGTAGCGAGCGGCGCCGCCACCGCGGCAGCGGCCGGCGAACGCTTGGATATTCGGTATTTTAAGCTTTCGGGCAAATGAACTTACGGGATTAAAACTTTCGACCAAACAATCATTCGAGATTTCGTCCATAGGTATTTTAAAATACGGTATTTTAAATTTCAATATTGTAATACGTACCCATCCAGACTCCCGTGGCTACTAGTGACAAATTCCTGATGGAAATACCCAAAAACAACGGAAAATTACTTGCTAATTATTCGATTACTCAATAAATTAATAAATTGCCTTTCATTTCCGTGACACTTTAATAAGCCGTTCCCAAAAAGTTCAATTTAAATTCAAACCAAAGAAACATAAAAAGAATACAGTCGCCGAAAAAAGTATTCAACTGAACGAGCTCCCATTTATCTACTCATTAATGCTTAATTGCACTTCGCTTGTCTTTTCATTTCCTCAGTTGATCGTGCTTTCATTCCTGACGTTTTAATACTTGCTAACCGCTCTAAAGCCGAAAAGTAAAACTTTGAGCGCAACTGTACATTGGTTAGTCGTTGGCAAACTTCTCAGAGTCTTGGGACAATTTGTCGTGGACGGCAAATGAAACCGAAACTAACTGAGGTTAAAGTTTTGATTTGTTGTACTTTTTAGTGTTTCTCGTTCAATATACAAGTTCGCGGCAAACCGATGGACTTTGTGGGGAGACTTTGACGCGTTTTAAACGAGAATCGTTGAGGGAAACGCTGAATTGAAATTGTGTAACTAGAGATGGTACGAACAGAAGTATCTGTTACTGTTTAAATTGAATAAAATACTCGGCTTTACGGTACTGCTTAGAAATACCTTCAGAAGCTAATAAACGAAAAATTCTCATCTCAAGGAGAGCTGTAAAGCTCGAAGAGTCCCATTGACTTTTACAGGTGCTATAATGCTGTAATGGGTTAGCCAGCTGTCACCTGCATTATTGCGATCTTTATTATATGGTACACATTACTTCCATCAGTGTGGATCATAAAGTACCAGGGCTCCATACATTGGCAGGAGGAACATTTACTCATAACTCCTTAAGCCTCACATCCCGCAGAAACAAATGAATGAACGTATTTTCACATTATGCCTTCAGTCTCATGAAAAACAGTGTATATACCCAAGCAGGATTCTGTTCGGTTATTGTGGAATCTTATTATGTAAAAGATACCTGATTTAAGATTCTTAAAATTACTGGCTTTTTTGTTAGCATAATGTACCTAAATGACAGGGATTTAAGGTAAAAAAATTGTCAGTCTGTATCTGCCAAGTCAGTTTCTAAGTGGGTTGAATGGCCTGCCGACACCTATAGTAAAGACTTATAGAGTGTCTTATTGCATCACGCACACGCAATACAATAAATCTACACACCACAATTAGACAACCGCTGCACGGGTCGATCTTCAAGGTTAAGCAGTGCTTGCCAAGGACTCTCTGTGGATGAGTGACCAACACAACATACCGAGTTCCCTACGTGTCTCGGAAAGCAAGTTAAGCTGTTTGTCCCCGCTGTCATTTGTAAATCTTTGACAATTTTTATTCTTTATTGCACACTAAATAAAAATATACATACAAATTGCAATAATATAGCTTATGTACAATCGTTACGAGTGGTGAGAAGCTCAAAAGTCTGACGATAGGTCTTACCAAGGAGTAGCGCATTACCCAGTAAGTGGATTATGGAGATCAGATAGGCAGTTTGTTTAAAAGCAGTATCTTTTAAAGTAAACTTTGTTTCATCAAGAAACGCTTGGTAAAACTCAAATTTACTTGTCCCGGTAATTTTTATCCATCATTCCGACATAATAGTTTTATCGTGTTTAAATCGCATTACGTAATTTTGTTCATGAATGAACGTGTAGTAAAGTACCCAAACGTCTTAAAAAAAAAAAAGTTTTTTTACTTACTGTTTTCTGAAAAGATGTTCAAATTTATGAAGCCAGCTTAAGAGGGCCCTTCCCAGTCCGTCTATCGTCATCGCGAGCATGGTCGAAAAGCTTGTTATTTCATCCAGAGCCACAGCGGCGATGTTTTTTCAACTCCCCCGTCCCAAAGGCCCTGACCCCGCACGAATCGTCTCTCGCGCACCTCATACCGCCTAATGCGACAACATTGAACGAAAAATAGTGTTCGAAAATTTCATAAACTTGTTCCAGGAGATACGTGTTTTTGAATAAGGCTTACAAGTTTGTGAAATTAATATTTGTCATTTAAAATCTCCATTACATTTGCAAGGTTTTTATCACAATGTTTTCTTTACTTTTACAATTTATGAGTACAATATGAACGGCCAAAGTTTAGGTAAATATGTGTAAAATTGCAGATTTTTAGAGACTTATACTGAATTTGTTTCTCCAAATTTTTACTTTTTGCTTTGATGGAAACCTAGATATAGTGCACAAGATACCCATCAGTAAAAAATAATCAAAGATAGATGTGTTACCACGGCATAATCACGTAAGAGCGTTTGTACGAAAAGTATAACGGGTTGGCCGCTCTTAATGAAAATCCATTACATTTTAACTTTTCTGTAATTTTTATCGTTGATAGAATTTTACTCTGTTGTTTTTCTAACATAAAATAGCACTGATCAATAAAAACGGGGAACCGATGACCGTTGGGGTAGACGTGTTCTTGAGTGGAGACCGCGAATCGGCAAGCATAAGGTGGGTCGCCCTCAGGCTCGGTGGAGTGACGATCTTCGCAGGGTGGCTGGTAACAGCTGAATGACAGGTACCGAGAATCGACTTGAGTAGCATGTGATTGAGGAGGCCTATGTCCAGCAGTGGACTGCTGTAGGCTGATGATGATATCATTTCTAAATTAAACAACAGAAATGTCGCACTCGGAGATATAATAAGAATTACCTTGTTTTATAAAAGGTGTTCAACAAAATTACGATCCATTCTACGCATATTTTCCTCTTTCCAACCGATTCAGTTTTAAATAAATAATGAATAGTAGTAATGAGTAGTAATGAATTGACTCTTGATCTGGATATTTCACTCAATTTTAATAGGCTCATATATGTTGTTTCTGCATGTGATAATTTTATTTAATATGTAATGTTCAACACAATATAAATTGTTAATGAATAAAAAAAATGAAATACAGTTACAGCCTAAGTTAAAGTTTGTACAAAAACTTATTGGAGAGGAAGCCTACACGATCGCTCCCTCAGGCTTGGTATACGACGGAAAGAATTAGCTGACTCCACATAACTTTTAATAGTGGTTTACTGTTAGCAGTTTAAGTTTCAAGTGGTACTAGCTTAAAGTTTTTTTTTAGTTACAACGATTTCAGATTTTTACGGACAGTTTTTTGATTGGTGGACCTATTAATAAGAAAGTTAAGAATATAAAGGCAGTAAATAGACCCTTAACGAAGCCGAAAGGCACTTGTTCTTCCGAGGATACCGTACGATCGCCGGCGAATCGGCCAACCTCCTTGCCGGATTGCTGCCCTGGGATCTGGAGGCGACTGCCCTCCAGCGCGTCTATGAGTGGCGTGTGGAGGCGCAGCGCCGGGGCGAATCCCTGCTGCCTCGACAAGTCGAGGCGCGGCGGGAAGAGCTCCGGCGCGATCTCAGGGCAGTATGGAGGGAACGACTGTCGCAACCGAGGTCCGGGCACGCCGCAATCGCGGCGGTAAGACCCCTCTTTGAAGAGTGGCTGGATAGGCGTCACGGCGTCCTGACCTACCGCGTGACACAGGTCCTCACCCGACACGGAAGTTTCGGGAGGTACCTGTGTCATATGGGGAAGGAGGAAACGCCTGGGTGTTACCACTGCGAGGACCGCCCGGAGGACACGGTGGAGCATACGGTGCAGGACTGCCCCGCTTGGGCAGAGTACCGCCGTGTCCTCACGGCGGCGATAGGCGGAGACCTCTCGCGCCCGGCATTGGTCGAGGCCATGCTGCGGGGCGAGATGGAGTGGGAAGCGGTCGCCTCCTTCTGCGAAGCAGTCATGCTCGCGAAGGAGGAGGCGGGCCGCGTGAGGGAGAGGACAGCATCCGCCCTCCACCCCAGCCGCAGTGGTAGACGCCCACGGCGCCGGACGTCGGCAGACGATCTCCGGCCACCGTAGGCGCGGGCATGCGGGTGGCGAGTAATGGGCGACTCGCTGTCCGACCATGGACCATGCCCGGGTCGACGGCGCGTTGTGTTCCACGCGCGCCTCAAAGAGTCTCAACATAATGACGGGCCAAAGCCTGCCGGGGTCGCGGGACTCATAGAATTACCGTGACCCTGGAACATAAAGGGCTACTGAAGGACACCGTGGATTTTAGTCAGTACAAGTCTGACAATCCCTCCCGCTCTGCCCTGGGTGGGAGGACTCATTTGATGATTTTACTACGTTAAAAAAAAAAAAAGGCACTTGTTCTCCCCGTCATTGCGATCACTTTTTTGTTCTGGAACATACCTGGGAACCTTCTAGTTACGGAGATATTGGAGGTCCAAGTTCCAACTTTTCCCAAGTTTTTTTTTAACAACTGGTATTTAAGGTTATAACTTTACGTTTAATGCCTTCATGACCCGTTTACTATTCAAAGCATCCATCAGTACAATGTTTTGAGTGCTTTACATTGAGTTTTACAGTTTAACGTGATTTTTCACCCCAAAAAAAAAGTGGTTTCCCAGCAATAAATTTTTGCATAGGGTTGCTTAGTTTGATGTACAAAATGCTTGTTTGACGGCTCCGTGAAGGATATGTTTACACCCTGTATTAACACACTTTATGATACATGATACAAGGGACACCCTAAATAATTGTTTCTATTCTAGCTAGCTTCACTAAAAAAGTAGAACTGCCTTTAAATTTTGTAATTCACCGGCCACCTGTACCTGCCGTTATGTTAGTAACTATACGCTGACTAAATGCCACAGGGCATTCTCTACCAGTTAACCATTAAGTTAAATAGGTTCCCCACTCGATTCATCACGGCATCTCATTGGAATGCATTCCCCTTTCTTCCTCCTACGTCATTGTTGTGACGCGTTCTGTAATATTCCAGCGCAATGTACGTCAGCACACAATATGACGTCACTGGCGAGATGCTGGATCGCTATCTAGTACTGCTTACTAAGAGGAAACAACACGTAAATAAGAATACAGTGTGATTGAGTGGTTATAAACTGATATAAAGAAGGTGAAGAGAGGAGTTTTCGTGACTAAATAATAGCCGCTCGGGTCGATCTACAGGTAAAAACCGCGCTTGCACCGGTTGGTACGTGGATGGGTGACCACCCATTACAATACCGAGTTTCCTCCGTGCATCGGAAAGCATGTTAAGCCGTTGGTCCCGGCTGTCATTTGTATTTTTTTTAGACAATGTGCTGATAAGTAAGTAAATGCCATGATTTTTTCGTAACGAGAACATTAAAATGGGCAGAGACGCGAACAAAAATAACTGCTGTCATTTTCATCCTTTTTCCAATTCAATAACTGAAACTTGCCAAATTGAACTCTCATTTTCATGATACAGAACTCAAAACTATCGTAAAAACACATATAAACCGACAATATTCTAAAACGGGTTGAATCCGGTCAATTTAGCTCAATATTCGCGAAAGAGTGTTTCAAGTGCAGTCGAGTGCAAACTTCAGTGTAGGTAGTGTTGCAACAGGTCTGAAAAATATATGCAGGAATAATCTGACGTGAAGTAGCGATAGGTTAAAAATATGGTTTAGTTTTTTGAATAGAGATATTTTTTTAACTCGGTGTGAAGTCAGGTTACCTGCTGGAGTTACTTTTTTTGACACATGTATTGTTTTCTGTGGAATAATCTCCGACACGGGTGAAGCTAGTCGTTTAACCTTTTGAACGCCAGAGCATAAACGCACGCGCGTGCCCTCTACGCCAAGCCACAATTTCACCTACCATTTTGTCAAATATTTCTGTCGTTTGGCGTACAGGGCACACGCTTGCTTATCACGTTTATATGACAATGGCGTTCAAAAGGTTAAAGATCAGTTTTCAATTGATTGCTTCATTCACTAATTAAAACCATACAACACTTCTAGTACATTCTAGTAACAAAGGACGAAAACCACACAATTTAGTACCTAAACAAAAAATAAACTCTTAAAACAAACAAACTCAATCACATTGAAGATTCCAATCCAAGATAATAAAAAAAAAACAAATACTTAAACAAAACAAAGCCAAATAACTTTTTGAATAAAACAAACCCGAAATATCACAAGTTATTGGTCCCCTGATCCAATAGGGACCTTTTGAAACTGATTCCATTTCCCTAATAATAACAAATCTGTTAGACCACTTACCTGAATAAAATCGTAATAAACAGTAATACCAAGGGATTGTGTGAAAAACCAGGGGTTAACATGACCTCAGGAACCCCTGTTTGTTATCGTGGAGCATCTTTTTTTATAAAGAAACAAGCTTATGGGAGTTATGGGGGATCGGGGATCGGGGTCCGGGTTAAGCAGAGCGGTTCGGACAGATTATGTACCGGGTGCGGACACTGAAATCCGGCAGACACTGACTATACAGGGTGTAACGGACAGCCCTCCGCAGACTGATGAATTCAGTACATCATACTAAGATGACCGTTACAAGAAATTATTTCAGGAACGTTATGGGAATCCAATAAATTTTATTTGTTTTATTTCCTCATACGCAATGTATCGTTACCGTGGCAAAACGCACGTAGCGATCGGCAAGCGCGACGACGAGTTCGATGAACTCTGTAGTTAGGCAGGTAGTGAACAAATGATTTCAAGCGCCGCCCGTTCGTTAGATTATTTCAACATCCATTGTTGTTTTATTTTATTTTGGCCTTTTTATTTACTTCAATGGAGTGCTGCGTAAAGAGAATGTAATTTTACATTAAAATAATACAATAATAACTGAAAAAACGATTAAACAAATGTAAATTTTCCTGAGAAAAATTCCGGTGGAATATGATTCAAAATAAAGAGCAAGAGAGACAGGGTGCATTCATATGCACCGGCCGCTTACTGGTGGTGGAAAACAGAAGGCCCTATTCGAATTCAATACTTTTCAAACGATAATCTTCTATACATATAAAATTCAAAGTCCTGACTGACTGATATATCAACGCACAGCCCAAACCGCTGATCCTGGAGACATGACATTTGGAGGGAGCATTCTTTTTAAAGAGAAAAATCCACTAAGAAAGGGTTTTTCGAAATTCCACCCCTAAGAGGATGAAATGGGGTGTTGAATTTTCTGTGAAACTTTTTATTCTCGAGATCGATTGTCTTGAAAATTTGTGTACATACTCTCCAGTTAAAATTATGAGACACGTGTATCACAGTTTTTGCAAATTGTTCCTCCAACAGAGTTAAATAGGGCTTCGAAACTCACGTAGACGGGCGCATTGCCCCGTTACTATTATAAATGCGAAATTTTGTGTGAATGTATGTATGGATGTTGGTTACTCTTCCACGCACAAACTACTGAAGGATTTGGCACATAGATAGTTTATAACCTGGATTAACACAGACTAGGATAATTTTTATCCCAGTAGTACCATCCCGGGGAAAAATTAGCGAACTCCACGCGGGCGAAGCCGCGGGCATGAGTTAGTACAGATGTATGCGGTATTTTTTGACCTCATATCCCAGTGTCTATAAATAAAATGCTTTTACAAACAGCAACTTGGACAGATGAGTAAATATTGATTCAGCTTACATCATGAATTGTATTGTATAACGGGCTGGTGTTCGCAACTCCACGTCAAAGCGCGTATTTTGCGTGCCAATAAGTTAATTGTTAATAGTAGTTTCAATTCAAGTTTGATTGTAGGAAAATACTCAATAATTTAGTATATTTATGCTATTCAAAAACTGTTTTAAGCTTTCACGGTTTACAACTAAACTTATACTGTCACTTACGGGATATCTTCCGTGATTGTTCATTATTTATAGCTCCCGATATGAACAATCACGGAAGATATCCCGTAAGTGACAGTATAAGTTTATTTATACTATTGATTCAGTTGATAGAATATTAATATTTTGGGTTCTACCAAATGGACCGGCATTACAGCAATATACGTCAGACCCGACCTTTCCTCTACCCTGACGGGTACGAACGACCAAACAAAAAAATATGAATTTTAATGTTGCACACTTTCTTTTAGGACATTTTTACGTTTATTCTGCTATTTGGTCGGTTTCTTTTTAATTCCATTGTGTGCTTTAAGCTTTTTATTATTGGGCTGTTTTTCCGTTGTTATAAAACCACGGGTTGTAAAAAATATGGGGTGTAAACAGACCCTTCACATAGCCGTCAACCAAGCATTCTGTACATCAAACTAAGTAACTTTACGCAAAAATTATTGCTGGGAATCGACTTTTTTTTTTGGTGAAAAACCACGTTTTACGGTAGGACTCGATGGAAAGCACTCAAAGCATTGTGCTGATGGATGGATTGAATAGTACGGGGGTCCTGGAGGTGTGTAAAGTAAAAATCTTACATTAAAAAAAATTATTCAAAAAAAAACTTGTGCAAAAGTTGGAACTTTGACCCCCAATATCTCCGTAACTATAAGGTTCCCAGGTATGGTCTAGAACAAAAAAATTGATCGCAAAGATGGGGAGAACAAGTGCCTTTCGGCTATGTTAAGGGTCTATTTATACCCTTTATACCTAAACAGTAAGTTCCCTACACTGTGAGTACACATTATTCAATGGTAGGCAGAACATCCATACCAATGCGAAAATAACTCTGTCTGTTGATTAATCTGTTACACGTAAAGGCTGAACAGTTTTTAATAAAGTGAAAACACGTATAGACCATCACTAGGGTTTCATTTATTATCATTGGAAAAACTATCTCATGCCTTTGAAGATAAAATGATATTAAACTAAAACAGAGCAAAATACTAGAATCCTGGGTGGATTCTATTTATATACTACTAGCACTTCGCCCGCGTCTTCGTCCGCGAAAATTTTTATAGCTCGGTTAATACGCATGATATAAATATAATTTATAGCCTATAGCACTCACGAATAATGTAGCTTTCTACCAGTGAAACAATTTTTAAAATTGGTTCATTACTTTCGGAGATTACCCCCTACATACAAACAAATTTTACCTCTTTATAATATTAGTATAGATACTTTCTACATAATACACCATCAACTATTGCAGTGAGACAAAACAAAGTCCCACACTAACAAAGTAAACTTCACCAATAAAATCTAACCCATAAAACATTAACATAATTATAAATAACAATACTAAACAGCCTTACCGCCTGGCCACGACCTACAAGCGTGTTGCGACAAGACTGCGGGCAAAACAAATGAAAGAAAAGAAATAGCTAAGAGCATTGCCACATTGCAACATACCCAGGCGAAGATAGCAGAACGAGCTAGACGCCTACGAACAGGAGAGGATTGGAAAGGAGAAATGGAGGTCTTTGCACTGCAGTGCGACAACACAGACTGAAAATAATAAGTGTGAGGGAACTACTCGCGTCGAAAGTCGCATCGCCTGAAGTTGCGAACGGTGCGTTCCCGGACTGACTGTACAAAACTTAGATTGGACGAAAAAGACCTTTCTAAGCCCTTTTGTGCATATTTAAGCACCATGAAACGCTTTTCCGTGTGGCAGAAATAAGAAACGATCTTGTAGTAGCACAAAAGATGTGCAGAAGGTTGATTCCTTACAGGGTTAAATTAAACTAGCTAGCGAAACTCCGCCTCCAAAAAATCTACAATTCTTTTTTTTTTTTTTTTCGTGTGTGAATACTGATTTCAAACAAATGACAATCGCGAGTGCACTTGCACTCCCAGTACGTGAATCTTAACTATGATCTCGTGCATATTCGCTCGTTATATGGAACAGACCTATCTAGTTTGTAGTAGCCGTATGTAGTACCATGAATATATCGTAAAACATAGCTACGACACCGATAGATATCGGAATACGGAATGCCGTCGCATATCGTTAACTATGTTGCATTCGATATAGATGTTACGTTTCGATTACGACGCGGCGGCGTCAGCGTTTGAACGGTTCCAAAGGACTTTTAGATGGTTTACAAATTGTTAGGTACCTACCAGTGGCGAAGGTTCCATACAACTCGATTCTTACCGGCTTCCCTTTGAAAACTGATACAGTCAGTATTTTATAGACAAATAAAAAATTACACTAAAGATAAATGTACTTCGGCTTACCTCTTACAAAAAATGACCCTTCGCTACTGGTACCTACCTATCTTTAAGTCCCTGCTTGTAAACGTTTATTTAAATACAGAAGCGAGTTTCACTACAAAGTATTCGATAATGTCATACAGATCTAATCTATAAAAAAATAGTAATACATTTTAGTGCTTTTGTTTTAGCGATTTTATATTTGTGTCAATTGTAATGCACCACTCTTATCATTGTGATAAAACAAAGATACTCGATCACATGTTTAGTGACATAGTGTATTATTATCACGATACCTTAATGGGAACTCCTAATGATACTACACCTGAAAAGCGAGCTTAGGAATCAGAACCTAGCACCAGCGCGCAGTGTAAGTGTAACATAAATATATCAATTTCCCGAAACCTAAAGACAATATATTACTTACTCGATTTTCTGATGCAGGATCCTGTTGTACAGTCAACGGCACAAATATATTTACACTTTGTTATATGTATAATTCTCATTTTGCATCGATACATATTGTTGATTTATCTAAAATACAACTAGTCACATAACCTTAATCAATAATGTCTTTTACGAGAAAATTCAGCTGCTGGAAGCTGCCCCTAAAGTAGTACACTAGGCACCAGTAGCGAAGGGTTAATTTTTGTAAGAGGTAAGCTGGAGTACATATCTTTAATGTGAGTATATTATTTGTCTATAGAACAAACAAATAATAATATAATTTGGCTGTGCCATTTTTCAAAGGGAAGCCGGTAGGAATCGAGTTGTATGGAACCTTCGCCACTGCTAGGCACATACTATAACAAATCTTGTTGACTTAGGTACTCTAAGTGCATACATATTTATGTCCTTGTCTGTACCAGCATACCAGGAGCATCTTATTCCGACCTTATTTGTTCAAATCAAATCAAATCATTTATTTTTGCTTGAATATGGGTACACATAAGGATGAAACACAACAAATAAAGCTCAGGACCATATCCTACCCTAACAGGTGTGCAAAACTAGTACATAATTATAATAAAAATAAAAATTTAATAAATTTGAAATGTCAATAATTAAAATAGATGACACCTGACGTCATAATGTAGTGTATGTAACATTACATTATGACGTCAAAAATTAAATTAATTACATTCATCATTTCAGTCAGGAATACAGAGATGTCATATTATCAATTTAAATTCTTAGCAGTCAAAAAATCGTCAATTGAGTAATAACATTAATTAATTAATAGTTCCGTCAATTTCTTTTTGAAAAGTGGAATTGTCTTGTCTTGTTCAGCAAACCACTAAGCGTTGCAATAGCAATTTCCTCTCGTTCACTACAAGTAATACTTAACATGAAAATATATCCTGAGATTCAATGTTGAAAATGTATTAAAATAACTTTAAAAGCGTTTGTGTTCTTGGATAATTATTGCTCTCACAGGAATTGTTTTGTTTATTTATACTTAATTGTATCGTTTCGTTTTTTATTTGAGCTGCTATTTTATTAAGAACTAGCGACTTCGTCCGCAAAAATTATGATAGCTCGGCTAATTTGCATGATATAAATATAATCTATAGCATATGTTACTTCCTGATAGTTTAGCTTTCTGTTGGTGAAAAAATGGTTAAAATCGGTTCAGTAGTTTCTATACGGTACAAACAAACAAAAAAAAACTTTTCTCCTTTTTAAATGCATTAGTATTGATAGTAAGTTCCGCTGAAAAGAGTAGCCATGGAGTTTCTTGCCGGTTCTTCTCCATAGGAAACGACCAACCCGAACCGTGCACCTTTTTGTCGACGTTTTATAAGTGCCCATCGAGGCCTATGTGAAATAAAATATTTTGATTTGATTTGATTTGATTTGCTGAATAGTTAGCGTGACAATTTGCAATAACTAACATCATCTCGCAAGTGATTGGGAGCATTATTAATTGAAATATATTGGGTTAGGTTAGAATTAGATTTTCATTGGTTCACTTTTGAAAGCTTCTATACTTCTTTTGTTGTTGTCTGTACAAGAGATCAATACGAAATTGTTAATACAACAAAACATATACTACATCAAATACCCAGAAGAAGAAAATATCATTACGCTAAATGCTAGTTCTCCAAATCCCGAGAATATTCACAAAAACACGAAACTTGTCGACTCAGCGACTACTTAGGAACCTTTAAAGATCAATTTATAAGATAGCTTCCCTAATCGCACTCACGTTTCCTTAACTACGAGTCATCCGGATATATAGGGCAGCGATGTTGATTCAGTGACAAGCGACAAAGATATGTAAGAACTTCACTAATTGTTGCTATGAAAAAATTCAGTGCAATATCATCATCTGACTAGCCTTTTAGCAACTACCTTGTGGTCGGTTTTCAGTCTAGGCTGATACAGCTGGATACCAGTGTTTTACATGGACCGACTGCCTATCTGACCTCCGAAACCCAGTTACTACTGGGCAATACAATACCCTTGACTTTCGGTTGACTACCTGTAACAACTGTCAAAAATCTACAAATGGCAGACGGGACCAAAAGCTTAACGTGCAATTCAATTCAATTTGTTCACGAAACAATTCACATTGTGTTTGAAATCATCATACTATAAATAAAAAAATAAAAAAAATCACATTCATAAAAATGATAAAACTAACACATTCATGGTTAAAAAAAACAACACAAAAAATTCATAAAAATAAAACATACAAAAAAAAACACAAAAATTAATACAAATAAACAAAAAAATAGAAAATAATACAAAAATGATACAAAAATAAAATAAAAGTCCTTTCCGAGACACGGATGAAACTCGGTACGCAATGGTCATCCATCCACGGACCGACCTAGGCAAATTCAGTTCATTATATTTCGTACATATTGATTGTACGTACCTTATCAAAGTTAATTAATTAATTAGTCTTCATTGGATAGAACAGTTAAATTATTCTACGAAAACACAACAAAATCCCTAGTCATTCATAAAATTCATTAAATGATATATTTTTCTGAAATATTTATTACAATTTACATTTTTGAAAAATATATTCCTTCTTATAATCTTTTTTGTCCCACTGCTGGGCAAAGGTCTCCCCATAACCTTCCATTTGCCACACATTAAAAGTCCCTGCTATTCATCTTTATCTTTACATAGTATAAAACAAAGTCGCCCCCGCTGTTTGTACGCTTTGATCTTTTAAACTACGCAACGGATTTTAATGCAATTTTCAGTAATAGATAGAGTGATTCAAGATGAAGGGTTATATGTGTATTACACCCGTGTGAAGCGGGCGCTAATAATAAATATTCACATTCTCCGAAACAGGCCTTTATCTCCACTTCCAAAAATAGATCCCTTTCCTCTCGTGACAATAAGAATAGTTTTCCATTGCAAAGAGGACTACTCTATTGGAAAATTGAATTTGCATGGCGTATGCGTTAGAGCGAGCATTGCTTGCGCATCTGTGGTGGCTCTGACGTCACACCTTCTCCATTCCTGCATACTGCCGTGGTATAACTATAATGCCGTTATCATAGAGATTCTCTAATAGGCATTGTCATCGAAAAATTACATCGGTTTAAAATTATGCCGCGGTTTTTTTGTGTTATTCAAAACAATGACTTTAGCAGATAACGGCATTATAGTTAGACGGAATATACATATCACCTAGCTATCCCATGTTATGTTAGACTGTTGATTACAGGAGGCAAATTGATGATATTTAATAAGGACTAGAAGATAAGCAAAACATTAAAATGAATCATGTTTTGCTTATACATGTCGAATTCATTGAATGACTGAAAAAGTTGTAGGAGCTGAATGCACCCTGTCAGTTAGTTACACTGAATTGTATAAGTGATGGAGACGATGTTCTAACACACCGAGACATTCTACAACTATAGGGTACTCTTATGTCCAAAGAGGGTGAAGAACAAGAAGACTAGTAAAGGAATTCTCACAACTCCAGGTTAGATCAACCTTTTCAAAGCTAACATGAGTCTAAGCCTGAACTCGCCTCTAGTCTAGGTGTCATATAAATAGTTTATGGTCCATTCCTATTGATTTTTATTCACTTTGTAGCTCATAAACCATCGAGTTGGGTGCCCAATAAATAAACTTTGATGGACGATAGTATTCTTTGTGTTTGCCTCAGGGGTTTCTTTTGAGTTTTAGTGGTTGTTGTTTTAAAGGAGCTTTTAATTAAGATACATATTTTATTTTTTTCTATTGAAGGATTTTTTTCATTTTTTTTTTTTTTCTATGTACTGCTGGGAATAAGCAGCCAGGGTAATCTATACCAATATTATAAAGCTGAAGAGTTTGTTTGGTTGAACGCGCTAATCTCAAGAACTACTGGTTCGAATTGAAAAATTATTTGTGTTGGATAGTCCAATTATCGAAGAAGGCTATAGGCTATATAACATCACGCTATGACCTATGTACCCTATGCCCGTTTTCTGTACACCTGAAAACGTATATGCAAAATTCCAGGATGATCGGTTCAGTGGCTTATTCGTGAAAAGGTAACAAACTAACAAACAAACTCACTTTAGCATTTATAATATTAGTACGGATATGGATTTTTGTATTTCATCGCCTTCAGAAAAAGCGAAGTCCTCAACGCAACCGTTTACAAGCTATTTCCTTTCACAAGTAAAATATCAATAAAAATCATCACGTGCCATTAAGTAAGGCACCCATTCCGTTGGAATCCTCTCTTCATTCACCTACCTAGATTACAAGTACATAAAGAAAGAGGCGGCACTTCGGAAGGATAGTAATCCCTGATAAGCTGACATTGTAACTTAGAGATACGGCAGTATACCTACTACCACAGAATAACACAGAAGGTCAGGTACACACACTGTGCGAAAACGCAACAATCAAAATCAAAGCATTTATTTTAAGGAGACACTTTTGAACTGTCCAAACAAAGACAACAATGAAATGTAGCAAACAAATACTGGGTGTAATAGTACCCATTACAAAGCCGTCCGTAGCCCGAAGAATAGCCAAACTTAAGTGGCAGTGGGCAGGGCAAATTGCTCGCAAAACGGATGGCCGATGGGGCCGAAAAGTTCTGGAGTGGCGACCGCGAACCGGAAGACGCTGCGTTGGAAGGCCTCCCACTAGGTGGACCGATGACCTCGTAAAGGTTGCAGGGATCCGCTGGATGCGAGACGCACGGGACCGGTCAATGTGGCGACACTTGGGGGAGGCCTATGTCCAGCAGTGGACGTCTTTCGGCTGAAATGATGATGATGATGATGATGATGACAAAGCCGTCAACTATGCATCAAAATAAGTAACACTGCGGAAATATTATTGCTGAGAAACGATATTTTTTTTGGTGTGAAAAATCACTGTTTACGGTAACTAAATGTCATCATCATCTGCCTAGCCTTTTCTCAGCTATGTTAGGGTCGGCTTCCAGTCTAACCGGATGCAGCTGAATACCAGTATTTTACTTGGAGCGACTGCCTATCAGACCTGGGTAATACGATACCCCTTGGTAGGATTGGTTGTAACGCTAAATGTAACACACTGAAAACATTATACTAAATTGGTCATGGAGATATTTAAAGTAAAGTAAAAAAAACGAGTGAAAATTTTGAACTTAACGTTGACCTCCAATATCTCCATAAATCAAAGGTGTGTCCAGTCCAAACAAATGACGGCAATGACGAGAAAAGACACAGTCTCTCAGTTTCGTAAAAGGAGTTGTTACATTCGTTAGAAACATTTCACGTACCTACAGCCAGTGCAAGCGCTTGCAACTGTCATTTGTTTGAGATTGCCGTACGTTCACGCCTATGTGTGCGTGCGTCTTCGCTCATTATATAGAATTGACCTTCTGTAGTTTTCTGTGCTACTAAGTACCTACCATGAATACCGCCCGCCCTACGTTACAGTTACCTTTCACAATGGAACCTTTTTACTGGAAAAGGTAAAAGCATATACAGCGATTCGTTTTAAAGTAGAGTTTTTTTTTAATGACATCGAAAAAAGGTTTAAATTATGATTGTACGTGAACGAAAATTTTGTAATTCTGGAGTCATAAATTATGAAAAGCACCTGTTTACAATGGAGGTGCCTAATTGATTATAATATTATTAAGGCTCACAAAATATTGAAGTTTTCATAACAATTAACGTAACAAAGGACATATTGTGGATAATCAGGTTGTGAGGTCATTTGGAAGGAAACATCTGGCAAAGCATAATGGATGCCTAGATTAAAATATAATTCGCGACCGTAACAAATATGAATTTACTGAGTTATTGTTTATAATTAGTAGTTAGTAATTAGATAGTTAGCTGACTAAAGCTGATAGTTGGCTTAGTTGTTTGTAATTAGTAGTTTAGTTTTTGATTATAATTCTGTAAATACATTTGTTAGTTGGCAGATTCGTCTCAGAACTGAGTTTTTGTAGTTTATCTTGTTTATCTCTCTTAACTTTATAAAGTTTATTATATGAATGTATATAAGTTTTTATTCCTATATGTTTTAGTTATAAATATTTTCTAGTCTTTTTTTCTGTTATTGCACCTACTGTATATTGTCTCTGCATCACCCTAAGGTAGACTGGTAGAAAATGCCTATGGCATTAAGTCCGCCGTTGTGCAGTCTTGTTACTTGTGCATAAAGTTTTAATAAATAAATAAATAAATTTGTGTTACAGTTACGAATCATATTTTGTTCAACATACACCCTGACACTGACCTGCTAATTGAAGAAAATTTGAGGGAAATTCGCGGGTTTCCTTACCGGTTCCACCTTAATCAAATATTAAATAAATAAACTAACAACAATATAGGACAATAAGCCTATAACGTTCCCACTGCCGGGATCATGAAACAGGCTTCCTGTATGTGGGAGGGAGTGGACTGTACAAGGTGTAACATAATAAACGCAAGACTTCCCGTGTGGTCTTTCGGACCATGAAACTGAACAAGTTTTATTCTACTTTTATTCTTCTTTTTTTCTTTTTTTTTTCTACATTTTTTCTTTTTTTTCCGGTTTTCTTTTTTTCATTTTTTTTTTTTCTTCTGTTCTTGAAACTCGCAAAAAAAAAAACTTTCTGTAGGAACTGACGCGATCAGCTGATCAACATGTATGGTAAGACTAAAAAAAAGTTATTAATTTCCGAAAGTGATAGAACAAAAGTTGTTCAGTTTCATGGTCTGAGACACCACACGGAGGTCTTGCGTTTATTATGTTACACCCTGTATAATATCTACCACGCAGGCCCAGTTCGGTTTCGTAGATGTCACAAGTAATGAATATTTGGTTCTAAGTCATCACATCACATCAATCCTCACGATGTTTTCATTCCCCGTTTCGAGTACAGCAAAAAAACAGTATAGTTAGACTAAATCAATATTCTAGCATAACATCACAAAGTTATATTATACAGCAACATAAAAATAAGTAGGTATGCACAGCCCAACAATTTCGGTGCAATCAATCCGCGGGCCCCGAGAGAGGCGTAAAATTTACTGCTCATTGATATCAGGCCGCGAGTACGAAGCCGAGGTACCTCGTAAGTCATGTGGAATATACGATTTTGTATGAGTATAAGAGGTATACGGGAAATTATATTTTCACGGTTTTCCTAAAGGAACCGGCTGGGTTTGAGGTTGTAAGGTATATTTCAGATCATAAGGTAGTGAGCAACTTCAAAAAACATGGTTTGTTTATCGAATCAGATCAAAATACATCTCAGTAAATGTTTACATTGCAAAGCAATACCTCAATATTCAAGATCTTGTCACTAGGTAATCATCATATGGCTGCTATGGTGAGCTTCTTCTCAACTATATTGAGGTCGGCTTCCAGTTTATGCAGTGAATACCAATATTTTACATGGCGCGACTACCACTCTGACCTCCAACCTAGTTAGTACTGGGTAATACAATTCAACTTGGTAAGACTGGTTGTCAGACATTTGGGCCACTGACTACTTGTTACAACTAAGACACGAAGGAAACTCGGTATGTAATGGGCTTGCTTAACCTGAAGATCGGCCCGAATGACTGATATTATTTAAACACGAGCCGACAGTTATGCCCATCAAAGATAATTAACTAAACAGCACTTTCAAGCACTAAAATCATTTAAGTGCAATTAATCCTATTAACTCGGTATTAATGTATCAAATTCACTCACAAATAGGGTATAGGGCTGCCCCGATCCTTAATGCCAAGTCAAAATGTACGGTGAGAGGTATACGAATACCTTGACCACGAGCTACGCGCCCAAACGACACGCGTCTTGCAACAGGCCCTGCTGAGAAAACAAATGAAAGCAGTTGTTTGAAAGCATGCCACGAGTCTTGCGGAGCCGCGGCAATCACGCAAGGGAAACAAGAAACACGCGCGTCTCTTGACACCAGTCGCATCGCCAGAGGTCGTGGTCATGCGTAAGTGTAAAATTCCCGCACAAATAGGGCTGTGTCGGTTCTTAAAAGCTATGTACGGTGAGACTTAGGGATTACCGGCGGGATGAGCCTAGCGTATCGGGAGATAATGCCGGACTGGAGCTTCATCGGTTCGATGGAACTGTCGAGGTCCGAGATCAATCAGATTAGCCGACACGGATTTTTTTGGTTCAGTTAAGACATTTTAACAACAAAGTGACTAGGTGTACTCACAGGTATTTTTTTTAAGCCACGGGGTAATTTCGTAATACACTGGCAATGCCTTTCATTTCGAAACTTTGAAAATTTTAATTGTTTTATTTATGTTAATAAACAGAAGATAGTATGCACCGAGCTATTATCGAAGCAATACATTAAGAATTTAAATTTCTATCAATTTATTCCGCACGCAAAATACGCGCTTTGGACGTGGAGTTGCGGACACCAGCCCTTTATACAATACAATAAATTTCCATTAAAATAACAATCCTTTTAATAGAAATTGAAACTGTGTTACACAATTGCGGTGCTGGCGGAATGACAAAAACGTCCAACAAATTCGAGTGGCGAGAATAATAAATAAATAAAAAGGCTTTTAATTCCATTAGCTTTTTAAATTAAAAATTACAAAACAATAAAAACATTAACTACAGTCAGGCGAAATTAGAATTAATCTTATGTATCTTTATTTTTTCCAGCAGTGGACATCTTTCGGCTGAAATGATGATGATGATGATGATGATCTTTATTTACATTTTCTAGTTTTAAAATCAATTTTAGTGTTAACATTTCTTAAAAATGTTAAGAAATGTAAAGTGACGAGAATCAAGTAATACTGAAAATAAATTGCCATAATCTCGACGTTTCGCAATAGGATATCCTACACTGTACGTATGTACCTACATTTAGTAGACCAGTAGATACTTACTTCATTCTACGACAGTATTCCTTTAAGGTCTAATGTCCAAGGCTATCTATTATCCGCTGAATAAAATTCATATTTCGACAGTTTTTGAATGAAAAAAATCAAACTTCAAAATTCATTCGGTGAGGAAAATCTTAAATACTAATAGATTAGATATTAAAGCCTAAATATTAAATCTTAATATACTAATAGATTAGATATTAAAGCTTAAATATTAAATCTTAATATACTAATAGATTAGTTAAAAAAATAAAAAATAAAAATATATTAAAGCTTGGTCAAATACGACCTAAGAAGTTATAAAGTTTGTCAGAGAGTGACTTGATGCTGAACCACGTTGGTTGAACTGGAAGCCGATCCCAACATCTTTGGGAAAAGGCTAGGCAAGTTACACTTTATTTTCTACCAAGATTAATAATCGAAAATATAAATGTAATAAAAACCGTTCTAGCGGTAAAGCCAGAGTGTAAAGTGAAGAGGACACGTTCGGTTTTCCAATTTCTCGTGCTAAAATGAATTATGGCGTTTTTCCTCATAGAGTATTTTTAACATGGAGGTAATATAGAAAGTTGAAAGAAAACACTGCTGTCGCTTTTGAGGAAGATCATTTAGCCACTTCCTGAGTTATTTGGGAAGAGTTATTGAAGAAATATCATTAGTTTGTATGCTATATTTTTAACCTAATCTGTAATTTCTAAAATATTCATACTGAAATTCATTGTTCTGTTTTCTTTTACAAAATTATACGGTAAAACTTACTTCATAGTATGTTTTCAATAGCTTTATTTCAAGTCCACCTTGTCTTCAAGTCTATTCTCATTTTCACTGTTTATTTAAGCTGTGCTAGTTAACCATAAGCAATAGGGAAAACATTTAAAATGTATGAGATTAGCTACCAAAAAGCCTAAATCAAACAAAAAAACTTTTACTTGTAGAAATATAAAACACTTCAAAAGTATTTGCCACTTGCATAGGTCTTATTAATTTATTTAAAATTCCGTAAATAACACCTCACCCTCACCTTATGGTCTTATAATACTAAAAAATAATAAAATTACGTATATTGAAAAAAATTAAGGAGCGAGTCAATAGGCTTCTTTTGGGTTAGCTCGTTCCATCGTCGACCTCATCTCTGTCCTCAGGACTAGATTGAGGTCAAGAGTACACCCATTTAACATTTAAAAAAAAATTGCCAATACAATATCTCCTTACAAGGTGAGAGTTATCACTAAAAGTGTAATAAAACCCAATATTTGAGAAGTCATTTAAGTCTTAAAACCAATAAAGTATTGCCTTTTCCGAAGTTCCTCAACTTGTCCGAATAAATCGAATCACAGAGGTTTTGTTTCTCTTTCTTAACTTCTAATTAAATACTTAAGGGAATACCAGAAGTTTCTCAAAGAGTTTCCCTCCGATTAAGCTATTAAAATATTTTGTTAAAATATTGGCTCATCATCTGCCTAGCCTTTTCCCAACTATGTTAGGTTCAGCTTCCAGTCTAACCGGATGCAGCTGAATACCCGTATTTTTCATAGAGCTACTGCCTATCTGACTTCCACAACCCAGTTAGTACTAGGTCATACGATACCCCTTGGTAAGACTGGTTGCAAACTTTTTGAGCCACTGACTACCTGTAACGACTGTCAAAGATCTACAAATGACAGCCGGGACCAACGGCTTAACGTGTTTTTCCGAGAGACGGAGGAAACTCGGTATGTAATGGGTGGTCACCCATCCACAGACCAACCTAGGCAAGCACGGCTTAACCTAAAGATCGATCCGAACGGCTGTTATTATTTAGCCAGGAGCTCCTCCTCTGCAATATTGCCTAACTAAAATATTTAGAGAAGAGGTTTATGACAACTAGCTAATCAACCGACATGCGGGTATGACAAGAAGTTGATCGTCATCATCATCATCATCATTTCAGCCGAAACACGTCCACTGCTGGACATAGGCCTCCCCCAAGTGTCGCAACATTGACCGGTCCCGTGCGACTCGCATCCAGCGGATCTTTGCTACCTTCACCAGGTCATCGGTCTACCTAGTGGGAGGCCTTCCAACGCATCGTCTTCCGGTTCGCGGTCGCTAATTTATAACTTTTCGGCCCCATCGGCCATCCGTTCTGCGAACAATGTGCCCTGCCCACTGCCACTTAAAGTATGAACGTGAACGAACCAAAAAGAGTAAGTAAGGATCGTAGCGGGTACCGTTCTATAGTTTCAGACTTTTCTCGTGGGGGTACCCACGAGAAAAGTCTTGAGCTTATGAAGAGTATATGCAACTACGTGTATATGTACTCATTATCACTACATAGTATAAAACAAAGTCGCTTCCCGCTGTCTGTCTATCCTATACGGTCATATACGGTCCCTAAATACGCTTAGATCTTTAAAACTACGCAACGGATTTTGATGCGGTTTTCAGTAATAGATAGAGTAATTCAAGAGGAAGGTTTATATACACCGTGATTTTTTAGTCGTCTTACAACGGCACCCCACTTCATGTATTCAATGACTACTAAACATTCATTTAAAAAAATAGGTATTTATGTGATTTTAATAATTTAAAAATAAAAATATTATTCAGTATTATGCTGAGTGATGATACTGGACTCGAGCGCTGGATAGGTATGTTCTCCCGTTTGACACGTAAACATCATTAACAGGATGTTTCATAATTTGATTCTTATGTATTATTTATTTTTCTTTATGACCTATTATAGGTAAAAAAAAAAAATCGCGCCTAGAGCTATTTCATGTCGGGTAAATTGAGTGGACCACCTTTGAAGACGAGTAAAAAGTCACGGTGTATATATATTGCACCCGTGTGAAGCCGGAGCGGGCTGCTAGTTGACAATAAGTAAGGAGTTGGTAGATCAGTAATCAGTAAAATCCTGGCCTGCAAAGAACCATGAGGAATATGGAGACTATAGTTGCAGGATAGTCAGCATGCCACAGAAGACTGTAAAATAGGGAACTTACCAGCTCACAATCATCATCATCTGCTTAACCTTATACCAACTATGTTTTAGTTCGTTTCCAGTCTAACTGCATGCTGCTGAATACCAGCATTTACCTATCTTACCTCCACTACCCGCTAACTATGTAAAAAGATACCCCTCAGCAGTCATCATCTGCCTAGCCTTTTCCCAACCACGTTGTGATCGGCTTCCAGTCTTACCGGATACAGCTGAATATCAGTATTTTATATGGAGCGACTGCCTATCTGACCTCCACAACCCATTAAGTACTGGCTAATAAGATACCCCCGGGTGGTAAGGGAATAAAAGGCTTTGATAATCATTATGTCTAAGTTCCATCACAAAACCCGAATAAATAAAATGCCTGACAATAACTAGGTTCTATCAACAGGCTAGATAAATATAACAAAGATGTAGCAACAGATTAAAAAGAAATCTCTTTGTTATTCACCTGAGTGAGCTTTTCAAAAGTCTATTAGAATACACGGTCTTTGTTTGCTCCAGTGCTCAATCTCTGGCAAATAAAAATATTGGAAATTACATTTTGAAAATTCAATGATTCCTCGTTCATTGGTCGACCGCCCGCTACTCGAAAACAAGAATATTGAAAGAATTCCACAAACATTCAGCTTTATAGAAAACGTATGTATGTGTGTGTGTGTGTGTAGAACTTTGTATGAAGGCATACGAGTAAGAATTCCTTTGACCATGCCGAACTAGAGAGCGGGTGAGCGCAACACGACCCAACTATTTTATGTTTTAATAAGTTTGCACATTGTATGGTACTTGATTAAAATTGTGTGCTAACGTATTCATTAAAGTTCCATAAAAAATTACGATGTTTTTTTTTTAATTTTTAATTATATTGAATTGAATACCTAATTGAGTAATTGATATATTGTAAATTTGGTATAATTAATATCGCTAACTAATAATTAATTCGTGAAACATCTGCAGTACCAGGACGTAATGAACTTAGTTTCGACTTGCTGACCTTTTACCTTTAACGCACCGCGTAGTCGCGGCACTTATTATATTATTAGGAGCAGTGTTCTGCCTACCAATGTTCCGTTACGGCGACTGATGCCGTCATCGATCTGCACTATTGAAGTAGGTCAGGACACCAGCATGGGATACATCCAACCATACGACACACCATGCGATACCCACGCGGACCGCAAAACTTTCATCAAAGAAAATTTTAAATACAACCTCCAAAAACCTAAAATACACGCCGCGCCGCCACCGTTCCAAATCTATAATTAGGGGTAACACCAAATCAAAAGTCCTTTAATAAATAATGTATCAGTAACACGACTCACCAACAAATATCGATCTCAGCGACGAAAGTTCAATCGATTTCACGTTAAAAACCGTAAAGTTTCACTATTAGTGCATGCTCACCTGTGCCCGGTATCACAACACTCGCAACATGTTAGCGGGCGGCGAGCGGAACAGGCAGAGGGCGCTCGGCGCGTGCGACGCCGGCTCGGCGCGGCGCGGCGCGGCGGGCGCGGCAGCGCGGGCGCTGTGTGCGCGCTCGGGGCACACGAGCGGCCGGCGCGGGGCGCGGCGCGGACTGGCCCGGGCGTGCCGGCGCCCTCGCCCCCGGCGCCCCACGCGCCCCCGGCGGTCCGCGCCGCCGCGCCGATGCCCTAAATTCGCGCTACCGCCGGCACAATAATTGTCGTGCCGCTGCCTGCAGCCGCGACGGCCGCACACCCTATCGATTCATGGCGCGTACGTTTCGTGAAAGTAAAAAGTTAACTCGATCGAATACGATGCGGTCAACGGTTTTCTGAAAACGCGATCCAGTCGTTTTCTAGGTCACAAAGTCGATTTAAAAGTTACTATTGATCCTTTGACTTGTACGACTATTATAAGGATTAACTCGGACAATATCCAAACTAACGACAGCAAGTTCTACGATAGCTTTAATAAAAAATAAGCTAACAAATTATCGTAGACCTGAAAGTCTGTAGCAACAGGAAAATGATTTTAAACAAACGAGTAGACGTGGGTTTTATTATGGTTAATAAAATAAAACACATTTCCTTGAATTAATAAATAATTTATAATGCCGGAATATTTTTATTCTAATCGAGTTTTATGCTATAATTTGGTTTTATAAATAGCTGTAGGCGTATACAAAAAATTTACGAAAATAAAGCTATGCTTTGTCCTTTATCTACGAGAGCTCGTAGGCTTGTAGGCGAGTGCTACGACAAGCTACGCGGCTACGACGTCAGCGCTACGACGTGCTACGAAGGATAATCATGATTTCTCGTGATAGTGGCAGGCGCTTTTGACAAATAATATTCTTTCAACGAAATTAGAAATAAAGGAAATGGTTGTAACTACTTGTAACATTTTTTTGCTTGAATGTGAAATAGTATAAAAGTTGTGAATAGAATTTGTTGTATTTAGTTACTACTATTTTTGGGGAGAGTTCAAATTAGTGTCTAAAACTTTCTCGCGTTTTGTTTATTATTATCGAGAAGTTTTCTGTTGGGTCGGTTAATTATGTGAATCGGAAATTTTATTGAATTTGAATATAATTCATCGTCAAAGAGAAATAAATGCTTGCGATCGAAAAACTAAATTCTGAAGATTAATCAACTGAAAGTGTTCACCGCGGGGTTTAATTCTATTATAATTCACTGTGGTATAACATTCAAGTCTTCTAACTTCTTCGTAAATTTGTTTGTTGAGTTCAGATAGGCAGTCGCTCTGTGTAAAATACTGGTATTCGGTTTCACAGGAAGCCGACCCCAACATCGTTGGGAAAAGGCTAGGCAGATGGTGATGGCGTGGAGTGCATCAATTACTGTAAGTCTCGCTCATTTTTCCATATTCATCATTTTAGCATAGCATGAGCTAACCTTGTCAACATCGCTGGTCTAATGGGCCATGGGTCTATGGGTTTGCTAAAACGCAACTGCTGAGTATGAAGTTGCAAGATGCAGAAGCTGCCGGAGCCTGGATTCCTGCCGGGTTGATGACGATTCTATTGACCCCCTACTACGTGGGACTTCAAAAAGTAACTGGCGAAATTGGGGTGCACAATAGATACAGCTCTTGGAGTACCTTTAGTATATAGGTACGTATAGTCTATAGGACCATTTGAAGAATATACAGGGTGCAAGGGTCAGCCCTCCACAAACTGATGATGGGGTGAATTCAGTTCATCATACTAAAATGACCGGTACAAGAAATTATTTCAGGAATGTTATGGGAATCTAATAAATTTGATTTGTTTTAGTTCCTCATACGCAGTCTATAGTTACCGTGGCAAAACGCACGTAGCGAACGGCAAGCGCGACGACTAGTTCGATGAACTCTGTAGCTAGCCAAGAAGTGAACAGCTGATTACACGCGTCGTACGTTAGAGTATTTCAACATCCACTGTTGGATTTTTTATTTTAGCCGTATTATTTACATAAATGGAGTTCTGCTTACAGGGAATTGAAATAAATTGTAAGTGAAAAAAAAATTTTTCGGAGAAATATTCCGGTGGAAATGATTAAAAATAAGGAGCTGATTGCACCCTGTCAGTTTGTGGAGCGCTGTCCCTTACACCCTGCAGAGGCTCGATGTATGCACTATCCAATGCGACAGTAGAAGAACAGTCCACAGTTAGATGCAATTTTTTCCCAATCTAGAAAAATTGAACCATTGATCCTGTTTGCCCAAATTAAAACCACATCATCATCTGTCAGCGCTTTTCCAACTTTTATGGAGTCAGCTTCCACCCTAGCCGGATGCAGCTAAATACCAATCCAAAGGCCAAAATCTCATTCACCCCCTAATTAAATGTAATGTCATAAGTCCAGTAGGAGCAGGTTCGATCCCCGGGCACTGCGGGTAATCGACCAGCTCGCACGTCGCACGGTGGCGTGCAAGCCTCGCGTGACAGCAGATGCGTGCCACTTTCTACTTTATTTGTGATTCTTAAAAAACGTATTAAAACCCACACACGGCACACTACTGACCAACGGGCGGCGGCCGGCGAACATCCGAGATACACGTACATGTAGGTTTTGTTTTTGCCGATTTTTGTGAAGTTCGGTTATGAGTTTTGCAGTTTTTATGATTAACAGCAATATCAGTACTGGTTCTCAGTTGCATCTGGGGTATCGTATTACCCAGTACTAACTGGGTTGTGGAGGTCAGATAGGCAGTCGCTCCATGTAAATCCTGGTATTCAGCTGTATCCGGTTAGACTGGAAGCCGACCTCAACATTGTTGGGAAAAGGCTAGACAGACGATGATGATGATTCAGCTGCATCTGGTCAGACTGAGAGCCGACTTTAATATAGTTGAGAAAAGGCTAGGCCGATGATGATTACGTAACTAACAGGAGAAAACCAGCCCGTACCGTTCCCACAGCTGGGACACAGACCATCTTTCTGTGAGAGGTAGTGGGCCATAACCCAGTGCAAGTTGGTGGATAACTAAATAAATAAAAAAAAAATAAAAGAAATAGGACTGTTTGGATTGCTGATGTTAAAAACTGAAAAACTTCAAAATGGAAAATGCTGCTGATAGTAGTTTTGACCAAGAAATACGTAATTTGCCGACGACCATTGGTGAAACTTGTATGTGTGTATTATTTTGCCGATTTTTGTTTATTAGAAGCTAATTTATTTAATAGGACAAGCCCGTCACTCTATTCCCAAACCATTGCAACTCTTGAAAACCAGAATCAACAGTGACGACCACCAGAAAAGCCCCGAGACAATGAAGCTCGACGAAGTCTCAGAAAAACAAGTTAACTGTCTTGGGTGCAACGAAATTAATCAGAAAAGAACAGCGTAGGTTTCTTTATGAATTTTACAGGTCTTGCTGGAGACATCTTGAATTGCTGCTGTTGGTGTTCGGCCACCGGAGTGCAGCGTCTTACCCGACTGTCCCAGAAGGAGGAATCAACAAAATAATATATTTTGTTGATTTTTCATCTTCTGCTATGCGAAGCTCACGGAGTGGCAGTGATAGCACAGTGGCGTGACCGTCGAACTGCCAAGTCACAAGTCTCGAACCCAAGGCCCCCATGGGCAAAGAAAGAACATGGATGGGTTTTAGTCAGTACAAGTCTGACACTCACAGAGATATTTCTTAACGGCATGTAAAGCCAAGTCAGAGGCCCATGGGTGGAATAAAACTCTGACACCAGGTTAGGCACTAACCACACGATAACGAAGAAGACGGAGTGGCCTATATCCCAGCCATGGGAACATTTAAGGCTAATTATACTTGTGCTGATGCGATGCTATGACAACATAAATTATTTTAAAACCTATGAATCTGGCGGTGCCTCGTAGCAAATACAGGATATGGTTTTCCGATTCATGAACTTTTACTCTGACAACAATCAACAATGTTTTTACCCGAGTCATCGTTAACATACAAATACATAATAATTTTTGTTGCGTTTATCAAAATCGGATACGGGAATGTGATACGGGAGTACGAGAGTCATATTTCTTTATTATGTGCGATAAGAATCATAAAGTTAAGTAACATAATAAATTAAGAGACTGTAATCCTAATGCAACAATTGACAAAATTCATATATAAAACTAGCACTTCGCTCGCAACTTTATCTCGTCTAATTTGCATGATATAAATATAATTTATAGCCTATGGTACTTCCTGATAATTTAACTTTCTATAGGTGAAAGAATTTTTGAAATCGGTCCAGTAGTTTATTCGTTACAAATATACAAAAATACAAATCTTTCCTCTTTGTGTATCTCTATGTACTTCGGGAAGAAAGAAGGCAGCACTTTGATCACCAATATTTTGTTCGTGTGTACTTTATATTGATGCCCTGTTTTATAAATACAACAGGACGAGTCAAAACTGACTACCTCATTGGTTCAGTGGTCGCATGAGCTACCGATAAGCATGACGAGAATCTGGGTTCAATTCCCATATTGCATGGGACGTCAAAATTTCTGTCAAAACGTGGGTGTACAGTCAACTTTTAAAAATGTTTTTCTCCTACTATTCTGTGTTACGAACACAGTATTTTAGAACACATATTTTTCTGAAAAAGATCCTATCTCCAAGTTACAATCGTTATTTCTCGCAAAATTGCTTTTAAATTTAGGAAAGTGTAAACATAATGGTGCTCGTTACCCCTGCCTTTTATGAAATCTAAGCTTTAGTTACGAAAAACAGTAAAAAAAATGGTAGATATCATTTTCAACAAAAAACCGGACTAGAAATTTCAAAATTGCACATCTATATTTAGATATGAACGTTTACACACGCTATCCACTGGTCCCAGCGTTGCATAGTAAACTATTAAATATAATAGATGCGATCATTTTGTAGCAGGACTACCGAACTTCATACTAACGACCTAATTACAGTCCTTTCAATTATTTTAGCTCAAGCAGCTGCGATCTAACATCAACCTTATTATAACACTAGCTATTGCCTGCGACCTTCGTTCGCGTGAAATTATTATGAAAAAACGTTACTTCCGTTTTTGAATCGGATTTTGTTACCAATTTCAAAGCTTTAAATTTTTTTACACGGATTTCTAATTCTTATTCTAAAATAAAGGTAGCCTTAGTAACTCCTTATAACATCAGCTATCTGCCAGTAAAGTGTCGTCAAAATCGGTCCAGCCGTTTCGGAGATTAGCCGGAACAAACAGACAGACAGATAAAATTTAAAAAAAAATGTGTGTTTGTTTTAAGTGCCGAATACATTTTCAAATACATTCAGTAAAAAGCTGTTATTTTGATATTACAACAGACAATTTAATTTATTTGTATATAGATGTATGGATGAACGCCAGGTCATTATAATTTTGACACTTATCAGTAGCTGCAATCCGAAAGCAACCTTATAACAATAATTTTAAAGGTCACTTTCATTTTGTGTGTGTTGCAAAGTCAAAGGTAAATTAACTTTGAAATGACTATAAGTGAAGTTCGGCTAAGTTAGGCGAGTACGTGCTAAGCCCCTGAGCCAGTTCACACACTACTTGAATAGTTTATTATTAGCATGCCGTTTTGGCCGTTTTCATGAGGGGAAACCTTTAATGATAGCCTTTACCTTTACTTTTGAAGATTTTCATGATGACTATGTTCAAATCTGAATGAAAGCTAAAACACGTACGGAGGTAAAGTAATAACCGCATAGAAAAATGCTAAAAATAGCTTTGTTGTATCGTAATTCGTTGGTGTAGTGGTCGCAAGCGTGACTATTGAGCATGAAGTCCCGGGTTCGATTACCAGGTCGGACAAAGCGTTGTTAGCGGATTTTTCCGTCAGGAATTTCTAAGTAGCAGCAGATTTGTGAGCGGTTGATGGCAATAGGCTCGCTCCCCATTACATGGGTTTTAGAAACATAACTGGCGAAATGTTGTGTACTATTAGGTACACCTCTGTCTAACCCTTCGGGGATTATAGGCGTGATGTTATGTTATGTTACTATTAATTTGATGCATTTAATTTACAATTCCAGCAGCAGTTAGTAGCAGGAACCAGACAGGGCGGCTGACTTCGAATAAACTCAGTTTTGAAAAATAAAGAGTTAATTCAACTTTTTTCCTTAATAATCAACCACAGTATTCAACATACAATACACATCAACTAAACAGGATTTTAAAAAAAAAATCATTACAAAAATCTGGTCTTATAATTTAGGCAAAAAAATTTGGTCCACCATACTGCCTGGAGACGTCCTTTTAATGATGATGTATGTGCAAATGCTTAGGTTCGGGAACGGCCACGGTGGGAGCGATGCCAGCGGGGCTAAAGGAATTGAGGAGAACTTGGAACCATTTCTGAAGGGGGGAGAACGTGCCAGGTTCCTCTGGTCCATTGTACTGTACCTGAACGTGTCCATCATTGTACATGTCACTGTTGAACTGAGGAGCGGCGATTGGCAGCTGGTCCGGCTTGTCATCCACCTCGGGGACGGCGGGTGGCGGCATCACAATGGGTTCAGGGATCACAGGCCTTGGAATCTCAAAGGGCCCAAATCCCGGTGACGGGATCACAGGGCTTGGAATCTCAATGGGCCCAAATCCCGGGGAAGGTATCACAATAGGCATAGGGTGGAGATTACGTGCGAACTCCGCCATATCGTTGTCAACGACTGAGACATCATTTGAAACAGCTGTGGCAGTAGCGGTGGCAGCTTCAGCGGTACCAACAGCAGAATACGGATGCAAGAGATCGGTAGCAACCACTTCGCCATCAGCGTGCACCTTCAACTTGATATCCATAATGTTACCGGCTTCCAAAGCTGCCCCATCAGGCACTCCGTTCACGATCATCTCAACGGCATCATTTCCTGATACGTCCTCGGGCAGAGGGGCGGCAGTCACCGCCACGACGAACAGAGCCAAAAATATCGCTTTCATTATGAACGACCTTAAACAAAAATAGACTTTAGCAATAGTTTTGTAAACCAAAAGTTTGAACAGCAATGTAAGGCGAATTGTGCCAAATATTCTGTCATGTTGTCACACTTGTCAAAAGTAGAACCATAGACAAACTTACTTATGTTCACGACAAAGGTTCCTTGACATATGGCCCCAGCAGCTTGGTGCGGAACAGTTAAATATTATGAAAAAGACTATTAAAGATAAACGATAACAGTAGTATCCATTGTAAACATTATTGGTACTATCAAGAGGTGGTAAAAGATTAGGCTACTTTTGGATACTAGTATTCATTTTATTGAACTATAATGTTGATAAGATATTAAATAATATAATAATAAAACTGAATTTTGTTTAACTTTTCCAATGTCAACGTTAAGTCTGTCTGTCTGGTCGCTGTCCTTATCGCTACTTTTAGGCTAAAATAAGAGACTACTAACGCCATCTATGTTTCCCTTCTTGCACTACCTGTGTAGCTAATACCTCACGTGGATTTATTTAAGACTATGACGTTGCGTCATAAAAGGAGAGTTGTTAGGCCCTAGTATGCTGAAAGAGACCATAATACCCACTTTGAAATATGTAATTCAGTATGTATTTTATAGATAAACGCCATTTGTGTTTAGAGTACAATTATCTAGGTACTAGATCTGTCTGGATCTAATCAAGTAGCAGTATGGCAGTAAAATGGAAATGTCCTCGACATCTTCCAAGGGAGCATCCTTAGACGATGTTAAGGACATGTCTATTAGGATGAAGATGGACGACCCCGTGTCGAGTACATTTTGCATCCAAGCCTAGATCTTGTTGCGGGTGTAACTAAAACAAAACATTTTTCTTTCATTGATTTCTGCGATAGAAATATAAAGTAACGCTTTTGTCGTCTTTGTATACATGTAAGACCCTTCACGAAGCCGTCAACCAAGCATTCTGTACATCAAATTAAGTAACTTTACGCAAAAATTATTGCTGGGAAACAATTTTTTTTTAACGTGAAAAATCACGTTACTAAAGTACTGTAAAGTAAGACTCGATGGGACGCACTCAAAGCATTGTGCTGATAGATGAATTGAATAGTACGGGGATCGTGGAGGTGTTTAAAGTAAAATCTTACATTAAAAACATGTATTTTAAAAAAAACTTGTTGAGCTTTGGCCCCTAATATCTCCGTAACTAGAAGGTTCCCAGGTATGGTCTATAACAAAAAAATGATCGCAAAGACGGGGAGAACAAGTGCCTTTCGACTTCGTTTAACTTCGTTAAGGGTCCATTTACACCCTTTATACCTACAATGTTATATGTAGGTGTACTTAATTTTAGTCCTAATTTAGTCATTTTTTTGTAAATTTATTTAAGATTATTTATAGTATTTAGCAGATTCTCAAAATAGAAATTTATAAAAAAACTCCTGTATCCAAAACTTAGCAATGTGATAAAGTTAGTAATAAAATTATAAAAAACATTTGTCAATTCTAAACATTATGCACAAGCTGAGTACCTAAACATCATAAAATATTAAATGACACAACATTTTTTGTTTCTTACAAAAAAAACGAAAATCGGATCACTTATTGAATCAGATGATTCAATAAGTGATCCGATTTTCGTATTTTTAGTGTCTGTCAGTTATGGGACCTTTGTCACTTTAGTTGACATTGAGCGATATAGCTTGGGCACACCACAGGAAAATCACACAAAACATAAAAAATAAAATTGTGTTTATTTGGCATTACAAACAAAAACAATAAATAAACAAACAAAACTAATAATTCCAAAAGGGCCTTAGCTCAGCCTAATGCCAGATGGCAACACAAGTAGCACCTGACGCTGATTTTCAGCTGCAGCCCACGAGTAACAAGCAACAACAGCAAGCAACTTTGCTTATGTAAGAAATGGTCAGTTTAAATTAAACGAAAGTTTTATACCACAAATAAATAAATCAGTTTCAAGTAGGTATTATAATTATTCCAAGCATTGGTTCGAATTCGTAGGAATCGATACAAAATACCGGAGTATCACAATATAATGTTGAATCGATCGGGGTCGGGGGGTCGTGAATCACTAATCCGTAGTCTCTATGGACGTTGGCGACCACTGGCCATCAGACAGTCTGGAACGAGCTGTCTGTTTGGTTTTCATAATTAAAAACAAATGTATACAAGTGAGATCACACTTGTGATTGTGCGTGATACAAGTCTTCTACACAGAGACAATATTTTGATTTAAAAGAGTGTCCATGGAGTTTCTTGCCCATTCTTCTCCAAAGAGATCTACGCTTTGGAATGTGCAACTACAGTACTTTCTCAAGTTATTATGCCTTGTGACTGTGACTGTAGCTTCGCTTCTTTTCTGTTTTTTTTTTTGACATTCAAAAGTGCCTGTGATGGTCTAATTGAAATAAATGCTTTGAGTTTGAGTTTGAGACGTGTTGAAAACAATAGAGTATAGACTTGTTGATCTCTGTCTGTCATTTCTACAAAAAAGTTTTTCCGACATGGGTTTAGATAAATATTCCGTGCGTGCACCGATTTATATAGGCTTTTTCCAATAGATTTCGTGTTTTGACTTCACACTGAACTACTGCATGTTGTTTTCAAGCCGCTTGAATATACAAAATCCTTTGTTTTCGAAACGCTTGCACGAACAAAATGGTGTTCAGTTACATTTTTCTGTTGTTTCATCCAGATGTACGGAACCGTCGGGATGCCCCAAGTCACGAGCTCGCTTCGCTCGCTCTTGCATCCTAAGTTGTAGAGCTTAAGAAAACGATTATTTTAGCAGATAATGTTTTCGGAACCTTAGTATTTTTTTGAAACTTTGGTAATTTTTTTTTGGAAATTTTGTTTATTATTTTTCGTAAAATTATAATTCAAAAAAAGCTCATGTTTGTTTGCTAAATGCAACATTTTTGGTCGGTTCTTTTTGTATGAATTTTTCGGTAATTATGTTTACCAAGCTTAGTATTACAGTCAACCACAGATCGTTGGAAGTTAATTTGTTTTTCGGGAGCTTTATTATTTCCCATTATTCAATAGTTTACTAAATGAGACAAAACACTGTTCATTTCATAACTTTAATCATTAATCAAAATACAATAAAAATAACATAAAATAAAAAATAAATAGTAAAACAGATTCTAGGCTTAATCTAAGGATTAGGGGTGATGAGGACTAAGACAGGGGTGTATTTGGGGTCCCATGTGCCGTCATTCTTGGAAATAGGGGTGAGGTCCCCGCTCTTAGCCGTCTTCTCGATCAGGGCAAAGATATCGTGGAAGTCCTTAGGAGCGCTTTCGTCAGCTGCTGCTTTTTCGACGTCAGAAAGTTCTGCTCCTGATGGCACGACTTGTTTTCCAGTTGTGTACGGTGTCTCCTTCCCGTATTGCAAGTCCATGTAGTCGTTGAGCAAGCCTTCGACCACCTTCTTGGTGCTCGGACACAGTGTGTTGTCCTGAGTTGCGTCGGACAGTTCGCGAATCGTCACGGTAGGAAGAGCCATTTTGGTTTTTTGTCTGTTGGGAGAAGAGGGGTCTGATTAGCGATTTAATTTGAGCTTATCTTAAGTACTTAGTAATGTGGGAAAAGCTTAAAATGTCTGACTATTTTAAGACACATTGGTCCGACTGTGGAGTTGTAGAACGGTTCGATTGCGATTGGTTCGTAGTGATAATTGATTTTTCCATCAGAAACACAATATTTTGTGTTTATAGCGACATGTTTTTATCTTAACAGTTTAGTTCAGATACTTTTGTTTGTTTTCACTTTACTTATACTGTCACTTACGGAACATCCTCCGTGATTGTTCATTATTTTAAGCTCCCGATACGAAAGACGGAAGAACCAAACACGGAAGATATACCGTAAGTGACAGTATAAGTTTAGTTGTAAACCGTGAAAGCTTAAAACAGTGTTTTCACTTTAACTAATTGAGTGATACAATATTACTGTACAGTTACAAAATCTAATAGTAAGATTTTATTTAGGAATTCCATAAGGTGTCCTCTAGTTTTAGTGAAAACGGGCATTTAAATTGGGTTGGTTTGGTTTGGTTTGGGTTGGGTTTATCCGTGATCATGGTGTTTGCAACAGCGCCGAAATATCGGGAACTCATAACAAACAGTAAACATGGTAAATATCCCGTTAGTATTAATAGTAATGTTAGTGACCATGATAGTTTAAAATCTTATATTTAAATTGAGCTCCCGAATGTGGTCAGGGGGTCAGGTCAGTAATAGGCTTCCTTCTTTGATTCTGTTATATATTCGTCATTGGTCGAGTGATCGCAAGCGTGACTACTGGACATGAGGTCCTGGGTTCGATTCCCGGTTCCCATCCACGGAGTCCGGATTTGTGTCCGATTGATTTCAATACCTAGTCTCGCCCCTTTTTATGCGGGATTCAACATAACTAGTGAAATGAGGGTGTTATGACGTACACCTCTGCCTAACGCTTCGGGGATTTCAGGCGTGATGTTATCTTATTATCAATGTGATGAGTCAGGCATTATTTGCTTTCTGACTTCGTGGGTTTTTTATTGCTATCAATGATAGGGCCACAAATCAAATAATCTTATCAGTGTTTTGGGACTTCTATATTAGTGTAAAGTTCAGCAGTTATCTAAATACAAATGTAGAAAATACCTAGGCATGGACGATGAGACATCAGATACCACTTACCACCCAGCTCGCCTAGGGGGTGGGCTTCAAAAAAAGCTCTGTAACCGACTTGCCAAAGAGGCACTTTTTGTGATCTATTTGTTTGTTATGTTGCAAAAACCCAATAACACATTGCCCGACCCGGGAATCGAACCCAGGACCTGTCGCGCTTACGACCACTCGACCAACGAGGCAGAAAATGGAAAAACAACAGGCTCAAAGAAGGCAGACTGACCTGACCCCCTAACCACATGACCGGACCCCCTGACCACATGACACGACCCCCTGACCACATGACCTGACCCCCTGACCACATTCGGACGCTCAATTTAAATGCCCGTTTTCACTAAGACTAGATGACACCTTATCGAATTCCTAAATAAAATGATACTATTAAATTTCCAAACCGTGCAGTAATATTTTGCCATTCACTTAGTTGAAGTGAAAACAAACATAAGTATATGAACTAAACTGTTAAGATAAAGGCATGTCGCTACAAACACAAAATATGGGGACGGAAATTCGCTAAAAAGTATAAAAAAAGAATACATACAGCCCATTGCTAAATTGCCTATATTTTTAAACACAACGTAAAGAAAACATTGCATTACAAAAGTAATGACTAAAAGGAAATGGAGAAGAATCAACCTCTTTTCGCCTAACAAAGACAAATATTGTTTTAAGCTTTCACGGGTTACAACTAAACTTATACTGTCACTTACGGGATATCTTCCGTGATTGCCCATTTTTTTTTTTTTTTTTTTTCATGGCGCTTGCAACAGCGCCGAAATATCGGGAACTCAAAATAATGAACAATCACTGAAGATATCCCATAAGTGATAGTATAAGTAAAGACAAATATGTTTATTCTTTCTGAATATAGCGAGTGAAATATATACAAGGTGTAAACGGACTCTTCACGAAGCCGTCAACCAAGCATTATGCACATCAAACTAAGTAACTACGTAAAAATGATTGCTGGGAAACGACTTTTTTTTTGGGGTGAAAAATCACGTTTTACGGTACAACTCAATTTAACGCACTCAAAACATTGTGCTGATGTATGCCTTGAGTAGTAAACTGGCCATGGAGGTATTTAAAGTAAAGTTATAACCTTAAAAACTGGTATTTAAAAAAAAAACTGGTGAAAGAGTTGGAACTTTGACCTCCAATATCTCCGTAACTAGAAGGTTCCCAGGTATGGTCCAGAACAAAAAACTGATCGGAATGACGGGGAGAACAAGTGCCTTTCGGCTTCGTTAAGGGTCTATTTACACCCCTTATGTACCTAAGTGTAAATACTTAAGAAGTCTTAATTTAACGACTTCCCTAAGTTGTTAGATTAAGACTTCGTTAAATTAGGTCGTAATTTTAAAGGCAGTTCTCAGGCCCTCAAATTAACACTGGATCTAACTTATCTGATTTTGATATATACATGTACATGGCTACATACTCTTTTATAGGCTTTTGGCGATAAAAGCTAGACATTAATTAATCTATTAACGAGATAATTATGCCCGACTCGTCATCGAAAAACAATAATATTTTTTTTGGTTTGAGGTTGTTGTTAATAAATTGATTTAAAAGACATACTATATTTTTCTTACTTATTGTACTTTTTGACACGCTTTAGACTGATAATGAATCGGGAACATCAATATTAAACAAAAAATAATTTGTGAACCATGATGACGAATCGGGATTTCTTGTATGAAAAAAAAAGTTGAATGAAAATGACAAATGACAAAATGACCAATCGGAACAGTGACGAATCGGGCATAACATCTATTAACAACTACATGCCAGAATAATTTAAGAAAATATCTGCACGTGTAACAATTATGAGAAAATATGTTTATTTATTTAAGATAACGAAAATATCACGTTGAAAACACAATTCGACAACGAATACAAGACGAAAAGTATTGTTGTCGATTCTATCTTTATTTTTAGGTACCTTTACCAGATAACACAATACTGTTATATCGGTGAAGAAATATTTACTAGCTATTCAATATTTAAAAAAAAAAAAACCAGCAATCAAAGCGCCCTCTGCGCTGTCACCGACGATGCCGTGAGCGGTGTTGGGCCAATATAAAATTAAAAACTAAAAATTTGAATCGACCAGATATACTACGCGACATATCTATTATGAACACGTGTATGACATATTGCCAGCTAGTAAACATATCGTAATGAATGCATTACAATATGCTTACTAGCTTCGCGGCTTCAAAAAAAGTCGGGATACTAGCCGAACCTAAGCAATAACATAAACGCATCAACATGTGTAGTAGTTAGCTAGATTAACTTGTAAGTTTATTGTAATAAACACCTGAAATATGATGTTTACGAGATTTGCTATAAGGGCGCGCTCTGTTATCGGATCTATTTTAAAGAGCAAACAATCTTTAGATACCAACTAAAAATACGCGAGATTAAAAATGAAACCAAAATCAACACCCAATATTTGTAGGTACTATTGGAACGGTGGCAAGTCATTACAAAGTCGATAATTACGGAGCTTAATTAAAAGAAAACCTGCACCAAATTACATTTAATTAAATAGTGAACGAGTTGACGATATACAGAGTGTAACATAATAAACGCAAGACGTCACGTGTGGTCTCTCAGGCCATGAATCTAAACAGCTTTTGTTCTATGACTTTTGGAAATTCATAACTTTTTTTGTTAGTTTTACCATACATGTTGATCAGCGGATCGCGTCCAATTCCAATAGAAAGTCCAATTTTTTTTTGCTAATTGCGTAGAAAAAATGTTGTTCAGTTTCATGGTCCGAGAGACCACACGGGAGGTTTTGCATTTATGATGTTACACCTTTTAGACAAAATCGCGGGAAACATGGATGAGAGACGCACAGAACAGAGAAGAATGGCAGAAGAAAGGGGATGCCTGTACCCAACAGTGGACGATTCCTGGCTGAAATGACGATGATGATGATGAAATAATGAGCTTAATGAAAAGAAAAAGTCCAACTACCAGTCCTGAAAATAATTTCGGAATCTTTCCAATATCTATGTATAATCAAATAATTTGTATGGCGGATTAACGAGGATACGATACTTTATCAACTACCTATAAAACAATACAATCAACCGTAATATCAAGGAAGTGAAAAGTAAATCATTGTAAATCCGACGATAATATAACAATAACAACACACAACTTCGACTACACTAGACAAATTCTTCACAAGTCAAATGAATCCAAAAGAAGCGAGAAGAATAGGGAAGAAATTCTTCTCCTACGATTACTCACTTGTATAATACTGCTAGAACTCAGTCCTTGGAACTTTAGTGGTGTACTGACGTCGATAGTTTGGGTCCCAGTATATAAATCACACCCTATCGATGAGTGTCGAGATATGGGCGTGGGACGTGTCAACTTGTCATGGGTGTGTCAAGTGCGCTGGTGATAATTCTTTGAGGTTCCGTAGAGTAATTCTTGGAAAGTTTGCATTTTAATGGTAAGCCTACAATTTCTACTGACAAACGCTGGCTCACCGGGTGGGAAACCGACAACAGCATAATTGGTAAACGGCTAAGCGTATTATAAAACCCCAGTAAAACATTAAAAAAAAAAAAAATTATAAGCAGAAATAGATATTTTTTTATATATTTTTGTATTGTATTTCACAATGTTTTCTTATTTAACCCAAAGGTTGACTGGTAGAGAATGCCTTGTGGCATTAAGTCTGCGTATGTACAACTATTGTGTAAAAAAATGAAATATATATAGTTAGTCCAGTGGACACTTTATTTTTTGGAGGTCGAGGGACCGAGAGTGGACTAAACGGATATTTTCACGTATATGAGGTAACATCTCAACCATTATACAGGGTGGAGACGACAATGCGACAATAAATTAAACTGTATGTAACTCATGACGTTCCCAGTCTGCATACAAAAATTCAATCGATCGATTGAATTTTGTATGCAGTTTATTCACAGGACGTTATTTTTCATTTTTAGCATTTTCTACATAGTGTAGATAATAGGCTACCACCAACAGGTTAACGAATCCCGCATCGGTATAAACGTTAAACACATGTTGCCAACTCGCTACTTCAAAAACCTTGGCCAAAATTGTCGTATTGTCGTATCCACCTTGTATACTATACTATCAGCTATACTATACCATCAGCTATACTATACTATCTATATTGAAAAAGGGTACTTAATTCAACAACAGAAACAGTGCGGACATTAATATTGCGTTAGCTATTACTAATCATAAACTTCACAAACACGAAACTACACGGGGGTAATTAAATTACTCCCAATTTGCAACATTAGGAGAAGGTAATTACTCCACCATGTTAAACTAGTACTGTCACTTACGGGATATCTTCCGTGATTGTTCATTATTTTGAGCTCCCGATATTATTATCGGGATTGTTCATTATTTTGAGCTCCCAATGTTAATATCGCTCAAAATAATGAACAATCACTGAAGATATCCCGTAAGTGACAGTATTAGTTTAGTTGTAAACCGTGAAAACTTAAAACAGTCCACCATGTTAGTCTGTTAGTATTGTAGAATATGTTTACCGATATTGAAGTATTGTCAACCTCATTAAAGTATAATCAACCTATAGTTCCCACCACTGGGACACAGGCCTCCTCTCCATTATAATGAGTAGTAGTAGTAATTCAGCACACCGCTACAGTTCAATATCCATAAGTGCTTGCTCAAAACTTCTGTTAATTGAAAGCCTGTACCAATCTACAAAACGAAAAAAAGTAGTTGCCGTAGCGAAAATCGTCCAATTCATTAAACAAAATTACATTGTGTCTAAATATTACTATTACTTAAACTGAATATAAATAATATTAATTAATTTTATTTCTCAAAAAACTTAGTTATATTTTACAGAAAATATTTTGGCCGTAATAATTTCTAATAAATGGATGTAGTCACTGCAACCGAACTAGGCAATGCCTGTACTTCGGTTTTCAGTGTCTTTTTCCTCGATATTTTAACAATAAAATGCACAAAGAAAATGGTTACTTGTTCTACTAATTAATTTTGAATGACTTGTCATCCTTTATCAGTTTGGAATTATTTGAAATGATAAAATTTTAAGACCCTGAAAAACGAAAACCTACCTGAGCTGAGCAAAAATTACAATGTCTTCAATGACTGTCAAAAATATTGATTTTCATATACCACCATGAAACATGACCGTTTTCGTTTATCAATACGGTACTCTAAAGTAACCGCACACTATCAGTCAACTGATAAGCATTTCGCAAACTGTGGCCAAAAATTCGCACATACATGATTCAAACCCACTGATAACAAATATTTTGATAAAATACTGATGCAGCGTTGCGAAAGTGCATATCAGATTGATAACAATTTCTGTGAGAACACTTGAATGGTGTCATATTTTTTTCATTCTCTATGGTACGCCTGCGACTTTGTTCACTTGGTAGGTATGACCAAGTTTTTAGTAGGTACCCATCATCATCTACCTAGCCTTTTCCCAAGTTTGTTGGGATCGGCTTCCATTCTAACCGGATGTAGCTGAATACCAGTATTTTACACGGAGCGACTGCCTATCTGACCTCCACAACCCAGTTAATACTGGGTAATACGATACCCCTTAGTAAGACTGGTTGTCAGACTTTCGGGCCACTGACTACCTGTTATGACTGTCAAAGATCTACAATTGCCAGCCGGGACCAACAGCTTAACGTGCTTTCCGAGGCACGGAGGAAATTCGGTAGGTAATGGGTTTTCACCAACCTAGGTAAGCGTGGCTTAACCTAAAGATTGACTCAACCGGCTGTTATTATTTAGCCACGAGTTCAATTATGTGTGACTTTGTTAATTTTCAAAGTATTTTAAAGGTACGTAAGGTTTAACAAGGTTTATAAAAAAAAAAAAAAAACAAATTGACAAAAGACTGTCATCCTTTTGTGCTGAAAATCGAACGACTCTTTTCATCATTTTTTTCAATGTAAATAAGGATCAGTCATATATATTCTAATAAAATGTATTACGTGTATAAAATCTGAGAAAGTGAATACACGGTACCGATGATATGATAAGATTGCTAATTAATAAATTGATCATTTGGAAAGATAAAATTGTCATGTTTTGGGATTAATGACATAACATTGTAGATTAAAACAGCTCATTAGTTGATAAATTCAAGGAATTTGTTTTGTGCATCTAAAGAGATGAGATACTAAACCGATAAACTAAATACATTATTAATTAAAAACTATTAAATAACCTAAAATAAATAAACTAACAACAAACTATAAAAGGGCATCAAAAAACTCCTCCTGAACGCTGTCAGCTGGTAATGTGCCCAAGAGACTGGCGGCGTTGCCACGTTGTATGGCAACAATTAGCCTCTGGCCATTGTAAAAGCCAGCCCTTGGGTCACGGGAAGCGTCAACTAGGCGTTTCGAAATTTCCTTAAACTAGCTATGAGCACTCGGACCCCACGACCCCAGAGTTTCAAACCCAAACGGCTCGAAAATACAGTCACCACGAAGGTTTCTATATTTACGCCGCTTGTACATAAGTACATTTTCAAACCGATTGATACTTGGACTGCGACCAAAGTTCTTTCATACTGCTGTAGGAAGATAATAAGTCTTCATATCGATGAGTAAGGGGATACATACTCGTATGTTCTGGTTGTCACATTCGGTTCAGTAGTATTTATTGAACAGCAAAGCCAAGAAAAGATGAATGAATTGTGTGAGGAATGAAATGAAAGAGAAAGGAGTAAATGCTGCCGTGACGTCTGACAGGGGGGAATGGAAGAAGAAAACGTGTTGTGCCGACCCCAAGTAGAATGCTGATGAAGAATGATGATGCTGAAAGCCAAGTTGATGGATTACTAAACGTATTTGGCATACAATTAAGTTCGTGCTGATCGTCAAACTGCTGGCGGCATCTACCTTCAACTCGCACTAATTCAGCAGCTCTTTACCGAACGTACGAGTATATCATTCTTCTGCTAATATCACAATTTATTTGGCTTCGGCGCAGCATGTCCTGTTCTTCGTTACGTCTTCATTTTCCCGAAAGTACATTTATCGACAATTATGTCGAAGAATGGGGGTGTTATATGCATATCATACATGGACATGCATATAACAACACCCATTCTTCCAACAGCTCTTAGGTATACAGGGTTTAAAAAGACTCTTCACGAAGCCATCAACCAAGCACTGTGTACATCAAACTAAGTAACTTTTCGCAAAAATGATTGCTGGGAAACGACTTTTTTTTTTGGGTGAAAAATCACGTTTTACGGTCGAACTCAATGTAAAGCACTGAAAACATTGCGCTGGTGGATGGATTGAATAGAACGGGGGTCGTGGAGGTGTTTAAAGTAAAAATCTTATCTTAAAAATATGTATTTAGAAAAAAAACTTGTGCAAAAGTTGGAACTTTGACCCTCAATATCTCCGTAACTAGAAGGTTCCCAGTTATGTTGAACATTATTATAACAAATCCCAACCGTTAAGGGCACCTCAATCACATCCAATCATGCGGAAGCCGGGGAAACTTTAAATGAGTAAAGTTACCTCATAAAATACTACGATACCGATACCCGAAATCTACGATACCGATAGGATACCAATAAATTTGTCTTTACATCATTTTAACTTGAACTTAGTGATTCATGCTGATTTACAGGCGTATTCATAGACATTGACAGATGATAGTATAATGTACTCTGTGCAGATGATGTTTGTGAATTCCTATGCTCACAGAATTTGTAGTTACATCTATGTATTTCGATTTTTTTAACTTCTTGCCACAAACGCAGATGTCTAAAAATAATATTTTGAATAGAAAACATGAGTACTCAACTCAAAGTTATTTATTCAGTACTGTATATAACTATTGAAATGTCTTCTTTTATGTAATTATTAAAGAATATTCCCATTTATTCTATTGTCAAATAAATGTGAAACTATAAAAGAGTGCCCAAGGCTTTATGTCCGCCTTTGTACAGATTTGCCTTGAGCAATTGTGCATACAATTTTAATTAATAAAATACTAAACTGGTATATTGCCATCGACAACTATCGGGATACTACATCAGTCTGCTACTAAGAAGCTAAGAGAGAAACTCCACTTTGCTCAACCTGGGAATCTTATTGAGCCACCAGTACTTGTAGCCACCAACGACGCAATAGATAATTTTTCGAAGGGAATAAACAGATAATGTTTTCAACTGCTGTGAGTGCGGGGCTAAACGTTCAATTCATTCAAATATTTGACTAAGAGATAAAAAGACACAAAAGCCGAGATAACAAAGGTTTCAATGGAACTGAACACGCATTACTGTGACACATTCAATGACGAATAATGCATGTCTCATGATTCGTACTCCGCAGTTTAAAATGAGGACAGTTCCCACTCATCGTCATCTGCCTAGCCTTTTCCCGACTTTGTTGGGGTCGGCTTCCAGTCTAACCGGGTGCAATTGAATACCAGTATTTTAAATGGAACGACTGCCCATCTGATCTCTACAACCCAATGAGCACTGGGTAATATGATACCCCTTGGTAAAACTTGTCAGACTTTCGGGCCACTGACTAATTAACGACTGGCAAAGATCTACAATTGACAGCCGGGACCAACGGCTTAACGTGCTTTCCGAGGCATGGAGGAAACTCAGTATGTAATGTGTGGTAACCTATTAATTCACAGACCAAACTTGGCAAGCGCGGTGTAAACTGAAGGTCGACCCGAGCGACTGTTATTATTTAGCCACGAGCTGCTAAAATAGTTTCCACTCAAAAATGAGAAATGGAAAAAATTACATCAACTTTTGCTTTTGCTTTTTTTTCATCGGCCCGTTACAGCCAGTTACAGTTTTCCCACCTCTATTCCTCGCTATGGTGTTAAGCTGATTTTGGAAACTATTTCGAGGGGTAAAAAATCAACCTTCGAGATGAAGTCTGCTTTGGAGTCTCATGTGATGTTGGCTTATTATCTTTGTTGTTTTGCATATCGAAACTCACGGGACTGAGGGTTTTACCAACCATAGATTACAATCAAGTTATATATTTGACCGTATCAATATTTGAGTGTCGCTCTAGGATACAGGTCAATCTTAGATCATAGATTACCTATTGGAGATATACCTTCTCTATAACTATTAACTGTAGCTGTCTGTGTTCCTCAAAATGTCTTATTCGACAGATAGTCGTAGGCAGATAGCGCAAACAAGTCCAGGAGTGGAGACTGCGTATCAGTAAGAAGCGGAGACTGAACAGCTTTTACGGAAACAGATAAATCTATAAGGGTCACCGCACACGGGCCACCGGCCACAACCACAAAACGAAGCCACGGCATATTTCCTGCAGTTTTCATACATTTTATATGGACTCGCCGCACACGGTTGATGCCGGTGGCCGCCACACGCTACAAATCGTAGCTGCTTGCGTCTTGTGGCCCGCACCGGCCACTCGCGCGATTCCCCACCCCTTTCAACCTTCTTCGTCCGAGTCCATTATGATACTGCATGCATGGGTTAAAAAAACTAGCAGCCACCAACCGCATATGTCGACCACCGCCCACAAGTGGCTGTCGCGCGCTTCAGTTACCTTTGTAGCCGCTTGTAGCTTCTCGTAGTTTCGTTTGTGGCTGTGGCCGGTGTCCCGTGTGCGGGGACCCTTAGAGACCACATGCAGCGGTCACGCGGTTCAAAGACACGCCACGTCATACATTCCATCGTGACATGTCATTCACCCACACAATGCAACTGCATGATACTCAGCCCTCATACGTTATCATCACCTCCGGAGACACATCGATCTGTCAATCTTATCTCTTATCATCCTTATCTTATCTCATGTCTTGATGCGCATCTGTTTATGTTTGTTTCTTTCCATAAACCCATAGATAGTGTCTAAAAATACTTGGTCTTAGATTAGTCGATTCTTTTGTTTTGTTAACGTAGAACTTGATTAATATCGTGAAATTTTTTTTTTTCTTATAATGTATAATCTAAAGATATAGATAGCTACTCAAAGCTTGATAATTAAGTAGATTTTAATGCATATACATATGGTTTTACATTCACTTTCTAACACGCTCATTAAGGCTAAGCGTATGCTCAGACGCAGGTGACGCAGCAGTAGCACAGCACAGTAATTTTGCAGGGCGGGGCAGGAGAGGCAGACACAGTCGCGTTCTAACTAGTACAAAGAATAGACGTGTTCGAGTTGACGATCAAAATGAGTTCAGAGTCAGATTCCGATTATGAAATTAACGAGTGTTGCTACTTTACAGTTTGTCAAAGCGTAAAAAAAACTATTTGGCAAAGTGATTATTTGAAAACGAACTAGTTTAATTAAATGTTCTGTCAAACTTTGACTTTGACTGTCAAAGGCTGTATCAGCCTAATTTGAACGAATGAGTTTTGACTTTGAAGCAGAACATTACACCTGTATTTTCAAAGTCTTATGTAGAAGAGGACGATCCTATAGCTGTCAACCGCGCGCAGTCGGCCGCGGCGACTGTAATCCACCAACTCAACCTATAGCAGTCCCAGTCACTCCCAGTCTGGCCACTACAACACCCGGTAGGAATCCCATATTTTTGAACTTTAAAAACTTTTTTTTCGTGTGGAATTCCTCAATGGATGTCCTCCGCCGTGGGGCCGGTGGAGGGGTCTGTCAGACTCCTACTGACTAAAACTACATAGTGTTCCTCCTCGTCGCTTCTGGATAAAATATTTGACAGCTATTTGCGACGTTGCCAACTTTTTGGATGAATGCTCTTTACGCTCTAAGCCTGGTGGTATATATTCTCCAATTTCTCACTCCTACAATTCTAAGTTATCCAGAAGTGTAAACATATTATATTTTTTTAATAGTGTTGTACTAAATGCTGTAAGCTAAAATTAACTGTATGAATTTAAAAAAAAGAAAGAGATTAGAGGAATTAAGGACCAAATAGAAAAACTTTTATAAAATATACCGCATTTAATCGTGTAGAAATAACTAGAGGATTACATCAACAAAATTAAGCCTGTTGCTGGACGTTGACGATGATCTGGACGAGAGGGCTGGTGGCGGTGGACGCAGGGGGTGTGACGGGGGAAGGCTCGACCTCGAGCACGGGGAGGGGGGAGGGAACGACGACGACGTCGGGCTTGACGGGGGCCAGACCAGCGGGGGCGACGACGGCGATGACCTCCTGTGAAACGAGAAGATGAAGTGTGAATTTGAGGTTTGAAGACACAACAAGAACAGCGCTGCATTTTTACAGTTTCTTAGTGAATGTTTACAAACAGCGCATTCCTGACAGCAGTGGCGGGGCAAGACCACAATTTTATGTGGGCAAGGTACATTTAGCGAGGCCCAGAATCGGCATCGACTCGGAATTCACTTGTATCATTCGAAAGGCCATAATTTCAGGAACAAAATGTACATAATATTACGTACCAAACAAAACTCCAACAGCTTTCACTTCAACCACAGAAAAAATAAACTGCAAATAATCACTTGAAATCCCATCGCGGAAAACATTTTTAGTAATCCTATACGAAACAACGCCATGTAGCTTAAAATATCAGAAACTACAATGGCTATCTGTCAGTACAAGAACGAAGGATGTCGCTGTGTTAGAAAAAAATTAAAAAAATAAAACAGAGTACGCTGTCAACAAAAAATATATATTGGCCAAAATTGGCCATGTACAGTTTGGAGATTTCGTTCCGGTCCCAATTTTGTCAATGGGTTTTTGAGGTGCGAGGCCCTCGTACCGCGAGGCCGTAGGCGGTGGCCCACGTCGCCTACGCCTAGCGCCGCCTCTGCCTGACAGTGTCATAAAAGCTCCAAAAGACCCATGCTGCACTCTCATCGTAATTCCCGAAGCGACAGTCGCACGAATCCGTGATCGTCGCGTTCATAATATGCCATTAATTTGTTCGGAAAACCAAAAGGCGAGATCACGTATTCGCGTTTGCCAAACAAAATGAACGCGACGCTCATGTGTTGCTCATGGTAATAGTTTTGGTTAAGATCATCAGAACATTATCATGTTCTGATGTTTTTTCCAAACCTGTTTCTCTTTTTTAGTTATGATTAAACTCCATTTAATTCTACTCCTATTTCTTTCAGAAAAAGTTAACTAAGCTTCAGAAGCAAGAGATGTCCTTACAACTTGGTTGCCAGCGAAGAGAGCATCCATCATCTCGTTGAGGGCGTGTTCCAGGTAGGGGATGAGAGCGGGGTCGGTGGCAGGGTCCTGAAGAGCAGCGTCCAGCTCCTGCAGGCTCCAGTAGCTGACTTCCAAGGGCTTGGCGGGAACACCGACGGCCTCCTGTCATTAAAAATTGAGGTTATACAAAATGTAGGATTTATATGGGCTGGGTACAATTTTTTGGCAGTCCGAAGACATCTAAGCTACTAAAACTAATTAGGTTAACTAATTACCATCGTTTAGAGAATCTGGAAGGTTTTTATGTATAAAACAAAAATATACTAATAAAGAAATCACGATTTATTAACAAGTCGTTGAAACCATGCAAAACGGAGTTGTAGGACAAGATAATTGAATGATAATCCAGTTTGATGTTATCAGGATTATTTGTGTTATCCAGAATCATTGTCCGGAACAAGTCTTCAAATAGGCTGTGGTAATATAACACCACGCCTGTAATCCCCGACGGGTTAGGCAGAGGTGTATTTAATAGTACAAAATAAATGCATGTTGTTGTTGTTGTTGTTATAGTACTCCACATTTCGCCAGTTATATTTCAGTCCCATGTGGAGGCGAGCCTATTGCCATCAACCGGGCACAAATCCAGACTCCGTGGCTGCTACTGAGAAATCCTGATGGAAAAACCCAATAACAATTTGCCCGACCCGGGAATCGAACCCAGGACCACCTGCTCAGCAATTGCGATTTGCGACCACTACATCAACGAGGCAATTATAATCGAATTTAATGTTATCAGGTTAAGTTGTGTTATCCAGAATCATAGTATGGAACAAGTCTACAAGAAGTCCATTGTAATTACTAAAAGCCACGTCACAGCCATTCTCCATAGTGTTGACCCGCACGATTTATAACTGTCAGTGACATTGATAGACGTCCATCGTAATTTTATTGTGCACCAGACCGCTATGACGCGACGTCACTCATGCATCAATCCGACGTTGGCCGTGTGGATGTAATGACCATCAACTTCATATGCCATCATGACACATGAGGTACAGATAAGCTGGAAGCGCTAAGGTAGTCCGCGAAATTAAAATTTTCGTACGTTTTTGCAATTTGCAGGTCAGTGCCAGGTTGTATGATGATTTAAATAAAGGGTGTTAATAGACCCTTAACATATATTAAAGGCTTGTTTTCCCCGTCTTTGCGATCATTTTTTTGTTCTAGACCATACCTGGGAACCTTCTAGTTACGGAGATATTGGGGGTCAAAGTTCCAACTTATCCACAAGTTTTTTTTAAATACATGTTCCTAATGTAAGATTTTTACTTTAAACACCTTCACGACCGCCGTACAATCCAATCCATCCATCAGCACAATGCTTTGAGTGCGTTCCATCGAGTCCTACCGTAAAACGTGATGTTTCACCCCAAAAAAAAAGTCGATTCCCAGCAATAATTTTTGCGTAAAGTTACTTAGTTTGATGTACAGAATGCTTGGTTGACGGCTATGTGAAGGGTCTGTTTACACCCTCTATAATTCGCGTCAGCCTCAAACCAGAAAATGTACGGTCTTCATGTTTCCAAAATAAAACGAATGTCGCACCTCAGCATAACCCCCCAACAGAGCCAAAGCAACCTTGGTTATGCAAAACAAGGAAGTACTTTCAGAGTTGAAGCAGCTCAACAAAAAATCTCATCATCGTGCGTTCGTATTTCCGAAGATAGACGATGATTGCCGAAACGATTACTTTTCCTGTGCGATTTGATATGTATTCCCTAAGAATGGTTCAATGAACCTGAAATAAATGGTCTTTTTTTTGTAATAACTCACAACAGGGATTCCAGCGTAGATGGCGTCCATCATTTCGTTGAGGGCCTGTTCCAGGTAAGGAACGAGAGCGGGGTCGGTCTCAGGGTTCTGCAGGGCAAGGGACAGGTCGTGCAGGGTCCAGCCAGTCAGGTCAACGGGGGCGTCTGCGGGTGCCTGTCACAGAAAAAAAAATTATCAGAAAACCTACATTATGTCTGTGAAGTGATGAACAGAGATATAAAATCTAGTCCTATAAGTCTATAATATAAATAAGCCATTAACCAGGGGGTCAACTGCCACCAAAGTTGGAATGAGATGGATTTATGTCTTGTGTCCATCTCTTTCCAACACTAAAAAATATTGAATTAATACTGCTATAAGAGCTGGTGGTATAGTCCCAGGCCTTCTTCGTGTCACACAATTCTACTTTAAAACTAATGAGGTTTTTGTTCTCACTAGTACTACGTTTTGGCGTAGGTTGTACAGTCGCCAGCACATCAAGCTACCCGAAACTGTAAAATTTTCCCAATCAACCTTGAACCTAATACTTTAGCGATAAAGTTGAAAATCTATTAAAGAAATTTGACAGATTACAGTAGCTTGATGTGCTGTCGTCTGTACATTCACACTGTGCAAAACTCGCACTGGGGGGTAACTATGACGTCTTAAAGCAGAAGTAATAAATAAAGCAGTGTGGGAAAGAGACAGAGCTATACAGGTCGTCTAGCCCCATCTCTTTCCCACACTGGAATTACTCCTGCTTTAAGACGTCATGGTAGGCCACCTGATTCGAATTTACCCCGCTTTGGATTTGCTAGTAGTATATTGGCACGAATAGCCTCAGGTTACTGTGCGAGTTTACACTCGAAGATTACGTAGTAAGAAATTGGTAAAGATAAGTTGAAGATGAGTTCTACCGTATAAATGATCAGTAGAACTAGTGGGAACGAAACAGCATTAGGTTCACCAAGCAAAGATTTATAAGCAACGTTACCAGCTACCTTTGATGCTGTCAAAAAGTATTTTCACAAATATAAGGTCAATCTTTTCATACACGAAATATTTTAAGGGTAACTTCTATAAGTCGTAAAGTCAGCATAGCAACAAAATAGCTAACGTAATGGATGTTCAAAAATAAGGAGCTAGTATTTATTTTGTGGGTCAAGTAATTTTAAATTTTTTATTTTTATAAAAATATTCTCAGATAAAAAATAATCCCTTGAAATGGCTTCGTTATAGCCGTTAGATGATTCCCTGAAAATATTTCGTGTATGAATAGTTAGACCTTAAATGTTACTGCAAAGAATATCCACGACTAAAAATCACAAATAACTTACCACGGGCTGCTCGGCGTAGAGAGAGTCCATCAGGATATTGAGAGCATCTTCCAGGGCCGGGAGGAGTGCAGGGTCAGTCTCAGGGTTCTGGATGGCGTCGGACAGCTGGGGCAGGGTCCAGGAGCTGAAGTCAGCGGCAGCCACGGCCACCAAGACAGCGAAGATAGCGAAGAATTTCATCTTTCAAGATTTTTTTTGCTGCTGGTGAAGAGGGATTTATAGGCACTGTTAGAAGAAATTAAAGGCAGAGAAACACTTTCTGGTTGGTTGGTTTGTAACTTATTATGTCATAAATATTCAGAAACCGAATTTTGCTGGTGCCACTATAGGTGGTATGGTTATCGATACTTAGATTATTATGCCGACACTATCTAAGAGACATCACGGGTGTACCTACTGTATGCTAAAGCAGATGTGTAGGTACATCTAAATGACAGTTTAAAAAAACACCATGAAAAGGGGACAACCCCATTGTCAAGAAATGGGCACAATAATAATTCTAGAGTACGGGATAAATTATACAACACATAACGGTTTTTCATTCATCTGGGGCACGAACCCAGTACCAGGACCCTATGCTGTGCAGTGGCGCTAGCTATGACTAGAAAACGGCGCAGTCAGCATAACTATTCACAAACGCTTCGATTCGATTTCGATTCGACAAGTCGTATTTCTATCTTTTTTTGGCATTACGAAAGAGAGCGAGATAGACATACGACTTTCCGAATCGAATTGAATCATTTGTGAAAAGATATGCTGGTCCCAATAATTTGTTATAATTTAAAACTACTTATAAGTATGTGTTTCCAACTTACCTATCGTCGAGTAATTTGGTCATATTTTTTTTGTCAGCAATATTTATACAGGTTTTAATCGAAACTGCAATAAAGTATATCTTGAGCAGTTTATTGCATTCGATCAGATATATCTTATTAATAAATCATGATAAAATAATCTCATTGTTATGAAAGAAAGTGACACGTATTGATCGTCACATATTAATCCCGGGAAAGCTCCAGGGGATGTACATAAGCATACCTACTTAAGTTGATAAAAACGATTATTTTTCCACAACATTATTCTAAAGGTCAACAATGTACAGACACCAGGACATCAAGCTGCTACAATGTGGCCTACCATGACGTCTTAAAGCAGCCCCCGTAGCATGACCACCGTAGACAAGGATTTCTTTGACGGGAGAATCGACGAAATGACAGATAGTGCAGGAGTAATTCCAGTGTAGGAAAGAGATGGCGCTATACGACCTGTATAGCTCTGTCTCTTTCCCACACTGCTTTATTTATTACTTCTGCTTTAAGACGTCATAGTTACCCCCCAGTGCGAGTTTTGCACACTGTGAATGTATAGACGCCAGCACATCAAGCTACTACAATCTGTCTTTCTTTAATAGATTTTCACCTTTATCGCTGAAGCATTAGGTTCAAGGTTGATCGGGAAAAATTGACAGTACTGGGTATCTTGATGTGGGCGTCTGTACAAGCTGCAGGTAACTTTATTTGCCGTCATTGCTTAGCAAAATTTTGACTGACGGTTGTAATGATCACATCAGCAATAGCAGAGGCTCGGCATGCTTCCGTCACCAACATGGCCAACTGTTTTTTGTATGCTAACTGCTAGTTACTTAGGTATTAGGAGCTCGTGGCCAAATAATAACAGACACTCGGGTCAATCTTCAGGTAAAGCCGGCCTGGCTGTCTGACTTGGACTGGACCAGGCGGTGCCAAAGTGCTATTGGGTTTTTCCATCAGGTATTTCTCAGTAGCAGCTACGGAGTCTGGATTCGTGCCTGGTTGATGGCAATAGGCTCGCCCCCTATTACATGGGACTTAAAACATAACTAACGAAATTTTGTGTACTAAACATAACTAACGAAATTTTGTGTACTATTAGGTACACCTCTGCCTAACCTTTCGGGGATTACAAGTGTGATGTTATCTGTGTAGTATATCCCAAGGTGTTTTATAAAATCGCACCCTTAATCTATCATTCATAAATGACGAAATACTAGTGCTGTGAAAAACAAGTCTCTTTTATCATAGATGACGTAAACTCATAAGCCTATGTGGATGTGGACTTTAAATGGATTAATTATATTATTTTTATTATGTTTATACAAAGGTGGTCCCTCACCGCGAGCATTCGCCTGTAATGTAACGTCTAAGATTCCATTTCGAGCATTACGTTACAATACTGCCTGCCTGACTGACGAGCATTCGCCTGTAATGTAACATTTAAGATTCGATTTCGAGCATTACGTTACAATACTATTTATTCTGTGGCAGCACACTCAATTACAAGTGGTGCGCATTGATGTTACAAGTTGTAACAAAATACTACAGATTGTATCATTACAGGCTGCGCACGGTACATGCTCGGTTTTCCTCCTTCACTGATGTAATTCTCGGATCTGTAACGTTACATTACAGATGAATGCTCGCGGTGAAGGACCACCCTTACATTCTTAATCTAACGAATGTTTTAATGCGTCGTAGGTAGGTACAGTAAGAAATTGTACGCTACCGTATTGCGTAGGAGCCAGCAACGTGAACTTCTGTCCTCCATCGTTAAGGTGGCGCCAGGGTACCCCCCAAATTTCATTAATCACGTGAGAGTCAGAAAAAAAATCTCTATAATAATTATATTATGATTTCCTTTATTTATATTTTTACAAATTACTTATGTTTTAAATATTCCTTAGAAAAAACATTTAAAAAATATAAAAATTGTAGCCAACCGGTATCGGGAACAGGGTCCAAGTTACCGACGGTCAGGGCTCCAGAGAGAGGAACCTCCTAACAATACGAGCCGTGTCCAGGAGTACCGCTTTCTGAATCAAGCCCTTGATCCAGCTCAAAGTGTTTTATGAAGCTCTTTTTTCGGACATCGCATTTTTATTAAAGTGGTTAATAGATATAATCACTTTAAAGCAAAATTTCGAATCCCCATTAAGCTATCAAGTCTAGTTTTTAAGATATATTTTTTGAAAATCATCATATTTTAAGTCGGATATTTAGAAAAAAAATCATTTCTCATAAACCAAGTATAATATGCAATAATGATGTTAGAAGCATCGATAGCGCCTCTTATGCTGCATATTTCAAAACACAAATGAACATCATAACCTGGCTAGATCCAAATTTATACGAGATTTTTAGTATTTTAGTTTTTCTTAATTTTCGCGAGGATTCTGCCGTATTGGGAAAAGTTATTTACGCCAACATTGTTCTCTTTACTTCCCCAATACACCACTTAAATTTCACATCCCAATTCCGTGGAATCTAGAAACTACAACCTTTTTAAGTTTGGTCCGGATTTTATGTCGTCAGGGTTGTCATGCTCTCAGAAAAGAAAATTATATCCGGATCTGATTTGTTTTGTCAAAAAAAAAACTAATCTGGTAGCATTTTCGTTGATATAGTAGTTTGGCTTATCTGGTAATGATAAAAATATTATTTGCATTCCAAGTTAATTGAATTGGCAAAGATTTTGACTTTTGACGTAGGATTCTGAATCCAGCTAAACTATTTTGATTTAAACCCTGGTTTGAAGTACCTACGTACTTCATGATTGATGATACGCAAAAGACACGCTCGCAATAGTAATAACATAAGCTGGGAGTACCTCCACGCGGTGAAGGCGGTAACAGTTTTCTGGCTAAAACTCCCACTAACTCGATTTGCGTTCTTCCGTACGCTTAGATGCCTTCGGGCTATAAAAATAGGTTTTAATAATCGATCTCGAATATAAATTGAGTTATTAATATCCGGGTAATAACTGTGACAACCCTAACAAAAAAAGAAAATTTTGAATAACTTCTAGATTCCATGGAATTGGGATGTGAAATTTAAGTGGTGTATTAGAGAAGTAATAAGAATAATTTTGGTATAAATAACTTTTCCCAATACGGCACAATCCTCGCGAAAATTAAGAAAAACTAAAAACCAAAAATCTCATATAAATTTGGATCTAGCCAAGTTACGATGTTCATTTGTGTTTTACAATATGCAGAATAAGAGGCGCTATCGATGCTATTAACATCATTATTGCTTATCATACTTGGTTTAAGAGAAATATTTTTTTTTCTAAGTATCCGGCTTAAAATATGATGATTTTCAAAAATTTATATCTCAGAAACTAGGCTTGATAGCTTAATGGGGATTCGAAATTTTGCTTTAAAATGATTTTATCTATTAGCCTCTTTAATAAAAATGCGATGTCCGAAAAAAGGGCTTCATAAAACACTGTGCAGCTGCCTAACGAAAGCCTCCTCAGGTATTGATCGAGGCTCTTGGCAATTAAGCCATGGGCTGATACAACTATCGGCACAATGATTTGTAAGTAAAATTAAATTAAACAGTCGCACGTATTTTTTCGTGTGACGAAAACTGTAATTTAATGTTGACGCATAAAATGTTTTATTACCAAAAATGAATAGTAGGTATTGAATTATGCCGGAGCCGAGCGAGTGAATTTGTGTTCACTAAGTCCGTTTTTTTTTAATTTATTTCTTCAAATTAAAACTGTTTTTTATCTAATCTTTTCAATAATACATAGTGCACGTGATAGGGCTCAAACACAAAAACACGTTAAGACGACGCAACGTGCCACCGCACGGCAACGTAACGTTGCACGTTGCGTCACGGTTCCGTGACCCACGTCACGGCACCGTGACGCAAAATATGGCTGAAAGATATGAATGGATCCAGTATTTTCTTTGTAGGTACCTGTTTCTTTTTTATCCGTCTTCTTAATTTAGCAGGAGGAGAACACGTCTAGTGTGGTCCATTTCTCGAAACTAACTGCGGCAATTCTACAAATGCAACGCGGCACGCGTCGTTCAACGTGGCACGTTGCGTTGTCGTAACGTGATTATTTACGTTGCTCGACGTCGATTTCCACGTCACGGCACCGTGACGCAACGTGCAACGTCACGTTGCTGTGCGGTGGCACGTTGCGTCGTCGTAACGTGTTTTTGTGTTTGAGCCCATACTTGGAGGGGTCATGAGGGATAGCTTTAAACCATGACGTATCACCAAGGGGGAGGGGGAGGGGGGATTATAAAAGTGATGGACGGTCCCATAACTATGAAAAATAAATACTTGTGTATTTATTTTTTATAGTTATACATGAAAATGATTTCAAGCAATTTTCCTGTAAATTCATGGAATTTTACTGATAACTGTAAATGTCTTATAGGTTTGCATTTTTGCGCTGAACACATATTTAGTTTAATTAATTTATCTTACAATCACACCTGTGTTAACATTCCGAATTGTTCTTAAGAATTGTTTTGCAATTTTTTTTTCCACTTTACTTTTAATTTTTATGGTGCGTTCCGAATTATTGTAATAATAAGATGATATTTGACATTATAATATGATTATTGTTAGCTCTTAAGCGTTTTGGTAAAAGAATCTTGGAATGTATTTCTGAATGAATAAATAAATAAAGACACTACTTACGTGTCTTGTGACTAGATAAACATCCACGTTTATGTTATGTCAAATTATCTATTAGAAAGAACAATAAACATCATACCTCTGTGCTTATTATCTTGAATGATTCAGGCATCTTTTTAGCCGAAACACGTCCACGACTAGACATAGGTATACCAAGCGTCGCCGACCGGCCCGCGGTTCTCGCATCTAACCGACACCCGCGACCTTTACTAAGTCATCATTCTACCCACGCTTTGCTTTCCGATACGTGGTCACTACTCCAGAACCTTTCGGACGTCTGCTATCCGTAAAATAGACACATCCTTAAATATAAATCAGCTATATGGGCAAACGACATTGTCGCCATGGAAATTGGGACAAGCAAAACTAGGCCTATACCCAACAATACGTGACTCGTTATGGATGATGATGATGAATAAAACAGCAAAGTTTGTTTTTTTAATTTACTAAAAACACAATCAACTTATGACCACCAAGACCTATCTTATTTCACAATCTCTTTACACCACATTCGTCGATTTTCTGGTTTTTCGCCAATTTGTTACCTAAGAATAAAGATAAAAGGTTAACTTCAGGTTCAGACTATTAACGATAAAAATGGATCATCATTAATCCCAAGTAGTAATGAAAAGACTCTCCAGTCCACCAGTGGAAGGCTTTAAACCTTTAAAGTTATGACTAGCCTCGATTTTGAAGAATTGACTCCAAAAATACGACTTGAGGCTTGTTACTAATGTGAAAGAGCTCGTCGAGTCATTACAACAGACATGAGTCAATAAAACGACTCGAGTTCTTTACTAAGAGGCTCAAGGCTTAGTTGCAGGTCTTTTAAGAAAAAAACTCGAGTCGTTTTACAAAGCGAGTCGTTTAATATGAGACCATAATTAGGTAAACTTGAGCCATATTTTACGTCACGACGACGTGCTGTGCAACGTGGCATGTTGCGTTGTCGTAAAGTGATTATTTACGTTGCTCGACGTCGATTTCCACGTCACGGCACCGTGACGCAACGTGCAACGTCACGTTGCCGTGCGGTGGCACGTTGCGTCGTCGTAACGTGTTTTTGTGTTTGAGCCATAACAGTTGCACTAGCGCGTAGTGCTCTGTCTCACGACTGGCGACTCGCACAACTCACGAACTGAGTTGTTTTCAAAAGGTTTCGAACCTTTATATTGCGTTTGAGTCGATTAAAAATAGGAGTAGGTATTTTTTAACCTCGAGTCGTGAGTCAAAGTCTCTTAAAAGAGGTAGGGTTCAGGGCTTAAGGTCTCGATTGAGTTGCAAACCGACATAACTGAGTCGAGTTCTTTTTAATGACTTAAAAACCTCGAGTACTTTCATCACTAATTCCAAGCTTGCAAACTTGATTACTGCGATTTCCGACCGCGAATTTCGTAGACTTATTTATGGCTCTTGATTATAACATGGTGATTACCTATTAGATCCGTTTCTTGGTCGGCATGATGAGGTCCTTCAAAGGCTTAGAAAGATAGTCGTAGTCTGGCTTAGTAGAAGGGACCAAACCAACAGGTGTCACTACGTGTGCAAATTCCTGAAAAAAAAATTTTGTTACCGAGGAATTGAATCGTCAGCCTTCCCACTTAAAAAGTCATAAGTTCTATTAGTGTTCAAGTTCTAACACTTTATTTACGTACATTGATTTCAACGTTGTTCACATGTTTTGGCATAGATGGCGTATATTTAATTAGTACTTAAGTTGATGGATAGATGGCGTTGTGCAATTACGTCACAATTTTATAACTCGCTGTTAAGATTCTCCGGGTGTTCATGACCCTCTGCGGTATGTTCGAATTTTGGAAGTTCAAGTTAGTTGAATAAAGGAATACATCAAATAGTACAGTGTATTATTTAGTGTAAATTCAGTGCCGTGTGACCAGATCAAACATTGGTCCTTCGAGCCGGATAGTGACTGTTGTCACAAGGTTAGGGTCGTCGGAGAAGGGCGCCGACACAGTAGTGGATCGCTGCTGATGGTGCCAAGGTGCTGGTGAGTATTGCACCGAGGTGGAAACACCCAGTTCGAGAGGAGCGGCAGCCGGCAGCGGAGCAGTTCGAGGGCGGCGGGAGCATCAGCAGGCAACAGCGGCAGCGGGAGCTACAGCAGCAGGGGTCAGCGGCAGAGAAGAGTTCGAGAACTGCGGCGCATTCAGCAGTGCCAGTGCGCGCGTTCATCAGTGCCAGTGCGCGCGCTCAGCAGTGCCAGTGCGCGCGCTCAGTAGTGCCAGTGCGGCGCGTTCATCAGTGCCAGTGCGCGCGCTCAGCAGTGCCAGTGTGCGCGCTCAGTAGTGCCAGTGCGGCGCGTTCATCAGTGCCAGTGCGCGCGTTCATCAGTGCCAGTGCGCGCGCCCAGTAGTGCCAGTGCGGCGCGTTCATCAGTGCCAGTGCGCGCGCTCAGTAGTGCCAGTGCGCGCGCTCAGCAGTGCCAGTGCGCGCGCTCAGCAGTGCCAGTGCGCGCGTTCATCAGTGCCAGTGCGCGCGCTCAGTAGTGCCAGTGCGCGCGCTCAGCAGTGCCAGTGCGGTGCGCACAACAACGCCAGTGCACGCGCTCAGGAGCTGTGCAGCAACTACAAATCAAGCAAAGTGCGGCGGTGGTGTCGACAGTACGAGAGCAAGGCGAGCGTGGAATCGATACGTCACGTCGCTAAAGCAGAACAGAGTATGTGAGTGCAGTGAAAAATTGTGAGTAGCTTTTAATTAATTTAAGATTTGTAATAGAACTTCAAAGACAACACTTACCTATACTGTTTCGTTATCATGGAGTCATTATTAAAGTTGCAACTTGATGTTAAAAACACAATAGAGAAAGGGAAATCTAACTTCAAAAAATCCCCCAAGGAGAGAATAACTCGGGGATATATTGAAACCCGATTAGAATCGTTAGAAGTACAATGGACAAAGTTTTGTGATACTCATAGGAAAATAATTGAAAAATCCTCAGCGGATGACCTGAAAGGTCATCCGCTGAGGATTTTTCAATTATTTGCTGCATTAGATGCATATTTTACGTCCGATATATATGATAAAACCGAAGAGATCTATATTGCATACAAATCGGAATTAAAGGATACTCAATTGCGATTATTAGAGTCTGTAACAAAAGAACCGCGAGAACAAACAATAGCTACCAATGATAGTAAAATTTATAATGTTAGATTACCCAAAATCAATATTCCGTCGTTTTCTGGAAAGTACGAAGAGTGGACTAGTTTCCGTGACTTGTTTAGATCGCTCGTTCATTTCAATAAGACCTTAGATGATGTACAGAGATTGCACTATCTTAAGGGATGTTTAACGGGTGAAGCGGAACAGCTGCTCAGACAAATACCCATAACTGCGGCTAACTATTCCATATGCTGGGACCAGTTAGAACATAGATATAATAATAAACGACACTTAACGAATTGTATATTGCAACGATTGTTTGAGCAAAAAAGAGTGAGCACAGAGTCAGCTGTAACGTTAAAACACCTCTTAGATACAACCACTGATTGTATGAGTGCGTTAGGTAATATTGGCATTGATGTTTCCACCTGGGACATAATTGTAATTCACATTGTCTCAGCTAAGCTAGACCAAGAAACCCGCAAGCAGTGGGAGTTGAAGGTAGCCTCCGAAGAGACAAATGACCTACCAACTTTAGGCCAGTTCAAGACGTTTCTTGAAAGTAGGTTTAGGGCCCTTGAGTTTGTCGAACCGCAGAAGGCAACGGGACAGTGGCGTAGTCGTTCACGGATAGAAAGATCAGATCAGAAGGTCATGCTTGTCACGGATAGTAAGAATCCCACCCCCTCAGGACAGGAAAAAATAGGTTGTGAAAATTGTGGTAAAGGTCATAAACTATGTTTTTGTGAGTCTTTTATAAAAATGGATGTCTCTCAAAGGAGACAGTTTGTGCAAGGTAAAAAGATTTGCTTTAATTGTCTAGGAGGGAATCATTTAGTTTATCAATGCAAAAAGTCAACGAATTGTAGAATTTGTAATAAGAAACATCATACGCTGTTGCACATGGATACTCATAGCTCTAATAAGCCAAGTTCTGAGTCAGCTGACAGTGGTACCTCAGTTGATCCAACACCAATAGTATCCTGTGTTTCTACTAAGGAAACAATTAGCACTAGACAAGTATTATTGGCTACAGCATTGGTTCAGGCACAAACAGCTTCGCGGAATTATCAGGTAGTTCGAGCATTGTTAGATCAGGGGTCCCAGGCTTCGTTTGTCACTGAAGCTACGGTACAGTTTTTACGGTTAAAAAGAGTTCCGGTTAGGGGTATCGTGTCAGGGCTCGGTAGTAACAAGACTACAATAGCCAATCACATGGTCACATTAGTTTTGCGATCGGTGACAGATCCTCAGTTCAAGTTCGAGGTAAGGGCATATGTGTTAAAAACCATAACTACGTATCTTCCTGAGAAACAAGTGCCGCCTCTTATGTGGTCTGAGTTAAGGCAGATATCGTTAGCAGATCCTCAGTACAGTGAGCCTAATAAGATCGACATCTTGTTAGGCGCAGATATTTATAGCAAAATAATTAAACAAGGTCTAAAGAGAGCGCCCACCGGGTCGGTAGTTGCACAGTGTACAAGATTAGGTTGGATTCTATCTGGTACAACACAAGCGGATAACGAATCACCTTTATTACCCAAAATTACTTCTTTACACGCCCACGTAGAACAAAACGATCTCTTAAAACAGTTCTGGGAGATTGAAGATCAACTGCCCCACACTAAAAGGTTATTTACAGAACAAGAGCAGAGATGTGAAGAGCTGTTTACATCTACAACGATAAGGTCTACTGACGGTCGTTACATAGTGCGGCTGCCATTCCAAGAGTCAAAACCGTCTTGTGTGGGTGGTAACATAAGAGAAATAGCAATGCGACGATTCACAGCATTGGAAAGGAAGTTTGCAAGAGATCAAGATCTAAAAAGGGAATATACAAGGGTCATGGAGGAATATCTACAATTAAATCACATGAGGAGAGTACAGAAACCAGACTGTAAATTAAATGAAGCTGTTTACTTACCACATCATGCCGTAATTAGAGAAGACAAGTCCACCACCAAGGTCCGCGTAGTGTTCGATGCTTCCTGTAAAAACAGCAAAGGTGTATCACTTAATGATACGCTGATGGTGGGCCCCACCTTACAGTCTGATTTGAGACACATTATACTTCGTTGGAGACTTCATCGTATAGCACTCACAGGGGATATAGTTAAAATGTACCGACAGGTGAGAGTTGCTGAAGAAGATGTGGCATATCAACGCATAGTGTGGCGTCAGAGTCTAGAGGAAGAAGTACAGGATTACGAGTTACTTACCGTGACCTTTGGTACTGCCTCCGCTCCGTACCTGGCAGTAAAGGTTTTGCATCAGGTCGCGTTAGACCACCACAAAGAGTTTCCAAAGGCATCTGAAAGAGTTCCCACTAGTTATTATATGGATGATCTAATGACAGGATGTTCTACGGTAGAAGAGGGAAAGCAATTGTACCTAGAAATGAAGGAGTTAGTAAGTAAAGCAGGATTTCAGCTACAGAAATGGAATAGCAACAACAAAGAATTACTTAAGGAAATAGAGTCATGTGAGAGTAGGGAAGAGAAAGAGCTAATGGTAGATCATACTAAAATATTGGGACTTACCTGGTGTCGGAGTACAGATGAGTTCAAGTATACAGTGCAGCTTCCATCAAGATCTGAAAGGGTAACTAAACGCAATATTATTTCTGATATTGCGCGTCTGTTTGACCCCTTAGGCTGGATAGCGCCCAGTATAATACTGGCTAAAATACTTATCCAGAAACTGTGGTTATTGGGAATAGGTTGGGACGATGAGGTACCTGAAACAATAAAACATGAGTGGGATACTTACCGTAACGATTTAATACAGCTTCATAAAGTGCGAGTTCCTAGATGGTTAGGAGTATTAAACAAGGACCAAGTAGAATTGCACGGGTTTAGCGACGCGTCAAAGGCAGCTTATGCTGCGGTTGTCTATACTCGTTATGTAGATAGTTCAGGCAAAATTTATATTACACTTTTAGTAGCCAAGACAAAGGTCGCACCAATAAAAACAGTAAGCATTCCGCGACTGGAACTTTGTGCAGCACTGCTTTTGACCCGTTTATTATCGGATGTGGCTAAAGCAATGAATATTGAAAGGGATAAGGTCCATGCCTGGACAGATTCGACGGTAGTCCTCGCATGGTTGAATAGTCACCCCAGTCGATGGAAGACCTTTGTAGGAAATCGAGTGTCAGAAATCTTAACAACACTTGAAGCAGATCAATGGTCGCACGTGTCATCAAAGGACAATCCGGCAGATCATGCATCAAGAGGTGTATTCCCTACATTGCTATCCGAAAGGGAGCAATGGTTTAAGGGGCCAAATTTTTTATACAATGCAAATATTACATATAATAGACCAGTTAATTTAGATATACACTTAGAAGAAAATATTAAGTGTCATTTAGTTCTAAGCGAAGAAGATTCTCCATGGGTCAAGTTTAGTTCGCTAAGGAAATTATTAAGAGTGATAGTGTTATGTAGGATTTTCGTTCTTATCAAATGTAAGATTAGAAATGATAGGTCTAAGTATTTAAGTAAGTCAGAGTTAGATGAGGCGTTAAAATGTTGTATAAGACGGTGTCAAAGAATAGAGTTCAAAAACGAATATGATCTGTTAAAACAAGGGAAACCATTAATAAATAAATCAAGTAAACTTAAATCACTGTGTCCGTTTCTAGACAAGGATGATATAATCCGTGTTGGTGGCAGATTACAACAAACCTTTCTGTCCGATCAACAGAAGCATCCTATAATACTTCCACATAATGCGCATCTTACTAAATTGTTAGTTGCTGATTCACATGAGCGTACATTGCATGGTGGTCCTCAGATGATGATCAACTTTATTAGATCAGCGTATTGGGTTATTAGATTGAAGAGTGCAGTAAAGGGTCACGTACGTAGGTGTGTAACGTGTGTAAAGACCAAGGCTGAAACCTACAATCAGCTGATGGGATCACTTCCCTCGGCACGTTGTACTCCAACTAGAGCATTTCGACATAGCGGGGTGGATTATGCAGGTCCCGTTCAAATTCGTACGGCCAAGGGTCGAGGTCACCATTCACATAAGGGTTATATTTGTGTGTTCGTGTGTATGGCTACTAGGGCCATACACTTGGAAGTAGTAAGCGATATGAGTACATCAGGTTTCATAGCAGAATTCCGTCGATTCGTAGCTAGACGTGGCCATTGCGCACAATTATGGAGCGACAATGGAACAAATTTTGTCGGAGCTGCAAGAGAGCTCAGAGAGATACTTGCTGTCCAGCAAGATAGTGCAGCGTATGTAGAGGCACATGGAACTACGTGGAATTTCATACCTCCCCGAGCCCCTAATTTCGGTGGACTATGGGAGGCAGCAGTGAAATCCACGAAGTTTCATTTGAAACGCGTAATCGGAAACACTACTCTGACATACGAGGAGATGAGTACTCTATTAAGCCAAATAGAAGCTTGTCTAAATTCAAGACCGATGACCGTCATTAGTGGAGAAGATATTAGTGAACCTATGCCATTGACCCCTGGTCATTTCTTAGTTGGGGAAGCATTAATTAATGTTCCTAGTCCGGATTATACAAATTCCAATGTTAGTTCGTTGTCTCGGTGGCAGCACATACAAAAAATGTTACAAACCTTTTGGCAGCGTTGGTCCACGGAGTATTTGAGTGGATTAGTTCATAGATACAAATGGTCTCTTCAAACTCCAGAGCCTAAAATCGAGGATATAGTATTAATTAAAGAGTCAGACTTACCTCCTGCTTGTTGGTTGCTTGGTAGAATAGTAGAAAAACATCCTGGTTTTGATGGTATAACTAGGGTGGTAACATTACGCACTAGTAAAGGTCTCTTGAAGCGTCCGACTTCAAAACTATGTATTCTACCGGTAAATGAATAAAACTTTATATGTCTCTATTTGGTTATTGTCATCGCAAGTGCTTGTTAAGTGTTAATTGAGTTTATATTTGTTCTTAGATTAAGTATTAGAAGGATAGTACATTGTTGTAACATTGTTAAATTTTAAGTTCACTTGTAACATTTTTTGCAATTAGATTTAAGTTATTACTGTTTGTATATTGGTATTGAAATTTCTAACGGGCTACCACTTACCAAAGACACTATTTAAATCCAATAAGTTAGTCAAAGATCAACTAGTTAACAGTAGTATTCGGGTTTACAGTTCAATTGATAAGGACATTCTGCAATAATGTCCTTGGTGGGCGGTATGTTCAAGTTCTAACACTTTATTTACGTACATTGATTTCAACGTAGTTCACATGTTTTGGCATAGATGGCGTATATTTAATTAGTACTTAAGTTGATGGATAGATGGCGTTGTGCAATTACGTCACAATTTTATAACTCGCTGTTAAGATTCTCCGGGTGTTCATGACCCTCTGCGGTATGTTCGAATTTTGGAAGTTCAAGTTAGTTGAATAAAGGAATACATCAAATAGTACAGTGTATTATTTAGTGTAAATTCAGTGCCGTGTGACCAGATCAAACAATTAGTATTATTGAAATGGCTACAGCTGTTCACATAATATACCACGTTGTCATACCGGTTCCTTTTCCGTACTTTTTGTATATCACATATTTATCACGATCCAGTTCTAAAATGGTGGAAAGTCGTCCTACTAAAAGAAAATGTGGTCAGTAAAAAAATTACCGGACCACGCAGGCAAAGCGCGAGTTGGCAAATGACACAAGTCTTCGAATTTTTGGTTCTAGTGCTCAGCCGGTTTTCTCACAATGTTTTCCTACATCGTTTTAAGAGCAGTGGTGATTGAAACAGAATTTTGTTACATTCAAATTCAAAATGTTGACGAACTCTTCGTAGTATTTACCCGTGTTTGTCCATCGTCAAGAGCCTCCTTCAATTCGACGTATGCCTTCTCCAAGTAAGGAATGAGGGCCGGCTTCGTGGTAGGACTCTTGAGAGCCTCGATCAGTTCCTCCGGAGTCCAAGTCGAGATATCCGCAGCTCGGATTTCTACCTCCAATGTATCCTGTTAAGAATAAGAATACCTATTTAGGTACGTTTTAACATCTAAAGAATCATTCTTTGCTCAAAAACATAAGCAGAGTCAACTGTTCTAGGTACACACAGCGTCAGTATGTGTTAACCCTTCAAGTTTTCAAATTGCTACAACATTGAATTCGTTACGTATAATCTAATGAATACTTTTTTTTTTTTAACGTGATAATATCATCGAATAAGTCCTCCCACCCAGGGCAGAGCGGGAGGGACAGTCAGACTTGTACTGACTAAAATCCACGGTGTCCTTCAGTAGCTCTTTATGTTCCAGGGTCACGGTAATTCTATGAGTCCCGCGACCATCTAATAAAATGTTTTTGCCAATTAGTACAAAACCCAACTTGGGCCTATCGCGGATTTGAACGCACATGTTTTTTTTGGGGGGGGGTAGCCACTTAACGGGGCTGTGTGTACATTTTGTATAGTACGGTACTACGGTATTATTATGAGAATATTAATGAAGTATTGAAAACCTATGGAAATGTCAAAACGATAAGGGTTCTACTGTGCTAAGCGGCTAAGTTATTAAAACGAAGTTTTTGAATTGATAAAGAAGTCTTCTAAATGTTGCCCAAAAACGAACGGTACCTAAATAAATTTTAGGAATCGGACGTATAATTATGTAGGTAAGACGTATTTATATCCACATTCAAATTCGTTTTCAAATGATGTTATTACTTACCACTAAAATAAAGACCAATTCATTAAGTTAATTTTTGGAATGACTATACTACTGAAAAAGTCATTAAAATGTTTGAAGAGGTAGTGCAAACTGATCTCTATGGGGTGGTAAAGTTTCCAAAAACAACATATTTATATATTAACTAGCTGTTGCCCGCGACCTCGTTCTCGTGGAAAAATATACATCAAATAGATAAAATAAATAATAATAATCTCTATCAAAAAAATTACAACCAACTACAAAAAGTATAATTTTACTGGGGGGATCGAACTTGCGACGTGATGCACTTAAAGCGGTCATGAAACCGTTTCTCTATTTGCTTCGCTGACATATACTTTGAAATAGACGTTGTTACGCATATCATGGCTGAAACGATAAACAATTGAATAATACTAACATAATGCAATATTGCTCATCCCCTTAAGCAAGTAGCGTGATAATATATAACCTAACATTTGAAGAAGCCTATTACAGATATTTGTGCAACATTTAAACAGGATCTATGCAGTAGTTTTTGCGCCAAGTCGGAACATCGGACCGGATTTTAACGATTTTATTATATGTAGAAGATAGAAGAGATAGAGAAGAGATAGAGAAGAGATAGAGATAGAGAAGAGATAGAGAAGAGATAGAGATAGAGAAGATATTTTAGGAAATCAATTGCAAATTCAAAGATGAAAACCAATATCCAGGTTTACCTGTAGATTTCCTTTTGCTCTCATACGTCCAAGGAGGTCTTTGGCATCCAACAGCACTGGCTCCTCCCTCAGCGCAGGGTCTGCGAGGGCCGCTTTTAGCTGTTCCACGGTCCAGGTGGCGGCACCGGTAGGGGACGGCACTACGACACGGTATAATTTCTGGAAATGCATGGTGTCATTAGCCTATAACGTTCGCGCTGGTAGGTCACAGGCCTCCTATCTGTGAGAGGTAGTGGGCCATTAACTACCACGCCGGCTCAGATTGGTGGATGTCACATGTATGTAGTTGTAGGTGAGTTTTTGGTTTTAGGATAACCGTTGAAGGAAAAACGTCACGATATTTTTTCCTTCACCGGTTTGAGCACAGCGGTGAAGAAATATAATACACAAATAAAGCACCTGTCTGGTTTCGAACCCACAACCTCTTCCCTCTGGAAACACATCCCCAATTTCCCCAAGTTATAAATGTCATAATTGGTAAAGTGGTTTAGGTAAAGATTCCTTTTCAGGATGATGAATTTATTCGAGGTAATGATGTAAAAATTTTCGAGTTCGCTTCGCTCGCTTTTGCAGCCTAATTTTACTTTAATTTTAACTTTGTCTATAAGCCCAAGTTACTCCAGTAGGTCGAAAAAAATCTAACCTGTCCAAGGCTAATTTCGAGCTCGCTTCGCTCGCTCTTCAGTTTACTTTCTCTTGAATTTGTCTAAAAGTCGACCAAATAACTCGTGTATGAAGGGTCGAATCAAATTATCAACTGTCCCATACAAAATTTCAATACCTACTCGACCCAAATGTATGGGACAGCTAATATTTTTTTTGCATTTACGGTATTGGACCCAATGAGAAAGTTGTTCAGTTTGATGGTCTGCAGCATATCCTTTCATATGGCTATATCCTTTCTGTTAAATCCTGTATAAATAAGAGTCAAAAATCTAAGCAACCTGAGGTAACTGAGGTACTAATGTTTTTGAAGTAACTATTGCATTTTAGATTCTTAGAAGTACTTCAACTGTATCCGTAAATAGCAAACTTCACCCTTACAAATCTGTTTTTACTCGCCCCCTTCTGCTGTACCCAACCAGTTATGGTAAGGGGAAATTATTAATCAGGGGAATAAAAATTTAATTGGCGACCAATATACTGAATGGGCGACTATTGTACCAAGTAAGTAACTATTTATCCGGTCATTGCGGCAAGGAGAATATAGGAAGCAAGAGCGAAGGCTGAGAGAGACTTGTAGCACCCCGACTCGGACACGTTAGGTTCTAAGGGGATGGCGGGGTCTAGTGAGCGAGCGAGGTGAGCGAACTAAGACCCCGGACCCCTTCGTATTATTGGAAAAACTTGTTTGTCCAGTAGTGTGTTGCAGGGTAGCAGGAAGCCATCACACCCATCATTCGACTTATGCGCCTGCTACATTGCACATTGTTGTTGCTGTGGCTGTTTGCTTTTGCTGTATGTTGCTGATTGCTTGTTGTTTGATTGTTGTTTGCTTTCCATAGTCATGAAATGTTCCGTAATACACACATACAAATTCACGTTTTCATACTACATAACCTATGCCGTTTTTGATATTGACGAGAATAGAATTTGAGCGGTTTTACAATCGATTTGCTATTTAATACAACAGCACCTACGGATTTGTACAGATTAATTGTGTGCTGGAATGTTGACAAAAGTAAACGAAAGGAAGGAAGAAAGGAAAGTTTGAACGAAACTTTGAACATTGAAAATACTAACTTAAAGATAGAAATCTTTTGTAGCACCCCGACTCGGACAGGTTAGGTTCGAAGGGGATGGCGGGGTCTACAAAGTTTCTATTTCATTGTTTGCTATTTGCAATTCTGTGTTTGTTAAGTTTTTCTTTGATTTTCGTTATTTCATCTCTGGTAATGCTGTTTTTCAAACTCTGATATGAAATGTTTAAATCATACTCACTGCCCTTTGCTCTGCTTCCATGGTTTGGTTAATCTGTAATAAAAATATCGTGTAGTAGTTAATAAGAGTATCGTCTTTAGTATTCCTTTAAAAAAGTTTATAGCAATATGTTACACTTTTGTTAGGCCTGATGAACATTGAAAGCAAACAGTGGTTGCCACAACTTCACTAAACAGCTGTTCAAGGAGTTTACAAGGTACGTGCGATAATTTGAAGAAGACATCGTTCCCCAGATCAATTGTTTTTAACTTCATCTATATATATAAAATGGTAAACTGACTGACTGAGTGACTGACTGGGTGATATATCAACACACAGCCCAAACCGCTGGTCCTAGAGGCATGAAATTTGGAGGGTGTGTTCTTTGTGAAGAGTAAGTATCCACTAAGAAAGAGTTTTTGAGAATCTCATCCCTAAAGGGGTGAAATAGGGGATGGAAGTTTATATGAAAGTCTGTCAGTTTTGAAGTTAGGATCTTCAAATTTTGTGTTTAGGCTGATGATTGAAAATTAATTTATACGTGTCTCAGCGTTTTTGATAATTCTGCCCCCGAAGGGGTTAAAAAGAGGGATGAAGGCAAGTAATCGGATATTATTCGACATCCACGCGGGCGAAGCCGCGGGCAAAAGCTAGTCACCAATAAATCGAAGCACTAACCTTGTAACTAAATTGTAGTCATTCACTAGTCATTTACCGTCACATACAATTTTCGCACTGATTACTAATTTTTGCACCAAAATATAATTATTTATCAGGAGTACTTTCCTTGCTCAATGTACAGTTTTTGACAGATGGTGATGATGATGATGGACGTCTTTCGGCTTAGATGATGATGATGATGAAATAGTTGAGCCCACAGTGCTACCGGTTCGATTCTCGCTCTGAACAAAATATCTTGGGCAAAAACTGCCGACATTTGTTCAAAGGGCACAAATAATAATTGAAGGGGGCGTCCAACTATGAGCTTGGTCATGGTTGGGTATTGATATTTTAACTATAGCTATTATAATTTTTAATATTTCTTTTTAATGTAATTTTACTGTTTATGTTGTATAATTCTGTGTTGTAGCATCGTATTGGACTTGGTCTGCAATGTTGCTATGGTTGGTGGTAAATAAATAAATAAATAAATCTTGTATAGGTGGTGGTTCATGAATAGCCGATTTATGCACGAGGGATTTATGTCTGAGCACCGAGAATCTAGCTACATATCTACGAGTACAGTCTAAGTAAGGTTCACGGATCTTAAGCGGATCTAAATTTAATAATTTAATTGACAGACATTTTCTAAATCTTGACATTGTATTTTTTGACATTAATGAATTTAATTTTAATAACTAAGTATTATTGTATTGTAATCTAATGTATTTTAATATTTCCTGTAATTTGTATTTGTAATCGAATTTTATTCTTATGGGAAATTTCCTGAAATAAATGATTATTATTAAGCTATAAAAATCTCAAATAGATACTTCAAAATGCTAAAAACCTGATTTTCCCATTCTACAGTCATGAGCAATTGCATTGCATCTACGAGATACCAGCGAGGGTCACCAGGTTCGAGCTCTGGAAGGTCCATCTGATAGGCAGCATCCAACAGCATGCGGTAGGTCCAGGTCTTCACGACTGGGTAGCTAGTGGCTACTGCCAGGACCAGGGAGAATACTGCTAGCACCTTCATTATTGCTGAGGAGAAATATGCATAGTAATAGAGTAATTAGCGATGTTCTTCAGAAAGTTCACTAATACCTATATGAAGACTGATGTTCTTATAAACGTGGATGAAGTAAAAGGAGGAAGTATACAGGGTGTAAGGGACAGCCCTCCACAAACTGACAGGGCGCATTCAGCTCCTTATTCTGAATTATATTCCACCGGAATTTTACTCCGGTTTTTTTTACTGTTCCTGTTCCTTTATTTCAATGTAAAATTACATTCCCTGTACGCAGCACTCCATTTATGTAAATAGTACGGCTAAAATAAAGAAATTCAACAGTGGATGTTGAAATAATCTAACCACCGACGCGTGAAATCAGCTGTTCGCTTTCTGCCTAGCTACAGAGCTCATCGAACTCGTCGTCGCGCTTGCCGTTTGGTTCGTGCGTTTTGCCACGGTAACGATACATTGCGTATGAGGAAATAAAACAAATCCAATTTATTGGATTCCATAACATTCCTGAAATAATTTGTTGTACCGGTCATCTTAGTATGCTATACTGAATTCACCCCATCAGTTTGTGGAGGGCTGTCCCTCACACCCTACATAAGTAACGCAGCAGGTCTCATTCTGTAGTTTCTGCCTACACCCATGTGAAAAAAACATAGGCCTTCTCGCCTTTCTACAGAAACAAAGCCAAAATATTTTATTTCACACAGGCCTACATGGGCCCTTATAAAACGTCGAGAAAACGTGCACGGTTCGTGTCGGTCGTTTCCTATGGAGAAGGACCACTGTTGGGGCTTCAGTGTTCTCAATGAAACTCCCGTATCGAGGTATGGTGATTTAGACTATATTTCACAATAAAAATATGCGAAGCGTGAGGTTGCCGCGACGGTGTAAAAATGTGGGTGGAAGGATAACGAATAAAGGATGATATTAAATCGTGTACACAGTATTTAAAGTCTATATTACCTAGCCGACCGCAGCAGCTTAACCGCGGGCGTCTTCCGCGACACGCGGTCGTAGCCGAAAGTATGCTGCGACGCGCGATCGGCTTCGTTTGCCTGTCGTCGTATACGACACTGTAGGAATGAAACTATTTCACTAGGCGCAGAAACGGATACGTTCAAAAGCGACGGTACGGAGCCGATCGTATGCGCCGACATCGTGCCGGACGCGATCGGCTGTCACCGCATCCTTCCGTATCCTTTCCGATCCAATGCGATGCAAACCGTTTGATGGAAATGATCCTTAAAAGTCACAATATTAGGTGAATGAGTAGGTACGCCGCGCCTAGCCCTTTTGGATTAGAAAAGCGCGACCCACATTGCACATCTTCACAATTCACGCAGGCGTAAAAAATCACAAATAGTATAATCAGCTTTCGATTTGATATGCTACAGTTCTAATTGCAATCTTATGTAAAACTGTAATCGTAATCATAATATGGACTTATCTCAAAATCAAATCACAGGCACTAAGTTAGTTAGTCACGAGTTATAGGTCACCCGGCTCTCCTACATATCATATTTTAAATGTTTGATCGGCATGGTTGGTTAACCGTTGGTCCCGGCTGTCATTTATAGATCTTTGACAGTCGTTAGGTAGTCAGTGGCCCAAAAAGTCACCAGTCTTACCAAGGGGCATCGTATTACCCAGTACTAACTGGATTGTGGAGGTCAGATAGGCAGTCGCTCCATGTAGAATACTGGAATTCAGCTGCATCCGGTTAGACTGGAAGCCGACCCCAACATAGTTGGGAAAAGGCTAGGCAGATGATGATGATGATCGTCAAGGTTAACAGAACATGACGCCTGTCAATCCCGAGAGGCTAGGCAGAGGCTTACCCTAATAGTACTCAAAAACTTCGCCAGTCAAGTTGAAGTCCCAAATTGTAATAGGCGACGAGTCTACTGCCATCAACTGGGCACAGATTCAGATTTCGTGACTGCTACTGTAAAATTCCTGAACAAAAAACCCAATAAGACTTTGCCCGACCTGGGAATCGAAACCCATGTACCGTGCTTAGCAGTCGCGCTTGCGACCACTAGACCACGACGCAGTCTTAAACTTAAGACCTACATAATACAGGGTGTAAACCGATGTTTACACCCTGTATTATGTAGGTCTTAAGTTACACTTTTTTGACGTGATAACGTCTTACAATTCGATGGAGCCGGCTGCACGCACGAAAAAACATGAAGTATGAGGCGTTACCTCGCTCTGAGGCGTTTCATAAAACAATTGCTCAACGCACATTCATTTTTTGAAAAATGCAACCATTCCATCAGTATTTTCTTATGACGTTGTCACGTTCAACTATCGTCAGTAAACCGACTTTACAGACAACCGTTTTTTTTTTTTTCAGTTTTTTTTTTAAATTACCTAGGTATGTAAAAAATCTTTTTGGGTGTTCGAAGTTATGTACTGAACACGTGGTAACCTTTTGTGCGTCTGTAATAGCGAAGGGTAAATTTTTGTAAGAGGTCTTACAAAAATCTTCGCCTTCGCTACTGCAGACGCACAAAAGTTTTAGTTTTATGTGGTAATATTATTTTTCTATAGAATACTGACTGTGCCATTTTTCAAAGGGAATCCGGTAGGAATCGAGTTGTATGGAACCTTCGCCACTGGCGTCTTGTCCCTTTCATCATGTATAATACCTATTGGTCCAAAAATGCAATAAACATTACAACCCACTTCCGGGAGGAGGCCTGTTTCCCAGACGTGGACTTTGGGGACATTATGGTGCTAGTGCTAATAAAGGGTGTAAATGGACCCTTAACATAAAATAAAGGCACTTGTTCTCCCCGTCTTTGCGATCATTTTTTTGTTCTAGACCATACCTGGGAATCTTCTAGTTACAGAGATATTGGGGGTCAAAGTTCCAACTTTTTCACAAGTTTTTTTCAAATACATGTATAAATAAGATTTTTACTTTACACACCTCCACGACCCCCGTCCTATTCAATTCATCCATCAGCAAAATGCTTTGAATGCTTTCCATCGAGTCCTACCTAAAAAAAAAATCGATTCCCAGCAATAATTTTTGCGTAAAGTTACTTAGTTTGATGTACAGAATGCTCAGTTGACGGATATGTGAAGGGTCTGTTTACACCCTGTATAATTGCAATAGACTGCTACAGGCCAGCGATAAAAATGTTTACCAAATCGAGAATTTTACACACCACCAAACGACATGCGAATATATAATCAATCATGCGACGCAATAGACTGCTACAGGCTAGCGAATGTTTTTCAAATTGAGAATTTTACACTCCAACAAGAGAAATGCAAATAACCAATAACCCGACGGTAATTACTAACTAGCTGGGTACACAACACATGACTGAAACCGTTATCGTCTACAAGATCTTACCAATTACTGGAAGTGTGAAGTTTATTTTTGATAAGTATCTAGGTACTTAATTTACAGGGAAATGTGGTCCAGTATTCAATATTTGTGAAAAAAAAATGCGAAAACCGTGTATTTTTTTTTTACTGCACAATTTTTGTATTAGTTTAGATTTTTTAGGTCAGATCAAATTTTCACAATTAACCTTAAACCTAATGGTTTAGCGATAAAGTTGAAAATCTATTAAATTGTAGTAGCTTGATATGCTGGCGTCTGTACCTTGCACATGTAATTTTATAATTCATGTATACAAAATATTGTTAAACATTTTAAAAGATTAAGGATGGAGTTTCTTGCCCATTCTTCTCCATGCGAAACTACTCTTGCAAATGGGTGTAGAATCAATTCTATTCCCTTTGTTTTAAAGTTTGCTTTCCAAAAGAGGCCTTATTTAATGAATGGTTTGACTGTGACTTTATAAATCGAAAAAGAAAACATACAAGGTGTAATTTTTTTTTTTTTTAATCACGGTTTGCGGTAGGACTCATAAACGCACTCAAAACATTGCACTCAAAGCATTGAATAGTACCTACGTACATGGGATACATGGTCCATGGAGATATTGGGATAAAAGTGAACGAGTAGGTATAAAAAAATGTTTCTTTGGGAAAGTTGTTTGTTATCATGAGTATAATCACGTGTTTAACTATCGGTTACTAATTACCAGTTACTCTATAAAGGGTGTAAACAGACCCTTCACTTAGCCGTCAACCAAGCATTCTGTACATCAAACTAAGTAACTTTGCGCAAAAATTATTGCTGGGAATCGACTTTTTTTTGGGGTGAAAAATCACGTTTTACGGTAGGACTCGATAGAAAGCACTCAAAGCATTATACTGATGGATGGATTGAAGAGTACGGGGGTCATGGAGGTGAGTAAAGTAAAAATCTTACATTAAAAACATGTATTTAAAAAAAACTTGTGAAAAAGTTGGAACTTTGACCCCCAATATCTCCGTAACTATAAGGTTCCCAGGTATGGTTTAGAACAAAAAAAAAATATCGCGAAGACGGGGAGAACAAGTGCCTTTCGTATATGTTAAGGGTCTATTTACACCCTTCATAATTAAAAAAAACTACAACCATAGCGAAGTGAAAAGTGTTAAGACTCACCTTGTAAAACTCAAGAATTTGCAATCAAATTAAAATAAATGAATATTTTCTGACGCCACTGTTACTCGAGTGCAATGTGACAATAAGTTGGAACGAAGTTTATAGTGGTCGGATTTTCATGGGACGAATTCATTTTGTGGTGTAAGAGTGTGACCTATTGTGCATCGATTAAATGCCAATTTGGTGTGTTTCTTTGTTCATTATTGTCGACGAAATGCATAATTTAAGTTTTTTTTTTTTAATTTCCTATTTTCTTCAATTATTTTTTTAATTTCGAATTTAAGGTTAAGATTTCTTTCTGAATTGGTAACTGGTGCTTTGTCACACATAACTGAACCAGAAAATGTTCAAGGAAACCACATTCCTAAGTACAGTGACTTAAAATTCATTCGCCAAACTACTAGCTTTTGCCCGCGGCTTCGCCTGCGTTAATTTAGAATTTGACAATTAAACTCTTAACACACAACTAACGTTAATACTATTATAGAAACATATATATATAATTCCGTCATGATTCGAAAGACACGTGGTGCCATCTATCATAAGAAAGTTATTTTTGTTTTTCCTCGAGAACAGTACTTTTTATCGGGACGAAATGTACCCTATGTCCGTTTTTGTACACCTGACAACGTATATGCAAAATTTCCGGATGATCAGTTCAGTGGTTTAGACGTGAAAAAGTAAGAAACAAACTTACTTTCGCATTTATAATATTAGTTAGGATTAGGATAGTTAGGATGTGCAAATTATTGTCCATTTCCTCATTTAACTGTACCAGTGATTTATAACAAATTGCCGAAGACATGGAAAGAGCTTCCGCTTTCATTATTTAAAAAGAGACTCCGAAGCTTTTTAGTGGCGAAAGCATATTATAATATTAAGGAGTTCCTAATTGAGAAGGAGTTCCTAATTGAGAAAGAGTATTTAACCTTTTCACCGCCAACGTACACATAACGCGATGCCTCGCCAGCGCCAAGCTATAAATGTTTTTGCCGATTATTAGACCGTGTTATATTAAATAATAAAATGAAACGAAGCTTTTAAATACAGTACTTTTATGTTTTTTTAAAGGTAGTTAAAAATTAAGAGCTTCTAATGAAGTCGTGGGCGCTGGTGGCACGGAAATCTGGAACTTCTATTGAAGTCCGTACATAATTATGTATAATTAATAATAATATTATAAAACTGTATTTAGTGTGTAATAATTTTAAATTTGTATTTAGTGTGTAATAATTTTAAAATTGTATTTAGTTATAAGTTGTTATTTTAAATCTTTTGCATGCCTACGTGGTAAAATATGGCTGTACTATTATATGTTTTTGTCATCGTTTGAGGCCATCCATATTTGCAAAATAAAGTTATCTTTATCTTTACTAGCTATCTAATGTGGTATAAAAACTAGAAAAATCTTAAACATTAGTTACTGCTGAAAAAGTAAAACATGACAAGAGGGCTCTATCGCTAAAAATTTGGAGCGGTATCGGTATCGGTATTGATATTAAATTGGGTGCATCGACCCCAGCTTGCAACTAATCTTAATTTGAAAATAATTGAAGAAAATAGGATCATCTCAAAAAAATCTTGAAATATGTATATCGACAACAATGAACTAAGAAACATACCAAATTGGCGTTTAATGGATGCACACAGGTCACACTGTTACGCCACTATATGAATTCGTCGAATTTCAAGTTATTCATAAGGAAAAAAAGATATTCCAAAGAAAATTACTTCGTTACTAAACTTCGTTCAACGTTTTGCGTATTTTTTGTCTAATTGCACTCGGCTATACACTTGCAGCAGTCAAAGCGATCCGCACAATACTAAGCATATTCGAAGAATAATATCCACTATCAATTATTACCCCTTATCATAATAAAACTATGTGTTCCCTTATTTATTAATTTAACACTTCAAGCACAAAAGTACAGAGGCGGACTTAATGCCATAGGCATTTTCTACCAGTCAACCTTTGGGTGATGCAGAGACAAACAGTGGTAGGTGTATATCTGAAAATAATTATAATTAATACTAAGATTAGCTACAAGGACCCGTACTTTTGTAATGATAAGTAAAGTAATCTGGACACGGCGCGTATCGTTAGGAGGTTCCGCTCTCAAGAGCCCTGACCACCGGTAGCTCGGACCCTGTTCCCGATGCCGGTGGGCTTCAATTTTTAAAATTTGTAAATGTTTTTTTTATATTACTTTGTATAGAAATATTTAAAATTGTAAATTATTTGTAAAGAAATTAAATAAAGGAAAAGTAAAGTAATAATGTTATGTAAACTAAGAGCTGTATCCACGAGAACACTGCCGACAAACTGTCCTGCAGTTTGGCAGAAGATTTGAGTAATAATTTAACCAAAAAAAAAAAAAGTCTCCCTCGTGATCTTCACATAATTATCTTATTTGTGTTATAAAAGCATCAATCTAATTAACTTAGTATAAAATTAAGTAAAACTATTTCTAACTGTGTCTATTTCTATAAGGTCGATTGAGGAAAATAATCGTCTTGAACAGTAGTGTCGCGACCCACTGCCAAAATATTGTAGTTTTTAGAAACACCATTACATGCACAACAAATGCATTTTTATGCATCTTGAAAGTCGTAAGTCGAAAATAAATCTTGCTAGTGCACGTGTTTGTAAACATGACCATTTTTATGGCGCAACGAATAGAATAACATAGAATATTCTTTATTATGTACAATTGAACCAAGTATTTTTTTTACAGTTTATATGTGTGGGTGAAGTCACAGTTATGCACACAAACATAAAATAAAACGAGCGAGCTCGGTTTTTATTAGTGTGCGTGTGGCACATCAATTACCATATACAGATACACATAATAGAGATACACATATATAGTCATCATTCACTTATGATGCTGAAGGCGATATAATATTTTGCATAATGTTGCTATAACAATCCTGGCACAATGGCTATAGTCTTTGGTCACTGAACGGGAAGCCGTTAGTTCAAATCATGCATGCAATAATATATTCTTTTTCTTTTTGTATTCATTATTTTGTTAAAACAATACTTAAAGTACACTATACAAGTGACGATCTGATTGGCGCAGTGGCTAAGCAATTGGACTGCTGCGCTAGGGGTTGCGGGTTCGATTTCCGCACGAGACAAAAAAATGTGTGATCCGCAGATGTTTGTCCCGAGTCTGGGTGTTTGTGCATGTGATATTTCATGTTTGTGAAACGCACCCACGATACAGGAGAAATTCCTAATGTGGGGCGACGTTTTTTTAAACAAAAAAACAAATTAACATTCATAAAAGAAAACATCGCACATAGAGGGTGTCACAATGGGCGGTCTTATCGCTAAATGCCTCCTTTTGGAAGTCGGTTAAATAGATTAAAAACAAGCATACATTTTTGCTGCATGTTGAATGATTCTTGCATCTTTTTAGCCGAAATACGTCCACCGCTGGGCTTAGGGTTTATCTTAGTTTAAAATTAAATTTTTTGCAGATTTATACACCTACCACTGTTTGTCTCTGCAACAGCCAAAGGTTGGCTGGTAGATAATGCTTATGGCATTAAGTCCGCCTCTGTACTTTGTGCTTGAAGTGTTAAATGAACCCTGCCAGGGCTGCGGGACTGTTCGAAAGAGATGCCGTGGCCCTGGAACACAAAGGGCAAAGAAGGAACATGGATGGGTTTTAGTCAGTGCAAGTCTGACACTCCCTTCCGCTCCGCCCAGAGTGGGGGGGGTCATTTGATGATTTCCCATCAGAAAAAAAAAAAAAAAAGTGATAAATAAATAAATAGGCTTAGCAAGCGTCACCGACCGGTCCAGCGGTTCTCGCATCTAGTCGAGACCCGCGACCTTTACTAAGTCATCGTTCTACCCACGCTATGCCTTCCGATACGTGGTCTGGTCACCACTCCAGAAGCTTTCGGACGTCTACCATCCGAAAATAGACACATATATCCGTAAAAATAAATAATAAATTAGCTAAATGGGCAGACGACATTGTTGCCAGCGTGGAAATTACTTGGACGAGGCTGGGACAAGCAAAGGGAGGCCTATACCCAAAATATATGACCCGAAGTCAGACCGTGGATGATGATCATCATCTGCCTAGCCTTTTCCCAACTATGTTGGGGTCGGCTTCCAGTCTAACCTAACCGGATGCAGCTGAATACCAGTATTTTACATGGAGCGACTGCCTATCTGACCTCCACAACCCAGTTAGTACTGGGTAATACGATAGCCCTTGGCAAGACTGATTGTCAGTCTTTTTGGGCCACTGACTACCTAACGACTGTCAAATATCTACAAATGACACCCGGGACCAACAGCTTAACGTGCTTTCCGAGGCACGGAGGAAACTCGATATGTAATGGGTAGTCACCCATCCTCAGACCAACCTAGGCAAGCACAGCTTAACCCAAAGATCGACCCGAACGGCTGTTATTATTTAGCCACGAGCTCCTCCCGAGACCGTGGAGGATGATGATGAATAAAACAGCAATATTTTTTACCAATTTATTAAAAACACAACTTAAGACCACCAAGACTTATCTTATATCATAATCTGTTGACACCAGATTCGTCGATTTTGTTGAAATTTTTCGCGAATTTGTTACCTGAGAATAAAGATAAAAGGTTAACTTCAGGTTTAGACTAAAAACGATTAAAATGGATCATCATTAATCCCAAGCTAGCTTGTTTACTGGAATTTCTGACCACCAATTTCGAAGACCACTGCCTGCCTATTTTGGCGTGATGCGTGTATGTCTCATGATTAAAACATGGTGATTACCTAACATAGCTGTCAGTGGCGAAGGTTCCATACAACTCGATTCCTACTGGCTTCCCTTTGAAAAATGGCACAGTCAGTAATATACAGGGTGTAAACAGACCCTTCACATAGCCGTCAACCAAGCATTTTGTACATCAAACTAAGTAACTTTACGCAAAAATTATTGCTGGGAATCGACTTTTTCTTTGGGGTGAAAAATCACGTTTTACGGTAGGACTCGATGGAAAGCACTCAAAGCATTGTGCTGATGGATGGACTGAATAGTACTGGGGTCGTGGAGGTGTGTAAAGTAAAAATCTTACATTAAAAACATGTAGGTATTTAAAAAAAAACTTGTGAAAAAGTTGGAACTTTGACCCCCAATATCTCCGTAACTAGAAGGTTCCCAGGTATGGTCTAGAACAAAAAAAATATCGCAAAGACGGAGAGAACAAGTGCCTTTTGTATATGTTAAGGGTCTATTTACATCCTTTATAGACGAATAATGTAATCACATTAAAGATTACTCCGGCTTACCTCTTACAAAAATTGACCCCTCGCTACTGATAACCGTATCTTCGTCTTCTTGATGAGGTTTTTCAAAGGCTTGGGAAGGTAGTCGTGGTCTGCCTTTGGAGGGATGAGACCAACAGGTGTCACCATGTATTGAATTTTCTGCAAAATAAAATGTTTTAGTTAAAAAGTCCCATTTAAAAAGTCGTAACTATTAGTATTACTGAAATAGCTACAGCTGTTCACATAATACAGGGTGTAAACAGACCCTTCACATACCCGTCAACCAAGCATTCTGTACATCACACTAAGTAACTTTACGCAAAAATTATTGCTGGGAATCGACTTTTTTTTTTGGGGTTATAAATCACGTTTTAAGATAGGACTCTGTGGAAAGCACTTAAAGCATTGTGCTGATGGATGGATTGAACAGTATGGGGGTCGTGGAGGTGTGTACAGTAAAAAATTTACATTAAAAACATGTATTTAAAAAAAAACTTGTGAAAAGTTGCGAGAAGTTGGAACTTTGACCCTCAATATCTCCGTAACTAGAAGGTTCCCTGGTATGGTCTAGAACAAAAAAAATATCGCAAAGACAGGGAGAATAAGCACCTTTCGTTTATGTTAAGGGTCTATTTACACCCTTTATACCACGTTGTCGTCATACCGGTTCTTTTTCCGTACTTTTTTTATCGTACTAAAAGAAAATGTGGTCAGTAAAATAAATTTACCGGACCACGCGGGCCAAGCGTGAGTTGGCAGATGGCACAAGTCTTCGTATTTTTGGTTCTAGTGCTCAGCCGGTTTTCTCACGATGTTTTCCTACATCGTTTTAAGAGCAGTCGTGATTTAAACAGAATTTTGTTACATTCAAATTCAAAATGTTGACGAAATCTTCGTAGTATTTACCCGTGTTTCTCCTTTTTCAAGAGCCATCTTCAATTCGGTGTTTGCCTTCTCCAAGTAAGGAATGAGAGCCGATTTCGTAGTAGGACTCCTGAGAGCCGCGATCAGATCTTGCGGAGTCCAGCTCGAGATATCCAAAGCTGGGATTGCTACCTCCACTGTATCCTAAAGTAAAGAATAAGAATATTTATTTAGATACGTGTTATTATCTAACTAGAGACGCGCCGTTCTAGAGGCAGAGCACAGTTGGAGACAGAACGGCGCGGCGTCACGCGGCTAACAGCTGATAGGTCACAGGAGCGCGCTCGCGCGAATTTCATACGGCTTTTGTGTTATGGACTATTGTTGTTATTTAAAAGTGAACGAGTGTAAAAAAAAAGTTTCATTAGGAAAGTTGTTTGTTATCATGAGTACAATCACGTGTTTAAGTATTTATTTATTTATTTAACACTTCAAGCACAAAAGCACATTGGCGGACTTAATGCCATAGGCATTTTCTACCAGTCAACCAGCCAAGTACCACCAAGCCAAGCTAAGCACCAGCTAAGCACCAAGCCACCAAGCTTGGCTGGCTAAGTACCAGTCAAGTATCGGTCACTAATTACCAGTCACCCTATATGTAGGTAGGAATTAGGATGTATTTACATCCACATTCAAATTCGTTTCCAAATGATGTCCTACCACTAAAATAAATACCATCATCATCTGCCTAGCTTTTTCCCAACTATGTTAGGGTCGGCTTCCAGTCTAACCGGATGCAGCTGAATACCAGTATTTTACATGGAGCGACTGCCTATCTGACCTCCACAACCTAGTTAGTACTAGGTAATACGATACCCCTTGGTAAGACTGGTTATCAGACTTTTTGGGCCACTGACTACCTATAACGACTGTCAAAGATCTACAAATGACAGCCGGGACCAACGGCTTAACGTGCTTTCCGAAGCACGGAGGAAACTCGGTATGTAATGGGTGGTCACCCATCTACAGACCAACCTAGGCAAGCACGGCTTAACCTAAAGATCGACCCGAGCGGCTGTTATTATTTAGCCACGAGCTCCTCACTAAAATAAATACCAATTCAGTTAATTCTGTAATGACTATACTACCGAAAAAGACATTAAAATGTTTGAAGAGGTAGCGCAAACTAAACTTTCCAAAAACACCATATTTATCTATTCATATTTTTGAAAATTAATAGGAAGTTCAAGGATGAGCTAACAGTATCCAGGTTTACCTGTACATTTCCAGTTTCATTTTTCGTTTGAACGAAGTTGATGGCTTGCAGCAGCGCTGGCCTGTACCCAGGTTCCGTCGAAGGATCTGCGAGGGCCGCTCTCAGCTGTTCCACAGTCCACGTGGCGCCACCGGTAGGGGACGGCACTACGGCCTGGATGAATTTCTGAAAACATCAATCAAAATCAAAATCAAAATATTTTATTTCACATAGGCCTCGATGGGCACTTATAAAACGTCGACAAAAAGGTGCACGGTTCGGGTTGGTCGTTTCCTATGGAGAAGAACCGGCAAGAAACTCCATGGTTACTCTTTTCAAATCATTTGGTGTTACAGTATTATGGATACAGCATTTGTACTTAAGTATGGGGGGACAGCGTAGGCCCGACAATAAGTCGTTGCTTACTACACAAAAAATGTAGAACAAAATAAAAAGTTAACAAGCAGCTGGGAATCTACAAAGCCTACAATGTCCACACATTCACAAACAATCAATCAATTTAGTCAGCCCTTTATTTACACGGAATAGGCCCGCGGCTCGCCTGATGTTAAGTGATGATGTGACCTAGGGCGGAGCACGCCTGCCTAGAAGAACTGATTCCTCGAACATTGAAGAGATCCAGATTATAATGATCGGGGAAGAGAGAGAAGCCGGCAGTGAATTCCACAGACTGGCGGTTTGCACAATAAATGTGAAACCAAGACGTTTTGTTCCTATCGCAGTCTACTGCTGGACATAAGCCTCTCCGAAGGCGCGATACCACACCCTGTTCTCTGCCTTCCACATCCAGCCTGTCCCAGCCCATATTTTGAAGGCCGTTGGGTCACAAACAAGTCCATAATTATTATGTTTTTAATATTAAAATGCCGTGGTTCAGTATTGCCTTGTTGGATATAACCGCCAAATTTCATCGTGTTTACAAAAAAGTTAAGTTACTGGCATCAGGTGCGAACCTGATGCCATTTAACTTTTAACCGCCAGGTTGAAACATCGGCAATGCGTGATGTGAGAAGAAAAAACTATGACACAAACAACTAAAAATGTATAAAACATGACATTAATGTTATTTTTAATGGTTTTCGAAAAACCGGAGTTACACGTCAATACTAAATATGTCATGTATTACAGATACGTCACCCGAAAAGTAATAATGAATCGATTGACACCTCATTCATCAAAATCGGTTCAGTAGTACCTACCTATAAGCGCTACTACTACGAACATACATATACTGTTAAAATCATAACCCAGGAAGGGTTATGATTTTAACAGGTTTTAGCTTTGCCGGAGTCGGGTAAAAAGAGATACAAATGGAAGAATTTCATCAATTAAGGTGAACATTTAGGAGTTCCGTAATCTAATGCCTTAATTCACTACCTACTAACAAAAGCGCCATGACGTTGAATTATTAAAAAAATACCCACAGGAACGTTTTCGGAATCTGATCAGTAGTTCCGAAGGTTACCGCCTACATAAACTGACAAACACATTTTACCTCTTTATATTATTAGTATAGAAGTATAATAGATAACATCACGCCTGTAATCCCCGAAGGAGATTCGTGAAGGAAAACCTCAAAAACACGCCCGGCCTGGGAATCGAACCTACGACCTTCTGCTTATCAGTCGCGCTAGCGACTACTAGGCCAACGAGTCAAGAACAATTACTTAGGTATTTTAATATTAATGTGCTTTACTGTTGTTTTAAAATATTGAATATTTTTTATAATCTGTTATGGTAATTTGCTACCTACTGCTTTAATTACCGATAGCTAAAAATAATTAAACTATTAGGTAGGTAGGTATGTTTTCTCACCTTAAGCCAACAAATTATTAAAATCTTAACTTAATATTCTACGTGTGGAGTAACAAAACACCTGTGTCCGTGGTAATAAATCACATTACCTACTTAATTGAATATAATGCCATAATTATTTGTCACCTTTATTAAAAATGAAAAAAAATATTACTTTACGTAATAATAATACGTAGATTGTTTGTATTTTAAAATGTTTGGGATCCGTAAAATTGTGCTTAGGGACCCAAAAAATCATACTAGATGGTAAAACTTGTTTGTGTAGCAGTTGTCGGCAGTCGCTGTTTCTTTGGCATAAAAAATAAAACCGACTTCAAAAACACAAAAAGGTGAAAAATAACTTTAGCTTTAGAAGTCGGTGACTTTTGTTTGTTTGATTCAGTTTTTTTTTGCCACCGATTTCTGAAGCTAAAGTAATTTTTCACTTTTTTGTGTTTTTGAAGTCAGTTTTATTTTTTGCAAATTTTATTTTTTTATTTTTACATTTTTAGTTGAAATATCCTATACAAATATTTGCGCACTACTCCAATGAGGCAGCGAGGTTTCGGAGTAAACGAAAATATCATCGATGTATACAATTTTTAGATTTTTGTTGATTTTTCAAAAACCGCTCAACCGGTTTCGATACAATTTAAATGGGACCTCCTGGGAAGTATAACCCTTTGAAACAAAAAAGAATTTTCCAAATCGGTTCAGGCGTCTTCGAATAATCGGTGAATATACATTAAAAAAAAGATTACGACGAATTCAGAACGTCCTCCTTTTTTAAGTCGGTTAAAAAACGATTTGTATGATCCACCTATTACATACTTACCTAATCTATGGGTAAATAGTTAGATAATACAATAAGTGCCTACTTACTTGATTAATAATGCTGACTGGTAGAAAATGACTATGGAATTAAGTCTGCTTTTGTTCTATATTTATTTGCTTGAAGTACTTATTAAATAAAAATAAATACACTAGGTAGGGACGTGGTACGGAACTCTCATTGCAAAATTAAGACTCACACTTGACCGAAATTAGGTTATTGTTAGAAGTGTAAATTTTACGAAAAACGGGTTTTGATTTCTAAAATAACATTGACAAATGGACTTAGCAGAAATAATATATACGTACAATAATCTACATATCATTATATAGATACCTACTATAAAAACTACGCAGAAATTCCACTAAAATAACACAATTTATGAGTCCGTTACAATCCTAGATCAAGTTGGTGCTAAATTCTTCTAGCGGCAAAGCCTAGATTTCAACAGGCATATACCTATCATATGTATTTGTTTATAACTCTCAAACTCTTGTTCATATTTTGAAAAACGATTTATTTTCTTCGTATTTGATAATAATGATTGTAGAAACAACCAAAAGGTATCTTAAAACTTCGTTTTGTAATAACGACCATTCAAGGAACGTTCAGTTATGCGCGGACACAAGTTGAACCTTGCAGTCAACTTGCACAAGTATAACACGAGTGTGTGTTACGAGTGTACAAGTTGCTATTAAAATACCAACAGGCACATCATCATTTGCCTAGCCTTTTCCGAACTCTGTTAGAGTCGGCTTCCAGTCTAACGGATGCAGCTGAAAACCAGTATTTTACATGGAGCGACTGCCTATCTGACCTCCACAACCCAGGTAATACGATAGCCCTTGGTAAGACTGGTTGTCACTTGTCAGACTTTTTGGACCACTGAACGACTGTCAAAGATCTACAAATGACAGCCGGGATTAACGGAATTAACGGGATTAACTAGCTTTCCGAGGCACGGAGGAATCTCGGTATGTGATGGGTGGTCAACAATCCACAGACCAACTTATCCGAGCGGCTGTTATTATTTAACCACGACCTCCTTTACCAACAGGCACACGGAGATGAAAAATGGCGACTTCGATTGGTTTAATAGCTGAGCAATAGAACAGCTAGTTAAGTTCTGGGCTGGCTCAATTTAAATTCCTTCGGCTCCTTATGAAAAAGAAAATAAAGAATAAAGATGAATGGATTGTGTGAGGAATGATATGAAAGCAGTGGCGTAGCTAGCATGGGTGGCACCCGGTGCGGATATTGTATGTGTCACCCCAAAAATCAATCAAAAATTAAAATAAAAGTAATAAATCAAGGTAACGTTCAAGATTGAAAAGGAACGGTACATCTAATGTCACCTGCACCTTCCTACATCGATAGGACTATAGTGGCGGTTATGCAATCTGTCAAAGTTTTACGAAATTTTATAGGTGGCACTAATAATGTTCACGGTCGGGTGTCACCCCTAAGAGCGGGGGCACACGGTGCGGGCCGCCCCCGCCGCCCCCCTCTAGCTACGCCATTGTATGAAAGCCAATGATATCCAGGCGGTCAATTGACAAAAGAATCGAAGATGAAAACGTCTTTTACTGTTCTCTAGTACTATGGGAGAAGGTCAGGCAGATGATGAAGATGGACGTCTTCTGGCTTAAATGATGCATTAATGTAACCTAACCGTGGCGAAGGTTCCATAGAACTCGATTCCTACCGGCTTCCCTTTGAAAAATGGCACAGTCAGTATTCTATAGACAAATAATATAATCACATTAAAGACATGTACTCCGGCTTACCCCTTACAAAAATTGACCCTTCGCTACTGTAACCTAACCTACATTAAATTAACATCTTAGATAAATAGTTAAAGAATACTCTAAAATCGTTTGCCTTTGCTTTGTGATAAGTATTAAAAATTATAAAATAGTTGAGCCAACAGTGCTACTAGTTCGATTCTCGGTCTGAACAAATCTTGTACAGATGATTTGTGCATGGGGGATTTATGTCTGAGCACCGAGAATCTAGCTACATATCTAAGAGTAAAGTCTTAGTAAGTTTCACGGATCCTGATGCTATAAAAATCAAGTACAAACCTCATTTGTGCCAGTAAATAGCGCGTACATGATCTGGTTCAAGGCGTCTTCGAGATACGGCAGCATGGCAGGGTTAGCTTTGGTCTCGATGGCATTCGATAGCAAGGTGAGGGTCCAGGTATTCACGACTGGGTAGCTGGTGGCTACTGCCAGGACCAGGGAGAATACTGCTAGCACCTTCATTATTGCTGAGGAGAAACATGCATAGGGATAGAGTATATGTTCTTTTTTTAAACGTTGCCCTTTTCTAAGAATTTCTCCTGTATCGTGGGTGCGTTTACAAACATTTAAATTCACATACACTAACAGCCAGACCCGGAACAACTACCTGTAGATCATACAAATGTTTGTTCCGTGCGGGGATCGAACCCGCGACACGCAGCGCAGCAGCTGAATTAGCGATGTTCTACCGAACTTTCGATTAGATGAACAAAAGTTGTTCAGTTTCATGGTCTGAGACACCACACGAGAGGTCTTGCGTTTATTATGTTACACATTGTATAAATTTAAATTTAAATATACAAGGTGTAAACGGTCCCTTCACGAAGCTGTCAACCAAGCATTCTGAACCACAAGTAAGCTACGCAAAAATTATTGCTGGGAAAGCACTTTATTTTTGGGGAGAAAAATCTCGATTTACGGTTGGACTCAATTTAACGCACTCATTGCGCTGATGAATGCATTTAATTGTAGGTACCTGCATAGGTCGTGGAGGTATTCAAAGTTATAACATTAAAAAGTTGTTAACTACTACCAATTTTTCCGTAAGTAGAAGGTTCCCAGGATTTATTTATTTATTTATTAGTTTTTTCTTTTTTTCTTTTTTTTTTTCCAGATATGATCCTAAACAAAAAAAAATCGCGATGACTGGGACAAAAAGTGCCTTTCGGCTTCGTTAAGGGTCTTTTTACCAGCCATAAAGTAGATACTTATATGCACAAATATTCTCTCTCAATAGAACATATCTCAACAATTTGAAGTTAGATGTAAAGTAACTTAAAATCTATACTTAATATTATAAAGCTGAAGAGTTTGTTTGTTTGGTTGAACACGCTAATCTCAGGAACTACCGGTTCGAATTGAAAAAATCGTTTAGTGTTGGATAGCCCATTTATCGAGGAAGGCTGTAGGCTATATAACATCACGCTACGCAAAAATAAAACAAGTCAGAAGCGGCGGGTGAAACCGCGGGGTACAGCTAGTTTTACATAATTTGAAATTATTCAACACATGTAGCGAAGTTTTAAGACTCACCTTATAAAACTCGAAAATTTGCAAACAAATTTAATTAAATGAATATTTTCTAACGCCAATATACATGCAGCCACCAACACGACCCGCACAATACTAAGCATATGCGAAGAATAAAATCCAATATGAATTTTAAGTCTCCCCGTGAGCTTCACATATCTTACTTGTGTTAAACAAACATCAATCTAATTTTTTAAACAATAGAGTTCAGAATTAAGCAGAACCCGTTATAACCGTATATTGCTTTAAGGTACATGGCCGATTGAGGAAAATAATCGTCTTGAACATTAGTGTCGCAACCCACTGCCAAAATATTATTGTTTTTAAAAACACCATTAGGTACATGTAGAACAAAAATGTACTTTTATGCATTGATTGTTGTAAGCCGAAAATAATGAAATAAATATTGCTAATGCAAGTGTGTACACATGACCATTGTTATGGCGCAATGAATAGAATAGAAAATTCTTTATTTTTGGACATCATAAAAAAAAAGCGATAAAAATAAAAAAGCGACCTTTGAATGGATTACAGGAAGAGGGACAGACTGCAGGAAGTCTGTGGTATACCAATTACATATACATAGATACATAAAGCATATACAAATGTATATAAATGTGTACAATAAAAAATAATCATGTAACAAGAGTAGAAAACTATGTATAGTAATGTCTATAGACAGAGGTAGTGATTTTTGACAATATTTTTGAAAGTGAACTAGGTTTCAATCAATTATTTATGGTATCCACCATAGGTTAGTACATAATACAGGTCTTAATTTTTTTTTAAACTTTGCCCCACTCTAGGGATTTCTCCTGTATCGTGGGTGCGTTTACAAACATTTAAACTCACATACACAAACAGCCAGTCCCGGAACAACTACCTGTAGATCATACAAATATTTGTTCCGTGCGGGTATCGAACCCGCGACACGCAGCGCAGCAGTCAATCGCTCAGCCACTGCGCCAACCGTGCCGTCATTTTGGTTTGGGCAATGACACTTAATTATTCTACTATTCTTCTATTTTGGTTGGGCTACTGTGAAGCCAAACACAAAATAGGTCCTACCCATATTGCTGTTCTAAGCACATGAGTAGATATCCCTTTTAATCAGTCTCATACCCTCAGCTTTATTCTACTCATCCCGGATCATGATAAACATGAAGTTATAAGTCGCTACTTAAACCTTGATAGTCCAATAACCAACCTACCCGTTTAATAAGGCACTTACCTACGTTGGGTTAGCATACAATCTGCGGCTCATAACACCACCTTATTCTACCTTTTCTTTAACAGTTTATTAGAATGAGACAAAAAAAGATGCGGTAGGTACTCCATATATTTCAGAACGAGCAATTAGTCCGCGACTTCGTCCGCAATAAGTGTTGTAGCTCGATTAATATGCATGATGTAATATATATTTTTTTTATTACAACGTTGCCCCACACTAGGAATTCCTCCTGTATCGTGGGTGCGTTTACAAACATTTAAGCTCACATACACAAATAGCCAGACCCGGAACAACTACCTATAGGCCATACAAATATTTGTTCCGTGCGGGAATCAACCCGCGACACGAAGCGCAGCAGTCAATCGCTCAGCCACTGCGCCAACCCCAACCGTGCCGTCAATTTATAGCCTATGGCACCCACGAATAATGTAGCTTTCTGCCAGTGAAAGAATTTTTGGTATTGGATCATTAGTTCCGGAGATTTCCCCCTACATACAAACTCACAAACCTACAAACAAATTTTACTTCTTTATAACATTAGTATAGAAGTATAGATAACAAGCAAAGGGCATTTGGACACTGAAGGCGTTTAGCCCCGGAATTTGACGCAGATAAAAAATCAGGTTCGCGATTTAAATCTCGTAAAGACACGCAAATGTTTGTTAACCACGGTCATCTACAGAAACAGGAACTCACTAAACAGGAATCTCAGCACTTTATTGCTTAAAAATCAAAACAAAATTCTCTACCTAAAAGGTGGTCATTAATTTTGTCCCTTGATACATTTTTATTTTATTATTTCTCCGTCCCTTACCCAAATTAAATAACAAAAACATTCAATAAGTACAATCATGACAGTAAGTGCTTTGGAATTTTAAATACCGTAGAGAAAATTTGTAACGAAAAGCGAGAATAAATTCCACGAGCCGCTAGTGCGTAATAAGTAGTTAATTGCAATCCGCTGTTCGGGATAATCCTTTACTACGAGCTTGGATCTAGTCTAATGGAATTTCGGAATAAAACTGGAATTTCGTTTTGTACACGAATAATGTCGAATAACAGTGAAGAATCCGGAGATTTGATTACATTCCAATGATATATATTACCTACATGCAGATTTATTTTGCAGAGATAAGCAGTGGCGTCCCAGTAGTGACGGCCCCGATTTAGGGCCAGTTTCCGCCAAGCTTACAAATCCTCGCGCACTTTTTTGATGTCACTAAATTAAGGACTTTTCAGCTTGTTGAAAACTGACCCATATACAATACGCACATGTATCCTAAAAATCAGAGGTAATAATAAACATTTTTCCACGTGACTGTACCATAAATTTAATTTAAAATTAGATCCATAATCCGCTAATAACTTAATCTTATTGACTGCAGTTGACTGCCCGATCAAGTTTTTTGTTATTTACATCCGTCTAGAGAAACGTTTATCTACAGTTATGTTCTAATATTTTTTTTCTTTAATTGAGCCGTTAAGGTCATCCACATTCATAATTAGAAACATATAACTGGGTCGTTGAACCCCTATAGAAATAGAAATAAGCTATTGATTAAAAACATAATTCGTAAAATACTCAGAAAAAAGCTTGCATGGTCAATGACACCGCGTTCCCTGATGCTCACAGTTCAATGACCGACCAAGTCAGCAGTCGTCTTAAATATTATCATATTTATTAACAAAAAAAGTTTAATTTTATTGATAGCTTTAAAAAGGGTGTTTGGAATCTCACCCCCCACTACGAAAGGTCTAATTGTGTTTATCTTTTGAAAAGTAAGCACCATAGAACATGTAAAAGCCAAGCGGGCAGCGAATGGAGACGACAGTATACCGTAAACTACCTATTACGTTATTGAATATTATTTGCATGCTCATGCGACGGTAGAATATGGAGGACTATCCATACTTCCTTATCCTTACTAATTTTATAAACGTAAGTTAAAAGCAAAAGTAAGTTTGTTTGTTTGTTACCATTTCACGCCTAAATCTCTGTACCGATCATCATGAAATTTTGCATATTCGTTGTCAGTTGTACAGAAACAGACATGGGATACCTTTCATTCCAAAAAAAAGTGCTGTTCCCGAGGAAAACAACAATAACGTGCTTATGATAATAGGTGGCGCCACGTGCCTTTCGAATCATGATTTAATTATATTATTACAAGCAGAGTACAACCCGAATTGATTGTCAAATTCTAAATTAACGCAAGCGAAGCCGCGGGCAGAAAGTAGTATTATATAAGAAAACATTTAAGTAACAATTACCCATGCTTGCAAAGAAATAGATGATTTGAATTTGAAAAAAAAAAACGGGGTGAATAGAGAGATGCAGGAGTAAATCGGGACAAACTTTGCAAGGGATTGAATTGAATTGATGGAAAGGACCACAGAGATTTACGCATTGAATTAATATGATAATATGTTACCAACAAGTACGTCACGATTGCGTTTCTATTCACTCCGTTTTACCCGGTACTAACATATGTATATTTATATTCGTGCCTGCACAATTTTATAAGCGCTGAGCACAGGACCAACTATCAGAAGAATTGTCTGACATTTTCACGGGCCGTCAGCGTCTAACGCTGGGTGAAGCGTTGACATTATACATCACAGCATCATGCAGTGCCCACCATGTTGTTTCTGTGCTCTATGGTCACATTTTTTTTTTAAGGAACCACTAAAACCGGAACGCAGAAAAAAACAAAGAAAACACATTTGGCCCCAAATAAATTTTATTATAGTAACTCTTAACTATAGATATTTTATTTTTATAAGTAATTAGTTATAATTTACGATATATTCTTCAATAGATTCTTTACATTCTTCTCGTGTCCCTGAAACAAAAAACAAACATGCAGTTTCATTTAATAGCATTCTATAAACGGTTTTAATTTCTAATATAATTTATATTTGCAAGAAGTAAAATCTGCTGGAAGAAATTTCTCATGAAATAAGCAGTACCTTTGTATCTCTTCTATCTTAATGTACTGTCCTGTTAAGTATTTTGTGTGTACTAAACTTATACTGTCACCCACGGGATATCTTCCGTGATTATTTAATATTTTGAGCTCCCGATATTTCGGCACTGTTGCAAGCGCCCATGATTGCGGGTTGACTGGAGAATGCGGGTGGATGGAAAATAAATTGACCCGCCCCGATTGATTTATCCCGTAAGTGACAGTATGAGTTTAGTTGTAAACCGTGAAAGCTTAAAACAGGATTTTGTGTATACATAAATAAAATAAAATAATAAATAATTGCTTCACGTCTGTACAGCTGATAATACCCAATATAATCATTTAACTGTTACGGGGACGAGTTTTATGTTAATTTATAATGTGCTTAAACAGCCCATTGGGATGTTAAGGTTACCCTTTACATCCCAATGGACTGTTTGTTTGTTAAAAAAAAATCGGATTTAGGACAGTCAATGACGCAATTTTTATTTTAATCCTAAGGTTGACTGGTAGAGAATGCCTTGTGTGCAGTGTACCACTATTGTACATGAAGTTTAGATAAATAAATTAATAAAAGCTGTTGTAAAGGCTTCTGTTTTCGTGAAATATTAACCTTTTGAACGCCATAGCGTAAACGCATCGGCGTCCACTCACACGCCAAGCCACAAATTCAGCGCAAATACCTACATGAAAAATGATTCCAACATCTTATCGATAACCAATTATTCATTGCTTTTCGTCACGTATTTTTTAAATAAAATCACTCGCAACATCGTTATTTTATTTTATTTGACACTATTCCGTATTATACTATCATTAAACAGCGATTACAAAGTTTTAAAAAAGACGATTTCTTGTCGGCTGTTGGGCTCGTTTTCATTTGTGGGCTATATCCGACCGTGGCGCTAAAAGGCTATTTCATGTTTTCGCTTTGTATTTGGCAAAAGCCAATATGACAGGTTTATTACAGTGTGTCGTTAAAATTGTTAAAATTATGGTGTTTTAACGAGATGCAATTCCTTTAAGAAAATCTGTATGAATTTTATTCATTTTACAACATTAAATTATGTGTCTTGTTGTCATTTATGTATATGATAAATCATCATTCTCCTTCCTTTATGCCAACTTCTTCGGCGTCGGCGCAGCATGTCTTATCCATACTTTTCTATTACTCGTCATATCAGCAGTCACCTACTTTCAAGCCATAATATCCTTCACACAGTCAATTCATTGTCACTGTACGTCCTCTACTCTTATAGTCATCCTCATTAATACTCAAAACGTATTTGGTTCAAGTAAATACTAACTGTACATATCCTCAAATCCGTCGATAGTCATCCAGTCTTTACTCTACGCCTCGGCCGCCGACACGGCCAGCAGTTTCTTGTAGGAGCCCGCCAGAGATCGCGCCGCTAACTGTAGCAGCTCTCGCCTTGATACGCCAGTCGAAGCCTCCTGCCATTGGTTGTGGGGTACCTGGTGGACGATGGGATAGAATACAGTACTCTTATTTTACAGTTATTTTCTCTGGAAGCAACAAGCCAACAGCGATCTTATTTTGGTGTCAATAAAGATTATTGTAACTTTGACTGACTTGTCATTGGTTCTTGTCAGTAACTCAACAGCAGCTAAGGGCGCGATTTCATTAGGCAAGTTACTTGTATGCAAGTTGCAAATTGCATACAGCTTGAACAAACCTGCATACAAGCTACAACTTGTATGACGTAGTTTGAACTCGTAAATTTTTTCATCAAGTGACGTGTAAATTGAACGCGCAAACGTTAGTTGCACCTTTCGAATTGTCCTACTCAATGGTTGAACATCTCCACTTGTATGCAAGTAAAACCTGCATACAATTTTCACTGAAAATATTTTTCCAATGCAAGCAACTTGTACGCAAATGTGACGTCATACTTGCATGCAAGACTTGCCTAATGGAATCGCGCCTTTATTGCAACGAGACTAAACATCGCTATGATTTTGTGATGCGAAAAACCAGATGACAAACTTTTCCCTACCTCCAAAAAAACACTAAAAAAGACTTAGTTTGTATATTAATTTTTTTCAACCGAGTTTGAAAGTTGGTTTTTTTTTTGTGAAAAAGTTTTTTATTGTACCCTTTTTAGTTGTAGTCTCTCACACAAATTCTTGCCATGAATTAATTTTATAATGTAACTAGAAGTTTATAAGGGACCATCATGTCATCCACAGAGGCCAAGACTACTGAAGCAAATATGACCACCGCACGGGTTTCCTCAGCCAATCGAAAAAAAAAGAATCACGTAAACCTACCCAGTAATTACGGAATACTATTATTACGTGAATAAAATCATAACAATCAAAAAAAAAAACAATAAAAAATACAAAAAAAATCAACAATCAAATCCTATTACTATTTTTTTTTTCTATTTAGTTAATTTTTAGGCTATGAGAAAATTAAAAAAAAATTGGTGGAATACATAACCTTCTCCTTTCTTCGAAGTCGGTTAAAAATAAATTGTCAGATACTAAAACTAAACATACAGTAGATCATCCAAGCCGCCTACTCAAGACAGAGAACCGTGATGAGACGTGCGAGAAGCGCCACACTGTCGACCAAACCATGGTTTTCCATTATTTTTGTTACTGATTGCGGAAATACGCACGAAATAAAAATTCAATATGGCGGCCGTGAAAGTATGTACATTATGTATCCTTAGCTTAAAGCTGATGCTTTGGATATGATTCAATAGTTTTCAAGGGATAAATGCCGAAAAATAAAGCGTGACCAAAACGTGGCGTAGAACAATCCGTGCACTTTCATTCGCCAGTACGACAGCTTTTGTATGGCTTACTGTATGGTACTCTAAACTGGGATATAATCTTGTGGCATTCACCGGCGTGTCTTAAGACTATTCATGAATCTTGTAGTGGCCTTACCTGTAAGCTAGCTCCCATAATAGATCCAATCGTGACGCTGTACCCGGTCTGCGCGTGCGCATAGTCCTGCGGCGTGGCTGCGCTCGCGGCGGCGACGGCTGCGGATGGCACGGGTGTGCCTTGTGACTGCAGCTGCAGTTCGATGCCGAGGGAGGGCTGGGAGAGGATGAGCAGGGACATGTCGTACCATCTGGGGGGAAGATGAGATCGATTTAGTTCAACCGTAAAATATCAGTGTATTTTTTTGCGACGCGACGCGGCTACTATGCGAAAATCTGCGTGTGATCTATTCTTGATTCTTTAAGGCGAATGATGAACGATTTTCAATCCATAAATTGTTTTTAACTAACACAGATACAGGTAAAAAAAAAAATAGATGACGTGAAAGCCTGTTGCTATTTGGCAACCGAATCAGGATTTTTTTCGGGTTGATACACCAGAATGAAACTTATAGCCAAGACGGGATCCCAAGCCTGATATTATCTGTACCTTTAAAACCTTTTAATGAAGCGTACTTAAGGTGAAAGCGCCAGGGTAGCCAGCGAAATTCAAATTTTCTTACGTTTTTTGTAGAGATGCGCCGAGTAACACTTTTGCCGAGTAACGAGTACCGAGTTTTACTCGTCTCAATTTTTTTTCAACCGAGTGCTCGGCCAAGTAACTCGGTTCAATCAAATTCCCATTTCGCGCGCGTAAACAAGTACAAACAGGTTCGCGCTGGTCGAGAGGCCGACTTATTGATTGAGATTGTCAAAGATTTCCTAAATTAGTAATAAATACTTTTTGATTAACACTGTTGTTTTAATTATATCTACCTAAATATATTGCTTTTCTTAAACAAAGTATACTCGGCATTCAAACCGAGTTATTCGGCCGAGTCCGAGTATCAAAAAACCCGCCGAGTACACCGAGTACCGAGTATCAACCGAGTCAGTGTCAAGTTTATTCAGGTTGGTGTATTTACAGAATTATAATCATTAACCTTTTCACCGCCCACGTACACATAACGCGATGTTTTTGCCGATTTTAAGACAAATAAGGGCTACTTTTGTGTGGAAAAGTAAAAAACAGGGTATTAGACAGTGTTATATTAAATAATAAAATGAAACGAAGGTTTTAAATACAGTACTTTTATGTTTTTTTATAGGTAGTTAAAAATTAAGAGCTTCTAATGAAGTCTGAAATCTGGAACTTCTATTAAGTCCGTGGCGGTGAAAAGGTTAAAATCATCAATACAACCTTTCTAAGTTCATTTAATCCCATTGAATGACAATTTCATGAACAAGTCACCTGACACTGACCAGCAAATTACAAAAAAAAAAATTTCACGGGCTACGTTGGCGCATGGGGTATGCGCCAACGTAGCCCGTGAAATTTTTTTTTTTTAAGCTCAAATATTACACTGGATATGGACTTTCTTCAAGAAAGGCTTATCAACGAACAACGAAGTTTTATAAATTAAATATCGCCTATTCGCTAGCTTTTAAAGTCCAGGGGGGTTACTATGATATGGTTAATTCCAGTGTGGGAAAGAGACAGAGATATACAGGTCGTCTAGCGCCATCTCATTCCCACACTGGAATTACTCCTGCTTGAAGACGTCATGGCAGGCCACCTGATAATCTACCTCTTTGATACTGACCTATCAGTGACAGACTCGTGTAGATATCCCTCTACGGCAAGCACAGGCACGTTGTTATTCAGTTCTCCGTGCACGGATCGTATGTGAGCGATGCGTTGTTTGGCCGCTGCGTATGCGGCGGCGTAGCCGACCGGCTGATCTGCTGTGACGTCACTCTGTGCGGCGTAGCCACTGGAAATTGTTTCTTATTCAGTAGAGTTTAAGGTGGGTTATTGATTGTTACATAACATAGCAGAGAAAGAGAGAGGTGATCTGAAAGATCATAATCTGCCTAGCCTTTTCCCAACTATGTTGGGATCCCAACAGTCTAACCGGATGCAACTGAATACCAGTATTTTACAAGGAGCGACTGCCTATCTGACCTCCACAACCCACTTAGTACTGGGTAATACGATACCCCTTGATAAGACTGGTTGTCATACTTTCGGACCGCTGAAAGAAAGATGTACAAATAACAGCCGGGACCAACGGCTTAACGTGCTTTCCGAGGCACGGAAGAAACTCGGTAATGTAACGGATGGTCACCCATCCACAGCCCAATCCAGGTAAGCACTGCTTAACCTGAAGATCCACCTGAGCGGATGCTATTATTTAGCCACGAACTCCTCAGGTGGTCTAAAAGATAAGAGGGCTAAAGGCGCTCTATCCAATAATTAAATATGTTTAACGCAGCATGTCTTCTTCCATACTTCTCTATTACTCGTCATCTCATCAGACACCTCCTTTCGTGCCATATCATTCTTCACACACTCCATCCATCGTTTTATTACTCACTGGAATATAATAATTAAAAAACTTTTTCTTTGGTCTTCCTCTACTCTTATACCCATCCACAGTCATACTCAAAACTTTCCTCATTCCTCCATATCACTTCCCCATATCGATTACCACACAACTTTTTAGTCACCTGCGCCACTTCCAGCCAGAGAGACACAGAGATCTATATTCAAATGAATACTTACACTACATTCGCTTTTCCGAAGACAGTCTGAAATGCTTCTCTGACTGGTGAGACCTTTACTTCTTTATCTGATGCAACAACCACTAACAAATCTCCACCACTTCCTGAAACAAAGTCAGACATGTAATACATCTGAAACATAAGATTGTTTTTCTGTTATGGCTTTTGCCATAACATCTTGCTTTTATTTTTTCCCACTTCCATTTAAAAACGCTGCTCCAAAAACTTCGGTATACAGGGTGTAAACAGACATAGCCGTCAACCAAGCATTCTGTACATCAAACTAAGTAACTTTACGCAAAGATTATTGCTGGGAATCGACTTTTTTTTTTTGGGGTGAAAAATCACGTTTTACGGTAGGACTCGATGGAAAGCACTCAAAGCATTGTGCTCATGGATGGATTGAATAGTACGGGGGTCGTGGAGGTGTGTAAAGTAAAAATCTTACATTAAAACATGTATTTTAAAAAAAACTTGTGAAAAAGTTGGAACTTTGACCCCCAATGTCTCCGTAACTAGAAGATTTACAGATATGGTCTAGAACAAAAAAAATATCGTAAAGACGGGAAGAACAAGAGCCTTTCGGCTATGTTAAGGGTCTATTTACACCCTTTTTTTTTACACCCTTTAGATACACATTAACCTTTTCATTCCACGAGTGTACTTACTAAGATACTCCTTCATTTGCGGATCGAGAGTGGTGATCATGGAGTCGACGGAACTCTTCGCCTTCTCCGCCACCCGCTGCAGGATGCCTCCCGTGGAGACTGCGCCCTTCATCCAAGTGAAGATGCCACTTCCTGGCATTATGTCACCTGAAATTGTGATAATTATTTGCTTATTTTTATTCAGAAACTTATGTAAAAACAGTCTATAGGTAATATTTAGATTTGCAGACATTCTATATTTATTCTGCAAAAAAGAGCCATCAGAGCCATATATAATCTTCGTAGGCGTGATTCTCTAAGGGAACTGTTTAAGGAAATTAACATCATGACGGTACATTCTCAATACATCTATGAAAACATAATGTATGTCAGAAAAAATCTACATCTTTTTAATAAAAGAGGTGACAGACACAATTACAGTACTAGAAATAGAGACCAATTAGTTCAGCCAGGCTTCAGACTCGCTAAAGTAGACTCATCTTTCATGGGGTACTGTTTGAGATGCTATACAAAATTCCACAAAGTATTCTTGAACTGAATGAAACGAAATTTAAAACATGCATTAAACGCACACTGTGTAGGCAAGCATATTACAAGTTAGACGATTATATCGTTGATAAAAATGCTTGGCTCAATGCCGGTTCTGCTCCACAAGGACAGGGGCGCATAAATGAATAGCATTACATATCCCAATCACCTGCGCTCTTGATGATTTATTTACTGCATCAGTGAGCGGGGTACACGTGGCTGAGTTTTGGGCTAAGCATATTTAAACTTTTTGCCATCGAAACGCTAAGAAGAAGAAGCATTAAATAGTATGTTGGAGCTGCTGAAGATTGTACAACTATCTCTGCTTTGTATAAATTCAATCTCTTTAGTATTATATAGCCGCATAGCCCATATTGTGTTAGTACTATGTAATAGAAAGCTGTGATTCGCGGGAATCTTACGTCTTTTCTTGACTTGAATGTGCCCTGGCGGTTAGGAGTGTGTCATGCTCACTCAAATGTCTCGCTGATGGTGGCGCGTGTGTCGGATCATTTAGTTCCCTTCAAAATGGTTGAGTTGACTGGTGCTGATACATGCGTCATGTTGGTGAACGGGCGCTGTCATTTGTGACTGGTCATCTCTTGGTTGCCACGGCTTATTTGAATTGATTTTCTTTTTTTTTTTTTTGAATTGTTTTCTATGGACACTTTTAACGTACACATCTTGCTACATCGTTCTCACATAATGTACCATCTCAACATGAATAATGTAACCAAGAGTTTGTCAAAGTATTCTGATTTAAAAGAGTGTCCATGGAGTTTCTTGCCCGTTCTTCTCCATAGAGATCTACGTTAGGGAATGGGCAACTACAGTACTTTCACAGTTTTTATGCCTTGTGACTGGGACTGTAGCTATTTTTGTCTTTGTTTCGACAATTCAAAAGTGCCTGTAACTGGCCTATTTGAAATAAATGCTTTGATTTTGATTTTGATTTTGATTTTGATTTTGATTTAGACAGATGGACTGACTAATCAACTCTGTTAGACATGGCCTCTCCCAAGATTCACCGTAACACCTTGTCTTCCGCCAGCAGCATGTAGTAGTCTATGGCGACAGACTGACTGGTTACCCAAAATCTAGAAAAACATCAGGGTGAAGTTCAAATATATTATTTTGAAATATCCCCCCTCTTTGATGACATCAACAACAGCTATTGATTCCTGAAGTTGTACAAGGATCTTTTGGCCCGTGGCTAAAATCGGCCGTCACCTTGTTTTTTTTCTATTTTTTTAAATTTCACCAATATCTTTCCCTAATGTTTAACAAAAAGAACCCCCCCCCCTCTATCAATGCCATTAAAACAACCCTGTAACATTGTAGAATATAGTTTTGTTGTTCAGCAAAACCAATCGTATCACACAAAAATTGAACCATGAACAAACCAGCTCTATTGAAAGAAATAAAAAAACAGCCATAAAAACATTAATTGGATAAGAATTACTTTTTCTGCTTTTGAAAAAAACACCTAAATCTCAGTTGTTATGGTTTATATTGCCTTGACAATTTTACCTTCCTACATTTGCTTTCATAAAAGCCAATTAAAGGAGTCTCGATATTAGTGCGTAATATTTGCTTCTTCAGTTAACTATACCCCATCATTTAAGAAATGACAGATCAGTTTTGTCAGACTGATGTTTGGATGATGTAGACGAGGCTTAGGCCACCGCTGCAAAGCCTCAGATGATGATGGATGTCTGTAAAAAATAGCTGCAGTTCAAAGTTGTCTAAAATATGTGCCTATAACACCTTTAACAAACTCACCAAGTTTATCAACATCGGATGTGGAGTCAGGCAATGATTCTGGAGATGGTGTGGCCTGCGAGTCTTCAGGGGACCTAATTGACATCAGTGGCTCCCCCTTACTCAATGGAATTGCTGGGCTGAAACCAAGAAAATTCATTAACTTTACAAACTTGATTCAAAAAATGATAGCCTATGTCCTTCCCCAGGATATAATCTATCTCCTTGCGAGATTTCATTACAATCCGATCAGCCGTTTAGTCATGAAAACAAACAAACAGAGTTACTTTCCCATTTTTTTTCTTTTCTTTTTTTTTTATTTTTCTTATTTATTATATTAAAGTATAGAGTATGGAAGTATGGATGCACAAAACTGTTGTTTTAGTCCTATGTAATTTGATCAAAAACATTCTAATACTTTACAACACTTCAGACCAAATTAATGTTCTGTTGCCATAGGTATACAAAAATCAAAAGGTAACTTGCACATTATGTAAACATTTCAATACAATTTGTCACAGAAAGCATTACAAATTCTGCATATTGAATGTATCTACCGTTACTGTATTATTTTATGACTGTGTTCAAGTACTTATCATTAGATTCTTTACATGCTTCAACTCATTGTTGAAGTGTTTATAGAATATAATATTATAGTAGTTTACTTTCAGCTAAGGTTTGCATAATCAATTGTGATCAATCTCTTTACATATTGCATGTCCTTTTAAAACACTGTCATATCACGAGAATATTGGGTTTTTTAGATAATACCCAACTTTACTTCAATTAAATTATCCTTGGTCTATAATTTAAAAAAAAACTGTCATAACACTTCTGTGAAAATAAGACACTATTTGGCACAAGCTACAGTTTTTTACAGAAAGCGGTAAGCACACATCATCATCTGCCTAGCCTTTTCCCAACTATGTTGGGGTCAGCTTCCAATCTAACCAGATGTAATGTAGCTGAATACCAGTATTTTATAAATAAATACTTCTATGTTACGGTTTTTTTTTAAATGAGATATCCAGAAAATTTGGCCACAGTGAACCTTTTTAAGTTAATTTAATATGTGTTATTCTGAATGACTTAATATCCTAATAAGAATCACAATTGATTACAAGTGGATTCATATTAGAAGGTTACTTACTTGATCATAATAGTTCAGTTTTCTTTAAACAATTTCCAATCAGAAATATTATTAAACATCATGACACACAAAACAGAAAGAAAACTCCACATTACCTGAATTTCTCCACATTTTCAGCTTGCGGTGGAGGTGCATCTCTAGTCTGCACTATGATTGGCTGGACTGGCACTGGGGCTGGTAGAGACTGGCCTACAGGTGCTTGGGGTATCTGCAATCACAGTAAATCGTGAAAATCTTGGCAGACAGATTGACATTAATAGAATTATCAGACAATGTCCTAAAAGACAAGAAAATGGAACATATTCTTGGTTACTTTAATTCTATAAACGGTTCCTTCGCACCAAATACTTGATTTTGTTTCAAAGCATATGCTAGCAAAGTTGTAAACAAATGTCAAATACCTCGGCAACTGGAATTACAGGACTAGCAGTCACGAAGTTAGGCAGCTGCGACGGCGGGGCCACACTTGACAGCAAGTTACCGGTACCACCTGCAGGCGCTGGTGGCTGAGGGATCTTCGGCTTCTTATCCAACCCACTCATTTTGTGTCGCTGTTTCCTATCACTACTACAAAATGACAAAACAACTATAAAATACAACGTCAAACCTACCTTTTTACTGACTACAAAGAAAGAAATACACGATAACTATAATTATCTTCAATAAATTTAAGTTAGTACACATTAAATGTGAAAAGACATGTTTTTTACCTTCACAACAAAACAATTTCGTGGATATATTTACGATTTGACAGCTGATAAAAGAAAGGCACAGGTTGACATTGACAGCAAAGAGTTGCATTTCTGTAATCGTTTACAAAAGGCTAATCAAACACATTATTTTATTGATTATTTACAGCAGTTTGCAATATTAAACTAAAAATCAGTATAATATTACTTGTCATATAATAAGTTTATTAATTAATAAATAAATACAATTAAATATTGAATATTATTATATTATTATTTTTCTACTCTTGTTCGAAATTAAATTCGTAAACAGAATTGAATACGTCACTAAAAATCTGACATTTGGCATCCGACAGAACCATGGTAATAATAAAATCGTACACATTTTAAACATTATTTTTTCTTTATCCCTCTCACACCTTATGGATCTATTGAGAAAGTCATTTTACACATGTTAAAAATTGTATTTAATTTATAGTCATAATTACAGACGGGGGGTTGTTCATTTCTGTCAAGCGAACCTTGGTATCGGAAAGTTATCTCGCTGTTTTCGGGAAAAATTTGATTAGACGCTCTATTGTTCGTTCAGTTATTTGCGGTCGTGTCTACTTTTAGTGCAATTTAACCATGTCGGAAGAGCCTGATACGCCGCCCTTCAGCACAGTGGATATCAACAATGAAAACAGGGATGACGAAGATCTTTTCGCGTCTGCGGTCCAGGTATCTTATTGGAATCCTGTTTTAATAACTTGTTGTGTTCGCGTCCGCCCCCCGGCGCCCGGCAGATCGTTGACGCCCCTGTGCATGATGTGAAATAAACGAATATACAACATTCCACCGACCTCTTGTTGCTGATGCTGCTCTATTACTGTTAATTACCGCTTATTACCATCATTCGACCAAAATTTGCATGAGAATCGTAAATAGCATTTTTTCCCAAGATACAGAGTTCTATAGAACTTGATTTCTCTTTGAAACATCCTTGAAAGGTAATTTAATTACTGAATCAATGCCCCAAGTGTAAGAACTCAGTGTATTATCTAGTATTAGTCATTTTCTGATAGCTGATTGTTCTCTCAGTTGTTGTTTTAGTTATCAATAATAATAGTATTTTGTTTTTGGAAGATAGTGTCAGTTCAGTAACTACAATGGCCTTTGAATTTAATCCTGTGTTTACATTTGTGCAGGTATTTGGGAAAAACAATATTTTCAACTAAAAACTGACTCCTTATTTTTATCTTCTCCCTAGCATGTCAATGGCAATATAAATTGATTCTTCATTATGTTTCAATGTCACCATGCCAATGGTGTGTTTAATCAGTTGCCATATTATTGAAAGAATTTATGTTATTCACAACTTCACTGCTATTCAAATATAGGTAATTGAACATTTCCTGCAAAACAATCATTTATTTACGCTGTTATCCTTACGAACAACATTTCTGATTATGTTGTTTTATCCATTTTCCTTACTGAAAGCATATAAAAGTAATTTATTATAAAAATAAATATCAATTCTTTTCCTTGTAGCGGGCAAAAAAACCCCATGACGTTGGTTGCCTGTAAGAACCGCAAGAACTTAGCAATTATTCAGCTTTAAAATACAAGGTGTAAACAGACCCTTCACAAAGCCGTCAACTACACATTCTGTACATTAAACTAAATACCTCTATGCAAATATTTCTGGGGAATGTCTTTTTTTTGGCATAAATAATCACGTTTTACGGTAGGACTCGATATAACGCACTAAAACATTGTACTGATGGATGTATTGAATAGTATGTGGTCGTGAAGGTATTAAAAATAAAATTGTAACATTAAAAACTTATATTTAAAAAAAAAAACTCAGGAAATTTTGGAATTTTGACCCCTTAATATCTCCATAACTAGAAGGTTTCCAGGTATGGTCTAGAACAAAAAAAATCGGTTGTCTGTAAAGTTGGTTTACTGACGATAGTTGAATGTGAAAACGTCATAAGAAAATACTGATGGAATGGTTGCATTTTTTAAAAGAAAATTTTAATTTTATTTGTTTGATAGATATTTTGTATGGAGATAGAGAAGGAGGTAAATGGAAATCACAATTAAATTGATCAAGTTACATTTATTTGTATGCATAAATACAATTATGTCAATTTTTTTATTTTTTTTAACAATGTACATAGTTTTTACAAGTATGAATGTGCGTTGAGCAATTGTTTTATGGAACGCCTGAGAGCGAGGTAACGCCGCATACGTCATGATTTTTCGTGCGTGCAGCCGGCTCCATCGAATTATAAGACGTTGTCATGTCAAAAACGATTGCAATGACAGTGAGGACAAGTCTTTGGCGACACATTGTATTTAAATAAAAGAACTCAGTATTCACAAAAAAAAATTAAGATATCTTACAAACACAATTTATTGCTTTACCCAAACAAAGTGTCTTATCAATTGCTTTATTTCAGTGAACATGGAAAACTTCCAAGAAATTGTAGAAAATAAATAAATATAACACTATGCATCACTTGTATGTGGGTAGATTAAATAATAAGCTGATCTTTTTCTCTAGTATTGGTTCAAAATACCCTGCTATGGTAAAAATATTTGAAAGTTACCAAGGTGGTAGCAATAGTTCAATTGCCCAAGAGGTGCTGGACATACATTTAATTGAAGGGCCCTCTTTATTTTGTTTAAAAAAAAACAAGGAATTTCTCCTGTATTGTGGTCATTATAACAAGTTCAAACTTAAAACCAGGTTTGTACAAGCTAATAATGCTTATACAGCACTAGTATGTTTCTCCTACATAATTATTTATTTCAATTTATTTTAATTTTGCTAATCATACTTTATTAATTTTATGTTACTAATATTATAAAAGCGAAAGTTTGTGAGAATTCATGGATGTTTGTTACTCTTTCACACAGTAGTTTATAACCTGGATTAACACATAGGATACGTTTTATCCCGGTAGTATGATCCTGTGGGACAATTATCGGACACCACGCGGGCGATGCCAGGGGCATAAGCTAGTTATAACATAAATTCAGTCCAACGACATTTTTACATTTACATACACTAGCTGTGCCCCGCGGTTTCACCCGCCGCTTCTGACTTGTTTTATTTTTGCTCGGCTTCTATAGATCGTAGCTTGATGCTGTATAGCCTATAGCCTTCCTTGATAAATGGACTATCCAACACTAAAAGAATATTTCAATTCGAACCAGTAGTTCCTGAGATTAGCGCGTTCATCCAAACAAACAAACTCTTCTGCTTGTTCTAGACTTAAAAACCAAAGACTATGTGACATCAAGTAACCCACACTGTGCTTGCTTATGACCCACTCCCTCTTACAGGAATAAGCTGTGTCTCAGGCTCCCAGCATCATCATCTTCCTGCTCTTGTCTGATGTTATTTGGGGTACCATTCTCCCATTCTCCCCTGTCAATCATCACGTTATCATCATCATCATCATCATCATTTCAGCCGAAAGACGTCCACTGCTGGACATAGGCCTCCCCTAAGTGTCGCCACATTGACCGGTCCCGTGCGTCTCGCATCCAGCGGATCCCTGCTACCTTTACCAGGTCATCGGTCCACCTAGTGGGAGGCCTTCCAACGCAGCGTCTTCCGGTTCGCGGTCGCCACTCCAGAACTTTTCGGCCCCATCGGCCATCCGTTCTGCGAGCAATGTGCCCTGCCCACTGCCACTTAAGTTTGGCTATTCTTCGGGCTACGTCGGTAACCTTGGTTATCATTTACTCCTTTTTCCTTCATATCATTCGTCTCCCTCTCCATCCATCATCATTTATATTCATCACTCTTTTGGTCACATCTGTTCCTGTTCCATCACGTCTGTTCCTGTTCCATCACGTCTGTTCCTGTTCCATCACGTCTGTTCCTGTTCCATCACGTCTGTTCCTGTTCCATCACGTCTGTTCCTGTTCCATCACGTCACTCCGTCTGTGTTCCAGCAGTGGCAACCTTATATCCTGAACAATTAATTGATGTTGCGTTGCAGCAATGTAAGATTAGATTACAAGCATCAAATATGTTGTGCTTTTATTAACGCAGATAAGGCACTAAGCCTAGCCAACTAACAGAATGTGTGTGACACATAATTAAAATATTTTGTTGGATCTTTCCAATAGCCATTGTGTTCGATTCTTTCACCAGCCTATTCACTTTGTCTTGATACTCGTTTTTATTGAAAAGTAACGACCTGTCCTATGCATTGCGTGATCGCAATGAACTGAATGAATGTCAAAACATCGAGAGTTTTGTGCTAAACGAAGTACATGACGTATTCGTTGGGCGGGTACTGGTCTGTAACTGTAAGAGAGTTTGCCGAGGTGTTTCTTATTTTGGGCTATTAATGAGTTCGAATTCACATTTACCAGTAAACCGTATATAATAACATTAAAAAAACACAGCTTGATTAACAAAAACAGGAATAAAAAATAAAACTATGGAATTATGACGAGCGTATCGCGAAAAAATCTCTAAATAATGGTAAAAATCGCATCGAAATCAGTTGCCTAATTTAGAAGAACTACGCACTCACACATACAGACATGAAAAGTGAGTTTACAGATTGTATTTTTATTGATATTGAATAAACCACCTGCTTTGAACACAGAAAAAAAAATAAGCTTAGATCAGAAAATTGTTGTGTATTTTACCTTTAGCTCATCCTAGTTGCCTAGTGTTAATAAATATCTGTTAGATGATATACATAAAATACACTCGGCGTCACAAAAATCGCACCTCTTTAAGAATTCCCTTCAAAGTCATTTTAACCCTATTAATCAATGGTAGACATATGACTGTAAGGTATCATTGGAAAGGCAATTCATTTAAATTTCAGAATAAATCAATGGATTTGGTTTTTTGTTTACCAGGGAATAAAAAAAAGCAAGCAAATGCAAATGATTAAAAAGTTAAATTTTATTTTATCAGCAAAAATTACAAAGAAGTCCTTAAAAACAACTTAAAACCTAGTGTTACCCCCTCTAGCCCTGATGACTGCTTCCATGCGTCCTCTCATGGACCGAATTAATGTGACAACAGTCTCTTGAGGAATGTTGTCCCATACTGCAACGACGGCATCTTGGAGGTCTTGGAGAGTGGTAGGGGCAGGATCACGTGCCCGTACTCGCCGTTTCAGTTCATCCCAAAGATGCTCAATAGGGTTCAGGTCTGGACTTCGCGCCGGCCAGCGCATAACAGGGATTCCAACTTCTTGCAGGTAGTCTCTTACAATTAAAGCGGTGTGACAGCGGGCGTTATCGTGCATTAACGTGAACCCACTGCCAACAAAACCAGCATAAGGGACAACCAGCTCCTCTAAGATCTCTGTTATGTACCGAGCAGCAGTCAGCGACCCTTGCCCGCGAGCACTTCCAGCCCGAGAAACGCACACAAGGTTCGTTTTACCCTCGATTGACATGCCGCCCCAGAACATGCACGAGCCACCCCCGTATTCCACTGTCTCTTGAATACAGGCTTGCGCGAATCGTTCCCCTTGCCTCCTATACACTCTTCGACGCCTGTCGTTGCAGAAAAGACACACCCTCGTCTCATCCGAGAAGAGCACAGCCCTCCATTGGTCTATTGTCCAATCCACATGGTCACGGGCAAATTGCAACCGGTCTCTCCTATGCTGTGCAGTTAATTTTGGCCCTGTAGCAGCCCTATGAGCTGCAATTTTCTTCTCCCGCATTCTTCTTCTAATCGTGGAGACGCTTACAGAAGTTCTGCGAGCTGATCGCAGTTGTTGTTGCAGCTCAACAGCATTGGAGAACCGATTACGTAAAGACGTCGAAACAATGAAGCGATCGTCTCTTTCGGATGTGCACCGTTGTCTTCCAGATCCACGTCTTCGGATATAGCCACCAGTCTCTTGGAAGCGTTGGAACACTCGTCGAACGGCAAAACGACTCAAGTTCAGTTGCCGAGCAACATCACATTGCCGCATCCCTGATTGCAGTAGTGCAATGACTTGAGCGGCTTCATCTGCAGTGGTATCCATCTTCTGGGGTATTTTTCTTGCTGTAGCTGTTCATGTGTGTTCACTTTAAAGGTTGAATAGCGAATGACTCACATTTAACCCGGGTCGCCCGTTTTATACCCTTGTAGGGAGGTGCAATTAGTGGCCGTTGTAATGCGTATTTTGACAACATTTTTTTTAACGTTACGTGCTAATGAGATCTGTTGTGTTTAGGAATTCTAACTGTTGTTAATTTAAAGGTCGTTAAACATACTTTCAATTGATACCAATATTAATAAGGTTTAATGTATTCGTTACTGGCGGGACATGTTTTAAACTTATTTTCGAAGAGGTGCGATTTTTGTGACGCCGAGTGTATATCATTATTTTAAATAAAACATTAACACCTTATATCAGCTGCAAGCAAATGAATTTCTTCTTTAAAACTATCCACACAGAACTTACATTTGAATAGCTATTGAAATCTAAATATTTCTTGAGAAAAACATTGGCTATTCAATGCTCTTTGTGGCTATAAAACAAATTTACAATTCAGGAAAAGAGGCCGAATCTACTCGAGAGAAAGATTTCTAAACCCATCAACCCAACTACATTCACACTATACCATAATATAATCACATTATAACGCCCCCACCACTGGGACACAGGCATCAGCTCTTTGAGAGGGTCGTAATCTATCACGCGGGGCCACTGCAGGTGGACGTCACATATCTTCGAATATTTGGTTCTAGGATTTTCTCACGATATAGTCATACACCGTTTTAAGAGTTTTTTTTGTAAAAACACTGCTCCACAATGGATCTCCTGTATCATGGGTGCGTTTACAAACATTTAAACTCACATACACAAATAGGCAGACCCGGAACAACTACCTGTAGATCATACAAATATTTGTTCCGTGCGGGGATCGAACCCTCGACACGCAGCGCAGCAGCCAGTCACTCAGCCACTGCGCCAACCGTGTGCATAAATGATTACAGAAAGTAATGTTTAATGCTTGGGTTTGATCCCACGAGCTACAGGTCGTAAGTCGAGGCCGGTACCACTGAGCCACCTCGAGTCTCTCGCACTACTAAACTGCTAGCTATTGGCCTATTGTGATAAATTGAAGATCTATTAAGTAGTTAAAGAATGTTTCGTCTGTTACAGGAAGTGAGCCTGGACCCAGAGGTGAATGGAGCCCGCGAAGGTCTAGAGAAGGTCAGCATTAGTGATGCAATACCCTCTATCACCACTTCACTGAGCAGCCCTATCATGGAAGAGGTAAAAATTAAAAACTTTCAAAAACAAAAAATCTAAATATTTTATTTCACATAAGCCTCGATGGGCACTTATAAAACGTCGACAAAAAGGTGCACGGTTCAGGTTGGTCGTTTCCTATGGAGAAGAACCAACAAGAAACTCCATGGTTACTCTTTTCAAATCATTTGGTGTTTCATTACAGTAATTATTTTCTTGTAATAATTTGATTTTCGTTTGGGAGGTTTTTACCAAAATCGCCAGACGCTTGGCAGGCGGGTTGGCGATCACAGTACGGTTATTACAAGAACACAGAGAACATTGCGTTGGAAGGTCTCCCACTTGGTGAACCGATGACGATGACCTGGTGAAGGTTGCGGGGATCCGCTGGATGCGAGACGGACGGGACTGGGCAATGTGGCGACGCTTGGGGGTGGCCTATGTCCAGCACTGAACGTCTTTCGGCTGAAATGATGATGATGAATAATTTGATGTTTACAGGTTAAAATAAAAATAGAACTTGGTCCAATCTTGGTCAATATTGATCAGTAAAATAAGATTGTAGCAAGTTAATTCGTTTAAAGACGGTAATACGACGGACGACGGTAATTATTTTTGCGCAATCGAAGGACCAATGAATAGACTCGGTTGGACTTTATAATGAAACTAGTGGACTGTATTTTATAGGTGTAATACCACAATTAACATAAATCAAGATGTGAAGACCGTACAATGAAATGCCCGTAGTGGCCGGCGTCAGTGAGCTCAGTGTGTGTAGTAGGGCGCGCTGCGGCGCTCGCGCAGCCGGGTTCGGTACCCCGAGCCCCGCGCCCTCCCCGCGGTTATCCACGCATATGTGAGGCGCCGACAGATATTAATGATACGGCCGTGAGCGTATGACTTCAACATAATGGCAAAGGTTTTGAATGGACTAGCAATTGAGTCGAGATTTCTAATCCCATCCGAATAACTACATGTAACCAGTATTAATACAGGGTGTAAGGTAAAGTGGCGCGAAAACGGTTACCACGTATTCAGTACATCATTATGAGCCCCCCCCCCACTTAGAAATTTTTCATCAGTTATTAAAAAAGAATCAGCTGTTTCCTACAAAAGTGCAATACCTACACGGTGAAAATGTATGGAACAGGTCCCTTCCACCCTGTGTACATAAAGGAATTAATTAATTTTTTTATTTTTTTAAATTAATTAATTAATTTAAAAAAAATTGCTTTTCCATACATTTTGACCGTGTAATTGCACTTTTGTAGGATACAGCTGATTTTTTTTTTGGTAACCTATGAAAACGGTGGTGAGATGATTTAGACGTGCATCACGAAGGCTGGTTCGAGGTGGCGCAGGAGAAGAGTACCTGGAAGGATATTGGGGAGGCCTTTGCCCAGCAGTGGGACATACAAGGCCTATTAAAAAAAAAACGAAAAATTTATATATGGCGGCTCAGAATGATGTACTGAATACGTGGTAACCGTTTTCGCGCCGGTGGATCCAACCCCGTATTTTCAATTAACAATAATACCTACTAGCAAACAACTAGCTCTAATGACGAAGTAATCCTAACAAAAGTACCATAATTAACTGCTCACTATGGCTTCAATCGTGTTGAATAAATCGGTAAGCCTCGCCGATGCCTGCGCACGTACAAGGTCGGCGATCGAAGTAATCGGCTAATAAATAGCTGATTTTAAATCCGCGACCAGACACGAGATCACCCGACGGAGAAACGAGCCATGCGCGACCGATAGATTGTCTAGTAATAGCCTAGCGAAATAGGTTGCATAGATGATTAATTTGTCAGTGATTATGAAAAATATGTAATATCTCGCTTGTATTTCTTGAAGGGATGTGTAGAAGTGTTCAGAACACATTTCGTTAGTTAAGAGCGGCCAACCCGTTATACTTTTCATACAAACGCTCTTACGTGATTATGCCGTGGTAACACATCTATCTTTGATTCTTTTTTACTGATAGGTATCTTGTGCACTATATCTAGGTTTCTATCAAAGCAAAAAGTAAAAATTTGGAGAAATAAATTCAGTATAAGCCTCTAAAAATCTGCTATTTTGCACATATTTACCTAAACTTTGGCCGTTCATATTGTACTCATAAATTGTAAAAGTAAAGAAAACATTGTGATAGAAACCTTGCAAATGTAATGGAGATTTTAAATGACAAATAACAATTTCACAAACTTGTAAGCCTTATTCAAAAACACGTATCTCCTGGAACAAGTTTATGAAATTTTCGAACACTATTTTTCGTTCAATGTTGTCGCATTAGGCGGTATGAGGTGCGCGAGAGACGATTCGTGCTGGGTCGGAGCTTTCTGAGACGGGGGAGTTGAAAAAACATCGCCGCTGTGGCTCTGGATGAAACAACAAGCTTTTCGACCATTCTCGCGATGACGATAGACGGACTGGGAAGGGCCCTCTTAAATAAGAATGACTTTATTGAGAGGTGACGTTTAATATAAGAGGTTGAGAAATATTATACGTGTTATGTCTAGAACATTTTCTATTTCTTATGGCTATTTTTATTTATTTAGTGATAAAGATTTATTAATTCTTTTGAATATACAGCAGTGGCGAAGGTTCCATAGAACTCGGTTCCTACCGGCTTCCCTTTGAAAAATGGCACAGTCAGTATTCTATAGACAAATAATATAATCACATTAGAGATATGTACTCCAGCTTACCTCTTACAAAAATTGGCCCTTCGCTACTGGTATACAGTAATGTAATTTCAAAGACTTCTTGAACTAGGCTGTGCCTGTACCACAGGAAACTTGTGTAAAATAAGTTTTTGCATTAAGTAACAATTTAAATGGTTGTTATGTATTTTTATGCAATAGAGGCGCCTTTTAGAGCATGAACCGGACACAAATCCAGTCTTTGAACTGCTTCAGATCCTAGGAACGAACCTACAGCCCCATACTCAGCTGTCGCGCTTGTGCGGCCACTAGATGTTTTAGGCCTTACATCCTAACACTGATTCTAACTAGCACAATAAAAAAAAAAACAATTTAATGAAAATAAAGGTCATATTAATGTCTAAACTTCAACTAACATCATCATTTAATCCCATTAAGTTTTATGAAACACAATTAACTTTTAGTGCTACAGTACGACTTTGTCTATTTACTACGGGCTCTTGATAAAAGACAAATATTGTAATAACAGCCAAACAGATCGATCTTCATGGTTAAGCACTTGCCGAGGTCGGGTCTGTGGATGGGTGATCATCCATCGCATAGCAAGTTCTCTCCGCGCTTCGGAAAGCACGTTTAGGTCTTGGGCTGTTATTTGGTATATCTTGGATAGTCGTGACGAGTAGTAAGAAGCCCGCTAGTCTATTACCCAGTACTAACTGGGTTGTGGAGGTCAGATAGGCAGTCGTTCCATGAAAAATACTGGTATTCAACTGCATCCGGTTAGACTGGAAGCCGACCCTAACATAGCTGTGACTAGGCTAGGCAAATGATTATGATCCGAAATAGACATGCTATTCTATACAAACGTGTCCTATTTATGTCACTTTTGAACACTTTCGTGCAAATAGCATTGCGTGCAGCGGGCGATGAAGGCTGCAGTCTAGTTCCTAGTATCTAGGCAGTGATCAAACCTGACATATATGTAGGTCATATAAGGGTCAGGGGATGGAGCTCGTGGCTAAATAATAACAGCCGCACGGGTTAATCTTTAGGTTAAGCCGTGCTTGCCTAAGTTGGTCTGTGGATGGATGACCCCCCAATACATACCGAGTTTCGCCTGTCATCTGTAGAACTTCGACAGTCGTTACAGGTCAGTGGCCCAAAAAGTCTGACAACCAGTGGTCGCGACGATAGGCCGTGGTGGAGCAAAATTAAACGTGCGGGGCGGGGGCCCGCGCTCGGCCGTCGGCCGGCAGATTCCCCGCTGTACCCGCACCCCACGTTCACTGCCGCTTGCGTGCGGCTATGTTGAGAGCAGCGGTCTCAACAACCAGTCTTACCAAAGGGTATCGTATTACCCAGTACTAACTGGGTTGTGGAGGTCAGATAGGCAGTCGCTCCATGTAAAATACTGGTACTCAGCTGCAGCCGGTTAGACTGGAAGACGACCCTAGTTGGGAAAAGGCTGGGCAGATGATGATGATAAGGTTCAGGGCTCTCCAACTAGACTCGGGGTCGTATGGTCTCGTAAAGGATGAGATTTTTTGTTAACACTTTATGGGCACGTGATGCGGAGGAATAAGAAAAATGTCGTGAGGAAAGTTTTGAGTATGAATGTGGATAAATAATAATTAAATATAAGAGTAGAGGAATACCAAAGAATCGCTGGATGGACAGTGTGGAAGATGATGATGGCTAGAATGGAGTTGACTGCAGAGATAACAAGTAATAGAGAAATATGGTAGAAAAAGACATGCATAAGGGCAGGATTATAATACACTTGTGTGAACTTGTTCAAATAATATGACCCGTAAGTAAGAGTTCTAGAGGATACTTAGCCGACCCCTACGTCGATAAAGATTAAAATATAATCCACTAGCTTTTCCCCGCGGCTTCGCCCGCGTATTTGTCGAAAAATATCTGACATAGTTACTTACCTTCATCCCCCTTTTTAACCCTTCGGGGGTAGAATTATCAAAAACGCTGATACACGTATAAATTAATTTTCAATCGTCGGCTTAAACACAAAATTTGAAGATCCAAACTTCAAAACTGACGGACTTAAATCATAAATCATAAATCATATTAATTTCTGCAATTAGGTATACCAAACTCTTTTACATGTCATGTTTTGTTTTAAAGCTAGATGGGGTACTTTCATATAAACTTCCATCCCCTATTTTACCCCCTTAGGGGTGGAATTCCCAAAAATCCTTTCTTAGTGTATACTTGCTCTACACAAAAAACACACACTCCAAGTTTCATGTCTCTAGGACCAGCGGTTTGGGCTGCGTATATCAGTCAGTAACTTTACTATTTTATACATAATATAGATTTTGCCAGCGGCTTCGCTCGCGTGAAAGTCGAAAAATACCCGACGGGAACGGACTACCGACCAGCGGTTTGGGCTGTGTGTTGATATATCACCCAGCCAGTCAGTCAGTTTATAAATATAGAAGATATACAAAGCCAGACCCAAACTGACGTCATCAAAAGATAACACTCGCCTAGCACGAACACTATGACACACAAAATAACTTTATTATTCCACAGATAGCTACAGAACGCGCGAACAACATCATTATCACAATAACGGAACCGCAGAAGATAGGCGAAGGAATGAGCTCGTACGTCGCGTACCGAGTCCTCACGAAGACCAACATGCCTATCTTCAGCAAGCATGACTTTGCAGTACTAAGGAGGTTTAGCGACTTTCTGGGACTACATGAGAAGCTGACCGAGAAGTATCTGCGATCGGGGAGGATAATACCGCCGGCGCCTGAGAAGAGTATAGTCGGTGGGTTGATGACGATTTATTAAAGTTAATTTTCGTACGAACACTTTTTTTGTTATCTGTAGTCATTTGGCTGTAGTAGGAGTGTGTTATCAGTTGTCAGCCCGAGAGATGGGCGAACGAAATTGTTTCTACCGCTGGTAAAACCTGGATGAGGTCCATCGTTGCCACTAGCACCATTCACAGTTCCATGATGAAACTACTAATGGTTTTTAATCAGTAGTTCCATTTTAAAAGAATCTGAAAATAATGGAACTAATGTTGAATTTTGTTCCACATTATTATTTTGCACGGAAATTTGGCACAAGCAGAAAGTGGTCTTTGTCCAATATTGCAAATAAAATATACATCCCGTTTGGTAGTTTTTCATGCTGAACTAGAAATAGCCCGCCACACTATTCCCAAACCACTGCAACTCCTGAAAGCCAGAATCAACAGTGGCGACCACCAGAAAAGCGCCGAGATAGTGAAGCTTGACGAAGTCCCAGATAAACAATTTAACTGTCTTGGATCCCGCAACGAAATTAATCAGAAAAGAATAGCGGAGGAGTAGGTTGAAAAAAGATTACAGACATACATATGTTTCAGCTTATGCTGGATTAACGCTGTCTCTTGCAGTAAGCAGTCAAAATTGGTATCGACGCATGGTGTAATTCCAGTAATTTCGTTTTCTCAGGCACCACAAAACTAAAGATGACATCCACACCATCAACGGAAAGCGCAAACGGCAGCGTTGCAGCTGGAAGCGTTCAGTCACAGTTCGTAGAGAGGCGTCGTGCAGCGCTCGAGCGCTTCCTGAACCGAGTGGCACAGCACCCCGTGTTGTGCATCGATCCTGACTTCAGGGAGTTTCTTGAGTCAGGTAAGTCACTCTTGAACTACAATTAGATATCGCCCTAATCATAATTCATACATATAGGTACTGCAAGTAATGACGCCGGTGCAATGTAAAAAGCATTGTCATCTATTATTTTTTGTGGTAAGGTAGAACTGATGATAAGTGAGCAAACCAGTTATAATTTGGCCTTGTCGGTTGGGAGGAAATCTGCCATGGAACATTAACGGTGACCAAAAAAGAATTTGTGTGACGCTCTAATTAAATTCGGGGTTGACAAGGTAAAATCGACTCCTCCTATTGTTGAAGTCGGTTAAATTGTAGCCTATGCTACCCGGGCCATAATAATGAATCGATGACACCTTATTCATCAAAATCGGATGAATAGTTTAGGCGCTATGGAGGAACATACGTAAATACAAACATACATACATACATAGAAGGCTAAAATCGTAACCCTTCCTTTTGGCTTCGCCGTAGTCAGGTAAAAAAACAGCTGTTCAGTACATCGTGGCTTCATAGTTAGTCCCTCAGTAAAGGTTGTAAGCGGTGACAACCTAGTGGTGTGATCGTCGGGCTACCAAGTCATAGGTCACGAGTTCGTACCCAAGGTACGCACCTCTAATTTTTTGGAAACTTGTGCGTATTGTGTAATATTACACTTGCTTTGGTGAAGGAAAACATCGTGAGGAAACCAAAGATGCCTGAGAGATATTTCTCCAAGGCATGTAAAGCCAAGTCACAGGTCCATGGGCGGCATAAAAAACTCTGACACCAGGTTAGGCACGAACCATACGAAAAAAAAAAAAATGTTTATAATGATGAACAATCAATCATAAGTATCAATCTCTAATTCCAACTACTTTATGGGTTTATAACCACTAGCTGACGCATGATTCTTTTCTCTACAGACACAGAGCTGCCAAAAGCGACGAGTACGTCAGCGTTGAGCGGCGCGGGAGTGCTGCGTCTGTTCAACAAGGTCGGCGAGACCGTCAATAAGATCACGTACAGAATGGATGAGTCTGACCCGGTAATGTACCTGTTTATTTGTTTTAAGTTGTTGTTCTTTGTTTTGAATGATTCCATGAATATAATATGAACGTTAATTTTTGTTTCTTGTGAGTGGTTAAGAATCTCGTTCAGTCCACTAATATGTTTACACTTAGCAAAATTCAAAAGCTATTTTCTTGTGATTTAATAAATACAACTTAAAGATAAGACCTATTTCATAATACATAGTATAAGTTCTATAATAGTATATTAAAAAATAACAAAATTTGATCGATTTCCCCTTTTTTGCATGTTTTTATTATTATTTTAAGTTTGTAAATAACTATGCCTATATTCATTCAAATTAAAATTACAATTTACACACAGGAGAAAACAACTTTTCAAAGTGGATGTCAATATTCATTCAAATTAAAATTACAATCTACACACAGGAAAAAACCACTTTTAAAAGTGGATCATTGTACAAATCTTAATGATTGTGAATATACATGAATTTCAATCCTACATGAGAAGGTAATCATCATCGTCTTAGCCTTTGCCGCACTATGTTGGAGTCAGCTTCCAGTCCAACTGGTTGCAGTTGAATACCAGAACTTAACCTGAAGCGAATGACTTTTCGATCTCTACAACTCATAATACTCACCTACACATGTATTTATAAACGAAACGATTTCAACATTCCATTGCAGAATGAGTTGTTTTTCCTTTGTTCAATGTGCAACATGTCTTCTCCTCCCCAGTGGTTCGAAGAGCGTTCAACCCGCATAGAAGCCCTAGAAGCGTGTCTCCGGCGCATGTTCGGCGCGTGCGAGGCGCTGGCGGGCGAGCGGCGCGAGCTGAGCCTGCGCACGCACGACGCGGCGCGCGCATGCGCCGCGCTGTCGGGCGCGGACCCGCACGCGCCGCTGTCGCGCGCGCTCTCGCACACGGCTGATTTACATGAGAAGGTAAGATAACATAATCAGCCTATAACGCTTCCCCTGTAAGGACACAGACCTCGAAAGATAGTGGGACAATAAAATTAGTAATTCACCACGTACCCCCAATGCGGTATAATACAACATTATGCTTCGCTTCACACGGTGCATGATACTACAATCTACGTTACGGCTCCAGCTTTTTATACCATACCATTCCAATGTTACCCCACCACGCGAGCTGTCGCGTCGCCACAACCTCAAATGGCACTACCCCACATGCCGTGGTTTCTCACAAGCGTAGCACGATTCACGCACTAATTAGGTGTGGGTTTATCGCTCCGTTGAAAGTCACCTTTAGAGCTCAACGTTCTTTCTCGCCGATCCTAGAGTCATGTTAACTGCAAGTAAGTTTACCATTTTACCTGTAATGGAACAAGCCAGACAGTTTCATATCACTCCGGATGATCTAGTAATGAAAATATTTCCTCCTTTCATTCGTAAAGTCCGGAGGAAGACTAGACGAGAGCCAAAAACTACTGTTGTGTTATTGGGATAAAAGTGAACGAGTAGGTATAAAAAATTTTTCTTTGGGAAAGTTTTTTGTTATCTGGTAATTAGTGACCGATACTTAAACACACTCATGTGTGTTTAAGTATCGGTCACTAATTACCAGTCACCCTATATAATCTTACTACTATTATAAATGCGAAAGTTTGCGATGGGTGGATGTTTGTTACTCAATCACGCCAAAACTAATGAACGGATTTGGATGAAATTTGGAACACAAATAGGTTGTAACCTGGATTAACACACAGGATACTTTTTATCCCGGTAGTGTGATCCCGTGGGACAATTATCGAACGTCACGCGGGCGACGCCGCGCGCATAGTCTAGTAATAATATAAGCATAAGTATGTGCTTATTCCATTCATCCGCAAACATATCACATTCAGGGTTGGCAGTCAGAAAGGACGATATATCTAAACAAATCTGAAAGGTTAATAATCACACCTTTCTTGCAAAATTACGAATCAGAGCCCACAGAGCACCGCCCAGATGACGTCAAAATTGTATTACCTCAAGTTGTTCCTGCAATTGTATTACATTCACGAAATTAACATAAGCTGTTAAACATTATTTCACAGATAGAACATTTAAGATTGGAGCAGTCGAACACAGACTTCTACGTGCTGGCAGAGCATGTTAAAGACTACCTCGGGCTCATCGGCGCCATCAAGGACGTGTTCCATGAGAGAGTCAAGGTTTGTAATTATAATATTTATTATGCAAAATAATAAATGCATTAAATAGTGTGATAAATTAAAACAATACCGGCTAAGTGACAAATATGTTTATTTATCACAAAACATTTACAACGTAATCACTGATCACTAAGATATCGCGTATGTGTTATTAACTTCGATTCGCTTCATGGTATAGCCACAATCAGACTGACTGCTCTCGAAAACACGACGGCTATTTATATGTCGACTGATCCTTCGAGAAAGTTCCACAACTGGAACCTTCACAGCTCCGTAGTAGAACATTCTAGACTCGAACGTACTCTAGAATGTTCTCGTGAAGCAGCCGACGTAACAATAATAATAACTTTGTTTGTAATAAGCTAAAAGCCTCGTGCCTTCCTAAATACTCCATTTGAGATAGAAAAAAAGGAGTGTCTTATAGTGGCGAAGATTCCATACAACTCGATTCCTACCGGCTTCCCTTTGAAAACTGGCACAGTCAGTATTCTATAGACAAATAATAAAATCACATTAAAGATATCTACTCCGGCTTAACTCTTACAAAAATTGACCCTTCGCTACTGGTATCTAAGGAGGCACCTTGTATCTTACTAAACTGTCGACAACTTTGGACTTTAACGTGTCAATAAACTCGTTATATCTCAATTGATGTACATAGCTATCTTCATTACTTATGAAGGCTAGACTGGACTGCCTCGTTGGCCTAGTGGTAGCAATTGCGACTGTTGAGCATGAGGTCCTGTGTTCATTTCCTGGGTCGGGTAAATTGTTATTGCGTTTTTCCATCTGGAATTTCTTAGTAGCAGCCACGGAGGATTTGTGCCCGGTTGAAGGCAAAAGGCACGCCCCCTATTACATGGGACTTAAACAAAACTGGCGAAATGTGAATGTACTATTAGGTACACCCCTCTACCTTCGGGGATTACAGGCGCGATGTTAACGCTATGTTTATTAATTATGAAATTGACGCTGATGCATCAATTTTGCCGTCGTCATTTGCATATATGCTATTATGATAATTGAATCCTTGTCATGAATGCTCATTGTTTAAATTTTTCAGGCCGACAGTTCATATAAAAACATTTTCTTGATTGAGTATATTATTGAATTGTCTGTGTTAATTGATATGTGGGCTAGCTAGAATAATATAATATAACTGTGTTATCAGGTGTTCCAAAACTGGCAGCACGCTCAGATGCAGCTGACAAAGCGGAGAGAGAACAAAGCGAAGGCCGAGCTCGCTAACCGGCCCGAGAAGATCGAACAAGCTGCCAATGAAATTATTGAGGTATGTGTTATCCGTGATCGCCAAACCTACATCATTTTATAAAAGCTGTAACTTATTCTGTGGATGTACCTTTGGCAGATATCAAATAACAAAGGTGTGCTAACGTCATACTATGAAGCTTGATTTTTTATACTGCATAAGCCATAAGGGCTTGTATAGTGTATTCATCTCCTCCACTGCCAGACACTTTGTGTGGTGGACCGCCAGACACCTTTAAACTCGTCATTTCTTTCGACGGAAAATCATATTGCCGACGCATTTTTATTCCAATTCAGAGTTTTAGGCTTCTGTGATAAAATAAGCTGGGTGATTTTATTCAAACAAAATAAACAGTTACGCCACTCAGAAGTCAAATCGAATTCCTAAAAATGTTGATATAATTGGGGCTACGTACGGCATAGCCGTAATCTCGTAATCTACATTATCGTGTCATTCAGCTTCTGAGTTAGTTCAAGCCTACTGTGTTTGCGTATCGTGCGAGCATATAGAAGTAAAGCATTGCTAAATTCAAAGCCGTGACGTTTTGAGCACTCTTGCAAACTTGTTTTTGTCACTGTTTAGTCGTTGGTTCCCGCCTCAATATTTTCGACTCGGAACGATGTGTTGTATTGTTAAATGTGGAGAAATGAGAGCTGATTTTGTCCAGACTCGATTTAAAGGTAACGATTGTACCTTACTCACAGTGGGAGGCGAAAGTAGAACGCGGTCAACAAGAGTTCGACACAATATCGCGCGTCATAAAGAAGGAGTTAGAACGGTGGGACGAATTGCGCCTCAACGAGCTACGCGCCGCACTGCTGCGCTATCTAGACGAGCACATGAAGCATCAGGCACAGGTATCGTGACTTTTATATAAATCTAGCTGTTGCCCGCGACTTTCGGCCCCGTAAAATTATTATAATATAATATTACTCCATATTTGAATCGGTTTTTGTTAACAATTTCAAGAGTGTTAAAATTTTTGCACAGAGCCTTATTTATTTTTCTAAAGTAAAAGTAGCCTAAGTAAAGTAGTAGTAGTAAGTCCTCATAATATCAGCTGCCAGTAAAGGTCCCGTCAAAATCGGTCCAGCCATTTTGGAGATTAGCCTGGACAAACAGACAGACAGACAGACAAATATTTTTTGTTATAAGTATATACTTTCATAATTATGCTTTCAGTAAAACGCTGTTGTATTATTTACTACCTCGTTGGTCTAGTGGTCGCAAGCGCGACTGCTAAGCATGAGGTCCTGGGTTCGATTCCCAGGTCCGGTAAAGTGTTATTGGGTTATTCCATCAGGAATTTCTCAGTAGCAGCCACGGATCCTGGATTTGTGCCCGGTTGGGCGGTTGATGGGAATAGGCTCGCCCCCTATTATATAGGACTTAAACATAACTGGCGAAATGTGGATGTACTATTAGGTACACTTCTGCGTAACCCTTCTGGGATTACAGGCGTGATGTTATGTATGTTATTTCCAGGCCATCCGCTACTGGGACGCGTTCCTGCCAGAAGCTCGAGCCATCAAATGAGTGGCGGAGTGACGGCGACCGCGCGCGCCTCACACCTAACGCGTCGACCATCGCTTAACGTTAGTAAACGAATTTCATACTACCTTCCATACAGAGAGTTCAGCCCCATATACGTTGCAATCAAAAGTTGTGCAACATGTTTTTGTGTTTTTAGAAACACTAACACAATTGTATATTTTGTTGCGAACATGTTTCATGCAAGATAAAACATGTTGCCGAAACATTGTTTGGAAACTTTTGTTTTTCATAAATTTTCAGGTACTGTTTTGAATAAAGAAAGCCTGAGGGAGATAAATAGAGTGTTTATAAGTGTTTATACGTCAAAAAATTTTGTTTGTATATTTTTGGTAAATATTAGGCCTTACGATGTGGTGTTTAATGGAAGGGTAGTCGCACATACGCCTTTGAAACAAGGCAAGTAGAAATTAAGAAAGGAATTTGTCATAGGCACTCTGTTTATTTCTTAAAAATCTTGTATGTTACTTCCAGAGTGTAGAAAGTATGTCTTGTTTATATAGCAGCTTTGCAATAATTAAATAAATACCCTTTTAGTTTCATTTGTATTCTCGATTTATGGTGGCAGTTGTATCGAAATTTGCTCAGTGATTTTCGAGTTCAAACGCACAGACAGACACCGTCTGCTTATTGCGATGAGTATAGTCAAAGTTTATTTATAAAGATAATGTTATTTTTTTCTCAATAATTTTCAAAATCTGTGTAAAATTAATGACCCATGTCAATAAACTAGCTAAAATTAATTCTGACCATCACAAGGGTTTCTAGAGCTTTGGGGATTTTTAATACTTTTCCTTTTTTTATAATTTTATAGATAACATAATACTATAAATATTTACTTATGTATAGATTATATTAAAATCTAAAAATGTAATTGATTTTAGGTTTAAATTGTATTTTATAACGTGTTATAATTTGACATGAATCGTTTTCATAAATAACTTTGAATTCGAGATTGTAAATGAACCTAAATCTAGTGTAAATCGTAAATAGTGTCATCTGGTAGATAGCTATGTAATTTCTGAATAAAGTAAGCGGAATTTTAATGCCAAATAAAAAATTACATTCCAAATTGATTCTATAGTTTAAAATAACCATTTTGTTGCATTATAAGGCATTTTTAATTCATTTACTAACGTTATTTGATTCCATATAGACATGAGATACTTTTATAACAATAATAAAAAAGGTTAAAATATCACATGTCCATGTAATCTAAACCGTATATTATAATATTAAACAAATGTAAGACTTATTTTCAATTCATTACATTTCAATTTAGATTGCACGCTATCATTACAGGTCAATTTAGATTGCACGCCTCAGTCCGCGCTAGCCACGATGATTTTCAAAGGTCCAATAAAACGTTTGTTCATCAAATTGATCTCTACGTTTTTATATGAATATAAATTAAAATGTATACTTACTTGTTTAGTAGAAATTGAAGCCTGAATTGTGAAATAATAATATTTTGTCTCGAATTATGTTCCTCTAGGTTTTAGAGACTAAACTTCACCAGTATTTTTAAATTTTTGTTACATTAACTAACATTTTTCTTTGTGTGAAGTTAAGATGGACTGGGGGCCTAAAATGGCCTCTTTAGCAGAATCATAATACTTAACTTATACTGTCACTTACGGGATATCTTCCGTGATTGTTCATTATTTCGAGCTCCCGATATTTCGACGCTGTTGCAAGCGCCATGATCGCGGGACAAGTGACAGTATAAGTTTAGTTGTAAACTGAAAGCTTAAAACAGTGTTTCATAATAGGATAATAACATGAATCACGGTAAAATGGTCACCGACGCTGTTAACATTATGAATTGTATTTGTAACCATTTTGCGAATTGTAACGTAATTCATAATATTATACTATTATCATTCTGCTAAAGCGGCCATTTTAGGCCCCCAGTATTCTGATAAACCACTATAAAAATCACTGTAAAGTGAAGTATAGTCCCATTTGTGGTGTTAGAGGCGAATCGGAGCGCAGGCAGGGACAAGTGCTTGCGCGTGCGCGTTTGCTCAAATGTACTTGGACGCTCGCGTGAGCACTACGAATGCAAGCGGGAACAGTCGGCACTTTTTAAGAGGTAGTGTTTGCGCGAGACGTAAGTTTAGTAAAATTGTAGATAGATCAATTTATAATTTTTGCATTCAGCGTTTTGTTTTTGCTGGCGTTACCTCTTATGTGCATTGTATTATTCTTGTTGCCAACATGGGTTTATATTAACGACCTCTCAGGCCGCTATACATTTCAATGAAATTGGATGCCGCGACTAGATAATTTGCTATTAAATCTCTTTGATTGGTTGACCAAACTAGCCAACCAAGACCTTGAATAATACAACTAATTAAATTAAATATGCGTCTGGTCATCCCATGAAATACGCTCAATTTCAACATCTTTCTTAACATTTATAAATATAATAATATTTCTACAAAACTTATGAACAGCTTGCATAGGTTTGCTTTCGCACATTTTCAGTCGGGCTTCAATTTATTAATATTTCTGTATAGAAAAATGTGATGTATTCCTTGTTCTATTTTGTCGACATTACCTATAAGGAAACGTTCATTTATATGTACTAAATTATAATTTAGATATTTGCTATTGTTACTTGCGATGAACCTATAAAAAGTCGAACTAAGGATTTTTGGAGAATTTAAATGATTTAATATTGAATTGTTGTCACACAGTTTCTGGCATTTTTGAACTACCTCTCTTTTCTGGTATTTTATTGCTATTTTATGATAAATAATGTTAATAAAATTACGATAGTGTTTGTGTATTTTTCACTATTTATTTAATGTCTTTAGGCCACACTCAACATCCATTACTGTGACATAATAGAGATATTAAGATTATTTTCTTCTCCAATCTTAGTTCTATTCTAAAGCACATGTGACCTGCGAATTTCAACTCTCAGTGTTAAACCGAGGATTGGAAATCCAATCGTAACCTTCTTCAACGCGCTAGAAATGCGCTTCGTTAGATTCTCAACGCTCGACTCAATGCCCAAAGCTGAAAATCCAGTGCTCGGTAAAAAAATCATCGCAGTTAGATACCCTTGCGGATGTGGAGTTATGGTGAGGTTCATCGCAAGTCCTTGCTCATCGCTTCGTCATATTAATTTCACGAATAACTATTCTTAAGAATTTGTTATATCATCCTTGTATATTTTTATAGTCATTTGTTTTTTATCTTAAATATAAGAATACTAGATATTGCATATTAGAATTGTATTCCAAAAGAATGGTTATGCGTATGTTACAGTCAAAGTATTAAATTGGAGATTTTATAATTTTAGTTGGTAGTACGATTAGAATTTTTCAAAAATGTTTTGTTATGTAATATCGATGTTTGTCGGTATTATTAATACGTTATAGCTATGTTGTAGTTTTAAAATCGTAACTTGTAAATTTATATTTGACCGAATTCATTACTCTGACCGTAACACAATATTTACATTAGATATGAATATTAGGTAGTATGATTGAAATAAAATCGAGTCTAATGTATTCCTTATTTTTTATATTGCCAAATATATTTTAGTGGTAATTTGGTGTAATGGAAGAGATGAATAATTATGAATAAAGTATATAATGTTGGTTTCCATTTCAATGATTGTGTTATTCCTTCCTGGGTTCCCTTTGGTAGTTAGTCAGTAGATAGGCAGTTGCTCCATATAGTAAAAGACTGGCATTCAGCTGCACCCGGTTATTCTGGAAGCAGACCCCAACATAGTTGGGAAAAGGCTAGGCTGATGATGGTTCCCTTTGATAGTTGTTACGGAGTCAGAAGCCTGAAACTCTTACGCATGGCTAGCTTATTGTTTTAGTCAGTAACGCGACAGCCGAGACCGAGGTCACGGGTTCGATTCCCAAAGTGTTATTGGATTTGTTCCATCAGCAATTTCTCAGTCACGGAGTCCGGATATGTGCCCGATTGATGGCAATAAGCTCGCCCCCTATTACATGGTACTTAAACGTTACATAACTGGCGAAATGTGGGTGTACTATTAGGTACGCCTCTGCCTAACCCTTCGGGGATTACAGGAGTGATGATATGTATGTATGTTAACTGGGTTGACGAGGTCAGATAAGCAGTCGTTCCATGTAAAATACAGGTATTTAGCTGCATTTAGTTAGACCGCAAGCAGACCCTGACATAGGGAAAAGGCTAGGCAGACGATGACGCGTTATTCATCAAAACTACATAATGTTCAATACAAAACACTACGTTTTAAACATACCCGGATTTTCACTACACTTTCAATGGCAATATCAGGATACCTGCCATACTTTTTAACCTTTGGGTCACAAACGCGAGCGTAAACTTAACGTAAATTCAACTTTTTTTTTATCTAAAATTCTAAATTGAAAACTATCACTCTCAGAGCTTTACAGTCTTTGAACTAAGCAAATTTTAATATTATGTGCGAAACGTTAAATCGTTTGAATTTACCTTAAGTTTACTCCGCGCTCATTCGTAAAAAACTTCAATCCACCAAAATCAAAATGGACATACCTAAGTGGCGGGAACAAAAGTTTGTTGTCTATACCAGTAGCTGTACCGATATGCCGCATAGTTTTTCCTGTATGAGGCAAAACCCCCAATAAAATTAAGAAGGAAAATAGCTATCGGTGATTATCTATTTCATATCTATCTTATACATAATTATCTAAGTACTAAAATGTGCGTGCGGTTTCGCCCGTTGTTTATTTTTATTCACTTCGCAGACACGATAAAACAAAAGACAAAATATAAGTTTTTGGGGTCAAAGACCGCTGCTGTGTTTAGTTGAAGTATCAATTTTTATTTATTTATCGTGTTTAGGTACCGATATTCATCAAGAATGTGAAATTAACACGAAAAATAACTCTGCTCCAAACTGATATTTCAAGTAGTACATTAAATGGGGTAGTTTTCACCAAAATAAAGATGGTTTTTGGTTTATTGTGTTCAGACAAGAGTCCAAGAGCTCCACGAGCTCATACTTCTACCCCTTCTTCCATCGCACAGTGTATAATTTCGCCTCAAAAGCGGACATCCTCGTTTTATATGCTATTTAGAAAGGTATTAATCGAACAAATCTCCTAGTAAAACTCCGGTGTCGTTATCTATCATTGTTGTCGAGAAATTTTGAAAATCGAGAAAAGTCCACAGAAAACATAGAAACATTTTATTTCCGTATTTAATCATTTTTTCCATTGCATGTTTTTTGGTTATGATTCAAACATATTTTAGGCACCGATTTATATTAAAAAAGTTAAAAAATCTCGTCTGGTTTGGGCGAAAATATTTTTTTTCTATTATTTAGTTTATATTTTTTTTCAGACATGTCCTGCAATATTAGCATTTTATTTAAATGCCAAATTGTTAGTTGATGTAACCATTACTTCGACAAAAAAAACTAGACGCTTTAAACATAGGACTTCGGAGATATTAAATTTTAAAATTTTAAGTTAGGGTTGTCACTCAAGTCTATGGTTTACTTCAGTGATGTTCGTTATATTTTTTTAACGAACATCCCTGAAGTAATGATCGTGAGCATCACACACGCAAGCTGGATCGAAAAACAACTATAACAGATTTATTTCACCGTGGACTTGAATCATCTGATCCATATTTTTCAACTATATCCCACAATAAAAGACGCAAACCGAAAAAACCTTTGCCCCCAAAAGTTCTTTCTCTGTTGGAAGTGACAATGGACAATGTGCGTTATTACTCACCGGATTCTAATTTCGAATTTAAGAAGTGGAGCTGACTTCAGACGAAATCCTCACTATTTCAGATTTATTGAAGATAACCCGTAAACTCTCATTTCAACTTTTTTGTTTATGTCTATATACCAAATAAGTCCAGTTTATTTCTCCCTTTTCTTTCAAAAACTCAAAATTTATCTTGAGGAGGTTCAATATTTAAAAAAAAAAATTCTAATAGATATTGTGTGATTTTTCATACATTTTTCCATGAGTTTACTTAATTATACCTAAATAACATAATTAAGTAAACTCATGCTTGACAACCCTATTTCCATAGAAATTGATGAAAAACTTAGAAACGTTATAGCTCTGAAGTCCTGTACGTAAAATGTTCCATTTTTTTACTATAAGAAGCTACATAACTAGAGTGTATTTCGTTGGTAAAAAAAAATGCTAATGTCATATAGAAAATTTTATATAATTTATTTTCTAATATTTATAAAATAATTTTTAACTCGCATTCCAGGGAAAGTAAAGACTTGTAATTTATACACGACATTATATATACAATTTTCAATTCATGGTTAATTTTAAATAAGGTGAGCGTTTGTTATTTTGGGAAATATCTACAAAAAAGATTTTGACAAAGTTCATTGACCTTTCAAAAAAACTATTGTAACTTTAAAATTAAGGAATATATTTAAATTGGTGTTTCATATTATACTGTATAACAGTTATATCCATCAGAATCCGCTATAAAAAGAGGATGTCCGCTTTTAAGGCGAAATTACACACTGTGCATCGGGAGTCCAGACGTACTGCGAGTTATCACCCATAGCTTATCGATGTTCCACACATTCGCACGAAGCGCTTTGTTACATCTTTTATAACGCACACAGCCCAGAAGTGGAATTCGCAGCCTGCATCGGTGTCCCAGTCTTCTTAAGTCGCGAGTTAATAGGCTGCTTATGGGTTAGCTCGTTCCATCGTCGACCTCTCCTCTGTCCTCAGAATTAGATTGAGGTCGAGAGTAGGCCCACTTAAATTAAAAAAAGATCGACATTTGTGAAGTATCACTTGGCCAATTGCCTGCAGAGAACAAAATGACCTGCAACAGAAATACCTACCTAAATGCAACGAGCTAAGTAGTAATAAAAAGTAGGTATAGAAGTGGTTAACTCTTTACTTTCTTACAAGAAAACGAGGTTTGGAACAAGACGGTGCTAACGGAAGTATTGTAGCGATGTAAGCTCAACGCTGAAAAGGTAGGCACCGTCAGAGTATATTTTTAGACAAAATTACACCCTACGTCAATTTGCCGTGTTATAGCCATTTCATGGAACGGTCATAGAATAACAGTTGAATTAACGGTAACAATGAATTTACCAGACTTTCCTTATTTATTGTAATTAAATAAATTAAACATTTTCTTTTCTTTAGGCAATCTTTTATTAAAATTAAAAGAAGAAAATTAGGTTTCGATCAACATTGAACGCGTAGGTATAGGTACAAAGTTTTGTGACCGTGCTATTAATCGTTGAGGAGTTCTCTCGTGAGGAAGCGATCCAGCGGCTACAGGACCAAGCCTGTCTGTCATAAAAATGTATTGTCACCAAAACCAAAGGCGTGTGCAAAATTTCAGCTCAATCGGTTGGGGGAACTGCTTTGAAACTCAGTTGTAAGATTTGACCAAAACATAGGTACCTACTATCTAAGAAGGAAAGTTAAATAAAAAAAAACTTATAAAAAGGCGTATGAAGAGTCACAGACAATATGAATTACTTCAATGATAGATATGAATCCGTGGAAACAACAGCAATGGATAACGCTGATTATGCAATAATCGATGAAGAAGGTTTTGGATTCTCCAATTTACATTGTTTTTATCCTCCTCAATTCTATCAACGTTTATTAATAGATTGATGATAATCAATAGGAACTGAATGAGTAATATTCGCGATTTACATGGGCACTAATTACTGCAGATACTGAAAGTCGTAATCTACTTATGGAGTGATTTTTATTATTGTAAGTTTATAATCTCTAAGACAAAAATAATTATAAATCAGTCATGGATAAGCTGATTGGTGTTATCAATCAAAAACACGTCTTGTAATTTGTGAATGAGATTTATAGGAAAGGAAATTACATAATATTTACCATTTCAGCCTGTACGAAAACTTGAAAAAATTACCCTCTCAATCATGACGCTTATTAGGTTTGGTGAAGAGTTACCTTTGCATGAAAACAGGCATTAGTTTGTCCAGTGCACCCTGGACAGGCTGGCCTGGCTTAAATGGAAGAAAGCAAAACCATTTATTTTCGCTCAAGGCTGATCGACATTACAGAGTTTAGGATAGGATAGCCCTAGCATTCTTCCCTGAGGAAGTCCTTTCTTCTAACAAGCGATCTACTTAATTATACATTGGTTCTGGTTTACTTGGAGTTGAAACAAGTACCCAGTTAAATTATTTAACTGTTTGAGTACTTATGCGGACGTAAATTGAGTAGAAAGTAAGGTAGTTTACTTGAAACAACAGTTTTTATACAGTATTGAAAGTGTCATATGCTGATGGCACGACGACCCAACCCAAAGAAGTGGCGCGCAGTCGCAGTTTTCTTCGTTGCGGTTGTGTGATTGGCCAAACTTAGTGACTGGGTCTTCGACGGGGAGCTGTTACGCAGTCGGGAGTGTGAATTTCTGAGCGATTGTATTTGTATCTTCCGGGCTCCCGACTGACGGTAGTTGAAGGAATAGTGTGGTTTTCTTCGGTAGGAGTCAGACATGACTCTCTGATTAGGATTTTCCCATGCCATTCCCAAAAAAATTACCCAAATCGTACAAAATTTTATTTTGCAGCATAGCGTTATTGAACTCAAATCCAGCTTCATTGAGTGCTGGATGGTATAAGATTTGTCAGCATCTGGTAGCATGGATTAAGAAATTAAAAAAAATAACACTCCATTTTTGGACGACCGTGTAAATTTTTTTTTTCCAAAAAAATAAAACCCGACATCAAAAACACAAAAAAGTCGTAAAAAAAAAACTAAATCAAACAAAAAAAAGTCACCGACTTCTGAAGCTAAAGTTATTTTTCACTTTTTTGTGTTTTTGAAGTCGGTTTTATTTGTTGCAAAAAAGTTTTGTATTTTTCCATTTTTATTTGTAATATCCTAGACAAATATTTGCTATGCATTTATTTTACATTGCTAACAATTCATTTCATGGTAATGGGCTTGTCCCCCATAAAATGGAACTTAATATACCTAACTGTCGAAATGTGGGTGTAGGTACTCTATACATCTGCGTACCCCCTCAGAGCATACAGGCATGATGTTATGTTGTGATGTTGTGTAAACAATAAATATTCAAGCGATTGCAGCAATCACGACAGCTTTGCTGTCTATTATTGAAGAGTTCCGTTCCATATCTCCGAACTCTATAATCAGATCATGACAATATTTCTGTGACCAACTTGGTAATCTCTTTCAAACAAAAAAAGTATTTTCCAAATCGGTTCAGGCGTCTTTGAGTAATTGGTGAACATTACTATTAATACTAACGGGATATTTACCATGTTTACTATTTCGGAAACAATCAAAATCGAAACAAAACGGAAACGGAATCGGTGAACATACATAAAAAAAAGGATTCCAACGAATTGAGAACCTCTCCTCCTTTTTTGAAGTCGGTTAAAAATGGCGCCAACTTTTAAGGAAAATTCTCCAAAGATGATGGTACGATACGTTTAGTATTGTTTGGCAAAGATAATCAACTGTCTGACTAATTAATTACAGCTTGTTGCTTGGTTTAGTCACTATTTCGGTAACAATAAGGCATTAATTAAAAAAATCAAAGTACTACGTGGACAAATCAGATCAGTCGATAGACTTATCTTGAGATTAGGATAAGCACAACTATATATAATAAAGCAAATGTAATTAACGACAGTTTATTTGTTGAACAAAACGAACAGGTGAGTTTTCGATTCCAACATATTAATAATTAATTATTTATTTACTAGGCGTTGTTTTCAATTTTTCGCTTCTTCGATAAGAAATCTGCCAACTTTGTTTACCAAAGATTTAATCAGCACATGAGCTTGGTGTCTTGTTGAATGAGTATAGAAGTAGTGATTTTGCAACCGCTTTTATTCTGGTTTGTACTTTGCAAAATACTTGTCTTCCCTACAATATTTTGTTTGGTTGTTTCCGTAGTTGTATGAAAAATTATCATAAAGTGCTTTCAAAATCTCGTCACCTTGATCTGACTATCAAATTCAATTAATCATAAAACACTTTGCCCTATTTGACAATAGATAAGATTTTTAGATTCAATAACTTACGATACAAGAAACCTTTTCACAATCTAGACTAAAAGAAAAATCACAAGTTATTGATCAAACCAATAGATTTTGAGTGTTAATTTTCTTTTTCAGCAAATATGAAGCTCTTCATCGTACTCGCACTCGCCACCGTGGCTATGGCCACCCCATTGGTCCAGCCTATCACCATGCCCGAAGCTCCCCAGCCCGAATACGAAGACATGCCATACGTGCCTATGTTCGAGCCCGTCGCCATCAAGCCTCTCTTCGTCCCCCAGGAAATCGTTGAGGCCCTCAGGCTAGCAGAGGAACAGGAGATCCCTTCTGACGCCGAAGCGGTTTTTGAGGCTATGCAGCAAGATGTAGAGGAAGTTCACGTCGTGGAATACGTTGTATACGAACAAGACCAAGATGTCGCTGAAGAGGAGCTTGTCGCCCCTGCTGCTGAAGAGATTCTCGCTGATGCTGTTAACTTCGTAGATGTCGCTGAGGAGGAAGTCGCCGCTCTCGCTGCTGAGGAAATTTCCGCTGACGCTGTCAACTTCGTAGATGTCGCTGAGAACGCTGAATACAGCGAAATCGCTGAGGAGGAAGTCGCCGCTCCCGCTGCTGAGGAAATTCCCGCTGACGCCGTCAACTTTGTTGATGTCGCCGAGAACGCTGAATACAGCGAAATCGCTGAGGAGGAAGTCGCCGCTCCCGCTGCTGAGGAAATTCTCGCTGACGCCGTCAACATTGTTGATGTTGCCGAGCACATTGAATACAGCGAAACCGCCGAAGAGGAAATCGCTGCCCCCGCTGCTGAGGAAATTCCCGCTGACGCCGTCAACTTTGTTGATGTCGCCGAGAACATTGAATCCAGCGATGTCGCCGAAGAGGAAATCGCCGCCCCCACTGCTGAGGAAATTCCCGCTGGCGCCGTCAACTTTGTTGATGTAGCCGAGAACATTGAATACAGCGATGTCGCCGAAGAGGAAATCGCCGCCCCCGCTGCAGAGGAAATTCCCGCTGATGCCGTCAACTTCGTAGATTTCGCTGAGGAGGAAGTTAACGCAGAGGAGACCCTTCCTGAGCCTGTCCACTTCGTCGCCAACGCCGAAGATGTCCCAAGCGCTGCTGCTGATGTTGCTGAAGAGGTTTCCGCAGTGAAGGTCGTAGATGTAGCACCAGTCGCCGACAACGGCTTCCCCAGGTACCCCGGCAAGATCTACGACAACGAAATGTTACGTTAAGTTATGAAATAAACTCTCGCCCTTCGTAATTTTGGTTAAGCAACACAATCTTTATTTTCTCTTTACATAATCTCACAAATAAATGTTTTTTTTACAACACAATGATTTTGTAATTTATCAGGGCCAAAATAAAACAAGAGAATACCAAACAATACTGGTTTTTACGTTACCTAGTTTCCTCTTATCCTGTCTACATTACTCAATTCTTGATCGGCACGATACCGAGTAAGTATCAAGTAACTGAGTGAAACAAACCGATTTGCTGGTCAATAAGCCGTTAATTCGTGTAAACTGTAGATAAGTAATGACAGAGTAGGAATTACATACGATACCTGCATGTGATCAGAGCAGATGATATAGGGTTGACACAAGGGAGAGTAGACTTGAGATAATAATACCCAGCATCAGCACAGGATAAAATCTACAACTTGTTTACCATTCAACAAACGGAAATACCATTACCCAAGTGTTTGATAAGATAATTTATAAATCCCTAATTAGTTATAAAAAATAATTACTGGGGAAAACCAAAATATTATACTTATTTTTATAGATAACTTGACTGATTACTAGGAGATAATTACCTACCCACTGAGTGATTAAGTGGGTTTTGAATCTGATCACGGCGGGCGTGGCGTCACTTCGGCGTGTATTGCCGTTAATGCCACTAAAACCAAAGACCGTACCACAAGTCGTACGTAAGTCGACCGACGCCACAATAAGCGACAGTACAATGCGCGACAATGACAAGTTCAATGCTTTGTTTTTCAGCGTTTATTCATACGTCATATCCACCTGCACACAGAACCAGGGTCCATCAGTCAGGCCTGGTACTGCACCCTGCAGTACTCTCCCCAGGCGAAATGTAGGCAATCTATACACTTTTGCTTACTCTTCCGGTAAATACAGGCGTTTGACGCTGACGACAAATGTTTAAAAGAAACAGGCAACTCATTCATCCTCATTTATTTATTAACAATCTAATCTTAGCTACTTAATATTTACATAACAATTAAACCAATTTATTTCAGTACATAGTCTTCAGGGTATTCCATTACTTTAGGATACGTCTTCGTCACCTCCTCAGGTATTTGATCAAGCCTGGTTGGTACAAGACGTAGCTGACGGATCTGATTGGTCACATTTTGCAGAACGTCTTCAGGTACTTTTTCACCAGGATATATAAAGAGTCGCTCCATAGTGTGACGTCTTTGGAGATTACCCTTCATTGCTCTGTAAACTGCTTTCTTGATGATCTGAAAAGGAAATCAAAGTATGTGTTTGTAGAAAATTTTTTTTGTTCAATCCTATTTGTTCCTGCCCTTGCCATTCAAACACATCAACTTTGATGAAGATGGTATAGTTACAAAAGTTCTACCATTTTTATTACTTAAAGAAATTAAAAGTGCAGTAAAATCCTGAGTACTGGATGCGTTCAGTAGTAGTAGAAGTGTCAGTAATTTTTTCGCATTCCTACGTGGGCTTCAACAGAATTCGACATATTGAGAAATATGCGGAGTCAGACAGGGATGCATTCTTTCGCCACAGCTATTCAACCTCATGGCGGAGCATCATTGAAGCGTTTTGAGGAGATCTGGAGGTAACGAGGTATATAAGGTATGAGGTATAAACACTCCACAGTTTCTCTCTGCATCACCCAAAGGTTGACTGGTCGAGAATGACATTGGCATTAAGTTCACCTCTTTTGTTTATTTAATACTTTAAGCAAACATAACTTATATTCAGCTGCATCCGGTTATACTGGAAGCCGACACCAACATAGTTGGGAAAAGGCCAGGCAGATGTTGAAGCACTCATAACTTATCATCTCTAAATTTCTGTTAGGACATTCAAAGGCACTTTTGAATGTTAAACTTTTTAAGGAAATTGAAATGATTCCAGTTCCCCATTGCCAAAGGAAAAGGCAAGGCTGAAGGCAGGGCAAAAAATTCTATAGTGATAGTTACCCTTGTAAAATATTTTGTTTGTGAGCAACTCTATTTGTAATGTGTTGTTTGAATATAACTTTGTCTTGACCCTCAGGAACTGTTTACTAAAATGAAGAGTGTTGTCTAATTCTATATAGAAGACACAACAAATGGTAGTTAGCTGACATTAGATTGTATAAACCAACAAGCCAGGTGTCCTACTACTCTCCATGATGTTCAATGATCAAGTTATTGCTTACCATAGTTGGGTCTTTATTGTGAAGTTCCCATGCTAGTGTCCATGAAGCTCCTCCAGGGTACCCAGTGTGGTGAAAATAGGCTCTTTTACGCCACTCATCCCCTCTCAAGGCAATATCCCGGCTATTGATACAGACTACAACATCACCGCAGTCGTTCATAGGATGATAGATGGGCTTATGTAAACCCATCAGATATTTCTTAATAACGTTGGCAGATTCATAAGGGTCTTGCCATTTGCAGTCAAATACGTGCCAAGTACGAGCAAAAGTGGCCCATTGCTGAAAATAATATTGTTTTTGTTAGGTTATTGTACCTTCAGAAATTGTTGATTTCCATTGGGTTAACAGCAAACATTGACTTAAAATGTGTTGAAAGAATGTTACCTGTACTCTTTTAGCTGCAGTCATGATGTTTAAACTCCGTTTGTGTAAGCAAATCGAATAAAAATATTGTTATATATATGTTCGTAAAAATGCAATCTACAGCAATTTCTAGGTTATATTTGTATGTCAATGTCAAAACTATTTTTACTTTTTAGTGACAGCTTTCAATTCGTTCTGTAACGCCAGATTGAGTTTTCTTCGCAACTTGAATAAACTCTCTCTCAACTCTGCAACTCAGTCACGAGGTTAACATCTTACTGGTAGATCTATTTATTGGGTGCGGGTAAACGCTCGGGAGTCTGTATTGAAAAAATAGTGTGAGCAGCACCAAAGCGCAGGCCACATAGCCGCGCTGCCACTCGAGCGGGTGCTAATAATGATCCAAAATTCAAAGTCAATCCATTAAAATTATTTTTTATATATTCGTATTAGCTGCGCCCGCGGCGTTACCCGCAGTGAAAAAGTTTGCACGTACACGATCGGAAAAAAGAATGACATCAAATTTTCAAAAACATAATTTTCATGTTCTTGATAATTTTATGCTAAAAGTAAGCTGTGCTTTGCAACGCACCTTTCCAATGTATTTTCCCAACTACCTCCTTATACTATTTACTACTCCACCCTACCTACCTCGTTTGAATAAACAACACCTTGAATTTATGCTAGGCCAGTACTTTTGGTAGCTAAAAAGACGATTTTAGTCAAAATTCGGGAAAACCATATTTGAGTTTTTTGATCATCCCACGGGAACACCACACTTTTCCGGGATCAAAAGTATCCTATGTGTTAATCCAGAATATAAGCTATCTTGACACCAAATTTCATTCAAATCCTTTTGAGCGTGAAGGAGTTACAAACATACACACATACAAACTTTCGCCTCGCGGCGTCCTCTAGATCCGTTTGGTATAATTATTCTATTATTATAATTTTCTATTATTCTATTATTGTTTGCCCATCAGTTCAGCTATTATTTACTGCCATAGAATTGCTCATCTGTAGCTTCAGCCATGGACCCAAACCAAGCAAGATTATAATTTAGAATACTGCTCAAAAGGTTAAAGTAAAATTAAAATAATTATTAACCATCATAAAATAATAATTTTATTCAAAACCAGTATGGTATTCATTATAGATACACTATCTTACATTATAAACGTGTAAAAATATTATTCTGTAGTCGCATTTTCCACGAGATGAAGGTCCTTTCTCAAAGTATAGGCTGAAACATGCATCATGTATTTCTCGTTCTTGAGGAAATTGTCTATGGCCTGTTGCCGGATGTCCTCCCAGCTGTAGAGGTCCCTGTAGATAGGACGGACGTACTTCATGCGGCCCTGACTGTTTACAAAGTTGAATACTTCGCTGATCTTGGAGTGATCTTTGCTTCTGATGCACAGTCTCAACCATCTGGAAATCATATAATATAATTTGATAGATGTTACGATGCTGAAACTTAATATAAAGGGTATAAATAGACCCTTAACGAAGCCGAAAGTCACTTGTTCTCCCTGTCTTTGCGATCATTTTTTTGCTCTAGACCATACCTGGGGGAACCTTCTAGTTATATATATATTGGGGGTCAAAGTTCCAACTTTCTCACAAGTTCTTTTTTAAAGACATGTTTTTAATATTAGATTTTTACTTTAAACACCTTCACGACCCCCGTACTATTAAATCCATCCATCAGCACAGTGTTTTGAGTGCGTTCCATCGACTCCTATCGTAAAACGTGATTTTTCACCCCAATAAAAAAAGTCGTTTCCCAGCAATATTTTTTGCGTTAAGTTACTTAGTTTGTATGTATGTACAGAATGCTTGGTTGTAGGATTCGAGAAGGGTTTGTTTACATCCTGCCAAATCTAAACATCATAAAGCAGACATTGGTTGACACAAAAATAAAAGATTCTTTACATTAAGAATTAATTGCATTAATTTGCTTATAGATTGCTAAATGCAACGTACCAAGCTACGACATACTAGCCTTGATTGCGCTATTGCAGCTTTCTAAACTATACCATAACAATACATGGAAAAAAGTTATTAAAAATAACTAAGTTAGTACTAGTACTTTTTTTTCCATCGTTTTAGTTTTCATGAGGTCCTAGGTCCGAAAAATCGACCAATTTCCTATTTAAATTTTTAATGTTACCAGTGACAATCGCGCCACCAAGATAAATCTACCAACGTAAAATTTATCGAAATCGGTTCATCCGTTTAGGAGTTCCGAGGGAACAAGGTAATGACATACATACATACAGGTCATACATAACCCTCCTTTTTGGCTTTGCCGCAGTTTGGGTAAAAAATCTTAGAGCGGGTAATAAAATCTAAACAACCCACCTATACAGAATCTCGGTATTCCTATTCCCGTTGACTCGGTACTCAGTGCCCAGAGTGGCGAGCCTGTCGGCCGGCAACGCTGGACGGTCGATCAGCTGCTGCAGCATGTGTATCATCTGGTGAGGGGTGAACTTTTTCACGTCTTCGTAGGATAACTCTGTGCTCGGGTCATCGATCTTCACTATGACGGCTGATATCGCTTTTGTCATTGTTGTGTCGTACCTGTGAAGAAAATGAGGGACAATTTAGTGAGGAGACTATATTTCAAGACATAATATTTTTATGAAATTAGTTAAATCTAATAATAAATGCCAAATTTGAAAGTGAAGTGTGGTCTATGTCATTTTGATGGATAACAATTTTAGAACAGGAATAATTTTTGAAAGAAATTATAAAAAATTAAATTATATTAAATGAAATTTATTAAATTAACTGCTTATGAAAAATAAATAGATTTTATTTTTCATAAGCAGTTAATTCACACTACATGTACTGTAATTGCAATTTGAAATCCACACCAGGCACGATAAAAAACAAATATGGACCACAAACTGTTGAGATCCTTACAAAAAAAATCCTCCAAAACAATCCAAAAAAAAAAAAAACCATCCAAACCAAAACCAACCAACCAATCCTTAAATATTTTTTCTTTCTTTCTTTTACACACTCCTTATGTTTCGTCCACGTTCAGTCAGATTCAACAATCAGTTTCGATACTCAAAAAAAATAAAAATAAAGAGGAAGCGTCAGGGTAGCCCGCGAAATTCGTTTTTTGTAAGAAAAAGTCATTCAACGGGATTAAATGAACTAAGTGCGTTTTATTTATGATTTTAATGATTATAAGGCTGATGACAGACAGACCGCAGTCCGATTGCAGTTCAATTGCAGTCGGCATGCAATCGTGTGAACGTTTGGTTTGCAGTTCTATTGCAGTCGTGTCAACTGCATTCAAACTGCATCCGAACTGCAATTTGCGGTTAGATTGCAGTTGAAATGCGGTCCGTCTGTCTAGAGCCTAAGTCAAATTTGTTACGGTCGCGAATCATATTTTAATCAACATACAACCTGACACTGAGCCCGTGGCTAAATAATAACAGCCGCTCGGCTCCATCTTTAGGTTAAGCCGTGATTGCCTAGGTTCGTCTATGGATGGGTGGCACCCATTACATACTGAGTTTCCTCCGTGCCTCGGAAAGCACGTTAAGCCGTTGGTCGCGAGTGTCATTTGTAGGTCTTTGACAGTCGTTAGGTAGTCAGTGGCCCAAAAAGTCTGACAACCAGTCTTACCAAGGGGCATCGTATTACCCAGTACTAACTGGGTTGTAGAGGTCAGATAGGCAGTCGCTCCATGTAAAATACTGGTATTCAGCTGCATCCGGTTAGACTGGAAGCCGACCCTGACATAGTCGGGAAAAGGCTAGGCAGATGATGTAGCAACTAGACACTGACCAGCAAATTGCAAAAAACTCTGCTCTGGGGATTCCCCTTAGTAAATAACTAATACTTACGCAGGAATAATCGGCGGCATACCGGGCCGGTACAGCCACAGATCCCAGTCAACGCTCTTCAGAGCCACGTTGTCCTTGAAGTAGTTTACGAAGAACATCTGGAACTGTAATGTATCCAGCGACTTCTTCCTGAACTCGGTCAGGTACGCTCTGAGAAAGTCATCAAACACTTCTGCGGAGAGAAAAGAGTGGGTGGTTCAAGACAGCTAGTGAATTGTTGTTAGGTACTTTTTAGGTACAAAATATTTAGTTATTGTATTGGGAACTGAGTTCAAATTCACAGATGCACATAGATGATACACATAGACATAGATACACACACATACAACACACACTTGGACATTTCTTGATATACATAGATTTCACAAAAACAAAGATTATGTATGCCTGTGATAATGATGACGTTTAAAATACTACCAGATTTAGTGAAAACCTTCATAAATATGACATGGTTGAATGGCACTTAATTTCTATAACTGGCGTTTGACCGGACTGAAATGACAATATCAGCAGCATGAAATTACAACAAATTACAACTAATTTAATAAAGGGTGTAAATAGACCCTTAACATAGCCGAAAGGCACTAGTTCTCCCCGTCTTTGCGATATTTTTTTTGTTCTAGACCATACCTGGGAACCTTCTAGTTACGGAGATATTGGGGGTCAAAGTTCCAACTTTTCACTTTTTTTTTTTTTAATTCATGTTTTTAATGTAAGATTTTTACTTTATACACCTCCACGACCCCCGTACTATTCAATCCATCCATCAGCACAATGCTTTGAGTGCTTTCCATGGAGTCCTACCGTAAAACGTGATTTTTCACCCCAAAAAAAAAGTCAATTCCCAGCAATATTTTTTGCGTAAAGTTACTTAGTTTCATGTACAGAATGCTTGGTTGACGGCTATGTGAAGAGTCTGTTTACAGCCTGTATAGCTATAATAATATAATACAACTGAAGGTGAAATATCCTCATCCAATTATTGAAACCTAACGTCAACCTTTATTTAACTGATTTACTCATTTGTGCAAAGATCTTTTCTAAAGACTAATAAATACGTTTCCTTTCTTTCTAACTCACCCGGTCCACCGAACAAGTCCTCCAAATATCTTAAGAATAACGACCCTTTCTCATAAGGAACAGTCGAAAACGCGTCATCAGGGTGGACTCCTTTCAAATCTACCACCAGCGCCGTCAATTTATTCGTACTACCCAGTACATCATTGACCTAGAACAGAGGAGGGTCAGGACTTACCGGGGCCTCCAGCCAAGTCTTCCAAATAGCGAAGGAAGAGGGATCCCTTCTCATAAGGCACTCGCGAGAAGGCGTCGTCTGGGTGGATCCCGTCTAGGTTTACCACGAGGTTCGTTAGCGGACTAGAACTGCCGAAGACGTGGATCTGTAATTTTGCGCTTTTTGTCATTTTCGTTTTTAAGCAGTTAGCACAACGACGCAGCGACGTGAGATGCCTTTTGTTTATTTATTGATTTAGTTTTCGCGTTGCACCTTTTTGCAGCTCACTGCGTCACGTGTTGGTACTTACCACGTTACGGTTACGTTTAAAGGTTATTACAAAGCAGTGTAACGTTATAAATGTCATTTTACAGACTGTTTTTAAATGCAGATCAAAAAACTTATCACCCGTCAATTTATTTACATCAATTACATATTTTTCACATTACTGATTGCACATCAAATTTGCCAGTGTACAAATGTAATACTCACACATAAAACAAAATATTTTTGCAACATGTTTTCATCGTAAAAAAGGCATTGCGGCAAGGACAATATACATGATGCAAGAGCGAGCGAAGCGAGCTCGGGACTTGTGTGGCACTCCGACTCGGACAGGTTAGGTTCGAAGGGGATGGCGGGGTCTAGTGAGCGAGCAAAGTAAGCGAACTAAGACATCGTCATCCACTGCGTGTTCGGTTGCTTTAAACCGCTCAGACAGAAATACGTCAGCAGGGCTACGTCGACTCACTTAAATAAATTGCCATATGCACTAAAAAAACTGCTTTTAAAAATAAAAATAAATTACAAAGTTTATTGTGCACTAGTTAATACTAGATATGCATTCTCCACTTTTCAATGAATAGCGATACATCACGAACTCAAATCGTTGCTAAAATAATAATATTTTGAGGTAACTAATTTGCTGTGCAATAAGTATATATGATTAGCATTGGGATTTTTTTAATATAAAAGGAATATTTTTTTGATTTACAGTTAAGTACTAGCCTTTTACAACAATAGGAACAGAAAGTTAGTACTAAATTAGTAAGGAGATCCACCCAGACAAAATATAAAAAAATAAACATTTATAAATATAAATAAGTAAAAAAAGGTAAAGGTAGGTCTAGGTCTATTCCAGGACCATTGCTTTGTGCCGAGCCCTCGGAACTTGTACAGAATTTTATAAGAAAAGTATTATACAATATTAAAAAAAAACCCCTGTCTATAAGAAAACCAATGACATTACATTACCAAATAAAATAAAAAGGAAAATAAAATATTCATGAAAGTAAACATATTATTGAATTGAAAATTCATAATTTTTGTGTCCAAATTGCCACCATTTCCCTAAAATATAATAAACTTTTAAAACGTGACAACACCATCTTCAGCATTAGTCGGTCCGATTGTAAATTTTTTGTTTATGACGTCAAAACCCGAGAGCCGAACGAACGGAGTGTTGCCACCCGCGCCTCTGTGTTATCATATAAGTTTTCTAATTTTAGTACATTTTATTTACTTTTTATCGGGGTATTTTTTTTACTTGTTATCCAAAAATGACTACATAAACAGAATCTAATCTCGGTACCTAATAATACCCTCAGTGATCGGACAAGGTTTTTTAACATATTGTATATAGCCTTCAATTAAAACAAAAAACTTTCCACATTTTTTTTATAACTCACAGCCTCATTCAGTTCTTGAAGCCCCAGCAAGCTTTGGAAGTCCCTGCTCCTCTTGGCTACAGCCGAGTCATTGATGAGGGATGCGCCGACCTTCCGCTCCAGGAACACGGTGAAGCCCTCGTTGAGCCAGAAGTGCTCGAAGTTCCTGTTCGTCACCAGGTTGCCGGTCCAGCTGTGCATTATCTCGTGGACTATGACGTCGGCTTGGCTCCTGTCGCCTGCCTGGAGAGTTATAATGTATATGAGTGAGTATAAAGGGTGTAACTAGACCCTTAAAGAAGCCGAAAGGCACTTGTTCTCCCCGTCATTGTGATAATTTTTTTGTTCTAGGCCATACCCCTTCTAGTTACGGAGGTATTGGGGGTCAAAGTTCCAACTTTTTCACAAGTTTTTTTTTAAATATATGTTTTTACTTCACTTTAAATACCTCCATGACCCTCGTGCTATTAAATCCATCTATCAGCACAATGTTTTGAGTGCGTTACATTCAGTCCTACCGTAAAACGTAATTTTTCACCCCAAACAAAAAAGGCGTTTACCAGCAAATTTTTTTTGCAGCACAATGTTTTGAGTGCGTTACATTCAGTCCTACCGTAAAACGTAATTTTTCACCCCAAACAAAAAAGGCGTTTACCAGCAAATTTTTTTTGAGTTGAGAATTGGGTTTTCTTACAGCAAACCAAATTTTGACATTGAGATTTGCAGTAAAGGATAAACTTAAGTGCATTAACACATTGTGTTACTTAAATTAATTAATGGTATAAACTAAACACATACAATATAATATACGCAATACATATAGTAGGTACATATATATATACATATCTATAAAATCCTATCTAATATACATACATACATATTCATCATGTTGACAGGAAATGTTCCCTTATTCCTTTCTTGAACACCTCTAACGAAGGGCTATCCCGCAAGGAGTGTGGAAGCGAATTCCAAAGGCGCACAGCGCGAACAGTAAATGAACCATCATACCGACTTGAGGAGTGGGGAGGGAAACGAAGGAGAAGAGATGATGATGAGCGACAAGGTTTACCTCTAGGTACAAGATACTCGAAGCGTTCCTGAAGATACGAAGGAGCTTTAGGGTTATGGAGAACAGAAAAGAGAAAAGAGAGAGTGTGTGTGTTATGTACGTCAGGTCGATCCTCTTCCTCAAGTCGTACTCCTAATTACTGAGGGTCCTGATCCTCCCTTGAAAACATCTTTTCCCTGACGATGTTTCGCCATCTCTGTCTATCCTTGGCCAAATGAAGCGCATCGTGATATTTCGTATCAAGAGAAGAGCTTCTTCGAGAGCTTTGTCGTCTAGTTGATAATGCAATGTTATTAATATTGCTGAGTAATTGAGTTGAGAAAATGGAAGGCATAGCCATTGCTAGCTACTCAACCTTCTTCAGTTTTATTATTAGTCATCATCATCATCTGCCTAGCCTTTTCCCAACATGTTGGGGTCGGCTTCCAGTCTAACCGGATGCAACCGGTATCTAATATGGATGGATGGATGATGATTTTACATGGAGCGACTGCCTATCTGACCTCCACAACCCAGTTAGTACTGGGTAATACGATACCCCTTGGTAAGACTGGTTGTCAGACTTTTTGGGCCACTGACTGCCTAACGACTGTAGTTTACTTTAGTTTTATTATTAGTAATGTCTTGATTAAGAGATTAATGTAATTCTTGATCATCAAAGAAAATTACATTACAATTTATTGCTTTTTTTATCAAGTCAAAATCTAATCAGATCATGAAGCATTGATTGTTAATCTCTGTGTTAATTAGAAATTACATTAGTGGGGTTGTATTTACACATTGGTCCATGACTCGCGCTAGAAATTAGGTATACTAGCTGTGTCCGGCATGCGTTGCAATGCACCTTTTCCTACCTACTACCTCCTTATAATTTATACTACTCTTTCCTATCTAGCTACCCTTCCCTACCTACTTACCCTACCCACCTGCCTACCCTTCAGAAACCTTCCCTAGCGTATGTAGAACAACAGTGCAAAATTTCAACAAAATCGGTATTGGTAAAGCAGTACTTTAGGAGTCTATAATTATGTTTCGAACAGAGGAACAGATATTGATTTTTATAAAAATAGATTGATTGGATTTTATTGAGCAGTTAACTCAAACTCAAAGCATTTATTTCAATTAGGCCATCACGGGCACTTTTGAATGTCAAAAAAAAAACAAAAAAGAAGCGAAGCTAGGCATAATAACTTGAGAAAGTACTGTAGTTGCACATTCCAAAGCATAATCTCTATGGAGAAGAATGGGCAAGAAACTCCATGGACACTCTTTTAAATCAAAATATTGTAACAAAATCTTGGTTACATCATTCATTATGAGATTATACATTTATGTGAGAACGATGTAGAAAGACGTGCACATTAAGAGCGTCCAGAACATTGGGATGAGTTGATGACATAAAAGTACGCCTTTAAACGGGTTTGGAAGTGGTGTACGATACATCCCCTTTCGCAAGTTATTTAAAAGTTTAATGTAATAGAGGCCACACCACTAACTGGGCTCATGTCCAATATACTAGTTGTACTTGATTTTCCAACGAAAATTTCCGATGACACTCCGCCTGAACCGAGAACCCAAAAAACTTCCAACTATCGCATTTGAACCATTCTTTTGGACCTTTTATAAAAGTGAGAGAAGGTCTAGCAGCTAGAAGCTACACTAATGCTTAGGTGACATAAGACTTATATAAACATGCGAGCGGAACTGCTGGCATAAGTTAGTTTTCTATACCAACTTACCAAAAGCGTAGGTGTAACGAAGGTCAAGCAGGGGTTCTCCATCCCCCCATAGGGGAAGGAAGGCGGCAGCACCAGTAGATCGTACTGCGTCCACTCATATGGACCGCACAGCTTCTCAGCAGCTTGCAGATATTTCTCAGTCTCCGCGAACTCCCATGCACTGGACTCGATTTCTTCCTTCTCTGACCATACTTTGGATCTGAAAGATATGTTGGAATTGATTAATACATTGAATTTTATTACAAGATTGCATTTGTTGTATTATCTCTGAGAATCAATCAATTAGAATTCACTTCAAGATTCAATTTTCTCAATTAGAATTTGAGGAATGGGCTCCTATTATCGTGGCGGGACAGTTGATTTGGACAAATTCCATGTACATTATTACCTGTAACAAATTCTAAAGGTAGCTAGGTTTTTTACCGCATTTTTTTTTTTTTGGCAAATTCTCCATCGGCATCATTTTCCAGCTATCATTTTCCACTGAAGTAGTTTATTAAGGGATGTCTATGTGGACAGATTACTGCATTAAAATCTAGACTGATTCCACTCACCTAGGTCCAAGCGTCCTAGACTCCAACACGCCTACAGCGAGGGCCACAAGATAAGAAGGAAGCGGCATTGGCTGTCTGAACGTAGTCTTGTTACCTCTCTGCTCACCCCTCAGTGCGCTCATGAGGACTGTGAACTCCTTAGGAGCCGTCACTTCTGCGTCATAGGTGAACTTGACAGCGGGGGTGTCTTGGCAAGGTAGGATGGAGCGGGCGTGGATTGGCTATGGAGAAAAATTTGTAAGTGGAATATCAAATTTTAAGTATGAACCAATGATATGAGTAGGTAATAACCGCAAAATTAGGGCAGTACAGCTTGGTGTTCTGCCGTGTGGCCGGCAGAGCAAGCCTATATGCTTGTGAAAACACATTCATAAAAGATGGTTACTCATCTACCAAATTAAGGCGCCAATACTCCGGTCATCCAGTGTAATCGAGGTCCTCCATCTTTTAAAATTACCTACACGTTATTGCAAGAATATAGACCAAATAAAATACACATTATTGTAATGTCTATCATAGTATTAAATGTACCATGCATGACACAACATACAAATTCTTTTACATTTTATTGTTACATTCGATTGTTCTCATATTATTGAATGTGATTTGTTTCTTACTATGCCTGACAGCCTCGTTGGTCTAGTGGTCGTAATCACGTCTGCTGAGCATGAGGTCCTGGGTTCGATTCCCGGGTCTGGCAAATTGTTTTTGGGTTTTTCCATTAGGAATTTCTCAGTATCAGTAACGGAGTCCGGATTTGTGCCCGGTTGATGGCAATAGGCTCGCCCCCTATTACATGGGGCTTACACATAACTGGCGAAATGTAGGGTACTATTAGGTACACCTCGGCCTTACCCTTCGGGGATTACAGGCGTGATGTTATGTTTCTTAATGTGACATAATAGATACCTATAGTATGTCGATCATATGTAAATATGTATTTAGGTATTCCCTGTTAGTTAGATAAGAAGCCAGATGACAGTTGATCTGTGTATAATACTGATATTTTGTGGCATCTGGTTATATACCAGCATAGTTTAAACTGATAAACACAAAGCATTTACTTCAATTAGACCGTTACAGGCACTTTTGAAAGTCAACAAAAAAGGATGAAGTTACAGTCTCAGGTCGCGGGACTTATAGAATTACCGTGACCCTGGAACATAAAGGGCTATTGAAGGACACCGTGGATTTTAGGCAGTACAAGTCTGACAGTCCCTCCCGCTCTGCCCTGGGTGGGAGGGTAATGAGTCCATTTGATGATTTTACCACGCTAATAAAAAAAAAGCTACAGTCCCAGTCACAACGCAATATAACGTGTGAAAGTGCTGTAGTTGTCCAAATGTAGTATTATGTATGTTTTTTGTATTTTGTCATTATGTATGTTAGTTTGTAAGGTCTATGGGCCAAAATAGCCTGAAAATAAATGGATGTTGTTGCAATTTCGAGATAAAGATAATATTATGACCTTATCGAGAAAAATGAAGTCATGAACTCTGACTTCGTAAGTCAAAATACAGTCGAGAACTTCCGAAACCTTATTTATTTATGTTTAAACTGACCTGACATTGACTGAATAAGTAAGGGTATTTCTTGCCCGATGTCTGCTCAGGGTCCAGCCATTGCAAGGCAGACGCATTAGGATCCGTGCTGTACTTTATCTTAACGGATAATCTGCGAAAATAAATATAAGAAAGTTATTAATGGAATTCCGAGAAAATTTCTACTCATTATGGTGACATTCAAATGCTAATGTAATGACAAATTCTAGCTAGTGGAGCAGAATCTTAAATTTCGTCTTTTGACGACCGTATCCTAAAAACCACCACGAAAATTGTATACAACATTATTTTTAGTATATGCGAAACCTGAATATAGTTTGTTCAGAACAAGTAACTGAATCGATTCCAATAATTTTTAAATCATGTTATATTTGGTTCCAAAAATATTTAAAAAAGGTTATGAGTTTGACAACGAGCGACACTAAGTACCTATCGCAATCATTTAGGTACCTACTGCCAAATTATTATTATCAATGAGCTCAAGACGGCGTTAGAGGTGAGCGCGCGGCGGCGCGCTTGTTCACCACGGTTTTGTGCGGACAACCAGGTAACAGAACAAGCTTATAACTTTGTGATTTTTCATGATACAGATTTGAAATTTTGTACATAGATTCTTTACATAAATATACTAAACACGTGTTTCTGTTTTCGCATAAACTAAAACTAATGTTGTATAAAACTTTGGATCAACTGTTTTTTTTTTCAATTCTATATTTACACAATGAGATGAACCTAACAGTACACTTTAAACTACTGTTGACGAAACTAGTAAAAACTGGACTTCCAAACCTAAACCGAAGAAAAGAAAGCCCTTATCGAAAGCAAAGAGTTAAATTTGTTTGACTCATAATAAATTCAGCTACTTGCACTATAGACCGACCGCTTTAATGAGTCCTCGCGAAGGTATGAATTTAAATGGAACGTTCTGAAGGTTGATCACGTATTGGTTCAATTAGTATCGTAATACCTACGTGGATTATGGTTATTTTAAAGCAAATAACCTGTGGGATATTGTTAGGACTTTGTGGACGCAAGGCGGAGGACTCATTAAAGCGGTCGGTCTATACTTGCACCAATTGCACCGATTTTGACAGATCGAAGCGTAAGGTGCCCTAAAGATGCAACTACACGCTAAAGGACCACAACTACGGCTTTACGAGGTTTTCATCCTCCAGTATTTACGACTCCTTGCTGCTAACCTATATCCTTGATACTCCGTTGCTAAAATATTATTATCACAGCACCCGTCCGTGGTAGAAGTAGATGCCTCTCTTAAGAACCGCACCCCGCTTTTAGTACAACCCATCGTCGGTTCGTATACAAATCCGTTAAACATTATAGGGAGGGTTGATGTGCACTTGTCGTAAGAGCTCTTGGCGTTTGGACAAGGTATACTCGGGACACCTTCATCTTCAGCTCTCGTTATGCAGAAGTCCTCATTTCTTTCCAAAGAAAAAGGGTAAGTTAGTACCGATTTATTTTGTTTGGAAGCAAAAACCTAACCTTAGGATATTCTTCCAAAATGTGCTGTGGTTTTTTTTTCTGAATGAGAAGTATTTTAACCAAAATAAAATAAATTGATTATTGTTAAAAAAGATCACTTCGGCATCCAGTTCGACCTAATTTCGAAACAGATGTTTAAGAAAAAATTGAATGTAGCTCTTCATTTTGCCTGCGCGAAAAAAGTCGTTCTAAGTGAGTTTTTGTCAAATTAAAACATCAATTACACTTGAGCAACAGCTCACCATCAACAACCAATGTACTGGAGTTGTCTTGTTACGGCCAATTATTATTTCATTGTGAGTAAACTATGACCTTCATTTGTAGGCCTAACCTAATACAAAACGTGCCATACATCAGAAAATACATTAGATCGTTGATCGATATTGCGAAATGAAATATATTGGTGTGTCCTTTTACATTTCCATCTATGTCATGGTTATTATATTTTATTGGCCAAACTACAAGATACATCGTTATCAATTTAAATTGCCTCGCCTAGTCGAAAGCCGCTACTATGGATGGGGTCTCGGGCACCCAGTACAATGCCCAGGTCGGGCAGTCTTATTGGGTTTTCCCGTCAGGAATCTGTCACTAGCAGCCCAGAGCGTGGAATTGTGTCCGGGTGAATAGGCTCGCCGCCTAAAAAACGGCACTTTTACATAACTGGCTACTATAGGCACACCTCTGCCTAACCCTTCGGGAATTACAAGCGTGTGTTTTTGTAATTTTAAATTCTACCAAAGACCAGGTACTAAAACTTCCACGGTACCCATTTTGCGGTTAGATTTTCTTCGGAGTTTCTTAAACTTATTAAAATAATGATGAACATCTTAAATCAACTTACTCTTTCCCTGCAGTAAGGTGCTGCGGCAAAAATATTTTCAGCTTGGACCCCATGTTAGGCAAATGTTGCCCCATTTCGAACAGTAGTGGCGAGCCATCTTCCGCTTTTATGGACTCGATTTTAAGATTACTTGCATCTAGTACCTGAAATAAGTGGTTTTTATTTAGCGTTGAGCCTGATTTATGGTAAACCCGTAGCTTTTGCCCGCGGCTTCGCTTGCCTGATGGTCGGAAAATATGCCACGGAAATGTTCTACCGCGTTAAAAAGTATCCTATCGCCGTTAACGGATAAAGAGGTAACAAACAGAGAGACGGAGTAACTTTCGCATTAATATACAGGGTGGAGACGACAATGCGACAATAAATGTAACTGTATGTAACTCATGACGTTCCCAGTCTGCATACAAAAATTCAATCGAAAATTACTGGATATTTTCGATTGAATTTTGTATGCAGTTTATTCACAGGACGTCATTTTTCATTTTTAGTATTTTCTACATAGTGTAGATAATAGGCTACCACCAACAGGTTAACGAATCCCGCATTGGTATAAACGTGAAACACATGTTGCCAACTCGCTACTTCAAAAACCTTGGCCAAAATTGTCGTATTGTCGTCTCCACCTTGTATATTTATTTTTTCTTTTTTAGGTATGTGTGGATTATTATTTCAAATAACAGGAAAAATGTCTTCATGTTCGGGAACAGGTTTTGATCCGCCTTGGTTAGGCTCAGCTGAATATAAACAATGTTAATATTTTTCCTTGATGGTAGTATCTCACCACAAATTAAAAAAAGTTGGAATTTAAGAAATTTGCCGGCAATAAAAACTGGTTTATGGATATGGATACTTTGGAGCTGACCTTCAAAATGTCATTTTGATGTTAGGGCTTAAATGCTTATCAACATGTTTTTACCAAGTTGGCAACATGTTTCCTGTCCTCCCTGAAGTGTGTATTCTCAAAATTCTTAGAACTGTTAAACATGAGCTCCTGGGTTCGACTCCCGAGTCGGGCAAAGTTCTCAGTAACAGCCGGAAGTCTAGATTTGTACCCGGTTTAGAGCAATAGACGGCATAAAAAGATTTTTGAGATGTAAGTTCATAAATAATGTAAATGTTTGCATACCATTGGTAAAATAGGACTCGGCTTGTGTATTACCCATTTTTGCAAAATAAATTCTATTCTATGTCACGCCTGCCAGATAGCTAAGCATTATTGATATTTTCAATCGATTGCCTCAACAATGAGTGACATATCGATACTTGCGATTGTAAAAATTATTATCTAAACTGATGTCTGTCTCTCTTATCTCAGACCGCTTTATCCCACGGATCTTTTGCATAAAAGAAAAAAAAAAACAACTAAACAAAAAAAAACTAGAAAGATTTAGTTAGTGCTCTACGTTTTATTCTTGACTAAGTTTTGCTCGCGGCTTCAACCGCGTTAGTACCCTTGAATAAGTAACTCAAATTTGTATTTTTGATCGTATTGAATAAGTTACTCAAATTTGTATTTTTGATCGTATTGAATAAGTTACTCAAATTTATATTTTTGATCGTATTGAATAAGTAACTCAAATTTGTATTTTTGATCGTATTGAATAAATAACTCAAATTTGTATTTTTGATCGTGTTGAATAAGTAACTCAAATTTGTATTTTCAACTTGCGTTTTAAACATTTTTTGTATCCGCCCACTTAGTATTAGTAACAGCCCTTAATCAGTATTTTTGACCCCTTTAATTTGAATTTATTTTCGCTCGTTTAAATACTACCCAAATATTACAATAGATATTCTTAAACTAAGAAATTGGTAATTTATATTTATTGGTTAAAAGACAGATACACATGAGTTACTTTCGCATTTAATAGTGATAGTGATTATCATAGATACCAAATATTTGGAAGAGAAGAACTAATTAGATTTAATTAATAATGGCATAATATCCACCTCGGCCACGACTATTGGCGGTGCCCATTAGTAGGACCAATCTACTCAGTAAAGCCTCTGTAACGCGTACCTTGCGTGTACTTAATGACGTAGCAGACACCATAGATCTTTTTACTTGTTCTCTGAGTGAGTTCACAAAAATCACGATGAACAGAATATGTTATGATAAATAATAAAACTGTAATTATGGCCACACTATTGAATTAGGAAATACCTGTAATGATAGTGATGATGAGTTAATAAATAAAGAGGTAGTAACTCTTAAAAAATATTTCACTGGTGAGAAACTATAACACTATACCCGAGTCTCATACGTTTCTTTGACGCGGCCGAAATGTAATTTGCAATCTCCCCAAATTAACGACACTTCTAATTTTGCCATACTCGATCTTTGTTAACTTACCAAATCGTTGATGTCTTGTAAAACATCGAAGTCTATCTTAGCCAGTCCACTCAGGACTTGCGTCTCAAAGTCGACGTTCAAATTCAACGATATGTGTTTTATTATCGCCAGTTCTGTAACAAGAACACATCTCTATACATTAAGCATTTTAATGAAAAAAAACTAGTCAATTGATTGGTTTTTTAAAAGTGATGAGTTTTCTTCACCCAATAAATTTAAATTTTCATTCAATTCAATACATGGCAAATAATAAGTAGGTACAAGCAGAAGCAAGTCCGTAACCAGCAAAGAAAAAATTGTTTAATCGGGATTTAAAGAAAAGGATGATGCGATAACCCTATCGCATCAACTCGAGACCTTTTGTCAGGCATAATGCCTCAATTATTCCCACTACATTCGACTATGCTACATTTTGTAGCTACAAGAGGTAACATTTTAACGCCAAAAAGCTTATTCTAAAATGTTTTAAAAACTTACCCGGCCGCGAATACGAAGACGGATCAAGAGGACTCAAGGCACGCATGGCTCTGATTTGGCTAAAACACAGAATAATAACGAAACATGATAGTAAAATACATATTTTTTCGGCCATTATGAGGCACGTCCTCACTGCACAATGTTTCTAACACAATTGGTACACAGAATGATCAATATTCTCTTTAGCGATAACTAGATTGAAAAGATTAGAAAGTTAGGCTTCGTATATAGTGAATGGACGAACGTAGCGCTTGTGTTTAACGTTAGAGAAGCTCAATATTAGAGCAGTAAGATTTGTGTATAGGCGAGCAGTATAAAGGATTGGTAAGCTACACCAATTTAATGCTAACTAAGAAATCGCCCGTTATTTAGACCACTCTCGGCCGCGTTGGTGTGAATAAGGAGTTCCAAACACGAAGCACGATGCCTTCCAGCGCGTAATATCGACTAATAACCAAGGTCTATGCCGAATAAAAGAAGATCATTATAGAACCGATATAACATGACATAGAACAAAGAAATACATACGCATTCGAATTATCTGTAACAGACTTATTGGTTAAGAGATGCCCTTTGCAACACAAGCATTGTAAGGTTTCAATCGACCTTTTTGAGGGAGACCCTTCATAAGCAATAGGGGTTCCGTAGCGTAGTGATTTTCCCTGATCAGACAACATTTTTGAAGAAGCCGCTTTGCCACTACAGCTCGGAGTTGCTAATTGAATCTCCTCGATAGGCAATATTGTTTTGAGAAGCGCTTCGCAAATACTGCTTCGTGAATAGGTCTCCTCATCTGTAGATATTTCTGCAGGAGGCCCAGGAATGCGGCTTTCGCAACTTAATGATTGGCTCTGATCAGAACACGTTTTTGTAGAAAGTGCTTTGTCATTGAATCTCGATGATGCCAACGCCTTATCAGTCAAAATTTGTTTTGGAAACCCGCAAGCAATGCCGGTTTTACTGCTTGATTGACTCATTGTATGTTCAGAATCAAACAAATGTTTTTTGAAAAGGGCTTCATCAATGGAGCTCATCTCCTCAACATAAGACATTTTTGTGAGAAGCGCATCGCTACAACAGCTTCGTGAATGGATCTCCTCATCAGTCGACATTTTTGTAGAACACCCTTGGCAAGCAATGTGCGTTTCACAGCTAAGTGATTGGCTCTGATCAGACACCGTTTTTGTGGGAAGCGCTTCGCTACCCAAGTTCAGTACTGACAAACGAATCTCCTCGTTATTCAAAAATTTTCCGGGCAATGCTTGGCAATTGCAAAGACTGCTTCGTGAATAGATCTCCTTATTAGTCGACATTTCAGTGGGACACCCTTCGGAAGCAATGTTGGTTTCGCCATTTAATGATTGCCTCTGATCAGACACTGTTTTCACGACGAGTGCTTCGTCACTTACGTTCAGAGTTGACAAATGAATCTCATTATTCAACATTAACGATTTTTTGCACTCTTCACAACTCGCGTTAGCTGTTTGGATCTGATCACAAGTCAACCTTTTTGTAGGAATGCCTTCTTTACATTCACAGTTTACGCCGTACTGCCCACTCACGCAGTCTTTGCAGCCCAAGATCTTCTTAATCGTCGACATTTTTGTGGTAACCGTGGAACTCAACCATGGTGAATTTTTCTAGACATCAGTCGACATTTTGACGTAAATTATAGGGAGTGTATTATTTATAACAAGATTTGTCTAAATAACAGTCACGACTGGTTACAAACTAATAATATTCACAAAAGTTTAATTGTTGACATAGACAATATCAAAACGGAATTTTTGACAAGTCTATATATTCTTTTGCATCAGTTTTTTTTTTTATGCTGTCTGCACACTGGGCGCAAATAGGGTGCAAGAAGATAGCATATCGCAGTAATGGTAGCAGTTGATAAAGGGAAATAATAAATCTTCCGAAAAAAAAACAAAACTTCCAACGACTGTGGTTGTCTTTAATACTAAGCTTGGTTAAAGTGAATTACCGAAAAAAATAACACAAAATTAACCGACAATTCTACGAAAAATAATAAACATCCAAAACAAATACTAAACTTCCGAAAAAAATACTAAGTTTGCGAAAAAAATACTAAGTTTCCAAACACAAGAGCGAGCGAAGCGAGCTCGGGACCTGGGGGCACCCTGACGTTAGGTTAGGTTACTTTAAACCCTGCAAACAGAAATAGGAGCCCTGCGTAGCGGGGCTGCGTCGACTAAGCTTTATTACATTTAGATATTTATCTTGACGTTGATTTATCCGTTTTTTAGTTATTAGCCACCACCCCGGTGGCAAGTTCGAAGGGGGCGGATGGGAATAAAAGATGCCTGATGACTGGTGATAAATATCATCTGCCAAAGGACATCTACTGGGCATATCAGGATTTTTCTAAGTATCACCACAACAACAACCGGTTTGGCAAAATCCACTCTGGTTTCTCGAACACAAAAAATTGCTAACAAATTGTCAAGTGCTAGCCAACTGGGAGGTGGCGAGCCTCCTTGCCGCCATGTGATCTGGAGGCGATAGTCCTCGCGCGCCTGCACGAATGGCGCGCGGTGGCACTACGTCGGAGGGAAACTCCGCTGCCGCGGCAAACCGCCGCTCAGCGGACAGACCTCCGGTGCGATCTCATGGGGACATGGAAAGAGCGACTGGCGTAACCCCGTGCAGGGCACGCCGCTGTAGTGGCGATAAGTCCCCTCTTTGAGGAATGGCTAGACAGGCGCCACGGCGCGCGGCGCTCTCACCTTCCGCCTGACGCAGTTCCTTACCGGACGCGGTTGTTTCGGGAGGTTCCTGCACCGAATCGGGCGTTTCCTCCCGCCCGGGTGTATCCATTGTGAGGATCGTCCGGAGGACACGGTGGAGCACACCGTGGAGGTCTGCTCCGCTTGGGCGGAGCACCGCCGTGTCCTCGTAGCGGCGATTGGCGGAGGCGATCTCTCGCGTCCGGCCCTGGTTCAAGCCATGGACCGGAGCGAGAGGGAATGGGAAGCCGTCACCTACTTCTGCGAAGCAGTCATGCTAGCGTGTGCAACTGTGATTGGTTGATAGAATTATCATTAGGCAATCGCATCCCTTGATTAGCGTTTAATTTACATGCGTCGTTTTCGTTACCTCAACCGAGTGTTGGTGAGACCCGGTTTGGATTTCCGTGCCTTTACCCGATGGACCTTGAGTCGTTTATTCATGCTGGTCGAAACTTTTCGGTTGCCTTATTATTATTTATTAATCAATAAATTAAATTGTGATTAATTAATAAGTTAAGGACAGACGCCTTAACACTCTCACTGCCACCCATATAATAGGATTTTCAAAGCTAGCTAGCCATGCGGGCCGCTGGCTGGTGCACATTTTACCATCCGCACAAGACACGGTATCATAGCTATAATGAGTGCTGGGCCTGATGGTCGTTCGCATGGCCTGCCAAACTTAGCCTCAGCGCAGCATAAGGTGGTTTATCTCTGCTGTTGCTAAGCAAATATGTGAACTCTGCAAATAAATGTAAATAGCGAATGCCCTTTGCATTTATCCTGCAACATTCAGGTCTAAGGTTGCTAACTAAAACTTTGAAAACTGATAATTAAGAACATTTCGAAGATATCAACGAATTAATATTACTTATAAAAATAGTGAAGTAAAACATTACATAAGTAACTCTAGAAATCAGAAGTATTGTTCTGTTTACAAAGTGTAAATATCGTGGAAATCTTATCATTATAATTAAGTTTATTGAACTGTTCAAACACTTAAATTCATGTAAAAAGGTTAGGTTCCATTATATTAAACAAACTTACCTTTCAACTGGTACTAAAGTGTAGATATACTTAATATTTGTAGCTCACTACTAAATAAATTATTGTACGTGTTGTTAATTAGGTAAAACTTGAGAAACTATTTTCAGTTCTTCTCTGCTTGACGCGGCACTTTTATTTGTTGCATCAGTGCGTTTACTTTACGTTTAGTAACTTCGTTCAAAAAGATACAATGCAAACATTTAAAATAATATTCATTAACAATGTTTATTTGCAAATAATTAGAAGTATAACTGAAATATTGTGTTGTAATATAACCTTAAGAGTTTGAAGAATTTGAAACCTATATTAATGCACTTGTCGGTGAATATACTACTAGTAGTACTCGTATAAAATCGAGCAAATTAAAAAAAAAAAAAAAGACTTACGGCTCTGTTGCATTTGTTGACATGGTGGTACACAAAAACCCTTTGGTATCAAAGACGTTCCGCTTTAAAAAAGCACTATAATGGTGTATTGATCGTTTCAAAATAAGTGAACATGTTCGTTGCCTGATTTTTAAAATATTATTTCGTAAATTTAATTTACAAACCAGCGGCAGCGTGACTATTTTGCCAGAGAATGACATTTTGTTGACTTTAGGCCTGGGGATACAGAACATTAATCAGGGCTGCCAGTAGATATTTTTAAATTATTCGGTAATGTTTCTGAAATTATACAAAATTGAATGTAATAAGCCCGGGGACCATGGACGTATTATACCGGGAACAGATTCTATTACTACTGCATGCGCGTGCCACTATTCCGCAAAGTCCGTACTGTTGCAAGCGCGATAGAATGCGCAGGCCGCGCCCGACTGGGGTGAATCTTACTCTGGTTTTCATTTGTCCATTCTTTCAGAAATTAGAGTAACTTATGCAGAAAAGCCTCAGAATTTTATGACAACGTAGGATGCAAGAGTGAGCGCAACAAGGAACTCGAATAACACCCCAATTCCCAGAAGCCAATAACAAGGCCACAGTGAATGTTGTAGCTTACTGTCAAAAATATGCATGACATAATGACATTTCTCACTGTCATGTCGTAAAATGAATGTCAACAAATTCCACCTTTATCGAACAACGACGGATGGACGTCGGGTTATTTGTTATTAGGTTTTTGTTTAACATTTACCGTTCTGATGTTCATTGCAAAAAACAGTAAAACGTACTAAAGTGTATTTAAAAAATAATAGTGATAAGTAGTGTTCTCATTCTTCTTAGAAGTCCAAATGTGTTAGTGAATATGTTGTCGAGATTTCACCATTATCACGGATCAAATATTATTTTATTCGAGGATAATACCGTTGCGTATAGAAAAGCGAGCTTTGCCCATGGATTAACCTTTAGCGAGAAACCCCTGCTACCTGGGGAAATATTTCTGGTGGAAATTGAGAAAACTGAACGCGGTTGGAGTGGTCATATGCGACTCGGGCTGACATTGCTCGATCCTCAGACGGCTGCACTGGGTGATAAAGGATTGCCACAGTATGCGCTACCTGATCTTGCAAACACTGGTATGTCATGGATATTTCCTATTTCAAAATCACAGAACAATGTGCTTGTAGAACTTGTGAATCAAGTAGCTAATGGGCGGAGAGAGAACGAGCCGCGCGTGTCTGTGCTGGGCGACGGGCACGTTGTGAAGACGCCGCGCGGCTTCGTGTCCAAGATGGTTCTCAGACCACAACTACTATCACAGGGTGGAGTCCCACAAGGCATATTACCAATGGATGCTGGCAGTCGCATTGGAGTTATGTTTGTCCCTTGTGCCAAATTGAGTAAAGATGAGCAGGACTTAGCAGAGATGCATTTTATAATAAATGGCGAGGACCAGGGGCCTTGCACGAAGGCTATCCCATACACCAGGGGGCCCCTACATGCTGTTGTGGATGTGTATGGCACTACCAAACAAGTGAAGATTGTTCAACTGTATGGAGGTGAGTCAACCATTGTTATGTAAACTACTTAATTGTTGAAGTTTAAAGTTTATTTTGTTCAAAAGCAAAAATATTTGAAATTCTTTTTAATGCAATTTATATATTTTAAATTGTTTTCTCACTACTTGTTGAAAGTAGTTGAATCTCTGTAAGTGCATTGTGTTGTTTATAATCATTAACAAGATTTTTACTATTTATTTCAGTGAAAACATTACAAAGTGTATGCAGGGATGCAATTCTACAATATGTGAATAATGGCTCGATAAAGGCGTTACCTTTGCCTAAGTGCTTAAAAGACTTTTTACTTTCATAGAATTGGGCTTAAAGCAAAGTGTAAAATGTTTGACAATAAGGCTGTTAAACAACTGTTCTTTTAAAAACAATGACTGGGTGATATTGTAACTATTTAAATTTTTATATTTCAAATTTAGATCTAGAAATGTGTGAAAAATCATCATGAAGTGGCTATGGGCAAGAGAGCGGTGCAAAAATTGATATTTCTTATGACAAAACTAGTATTAATTTGAGGGTCAGAAACATATTTAAAAATATGATGCGAACTTGATGTTAATGGGTAAAAGGTACTATTGGAGTTCAATTTATTAATCTACAGCTCTATTAGATCTTAGAACCTATAGACAAGAATGTGTGTAGATAGACTATTGTATTAATAGAGTTTGTATACCTCTTGGTTCCTAAAGTTTAAATCCAATGTTTAATTCTTGAATGTAATTGTTGTAAAACTTGGGATTAAAACACTGAGGAAGCATATTCACGACACTGGTTTTATGATTGAATTTATTTGTAAATAGATTTACTGCCATTGTGGCTCAGAATCGGAATAGGGGTTGAACCTCATCTGGCAGACAAAATCGCAGTATACATGCTTGTATTATCCTTTTCTGTCTCTCAGTACCGTCATTTGCTAGAGCGAGAAACAGAGTGGGAATGCTATCGCATGCGCTAGTATGGCGATACGATTGGCGGCACGCTATTACGAGAATAGGAGCATGAAAAAGTGCGCTACAAGAAAAAAAAAATTTTTTCCTATTTTTTCTTTTTATTTATTCCATGCTGACAGATGAGGTTCAGCCCTAAACCTAATTACAGGAAAATACGATAGTTATTGTATTATATAACGGGCTGGACACCAGCCCGTTATATAATACAACAACTATCGTAACAACTCCACGTCAAAGCGCGTATTTTGCGTGCGGAAATACGATAGTTGTACCACCAATGAATTATATGGCAATAAAAACCTGTGATGTCACAAAAAGACCAATTCAATGACTCGACTTCAAAATCTGATTTTACAGTGAATTGAAAATTAATTGGGTTTTCCGGTGTAAAACTAAATGTTATTTTAAGAGAAGTTGTGTCTTGGAATTATTGGCTAATGGTGCAACTACCCTATTGCAACAATAGTACAGGTCTGTTTAGGTTGGCTCTTAAAAACTGTTTTTTGTTTTAAATAAGGATAGAGCGAGACAACATTAGTTGACAGTTAAAGGACAAAAAGAGAGAAGACATCAAATATAACTATGACAAGTACCATCACAATACTAGACTATTATTAATACATTATGTGTCACCCAAGAAATTGTAAATGGTTGAAGGTAGGCTTTATGTATGTGGGAACTAGGTATGTTGATGATTGAATGTTAATATTTCGCAATAATTGAATGAATGTGCACATGACCTTAGAATTTATAAAAAAACGTTTGTAGCAGTGATTATTTTGTATGGGATTCTAAACACTGTCTCGGTCCGACACATTCGACTCAGCTGTATTTTGAATACCTTAAGAAGTCACCGACAACACATATCCGGCTTTCTTTCGACTCGTGCCGATCAGCTTCTACCATCACTGAATCATATAATTATTTGGGTCGGTACCATAAGGCCTATTTCAGAGCGAGACCGGCGCCGCCGGTTGCGTGCGCCGGTCGGGCGTTTCGGTATCCATAGACTTGTATGATAGTGTTCACTGTTCAAAGTGCGCGTGCGCCGGTCGTTAAAATCGCACGTATTGACGTAACGAAACGACTCTCTTAAATAGACCTAAGAACTAAGCAGAGCGGCACTTACCCGAACTTATGTTAAATTTTGCCGCTCGGCTTTGCCGACCCGGACAGGTGTGTAGCATCCCTAACTTGTGCAAATGTAATTTGTACAGTTAATTTGAACAAGACGTCATCATTAATTTATTCAAATATAATTGTAATCTTACAATATTGATAAAATGCTTTCTTAATAATTTTCATAATTGAAAAGTTGTGAATAGTTAGGATGGAGAAACGAGTTAAGTTTTTTAACAATTTAATCTTAGTCTTAATTACGCTTTTCCTTGGTAGTGTTAGCTGTTTTTAATTTTTAACTCAGTTGTTAAAAATTAGAAAGAAACACTGGTTTAAATAATTTTGATCTGCAGTAGTCAACTTAAGGAAATCATTGTTCAACTGAATTAGGATAGACAATGTAACATTTATTAAATACTCCATGGACAACCAACTAACATAAATTATGGAACAATTATTATTAACTATTGTCTATGATGCCTCTCTTATTTTAAAGCCAAGGGCAAAGGAGACTATACAACAGGTTTTTCATGTGGTGGTTAGCTATCTGTGAAAAGAAAACATTTGTTTTTTTTTCTCTTCAAATAATGATGTTGTAGCATTCAAAAGGAATTAGTGTTGCTACTAAAATTGCAAACATCATAAATAAATACAACATAATTATGTCTTTAGCTTTAAAATAGGACAATGTTTCGAGCCAAACCCAATTTGCGAATTTAAACTAGTTTGTCCAGTGTGTAAGGATGCATTTCCACAGAGGCCGAATCAATCAATCACAGACGAGTAGGTAGATTAATATATACCCATATATTTTTCCCGGTATCTCTGCCACGAAAGACCCTTAGTTGGTTCTAGTAGAGCTCAGGTCTCCGGCCGCTCAGATATTCAAGATTTTCTTTGGCTAAACGTCCCAAAGAGCGTCGAAAGAACTAGTTTTGTCCCAGATCAAGCCAGTTTATCTAAAAATTGGGTTTGGTCAATAACAACGACATGTTTCCCAAATATTTTTACCACAAAATTGTATATTTTCGTTGTGATACCTTTGTATATGTTTTTTTTTTTTCATTCCATCGTAAGTTATTAGAATGTAAAGTCGTTCATGTTACGATACTTTCATTATATTTTATAAAACAATGGCTGAAGGTATATTATTTTGCAACCTGGATTTGAAGTTAGAGTCTGTGTAGACGAGACTACCAATTCTTAGTACCAAAAGGCAAATATACAGAAAGTGCAATGCGACGCTATTGTAGACATTTTTGAAGTGTTGTTTTAGATACGGCTCTTTTATGACTTTATACAGGGTGTGAGGGGCACCGACGCACAAACGGTTACCACATATTCAATACTTCATCCAAAACCCGAAAAAAAAAGATGAAATATTTCTAGCATCGAAACTTTTTTTCTTTTTTTTTAATCTTCTATTCACTTCGTCCTGTATTATTTTGAGCCCACCAACAAGTCTTTGTCTTTATGATAACAGCACACTATGGATTCTTAATATAGAGTCAGTAGACCCACAAACATGCTCTGAATTGGCGGGCATCCGTCCGTCACATATCGAAATGCTCTCCTTGTGCCTCTATCGAAACTACGCAGAAATGATGTGAATCTATGAGTTTCGGCAGCTAAATTACTTCGACCGTGTATAATTCATTTAATTTTAACATGAATGTAATATCAGGTCGCAGTAAGTAGGTACCTCCCGCTGCATACGAGGTATAAACGGACTCGTCACGAAGCTGTCAACCAAGCATTGTGTACATCAAACTAACCCTACGCAAAAATTATTGCTAGGAAACGACTTTTTTTTTGGTGGATAATCACGTTTTTCGGTAAAACTCAAATGTATCGCACTCAACTCATGGATACATTGAATAGTAAATGGTTCATGGAGGTATTAAAAGTTAAATTATAACCTTAAAAAGTATCTAGTATTAAAAAAAAAAAAACTTGTGTATAGGTTGGTACTTTGACCTCCAGTGTCTCCGTAACTAGGTTCCCAGTTCCCAGGTATGGTCCAGATCGAAAAAACCACTCGTAATGACGGGGAGAACAAGTGCCTTTCAGCTTCGTTAAGGGTCTGTTTACACCCTTCATATGAAAATGTGACCTAGGTAAACTATCTATTGCAATATGCCAATAAAAAACTTCTATTTATTTATCAAAGCCTCGTCTACACCAGCTCTATTTAAGTGGTAGCTATCGAATTTTATTATTCAATAAAATTATTTTGCCTATCACTTATTGGATTTTAATTGAAACTCACATAAAGTAACTTTAAATGCTTTTATTTAAAAAGTTAATGACACATAAGTGAACTAAAATATTTTTCTTTTAAACTAAATAAAAATTATTAGTCAAGTGCACTTAAAAAATAACTAGCATGAGCCTATGACGGTCCCATTGCTGGGAAACCGGTTTCTCTCTGTAATAGGTCAAAAATAACTGCTGAAGAAAAAAAAGGAACACCTATTTGTCTAAATCGGCGGGTAGAGGCAGAGTATAGGGTACTATTGTACCACTCTCTGAATCAAAATCTCTGTAGTCCAACAAATTATTGAGTTCAACGTGATCACACCAGTAGTCTACGTATTTAGGGCTTAGGGTCCCTTTCCAGTGCTGAAAACATACAAGACTATTATTTTAATGAATAAAATACGTATGTTACACGTTACTTATGCCTTGAGCCCCGAAAAATGTAAAGTAGGTAAATCTGAAGTAAGTATAAATTAAAAAAAAAAACTAGGACTAAAAAGCCTATTAGGGTAAGGACGTATTTTTTGCCACTTTTTTCCTTCTTTTTTCAAAGAAATAATATATCATCGAATCAGTATTCTAATTGTCATCTAACCGAGTAACTCATTGGCTAGTTACTTAAAAAACAGCGGGAATATTTAAGCATTTGTCACAATCACAAAAAGTGTTGATTTTGCGTGAAAAATGCATGTTGACAATATAGGTAACTTAAATACTGTTGTTAAATTTTAATAATTATTATATAAAATTAAAACATCACAACAAACTTAAAAAACCCAAATAATTTGGTTGTATTTTAAGTCGTTTTAGAGGAATCTTTTCAATAATTGATAATCCGCGTTTGTTACTAAGGCAAGCGATTTTGGGAAAAGAAAATTAATAGTACCTACTCAAGTATGTGTTAAGTGACTAATGACGGTGTCTTTGTACTATAATTGAAATGATGAAGTCAGATTGTGCGACCCATCTTGAAGAACAGTCCAAATTGAATAAATTGCTCCAACCTAATTTGCCCAAAATTACCACGACACGAAGAATCAAGCCGGTAATTTGGCCCGGCTTAATATGTGAATCACTCGTGTGTCATTGAAACTATCTAATCTATCATCTAGCTACATAGAACATCTCAGTTCTCAAGGCTCCCGAGACAATAAGTAAGTTACATAATAAGAAAGTTATTCATTTGTAATTGTATAAAATCAACTAGAATTCTTACAAGCCAATTAAAACTAGAAACTTGAACATCAAGTTAAAGACGCATTTGTACTATTGTTAATGCTCCTCAGTTATTTCATTTACAGAATACTTATAACTGGTACAAAATAACTGGCCAAAAACAAGCAAAAATGTCAGGATTAAAAAAAAAAAACTAAATGATGTCTAGGTTCTTGATCTTAAATCCGGAGAAATAGAACCTTGAACTTGAAGCAATAGAGAAATTGAAAAATGCCAGTGGTTACTCACGTCACGAGTATGCTCAATCCAGATCATGAGGACCAGATGTGAGTACTTGCTGGCAAGGTCCCGAGCCATGTTTAGGTACTTATATGCACTGTGCGTCTTTCCGCTTATGTACTTGTAGTAGGCGAGCATCAGGCAATATCTAGAAATTAACGCAGCCATGATCAAAATTCGTTTGAGTTAGGCTCGCGTCAAAATACAAGGTGTATCCTTACCCTTCACGAATCCGTCAACTAAGTCATAACATCACGCCTGTAATCCCGAAGGGTTAGGCAGAGGTGTTCCTAATAGTACACCCACATTTTGCCAGTTGTGTTTAAGTCCCATGTAATAGGGGGAGAGGCTATTGCCGCTTACAGAGTAGTCACTTGAACTTAAAAATATTTTTGTATAGTCGTAATTTTATGTCGATAGTCGTAATTTTATGTCGATAGTCGTAATTTTATGTCGATAGTCGTAATTTTATGTCGATAGTCGTAATTTTATGTCGATAGTCGTAATTTTATGTCGATAGTCGTAATTTTATGTCGATAATCGTAATTTTATGTAGATAGACGTAAAAAATGGAAAAAACGAAGCTCGAGTACTTAAGAGGAAGTATGAAAGTGGCGCCGGTGACTGAAAAGTTGTGTAGCAATCGGCTATCGTGGTATGGACATGTGATGCGGAGGAATGAGGAGAATGTCGAGTATGAATGTTAATGGCTATAAGAGTAGAGGAAGCAGTACCGGCGCGGCGTTAGGGCTACTGACGACCCGGGTAAGAATATTGCGGCCCCCTCTTAAGGAAATCATTATCAAGTGTTAATTTTTTGCTGTACTAATGTGAACGTATAACGTAACGTTTGCCGAGTCAGACCCATCGCACCCCCCCACCCCTAACGCCGGCACTGAGAGGAAGATCAAAGAAGCGATGGATGTGTGTAGATGAAGAAAGCAGGTGACTGCTGAGATAACGAGTAATAGAGAAGTATGGAAGAAGAAGACATGCTGCGCCGACCCCAAATAAATTGGGATAAAGGCAGGTGAATGACGATGATGATGATGAGCACGCATCACGTCTATAGTGTCGCTAGCTAATAGTACTACCTTGATTTATGAATCGGAGTTCTATCACATGCTTTTTTCATATCTTTGAACAGTGATTTGAGGTGTTTCTCCAACACCACGACTTTTTTAAAATTCTTGTTGTCCATCTGTCAAAAAACGTAAGCAGTATATGAGTAACAGTAGCGAAGGGTAAATTTTTGTAAGAGGTAAGCCGGAGTACATATCTTTAATGTGATTATATTATTTGTCTATAGAATACTGACAGTGCCATTTTTCAAGGAGAAGCCGGTAGGAACCGAGTTCTATGGAACCTTCGCCACTGATGAGTAACATATCTATTTGTAAACTTTTATCGAATTTCGAATATAGAATTAATTCAGGCGGAAGTTTATAACGGCCATAATTAAAACTGTATGGATTGTAATACAAATCAGCTCAATTTTGTATGCTGTAATTAACTATAATAAAGTCAAGGCCGAGTTGAATAGCCGGAGAGAAAGGAAGCTGCAAGGGCGCGGTCGTGGTCGCGGTCGGTCCGTATGACATTCGTTACAGATTTGGGAGTAAGGTTTCTGGAAATCTGCCGAACATTTAACTTCTGGATTCTGGTAATATATTAAATGGTGGGAATAAATTAAATATTGCTCCCGTTTAGTCGCCAAAGTATCAAAGCGTGCACGATTTATGACAATTTCTTTTTATTTTTTTCAATAACTGCCGTAATACACGTACCCTATTGCAAAATTAACCTTTTCCTTGCATGCCGAAGGATTTTGAAAAAAAATCGCTCAACCTAAAAAAACCGGCCAAGTGCGACTCGGACTCGCACACAAAGACCGAGTTTCCCACTTTAGTGTAGCGTTTTATAGAAGACACCTACTCTCCAAATTTCAACTGTGTGGTGGGAAGGAGGTCCAACACTGCCAGTCACACTACAGTCTTGGAGTAAAATGGCTGGGACCTACGGACGGTCAGGACGAATCTACAAGGGTTCCATTTTTGCCCTATGGCACTCACCTCTCTCACAAGCGTTATGAGAAGACCCTCGACTAATCGAATGACTATCATCATGTTAAACTCATGCGTGCTTAACTTCACCAACATCAGCTGTTTGATCTTCTCCTCCCATCCGACGGTCCTCTCCCATGCACCTACTCGGATAGTTCTGAAAAATAAGAAAGGAAGCAACGAATTTTGATAGGCACTTAAGACCGTTTAACGATACTCAAGCATAGATCTCGCCATGAGCGTAGATTTAAAGCCATTTGATTGGTTCAATCGAGCTTGTTGAGTTGCTAGTTGAGTTTTTAAATCCTTCTGTGATATGCCTTGGAAACATTGACTTAAAATGGTTGTGAAAATTTTGAGTATGTATGTAGATGGCTATAAGAGTAGAGAAAGACCAAAGAAACGAAGGATGGACTGTGTGAAAGATTTTATGGCTAGAAAGGAGGTGACTGCTGAGGTGACGAGTAATAGAGAAGTATGGAAGAAGAAGACATGCTGCGCGGACCCCAAATAAATTGGGGTCGGTGCAGCAGAAGTGTGATGTTGAGAGTTTCCACGAATGTTTGGATAATTAATAAAATGTATCAAATAAAATCTATACATATAAAATTCAAAGTCCTGACTGACTGACTGACTGACTGACTTATATATCAACGCACAGCCCAAACCACTGGTCCTAGAGACATGAAATTTGGAGGGTGTATTCTTTGTGAAGAGTAGGTATCCACTAAGAAAGGGTTTTTTGAAATTCCACCCCTAAGAGGGTGAAATGGGGTGTTGAATTTTCTATGAAACTTTTTATTCTCTGAGTCGATTGACTTGAAAATGTGTCTACATATACTTCAGTTAAAATGATGAGATACGTGTATCACAGTTTTTCCAAAATCATCCCCCAATTTAAAATTCCATGTCCTGACTGGCTGACTGATATACCAACACACAGCCCAAACCGCTGGTCCTAGAGACATGAAATTTGGAGAATGTATTCTTTGTGGAGAGTAATTATCCACTAAGAAAGGGTTTTTTTTAAATTCCACCCCTAATAGGGTGAAATGGAGTGTCGAATTTTCTATGAAACTTTTTATTCTCGGAGTCGATTGACTTGAAAATGTGTCTACATATATTTCAATTAAAATGATGAGATACGTGTATCACAGTTTTTCCAAAATCATCCCCCGATTTAAAATTCAATGTCCTGACTGGCTGACAGATACATCAACGCACAGCCCAAACCACTGGTCCTAGAGACGTGAAATTTGGACAGTGCACTCTTTGTGAAGAGTAGATATCCACTAAGAAAGGGTTTTTTGAAATTCCACCCCTGATAGGGTGGAATGGGGTTTTGAATTTTATGTGAAACTTTTTATTCCCTGAGTCGATTGACTTGAAAATGTGTCTACACATACTTCAGTTAAAATGATGAGATACGTCCAATTTAAAATTCCATGTCCTGACTGGCTGACTGAAATACCAACGCACAGCCCAAACCGCGGGTCCCAAAGTTATAAAAATTGGAGGGTGTATTCTTTGTAAGTAAGTTTCAGTTTTTTGAAATTCCTACCCCTTAGAGGGTGAAATGGGGTGTTGAATTTTTTTGTGAAACTTTTTACTCTCGGGGTCGATTGACTTGAAAATTTGTTTACATACTCTTCAGATAAAATCCAGTAAATCCTATGTCCAATCTCAAACCAAGGTATCAATATTTCACGCATCTAATTTAATTGATATAACTTTACACTAATAATTGCAAGTTATAAGCAAGTACATGTAAATCTATGTATGTATTATAGATAGATACATAGATTACTTATTATCCCAGAAGTAAGATCCCGTGGACAATTCCCTAACTCCACGCGGGCGAAGCCGCGGGCATAAGCTAGTCCTTGAATAATGCGGAAGCAGATTTTATAGATCAAGTATCGTAAGTCTTCTTTATTCGGTTCAATAGTATTAATCTTTTTCTAAATAACTTGCACCCAGTGTAGATAAGATCGTTAGCAGCTAGCTTTCAGTGGCTAAGAGCTCACACGACATTTCTAAAATGATAACCAACAGCATAGACAAGCTTTCAATAGCGAAGGGTCATTTTTTGTAACAGATCAGCCGGAGTACATGTCTTTATTCTGATTATATTATTTGCCTATAGAATACTAATACTGACTGTGCCATTTTTCAAAAGGAATCCGGTAGGAATCGAGTTGTATGGAACCTTCGCCACTGCAAGCTTTACATTGGTGGTGTTAAAGCTAACGAAAATAATCAAACTAGTTTTTTTTCTTTTATGATTATGTCCACGTAAAACAAGTATTTATTTTACTTTGATAGGCTAAGAACTTAAGAGTTACTACCTAAAACATGTAAATAAAGAGTGAACAGAATAATTTAAGCTTACGCCAGCCACATGCAAACGAAGAAATTCCAAGCGGCTTCCGGTATTGTGGTCCTAAGTAAGGCATCTCCCTTCTTCATGTAAAACGTCTCACAAGCCGCGTAAGACTCCACGCAATACCCAGTATCGAGCATAATCACCATTGCGTAGTAATAGTACCAGGTTTCGGCTGGAAAATATCAATAATATTGGAAAAATTGTTGTGGTAAATACCAAGGTAGAAACCAGAGACCCGAAAGTATTGACGATAAGTCTGAGGCCCAGCGCAAACCGCTGGAGGCGCGGCGGAGCGCAATTGAAGACAACAATTTAATATAAACCTTAACTACCTTGACATACGGTATATGACAGTCGCGCGCATGCTCTTGTTGTAGCTTGAGGGTGCTCCGAGCACCGCATGCGAATTTATTCTTACATTGACCGTATGTCAAGGTAGTTAAGGTTTATATTATATTGTTATCTTCAATTGCGCTCCGCCGCGCCTCCAGCGGTGTGCGCTGGGCCGTACAATAACATAATCGAGTCGTGCGGGTCAAGTAGGGAGTCGTTCCATGAAAAATACTGTTATTCAGCTGCATCCAGTTAATCTTGTTTGTAAAACGCCAGAAAATGTAAATAATACCAAAGGTAGATCGTAATATTTTGAATTATTTTATTAGGTGTGGATTCAGGGAGCTCGCGATATTGATGCCTTAAACCAGTGGTTCCTAACCTTTTCGATCTTGTCACCCCAAGACTTAGCTAGAGAATCTGATTTACCCCTCCCGCTCTCCCTCATATTACCAATGAACACGAAACAAAACAACACACATACGAGTAAATACAAATTGACTGTCTACGTAGAGCATCTGGATAAATGTTCTGTCTTTGAATTTTGAGTAAAACTGATTCTTTTTGTGTTCTCTGGTTTTCCAAAAACAATCCTATTTCTTCACAAAGTTCATAAACTCTGTTTATACATTACCATTATTTATTTATCTTTATATATTACCAGCTTATTACCCCCGCAGAATACCAGTTTTACCCCCGCAGGGGTAATTACCCCCAGGTTAGGAACCGTGGCCTTAAACTATGTCAGAACCAGAGCCGATCTAAATCAAACTGGCTTAGAACTTGCCGTCATATATGGCAGAACCTTATACAGGGTGGAAGGGACACCGACGCGAAAACGGTTACCACGTATTGAGTACATCATTCTGAGCCCCCCCCCCCCACATAGAAACTTTCCATCGATTATGAAACAAAACATCTGCTGTCTCCTACAAAAATGCTATACCTACACGGTTAAAATGTATGGAACAGATGTTTTTTTTATAACTGATTAATAATTTCTATATACAGTCACAAGCACCAATATGTAAACACTTTCAAATTAAAAAGCAATTTTCGCGAGAAATAACGATTGTAATTTGGAGATAGGATCTTTTTCATAAAAATATGAGTTCCAGAATACTATTTTCGTATCAACATGATATTTTAGAGAGAACAGTAGGCGAAAAACACTTTAAAAAGTTGGTAAGTATTTACATATACCTACTCATGGTCATGACTGTAGGGGGGCTCAGAATCATCATCTTCCCGCCCTTGTCCCTTGTTACTTGGGGTCGGCGCAACACGTTTTTTTTCTTCCATTCTCCTTTGTCAACAGTCACGCTATCATTTACTTCAATATCTTTCATACCATTCCTCACAACACATCCATCGTTTCTCTGGTCTTCCTCTCCCTCTCCATCCATCAACGTTTATATTCATCACTCTTTTAGTCACATGCGATAGGGATGCTCAGAATGATGAACTGACGCGAAAATGGTTACCGTAAAATGCTGCAACTTTGCACGGATTTTGACGTTTTTCTTCGATAAATCTTTAATCGTTAAGAAAGTCGTATGTTTTTTCAATTACTGTCCAATATTGGACTTTAAGCTATAGGAATACATTTGCTACTAGTAAAAAAAACACCTATAAAGCACCAAAAAATTGCTTTGAAAACGTAGGCAAAGTTGAGGTAAAAACTACAACATTGCCTGTCATAATATCTTTTTAAATGAATAGGTATTTTGGTAACGGATTTGACGCCCATATTGCCCTGAAGTTCTTTTCCACGTCAGACTTCACTGAATCTTGAATAGCACAAGAAATTTTTTTTTACAATGCTAGGCAAAGTTGTGCAGGTTTCTCTAAAACTCCCATACAAAAGTGAGTTCGGTGTAGGGCTGCCCCAAAGGAAATGCAACAATTTTTCTTAATATTCAAATATATTTTTAAGAAATCAAATTGTTGTACTTAAATTCTAATAACATTTTTTCATAGGAAAACAAATATGTAGGTAGGTAATAACATTTAAAAATAATAATAATAATGTTGGTACCTATTGGTACCAACATTATTATTTTTTAGTCATTTATAGTACCTATGTTATCATATTGTTCGACAGATTATGTATGATATACAGTTCGACACATTATTATACGTTATTACGAATAATAAAAATTGTTTAAAATCTACGTCTATTTTTATTATACGTAATAACGTATAATAAAAATTGTTTAAAATCTGTCGAACAATATGATAACATAGGTACTATAAAATGACTTAAAGAAAATTACATTCGACATCCTTAATTTCTGATGATGATAAATAAAGAAACAATAGTTCTAGCTTCTATAAAACGTTCTTAGATCAATTACAAAAAAAACAATTACACAAGCAAAACCACGGTCGATTAAGAGTTTGTTGAAAAAATTAAAAGTGGCAGCCCTAACCCTAGATAATGTTGAGTAAAAAGTTGCGAAAATGTGACACAACTTTGCCGACCATGATTTAACGGTTTAAATTAAGATATAATACAGAAAAAACAGTTTAAATACATAAAAGAGCATATTTTCTTTGCTATATAACATATTACGCTAGAAAATAAAGCATAAATACTCGAAAAATTAAATTTTCCTGAGAGCCGGTAAAAAGCGAGTATCCGCACTGACAATGACACTGACACTGACAGTTTGTTAACTAAAATTTGGAGTGACGTATGATCGAATGTTGCCATACAGATTGCCGACTTGCTTTTAGTAATACCATAGACAATAAAAAACATTTCGCAGCGGGAATAATTTAACTTTTTTGAATTTAGGCAATGTTGAGCTATAAAGGCAATGTTACAGCATTTTACGGTACCATTTTCGCGTCGGTGTCCCTTCCACCTCGGTATGCTACTTACAGCTCAAGTCGTAATGATCAGTCAAGTAGAAGAACTCTCTCATAATAGTGACCATGTCATGAATCTTCAGGTCATCCAGCAGTAGCTGCAGCATGCACAGCACTAAGGACGCCCGCGTGTTCATCTCTTTCCGATTTGTAACCATGTGCATAACTGAGAGACCAAACTCCAGACTTTCGATCTTCTTCCCATGATCAACACTGTAATGTAAAGTTTAACCTGTAATATCAGGCTACTGCAAAGGTATCTCTCTAATCAAAGGGTCGAAACGGACATTACATTAGGTTATTGTGCGTTTGCGATTATAATCAAAATAGCTGTTGCCAGCGGCTTCGCCCGCGCGGTGGTTGGAATTTGCCCCACGGGAGGACCCGGCTCCAGTCCCCGTATTCACAAACGCTTCGATTCTAGAAGTCGTAAGTCGCATCTTTTTTTGGCATAACGATAGCGAGCGAGATAGATATACAAACTACTTCCCGAATCGAAATTTAATCAAATCATTCATAATTATAATGGACTTTTAGTACGGTTTAGGCGTGAAAAGGTAACACAAACAGACAGAGTTACTTTCGCATTTATAGGTTATATTCGCATTATAAATTAGGTACATTAATTATGATTGATAAATAAATACAAAACTAAATCCTTTTTTCTTGCGGTTGCCGATGAAGTTATGCGAAAACCACAACTCCAACGTCAGAAACAATAGTATAAGAAGAGATCCGGTGGACCGAGATTTAGTATCTAGATAGCCCACAAAGCGTAATGTCAGCTAGGTTACTAGGTCTACCCACCTTACTGCTAAGGAAAATAAATACAATACTAACTAGACAAGGAATATGTTGGCGTACAAATAGCAGACGGCTGGGACTTCGGTAACGTCCAGCTGCCCTCGTTTACGACGACACACCTCCATCGCTCGGCGCTCCAGCTTTTGGCATGCAGAAAACTGCACAAAATAGAAATTTGACGAGTAACAATCGGAGTAACACGGTCGGAAGAATAAATAAAGGGTGTAAATAGACCCTTAACATAGCCGAAAGGCACTTGTTCTCCCCGTGTTTGGAATACTTTTTTTGTTCTAGACCATACCTGGGAACCTTCTAGTTACGGAGATATTGGGGGTCAAAGTCCCAACTTTTTCACAAGTTTTTTTTTTAATACATTTTTTTAATGTAGGATGTTTACTTTACACACCTCCACGACCCCCGTGTTATTCAATCCATCCATAGCACAATGCTTTGAGTGCTTTCCATCGAGTCCTACCGCTAAACGTGATTTTACATCCCAAAAAAAAAGTCGATTCGCAGCAATAATTTTTGCGTAAAGTTACTTTGTTTGATGTACAGAATGCTTGGTTGACGGCTATGTGAAGGGTATACACAATATATCAATAGTTGAAGGGACCTTCGGCGCATCTTGTAACTCTGATGCAAAATCTTGGCGCTACGTCGATTGCGCCTTATTACGACATTTTGATATTTGTCTTGACGTTGATTTTATTCCTGTTTTATTTATGGTAAAAACGCAATTTAAGTTGGTGGAAAAATATTACGTCAGTTCGGAATTTTCAGTATTTTATCCGGTCGTTTCTTTGTCCTTTCTGTTGTCGGAAGATCTATACATATATGTATATAAAAATGAATCCCTATTTCCCTTGGTCACGCCACGCGTGAACGGCGACCGATACCGATTTCACATTTTTTTTGTTGTGTTTGTTATTGTCAGGAGAAGGTTCTTAGGTAGGTAGGTAGTAGGTGGATAGTACGTAGGTAGTAGGTGGGTAGTACGTAGGTAGTAGGTGGGTAGTACGTAGGTAGTAGGTGGGTAGTACGTAGGTAGTAGGTGGGTAGTACGTAGGTAGTAGGTGGGTAGTAGGAAAACGTGCATTGCAACGCATGCCGGGTATATCTAGTTAGTATATAAAACAGTAAATTTCATATTTTGAGTATGCTCATATTTTTTTTTTTTTTTTTTAATTTTTTTATTTTTTTTTATATTTTTTAACCATTAAGTCAAACAAAAAGGAAAATAACTTACTTGTTGGCTTTGTCTATAATCCCTTATCATATTCCCATAGCTGATGCACAGGAGCCGGAAGTTGGAGTTAGTTCGCAGAGCGTAGTGCAAACACCATTTAGCTGCTAAAGTTGCGTTTTCTGGCTCCTTCGCTTCCTGTGGTACATTATTGTTAACCAATTTCAATAAGAATGCCTATACCTACGATTATAATATTGAATTTGGCTCGCAATAAAAATACCTACGATTATAATATTGAATTTGGCTCGCAATAAAATTTATTAGTTTTTTTTCATCAGGAATTTTTCAGCAGCAGTTCGGATTAGGGCTCGGTTGATAGCGATCGGTTCCTCATAAATAACAGAGAAATATCGGAGTACTACAGACAGGCACAGCTCTGCTACTTTTTCCGGAAAAATAGGCGTGATTTTATGTTACTGCTATCACACAGAATACCCATATATTGAATACCTTCTAACTTACCGTGAAAAGTTGGTACAATCTAAACAGCGTAAAAGCGATATCCTCGTAGAAGTTGCCAATGACGCCGCTATCTTTCTCTATGTAGAGGTTCGGGGCAACATAGAGAGCCATCATTTGATGAAACGACGCGCTCCAGTTACATAATGTTCTCTTGTGCCTACAAGTATTAAATAGGCAATCAAGGTCTAGAAACATGGAATATGGATCCCTTTAAGGGTTGAGCCTCATCTATCAGTACGGAATCGTATTTTTCCATGCCCATATCCTTTTTCGTCGCTCAGAACCGTCATTTGCGAAAAACTGAGCCGGAGTGTTATCGCACGCGGCAGCATCGATGATGCGTTCGGCAGCACGCTCTATCAAATGACGCAAAGTATGCCGGATTCATACAATGTTTATCAAGAGATAGCTGCATCGAGCGTTGTTTTAAGCGGATAGGCGTATTCTATGGATATCAAAGAGCGTGCTGCTTGATTTCAGAGTGCCGGAAAGTATAGCCTAATCAACGTACAATGATGTCACAGCTGGGGCACAGTCCTCCGCTGTGAGTGGGAGTAGGCTGTAATCCATGCGGGCCCAGTGTGCGTTGGTGGGTCGGAAAGTATAGGATACAAGCTAAATTCAATAAGTCAAAAGAACACTCACTTGGAAGTAGGAAAAGGAATATTATATAGCTGCATAGCATGAAACAATTGCTTCCTAGCTTCACCGTAGTCTCCGGACTCTAGCATACATATTCCTTGGAGTGAGTGTATACCCGCCATGCTAAAATCTTTAACCCATTGCTTGTTCATATCCTTTGGGTAGAAATTCTCTTTCTGTAAGAAACTTATTAATTAGGAAGGAGCACTCTTGGATGTGGTTTAGTTCGTGACTTGTGTCGTTTTCGCGGGAATGTTTGGGAAAAGTGTGGATTTGTGCATTTGTGTTAGATTCCCGGCATTTAATCTGCCTCTCATATAGGCATATGGCTTCGGGAGTGACCCAGAGTTAGCGTATCTCTCAGATCTTATGCGCTTCTTTTTCATGGACCCAATAACCGTCTTTCTAACCGGTTCCTTGTCCACTCGATTCCGTCGATCAGTGTAGTTCCTTTTACTTTGACCACAGAATGTGATTATTATTTTATAGTAGGATATTTCTGCTTTATGAGCTTCTACATTATCAGCTGTCTACTTAATTTATAAAACTTGTACCTGAACAAAGTCCTCAACCTCAATCAGCAGTCGAACAGCCTGTGGTATGTTTGAATCTATATTAATGCACAGATCTGTATACTCCAAATACGCCTCATAAAGTTTCTGAAATTCGCCTGTAAACACGGACACAAAGATACACGAATTTTATTAGGAGCATGCCATTTACATACGAAGATGGCGGGACGATCTGGACAAGACCAGCAACCAGTGGTCCACATGGGGAGAGGCCTTGTCCAGCAGTGGGATGATGCAAGCTAACAGCATCAGTATACCATTTACAGACTAGTCCCCATTATTTTGGATTAAGTAGAAGATTAGGTTAATATGTTCTTCTAAAATCCTCTCACCGAATGATGCCCTCGGCCAGTGCCATGTTGACTTGTCAAACCTCCTGGCTGGACACTGGTGCACCTTCCTTAGTAGTTAACATATCATCTGCCTAGCGCCTTTTCCCAACTATGTTGTGGTCGGCGAAATACCGGTACTCAGCTGCATCCGGTTAGACTGGAATACCAGTATTTTACACGGAGCGACTGCCTATCTGACCTCCACAACCCAGTCACTACTGGGTAACATGATGCCCCTTGGTAAGACTGGTTGCCAGACTTTCGGACCACTGACTACCTGTAAAGACTGTCAAAGATCTACAACTGACAGGCGGGAGCAACGGCCAACCTAGGCACACGTGGCTAAACCCAAAAATCGACCCAGGCGGCTTTATCATTTAGCCACGAGCTCCTCCTTCCTTAGTAGTTAGCATTATCAGCGTATATTGTTCCCAGTGCTAGTACACAAGATTCCTCTCTGCTACAGGAAATGGGCCATAATCTACCAGTGCGGATTGGTGATTGGTGTAGTTACAATGTAAAACTTTATATCTTATTAATTACGCCACTGCCTCACACTTGATGATATCTCTTAATCCCTATACAAAAGATAATATAAAAGTGACATACTCACCAGCTCCACGACAGTGGTCAATGACCTGAGTGTAGAAACTCATCAGGATCGCTAAACATTCACAGTACTCCATATCTAAAGAGGAGAAGGAACGAACACGCTTGTTCTTCAAATAAAGGTCCTTTGACGATAGACCATCACGAGTTACTGCAAAAAGAACAAAAGATTGACTGCTAATGTGCCGTTAGGGGTATGAGGAACAACAGGACTGAGAGAGGGTCTAAAGATCCTCTGTTCAAAATAGACCACACTTCGGCTCTGGTCTGGTGGGCTACTACTGCCGAACTGGTATAAACGGGTTCTGGTTCTTGAGCGATGCCAGATTTTTACGAATCTTGAGTCAGATGTCGCTGCTATTTTTTTGTAGTTTTGGCCATGTTGCTAGATGTCAGATAAGTCGCCTCCGCCTCAAATATCTGTTTTGTATGATGAGGTTCAAACGCGGTGTCACCCGTTATAAGGAACCATCATTGCATTGCATCAGCCGAAAAACTGCTGGACATAGGCGACCCCCAATTTGACCGGTCCTTTGGTTGCCGCATCCAGCGAATGGGGGCTATTTCGCATGAATTCGCCGCTAGAGGCGTTAGTGTTTGGTCTTCAGAAATGTCAGATCAGATGTTATGGAGTGTGCATGAGCGCGCGTTACGCGCATTTGTATCATAGATATATGTTTATATATGTATGTATATATATGTTTATATATGTTTATACCATAAATAGATGTTTACTAATATTCACGATTGTGTGGTCAAGATTGAGCCATTTCTGAAGAATTATAACTTGAAGATTTTAAGGTGTATTGGTTAGGATAATTTTTTTTGTACTTGAAGGAAGAATGATTTTTAAATTTTTCATGCTTGCTAATTTTAGGGACAATATCGTAAATACGCATCTGAAGCTTACAGTTTGTTATAATACGTAATTAAATAAACTTTTTATGAAGTTATTAGTACTTTAAATTTAAAGTATTAAATAGATTTAATGACAGGACCTTACTCGCCAGAGGCGCCATCTAGTTAGCTCAAAAACGATAGCCCTCATTCCCGCGGCCTCCTTCGTCCGTCCAGTTGGGAGTAAACTAACTCAGTTGCTCTAACTTTGAGCTTTTATATTTCTGGTACAAAAGTTTATTCTAAACCACTTCTCTCTGGTCAAAGTCTTTCCCGTGACAGGATATGACTTTAGGTTTCTACCGGTCCTAGCTAATTTGTATATGGATTAATTCTTGGTTGGCGGGTCGTCAAGCTCGTCATTGTCTATGTAATCTACCGCGCCGCCGCGCGCCGACAATGTGTTATCTTTTTAAAGGGTGATTGAATAAACTTTAAGAGAATGAAGTACTCATAAATATGAGCAACTTTTATACTATGGGACTAACTATGAAATACAATCAAAATTCTGTCGAGTTTCGCGACATAATGGGTCAGCTGTTTTTTTTTCGCGATTTCATGTTCGGTCCCTAAAGCATTACCCAAACGCCCCACCCACGTTTAACAAATCACAGTATAATATAATACAATAGATAACAACAATTTAATAAATAAAGTGAAAACATTTACTTAATATACGATTGATCAAATGCCCCGCGACGTCCAATATTTCGTAGCTAGGTACCTTTTCTGGCGACATATTATCAATCTAAAAGGAATATTTTTTTAACAATTATAAAATACTTACTATTAATACTAATAACGGGATATTTACCAACCGGAACCGGTACCAAACCGGTCCGAACCGGTTTATCCGTGATCATGGTGCTTGCAACAGCGCCGAAATATCGGGAACTCATAGAAAACAGTAAACATGGAAAATATCCCGTTATTAGTATTTATTACCATGATAGTAAATCTTATATAAAATACTTATACAGACCAGCACATCAAGCAACTACAATCTGTCAAATTTCTTTAATAGATTTTCAACTTTATCGCAAAAGCAATAGGTTCAAGGTTGATTGGGAAAATTTGACAGCTTCGGGTAGCTTGATGTGCTGGCGTCTTTACATCTTGTTTTTCTGAATGAGAATGAAAATACTGAAACTGAAGTCATCAGAAAGGTCCTACTTATTTGTTAAAATGACTGGTCTTGTATGTGCCTGGCCGGTGATTATGATGTCTCATCCATTCACCAGTCACAGTCGCCTTTGACGCTTGACATACGCAGAATCACCAAGAGAAGGAGTTCTTTCTTACATCATCACTACTGGCAGCTTTGTTTTACCCCACCTGAGCATAGGCTTCCTCTCTCTCTTGAACCACCTGGGCCGGCATCAACCCCTCCTACAGCGGACTTCAGTGCGTGAGGGTGATTATCTCTTGACCATTTTTATAAGCCCTGGCAGTCAATCTCAGCGGAGACTAGCCATCGGCGCGGAAGATATTGTTATACAGGGTGGAGACGACAATGCGACAATAAATTAAACTGTATGTAACTCATGACGTTCCCAGTCTGCAAACAAAAATTCAATCGAAAATTACTGGATATTTTCGATTGAATTTTGTATGCAGTACACAGTGTAGATAATAGGCTACCACCAACAGGTTAACGAATCCCGCATCGGTATAAACGTTAAACACATGTTGCCAACTCGCTACTTCAAAAACCTTGGCCAAAATTGTCGTATTGTCGTCTCCACCTTGTATAGAGCACAAGTGTGTGGACAGACAGGTGCACTCTCCCTTCCCTGCACTCTCATAGTCCGGTGGGAAGGCAATTAGTCATAACCGAAGAGAGATCAGATGTAGGACCAACGACTTCACGTGCTTTCCGAGACACGAAGGTATCCCGTCAACTTCCAAACTTCGAGCGGCTACTGAGAAATTCCAAATGGAAAAACAACACTTTGCCCGGCCGGGGAATCGAACCCAGGACCTCACACGCGTCCACTAGACCAACGAAGCTATAAGGAAAGTCTATCTCCATCCCGTTTCCACATCGAAGTAAGATTAAAACAATATTTCTATAAAAAGTCATGGCAAGCCACCAGGTCTTCCCCGAGATCTTCTGTAGGTCAGCCAACAGTCTTGCTGTTGGTCTATTAAGACTTCTACTATATCTCGGCGTTTCCTATGGGTCTAAATAAAAAAGGTTACCGTTAAATTATTGTCATAGTACAAGTAAGACGTGTCCTCGCAGCTCAGCCGAGCTTCAGCACTTAAAGCACATATTTGGAGACGCGTTCTCTTTACTGCTTCCGTCTCTTTGATGAGACCCTGAAGTGAGGACACATTATGAAAAGCTTATCTCCATACTACTCATTATGCAAGTAAATACTCGACTCAAATATTTTGATGCCAGCCCTCGGTTGCAAAGCAATCTGAATTGGCTATGGGCTGGTTGTTTTAGCTGTATTTGAATTTAATTTATATTATGGATATATTTGTAAAAAAACTGATATTCAGCTGAATCCGGTTAGACTGGAAGCCGATCCCAGCATACTTAGAAAAATGCTAGGCAGATGATGATTGTGGATATATTTGACACTCCATTTGAAATCTATTTGATTCGTGTCTACTCTATTTCTCAGATTGTCAAGCCGTAAGAAGTCCGACATTTTTGGATACTATTTTCTTTTCCTTTCTCACACCTTTTATTTATAACATCATTCCTCAGGCCTGACATAATCCATATCTAAAGTCTCTTTGGTCTACCGTTTCCCCTCCATCCATCAGTCATCATCATCTGCCTAGCCTTTTTCTCAACTATGGCTACTATGTCGGCTTCCAGTCTCACCATATACAGCGGAATACCAGTATTTTACATGGAGCGACTGCCTATCTGATCCCTACAACCCAGTTAGTACTGGGTAATACGATACCCTTGGTAAGCCTGGTTGTCAGACTTTCGGGCTACTACACTACCTGTAACTACTGTCAAAGATCTACAAATGACTGCCAGGACATTGGTCCTGGCAGTCATTTGTAGATCTTTTGAAGCCATTGGGCTTAATGTGCTTTCCGAGGCAAGGAGGAAAATCGATGAGTGGTCACCCATTCACGGACCAACCTAGGCAAGTGCGGCTTAACTTGAAGGTCGACACGAGCGGTTGTTATTATTTAGCCACGAGCTCAGTGGATTGAGCTCGTGGCTATGGGTAGTCAAAGATTACTTCAATGGAGTATAGCTATACAGCGTGGATTGCGTGGAACACCGACGCGAAAACGGTTACCACGTATTCAGTACATCATTCTGAGCCCCCCTACATAGAAATTTATCATCGTTTATTAAAGAAAAAAACATGTTGTTCCATACATTTGACCGTGGAGGTATTGCACTTTTGCAGGAAACAGCAGATTTTTTTTTTAATAACCGATAAAAAAATTCTATGTAGGGAGCTCAGAATGATGTACTGGTCACGTGGTAACCGTTTTCGCGTCGGTGTCCCTTCCGCCCCATATAAGGCATACATAGGTAACACATACATCATCACATCGCAGTCCAAGAAGCTTCACGAAACAACCAGCGCCGCAGCTTCTACATCTTCTCGTGTAACGCTCAAGGAAAAGCAACGCACGCGCATGCATTGATAGCTGAGATAGAAATTATAAATGTCAGTTAGGCTTGTGTTGGTCTAGTGGTCGGAAGCAGTGCTGCTGAGCATTAGGATCTGACTTTAATTCAGAGATCAGTCAAAATATTTTTGGATTTAGGGAATTCTCAGTTCAGCACAGAATGTGGAAAAGTGTCCGGTTGATGGCATGATAACATGAGCTGGTAAAGAATGGTTGTACTGTGAGACACGTCTGCCATACCCTTCGTGGAAAACAGGTGTGATGCTTTGTTTGCTTATTGCTTAGATCTACAGGGTGTAAACAGACCCTTCACATATCCGTCAACCAAGCTTTCTGTACATCAAACTTAGTAACTTTACGCAAAAAATATTGCTGGGAATCGACTTTTTTTTTGGGGTGAAAAATCACGTGATACGGTAGGACTCGATGGAAAGCACTCAAAGCATTGTGCTGATGGATGGATTGAACAGTACGGGGGTCGTGGAGGTGTGTAAAGTAAAAATCTTACATTAAAACATGTATTAAAAAAAAACTTGTGAAAAAGTTGGAACTTTGACCCCCAATATCTCCGTAACTAGAAGGTTCCCAGGTATGGTCTAGAACAAAAAAATGATCGCAAAGACGGGGAGAACAAGTGCCTTTCTTTTATGTTAAGGGTCTATTTACACCCTTTATATCTTTGCCTCTTGATAGTGCGCAAATACTTTTATATCACCGTATCACGTCATTTATCTCATGAAGAAATACTAGTCATTTTCGCTTGTAGAAAGTCGCGTATAATCCTTCAAAGTAAATACCGGTAGATAGGAAGATACGTGTTCGGTGTTATCTCACCTTTCCAGTCTCCGTCAATAAATCGTAAGTGGTCGTCCTGAATAACGTGTGGCGGAACTTCATGTAGCCACAGAACGCGTACATTGGAAGATCTCTGCAATTAGCTGCAAGTAAAGACAATTCAACAAGTTTTGCAATATAACGTAATAGGGATGTTTCCCGTGTAAAAAAAAAAATATTCTATTTAGTCCGTCAGTTAGATTATCGAAAAATATTGGATAGGTACGTATTTTTAGTTTTATCAAATCTATAAAAATTGACGAAGATAAAACGCATCAAAGATCATGAGTGGGGGCCTGTGACGTCACTTTTCGGTAAAAAGTCAGTACACTTTACTTACAAGTATGACGTCACACGAGTTTTCGACGCACTGTATCGTCTTCATTTTTAGTTTTCGTGAAAAAAGAAAAAATACGTGACTAATATTTTTTGGAAATCTATCTGACGGACTAATTCGATTTTTTCAGGAAACATCCCTATTCAAGCAAAACTAACAAAATCGTTATTTTCGTCGTGTCAAATTAACTTCAGCCAAAGCTCTGCCACCTCGACTGCGTTGGTGGTGGTTTCGGGTTACGATGATGATACGGTGGGAAAGAGACAGAGCTATACAGTATACAGGTCGTCTAGAGCTGGCGCTAGACGACACAGGTCGTAGCGCCATAGCTTCATCTCTCTCTCATCTCTTTCCCACACTGGGATTCATCATGACGTCATGGTAGGCCACAAGGTCCCTCAAAGTGCAACTAGGGTTAGGTTTAGGTACTCGTAAAATAGGACAGGAGGACAAAGGCATTTTTCAGAAAATTGTTTTTTATTTTATTTGATCCTGTTTAGATAGATATCGAAACCCATCAAATTCAAAGTAATTTATTATGTCTTCACAAACATTACTTATTATCTCTGTCGCGTTACTTATTGTGTCGTTATCACGTTTATACAAGAAAACTTGATGTACATCTTTATCTGATTGTTCAACTGATATTTCAAGTAACTACACCTAGCCGCGGTCGTTGATCCCAGAAAACAATCATCAAACCAATTACTTTTTTGTTCCATTATGTTAGATATCTAAAATACCTACTCGGTCACTGTTTTAAGCTTTCACAGCTTATAACTAAACTTGCATACACTGTCACTTAAGGGATATCTACGCTGTTGTAAGCACTTTAGGCCCCTCGCCCACGGCTACTTTTTGTAGCGATGCTGTCTCGCGTGACTTTTTGTAGCGATGCTGTCAAACGCGCTTCTGCATCGCTACTATCGTGCGTTCAGAATTGGGTGGAGGTACACAGCCAGCGACAGCATCGCGGCTGTATCGATACACATGCGCGACAGCATCGCTACAAAAAGTCGCCGTGGGGTGGCCTCTAAATGCGGGATCGCTTGCAACAGCGCAGCGCGGCGTCGAAATATCGGGAGCTCAGAGTAAGTGACAGTGAAGTTCAATACTCGATGTTTCTCTAGAAAAATTATTTGACTCTGTAGATAAGTACCAACGGAGGATGCGCCAGGGTAGGACTTTTTCATGAAATTAATGAGATTAAATTAACTTGAAGGTTGTTTTTGATTTTAATGATTATAATTCTTTAAAGTCATATAATTATATTTGTTACTGTCGCGAATCATATTTTAATTAACATAGTCGTACAACCTGACGCTGACCTACAAATTGCACAAGACATAGGGACATTTAGGACACAAACTACCCTGGCGCTTTCCAATAAACTTACGATGTTTCCTGGTCCCCAAGCAGGAACAGTAGGGCGTCGTGGGATTGGATAGCGGCGGCGCCGGGTGCACCAACACTAGCGAGGTGTCGTTTGTGAAGTCCCCTCCCTCACACTCCAGCACTCTGATGCTGAAAAGCTTTGCCACAGCTGTGAAAAGGTGAGACTAAAGTAATTTCTATTTGTATAAACATAGGGAGCGAACATTGCATACGAATATGAACATTTAAGTTGTAAGAACAAAGTTTATATTAAAATGAGATTCTTATTCTAATCAAAGTGCAGTTATTTCCACTTTTATTTCCACTTTTATAATGCGCACAGCCAAAGTTTGGAACTCTCTGCCGGCATCTGTGTTCCCTCCCACATTTAACCCGTCAGCCTTCAAAGCAAGAGTGAACAGGCATCTTCTGGGCACGCTCGTCCCATCATAGACCTCATCTATCGCTTTCCATGAGGCGTGATCGAGGTCAAGAGCGGGCCCATTTCGTAATAAAAAAAAATAAAAATATTTCCTTTATATTGTGAAATTGAGTGTCTCTTTGACACCAATAAGTATCCAACCGAGACCAAAAAAACAAAGGAGGAAGAATTGTTTTTTTTTTAATAATCACTGATATCTATAAATGACAAAGAAGACAGGCAATAAAGGCAATAGTTTAAAAAAATCCATATCCTTATCTATACTAATATTATAAAAAGGTAAAGTTTGTAAGTTTGTATGTAGGGGGTAATCTCTGGAACTAATGATCCAATTCTATAAATTCTCTCACTGGCAGAAAGCTCCATACGTTCATTATTCGTATATATTTATATCCTGCATATTGGCCGAGCTATCACAATTCTTGCGGACGAAGTCGCGGGCGAAGTGTTAGTTTGCTATGCAGCTTAATAACCTGAAAACTTATACAAACCACACAAGGGTCAACCTGGCATGGCTTTAGACCGCTTTCACATTTAGGCGACTTTAGCAGCGCGACAGTCGCGCATCTAACGTCCAAACGGTAAAAAACGTACTTTTTGCTTGCGAATGTGCTTCTGCCGCGCTACTGTCGCGCAGCTAACGTCCTAATGTGAAAGCGGCCTTAGGGATTCAGAATTCTTGAAAGAGTACCTTCAGCAACTTTCCTGGGACTATCGCTTTGAAGTAAATTCAAGAGCATTCGTCTGGAGAATGTGTCTCCCAGCACCGAGCCACATTTTAGCAGCATTTTCTCAAACGGTGTCAAAGCGTCGTATGTTTTCAGGATTATTGCTGCGAAAGTTAAGTTATGATCAAGCTACTTCTTCTGTTAAGTTCTTAAAGGGTGGGCTTGCCCTGAACTGTTCTTTGTGAGGAAATCGATAGATGTCCTGCGTCCTGGGGTGGGCAAGCGGGTCTGTTAAACTCGGGTCCTTCCCGCTGGTTAATACCCCGTGGTTAACACTATTAACTACTGGGAATGATGCGTTCTACTGATTAACAGTGTTGACGAACGCGACTTTTTTTCCCATTACTTAATACCCTCGTCTCGCGAATAGTTCAGGAGTCAGGTGAAAGCAAAGTAAAAATAAATCTCTTCAGCTTTATAATATTAGTATAGATATAGATTTCTTTTCTGACTCCTGAACTATTCGCGAGACGAGGGTATTAACTATTGGGAAAAAAATGTCGCGTTCGTCAACACTGTTAACCAGTAGAACGCATCATTCCCACTAGTTAATAGTGGTATTAACCAGCGGGAAGGACCCTTAAAATCTTACTGAGAAAAACTACATGGTGTCCTTCAACTCCAACAATAGTCTTGCCCGTACCCGTTGATTCCGTATTGTGCCCGTATTCAGGACTATGGGATAGACCAAGCATATTGCCATGATATACCGAGTAAATTTCCAAACGACGGCTTACTGCTTGAGGAAGTCTGGATACATTATGTGGAAATTAGATAAACCTACGCAGAATGTATCGTAAAATTGCTTGACCTAAAAAAAAACAAAGTTCTTGGCAAAAAATTACCATCCATAGCCATATCGACTTTCATATCCTCGAATGAGTAGGAATCAGCCATCACTGCCACTTGAATGATCTCCTTATCTTCATCGCCGGCCAAAATCACAGGTTTGCTAAATATACCAAAGGCGGCTAATTCACTGTAAATACTCTGAAATACGAAGATTCGAAGACATGTAATAAAAAAAAAAGTACTTGAAGATTTGTGATGATACGTTTTCGATTTTTTATTCTAGATCATGTTGGTTTCCTGATGATTTTTTTTCCCCAACGGTTTAAGAACATGTTATTAGTACCTACCTGGGTACTACAGCTGCCTGCTCTTTGGTCCCCTTCAACGTCAAAGGGTTTTTGTAACAACGACTTCGCAGGCATTACTACTCCTGACTTCTTTGCGGCCTCACTCCGAGTAACCCTTTGTATAGTCAGGGCCCCCCTCTGAACCAGGCCTATTAGAAAGTTTTGAATCCAACCTGGCATCCCACTACTTGCGCTTTCGATTACCCTGAAAATTGTTTTCTAATGTAACGAATGACTTAAAGAAACTACTCCTTCATGTTTTCTGGAAAAGGCTGACGGCCCTTTATGAATTGTCTACCGTTACCTATAGACATCAGCAAATAATTAAAAAAAAATGTATGTCTTGCCATCCCTTAACCTCTCATATCCTTCGATGTGATACCCTTGGAACAGGAATAGCCACAACTATGATGGTAGTATTAGATGGCTGGAAGGTTGGTGGCGGTATAAGAGTGACGTGAGTACTTCTCCAAATCAGTAGGAATGGCTTGCACGTCGAGTAGCTGACAGGCTAACGCGGCGTGGTACGAGCGGTCGATACCTGACAGTGGAATCTTCATTATCATATTGTTCTGCAGACAGGTTTCAGCCATATCTGAAAGGCGAAGTAAGTCAAGTTATAAGTAGGCATAACAGCAACCATAGCAGTACCTAATAGTTCAAATTCAAGTCTCTTAAACACAGGCTCACAGGACGCTTACAGGCAAGCACCGGACCGGCTCCTAATCTTGACTTGGTAATGGCGATCCGAAACGATGCCGTTACGGTTCTTTTATCAATAGAAGTTGTAGTTTCGAGTTTCAGTAAGAGCCAGAGTTGAGGCGATCAATGCTGTGATACCGTGCAGTGGTTAGTGCGCTAACCTTAAAAGATATTTAATAGTGACTCCAAAAATATCGTCAAAATCTCTCTTAGTTGTTAATATTTTTAACACTACTATTAATACTAACGGGATATTTACCATGTTTACTGTGTGCGCTGTTGCAAGCACCATGATCACGGATAAACTGAAGTTATTGCGGGTGGGTGTTGGAACAGCAACAGCGCCGAAATATCGGAAACTCATAGAAAACAGTAAACATGGTAAATATCCCGTTAGTATTAATAGTAATGTTAGAGACCATGATAGTTTAAAATCATTTTTAGCACTGAACAAAATAATACGGTTTTACCAGGAAGGCTGTCAGCGTTAGTGACACATAGGACGAAGAACATCATCTTAGTCTCTAGCAGGATCAACATAAGACGCCAAGATTCGGTGTCCATGTGCTGAGCCTCGTCGACGCCCACCAGCGAAAGCTGGTTGAGAACCTTAAAACATTGGTCATTGATTTCGTAACGCAGACAAACCAAACGCATTAAAAATTTACTAAATAGTCAGGTAACTACAATTAATGCTTTGTCAACATTTAGTGCGTATTTTTCAGAATTTCCACATCCCCAATAATCTTGAAAATCATTTATTCACCGACAGACAATGCTCAGCCTAAAACCAAGAAGAACCAGAAGAACCTATTAATACTTAAGAGTTCCGAATATAATGAAGGTCCCTAGGTTACCTAGGGGATGAAACGTCGAACTTGAAGATCAACTCGACACACGGCTCGTCAGTAATATACAAGTATTTGACTATGATAATTTCTCGAGACCTAAGGCTTGGAGATAACAAAGACGCTGGATCCTTTCAGCTGTTCGATGAGTCTTGAAGAATATTTAAGGGGGCGTTTAGTTGATTCCAGATTTAAGCGCAGGCCACACCGCCAGCTGGCGGGCGGGCGAGCGACGCGAACGACGCCCTTTTCATACTTTGTTCGTATATTTCGATAGTTCGCGGTGTGAACCAAGGTATGAAAAGAGGTGAAACGACGCGTCGTTCGCGTCGCTCGTCCGCCCGCCAGCTGGCGGTGTGGCCTGCGCTTCAGAAAGATAATTTCATGTATCTTAGCATCTAGACCAAAACAGTTACCTTCATGCAAATTTTCCGTACGATCATCTTGACCGTGGTCTCTGATAGGACATCACCTTTGTAATAAAAGTTTTCTGGCAAAGGAAACCTGCAGTCAAATATGGTGTTGATGCCGTGGATCTGAAGTGGGGTTAAGTTCTCCATGGCGATGCTAATGGAAAAAGAAAATAATTAGAAAAGGGAATGGTTGCCATGTTTTTGAGGGTTCCGTAGTCAAAAAGGAAAGGAACCCTTATAGTTTCGCAATGTCCGTCTGTCTGTCCGCAGCTTAGCTCAAAGACTCTTAGGGGCCGTCTCCACGAGCGAGAGAATCGCGGCGATATTACGTATTTCTATACGCGAATATCGCCGCGATTCTCTCGCTCATGGAGACGGCCCTTAAGAGAGTGTATAGAAATACGTGGCACGACGATAATATCGCCGCGATTTTCTCGTTCGTGGAGACGGCCCCTTAGTACTAGAAAGCAATTGGCATGAATATACAGATTAGTTACGCTGACAAAGTGGTAAAATAAATGCTCGAAAAGTATTTTTTTTTAGGGTAACTCCTGTACCCACACGTAAAGTGGGGAGTTTTTTTCTCGCGTAGGTACTTCATAGTGTGGTATGTCGTTGGATAGGTATTTAATAAATATTGCTAGTTTGTTCAAATCACTTTTCGATTAAGGCATTCGTTTATGAAATATTAAGCTTTAAAGTGCTAATTTTTGTTAGACTCAAGTGTCCCCCTCTCTACCAGCTAAACGGTTGTGGTTGGGTGTGTGAAAAAATTCACGGTGGTGGTATAAAGAGTGTAAATAGACCTTTAACATATACGAACGGCACTTGTGCTCCCCGTCTTTACGAATTTTTTTTTTGTTCTACACCATACCTGGGAACCTTCTAGGACTACGGAGATATTGGGGGTCAAAGTTCCAACTTTTTCACAAGTTTTTTTTTAAATACATGTTTTTAATGTAAGATTTTTACTTTACACACCTTCACGACCCTCGAACTATTCAATCCATCCATCAGCACAATGCTTTGAGTGTTTTCCATCGAGTCCTACCGTAAAACATGATTTTTCACCCCAAAAAAAAAGTCGATTCCCAACAATAATTTTTGCGTTTTTATGTGAAGGGTCTGTTTACACCCTGTATATAACGAAATTAAAAGGATAACTATCACAGCTAAGTAGGTTTTACAAGTTTACGAGTAATAGTCGACCAACTTCTAAAATGGACATAATATGACATACTTTCCTAAACATAATGTATGGAAGCACGGGTTTTTCAACTGCAAATGTCAGTTTGTTTTTTTATTATTACAGTAAAAAACATCGTTCGGAGGCAAAGCCGCATATTTTGATGGGCAACTACGGAACCCTACATCGTGCGTTGCCCGACACGCACTTGGCCGGTTTTTTTTTAAATATTTTGAAGAACTATAGGCCCTTTTGTGGGACGTCTGCAAAGCCAGATAATAAATACCTACTTATGGCATTTATATTCCTGTTGGCCATTTATTGGAAAAGTCTTTGTTTACTGAGTATTTGTTATTAATAATTATAGATGCAAAAGCCGGTGCTTTAGAGACCAAGACCAAAGTTATAAGCAAAAAACATACGCCTGTCTTAATCTGTTCTCTTGGTTTTCTCTCGGATTCCGAGAACTTCCTCGCTTGAAGTGCTTCGCCATGGTCTTCCGAAAGAGATAGTACGGCATCTAAAAGAAAATGGTGAAGTTAAGGAAGAATAGCAATGTCTGGACTTTAAAAGAGACGGTGACCTCTGAGTTTGTTTCGGATGTTTCATCTCAGAGTAGTCAGGAACGAAACACCGGCCCCATCTAGCTTTAAAACAAAACATGACATGTAAAAGAGTTTGGTAAACCTAATTGCAGAAATAAATATGATTTATTTATGATTTATATTTATTTATTTTGGCCACCGAATTTTGGCCACGCATGCCAATCTCAGCGGAGATTAGAAGAAGAGAAGTACGCAGGAGTAGCAAGTATTTTAGTGAGCAAGTGTGGGCAAATACAGGTGCGTTTCTGTTCCCTTTCTTACATGTTGTGGGTAGTATCTCTTAAGGGACTATAAGAGAAAGTTCTAAAATGACAGGTCCAAAATGTAATTAGTTTTCCAAATAATATCATCGTTTAAAAAAACACGGTATAAAAAGCCATTTTATTTCTCGTATATTCTTCTCAGCAAACCCTTTCATATTCATTTGATACCCATATTATGGAAATGCATAAAAATAATTAGTCCGCCATCTTTGGGAGTTCGCCATATTGGATTTAGAATGACGTCACTTTACTTACCGTGTAAATTCATCCAAACTAAGCATGTATCTGGTCTATGCAAAATTTCAGCTCAATCACATCAAAAACGTATAAGATTTTTTTACATAGTTACAGGTTACAAGTGAAGATTATTCAAGCGTGTTGAAAATGAATAGCATGCTTCGGTTTTTACGTTTACCTTATCATTTTCAGTTAAAATTATTTTTCCTTTGCGTATGATATCCGGAGTGGCAAACAGACATTCTTCCAATAAACGCGTCTTTCCAACATTAATCGGACCCTGAAGTTACAAAAAAAAACACACTTATTTTCGCCGTCTGTATCTCACCTTCAGTAGGAATTAGGGATTCCACGCCCACTTGGAAAATTCACCCTGTATATAGGGTGACTGGTTTAATTAGTGACCGATACTTAAACACGTGATTATACTCATGATATCAAACTACTTTCCCAAAGAAACATTTTTTTTATACCTACTCGTTCACTTTTATCCCAATAACTCAACAGCCGTATGAAACTCGCGCGCGCGCGCCTTTAGGCCCATACTCCACCAAAGCGGAGAGGAGAGGAGACGTGCGAAAACCGACCAATCAAATTGGTTGAAATCTACATTACGTCTCTCGTCTGTTCTGTGATTGGTCGAATCTTACACATCTCCTCTCCGCTCCGCCCATCTCCGCCTTGGTGGAGTCCGGGTCTTAACCTATCAGCTGTTAGCCGCGTGACGCCGTTCTGTCTCATTACTATCGTACCGTACTACAGTGGGTAGGCAGAGCACCCGCGCGGCGATAAAAATGAATGAGTATAAAAAAAAATGTTTCAAAATCAAATCAAATAATTTATTCGCATTTATGGGTCTACATAAATGGTAAATAAATAAATTTTTATAATAAATAAATTCTTTGGGAAAGTTGTTTTTTATCCTGAGTACCTACAATCACGTGTTTAAGTATCGGTCACTTTAACAGTCACCCTATATACCTACTAACATTGCTCATTTAATAGTATTATGTCTCAAGTGTTGTGCAGCGGCGGCCCATTGGTACCGGTCGTGACTTTCGAGTTTGTAGGCCGTGATTTGAACCTAGGTAGACGCATTAGTAATAATGGTGGATTACAGCCCACTCCCTCTCATACAGAGAAGGCCTGTGTGCCACCTGTGGTAACATTTCATGTATGCTTATGCTTAATACTAACAGTAAAAGCTACTCCGTATACATGGTCCCGGTAGCGAGTAAAAGGTTTAGCCTGTTCCTCCAGCGCGTTTTGGAGGGCCATCTTGAATTTGCGCACCTCTTCGTTTCGGCCCAGCAGTGGGTGACGACTACCCGGTGGACGCTCTGGCCACCTATTTACAACAGACGGAATCTATACAGCGTTGGTAGGGTTTGTTTTTTTCCCCCTTTTTTGGGAAAATGGAGACATTCTTGGGGAAACTGGAAAATCTAGCAACTCTTTGTTTGTAAGACTTGAAACATCTAGTTGCAGTTCGGTTTTGAATTGCTTTTTCTGTATCAGTATTTGCAAGTTTTTGCGCAAGAAAATCTTCATGGATATGGGAGAGGAGAGGTATCCTTGGTCAAGACGAAAGCGTGACTTTATTTGATGTTTGGGTTCCGCACCTCACGGTGAAAAGAAACCACAAATCCATGATCTATGTTTAACGACTAAAGTTGAGGGTTGCGATTTCAGACCGAACTCCAGGGTTTTCGTCGCACGATGTTTCTAAGTGTAGTGTTGTGGTGTCTAAGTGTAGAAACTAGACACATTGGTACTTGCTGGGTGGTGACCAAGCTCATTCCTTCTCCTCTGTATGAAAAGTGGCCTTTGCCCGACATTCGGGACATTACAGGCAACAAAAAAACCCAAAACTTGAGGCGTGTGTTCGATCCAAGGTAGGGCAAAGTATACGCCTCTGCCTTCCCTTCTTCTTGTGATAAAGGAGTGATATCATCATCAGCGAAATAGTATATATGTTATGTACTAACCCGTAATAATTAAACTCGTACACCGGTCCGGCCTCCGCTATACCCTTCAATGGTTTCGATTCTATTTGCCTGAAGAACTCGTGTTCAATCTTGCTCCTCAGAAAGGTCTCTTTATCACAAGTAACTTTATCCAGATAGTTCATCATCAGTCTTGCAGCCTTTAAGGATAAAACTTCATAATAAACCGTGTGCGTCGCGAGATACTTACTTTTGCTGTCCCCACACACTTAGATGTGTGGCATACTGGCAATATGGAATCCACTTAAGCCTATCAGAACGAGCTTTATGTACATGCAAAAAAAGTCCGAAAAACACATTCACCTCATTCGAACGACGCGACTCGAGACTGCGTCGAAGTATTCGAAATTTCTGACCAGCTCAAACCCACTGACCGTCGTGCGTGGCTAAGTGCGGTCATTCTTTTCATCAACATCAGCCTAGCTTTTACCCAACTATGTTGGGGTCGGCTTCCAGTCTAACCGGGTGCAGCTGAATACCAGTCTTTTACATGGAGCGACTCTATCTGACCTCCACAACCCAGTTACTGGGTAATACGATGATACCCTTTGGTAAGACTGGTTGTCAAACTTTCGAGTTTACGACTACAAGATCAAAGATCTACAAATGACAGCCGAGACCAACGGCTTTACGTGCTTTCCGAGGCACGGAGGAAACTCAGTATGTCACTCTCTTATACAGGGTGTGACCAGACCCTTCACATACCCGTCAACCAAGCATTCTGTACATCACACTAAGTAACTTTACGCAAAAAATATTGCTGAGAATCGACTTTTTTTTGGGGTGAAAAATCACGTTTTAAGATAGGACTTGATGGAAAGCACTCAAAGCATTGTGCTGATGGATGGATTGAATAGTACGGGGGTCGTGGAGATGTGTAAACTAAAAATCTTACATTAAAAACATGTATTTAAAAAAACTTGTGAATAAGTTGGAACTTTGACCCCCAATATCTCCGTAACTAGAAGGTAGGGTCTAGAACAAAAAAAATATCGCAAAGACGGGGAGAACAAGTGCCTTTCGTTTATGTTAAGGGTCTATTTACACCGTTATGCTATAATGATACTACCTTATTGACTGCAGGTCCAATAACAGTGTATTCTCTTCGCAGTTCGTGGCCAACAACTCCACAATAAGTCGTTCCTGAACAGATTAAAGGGATTCAATGAAAAAGATGGACTTTTGAATTCGAATCGACGATAGCCTATCAAAGAAGATGGAAGGGCATCATCATCGTCAACTTTTGAAGGCGATTGCGATTGGTAAGCGGTAGCTTGCTGTTACCGTGCGTCGCAATAAAAAGAAAGACGCACGCCGCGACTAATACGCTCATGTGATGCAGTCAGAACAGCTGAGCAGACCATTCATCACCCATTAATTTTATTTTTTACTAGCTTTTGCCCGCGGCTTCGCCCGCGTGTATGTCGAATAATATCCGATTACTTACCTTCATCCCGCTTTTTAAACCTTCGGGGAAAGAATTATCAAAAACGCTGTAACACGTATAAATTAATTTTCTATCGTCAGCCTAAACACAAAATTTGAAGATCCTTACTTCAAAACTGACGGACTTTCACTAAGAAACTTCCATCCCTTATTTCACTCCTTAGGGGTGGAATTCTCAAAAATCCTTTCTTAGTAGATACTTACTTTTCACGAAGAACACACCCTCCAAGTTTCATGCGTCTAGGACCAGCGGTTTGGGCTGTGTGTTGATATATCACCCAGTCAGTCAGTTAGTCAGTTTACCATTTTATATTTTTTTATAATCAGGGAAGATATTAAATTGATTAACTAAAAGCGCAACACTAGCTTTTTTCACTCAGAAAAAAGTCTGCAAACGACTTGCAATTTCTTATACAACTACGCATCTTAGTGCTTTGAGATCACGATCTCTTTAGCCAATAAGTACCTAGCTAGCTAGATTAGTGAGAATATCATATCTTACCAGAAGTAACCCCGATAGAAACGTTGATAATATTCTCATCGACGATTTTGTCTTTTAGCATGAATGCGCAGAGCAGGGCATGTTGTGCCTCATCTTCGTGGCTCAGGCCTCGCAGTCCGAAGACGATGAGAATCATCATGTCTTTGTCGAACATCGACACTTTGTTCACCAGCCCATCTGCTTCTAATGTCACGCTGTAACGATATCAAAGATATTCATGTATCTAATGTAATACCCTATACTTCGGAAGACTGCGAGGCGTATCATATACGGTCGCGATCCAGTAGTGAGGGAATTACGAAGAAGAATAGCCTTAAGGCTACTTTGATGTTTTAGGTGGAAGAGCAACATTTTGATATAAGTGGGGAAACTTTGTTATTGCATTCGAGGCGGAATTAAAACCCGAGCTGCAAGCGAGGGTGTACTGGAGCCGAGAACTGCAGTAACAAATCCCCACGCGTATCAAACGACGTTTTTACACTTTCGAAGAAATAAAATATTAGAACGGAAAGTATTTTTGTAAGGAATTATCATGAAACTATGATTTAATTTGCTTTTTTCCGCGCTTTGCTTTCGCCAGGTTGAAGAAGAAGCAAAGGTATGATGCCGCTAAACAGCCCAATATAAAAAAGAGAAAATTCAAATATTTTTGAATTTAGAACACAAATAAATGTTAATTAATTGTTGTCGAGATTGAAAAGTCATTGAACCCATTCGGACTTAGTATAAGTTTAGTTATCTGTGGAAATTTTTATTTCCGCACGTGTGCGGACAAAATATTAAAATACCACACGTGTGAAAAACATTGCATGTTGAACCTATCGCAGTGCGATAAGAACCAGTTTTCGAAAAAGTGTATTGAAAAATCCTTAATTCTACAAGTCACTCGTGAGTTAGTGACTCGTGGCCAGTGATTTAGTTTTGCTGACCGGAATTGGTAGGTACAGGTCGGGCGACCTAATTGGACAGGTATACTGTGCCGCCTTATGCTAAAGCATTGCTTTCTCAAATACTATGCTTCGTGATGATTAAGTGGAAAATATGATCAGCGAGGCATTGCTAAAATGAATTTTGATGAATAAGGAACTCATACATACATGCGTTGGTACGCCAGAATTTACAGCTGTTACTATTGAACATAATACCTTGAAACAAGTTTATAAACACCATCAACTAGTTCAATAAGCGCTTCATCAGTGACACTCCTCGTGATAATATTGAGGAAAACCACGACGACCCGACGGACTTCGGTCAGGAACTCCATGGGCTCTTCATTGTCCACTGCCCGAAGGACAGGCTTCGCCATGAAACGTCGGAGGCCCAGAAACCACGAGGTTTGGACTGCTGCGATCACGGCTGGGCGAACTAAAATTAAAAGATTGTTTTCGATTTGGTAGTTTTCTGGTTTGCGATCAAGGTACCAAGGTAGTCCCCGAAATTCATAATTTTTACGGTTCTTGCTGATTGAGAAATTTGATTTACGTTAAATACGACGTACAGTTACATTAAAGAAATCATTTTAAGGGTTTTTGTTATGGAATAAGATGATTACCATCTACTTTATTGGCCCAATGAGTCCTGCCCCCGTAGCATGACCACCGTAGACAAATTTTCTTTGACGCAAGAATCGACAAAATGACAGATAGTGCAAAGAAATCTGTCATTGTGTCGACACAATCTGTCATTTTGTCGATTCTTCCATCAAATAAATCCTTGTCTACGGTGGTCATGCTACGGGGGTTGGTATGGACACGAAATTGAACATAATTGAATTTACATTATTCTTACGAAATATCTTTTTGAATATGAAATTCTGCATGCGGTATTTTGTGTCATGAAACGCATCCAAATGTTTCGTATCTTGAAGGGAATATACAGACGCCGGGACATCAACCTACCCGAAACTGTAAAATTTTCCCAATCAACCTTGAGCCTAATGGTACAGCGATAAAGTTGAAAATCTATTAGAGAAATTTCACAGCTTGAGTAGCTTGATGCGCTGGCGTCTGTACCTACCTGGGCACAGAAGTGGGTTATAAGTAGACAAACTTACAATAAAATATATCCAAAAGATCAATATTTTTATTTTTTCCAAAGAACCCTAATCATTTCTAAAATAAAACTAGCCTAAGTTACTCCTTACAACAGCAGCCCTGCCAGTAAAAGTCCCGTCAAAATCAGTCCAGCCGTTTCGGAGATTAACCGGAACAAACAAAAAAAAAACCCCACGCGTTTGTTAAACAGACACAGACAGACAGAAAAAAAAAAGTGTCCTTTTTTTAAAAAGTGTTTTGTTATAAGTAGGTATCGTTCGTAGTAAGTTCATATGCATTCAGTAAAAAACAGTTATTTTGAAATTACAAACAGACCCATCAGTTTTAGTCTTCTTCTTAGCGTGTCGATAGCAAAAAGTTCAAATGTTATGTTTAGCCCAAAACTCAGCCACGCGGACCCCACTCACTGATGCAGTAAGCAGATCATCAAGTGCGCAGGTGATAGGACATGCGGTGCAAGATGGAAGGTGGGCCATTGTCTGTGGGGAGACGCCGCATACGCACTTGTGGTCTGTCCCATCCATGAACCACCATCTACAGAGATTGTCTTTGGTCAAAGACAATCAATTTTATTTATTTGTATGGATCAGTTACGAGTTAGTTACGTATAGTACTGTATAGTTACGAGGATTCAAATAGGTAGTTAGGTAGCCTACAGTGACTTACGTTGTTTATCTTCCTCTTGTAGTTTTTCCACCCTTTTCCAAGAGGCTCCAATTCCAAGAACCTAACGTTAAGAAAACAAAATGAAACCTCAGTAAAACTTCTTAGTAAAGCAACTTTTTGCTCGTAAATGCGTCCTTGTGGATTTCAAATGTTCCACACAGTTTTACCCTACAACACTAGCACTTTAAGAGAAGTAGCTGCATAGCAAGCATGTATACAGGGTGTAAACAGACCCTTCACATATCCGTCAACCAAGCATTCTGTACATCAAACTAAGTGACTTTACGCAAAAAATATTGCTGGGAATCGATTTTTTTTTTGGGGTGAAATATTACGTTTTAAGGTAGGACTCGATGGAAAGCACTCAAAGCATTGTGCTGATGGATGGATTGAATAGTACGGGGGTCGCGGAGGTGTGTAAAGTCTTACATTAAAAACATGTATTTAAAAAAAAACTTGTGAAAAAGTTGGAACTTTGACCCCAATAACTCCGAAACTAGGTATGGTCCCAGGTATGGTCTAGAACAAAAAAATGATCGCAAAGACTTGGAGAACAAGTGCCTTTCTTTTATGTTATGGGTCTATTTACACCCTTTAGATAAGCAGGTGTCTGCGTGTATTATCCTGCGCCAGGGTTTCAGCAATATAAAGATTATCGATAGATAGAATTTCATCAAAATTTGTTCAGTAGTTTAGGAAAACACCGACAGAAGGACTTCGCATTTATAGCAGGTAGATTAGGATATAATCTTTTGTATACGTACCTTAGTATGCCTCCCATCACCGCAAGGTTGCGTCCAATACTCAGCTTCGTTAACATACATCCAAGCACTGGCTGCTGTGAGCACATCTCCTGACTTAGACATGTACTGCGCCATCTTGACGTCCCACACTGGCTGACCGACGATGACGTAGCTCGAGGAACTCGACTCGATTAAGGACTCGTCCCCGATGATAGAGAAGTGGGTCATGCCAGCTGAGATCGCGACTTTGACTGGTTCAGGAAAGATATTTAGGTATTTTTAGGTTAGTTCGAAGGATATGTTAATGGGTGTCAGCCATGACAAAGGTACGTATGTTATGAAACTCCTCCAAAGGTCATGTTTTTCGGGATTTTTACTTTCCGGTCTAGAAACATAGGTTGAGTGTCGCTTATCCGGGCAATCAGACTGTTTCCAGTCACAAAACCTTCAGTTCTTTGATGTTATTATATCATAAATGAGATAGCTAGGTTAACATAAGGTTGACACCAATCTGCAGTCTTCTGATCTTCCTACCCACTACCAAAGTATCACACCTACTGGATCAATACTACTGAAGTCATGTACCTAAATAATGAACAAATAACTAACCCTTAAGAACCACCCCAACATCGGTGGTAAAAGTCCCGTAGTTCTTCTGAATTATGAGCCCGCAATCAATAGCGTTGTGAACCACATCTTGCATGGATAACTTCTCAGTCTTCTTCCACATGGACAGGAAGGCGTCACCAGAGAACTTCAGCACGTCTCCGTTGTGCGACAGTATCTCCTGAACCATGGCTCCGATGTAGGAGTTCAAAACTTTGGTCAATCTGGAAGGTCCGCCGTGGCCAATAGTTGTATATTTTTCGCAGAGGTTAGTGAAACCTTCAAACAACGTATTTTTTGAGTTTCTGTTAATGAATGATGTTAAATACTTACATTTCGCCAGTTAAGTTAGCAGTGACCCTATTGCCATCAACCCGACCACGAATACAGACACTGAGCTACTGAGAAATTCCTAATGGAGAAACCCATTAAACAGCCTGACGTGGAATCATAATGTAGATCTATGCTGGACATCGACCACGGAACCCGTGCACAGCAGATTTTTGGGTAGGCGCGGTTATTATTATCAAGATTACTCACCACTATTTATTTGCTTTTTACCAACTATTCCTCTCAAATACATAGAGGTCTACTTTTAAAATAAATTCAAACCTAACCTAACCAGTCATGGGGACTGCAAAATATACCCACCAGAAACATCACAAAACATCAATGCAGTCTCATAGCTCCTGATTGAATAATCGCTATGGTTGTTAATGATCTCATCGGGCAACAGTGTCGCTATGATTCCCATTCGAGCCGCGTCGGTCCCAGAGTAACTGTCTTTGCTTTCCAATCTGAGGAATATTTATTTAATAAATAGTATAGTGGCGACCGCGAACCGGAAGACGCTGCGTTGGAAGGCCTCCCACTAGGTGGACCGATGACCTGGTGAAGGTTACAGGCATCCGCTGGATGCGAGTCGCACGGGACCGGTCAATGTGGCGACACTTGGGGGAGGCCTATGTCCAGCAGAGGACGTCTTTCGGCTGAAATGATGATGATGATGATGAAATAGTATAGCGCCTGTAATCCCGAAAGGATTGGCAGAGATTTACCTAAAGTACCTAAACCCACATTTTGGCAGTTTGGCCAGAGCTTAAGCCTGCGTTTCCATCAGAGATGTGCGAGGATGCGTGATGCAAGGGATGTGTTTGTTAAGAACCAACAGAATCACTTCTTTTAGCTAGCTTCGCTCAGCGCAGCTCTAGTCGAAACGACTCAGCGGAGCGAGGTTTTACATACAAAACAAGGAAAGGATGTGTGCGAGGGACGGACGCGAGCGAAAAAATAGCAGTCATTCTGAAACGAGCTCGCTACACATCCTCGCACCGCTCACCGGCCAAACACATGTCTGATGGAAACGCTCACGTTTCCATCAGAGATGTGTGGCTGACGTGGTGAGCAGTGGAACGGTGTGAGCACCGTTCCACAGCTTTGCTACGCATCGCACTGCCCAGCTACCTCGCACATATCTGGTGGAAACGCAGCGTAGGTAAGTCTGAGTAATTATATCAGTCTGTGAGTAGGTAGGTACCCTATCATCAATGACTAGGTATGATAATCTTCTCCAGGTTTTCCTACAGCCTTTCCTGCAGGTATGTACCTAGGTATATACTATATACCCACACGTGACACATTAGATACTCATTTAATATTTGTAAGAATATGAATATGTAGGTAAGCACTGTCTTTATGCCTAGAGCTCCCGGAACCTTAACTGAGATTCACGGAGAAATTTTTGAACTTTTCTTTCTGGAGTATAATTTTATTCTGCAATTTTTTTACAACGTTTTATTAGCAGAGAAACGTCTATAGCACAACATTGAAATTCCGGACGTTTTAAAATATGCCCCTGCATTCCGGACACTAAGCTAAAATACCGGGCTTTCCGGACTTATGGCAACCCTACATACTTTTGAGTATAATGCCTGTCCAACCTTATCAATTTTAGATAAGTATACAGGGTGTAAACGGACCCTTCACGAAGCGGTCAACCAAGCATTATGTAGGTACATCAAACTTAGTAACTTTACGCAAAAATTATTGCTGGGAAATGATTTTTTTTGGGGTGAAAAATCACGTTACACGGTAGGACTCAAATGTAATGCACTCAAAACATTGTGCTGATGGACGAACTGAATAGTACGGGTGTCGTGGAGGTGTTAAATAATGTGAGTTGGAACTTTGACGCAATATCTCCGTAACTAGAACAAAAAAATGATCGCAATGACGGGGAGAACAAGTTCCTTTCGGCTTCGTTAAGGGTCTTGATACATCCTTTATTATTATGCCGAATTACTTGGACATAAAACTAAAATTGGTAGGAAGAGAAATACTCAGTACTACTACTCAATACTTTATTACATACCCAGGCTGTTTCAACAAGCTTCGTTTTCTTCTGCGTTCTCTTGGACTCTCAATCTCATACGGCATCTCGTTGGAAGCGGACTGTTGATGGTGAACCCGTTTCATAGCCATTAGATATTCATCGTAATGTGTTTCTCTAGTTTGATGACCTTTACGACCCGCAAACTTTACCCTCCCAGGGTACAAAATGCCTGTGCAGATAAAAGTGCGTGCTTTATAATATATTTAACACTGTTTTGTAGGTTTGAGTAGCGGTGGCCAGATGGTGCAGTCGGCCCCAAAAAGATGTAGGTACATAATAAAAAGAAAGAGGATAGGAGCGTACTTTCCCACGATTTCGCGTCCATTTGTCGTTCCGATAGTAATGAATTCTTTTCAGCCTGCATTGTTGAAACAAGGCATCGGTGAGCTGTTGTGCTTAGAAAACGATAGGATCAAAGAATAAAATAAATACACCACTGCTGAAATTCAATGGAAAATGAGTGACAGACAGAGGAATAAACTTTTTCTTGGCTTTTATGAGATCAACGAGTATGTAATACGTGTATACAATCTCTTTCAGCGGGCCACACCGCCAGCTAGTGAGCGAGCGAGTGAGGCGAACAAGGCCCCTTTCATACTTCGTTCGGCTCTTTCGATAGTTCACGGTGTGAACCAAAATATGAAAAGAGGCGAATCGATGCCTCGTTCACTAGCTGGCGGTGTGACCTGCGCTTAAGACTTGTAGATTAAAATAGCTGTGTAGAATTTGATGCTATAGGGGTATGAAGAACAGGGTGTAAAGTTCTTCACCCCCTTAGAAAAGGGAGGATCCTCCTACCAGACAGCAGGTGTTATGTGTAGTGGACAACTGCAAACAGTTGTTGGCGTGTTTTTCTATGTTGTCTTAAGGTCGCGGATAACTTTGTTCTGCGCGGTTTAGAATTTTTATGTTAGTTCCTCATTTGTGTCATACATGACGCTGTCGTACTTTTTGTACTATGTTGCTGTAGTACTTTTCGTAGTGTCGCTACAGTGCAAGAAAGTAGTTAGTATGTTCCTACAGTTATTTTGCCTTTGCCTTTTCATCAGTTTCAAAATCTTAGTGATCTTTATACTTACTCGAAACTATAATGTTGCTCTTGTTGTTGTAGCTCTCAGGTAAAGGTGCTCATCATTGAGGTTAACATACTAGGATACCTCCTTTGTATTGCGATTATAAGGAGGTAAATAGGACATCCTGTTCAGTACTGTATTGTCATTCGAGTGATGCAGTTATTTTGGCGAGGGTCCATAGTTGTAACTAACGCTCCATTTTGTTTATTGCATCATAAAGTCACGCTGTAATCCCCGAAGGATTAGGCATGTTGGTACTAGGAACCCACATTTCGCCAGTTATGTTTAAGTCCCATGTAATAGGGGGCGAGCTTAATTGCCATCAGCCGGGCACAGATCCAGACACTGTAGCAGCTACTGAGAAATTCCTGATGGAAAAACCCAATAGCAGTTTGGCCGACCCTGGAATCGAACTCAGGACCTCATAGAGAGCAATCGCGCTTGCGACCTCTAGACGACCAACGAGGTTGTAATTGTTTAGTCAATACAATATTATCCACAGCACAAAAGTATAGTCATATACCTACAGCCTATAATGTTCCCACTGCTGGGACACAGGCCGCCAGCTATCTATGAGAGGGAATGGGCTATACCCATAATCCACCACTAACCCAGTGCGGGTCGGTGTATGTAGTAGGAAAAGGTGCATTGCAACGCATAACGCCACGGCTAGTTTATTTTAAAAACGTTTACTAACACCAAAAAACTCCCTGAAAATATAGGGCGTTTCGTGCATCGTCTTCCAAATTTAACGGGCGAAAGAAGGGGTTATTGCTGTCTCTTCAGCCCCAATAAGGAATTCTAGACCCCACGGATTTTATTTCAATTTTCTATATTTAAAGCTTCCATATTTAACCTCTTGAACGCCAGAGCATAAACGCACGCACGTGCCCTCCACATCAAGCCACAATAATAATTTCACCTACCATTTTGACACATATTTGTGTCGTTTGGCGTACAGGGCACGCCCTTGCTCGTCACATATATGTGAAAATGGCGTACAAAAGGAACAACTTAAAAACATTAAAAAATAAATGTGAGGCTGCCAAAAGTTTTTAGTATTGATGAAAGTTGTTAATCTGTCATCAAATAAACTCATCATCAAGTATAAATGTCGAATTTTGCAATTTTTCAAAATAAATATTTGCAAAATTGAAATTAAAAAATCCGTAGGGTCAAGGATGAGTTATCGGTGCTCAAGAGACAGGTAAATGACCCCTACTTTTCCCCCGTTCAACGATGCACCAAACATTTCTGTATAATTGAATTAAATTCAAAGCGCCCTAAGAATGAGCCACGCTGCACTTATATCACACTCAGCATCATTATTTCAGCCTGGAATGAATCACCCACTGTTTGTCATAGGCTTGCAGTTACTCTCTGCAATACAGCTAGCTTCCCTCGCAGACGAATCCCCATTCCACGACGTGACGGCCGTCACTGCTGAAAATACCGTCGGCCTCCATACTATTAATCCTTGGTTGGTTTCATGGCCTGACTTTTAATTAAAAGTACACACAACGAAACATTAAGGTATACTACGCTTGATGTGTCGCTGTGTTGTAAGCGAAACCATGTTATATACCTACCTACAGGAAATGTAACCTATAGCTGCTATAGGTAGGTACATTTCCAGTATAACATGGCCTCGCTTTGTAACTGAACCTTAGTCGTACTGAAGTCTAAGATCATGAACTCTACTATAGCATCTTCCTGTAATGTTTCAAAGTGATAATTCTTCGCTCAGTTGCGGAGATTATGCTTCAGCATCGGCTGCAGTCCCACAGCATGTCAGTGTCATATTAGTAAGAGGATCAAGTTTAACTAAATCATCCACGCTTCTGTCTGACCCAGTAATGTGTCAAAATTAAGAAGATATTCTATCTGTGACTTATCCATCGCAAACCGTACCAAAGCCTTTGTAAGAGCACAGAGCACAACACTAATTATTATTATACAGGGTGTAAACAGACCCTTCACATAACCGTCAACCAAGCATTGTATAGAAACATCAAACTAAGTAACTTGACGCAAAAATTATTGCTGGGAATCGACTTTTTTTTGGGGTGAAAAATCACGTTTTACGGTAGGACTCGATGGAAAGCACTCACAAGCATTGTGCTGATGGATGGATTGAATAGTACGGGGATCGTGGAGGTGTGTAAAGTAAAAATCTTACATTTAAAACATGTACCTACTTATTTAAAAAAAAACTTGTGAAAAAGTTGGAACTTTGACCCCCCAATATCTCCATAACTAGAAGGTTCCCAGGTATGGTCTAGAACAAAAAAATGATCGCAAAGACGGGGAGAACTAGTGACTTTCGGCTATGTTAAGGGTCTATTTACACCCTTCATATAATTTTTTGTAAGGGGGCCCGGCCCGGACTCCACCAAAGCGGAGACGAGCGGAGAGAAGATGCGTAAGAGCTAGGGTGTATCCACCGAAGCTGTGAGATGTGCAAAGCGACGCGCCGCTCACAGCACACCCACCACTCACCGCACGCAGGACGCCCACGTCTCCGCTGTGCCTTGGCCGCCGAGTGCGGAGACTGGCCTAAGCAATTGCGAGAAATCTCGTCTCCTCTGCTCAACCGTTACCACTAAAGCTAAGCGGAGCTGAGAAGTATTAATAATTAATCTTCTATTGGTGGTTTACAATTACAGCAAATCTCCTGTCTCTTTGGTGGTGTCTGGCCCTAAATCTTTATTGAGAACAGCAAGTGACTCTTTAGCTAAGTGTTGTTAACAGGTGTGACCATAACATGATAAACAGTGTTGCTAGAACAAAGGTCTGGTACGTGTATCTATTTATCTAATCTAATTAGCAAACTTACAATATGTATGTGTTCGTTTTCATCGTTCATCTAAGTATTAGAAAGGTAAATAAATTCGGGATCAATAAAAAAAACCACAAACTTGTACCAAAGAAACGTTTATTGATAAACCACAGCTACGGAAAAGCACAAGTAAATAACACCGTTATGACCTCATTATTAGTCTTGTTGGCGAACTTTTATCTTCGGGTCGTCGACCTTTGGACCTATAAATAAAGAATCAAAGCGGTACACATACAAACGCTTTCATTAGGAAACACACTGCAGGAGTGAAATTTTTAGTGCATCTAAAGCCTTATCCTGCAAGTTCCGTTAGTTTAGGTTCTCAAGTTATGCAAAACATAATAGGTAGGTAAGTGCTGAACTAAGACGCGATTGTTCGCAAAAAAAGGTAAATACTCTTCGTGTAAGTACCAAAGTCGATGGCTGTTTCAATTACTTGGTCTTTATTGGTGGCTGCTGTTGTACCTATATCTATATTTAGTGGCCTCAATTAAGTAAAGCCACACAAGTGATCCCTGTCGAAGCGGGCAGACTTGAGGCTGAAAAGATTGTTGTAAATATTGGTCTGATGAGTAGACTTTGTAGTTATTACTACCAAGTCTACTCATACCGATGATACTCGGCAATGTTTTTTTTTTTATATTATATTTTAATAAAAAATTTGCCCCACACTAGGATTTCTCATGTATTGTGGGTGTGTTTTACAAATATTTAAATTCACATACACTAACAGTCAGACCCGGAACAACTACCTGTATGCCATTCAAACATTAATTCCGTGCGGGAATCGAACCGGCGACACCCAGCGTAGCAGCCCATCACTCGGTCACAATAGAGAGCAGTAATTATGACACTGAATCGTTTCAGAATAGGAACTCCAAATGCTTACCACTTGTCACAGATACTTACGAAATCGATTGATTTCAGGATTTTTCTCCTGGCCAGTGCAGCGGCTGTCGGCTAAATTTCAAAATAGCAGCGTATATTTACCTAATTACCTACTCGGTATTTCGAATAAAAGAGTGGTTCCACAGATTGGGGTGGGCAAGACAAGAAAATGTGGTCATTCGTATAAAATTTTCTTTTGAATAAGCAATGGTAAAAAATATTTGAATTGTCTCATGCACGCCTATCCCAGTCGATAGAAACCACTTTCCAATTAGGTATTATGATCCTATCAAAATGATGAAACGAAACTAGATGATACCTAATTACTGTGATACTTAGTTATAAGTAGGTAATATTAAATTACTTTTTGGAATAAAGTTTAGGCTGGTATGGGAATAGCGAGGTTGTGTGTATTGTTCTTTAGGTTTTATACAGTATTTAGAGGTTAATGTGCTTATAAACGGGTCGTATTTAACTAAAATCAAAAATTTCATGCCAGTTATGATGACAATTAAGAAAAAAAAAGTTATACTGCCTGGGAATAAAAAATCACTGCGTAATGAATTGTTTTGGACAATCGTTCTCAAGCCAGCTGTTACTGGTATTTGGTACCTGCTTCTTAAAATTTAATTATTTGGCGACACTTCAGAAGTGATGGGTGTATCATGAATTCATGATCTAATAACGATATAATAACAATAACAGTTTTCTGACTTCATATTATTTAAGCTGATGATTAAGAAAAACAGTTATTGTTTTGATATTGCGTGTGATCATCACATCCGTGAAGCCAGGTAATTTAATTTGACCCTATAAATATGGCAAAATATTTATTGTGAAGTTTACACATGACTAGAACTATAATTAGATGTAACATTGAGCAGGCAATCAAAAGCTTCAAAAGCAGGGGGATGTGGCCATACCCACAAAATACTTACCAAGTGGTGGAACTAAAATGATTATTTCATACCTAACTGTGTCACTATTATTTTGTTCACTATGATAAAACGAAACTATAACTGATTTTTAACACAGCCTTTTGAACAATCACCATGTCTACCTACACTTTGTTATTGTCATATTTTAGTCTTCATGGACCACAACACAAACACAAGGCTTCACTGAATCATTTTAGGGTTGAAGCATTTTCACTTGATTAATGAGCAGTGACTTTCTCAAGTCATTAGGAAATTCACTCAAGTGATTATTAATCACCGAGGGCACATTTGAACATCACAAACCAGTCACTGTATCAACAACTGCACTTGCCTGATCACAACTCACAAGGTTTAAAAAAACTACATCATAAGATGAAATATTCTATTTGCAACTCACACACTTACACTACACATCACCTAACATACACTGAATAAGTATACACTATAACTTTTTATCATAATAAATATACACTTAAAAAGTTTCAAAAAAAAATCTTTGCTCCAATTCTAGCAAAACTATAGTTCATCTACATATTTGCAATAATATTGATTATTGCTGTCACTACAAGGCTAACACAGCACTTGCACAAGAAATGTGAAACTTCACTAACTTAGATTTACAAACACCTCACCTCACTACACATCACAAAGTGTACATTTAATTAAATTTCTGAAGAAGACAAGAGAACTTGAATCAGAACTTAGTCTAGTAATGTAAACTCAAAATGTAAATCTAATAAATTAGTTCGTTCTACCAGTAGTAGTAGAACCACCCATCACCACCACTTTTACTGATCTCACTACAAACTTGTTGGTCAGATTGTGACCTCTGCAGTTTGGGAGCTCAGAAGTTCATACTAGGCTGACCCACCCCTAACTACCACTATTACCAGATGGTCCTCCTTCAAACTGTCCTCGGTTAGGTTGTGACATGTCCGCTTGAGAAGCTCCGTTGAGAATTCACAAGGTGGGAAAGAGTATAGTACGCCAGTAGCCTCTGTCTCTTTGTTCAGGAGTGAAATAACACCTGCTGCTTCTTTTTGCTTTAAGTAAGACACCAAGTTCCTCATTGGTCTGGTCTGGATACTTGCATCTTCATTTGTGATTGATGCTGTTGACCCTGCCACTCCCAAGAAAATGGCATGTGAACTAGATGTGGCAATGCGCTTCTGAACATCATCCAGCTTCGGTTGATCTAAACGCAGTCTCTGTGTTATTCTCAGCTGATTTTTACCATCTTCATCTTTCATCAGACTGTCGATAATCTCGGAATCACCATCAGTCAGGTGGAACTTGGTTGGGAATAGGGAGTTCTTCAAGATCAGGGCACCATTCCATATTGTCGTAGCTTTGCGTACAACTTCAGGCAATGTCCTTGCGGACGCTAGCATGCCGCCACCACGACGAGGCGACCCGTCGGAGTCACTGTCGGGAGAGCGGCGGCGCGGTGTGCGTGAGCGAGAGCGGTCCACACCTGGCTCCCGGGAACCAGAACGACGGACTCGTCCCTCGTATTCAGGATCTGTTGGGGCACGCCTCCACTCTTCGTCGCGATAATCTCCCGAGCCGTGATATACGCCTCTATACATCCCTCGCCCTCGGCCGCGGCCACCTCTTCCTCTGTAGCCAGGCGTTCCATACGCAGGGTAAGCCGCCGACCCCTCCTCCCAGCCCTCATACCCTTCATAACCTTCAACAGGTCTACCGTCTTCCCCAACAGGAGGCGCATAAGGCTTTGGCCTGTATGGGCCCCCAGTGCCGACATCGGCGAAATCAATTCGTAGTCGTCTTTCTGGACCACCAAGAGGAAAACCTCTCATCTCTTTGACGGCAGCTTGAGCTGCATCAATTGAGTCATACAAAATGTATGCATGAGGTTCTCCTTTAGCATATTCAATCTTTTTAATGGCCCCAAACCTATCAAACTCCCTTTCCAACTGAGCAACAGATGTCCAGGGACCAAGACCACCTACCCAAACTCGAGTAGTAGGTGTGGCTTTACCATATCCTATTTTACATTGGAATTTGCCAATATACTGGCCAGAAAGTTCTACTTTAGCCCTATGAGCCATATCTAAAGTCTGATAGCGAACAAATGCAAAAGCATTTCCTGTACCCGGTGGAGGGCGTTTAATGTCAATGTCCTCAACAATGCCATAACGGCCAAAGATGCGTCGGAGCTCTTCATCTGAAATGTTGATCTCCAAGTTACCAGCAAATAGAGTCCTAGTAGCCAGTGGATCATCTTCTGGCTGAACATGATGTAGATAATTGGGGAATTTGTCTTTTTTATTTTCAATTTTCTCAAATGGAGGATGGTGGGGTCGGGGCATATATGGACGTGGCATGTAATGAGGGTGAGGTGGGTGATGCATAGGTGGCCTGTGATGCATTGGAGGTCCATGGGGCCCAGCCATAGGGTATTCATGCATTGGAGGGCGAAAATCTCTGTGGTGGGGAGGTACTGTCGGGGGAATACCATAAGCCCTATCATCAGGAGGTGGTCTACGTCTCTCAGGCACTGGTGACCAAGCATAGGAATAGGGCCGTTCATAATCGGGGGGTGTAATGCTTCTAGGCCTACTTCTGTATTCAGCACGAACAGGCTCATAGACAGGGTCAACAATAGCTACTTTATCATACAATATAATCCTGGGCTTGGCGTGTTTAGCGTCTCTCGCGTCTTCAGCACTACGGAAGCAAACATAAGCAACCCTCTCATCTAATTCATGAGAAATCTTGATGCTAAAATCACCAAACTTCTTGTATTCTCTGTACAGGGTATCCTTGACGATTTCATCAGAAGCTTTTGGATGGAGTGCACTAACGCAGAGAACTTTGTAATACGGGCGAGCAGAGTCTTCTCTGACGTCCCGAGACCTCACATAGTCCTCGCGGTGCGGCGACACGTATCGCCCCCGGGGGCTCGGCGAGCGCACCCGTCGGCGTACCCGCTCGGGAGTGACGCGCTCATCGGAGCTATCGTCATACCTGCCTATACTACTGCGTGTCCTTTTCGATCGCGGCATACTATCTCTTGACGAACTCCTCTTCATGTTACGAATTTTCACCGTTATTCGATCTCTATCTCTATCGCTACGCGGTAATCCAATCATGAAAGCTCAGTACGACGAACCACTATCTGAAATGCACAACATTACACGTCACTTCAAAATGTCGCTTTGTTCCAGAAGATAAATCACCGCAACGCACAATAGTGTTTTAGTCTTACCACAACGAATTTAGCGACTTCAGTCACTTAGTTCACTGAACACCTCCACTCTGCACAATATATAGTCGATAATCACAGAATATAGACGACCACGAAACGTAAAACAAATAGAAACTTCGATGGCTGGGTCACACAAGCACCGCGCAACAAAAAATAAGTTCAATATGGCTGCCGCCCGCTGCCGCTTGACGTGACGCTGCGGCGCCGCCCCACTTCACCGACGACAATACGTACGACATTCATATTCGAGTCTGCAAGTTACAAACTTGCAACATCCGCTTGGTTCGTTCACTAATAATTAATTTTTCTCCAATCACATCACATAACACTGTCGACTTTCGTAATTATTAGCCAATCGGCTTCTAAACCAAAAACGATGACGTTCGTTTTTTTTGTAGTTTTCCTTTTATCAAATCCATGTCTTTCTGCAATCACCACTACTTAATGACCAACACTATAGTTGCGTTGTGCAGCCGGATTTTTAACGTTGAAATGTACAAAGGACATCGATATTGAAAAACGCGATATGCAAATCTAACAAAGTCAGGAAATATACCTAGCGTGGTGGTAACAGGTACAGTAAATCTATTTAGTCTTGTAAATGTAAAGGTTTATGACAGATGGGAAATGGCCAGAGAACAGTTGCTATCGGGTAAAACATCTGGTTGAGGCTGTGCACTTCTGTGGCAGCCACGACTGGCCACAAGCCACGAGGAGATTGACACGAAAAAGAGAGGCCTATGGTCTACACATTGGGTGACTTAAGGTTATGATGATTATGAGCCAGGCAAGAGAAGACACGTTTATCTACAATTTGGAAAAACGCTTCACAAGCTCTATAAATAAAAACCAGTTTACGCGGTTAAAATAATGAAGGCAGACAACACCGCACCGCAGTAACAGCAATGAACAAGAAAAATAAAAAAAAAACAAAATGTCAAATGATGAAAACCAACTTTCAAGTTTGTTGTTGACTTTAAAATTTAGTTAATGGAAGAAATAATTGAATAATTCATCAGAATTACCTATACTTTGAAAGGTTTAATCTGAGCTCATTACAGCTTCAGTTCCGCTACTAAAGTCACGTCAAAGGTACAGCTGAAAATTGAGTTATCATACATGTAATGTACATTAGTTAAGTTCAACAGAACTAAACTTTATTCGTGCACAGTTCAAGGTTCATATCGACTCTACGGAAACGTAAAAATAGTGCTAATATGTACAATATCTAATATTCATTTAATAACAATGTGTGGTATCTTACTGATAGTAACTAAATTCGTCAGATAAACAACAATCTTTATTACTGAAGATTTATAGCTTATTATCATTAATTCAAGACCACAACGGTGCCAGGATGGACGTTATTATAAAAGTAAATAACCAGTCAAATGGTAGAGACAAACTAGCCAGGTCAGTATCCATTGTTATTGTATCTTCAATTAATCCATCCTAAATTCCTAACAGCGCTCTATTTGTCTGTCTGACCTTTACAAGCCTTAGTGGCTGAACGGATATTTATGAAATTGGGCACTCTAGTAAACTTGACTTAGGATACTTGTCATCCAGTAGTATGTTCCCTTTGGGATTTTTCATTTTGGATATGAATAATTTTGAGATGAATTCATAAAAATCTCAGTTCAAGTTTTTCAGCCCATTCATTATTATAATACATATAAATATTATTATTATGTAGGACATATTGTCCTCCATTCTTTCCAATGATCACTTATAATATTAATATTATTTTAAGCCCTTTAAAATTTTTCAGACTCATTCAATATACAAGTCGACTTGTCTGGCACCAATTGGAAATAAGAAATGCAAACAAATACTCTGTTGATAGAATAAAAAATCTGGAACTCACGTTTAGTTCTTTCAGAAAAAGTAAGTAAATTGCTGTCTCTGTTTTACTGTGGAGGGTTTAAATTACTTAGAATATTATCTGATTTCACTTAAAATAATCAATATATTAATTCCTAAATAGACATTCATTTAGAAGTCATTAATTGTTAGTGAGGGGCATGTCCCCAAACTATGCTATGTTAATTAAACATAACATCACCCGAATCCCTGTAGGGTTAGGCAGAGGTGTGCACCCACATTTCACCAATAGTACACCCACATTTCACCAGTTATGGTAAGTCCCATAAAAACGGGGCGAGCTTATTGTCATCAACCGGGCACAAATCCAGACTCTGTAGCTGCTACTGAGAAATTCCTGATGGCAAACCCACTCACAATTTGCCCAACCCAGGAATCAAACCCAGGACCTCATTCTTGCAGTCACGATTGCGACCACTAGACCAACGAGACAGTCTCTTTGTGGTTTATACAGTTTATTGCTAATTGTATCTAACAACAGACTGTACTTCGGATAGTGTGCCCAAGAGCTCCACGAGCTCATTCCACCATCTCTCTTCTTCCATTGGGAGTCCAGACGTACTGCGGGTTATCACCCATACCTTGTTGATATTCCACACATTCGCACGAAGCGCTTTGCGACTTCGTTTATTATGCGCACAGCCAAGGAGGGAATTCCCTGCCTGTGTCGGTGTTCCCAAGTTCATATGACCCCAATCTTTTTTAGTTTTTCGTCGCAAGTTAAGAGGCTTCTTTTGGGTTAGCTCGTTCCATCGTCGACCTCATCTCTGTCTTCAGGACTAGATTGAGGTCAAGAGTAGGCCCACTAAATATGAAAAAGGCGCAAATTAACTTCTTTAAGAATATAAATCATGTTTTTTTTTTCAGTTTTAAGACTTGGAAGATGCATAGATATCTGTTACAATGCCTTAAATAGCATGCACATTGAAGATCCCATATTAAGGGTAACATTGACAATCAGCAAATTGGCACATGCATTGTTTCTTTACTCTGACCATGTAGTCTGGCTCACCAAAAGTGGATTCCTAAAAACCGACTCAGAAAAGTGGAACAGGACAGCAAATAAATTTTGGCTTCTTTCAATCATTGCGAATTTAGCTAGAGACTTCTATGAAATTGTTCATCTCATGGATCTGCACAAGACTACATTCTTGAAGCCATCTGAACTATTGAATACTTCAATCACAAACTATGATTGGAATGGTGGGATGAAGTATATGTACATGTTGATGACTTGCCACAAAGATGTTTTTATTGATACTTTGAAGAATTCTTGTGACATATTCATTCCGCTGACTGCATTAGGATTTACTAAACTAAGTCCAAGTACTGTAGGAGTACTGGGCGCAGTATCATCAGTGGCTGCATTAGTGACTGTTGTCAAACCAATTACGAAATTGGTCCCCGCTTGAACATAGGTCATTTCTGAATGATTTATTTAAAATGGTGCTGGGCTTAAATATGTAGATTGTGATGTTTTATGTTTGAGTTTATATAAGTTCAACTAAATTTTAAATGTAAATTGTAAGTAAAAGTGCCAGGGTTATTCGCAAGCAAGTCAGCCTTAATTAATAAGTATTTGTTTGGAGAAAGCTCCTTAAAATTATGTGTGAAATATGTAAACAAAGATAGGAATTTTAGATTTTTTGTACCTTGAGTTTGTATCAAACTAATCAGTACCTAGTTTATTGTTAATAATCTCCTTAGTCACGCATTATAGCTGTGTTAACTGGTATAATTGTTATGGGTTATAAGTTTATAATTAAAATATTTTAGTTTAGCCTGTGAATCTTTTATTGCAACAGCACACAAAACTATGCTTAATCCGTTTGTTTTCTTTATTTACATCATTTAAGATAACCCAACGTCACGTTTCAATTCTCCAAAAGGGTAGGCAGTGGTGTTCGTACAGCCACATTTTGTCAGTTCTACAATAGGGACTTGAGTTTTGAGGCCCATTCTGACATGTCTGGACTCAGCATAGTATGTATGTATAAAATAACGAAATAGCTAGGCAGTCTAGCTTTGTACTCTTCATAAAGTACAACGTACAGTAGTAGATTTGTTTTATTGAAGTAATAATATTATATTGTATTTATTTGAATGTGTACATTCGGTTGAATATGGCATAATTTCTTCAAAAAGCTGTTTGAACAAAAAAACAATCAATCGATTCCAATCATTTATAGCGCTTGAGTATCCATTTATGCCATTGCCAATACCCTACAAAAACAATATCAACAAGAACAACTGTCACCTGTCATTGTCAGTACTAGTAGACTAGTAGTGTCAGTCAATCTGTCATCAGTCATTGGTCTAAACGAGTACCAATTTGTATTTTATTTTCAGTCTTCTTTGTGAAACTTGCATTAAATTATAATTAACAATGGCTCGTAATGTAGCAGAGACGGCAAAGAAATTCCTACTGTTAGGCCAATGTGTTCCTACTGTTAAACAAAATGCTGCCAAAATCAGAGTGAAGAGGTTAGAATTGGACGAGAATTTACTGATGGTTTGTGTTTTTATAACAATAATGATTACAGTTATGAGATTTTATCACTAACTTCACTAACAAATTTCTTCTTTCTATTTCAGTACTTTAGAAAGGATGAGTTTTACTACTGCCATGATCCCAAAAAGGTCTGTAAGACTGGCGATATCGTCCTCATACAGTCATTACAACAAAAATTGACCAAGTTAATTACTCATGAAGTCAAAGAGGTGGTGTATCCTTTCGGTGACATTACTGACCCTATCACTGGCAAAAAGGTTGCTAAAGAACAGTACAGAGAAGATATGGACAGGCAAGCAGAACTGTATGGAAAATTAGATTCTACCTTTGATCATGATAAGGCACCGGAACGAGGCTGGCAAGATGGAAAGAAAGACTTCACATCAAAACCTACATACACAAAGTTCCATGTGTTTGATGAAAATGATCCATATGCCATTTAAGTTAGCTAGTGTTTTAAAGTGTAATAAATTAGCAATTAAATATTTAGTTAGTGTTTATCTATCTTTCATTACTATCACTCATTACCAGCTGAGATTTACCTTCAGTTTCATCACCTAAATGCTGTTTGCTACCATCTGGTAATTTCAACCGGATGCAGATGAGAGTTTAACTGATAACATAATTCAATCTTCATTCATGCACAAGATATCACAGAGTATTTTTTTTAGATTTATCACACTCAAAAATCAATCTGCATAACGTCGACCTAATTCTAATATGGTGTAAGTCATAATTGACCAGCATGCAGAAAAAATCTTTTGATTCCATAAAGTTCTTAGGAAACTTGAAAAAAATTAATGTTCTAACAAAAATATTATTTAATTTGCTTTAACTTTTATCCTATTGTTATATAGATATAACACTTTTGGATCACTCCATCTAAAAAATCTTAAATTGCAAATAAAATCGTTGTTTGGCCAAATTTAGACTTACGCCATATTAGAATTAGGTCGACGATAAGCAGAATATCCGGGCGCAGTTCTCTTCAGCAAGTGATGAATGTGCAAACTACTAGGTATCCCATTTCACTCTTTTGAATTACTAGTATCTTCACTTTCCTTGTTTTCTTGTGCAAACATTCTAGAAGTGTATTTGTATGTATTTTATAATGGGCTGGTGTCCGCAACTCCATGTCTGAGTGTATTTCCAGATAGGCATATATTGTGTGAAAAAAATCATAGCTAAAAGGCACTACAATCATGATAAAGGCCTGCACAACTTGAGGGACAGCATTGCCATTGCATTTTATCTTTACCCAAAGTAAATTCATATGTATTCATAGATTCCAATGTTCAATGCTGAGAAAGCAAATCCCTTTTGATGCCAAAGGGTGTGTCCACATTTATAACATAACATGTTTTAAATAAAAATAAAAAATTCTAAAGAAAAGAGCATTTATTTTATTTTTAGCCATAGTGCTCATAAGTTGTAAAGATTGCTTGTATTGGTGGCATCAGTCCTGTGCCAGGAGTTCTTTCTCTAACGCCGCGCCCATGAGGTTCCAAGAGCTGTCGTCGTCATCTGGTGGTTCCTCATCGGATGGTGGTGACGATCTTCGTGGTCTCTTGCGGGGTCGGGATTCGTCGTCTAGGAATTTAGAAAAAAAATTGTTAGTTGGTGTTATTTTAGGATTCTAGGTGCGAAAAAAAAACCAAGATTGACTTTACATGAACACATAATATAAACTATTAACTTACGTCTTTTCCCATAAATGTAGACAGAAACTACATAACTATTAATTTTACGAAACAATAAGATGAGAAATATGTGAAGTCAAGTTATGGTATGCCTTTGTAAAAACAAAAAGTAGTAAAAACTGAAAATACTTACCCATTTCAGAGTCATTTGTTGCTTCTTGCGAATCTTGTAATCTGAAAAAAATAATTATTTTCATATTTTTAAAGAACAGCTCATCTCCATTTTCCCATTTTCCAAATTTATAATTCTATTTTTAATTATTATTTTTTACTTTTATATGTTGTACAGAAAACTGTCTTACGCCACTAGCCCTCTCTTTGTTGCATATGCAATCAGATTTGGGTAACCATGTTGGTTATCCAAACCAGATTATCTTCTTTACCTGTCATGTAAGCTGTCCTGCATGCTATTATCTGCGCTGACTGATATCAGCCTATCCTCAGGAGGATTCTCTTCATCATCCAAGTCATCATCACCTGGTTTCTCCTCATCTGAAGAACTTTCGTCCGATTCATTGAATATGTCTTCCACCTATAAAACAAGAAGAACATGTACTTCTACAACAGTTGCGAGTGAGAGGCCTCTTATACATTGAAGGCAGAACCTTTATCCCATACATAGATTTTGATTGCCAAGTAATATTATTGTGACTCACTTCTCTATCCATATCGGCGATATCATCGCTCGAGAAAGACAGCAGCGGGTTGATAGTGTCCATGAACCGTCCGGAAGGCGTGCGTTTTCGCAGTGCGGCCACGGGAGCCGGCGCCGGCGGCGGACTGCTGCAGTGTGCCGGCGGCCGGCGGGAACTGCTCTGTGGATACGGAACTTGCTTGGTCATGCATTCATCTGATTTAAATGCTAAAGTCATTATCTATTACTTTGCTGTTTAATTTGGCCTCATATTCGTAAATTACAGCCAATTCTGCGGAAGGCGACAGATCATTCAGCTTCACTTTAGCTTACTAGTGAATGGGTTTCCATTCACTAGTAAGCTAAAGTGATGTCTACAAATGCAATCCTTTACAAGGCAATAGTTTTTTTTTTTCATGGATAGGCCTATAAAAAGTCAGAGCAGCAGTCCAAAGAGGCAAAATATCCTTGGAAATGGTTGAATAGCACGTTTTTTAGGATCTATAAACAATAAAGTTGTTTAGTTACTGTACCTGTCCCCCTCTTTGTAAAGGGTACAGTCTCTCGTCGACTCGCTCCCACCTCTCGGCGCACGTCCATAGCCATTCTGGAGTCACTACATGTAATTTGCTCGATTTGCCTTCGCCAATGCGCCTGCTTGCGTTCACTTTTGCTGTTCCTGTGAAATAAGTTAAACAAGCATTTATATTATGCACTTAGCTGGTAAAATTGACTATAACCACTTGCTACAATGCCTACCTGCTCTCACTGCCACCAAATGTGTAGTCTTATCAGAATAATCCTGCGTGACTTCGGCTCCAAGACTTCTTGCCACTTGATACGCCCTTGACGTTTCCAAACGCTGGTGCGTCGGCACTAAACCACTGAAGACTAGACTAGTACCCGCTAATACTTCGCATTTCACCTCTGGGATTATAGACTTTAAGTCTGGAATTTGATTCTTGCCCATTTTGTCGTAGTTATCGTAGAAGTGCCTGGAAAAGTAAGAAAATCATAGAACTACTCTACAGAAACAATAAAATAGTACTGAAAAATATAATTCTATGCTCATTTATGTGTTTTTGTCCTGGTAATATGATTTTTATAATCTTTTTTCGATTTCATTGCAGAACTATCAACTGCTACTTAAATTGTTGATACTAACACTTACATACTGTAAACAATAAACACAATACTTGTGTTGCTACTTACGTATGTATTCTTTTAAGTATATCATCCAAGTAAATTAAGTAGTCATCAGGGTCCTCCACTTCTATCTGTCCATCCGAGGTCTCCACCCACCGCGGCTCTGTCGGGTCCTGCCCTATCCTCTCATCACCCTCCTGATCAGCTTCTTCACTTTCCTTTTCCTCCGTATTAGAACTCTTTACTTCTTTTTCCTTAGCAACTATTATACCATTACCACCTTCTTCCTTGTTCTCTTTGTTCTTTGATGCGTCCTTTTGTTCTGGCTCAGCGTCTAGGGTGGGCATCTGATTTTGGGCACCATTTTTGCCACTTGCTAGTTTGTCTTTAGGTTTTTCGTTTTCTGTAACTTGTTTAAGGCACTCATCACTTAATTGGTTTACAAAGGGGAGAATGGAAGAAAAAAAAAGATGGCACAAAGGTGATGATGATCACTTATGTGCTCATACAAATATCAGTTCAGTAGTTAATTCTTATAAAAGCGTCTTACCAGGTGGAGGAGGTGCATTTATATCTCCTGTAGACTGGAAGAACGAGTAAGGCCTGACGTGAATCAGATTCGTTGCGTGTCGCCATACGTCCTCACGATCGTCGATAATACACACCATGTTGTCGCCACAAGGGAATAATGCTCTGAAAAATTATACAGACATGATAAATTCATAGTTTGTTATGGAGAAATATGCAATTATATTATGCTAGCGCCCCGCTCTGGCTTCGCACGGGTACAATATACATATAAACCTTCCTTTTGAATCACTCTATCTATTTCTGAAAACTACATTAAAACCAGTTGCATAGTTTAAAAGATCTAAGCGCACAAACAGCGGGAGCTACTTTGTTTTATACTACATAATGTAAAGATGTATACTTTGGTAATAAAACAAAACTAAAACTACAAAACTAAACTTACTTTAAATTAGCTGCTTTCGTTCTTGCATCAAAGCACTCATCCCTGGACAGGATTCTATGAGAAAAATACTTTTTCTCTGGATCAAGTAAGTCGGCAACGGCGTGGGCATACTGACGGGCGCCAAAGGTGCATACATGAAGTTCATAGTTCTTGGAAGCAGATTCCAGGAACTCTTGAGTTCGTGGTCGAAGGCGCGTATGGCACCAACGACCGGGAGCACCTGGACCACGCAGAAAGAAGTGAAGGACACCCTGTAATCCAGAAATTTAAATTTTATAGACCAGTTGTAGATAACAATTTTCAGAAATGTTGTTATTATTTTGTTGAACTGGGTGTACAATAATTTGGTTATTCACAGATACTAGCGTCAAACTATTTCCTTCATGATGACTATTATTTTCAATTTCTCCTTATTTTCACAATATTTACCTTCAAGTTAGGTGGTACATTATCATTAGTTGTGTGAACCAATGTTTGATCAAGGTCCACAAGTAATACTAGTTTCCTATCCTTTAGGAGACGGTCAGCATCCTCTCGACCCAATTTTTGTGCCAGCTCTTCTGACACCTGAAAATAGATATTATAAAAGTAAAAAATCATCTGTTATTTTTGAGATTATGAAAAGGTAGGAAACAAATAACAACTTCAATGAAACATGAAGCATTTTAAAATATGCAAGTATGCAAAAAATTCAATAATTGAAACTATAAGTATGAATCTACAATTTTTGCATTAGTGAATGTAGCCCTCGTATCTGTCTTTCTTTAAAAGCTCAAAAAAAGAAAGTCTTCAGAAGGGCTTGATATGTTTTGCTGTCTGGATTGCAAGTGAAGTCATAACCATTACTCAAAGTTAAAACTTGTATCCATCTCATCCAGTTTTCAACACAAATTTATAAACGGCCAATACTTGTTTGAGTGATTACTCCAATAAAAAATGTATTTTACAGATGTGTTCGATTTTTTATTTTTTTTTGAAAAATTACTTCACAAAGTAGACAGTAGTCTTCAGATGCAAATTATTGGCCCTTAATTGTGTTCAAAGGTTGTTACTGTTAGCTTGTGTCATCACACTGCTGGGCAAGGGCCTCCCATGACTTCCAAATTCTTCGATCCAGGGTCAATGTGGTCCACTGGTCCTTGGTTTTGTCCAGCTCGTCCCGCCATCCTCTGCGAGTTCTACCGCGTCGCCTTCTGGCTGTGTCAGGGCTCCACATTGTGGTTATTTTGGCCCACAAAATAACCATGAAGACTTTGCCCACGAAGGTTGAAAACTTTATATTTATAAGCAAAAACGCTGTACTGTGTAACCACCAATTTGCCTTAGTTTTCTAATGATCTTGGTCTCACCTTCAATTCAGGTACAGAGTGTACCATAGGCACGACGGCAACATCCCTGTTGGTCACCTCGTCTGTGCGCAGGTCGGCGCCGCACTCTGCACACATCTCCTTCATCACAGTAGGATGGCGACATTCTTCAAGCTCTGCTATGGGTGCACTGAAAAGTTACAATAGTTTCATGAATGAAATTTTAGTTTAGTTTGGGATTTATCTGTCGCCAAACTATATAGTAACAATAATGAATGAAGGGATGATGCGATATAGTAACAATAATGAAGGTATTGTTTTAAGTTTGAGAGATAGCGACAATAATTCTTTCAAAATAAGAACTTGTTGTCTTATTAGAATTGTTGACAAAATATATTGTGATAATAGGATTGCTTGCGAATTAAACTTTCGTCAAGCAATATTGGTCTAAGTTTAAGTCAATGCGTCATTGATAAATAATTAAATGTTACTTTCAAATAAAATTATCAAAATCTTTGCTATGTTTGTTTTAGGTTACATTTTACGCGGGAAGCTATTGCTGCAGTTGTATTTGCCGCGCAAACAATGCAACTGCACCTTAAATAAAGAGTAACCTAAGTGATGCAGAATTATGCCAATTATTTTTGTTTGTTATGGATATTTTGCATTACAAAATGATAAATATTATTTTATAGCGCATTTATAATGTGACGTCACTTACCCAGGCTCTGCAATGTCTCCTTCCTTCACCTTGATCGATGAGATAGTACCAGCGCGTATTGCCTTGTATTTCTTTAATTCAGTGCCTGAGCCCGATGAATCGTTGTATAAAAATAATATCTGACCTTGCGACACAAAAACACCTTGTTTTACTTTCCACTTTACTACTTTCAAAGGTTTTTCTGATGGAACAAAAATAGGCATAGTTTTGTCGGCCATCTTGAACGGATATGGTGAGTTATTTGTAGAATGGCGTTCTGCTATTGGCCGGTATCATGTAGTTTTGGCGGTTAATGTATTTCCACCAATGACACTACAAGACGACCAAAATCGATACGCAAAAGAACATTGTTTCCGGAAATAGTGGCACTCGTTGAAATGTCAAACTGGGAACATTCAAATACCAAATCGAAGAAAAATTAAACGACGTAACTCATTTTCATAATTGTTATTTGGTTACAACCGCTGGAATTTTCAGAAGAAAAAGGTTTCAACATACATGGGTAGGTACACACTGCATCAATATCATAGTCGTACAGAGGAGAAAAGAAAGCCCCTAAAGTTTTCTCTGTCAGTGAGTTCTAACTTTACCTTGCAATGTAAACCATACCCTATTTTCAATGTTAATCGTGCGAAAATAAGTATTTTATGTTAGGTAGCTAAATAGGTTAGGCCAGCCGTAATTTTTGTTTCCGTTTGTCACATGATGCATGACGCCCACTTTTGACTATGATTAGGAATTATAATCTGTGCTTGCAATCTTTATTTATAGTCTGTGACTGAAATCAAACGTCAAATAACAGCAACAATTTTCGTTGTGTATCTTCCCATGTAACGAGTTTTTAATAATTATTATTTTTCGTTTTGTTTGTTTTTGTGTAGAATTTAATGTAAATTTTAATTCTTAACATTTTCAACATGATTGAAGAAAATATAACAGTGAGCGATAACTCGGATTTAGAGGATGGCGGAAATCCTGAACTTCGCGGATACTTGAGTAAATGGACAAATTACATTCACGGTTGGCAGGACAGGTTTATTGTTTTAAAGGATTCTACTTTATCGTACTACAAGAGTGAGCTGGAGAGTAATCTTGGATGCCGAGGTGCCTTATGTCTGAAAAAAGCCAAAGTCAAGGTGACTATGCATAGTTGTTTTATCGGCGAAGTCCAATAAAAAGATTAATTTGTCCTTGTTGCGTCTCGACTTTTTTTGTCACAACGGTTTCTGCTTGAGAACAAACAGACTTAGCATGTGATCTAATATTCAGATATTCGACCTTGAATGTTTATTATTTCAGCCTCATGAATTTGATGACTGCAGATTTGATGTGTCAGTAAATGACTGTGTTTGGTACTTGAGGGCGACGAGCCCTGAGGAGAAGCAGCAATGGATTGATGTTTTGGAGTCATTCAAAGTGAGTATGACAAAAAATGATCATAATTTTAACATAATATTAACATTGTTATACTTATTGGTTGTAACTATATAGCTACCATTAACTAAGTACACTCAATATGTATCCTACACTCGTCTACATATAAAAGACATGTATGTCAACAGCAACCACTTGTTTTGAGTGTTTACTTGTTATCCTAAAAGTGTTTGTTTACCCCATTTCAAAACATCCATTTTTTGTTAGTACAACAAAGTTAGAGATACATTAGTTTTGTTTTGGTTGAATACCTGCTAAAAAACATCTAATCAGATCAAATTATTCTAGCGACATCAAAATTACCATATCTATATTGAGATGATCACCTTGAGCGCCATTTTAAATGAACTAGGATGTCGTTCACAATCAAGTTATAACCCTATAAATAAAAAGTAGTATTAAATATTATCATTATCATGTGATATTTATAACAAGTCAATGTGTATGATGCAGTCAATACATTCAATCAGAGTACTTAGCGTATATGTGTGGTAGTGTAGACCTCTTGTTATCAAACATTGAAGTATTGAATTACTCATGAACATCATATACTTATAACGCACATTGTAATTACGATGTTCTCTCTGTAAATTCATGTTTGTATATTTCAGAATTGTGTTGATTATGTTTATTTTTGACCTTATCATACTTGGATAGATAATTATGTAACTACTACTTATTATTACTGTTTATAATTTTTTTTGAAGTATAAACATAATGGCCAAATTGTGGCTGTACTTAGGGTACCTGTAGTAAAATATGGGTAACTTGAATACACCATAGTTATGCCTACATTTACATTCAATTAAGGCTTCGGGGAAAACAGGAAATGTTTTTAGCTGCTAAATTAAATCAATTCATAGCAATGTAGCTTTAAATAGAACTTTACGTAATTTTAATTTAATTTATAATATAATTTAAATAATTTAATTTTCACAAAATGTGGTAAATGTTGTTGGTTATACATTTACTCCGACTAGCTGCAATTCTGTGTAATATTGTAATGTGTAACTGTTGGTTTCCTAAAACTATACATATAATGGACCTGATAGGTGGCGCTGTGTGAAGGAGTCGCTAGTAAATAAAATAAATGTCTCGGCAGAGATACATACAAGTATACAGTATTAATTGTTTTATGCAAACACTATCTGAAAGCAACACTGTTTTGTTTTGTTTAAATACAGTACATGAATCATTTATTTTTCAACAGTAGTTATTTAATTTATTATTTCTTAACATGAGTCATAACTGGGCTATTTGGCCTACAACTGTTTTGCCTATATATATAATACTACTTATTATCAGCTTAGTGAGTAATGCTGATAAGAACTGATACTATCCTCTATGTAACTTATGATTGTATTCAATTGTTCTTAAAATAGGAATTGACAGATTGTATGATAAGATTGTGTATTGGTCAGTTTTTATATTTTTATTAGTAAGCAATGAATCATCCTTTTGTGGCATACCTAAGGATCAGAACTCTGAAAATATGTAGAAAACTGTTTTTCAGTACACAATTGTTAAAGCGAAAGCGCCCAATGCTAACTTAAAGATAATGCTGCCTCCGTAATATGTCACATTTAGCTTGAATGTTGGTATTAAGAGTGATAATGCTTAAGTTGTATACTTTTCAGAGCTGGTTAGTGGTTATTGTTTGCCCTAGCTGGTATGATCATAACATAATTTTATTATGAGAGAATCTGCTTTTTATGAACAATTACTGAATTTGCATTCCTTTAATCTTATTGATTTACATATATACAATTAGATAAAATTGAAGTGTTTGATTGTAATTTCAAAATAACAGCTTTTTTCTGAATGCATATGAAAACGGTACTTATAACCAAAAAGCATTTTTAATTTTTTTTTTTGCTGTCTGTCTGTTCAGGCTGTCCGAAACGCCTGGACCGATTTTGACAGGTCTTTTACTGATAGGTAGCTGATATTTTAAGGAGAAACTTAGGTCCGTTCCAAAAAGTTAAAACCCTTGAAATTATTAACAAAATCCGATTCAAATAGGAAGTCACATTTTTATAATAAAATACCGCGGACGAAGGTCGCGGGGCACAGCTAGTATTATAGTAAAATTTTATCACCAGAGGACACAAAAATTATTATTAAAAATAAAGCCTGTATGTGATAATTCACATAATTGAAATTATGTTATTAGGTTTTTTACATTACTAACATACATAGTTTTAATTACCACATAATTATCTCATATAGTCACTTTATGAATGAGTTATGAAATAGTTAAGTATAGTGAACAATTTGAGAATCCATTGTTGTTCGTTTGAGATATTAATACCTATGTTAATTTAATTCTCAGGTGGAATCGGGGTACGGGACCAGTTCAGACAGCAGTTCCAATGGTGGTGGTCTCCGAAGACATGGCTCAGCTACTTCGTTGCAGTCAACTGGCTCTCATGGTTATTATTTATTTATTTTTAATACTACTACATAATCTGCTATACAGAGTGTAACAAGACCCTTAACGAAGTCAACCAAGCATTATGTACATAAAACTAAGTAACTTTACGCAAAAACTATTGCTGGGAAACGACTTTTTTTTTGCGTGAAAAGAAAAATCACGTTTTTCGGTAGGACTCAATGTAACGCACTCAAAACATTGTGCTGATGGATGGATGGATTGAATAGTACGGGGGTCGTGGGGGTGTTTACAGTAAAAACTCTTACGTTAAAAACATGTATTTAAAAAAACTTGTGAAAAAGTTGCAACTTTGATCCCCAATATCTCCGTTAAAATTATCGCAGTGGCGGGGAGAACAAGTACCTGTCGGCTTCGTTAAGGGTATTGTTACACCCTTTATGTTCCCGCTACTGACGCTACTGGTCTTATTTCTGCGAGAGAGAGAGGTGGCTATAATCCAACAAGTGACCCCAGTGCGGGGTTAGTTTACAGTATTTTATTACAGTTTTAGTATTCTCTTAAGCTCACATCAAAGATCATTTACATACATCATGATTGTGAAGAGTCACTAGTCAAGTTATTTAACCTTCATTGTATTTTAACTTCTTTCTTCTACTGAGTTAGGTATTCGTCCAATTTTGCGATACTATATCGTATGCATATTATGTTCAATGAAAATATGAAAAAAGCTTGCATGTAGCGGAGATGAGAATGTTGAGGTGGATGTGTGGTGTAACAAGAATGGATAAAAGGTATAAGTATAATAGAGGAAGTTTGAAAGTTGCGCCAGTTACAGAAAAGTTGAAAGAGAATCGACTGTCTTGGTATGGACATGTGATGAGGAGGGACGAATCGCATGTGACTAAAAGAGTGATGAATATAAATGTTGATGGATGGAGAGGGAGAGGAAGACAAGGAAACGATGGCTGGATTGTGTGAGGAATGTTATGAAGGAAAAAGGTGTAAATAAATGCAGGAAGATGATGATATCGTATGCGTATGTTAACAAATAGGTACTTGTCGCCGGCAAATCTTTTATTTGTCTTTCATTAACGTTTATCATACGATCATATCATTTAAAGTGGCCTCCTATCGTGTTACGGCGCAATTCTGTACCACTTTACAAAATCACGTGTTACTGACAGCCAATCCCTACCTACTCTTGAGTATTCCGTCAGCTATGAATGTCCTACTCCAATATAAAACAATGGACGACCTTAGAGTAGTCACTGTAATTGCACGTTATGATAATAGTAAGTAACAACCAAATATAATTAAAGTCTTATGCACGAAGACGACGGGCGACAGAATTCTCAAATACGTTAAACGCCAAAAAAGTTGTAGTGTGTAATTTACAAGCAGGATTACCTACCATCCGTCCGGCTTTGTTCTCCTCGTCTTGTTCGAGAACTTTTTACTTATGTCACTTAAGTAACACAGAAATAGGTACATGAGTAGGAACTCCAACAGTCTAAGAAGAAATAGAAAAGACGTGTGAGGCATACAAATAACGACTCGAAATCATCTGGCCACAACACTGTAGAACACTAACAACTGCATGTTCCGATTGAAAAGGACAAGATTAGCCTCAATCTGATGATTGTATGAAAATGGGTGATGGATGACACATCACTGGAGGTGCAAATCGAAAAGAGGTTATAAATCAGCAAATCTGATTAAAGCTCTGGGGCTGATAGCAGATATTATAAAAAAAAAAACATGACGATTTCTTAGAAAAGAGCAAAGTTAAAAGAAAAAAAGAAAAATGCCGGAGTCTTGAATCCTACCTTCGAAATAACAATAAGTTGGGGGGTCTATTTAGCGCGACCGAATACTACCTCTGTGGAATGTAGATTTATTCACTTACACTAGTATGCTTAGTGCGAGTTTTTTTTACGTATCGAGCGCGTTAACGTTTACGCAAATTAGTATGGCGCTGGGTATCCGCCACCTAGCGGCACGAATTGTCGCTTACCCAGCGCCATACTAATTTGCGTAAACGTTACGCGCTCGATACGTAAAAAAAACTCGCACTAAGCATACAGTACACTTCTGGCTGGCTATGGTATTATATGGATGGATGAACATTTTTTTATCCACATAATCCAAAGATAAGACTCAGTTTGCATATAATTATGAATGTACCGCGTCGGCTTGCGTGTCAGTATCATGTAATTTATCTAGCATTGAAAGATAGTTATAAGTTATTAGGAGGCGAAGATGTGGCTGTATTTTGCAGTGCCTTATCTCTGTTTTCACCTACACTAAGCGTCTAAGCAACACCTAAGTATTATTGCGCTGTTGGAATTTAAACTCTCCAGGCAGAGTGGAGCGATGAAAATCCAAAACTTTTCCTTAATTAAGGCATTCATTAAGTGTTACTAAAAACAGACATTAGTGTTATTGGGATCACTGTTGGGGTTTTACTGCAATCGACAAAAATATTTATTAAATTATAAATCGAAAAGGATAAAGGAAAAGGGGAATTATAAATAGGAGAAGCAACAGATGTAAAACAATTGTATATGCACCACAGAGCCAATTACAACAATCAATCACACTCGGGATAATTCTGGCATTACCTGTATGTCTACATATTTGGTAAATTTTGTCCCATTTTAATTATCCTCGTTGAAGTTTTCGGGCACAATTCCAGCTAAGCTGATCGGCTTTTTCCCGAATATATAGTCCCCTAACTGTGTCGAATCATGGCGATCCGAAATTGTGTGTAGGAGACCTAAGGGCTCGTACACATAAACACGATACGACGTCGCATCGTGCTACGATGCGGATAATACTTTAATGTTTGTTTGTCTTTGCCGTGTCGTAGCACGATGGGACGTCGCGCGACGTATCGTGTTTATGTGTACGAGCCCTAAAGGTTAATTAAAAATAGTCCCTATAAATATATTTTGTGTGCATCTCTAGGGAGTACTACGCTTCCCTTTGTTTATTTAGATACCTATAGCTTTAGTATGATAAGCGGAAAAAATAGAATATTGACGTCTGAACTGACATATTAATCAATTCATATCAGTAAGCAATTAGGTACGTAAATGCCAGTTATAGGAGTCGGCCATAAATTAAATTAAATCTATGCATGTTGACTTGCACATTTTTATCAAATACGACTGCTGACTGATGGATCAATTGAAATAAATATATTTTTTAATATAGATAATTAACCTTTTTTTTCCTCGCGAATTGGCGAGAAGAAGCACACCATCGTGAGAAATGGAAGGAATGGGGGGAGGCCTTTGCTCTGGAGTGGGACAATACGGGCTGACTAAAAAAGCCTTTAACTGCGATAGCCTAGTGGTGTGACCGTCGGACTGCGAAGTCATAGGTCTCGAGTTCGAACCCAAGACCCTTGATTTGGCTGTGGGACTATTCGAAAGAGATATCGTGGCCCTGGAACACAAAGGGCAAAGAAGGAACATGGATGGGTTTTAGTCAGTAGAAGTCTGACACTCCCTTCCGCTTCGCCCAGAGCGGGAGGAGTCATTGGATGGTTTACCATCCGAAAAAAAAAGACCCCTGATTTTTCGGATTCATGTGAATATTGTATGATTATCACTTGTTTAGTTGAAGGAAAATATCGTGAGGAAACCAAACCAACATGCCTGAGAGATATTTTTCGACGGTATGTAAAGCCAAGAGGCCTTTGGGCTCCATAAAAACTCACACCAGGTTAGGCACTAACCACACGAAAACGAAAGAAAGACCTTTATCTGACCTATACAATACTGAATTTTAAGTAGGTAGGTAGTACATCTACGTGTCTTTAGTTTAAATGACAAAGATAAGCCTGACCAGGAAGCGCTGAACGTAGGCAACTTAGAATATCGGTGCTCAGGGCAGAACAATACAACAACTGATTTAACAAATGGCCAGCACTGTCTTAATTCCCCTTCACTGTTTTTTTTAATGAAAAGTAGGTAAAACGTATCAACTACATATTTATTAAATTATCCTTCCTCATTACAAAATGTAGGTACAATTTAAACATGTCTTTTTTTTTTTTTTGTTTTTTTTTTTTTTTTATGCTGTTTTTATAATAATATAATTCATTTATTTATCAAGTAACAAGGGCTCATTAATACACAAAAATTAAATATAGCACAAATTAAATACAGAACACACTGAATACATTAAACATAACATTACAATAGGAACAACACAAAACAATAACCACACAAAACATGTTCATACTGGCAGCCGACGACTGTAGGTGACGTGCAAGTCACTGCAACGTCTGTATGGACAGTCGAGCCTGTCGGCTATCATCACCAGCACGCTGAGACAAAAAAAAAGAAAAGAGAAAAAAAGAGAGTTTTTCTAAAGAGTTTTTTAATTACCTTTTCTCCCCAGGTCGCACAGCCCGCCGCCTTGCAGAGAAGATCGCAGAGTTGGACACATACAACGAGCTACTTTCGAAACAGGCTGTGCAGTTACAGCAGTACTTTGACAAGTGCGTCGCGGCGTACCCTCAGATCAGTGATGATGCGTCAGAAGCTATCGATGCTGTTAAACTTGCTGATGGTACGTTGATTTTTGTTTTGTTATGTTCAGTGAATACGTAAGGGTGTTTTTTTTTAAAAAAAAAGCCTCGCCCCGCACTAGGAATTTCTCCTGTATCGTGGGTGCGTTTACAAACATTTAAACTCACATACACTTACAGCCAGATCCGGAACAACTACCTTTAGATCATACAAATATTTGATCCGTGCGGGGATCGAACTCGCGACACGCAGCGCAGCAGCCAATCGCTCAGTCACTGCGCCAACCGTGCCGTCGGTTTGATTTTCTATGGTAGCTGGTATAGTTTCATCGCAATATCATTTACATAGCTGGCGTAAATGGTCACATAAATGTGATTAACGTTAACGTCCCATATACAGGATATACGATATTAGTTTATCTACGTAGTCCAAAGGTAGACTTGGAAAAGATCTGTGGTATGTTCCCTGACTCGTTATATTTGTATTTTCTAGTCTATTAGACAAAGTCCTAGAATAGGAAGTCCAGCCCCCGTAGCATGACCACCGTAGACAAAGATTTCTTTGACGGAAGAATCGACAAAATGACAGATAGTGCAAAGGAATCTGTCATTGTGTCGACACAATCTGTCATTTTGTCGATTCTTCCGTCAAAGAAATCCTTGTCTACGGTGATCATGCTACGAGGGCAAGTCAAAGTCTATTTCATATGCTTGCTATTTGCATTCAGTTAGATAAGTAGTCCTAGAATAGGAATAAATCGTTGATTACAGATGATTCTGATTTACTGCTGTTTGCTAAACCAAAGATCAAAGATTGCGATATGTTACATAGAAACTAAAATATGGCTTTCTGATATCAATATACTTTTTTTTAAATATTTTATCATCTTTTTAATGCAACAAAACAATCTAACCCTTCATTGTTTACCATATGTTGCAAACATAATATAAATAAATATGGTTATGACGTTTATGATATAGGTACTATAAGGTTATTACCGTATTTATCATAAATGTCAAAAACCATATTTCCTTAATCGATCCAAAATGATCCGAATCCAAATCGATCCCACCAACAATACAGCTGATAAAGTAATAATAAAATTTGAAAACATTTCCTGCCTGTTTATTATTATCACTTATCAGTTTATCACGCAATTTCAGTTCGTCATGTAATAAAACATTAACAGGCAATTTGAACTGTCAAAAAGCTAATCAGTTAATCAAAAAATTGTAACTCGTTGCCCATTTCAAAACAGATCTCTATGAAGTTTTTTTTTTAAATGGGCAAGAAGCTCTATGGACAGTCTTATAAATCATGATAGGTATTACAAAATCCTGGTGACTTTATTCTTATTGCTTCTGAATGTGAGAAATAAATGAGCAGCTACACAATGACATCATATTCAATTGCTTTGCACAAGGCTGTTAATTTTTGAGATTGAATTGAATTGCTTTCAAATTACATTATTATGCCTGATGGTTAATTGGTTGTCACGGTAGTACACATTTGATTAACTGCGTCTAAGGCTGCATAACCAATGAATTCAAATCGGCAAAAATGACAAGTGCTTTAAAAAAGTGTTATTTTTATAGTTTTGTTTGCATTTGTCAATTTCAAGCCGTTCGGCTCCAATGGATAGCAGCGTAAAAAGATATCTATTGTTACTGAATTCTTGATCGTAGTCTAGAAATGTAATAAATATATAATATAATATATATATAAATGTATAATTGAGTTGGGTAAATGATGAGAGACGGACCTAGTCTGTTATATGATAAAGAATAATTATTTGTCATATTAGAAGGTCTTCGTTTAAATACAGTATTTCAATATAGTAATGGTGACTTGTAGGCTTAATGACTAATCAATTTGACCCGCCTAAGTCATAGACAATTGACACTAGTATGCGCTATGTGACTATTATGGGAATTCCCGGGACTCGGAAGACTCGGTTAGTTCCAGTTTAGATAGATGACCGGTATTCCCGCGATTATCTAAACTGTGGTTTTGTGATTTGTTAACATAACATAATGTCAGGCCTGTTTTCTGAAGGACCAGGGTGTCAGTGTGTGAACCACATTTCGTCAGTTATTTTAAATCCCATGTAAAACGGGGTAATGGGCCCAAATCCAGATTCCTGGCTATTGGCCTATTGCCATCAACTTGAACTTGTGCTGTTGTTCTAGATAAAAAGTAATAACACTGTTTCCTACAAGAGAACCCAGGTCCCACTGGTCCAACGAGGCAGTCAGAGCAGTGATTTTTAATTTGACCAAAATGTGTAGGAAGATTGTATTTATCCTTTACTGGCGGGCGGCGGCCCGCCCCGGCTTCGCACGGGTGAAATCTATACATATAAAATTCAAAGTCCTGACTGACTGACTGACTGACTGACTTATATATCAACGCACAGTCCAAACCACTGGTCCTAGAGACATGAAATTTGGACAGTGTACTCTTTGTGAAGAGTAGATATCCACTAAGAAAGGGTTTTTCGAAATTCCACCCCTAAGAGGGTGAAATGGGGTGTTCAATTTTCTATGAAACTTTTTATTCTCTGAGTCGATTGACTTCAAAATGTGTCTTCATATACTTCAGTTAAAATGATGAGATACGTGTATCACAGTTTTTCGAAAATCATCCCCCAATTTAAAATTCAATGTCCTGACTGGCTGACTGATACATCAACGCACAGCCCAAACCGCTGGTCCTAGAGACATGAAATTTGGAGAATGTACTTTTTGTAGAGAGTAGGTATCCACTAAGAAAGGGTTTTTTGAAATTCCACCCCTAAGAGGGCGAAATGGGATGTTGAATTTTCTGTGAAACTCTCTCGGGATCGATTGACTTGAAAATGTGTCTACATATACTTCAGTTAAAATGATGAGATACGTGTATCACAGTTTTTCCAAATTCAACCCCCAATATAAAATTCAATGTCCTGACTGGCTGACTGATACATCAACGCTCAGCCCAAACCACTGGTCCTAGAGACATGAAATTTGGACAGTGTACTCTTTGTGAAGAGTAGGTCTCCACTAAGAAAGGGTTTTTGAAATTACACCCCTGATAGGGTGGAATGGGGTTTTGAATTTTATGTGAAACTTTTTATTCTCGGAGTCGATTGACTTGAAAATGTGTCTACATATACTTCAGTTAAAATGATGAGACACGCGTATCACAGTTTTTCCAAAATCATCCCCTAATTTAAAATTCCATGTCCTGACTGGCTGACTGAAATACCAACGCACAGCCCAAACCGCGGGTCCCAAAGATATAAAAATTAGAGGGTGTATTCTTTGTGAAGAGTAAGTTTCAGTTTTTCGAAATTCCTACCCCTTAGAGGGAGAAATGGGGTGTTGAATTTTCTGTGAAACTTTTTACTCTCGGGGTCGATTGACTTGAAAACTTGTGTACATACTCTTCAGATAAAATCCAGTAAATCCGATGTCCAATCTCAAACCAAGGTATCAATATTTCACGTATCTAATTTAATTGATATAACTTTAAACTAATAATTGCAAGTTATAAGCAAGTATCTGTAAATCTATGTATGTATTACAGATAGATTAGACATAGATTACTTATTATCCCAGAAGTAAGATCCCGTGGGCAATTCCCTAACCCCACGCGGGCGAAGCCGCGGGCATAAGCTAGTATATAATATAAACCTTCCCCTTGAATCACTCTATCTATTTCTGAAAACCGCATCAAAATCCGTTGCGCAGTTTTAAAGATCTAAGCATACATAGGGACAGACAGCGGGAAGCGACTTTGTTTTATACTATGCAGTGATGGAGAACATGTCTAATTATTTTTTTATTTACCAGGAAACGACCTGAGCCTACACGTGGGTGAGGTCCGGGCAACTAGTGCGTCTTTCCGGGCGACGTCTGGCGCCACCATCGCCACTCTGCAGCACTGTGCTGATCTGTTGCGGCGTCGGGAGAAGCAGGCTAGCAAGGCTGAAGAGCTTTACATGTAAGTACTAAGTAGTATTATCACAAAGCATGACATCCAAGGTTTCGATTCCCAGCTCGGACTAAATGTTATTAGGTTATTCCGTCAGGAAATTCTCAGTAGAAGCTCGTAGTTGGAACTCGTGGTTGATGGCAATAGGATTACCCCCTATTATGACGTGTACTATAGATACACTCCTAAACTTATACTGTCACTTACGGGATATCTTCCGTGATTGTTCATTATTTTGAGCTCCCGATATTTGGACGCTGTTGCAAACGCCATGATCGCGGATTGACTGGAGAATGCGGGTGGAATTCGTAGAGTACTGTTGTCTGATTAGAAATAGTACAATTTGAGAGGTTTAAATGTAAAATATGAACACGACACCGGTCCAATGTTCATGTTTTAGCGCAATCTTCACCGGAGATGAAAATTCTCCTTGCTGATTTATTTAGAGAATAATGATTTATATTGTATGTGTAGTTTAGTTTAGGAGGAACTTGTGGCTAAATAAGCCGCTCCGGGGGGGTCGATTTTGAGGTTAAGCTGCACTTGCCTAGGTTAGTCCATGGATGGGTGACCGCGCATTATTTACCGAGTTTCCTTCGTCTGTCATTTGTAGATCTTTGACAGTCGTTACAGGTAGACAGTGACCCGAAAGTCTTACCACCAGTCGTACCAAAGGGTATCGTATTACCCAGTACTAACTGGGTTGTGGAGGTCAGATAGACAGTCGCTTCAAGCAAAATACTGGTATTCAGCTGCATCCGGTTAGACTGAAAGCCGACCCCAACATAGTTGGGAAAAGGCTAGGCAGATGATGATGTGTAGTGTTTAGAACAGGTTAAGTTATGATGAGGCTGACTAGCCTTTGAGGATAAAAGCCTCCGATAAAAAAATAAAAAAAGGAGTGGTACTAGTCATCGTTACTAGATGGCGCTACTGACAGGGTGAAAACTACATTTTGATTTATTCTAGATTTATAGTTTGTTGTTCTTCTGCAGGGCTTTGAAGAATCAGCTGACAGAAGCCAGGTTGGCATCGAAACCAGGACCAGATCATGAGGTGAGTCCTAATTTATAATATTTAACGTCTATTTCCTTAAAGCAGTGTGCCTTTGTGTTATATTGTTAATAGAACATTGCATCGATTTTGGACTGTGGCACCTTCTTTATTTAAATGTGTTATTTTGGGCAATGTCATCGCCCATTTCTTTTTGAAGTACCTGGCGTCGCGTTAAAGCCTTAAAAAGCTAAAAAGCCAAAAAGCTAAAAAGCCAAAAAGCTAAAAAGCTAGCAGCTAGCTAGTTTGTTTAAGCCGCTCCTACTCAAGATGGGCTAAAGTGTATTTTTTTTTACTTTTAATTTAAAAACCTATGTTGAAACAACATAACGGGATGATTAGAAGTATTAAGTATAATAACACATCGAAATGTGACCCCTGCCCCACGCGCGTCTCCTCTTCCATCGGGGTCTCACGCATTTTAACAGTTCGTGCTATTTCGGCGCTTGTTAGAAACCTTCGACTTCGGCCAAAATTTGACCCAATTTGGCTGAAGCCGAAGGTGCCCGAAGCTGAAGTATCGGTCACACAATATAAGGTGTTAATAAATTAACCCTAAACCTCTTAGGTGGTAACTCGGACCATGAAACTGAACAACTTTCATTATGGGACAAACTGGAATCGCGAAAAAAAAATCAGCTGTTTCATACATTTCGGGTCAGTAGGTATTGCACTTTTGTATGAAACAGCTGATAGTTACCACCTAAGAGGTTTAGGGTTAATTTATTAACACCTTATATAAATTGATAAACCGAGTCATATATTGTTACAGCCAGCCTAGCTGTGATGCCCTATGTCACAGTACCTGCGCTTCTTTAGTAGAATTATTTAAACATGTTCTAAGAAAACAAAAAAACAACCATGCATTGTTTTTTTTTAATATTATTTTTTTACAATTTTTGTGTAGAAAGACAATGGTATTAGTGTTTTGTGTTAGTCGGTTAGTATGTATGGCATGATCGGGTTATACAATTGACAAACAATATACTTTTATTGATGTAATTCTATTGGTTTATGTGACGTCAAACGTCTTGTGATGTGCATAATAAATATTATATTGGACCAAGTTTATTTGTATTTATACAATTTTAAAGATGATAGGTATCCTGTTTGTAGTATGTATATATTTTTATATAATTATGTATGTATGTTTATTAAAAAATAACCTATGTTTTAACTTAAATTTATTTATTATGACACTAACATTTTGTTTTATTATAGGCTTTCTTAACTCGGGGCCTTTTCTAGTTCAGTATATTAAAATACCTTTTTTAATAAGAGAATTTTAAGCGCAATTATAATTCCCTAAGCCAAGGAAAGTAAAGGCAGGAAATTCAATTTAACACACAAAATTGAGCCTAGATAGGAATATGTCCTGGCGAAAGAAATTATGTGCAAATTGCATATCGGGCTAGTGGTCACTAGAACGAGGCTCGAATAAAACCAATATTATATTATTACTAGCACTTCGCCCGCGACATCGTCCACTCGTACGGATGTGCGCAACAGCGCCACCTACCGAGTCCAAAAATATCCTATATTTCAAGCTGAAAGAGAATTTAATGGCGTCAAAAAACTCCTCAACGCTGTCAACTAGTAATGTCTCCCAAGAGACTGACGGCGTTACCACGTTGTATGGCAACGTTTAGCCTCTAGCCAAGATAAAAGCCAGCCCTTGGGAAACGAGAGGTTTCAGTTGAAATGCTAACTGGGACCGATTTGTTTGAAACATTTTTCAATGTGTAAACACATTTCAAAATTTTTCAATCATTTCGGTTGGGTGGTTATTACCGTAGTATTAGCGTGTACGAACATAGTGACATGTGATTTTTATATAAAACTAGCTTTTGCCCGCGGCTTCGCCCGCGTGGCTGTCGAATAATATCCGATTACTTACCTTCATCCCCCTTTTTAACCCTTCGGGGGAAGAATTATTAAAAGTGCTGAGATACGTATAAATTAATTTTCAATCGTCAGCCTAAACACTAAATTTGAAGATCCTAACTTCAAAACTGACGTTTTATATACTTTCATAAAAACTTGCATCCCGTATTTCACCCCTTTAGGGGTGGAATTCTCAAAAATCCTTTCTTAGTGGATACTTACTCTTCACAAAGAACACACCCTCCAAGTATCATGCCTCTAGGACCAGCGGTTTGGGCTGTGTGTTAATATATCACCCAGTCAGTCAGTCAGTCAGTCAGTCAGTCAGTCAGTCAGTTTACCATTTTATATATATAGATTAAGATTGTGTTGCGGTGTACCGTGTCGCCATCTTGTCTGTATAATTTGTACAATATACGCTGACAGAATAATAATAATAATTACGTCTGAGCAGTGGCCCACTGGTAACGTCCCTGACTTACGACTTTGAGGTTTGTAGGTTCGAACCTAGGCAGGCGCTTTTCTTTGTAAAATTTATTTCATCACCACTTACTTTAAAACGGCAAAGGAAAAAGTTGTGAGGAAACCAGCATGCCCTAGAACCAAGAGTTCGAAGACATCTACCAATTTGGACTGGGCTCGCGTGGTTGATTACAGCCCACTCGCTCTCTCAGAGAGGAGGCTTGTGTCCCAGCAATGGGAACGTTTCAGGCTGAATATCCTTTTGCTTCTATTATAACGGCAAGAGAAGAGTGGTTTCAGAAGAAAATTAATTTATCTTCTCTCTACCAATGAAATATCGCCTCTTTTAAATACCACCCTCATTTGATATTATGGTGTAGATAGTGCATTATGGACATAGTGCAACGAGCCCCTGCATTCAAAATTACCTCTACGCTACTATCGATAACATTCAAAATTACCTCTACGCTACTATCGATAACATTCAAAATTACCTCTACGCTACTATCGAAAACATTCAAAATTACCTCTACGCTACTATCGATAACTCCGTGGAAATAGCGGAGTTTGAAATACTGTTGCATTTTTTTTTTTTTTAATAATTTATTTTAAAAAGTATTACAAAAAGTATACATTTAGGCGCAGTAGTATTATTTCTCATACAATGGTATAATTAGTACTTATAAGTAAACTATAACTAAAATATATTCAACAGTTGCAAGTAATAATAGTTCAATTCAGATGTTTGGTAGCGACCTGCCCGAACTAGGTTACTTAAACCTGTGTTTCAGGAAAAATATAACAGCGACTCCTACTAAAATGTATCTTTTATATTATACTGAAGTTTTAAGTACTGACTAAATTACTAATCAATCAACTGTTTCATTGTTACCGGAAATTACAAAATGATTGATTTATTTATTGCACGTTGAACTAAAAAAATGTTTCACATTAATTCGCACCTGCTAGCTTCTAGTCTATATCATTTTGTACAACATAGTTACCTACGCGTTGAGAATAGTGATGTTATGACCACATTATTATGGCACAAAGTCCCTTGAATCATAAGTGACTATTACTACGAGTATTCTCATAATATTTTGAACTGATCATTTGAAAGACAGATAGGCGAAAAAACAATCATACTGCCACAATCATATTAGTCACTTTTGGCGATAACGAAATGGCCCATCCTTTGCCCGGAAAAATGATACACCCACTGTTTTTAAGCTAAACCATTGAATTACTGATAATATTGTTCTAATCTTTTAGATGTTATCATTATTTTTTAGTTAGCCGCCAATAGAGGCGTTCTTGTAATCGCTTGGTTTGTAATTCTGTTTCAAAAATCTATCTTTACAAATACATCCAAATAAATAAAATTGAAGGGTCTGTTTGTAATTTCAAAATAACAGCTTTTTACTGAATGCATATGAAAGCATATACGGTAGTACGGTACTTGACACAAAAAAACATTTTTATTTTTGTCTGTCTGTCCGTTTGTTTCGGCTAATCTCCGAAACTGCTGAACCGATTTTGACGGGATTTTACTGGCAAATAGCTGATGTTACAACTAGTAACAAAGGCTACTTTTATTTTAGATAAATGATTAGGGATCCGTGTAAAAAAAAATCTTAGAATTGTTAACAAAACCGGATTCAAATAGGGAATTAATGATTTTATAATAATTTCACGCCGACGAAGGTCGCGGGAAACAGCTAGTAATGACATAAAAATCACTAAACCAAAAAATAAAATTACATGAAGTAATTTCCGAGATTCATCTGCAGTGATTATGCTACAGATATGATCTTGAACTTTTTATGTCAAGTTGTGTAATGGGGCAATTACATTTGGTCATCGACCCGTATTCGGATGCATATGGCATTCTCGCTAGCGGCCAAGTTTAAACGAACGACATCGAGTGCGCCTATATCGGACAAGTTCGACGGAACAATACCGAATGGTACCAGAAACGTTATGGATAACTGGAAAATGGTTACCCAATACCAGCTTTCCTTGGACGTCATTGATTTCAGGGTATTGTTCCGCCATTTGACGCATTCACACATCAATCGCCTGCCTTTATCAGAATTAATTGAGGTTTGAGACATAAGAATAATATTATCTATTTATTTTCTTTTAAACATTTTTATTACCAATCAAGATTCATCTAGGCATCACCCACTTCTATAGAAGCCATATTATGATTGTTAGTTTTCATTCATGTGCTCGAATACTATAGATAGGCTACCGTATTCGTCAAGACGGCTGTGTAGAAACAGAAAAGAGTACCGATTCCGGATTCGGACACCCAAAGGGGTTCTGTTTTAGATTCCCAAAAATTTATCGGAACGTCCATAATTCATACAGGGTGTAAACAGACCCTTCACATAGCCGTCAACCAAGCATTCTGTACATCAAACTAAGTAACTTTACGCAAAAATTATTGCTGGGAATCTACTTTTTTTTTTGGGTTGAAAAATCATGTTTTACGACTCGATGGAAAGCACTCAAAATATTGTGCTGATGGATGGATTGAATAGTACGGGGGTCGTGGAGGTGTGTAAAGTAAAAATCTTACATTAAAAACATGTATTTAAAAAAAACTTGTGAAAAAGTTGGAACTTTGACCCACAATATCTCCGTAACTAGAAGGTTCCCAGGTACGGTCTAGAACAAAAAAAATATAAGAAAGAAAGAAAAGAAAGAAAGAATAAAGTTTATTTGACGTCAGTTCATCAAGCACACATGATTATAAAAAAATACAAAATAAAAAATTACAGTTTAGAAAAAATTTAAAAAAAAAAAAAAAAATGGGAAAATAGGTACATGTGCTGTGTGCCTCACGGCTGCGCCAAGACAGACAGAACAAGTGCCTTTCGGTTATGTTAAGGGTCTATTTACACCCTTTATAATGTTGCCATTAATAAAATTCAAGTAAAACTGAAGATGGATGGTGATCAATGCTCGTGCCTTCTCTATATGAGAAGAGACCTTTGCCCAGCAGTGGGACAATAATAGGCTGGTATTATCTTTTTTATTCATTTTTCTTACATAGGTACTATTTACATTTTGAAATATGTTTTTTTAACAAAATTATATAAAAAAAATAGTAGCCCACTGACACGGCATCGGGAACAGGGTCAGGGCTCTTGAGAGAGGAATATCCTAATTATACGCGCCGTGTACAGAAGTACTGCTTTCTGAATCAATTATTAAGTAAAACTAATACAGCCATGAGTCATGTGATCAGTATAAATGTGTCAGATGAGTATAACATTAATTAATCATCGATTAGTTGAGATAACAATGTTTATTAATGACAATTATGATCAGATTAATTTGATATGGATGTATTAGTTTGCTATATCATCATCTGCCTAGCCTTTTCCCAACTATGTTGGAGTCGGCTTCGAGTCTAACCGTGTGCCGCTGAATATCAGTATTTTACATGAAGCGACTACATATCTGACCCCCACAATCCAGTTAGTACCGGGTAATACGATACCCCTTGCTAAGACTGGTTGTCAGATTTTCGGGCCACTGACAACTTGTAACAACTTTCAAAGATCTACAATTGACAGCCGGGACCAACGGCTTAACGTGCTTTCCGAAGCACGGAGGAAACTTGGTATGTAATGGGTGTCACCCATCCACAGATCAATCTAGGCGCGTTGAAGATCGATCCGAGCGGCTGTTATTTAGCCACGAGGTCTTCTACAGTGCAGTTTACTATGTATGCCATATCTATCCGTATAGATCAGTGGTTCCTAACCTTTTCGATCTTGTAACCCCAAGACTTAGCTAGAGAATCTGATTTACCCCTCCCGCTCTCCCTCATGTTACCAATGAACACAAAACAAAACAACACACATAAATACAAATTGACTGTCTACGTAGAGCATCTGGATAAATGTTTTGTCTTTGACTTTTGAGTAAAACTGATTCTTTTTGTGTTATCTGGTTTTCCAAAAACAATCCTATTTCTTCACAAAGTTCATAAACTCTGTTTTATACATTACCATTATTTATTTATCTTTATATATTACCAGCTTATTACCCCCGCAGAATCTCAGTTTTACCCCCGCAGGGGTAATTACCCCCAGGTTAGGAACCGTGGGTATAGATGATAGTTGCAGTTACGGCTGATACTCAAATCAAATCAAATCAAAATATTTATTTGCTAGAATATGGTACATAAGGTGTTACATTAAATTAGTTTCAGCATATCCTGCCATAACATGGCGTGCAAATGTATATACTCCTCTCACAATTATTATAAGCCTATATTGTCCCACTGCAAATTAAAGGCCTCCCTTCCCTCCTTCCACATTTCGCGGTCTAGTGCGATTGTAGACCAACCCTTTGCGAAAGAGTCCAGCTCATCCCGCCATCTCCTTCTGGGCCTGCTGTTTCGTATCCACTGACTAACCTCTCACAAAATTGATTTAAATAGATACAACTGCCAATCATCATCATCATCATTTCAGCCGAAAGACGTCCACTGCTGGACATAGGCCTCCCCCAAGTGTCGCCTCATTGGCCGGTCCCGTGCGACTCGCATAAATGCCAATAAATTACATCAATTCTTAGTTGCGATCTCAACATATTGATCGAATGGTCTTTTTTTAAGTTTATTTTTACAGCATCATCCTTCCATCTAACCATTCCAAATTCTGTTTTGCCTCTCATGCTTGTGCCAGCATTTCCAGAATTTGTAAACACTAACAGAAATACACCACGAGCAAGAACAGATAAACTGCACATTATGCATTCGATATGCAGATTCAGAGTGCCTTATAATCGAGCAAAGTAAGATCTAATAGAGTCTTGATTGCAGTATCGATATCACTGATACCAATCTATGTTAACAGCTACAAGACAACTTTCCCAGTTTTTATGGAAGTGAAAATTACTTAGCGATATATCCACGTTGCTGCATACTATACAATGTTTTATTGGCGTATCGTGTACAGAATTATTTTCTACCCGAGCTTCACTTCGGGCGCGGACGCCAAACCGTACGGACGTCCGTCGAAACATAATTTCGTTTTTATTTATTTACTTTCGCGTTCAGTTGACTTTGCCGCTATTTCTGTGCTTTTATCTCTAGCCTTGATATAAAATTAGTTACCATTAAGTTCTGTGATGTTTATATTGTGTTGAAGTGAGTTCATTTAGCCGACATGAAGTTTAAAATTTTCAAGAAGATTCTGCGTCAGGTATGTTGAGTTAGCGATGTTACAGTTCGATTAGCTGAATGTTTACATGATGGATTGCATAGTTTATTAGGTATAAATAGCTGTGTTTCATGTTGGGTCAATGTGGCTGTTACCTGTGCAGTTTCTGTAAGATTACGTGTTTTGTTTGAGCAAGTGTTTCATTATTATTTCCTAGAATGCTTCATCGCTGTTATCGGTTTCTGCGGAATGAAAACGCATCATGTTTTTTTTGTTACATTTCTAATAATTTTCGAATTTAGGAACATGCATCATCAGATAACTTCACCATAAAACTTTTATAGTAACCCAAGTTTCGTTAAAGGCATCTCTTAAATCACACAACCTTAATTTTCGTGACCTCTCCAGACTTCATGTATGGTGGTATGCCCCCTTTGTGGTATTTAGTGCAAGGCGAAGTGTTATTACCAAATTAACGACATGAACAAACCAAGGGCAGACTTTCTTGTAATACTACTTTTTTCTACAAAAGAAAGTTATTCGAAACTCATTTCTTTATTGGCTACAAAAAGTAGCCTTGCTTGTAGTTGTTAGTCTACTTGTAACTGTTTGATTTAATCCGTCAAATGATCATTTTACAGTGTTGGTAATGTTATCACGTTCTATAAAAATATAATAATAATAATAAATGTTGATTTTTGCCATTATAATCAAAGTTTATGTTGTTTAGGACCCATTTAAGTTGATAAAGTACGAATCTCCTTTATCTCTTTATCGGAACACGCATTAGCAAAGTTGACTTACTTGTGAACTTTGCCCTTACATTCTCCTAAAAAAAAAAAACAAAACCATAGTCTTTTCAAACTCCCAATGTTAATAAAATGATGTCCAAAATGCAACGGCCACCTATTATACAGCCTGCATAGTGCAGTTGTAATACGTACAGGCAAAGGCATGCGCATGATACAGCCGCAGCAGCCGGTTTCAGATCCGTCGCATCTAGTTTGTACACTGACCTACAAACAATATATCTCTTCCAATCATAATTAATAATGTAATTAATCTTACCAAAGATGGATACAGAATTAAAATAATGTTCAGATGAGAAGTGATGACATTAATTACACCAATAAATTAGTGCAAATTGACATTACTTATCAATGTTAACTAATTCGTCCGTTAGCCCAATTGCATAACAATCAGTTATGCATTTATTAATTGTTAAACATCTAAATGGTGGGTGTCATAGGTTCAAACTAAAGTCACTGATAGTCAGAAGATGTCACAAAACGTAATCTAAAGTGCTCTATCTTCTTCAACCATTGGCCGCCTAATGCGTATGCGCATGGTCTCTTCCAAGTCTCTCCACTTTTTGCAGTTTTTTGTACTATATCAATCTTCGTCAAATATAACGTCAGAGTTTGTTTATAACGGATATAAAAGACAAGTTAAGTCTATTTTCCCGAAATTAAGATGGCTGAGGCCCGAAATTATAAAGGCTTTACCAATCCGTGTTCCGATTGCTCAGCAAGTAATGTTGAAACTGTGGTCCTAGAGACCCCTTTCGTTGCAAATAAGGCCTTGTGACAAATACTGAGTGGACTACTAATTACTTCACGCTAGCTAATTCTGAAAGGAAGGAAAGGAAGACATCCATTTTAAAAACATAAAGAAATAATAAAAAGAAAGTGAAAGGATTATGTACAGTTTTATTACGTTTACTTCCTAGAAGTAAATTTTTCGCTCATTACCACTTACGTCGATGTTATGTAACTGCCTTTAGCAAATCGGTTGATATCGCTCATGCAGTGAGAATGCTCTTTGCGATGGTTGTTGCATACTTAAATCTTTGTGGTCGTTTATGTAGGTTAATAATACAGTTGATAGTAACTATTATTATGTAATTTTAACAACAAATTGACGCCCAAAAAAGTGCACTGACGCGCAATTTGACGATTTGGTTCAAGTCTTGCGTAACTCGCAAAGTTGAAGGTTTTTTTTTTTGAGATTATTTAAGACACTGTGGTGTTTACTTAAAATTTTCTGCATCATTGCCTACATTCTTTCTTCGATAAAAAAATTAAATGCGCGGTGGAAAACCGCATTTTTGGAAGGTTTCGATCATGTAACTCGTAGTTGAAGCCTGCAGAAAGAGCAATAAAAGAACTATTAACTTAAAAAAGTGTTGATAAACAATAGTACAATAGGGATGTTTCGTGTGTAAAAAAATATGATTCTATTATAGTCCGTCAGATAGATTATCGAAAAATATTGGATACGTATTTTTTGTTTTATCAAATCAATAAAAATTGACGAAGATAAAACGCATCAAAGATCATGAGTGGGGGCCTGTGACGTCGCTTTTCGGTAAAAAGTGTACTGAAGTATGACGTCACAAGAGTTTTCGACGCACTGTATGGTCTTCATTTTTATTTTTCGTGCAAAAAGAAAAAATACGTGTCCAATATTTTTTGGAAATCTATCTGACGGACTAATTAGATTTTTTCAGGAATCATCCCTATTTCTTTTGTGATTATGATAGATTTGTGATCTTAGATGACTGAGGGAATGAGATGAATCAGCTGTTTCTTGCCCCATCAATGTTTTCAGTCATCGAATGGACCCGTCATCGAATGGACCCATCATCATCATCATCATTTCAGCCGAATGACGTCCACTGCTGGACATAGGCCTCCCCCAAGTGTCGCCACATTGACCCGTCACTTGTGGTAAATTACATTTGTTTACTATGTTTCAACTTCCACCCTGTATACTCGTTACCATCATACCATACTGAAATAAGTTATATCCCAAGGGACAGTACCTTTGAATGACTTCATAAATACCTACGGACAAATTACAAAAACAAACATAACTATGCATTGACTCTTCACTGCAATTCTCGTGCATAACATGTTTTCAAATAGCAGCAATTACAGATTTATTACCTTTCCCATTTACCGTGCAAACGTGAAAAGTAAATATTGTCTGCTATAAAACGATGCTACAAAGGCAAAGTTGTCTTTTCTTCGACAAACATTGTAGGACGTCACCATTGATCGCTAAATAAGTATAGGACACTACGACATTATCATCGCAGACGACTGTCCTTACGTAAAACGCGATTGGACTGCGGTCGTGGCACACATAATCGGATATGTTTCTGTAATGGTCTGGGGGACTAGAATGATCGCTTTAGCAGAATCATCAGGATAAAAATCTAAAAAACGTTACAATTCATAAAATGGTCACAAAGTGACAATTCATAAAATGAACTGCGTCTGCGACCATTTTAAGAATTTTAACGTGATTTATATTACTTTCCTATTTCCTATTATGATCCTCCTAAATAATTACAGCAGCTCGGGTCGATCTTAAGGCTAAGCCGCGCTTGCCTAGGTTCGTCCAGGAATGGGTGACCGCCCATTACCTCGGAAAGCTCGTTAAGCCGTTGGTCTCGGCTGTCATTTGTAGATCTTTGACAGTCGTTACAGGTAGTCAGTGGCCCGAAAGTCTGAGTCTGTCTGTATCGTATTACCTAGTACTAACTGGGTTGTGGAGGTCAGATAGGCAGCCGCTCCATGTAAAATACTGGTATTCAGCTGCATCCGGTTAGACTGGAAGTCGACCCCAACATAATTGGGAAAAGGCTAGGCAGATGATGATGATTCTCCGAAAGCAGCCATTTTAGGCCCCCTGGACTCATGCGCGGTGCAAAAAGGGCAGACCTAATATTGCTGATCTGGGTTATAAGAATTCAGCTTATCAGCTTCATAATTCGCGAGAAGCAGATAAGACGGGCTACGTATTGTCTTCAGGTGTTTGTCTAAGAACATGTGATCTTGTCTCAGAATTTCTGTAATCATAATGTGATAAGGAATTTTTTACAAGACGCAAATAGACATCTATATGTTCTGAAAAGTGGGTCGGTGTTGTTCCTTCGCTTCGTTGCATAGATTATCGTCCGCATTAAAACCTTTTTGAGGGTTTGTTATGGTCAATTTCTTTTTACCAATTTCTCACACCTCTGGGCAAAGGCGTACTCCAAATTCTTACTATAGACCGACCGCTTTAATGTCCTCGCGAAGGTAATAAGTTAAATGGAATATTCTGAAGGTTGATCACGTATTGGTTGAATTAGAAGCGTACTACGTACGTGGATTATGGTTATTTTAAAGCAAATAACCAGTGGGATATTGTGGACGCTTTGTGCCTCTGATGGGGCAAGGCGGAGGACTCATTAAAGCGGTCGGTCTATAGTACTCTTTTTCTGCTCCACCTCGAACAGGACGTCTATTAGTCACATGATATTTTTATAAACATTCATAATTGTGTATCATCCGTCATTGAATTAATCTAGCCAGCCAGGAATGTCGACAGATTAGTGCTGGCATGGCACGTACCAGATAATCGCGCCTGCATCCAGTCTAATCCGCTGCCAATCTCGAGAGCTCATGTGTGCTTATATCTTAAGTTAGCCTAGCCCATAATACTTCTTAGATTTGCTAGGGTTACCACAGCTTAGCACTCGATCGTAAGTTACTTATTAGGTCAAGTTGAAAAGTGATTCATTCTATGAATTCAATAGGTATTAAATTTGTAATTGAGGCGTAAATGAAAGAGGAAAATTGAATTGTTTTTCTTGATGCGTGACGCATTTTTTTGTTGGATTTTTATCGTTTTTCCTTTGCTGCGTCAGTGTATGATGATTGTATGTTTTTACTTTATGGGTAAGATTAGCATTGTGTTACTGTATCTGCGATTAAAATTCAGTAGTGTGCAGAGACGATGTTCTACATTTCTCTGTGACAGCCTCCTTCTGGGTGACTCTTGCGGACGCCTGGCCCAATGTTTTGGAAAAACTTGAGTGTGTCAGCCCTAGAGCCAAGCCACCTGGCACGGCGCCTAGGTCAACATGCCACACGACTCCAGTAACTGGTTATAGAACAATGGATCATTGACAATGTGCCAAATGCACTTATACGACACTCATCCGTTTTATATGCAATTGGCATAAACGATGTAGGATGGTACTGCATAAGTGTATTCCATTCATTGAACTGGTCGTTCGACTGGAATGCACATGGAATTTATCTGCTTAAATTGTTTACTGAAAAATGCTGTTTTTTATAGCATTGATTGCATGTTGGATACGACTGTAATGTTTAATCGTTTTGGTGATAGCACCAAAAAAAGTTTTCGTTTCGTAACTCAGTTTGCGTGGTACGCTTGGTATCAAAATCAAATAAAATGTCTGCACAAGAAAGGAGTTTGCCTGATTAATCTAGCATTTAGTACAATATAATTTATGATTAATTATTACAAAGAAAAAATATGGGTATAGTTTTGCCAATTTTGACACGTAGTGGAGCGATAAATAGTATAAAGTATCAATTGTAACAGTTATTGTATACTTGAAAGATAAAAGAAATAAACAATTAATAAAGAAACCTAAGTACCTATTTACTTATTTCTGCATCCAACGTGTAATTTATCTTCGCACTTAGATTGACGTACACTATTATTGGTCCAATCAATATTGAATATTTACGTTGAATACTACAAACTACATAGGTTATTAAGTTCGGTGCAAGTACTGGGGGGTGGGGTTCATTAACCTGCCCACTTGTCATTGATCGGGCGGCGTTTATGTTATTATTGTGTTAAAGGTACTCGCTAACTAGACTAACTTACGCTAGGCTTGAGTCATACGGCGGGGTATTTCATTTACATCATTTGCGTGTGTTCGTAAGAATTAGTAGGTCATTATTACTGATAGAAACAACAATAAAGTGGTACTTCCGATTAGGGATGTTTCCTGGAAAAAACTAATTAGTCCGTCAGATAGATTTCCAAAAAATATTGGACTCGTATTTTTCTTTTTTCACGAAAACTAAAAATGAAGACGATACAGTGCTTCGAAAACTCGTGTAACGCATACTTCAGTACACTTTTACCGAAAAGTGACGTCATAGGCCCCCCCACTCATGATCTTTGATGCGTTTTATCTTCGTCAATTTTTATTGATTTGATAAAACAAAAAATACGTATCCAATATTTTTCGAGAATCTAACTGACGGACTAAATAGAGTCATCTTTTTTTACACAGGAAACATCCCTATTACGTGTTCTTCCTTAAACAAGTATTGGTAAGTATGTGAAATTTAGCATCTCCGTAAGTGGCGATGCTTAAAGATTCAGAACATCAAACTGGACAACTTTAATTCAAATAAGGAATACGGGTCGAAAATTTGCACTCCTCATACTAATACCGCCAGCCAATGTGACATTTTTTTTTTCGGCCCATCTATCTTAGGGAGAGTGGTCCGGTTTGATGGTCTGAATCACCACCTAAGGGGTCGTCCATCGGGTGTTTCCATTGCGAGGATCGTCCGGAGGACACGGTGGAGCACACCGTGGAGGTCTGCCCCGCTTGGGCAGAGCACCGTCGTGTCCTTGTAGCGGCGATTGGCGGCGGCGATCTCTCGCGTCCGGCCCTGGTTCAGGCCATGGTCCGGAGCGAGAGGGAATGGGAAGCCGTCACCTCCTTCTGCGAAGCAGTCATGCTAGTGAAGGAGGTGGCGGGACGTGAGAGGGAAAGAACCTCACGTCGGGGGTCACGTGGTGGCTCCCGGCCACCGTAGGCGCGGGCCTGTGGACGGCGAGCTATGGGCTAGCCCGCCGTCCGGCCGTCTTATGACGACAGGCCGTGTCGACGGCGCGTTCGTGTTCCACGCGCGCCTCAAAGAGATGTCAGCAATGATGTAGGGGCCTGCAAGGGCCGATGCCTGCCAGGGCTGCGGGACTGTTCGAAAGAGATACCGTGGCCCTGGAACACAAAGGGCAAAGAAGGAACAGAACATGGATGGGTTTTAGTCAGTACAAGTCTGACACTCCCTTCCGCTCCGCCCAGAGTGGGGGGGGGTCATTTGATGATTTCCCATACGAAAAAAAAAAAAAAAAAAGGGGTCGTCCATTAATCACGCGAGGCTCGAAAGGGGGGGGGGGTGTGGTTCGGAACAAATCACGAAATATCACTAGGAGGGAGGAGTGAGATATCACGAGTATTTATTTTTTTCTTTGAACTCGCGATTTCTAAACCGAAAAGTGGTGCGTGACCAGTTACATTTTAATCACGGTGCTTAATTTTCCAGAATCGAATTAGATTATACCTGAAGACCTACATTTAAAGGATTTTAGATATCGCGCGTTCAAAGAAAAAAATAAATACACGTGATATCTCACTATACCCCCAGCCCCAAGTGATACTTCGTGATTTTTTCCGAACTCCCTCCCCCCCCTTTCGAGCCTCACGTGATTAGTGGACGACCCCAAAGTTGAAAGATAGTTTTCAGATTGTTCTTGATTCTGATTGCTTGTTCGTAGAAAATGGTCATACTATTCCAATCAATCAAAAAATGACTTCTTTGATTTAAAGCCATACGCACTCTAGTTGATAGAGACGTTTAACCTCAATCACTGCATGCGATCGTAAATTGTAAAGAAATATGGTGGCCCTATAATAGCTTAGTAATTAAATACGTATGTATGGCTTTGAATACTTGAAGTACCATTCTTAGTAAAGGTCGGTAAATTAAGGGTAGTTTATTAAAATACCTTTCGCTTGGATTTTTTCTAAAGCTAATAGTAGCTTTAAACGATAAAGTATTCATAATGACCATAAAAAAAAAAAATTACAAAACCTCTTCCGTTTTTAGAAGTCGGTTAAAAAACATGTAGACTTTGCTCGATATCTTCTTAGAGATACGAGGTCCTGGGTTCGATTCCCAGGTCGGGGAAAGTGTTATTGGGTTTTTCAATTAGGAATTTTCTCAGTAGCAGCTACGGAGTTTTGTGTCCGGTTGTTGGCAATAGGCTCGCCCCCTATTACATGGGACTTAAACGTAACTTGCGAAATGTGGGTGTACTAATAGCAAAATTTCTGCCTAATGCTTCGGGGATTACAGGCGTAATGTTATGTTATGTACTTAGACTATTTAGAGCTAGTCTTTATCAGGTCAGAAAGGAGCTAACATTAATTAAACATGTGGCATACACTTAAGCAATAACGCTGGTGCAGCGGTTTTAGTTTGCATTGTAGATAGGTACCTACTTAATATCTTAAAGAAATTAGAAAGAACTTAAGAATTCATCTTAAACAATAGTACCTATTCGACGACAATATTCTCTCATTCTAGTCGATTAAACGCCTTATTCAGTAATAAGGCGTTCCCTGTGCATGGCAGTGGCGAAGGTTCCATACAACTCGATTCCTACCGGCTTCCCTTTGAAAACGGGCACAATCAGTATTCCATAGACAAATAATAAAATCACATGAAAGATATGTACTCCAAGCCTACCTCTTAAAAAATCGACCCTTCGCTACTGGTGCATGGTACATTTCAATTGAATCATAAAGCCGCGTTGATACAATCAGAGTATGCTCGGACGGAGTGGACTCTGATACCTACTCCAACGCAAGTCGTATTTTACGACCACCCATAATCCGAGCGCACTCGGATGGATTGGTATACCAATCCATCCATACCAATCCATCCTCCGAGTCCACTCGGTCCGAACATAGTCTGATCGTGTCAACGCGGGTTTACTTATCTATGACATTTCGACCACTTTTTGTCTCTTTCATCTGTCAAACCTGAAATCCATCATCATCTGCCTAGCCTTTTCCCAACTATGTTAGGGTCGGCATCCAGTCTAACCGGATGCGGCGGATCTGACCTCCACAACCCAAAAAAAAATCCTGAAATCATTGTATTCTTCCAACTTTTTAGAACTTCCGAGTTGCAATCCGTACATGGAACGTGCGCTGTGTCTTAAAACCAGTCTCGTCTGCCGATCCTAGCTGCGTCATGGCCACCATCTGGACATTTCTCGTTTCAAAACTCGCTCGCCTTGCACTAATTTATATAACACTTGCACTATCACATAATTATAAAGTAAGAACTATATTTTCTGTGCTATTTACGTCTATGCATAATATGTGTTAGGTGGTTCCAAGAGTTCCAGCACGCAATGACTTTCCATCATACATTTTATCCATACAAATCAATATAATTGAAATGTCTGTTTGCAATTTCAAAATAACAGATTTTACTGAATGCATTTTATTATGAAAGTATGTACGATACGAATAAAAAAATATTTTTTTAATTTTTGTGTGCGGTTTGTTCCGGCTAATCTCCGAAATCGCTGGACTGCTTTTGATGAGACTTTTAGTGGCAGATAGCTGATGTAGTAAGGAATAACGTAGTTTAATTTTATTTTAGAAAAAGGATTTCGGCTCTGTGCAAAAAAATAAAATCCTTGTAATTGTTAACAAAATGCGATTTAAAATAAAGTAATATTTTTATAATAATTTCACGCGGACGAAGATGCGGGGCACAGCTAGTCTGATTATAAGACAATGACCGACCTGCATTCTAATCGCATTAAAGAATATTAAAACTTGGCTACTACAACTAGTGACTCATACAGGGCCATAAATAATAGCAACGTGTTTTTAAAAATAAATCTGATGATTTTGATGTCATATAAAAAGTTACTCATTGAAAAGTACTTGGAATCGGTGACTAAGCTACCTGATAACACGATTGATTTCTGCTGAACATTTCAAAGGTTTCCTTAAGATAGGGAAACACGTCATAATGTAAGATGTATTATTGAATGATGAAACTATTTTTGGAGGTGCTTTTTGCGTTTTATTTGTCGCACATATATCTTATCTGTATATGTTGTCAATGCTATAAATAACTAAATATTCAGATCGAACAGCATCGTAGAGGATCAAGTTTTCAATTTCGGGGCAGCTTCAGCAAAAAAATACGCTCCCTGATCTTGATTTCTTTCCATTAAACACACATTTCATGTGGCTGTAGCTGCTATAGGTACACATCTGCATATCTCTTGGATGTTGACAGGCGTGAAGTTATGTTTTTTTTTTCTTTTCTCGAAAAACAACGTTGCCCCACACTAGGAATTTCTCCTGTATCGTGGGTGCGTTTACAAACTTTTCAAAATTCACATACACAAACAGCCAGACCCGGAACAACTACCTGAGATCATACAAATGTTTAATCCGTGCGGGGATCGAACTCGCGACACGCAGCGCAGCAGCCAATCCCACAGCCACTGCGCTAACCGTGCCGTCAAAATACATTTCAGCGAACAAAATCATGTGTAACTGCAACAAAACGAAGTTTATCCTATCGCTAACCATGACCTTGCTACTGTTCATTTATTTCCATCGTTATTTCACCCACGATAATCCACTAAAATCGGTTTCGATTGAGTGTAAACCGATTAGGCGAAGGTTAACGAACACAATGCCTATCGATTTTCTAACCCTATTTCGTGGTAAACTTTATTTATATCTGACGCGTTGCCTGTCAAAACATTTACTGATGTCTTGACATTTAAGTCAACGTTAATAGATTTGTTTTTTGTTTATTTTCAGCAGATTTTTGGTTTATGTTTGTAGTATGGTATTTGTTTAAGGCCACGGCCAGTCCCACGCGACTTTGAATGTCAATCCCAGACTTTGCTTATAATAACCCTGTTATTAACATATTGAAGCTCTGAAGGTTTCAGGAATCGTTTCAATTATTTGTGTATTAATATAGACTTGGAATTCATTAAGGTGGATAATCTTTTCTGATCAGTGCAGCTAATCAATACCCGATCCTGTCTTGCAATTATTTGAATGTCGTATGTGCCAAAAGTATCTGCAGACTATCTCATTGCTAATCTGCTGAAGATACTAGCTCTCTGAACGTGATAACTTCATCTAAGTATATGAATGTTAACACTATGCCATTTTCCCCTTAACATACAATCCATACTTCCATACTAATAGTATAAATGCGAAACTTAGTTTGTTTGTTTGTTACCTTTTCACGCCTAAACCACTAAACCGATCATCCTGAAATTTTGCTTAAACGTTGTCAAGTGTACAGAAACGGACATAGGGTACCTTTCATCCCGAAAAAAAGTACTGTCCCTGAGGAAACCGTCCTTATGATAATAGATGGCGCCACATTATTCAGAACAACCCGAATTTATTGTCAAATTCTAAATTAACGCGAGCAAAGCCGCGGGCAAAAGCTAGTTAAATAAATAAATGTAATTTTATTTCAGACTACAGTCCATAAATTTGTTAGTAATAATGGTGCTTATGCAAATAGGTGGGTTAGTATTGTTAGTGTTAACAATTTAATTATTCAGACTTATGACAGTCCCCACCCAGTGTCTCTGGTAAGACAGTTCGGTCTGGCAGCAATCATCTTCAAAATTCTGTTGTCACTACCAGCCCCCGTAGCATGACCACCGTAGACAAGGATTTCTTTGACGGAAGAATCGACAAAATGACAGATAGTGCAAATGAATCTGTCATTTTGTCGATTCTTCCGTCAAAGAAATCCTTGTCTACGGTGGTCATGCTATGGGAGCAGGGAGGTGCTGTAATTAATTCGATGCAAATTATAATATTTCCCCAATTATACATTGTAGTTGTTGTCTCTCAAGTCTTTAGATACTAGAGAAATATGTACATTATTGTACATGGCAACACTCTGTATTATGAAAACCTCAAGTTTGAAGGTCAAATGAGTTTAAAAGTTTGGGCTCTAATTTATTCAATTGTTGTCATTACATTACAAGACTATATTTTACCCTATTAACTGTCTGGAGCTATTAACACGTCGTTTTCTTAAGTGTTATCGTGCCGTCTAGTTTTTTTAGAGGTTCAATTATTTCTTCACATTTTTTTTTAGTAATATTAATTTTTGTTTGTCAACCCATTGATTACCCTTCTATTATTTTTTGGGCTTACGTCACAGTCATTACGTTCTAATATAGCAAAAAAAAAACACCCAATCAAAGTCCGCCACAGTCGAGTTTAATTAATGAGACCACTTTCATTTGTGTGTTGAAGTATAATTAATTGACGTTCAATACGCTCTTGAAAGGCTTCGATTCCATGGAAAGTTGTAGGTACCACCACAATTTTGTTTATGCTTTCTACGTCACACTTGTTCCTAGGAACAGAGGGGGCATTGTACGGCTTTAGGCTCGAAGGCCCGTTTGCATCAATGCGATTAAATCTAAACATTAAAAAAAAAACACTCTGTCTCGCTGATTTTGAAACGATTGAAAGAAACAGGACGACGACGATGCTTTTGTTTATCTGTGGAAATTTGTAAATGGCCTTCGAATTCTTATTGTTTAAAAACATTGTTTATATTAGCTGTAAATATCACGAATAAAAAAAAAAAAAAAAATTCGTTTAGCTCTACATGTTAATTTGTGATATAACTGGGCCTAATGATGTTTTTGTTGAATTCAAAAGTAATGCAAACGGTTTCGTCAGCTGTGGCTGTGGTCGACAGTTAAAATGATTGCACTTAGGCTGTTCTGTTGTCCGTCAACAATCAAACCAAAAGAAAGTTATAATTGTCGGTATGTTGTTTATTGTTCTTCCGTATTTATGCCGCCATTAACTCGTTATTGTCTAAACAGTTTGTGTTGAAATTGTTCATATTATCAGGAAAATTACGAGTTTGATTATTTATAACATGTTTATTACGTATTTAATGTCAACATTGTAATGAATCAACTGACACCACGATCCTCATATTCGCATTGTTTTCTTATCGTGGTTGGAGCCATGTGGTTTAGTTATTATTCATGGGTTTATTACTAATTCCAACACCATACACTTTATTCGTACCTACTAATAACATTTATAAATGCGAAAGTATCTCGGTCTGTCAGTTTATCTGTTGCGTTTTCACGCCTTAACACCTCGACCGATTTCGATGAACTTTGACACACAGCTGTACAGCACCTGGTATAAAACGTTGGATACTTTCTACTACGATAGAGTTATCATTTCTGACGAGCACGCGGACAAAAAAAAAAACAAATAAAATAAAAAAGAAAATAAAAAAAATGACTGGAATAAACGACTTATGACTTATGACGAAATCACGAAGTCCTAGATAAATATAAAAACAACATAACATAATCAGCCTATCGTTCCCACTGCTGGGACACAGGCTTCCTAAAAAAAAAAAAAGCTAGTATAAAATTCATCAAAAATCAAATTACCTATTAAACCCATATAATATGCCCCATATTGTAACAATAAAGTGCAGATCAATTCAAGACTATCTACTGACCTTCCACTCAATTCCATGACATCATCATTGGTAAGGTCTCTCAAATACCGCGTTGCCTATAAAAAGGCACATTCGTTTCCCCTCATCATGACGTTTGGTGGTTCTGACGTCATACTCCCGTGTCCCGTAACAAGCGGCTCTGATGGCGCAACTTAGGGTTCGTTATGATGTCATTGAGTTAGCTGGATGTTTTTGTCCAGATGATAGGCTGTTTTTATTGTATTGAGAAGTATAATTTTGTATTATGTTTGTAGAGGGAGAAGAATGCCAAAGAAAAGATGGATGGATTGTGTGAGGAATGGTATGTAAGAAAACGGAGTGAGTGATAGGATGACCAGCCCCCCGACAAAATGACAGATAGTGCAAATAAATCTGTCATTGTATCGACACAATCTGTAATTTTGTCGATTCTTCCGTCAAAGAAATCCTTGTCTACGGTGGTCATGCTACGGGGGCTGGAGAGAATGGAGCTTGTTGTGTCGACCCTGAGTTGAAAGGGGCAGGCAGGGTGATGAGTTTTTGTGGAAGTGGGATTGTGTTACTTTTGGTACTAGAGCTGGACTCGGTAGAAATAGACGAGACTTGCAGCGTATCATTATGCAGATTTGTAGGAGTATGATGGAGGATGACTTGTGTTAAATTGACTTTGTACTAGTTAAAGCATTTATTTATTTATTCAGTAATACATTCTAAGCTTAGAGTATTTTACCAAAACGTTTAAAAAGCTAACAATAATCATATTACAAAGCCAAATAGCATTTTACAATCACAATAATATAGAAAGCAAAATAAAAATTATAAATGTCAAGTGGTGTCTACAAAATGTTACTGTTGAATTCCTATAATTTCTAGTGGTGCTACTAATTATTATGTTAATCTACGAGACACCACGTTCTAACACTGTTATTAGAATACTCACGGACTTACCAATTGTAAATTACCGGATATCGAAATATCAAATGTAATTATTACAATTTATTAATTAACAAGCCGTGTTACTGATGGAATTTCCCATCGGCAAAGTTTACGAATTTAGGGATTGATTTTTCTAGAATCCTTCTATGCTCATTTTCGTGTACTAGTGCAAAATATCAAGGTTTTCGATCCAGTTACCCAGTTTCAAGACCGTTTAGGCGGTGCTTTCTCGATCTGTGATTGAGTGAATGAATTAAAGATTTAAAAGGTCAGTAGAAATACTGATTTGTAAATGAGAGCTGAAAAATACTACACTACAGGGCAATAATATAAAAGCTGAACTATATTTATTTCATTGACCTGCTTATTCTAAATGACAGGTATAATGAATGACTGCTGACATCGGTAAAGAAATTGAATGACACACGAACAGATGGTAGCGATAGATTTTTTTCTTAAAGGTATGGTTAATCAATAAAAATAGTTTTTGTTTTTACGGGGAACCGTTTTCACTAATACACCGAGAGTTGAAATTCAGGCATTAATTAAGGTGTCAACTAGTGTTTTAAATTTCCCCAGAATCTCAAATAGATTATACTAATAGTAGTAACGTGAAAGCCGAGAAAGATAAGCAAATCAAATAACTTGACTTGGCTCGCGAGGTTGTCGACATGTGGGATGTGGACTCGGCGATCATTGTGCCGATAGTCGTATCAGCCCATGGCTTAATTGCCAAGAGCCTCGACCAATACCTGAGGAGGCTTTCGTTAGGCAGCTGGATCAAGGACTTGATTCAGAAAGCGGGACTCCTGGACACGGCTCGTATTGTTAGGAGGTTCCTCTCTCTGGAGCCCTGAACGCCGGTAGCTTGGACCCTGTTCCCGAAACCGGTGGGCAACTATTTTTTATATGTATTAAAAAAAAAAATATATATTACTTTGAACAGGAATATTTAAAAATGTAATTTATATGTGTAAATACGAATAAAGGAATAGTAGTAATAGTAAATTTATTTGCGTAAAACATGGTATACAAAGGTGATTACAGACATCAGTTTCGTCAACTCCAAGTATATGTTTTCAGAGATAAGAATGCAAATTATCAGCACTATTTCCAGTTTTTCCACAACACAAGCCGATCAGCAAAACAAAAAACGTCAGTTACCACCTGTTATCATAAAACCAACCAGTGTTTAGTGTTCTGCTAACGACCAAACACATTGTACGTCAGGATTTCTTTGATGTGCTAATTCCCTCACTATATCCCAGAACAAAGCACAATTGTGGGTACAGATGTACCGGTCTCATAGTTGATGTAATCGGGTAACCTTGAGCCGTATGTGGTAGTAATATAATTCGTATGGCTGAATGTGACTCAGAGTGATAAGACCTCGATATTTTGAACTCTTTTTAGTGGATTCGATTGGTATTCTAATTTCAAAAGAGGAAAAGGTTTTGTTATTTACAATTTAGAAGATGAAGGTCATGAAATACCTGTAATGTCTCATATTTTTCACACCATTGTGTTTTTGTTTCTAAAAAAGCCACAAAAATGTCATTAAGTTCTTACATGCATGTTATTGTCAGTTGACAAAGGAGCAACAAGCTTTGCTTGACTCGCATTTGCATAGCTTGTATACTCTGTAAGGGAACCATAGAAAATTACTATGTTTGCGTAAGATTCAATCGAAGATTTTGATGTATTGCATGGTTACAAGTGAAATAAAGCCCAGTCAGAGCCCCATGGGCGACATAAAAACTCTGACACCAGGTTAGGCACTAACCACATAATAAAGAAGAAGAAGGTGAACTATATCATGGATATCCCTTGGCAGGTTCATGATGTCTTAAAAGCAAACATTGTTTCAAGCTTTCACGGTTTACAACTATACTGTCACTTACGGGATATCTTCCGTGATTGTTCATTATTTTGAGCTCCCGATATAAAAAGCAGTAAAAGCAGTATTTTAAGGACCCCACTTCAGTTATAGACTTCCAGATATGAACAATCGCATAGCGATAATCATTATTTAAAATGAGTGTCAAAAATCAAATGAGACTTGCAAAGAATCCCAAATGGTCATATAGAAATATGCGAAATTAAAGCGGGCCTCGCGTGACAATTCTTTCATAAAACAAATGTTATGCTTGTAAAATAATTGATCTGAATCACGGATTGGCACTGTTATTTAAAAGTGCTGCTAAGCATTTAAATTAGATACCACCGTGAAATACGAGAATTGACATCGAAAATAATTGTTACTGTGGAAAATTTTGAGAATAGAGAAGGAGTTTCATGGAGGGAACCATTGTTTATTATCTTTAACTTGATTATAGTATCATTATGAGTTTATGACGGTTAGTTTATTCTACTGAATTTGGGCTTTAATGCTGAATGATGGTGACATGATCACCGTTATGGGAAGCGAATCATTATAGTACTTAAGAGCGTTAGACGTTAACGCTCTTCTACGGCATTTCATACAAACTTTCAAGTGATTTTTTTTCGAAATGACTGAACCGATTTTAATGAAACTTCGTAAACACAAGCAGGATACATAAGTCTAAAAACTTGACAGAGAACATTTTCGAAAAATAGTGTTACAGCTAAATTAGACCGATTTTAGATTTTCCATAGAAACAGAAATTTCCAATTGTCTTTTTTTTAAATGACATTTTATTTCGTGATTTTTTATTTAGCAAACAGTCCCTTGTGATCAGCCTGACCATAACCAACCATAACCTTCTTCTGATTTATGCACTGGCTAGTCCTGTAACTGCAGACGTCTAAAAGGTTAATGTAGTTTTTCCTAAGATATCTTATCTGAATAACATTATCTGTTTTGTTAACGCAATTGACATTATCACACGAAATTTTCATTTCCTCTCTGAAATATTCAAAACTATTGCCGGAATCGTGTCTGAAAATAGCCATCATTACGGTTACGAATCGTCAAGGGACTGTCTATTTATGTATAGCATGTTGTTTCTATGGGGGAACTGGGGAGTGCCCGGCTGACGTCACTGGCGCACTGCTCGCCACAAACGGGGTGCGCCGGCTACCCTTCAGCGGGACTGCGGGACCGTGTTGCGGGAATTTCAGCCATCCCGCATATTGCACGAATGTTCAAATACTCGAATGGCATTTCACTTATTACTTTAAATATACACGCGACGAAATGCTTTAGTAAAATTAGCTTAATTGAGCTTGGTAACAGTTTTGTTTCGAATAAATTGCTTTGTGGAACTCGTGAAGAATGAATAATTTTGAGGCGGTTAATTTCTTACTTTCAACTCTGTTTTATTTTAATGCTGATGATGTTTAGGCGTTTAACTTTCAAATCAACTAATGGGAAACCTATCTAGTGTACTGAATAACCAATCTTATACCACTGAAATAAGGTTTCCATCAAAATGCTCGTTCTACCAATGTCAGTCGTGTTATCGTACTAGTTATCTGAATACCATAAAGTAAATGTTGTCATTTACATATCTCTTTAGTTCTGTTGTACAGTAAATAAATAATGTGTACTGACATTTAACAAATAGAAGTAAAGATAAAACTCTTTACAAATTACTAGGTTTAAAACAATTACAGTCGTCAGACAGAATGTTGGAAACGTTTGTAAAGTACCTATATGTATTTGTTGTAAGACATTATTATAACCATAAATGCGTAGTATTTGTCTTGACATGATTACGTCGTCGTCAGATAAGAACAATCTATGTATGTGATGCACAGGTAATTTTAACTTATTTGAAAACAAGAGCAACATTCTGAAATTAACAGTCCAAAAAGTTCGCTCAATTTTATTATGGAGATATATACTGTCCATTGATATTTTTTCGTCGGAAAAATGAACAGCTGTTTCATACTTAAATCCAAAACCTACATGGTGAAATTTTTTTTTAATAATCGATCTAATATTTTAATGCTGATTATAGAATCATGTACTGAGTTCATTGTTAAAGTTTTTGTTACGATGTGTATGTCTGATTTCGCCGTGTATACAGGGTGGTATGGACACCGACGCACAAACGGTTACCACGTATTCAGTACATCAGTCTGAACACCCCCCCCCCCCCCTGAAAATTTCCCATCCCATTGAAATCTTTTACCGGTTTAAAAAAAAAAAAAACAGCTGATCTATACATTTTGACCGTGTAGGTATTGCACTTTAGTAGAAAACAGCTGTTTTTTTTATTACCGACGGAAAATTCTATGTTCAGAATGATATACAAAGTAAGTAAGTCTTTTAAGTTTTTTTTTCTTGTATTATTTTTGTTTTATATTGTGTGCACTTGTGGCATGTGCCAAATAAATGTATTTTCTTTCTTTCTATACAGAATACGTGGTAACCTACACTGTGTGAAACTAGCTTATAACATCAAGATAAAAGGGCGCGTTCGTCTAACCCAAATAGCCTAAAACAACAGATGAATAGACACTAGCCCGCTAATTACCCTTCGTTAACCCAGACACTATCACACCACCAATCGAGGTCACTAAAAGTACCACCAGACAACCCATCGAGGTCACTAAAGGTACCCCCAGACGGCCATTGTTCTTATTTAGGGCGTAAAGCAAATCTAACCTACATACGGTGTCAGGGGATCGCACTCACAGGTGGTAAAATGTTCCCGACTATACAATTTGTGAATATAGTTGTTTAAAAGGTGTGCCTCGTAAAGATAAAGTGTGCTTGAAGAGCAGCTGTTTATTTTGTCCTTGGAGAATTTTGGGGGATACCTTGGGTAATTTTCAGGTGGTGTTTTCTTTTGCTATCGAGATAGTGTCTTATCGCTTATGTAACCCTGGTATTTGGTATGGGATTTAAAATAAAATACGGGTATTCAGCTGCATCCGGTTAGATTCCCAGCTGCTTGTCAACTTTTTATTTTTTGTTCTACATTTTTTTGTGTAGTAAGCAACGACTTATTGCCGGGCCCACGCTGTCCCCTCATACAAATGCTGTATCCATGATAATATTGTAATAACAAATGATTTGAAAAGAGTAACCATGGAGTTTCTTGCCGGTTCTTCTCCATAGGAAACGATCAACCCGAACCGTGCACCTTTTTGTCGACGTTTTATAAGTGCCCATCGAAGCCTATGTGAAATAAAATATTTTGATTTTGAGACTAGAAGCCGACCCTAACATAGTTGGGAAAAGGATAGGCAGACGATGTTTTGATATGGGGTTTATATTAAAATCTTGACAAATATTTATAAAAGAAAATTTCTAATCTTCGAATTTAATTTTTAAATTGTTGTACAAAATTAGCTCAGAACGCTCTATTTCTTTTTTCATTGGAGTAAGACTAAAGAAATGATGCATGATCTGTGAATATAATATGGCTGGTAAGGGCGTGACTTTGGATGACGACTAATAGAGAAGTATGGAAGAAGAAGGCATGCTGCGCCGGTCTCAAAGAAATTGGGAGAAGGCATGCTGCGCCGGTCCCAAAGAAATTATGACCATGATGAACGCACAGTTTTTATTCTGATATGATCTTAGCTCTTGGAATCTACCGATACTCAAAAATGTTATTCAAAAGCTATAAATTCATCAAGGGACTTCACTGTTACCGGTGTATTCAAATGTGTATGTTTACGTGATGGTATTTTAAGCCCTTGTGCTGGTATGAACCACTCACCGTGTTAAACCGGGTACTTCATAGTATTTATATCTGCCCTGACTCCGACATGGTTACCTCATTTCGCGGTTTCATCTCGTACAATCAGACGTATGTACCTACAAATATTCTTCAGGTATTTGTTGAACTATTTCCGCATCTGCTGGTATCAAACGATTTGTTTGTTCTATATTCATGACTAGCTTTCCGGCTTTCGGAAATTATGCTACGGGAACGTTCTACCGAGATAATAATATCGTTTGCACTAACTCAGGTCATGGGCACCTATCTGCCAAATTTCGTCTAAATTCGTTCAGCCGTTAAGACGTGTAAAGCTAACAGAAGGATAGACTATCTTTCGTATACAACATTATTTTAGTATATGCGAAACCTGAAAATAGTTTGTTTAGAATAAGTAATCGAATCGATTCCAATAATTTTTTCACCATGTTATATTTTGTCTCAAAAATATTTAAAAAAGGCTACAAGTTAGATACCGAGTGACACTAAGTACCTATCGCAATCATTTAGGTACCTACTGCCAAATTATTATTATCAATGAGCTCAAGACGACGCTGGAGGCGCGCACGGGAGCTCCCCGCGTGGTGACCACGTTTTTGTGCGACCAACCAGGTTACGGAACAAGCTTTTAACTTTGTGATTTTTCATGATACACTTTTGAAATTTTGTTCATAGATTCTTTACATAAAAATACTAGACACGTGTTTCAGGTTTCGCATATACTAAAACTAATGTTGTATAAAATACTAGCGGCTTCGCACGGGTGGGTGCAATATACATATAAACCTCCCACTTGAATCACTCTTTCTATTGCTGAAAACTGCATTCATCATCGTTCTCATGCCCTTATCCCAATTTATTTGGGGTCGGCGCAATATGTCTTCTTCTTCCTTTCCTATTACTCGATTGTATAAAATATTAGTATGCAGTAAATATGCCATTTCGTTTCTGATGTTATTTATAGCAAGAAAAACGTTGTCTTTTTTGTTTTTCATCGGCTCGGTTTTTTGCTTCCCTACAAATTACGGTGTGTCTTTGTAATTCAATTCAATTCAATTTTGTTTATTTCAATCATTAGTTGGATCATATAATAACATAAGGTACATTAAATTAAACAAAAAAATAATATATTAGAAAAATAAGACAAAACACAACACACACTTTCATTATTACTTACAAAATAAATTGGCAAAGTCAACAAATTAAAATTAGAAATAATCATATATATTTAAAAATATTAACGCATATCGCATAATATTATCGAAACTCTATACGCAGATTTGATCATAATGAGTAACATTGTATGCATGATATACGATATCCCAAACGTAAATGACCTTCATGCATCATTTCATGATGTGAGCACTGGGTTCATTGTTTAACCGCTCTGCTGGCCACGGTTGGAGTTAATGACAGATACATAGTAGTGTACACAAATATCCGTAGCAAATCTGTGTGTACCAGTGGTGAAGGTTCCATACAACTCGATTCCTACCGGATTCCCTTTGAAAAATGGCTCAGTCAGTATCTATAGACAAATAATATTATCACATTAAAGACCCTGTGCTCCGGCTTACCTCTTACAAAAATTAACCCTTCGCTACTGGTGTGTACAAATATTTATGTTTGGTTTTTAAAACATTCTCAGAGGAGACTGGTATACACTAAGTATATCAGTTCCTTTACCTTAACAAACAATCACAACTAAGTGTATACACTGCTGTCTGTATAAGTTGATTGGTCTGATGATGGATAGGCGGGCCTCTCCCAAAATTCGTGATTTCCATGTTGACTTGGCAAAAGAAAAGGTTAGTGCCTTATTGTGTTAGTTCAGTAATACATAGAACATCATTTTTGTGGGATACATTTTTTATAAACGTTTTTGTTTATAATCTATATAAATAAAAATGAATCCATATTTCCCTTGGGTCACGCCATCACGCGTGAAGGACCTGGACCGATTTCACAATTTTTTTGTTGTTGTGTTTTTTATTGTCAGAAGGTTCTTAGGTGGGTAGTAGGTAGGTAGTGGGTAGGTAGTAGGAAAAGGTGCATTGCAACGCATGCCATAGGAACACAGCTAGTCATAGATAATTTCAACTTGTCACTCAGAAAAAAAAAAACTTTTTTGGTTTATGTATACCAAATTGACACTCTTTGACCTTAAATGTCATTCGTTTATTTATAGAAATAGAAATACCATGTGCTGTTGTTGTATCCACAGGTTGTATCTTCAAGAGGTGGTTAAGTATTCGATTATTTCGGTTATGTAAAATATTTTTAGAGTTTTTGTCGCTTTTATTGATGATTGAAAGAGTTCGTGACTTTGTTGTCATCACAACATATATTTGATGATACGTATACTATAAGATATACCTGAACTAGCTTGTGCCCATAGGAACGTGTTTACGGGTCTAAGTGTATACTGCGTTCTACCCCAGGTGTCTTATGAGATGACGAGTAATAGAGAAAGAAGTATGGAAGAAAAAGACATGCTGCGCCGACCCCAAATAAATTGAGATAAGCAGGGGAATGACGATGATACGTTCTACCTCAGACGACGGCTACATTGGCCATTTGTGTGCCAAATTTTATCGAAATCCATTCAGCCGTTAAGGCAGGAAAGTTAACAGACTGAGAGACCTACAGGCATAGCTTCTTTCGTAGGATGTATTTTACTATAAAATTAATCATATTGCCTGACATAAAACGACTCATCAGGACTTCATCCAGGCGTGATACCGAAACCAATCATTTAAACTTTAATTCTAGCAATTATATATCACTTAGCTACCTAGATGATAATTAACTTCGCTTGCTTTTAAATGGACATCATAAAGCGTTGACCTTAGCGTCGGGAGCATCGATTTTTCAACATACTCTTGGCTCTAATGGCATGCTTGCCTTGCCAGCTGGAAATGGGTATCACACACTCAATTTGTTAAACGATTAGGTTTTATCTTCTTCACCATCGTATGAAGTCCACTGCTGGATGTAGGCATAGTCTAGATGGTGCCATGACAATTGGTCCTGCGGTTCTCGCACCCTTAGGTGTCTCTTCTTAACCTTGAAACGATTCGGTATCCGCTACATCCAAAAAGCTCTCCACAAACACACACGCATCACCTCATCTTATTTTTACTAGCTGCATGATTCTGATTTGAGGTCATCCCGTCACGGTGCATATGTGTGCGTTGCAGTATTTGTGAATCCCGAACAGTTTGAGTTCACGCTATGATAATCCCTTGCAGTCTTCTCATAAAGTTTATCTTTGAGATGTTAAAGTAATGCAATAGAAAAATCATTGTATGAACCCACATTTTAAACAACATCTACGTTATTCTTATCATGTAAAACTTTCATCATTAGCTAAGATAAATTTCAAAATCTATTTTTTTTTCCTGTTTCGGAAATCCGAACGCCCTTGTGCTTGACAGTCGTATCAAGCCGTATGCCGTGGCTAATAATTATGCGGGGCGAGCCATCACGTGGATCGTGCAATCAACCAAATTTCATTTACTAACGTGTCCTCACGGCTGTGTGTATGTATGTAGGTCGGAACGACGCGGAATAATATTATCTAGAGGCTACGGATACTTACTACTTTATCATATTTGTTTACGTTTGGTAGTTGTCTTGTATTACGGACTTTTCCGTTTCTACAAATAGGACTATTGATTGTAAATTGCTCGCGTTTGATTCTAAGTTTAGGGGATAAAGTACCTGGATAGGAAAATTCTAGATAATTTTTTAGTAAATGCCATTATAATACGACTACGTACAACATTTTGTGGAATTCGTAAATGCCACATTATAGTGAGACTTTAAAAACCTTATGGGGGTATGTAGCGATGCAATATAGTGAGTCACTGGCAAGAAGATCATTAGAATGATATTAAATTGAACGTTACCATATTCCTAAAACGGAAATAGCTAAAAACTATCACTAATTAGAAAATGAAATGCACTCGTGCATCGTCTGGCTGGGCACAGTTCGTTTGACTAATTTCATTCTGCAAATTTACGGCTGGGAACTAATTGGGCTTCTAAAATATGTCGGCGAACATGGACGCAGACTTGAAATGTTGCATTTCCATTTTCAACGATAAAATTGGAGACAGAAGTTGCTGTGTTGTTTTACTGAGTGAAGGTCTGCCTGGCATGGCGTTCCAAATGAAAATAAAACCGTCTTTATGGTTAATCCATCGACTCTTAAGTGATCCTTTTTGGCACTCGCCCGCCTCTAGATGGCCACGATTTTGTTCTTCAAAATAACATTTATCGAATCACAGTCGTGTGTCGAGGTTAGTAACTGAATATTCTGCGAAAAATTTTCATTGGTTAATGTTGTGCACTTAGCTAGCATGAATAGTGCAACGATTGTAGATAGACCAATAAATAAATAATATTATGACGACGATGCCATCTACCCGATTTCGGCCACAGCGACCATTCGATGGCTGTCTATAGTGGTTCTTGAGAGCTTTGGTGTGGGCTCTCAAGTGACTAGCATATCTCACAAATAAATAAAAAATAACAATATTAATAATTTCCTTTTGTCAACAGGAGGGTCCACACTCCACACTGCCAGACGACGAGTTCTACGATGCAGTGGAGACAGGCTTCGACAAGATGGAGGAGGAGAGGTGTGCTCGCGTGGTGCCCCCTAGCGTGCACACACGTGACCAGGTGGAGTTGCCACCACCGGCCATTGATAACCGACTCACCGTGCACACTTTGTGGTCTGAGGTAAGGAGTTAGATCATGTTTCTTAGGTATCGGTTCTACCACCGGCTTAAAGCGAGAAGCTAGATGTAGCAACTAAAAATCCAGCGTGACCAGGTGGAGTTGCCACCATTAATAACCGACTCACACTTTGTGGTCTGAGGTGAGGAGATCGTGCTTCTTTAGGCATTTTCTCACCGTCAGGTGATTAGAGCTAGAAGCGAGTAGATAGCTAGCAACACAAAAATTGTTTGTTTAACAGAGTTCTCCCTGGCGGTGTGTATACCTTTCGTTTTTTTCTTGAGCGAGAAACTAGTCGATAGCTAGTTGCTTTTACGACGGGCGGTGGGGCAGTTCGCGTTTGACCACTCTTTGTAAAGCGACGATGTGTTCGACAATGACAAATCTTTGTTTACTGGTTCGACTCCTGGACAAGGTTTCTTGTCAGATTTTCTTGTTAGCCATATTATAAGTCTTTCAATAACAAGGGGGTGTTTATTTTTATGTTTACCGAATGTGGTTATAGGTCTGCATACCCCAAGTCCTCATTTATTTAGTTATACATTTATTATCTCTGATAAATTATTGAATACCGATAAACCCTGGAGTACTTATGTCGGGATTATGGTAGACGGATTATTTGGATCAAGCCTTTCAACTAGGTCTGTCCCAGTTAGCCGTTGCCCCAAAAAACTTAATGCCATCCAAATTACCACAGGCCAGGTAGTTGATGAAAATACCGTGATATTAATATTCTGGGTTAATGGCCAGATAAGGGAAACATTCCGTGTATCTTTTTTCGTAGTTGATCGTCTACTGTTAACGACAACACTCATTTTTGGTTGCGTGTTCTGTTAGGGCCTGCGCATACGAGGGACTTTTGTCCATAGGCTACGCCAAAAATGGCCATGTTTCTATTTCGTTCACAATGAGATTTACGGACAAAAGTCCCTCGTCTGCCCAGGCCCTTCATTAAGGTGCGGTCCGACCGGGTGGACTGGAGAGGGGAACGGACAGAGTAACAGATAGTGTACTGAAATATTCAATGTCCGCAGCCAGTCCGTTGTTCGGACCGTTGGGTTGATACGCTCGGATATTGTATCAAAACACTTAATGCAAGTGACTGAAAAAACCGTAGGGTCCTGACAGTCCATTAAAGAAATCAGAAAATCGGTTTAGTCAGATGACATGTAAACTATTGAAACTAGGTAACCATCATCACCGTCGTTTAAACACAAAGATTTATCCTTGTATACGGGGCATATTTTTTTTTCTAAAAATCTTTACATCTGTTTGATTGTATGTCACTCGTTTTTAATGCAAATATCTACTGAGATAATTCGAAACTAGAATAAATATAAGAAAAAAATATACTTGAGCTAGTGCCACCTTTCCCCACGATATTGATTTTTGATCTTGATGTTTGCAGATCGACAGGATATCGACGGAGCAGATCCAAGCGGCGTTCGAAGGCGTCGGCGGCGAGATCGGGTGGCAGCTGTTCGCCGAGGAAGGCGATATGAGGATGTACAGGAGGTACGTGGAAAATGTTTGTAGAAGTGGGTATGTGGACACCATTCTTATACTACTTTTGCTTACCTATGTTTTACCCCTTTATTCATCATTCAAGCCTTCGAAAGCTCAGTTGGTAGAGCGGTGGACCGTAGCGTCAAAAACATAATTTTCGCCTATAAAGCTTGTTACCACGCAGTGCCTTCCGGGCTTAGCATTTGCCATTTGAATTTCAAGGTCTAGGGCGCCATCTGCAAGGGCTAGGGAATCGCGGCAACACTAACCCTTGGCCATCAAGTTTGAAGATTAAATCATAGTTCCTATTGAATTTGATAGCAACGAGACCATCATCGCCGCGATTCTTCCGCCCGCACCCATGGCACCTAAGCGACTCAGAGCTTGAAAAGCCCTTGAACTTCATGTGTAGATCCACGAAGGCTGTTCTAATTTAAATTAAAAGCGTTAATTAATATTATTATGAATAAGGGGGTAAAAATGTAGCTACAAGGTGCTCTTCTGAACCGCAAACCACAGCGGCAACGTCGCCTAATCGCGATGAGAGACATTAATGTTCGGAAGAGCACCTTCATTGTAAATCTGTAATGTAAGCTGGTAGTTTTTAGTTACAGTATTGCATGAAAAGTTTGAGCTAGTTTGTAAAGTAGACATTTATTTTGGTTCTTCCTGCATTCTATAATTATGTTTTTGGGATTGGTAAATATTGTTAATAAAACGTGAAGTTTCTTTTTGGATTGGTTGTTAGTGTAAAGTGTGAAGTTGTGTTTGTACAATTTTTTTGGTACTGTGGGGTGGGTAAGGGATTCGACACACATATTAGGGGTTAAATTATGAAATTGCCGATTTGTATGGAGGATTTCGTGAAAAGTGGTAAAAAAAATTAAAAAATATTGGTATGGAGGCCTATACTAATTTTTTTTCATTTTTTTTTGGAAACTTCTTAACCGCTTGTGATGGAATTGCAAAGAGTGAAAAAAGCTGCGCTGCACTGCGTATCTTAAATTGTCAAAACACAGTCTATTACTAAAAATATACCTACTTGAAGGAGTAAACTCTAACTCACACACACTCACTCACCCACTCACTCAATCACTCACCCACTCACTCAATCACTCACTCACTCGCTCACTCACTCACTCACTCACTCACTCACTCACTCACTCACTCACTCACTCACTCACTCACCCACTCACTCTAAAATGTAACTCTTGTGGTAGTTTTATTTATATAAAAATAAATAAAACCGACGGCACATTAAAACACGTGTTTTGACACACTACCCTAAGATGTAATATGCAACTACTAATACGGTTTTTAAACTCTAAAAAGTATGTAATTTAACAATTATCCAATAAAAATGGAATTAGGAAAAAATATAACTATACGTCAAAGTTACAAATAGAACAAAATGTGAGAGTGAGTAAAGACCTATTATTTGAATCTCTAGGATTCCATACACATTTTGTGAACATAAATCACAGGGCTAAATTTGCACGAACACATTACACGGATTATTCTGGTCACAATATTCAAATGGGTCTAACTGTTAGTCCCAGACATCCCAGGATGCTCAATTGCTGTACTTTCTCAGGGAGATGGAGGTGGACGGCATGGTGACCGATCCTCTGAAGGCGATGCACAAGGTGCGTGGAGTGACAGCGCGCGAGATGTGTCACTACTTCTTCAACCCGCGCTACCGGTATGAGTGGGAAAGTGAGTATTATGTAAAATGATAATGACTTTATAAAATAAGCAATGTACTCATGTATTAAGCCCGGCTGTGGGGCTCGTGGCTAAGTAATAACAGTAGGAGTAACACAGATTGTTCTGCAAGATTAGGCATCGCTTGCCGAGATTGGTTCGAGATATGCGACCATGTTTAGCATACCGAGACCGGTTCGTGCACGTACGCACCGTACCCGCTTTTTACTGGTTATCAGAAGACCTAAGTCTGACAACCAGTGTTTTGAAGGGTGCCGTATTACTCTGTAACTTGCAGAGGTTACAGCGACATAGGTGAGGCTAGAAGCTGAACCAACATAGCTGGGAAGAGGCTAGGTAGATGATGATATTATATAGCCGCATAGCCCATATTGTGTGAGTACTATGTAATAGAAAGCTGTCATTCGCGGGAAACCTACGTCTTTTCTTGACTTGAATGTGCCCTGGCGGTTAGGAGTGTGTCATGCTCACTCAAATGTCTCGCTGATGGTGGCGTGTGTGTCGGATCATTTAGTTCCCTTCAAAATGGTTGAGTTGAATGGTGCTGATACATGCGTCATGTTCGTGAACGGGCGCTGTCAGTTGTGACTGGTCATCTCTTGGTTGCCACGGCTTATTTGAATTGTTTTTTTTTTTCTTTTTTGAATTGTTTACTATGGACACTTTTAACGTACACATCTTGCTACATCGTTCTCACATAATGTACCATCTCAACATGAATGATGTAACCAAGACTTTGTAAAAGTATACTGATTTAAAAGAGTGTCCATGGAGTTTCTTGCCCGTTCTTCTCCATAGAGATCTACGTTAGGGAATGGGCAACTACAGTACTTTCACAGTTTTTATGCCTTGTGACTGGGACTGTAGCTATTGTTGTCTTTGTTTCGACAATTCAAAAGTGCCTGTAACTGGCCTATTTGAAATAAATGCTTTGATTTTGATTTTGATGAAGATGACTCCAGTATTAGGTAGGACGTCTTAGGATCGGCGTACATCTGACAACGTGACATGTTAGCGTTTTACTCGGTATGTTTATGCTTTTATTTAATAAATATTTAATGTAAAATCAATTTCTTAATATATTTCTTGAATCTTACCCTCAAACTACACATTATTATCTTTCTTGATTTTATAATGGAACTATAAAATAAAAAAAGGTATGAAAGATAAAAATTATCAAATCTCATAGCAGTCTTACTCCCGTCGAGACAAAATTACGAGCCTTGACTGACAAACATACGCGCACGCGTTCCTAATGAATTATTAAAATACTAAAGAATTAAAGATTTTACATTTATGATTTACAATAAATAAATCGTGGGCACAATTTTGTGTAAGATTATCTTGTCAACTGTCAACATTTAGTCAAAAACATAAATATTATAAAAGCATTGTATAAGGTTAAATTATACTAAAACCTTCTTGCTCATTGTCCTTCGATACTAATACTTAATATCTCTGAGTGCCTCGGATCACATATTGTTATTCTTTGGCAGACAAGCACAATAAATACCTCAAAGGATTATACAGATGACAAATTATTGTTGTGGGCATGTCAAAGACCTAGAGAATTTTAAATCCTATGTACAAAATCATGTTGAATAATTTTAGTAATTATTGTAATAACCTCCCGACATTAGGGTGCGTCCACAACACGAGCATTCTTTGATAATGAGAATGTAAGAGATGTCACACGACCACAAAGGTTTCTTTAAGGTTTCAGCGAGCACCGGTTTTACGAATCACTATGATGAGTCTGCTTCTCAAACCAATATTTGTCTCCCAAAATAATTATCCAACCGTGCTAACGAATGTTTACAGTAAAGGTGCAACTCCTTGTCGAATTGACATGTACAGACCTTTAAATACAGGGTGGAAGGGGGGACATCGACGCAGAAACGGTTACCGAGTGTTCAGTACATAATTCTGAACCCCTCATAGAGATTTTTCATCGGCAATTTAAAAAAAATCTGCAGTTCCATACATTTTGACCAAGTAGGTATCTCACTTTTGTATTAAACAGCAGATAGGTGTGGAGGTGTTCGGAATGATATACTGGAAATATTTTTTATTGTTTGTGTGTCGATTTCCCTTCCACCTTTCCCTTTATCTATCAGAATATTCTAGCAATATTATTTAATCCTAGATTCCATAAGTCATATTTTGTCGACCCACCTCCCCTATATCGCGTATATTGACAACGCTATACGCGCTCGTGGAGCCCAACCCTGGGTTGGTGTTGTTTACTTGTTGAATGGAATACGATAACGTTAGAATGTTTGCGGTTTTGTGTAAAGACAGAGTAATACTATTAACTTAATTAGTGTGTACAGGGTGAATTTTTCAAGTGGGCGTGGATGGGAAAAACTAAGGAATAGCGAAAAATACTCAAAGGACTCTCTGGCCCAATTTTGATGAAAACGAACACTATTTTTGTTTTTAATTTTCTGCACTAAATATTTAATAAATATTAATTATTATTTCTCTATATTCTATTCCAGCCACGCTAGAAACGATGACAATAGTCGAAGAGCTCTCCTCAGACGCGCTGGTGTTCCACCAGACGTTCAAGCGCATCTGGCCGGCGTCGCAGCGGGACGCGCTGTTCTGGTCGCACGTGCGCCAGTCCACTGACAACACCTACGCCGTCACCAACCATTCCACCACCAATGCTGACTATCCGGTAAGTGACATTAGTTTGTACTGATCTGCTAGAAGAAGCACGCTTCGGCAGTTGTTGATTATTTTCAGAAATACGATCGGTGATGAGAAATATAGATCTGTTACAACTATAGAAGTACTTGCCTGGACGGAAAACTTCATAAAAACGAACAATGACAAGTGCACTACACTATTCAAAGCACACAAGTAGAAAATTTCGAAGCTTGACCTCAGATGGGTGACTTTTCAAATTAGGGAACGCAAAGATTATATCGAAGCGCATACTTTTTCTGTTTTAACTCCACTAAAACATAATATTGTGTTTGCGACTCGTTGGTCTAGCTGTCGCAAGGGCGGCTGCTAAGCATGAGGTCCTGGTATCGATTATAATGTCGGGCAAAGCGTTATTGTGTTTTTCCAATTTTCTAGAATTTTTAGTAGCACGGAGTCAGTACTTGTGCCCGGTTGATGACAATTGGCTCGCCCCCAATTACATGGGATTTAAGCAGCAGTGGCGTAATATTGGCGTACTATAGCTACAGTTCTGCCTAACCTATCGGGGGTAACAGGTGTGATATTATGTTGTCTTATAAAACGTTTTTTTATATCTTTTCCAGTCAAACACAGGCGCGTGCATCCGCCTGTTCGTGACGGTGTGCCTGGCGTGCCGCACTACGTACCCGGCCGGGGAGCGGCCCACCAGGCATAACATCACCACCGACATTGCTTACTGCAGTACAGGTAGGCTCAGCTTATTACTTAGCAGTGGCGAAGGTTCCATAGAACTCGATTCCCACCGGCTTCCCTTTGAAAATTGGCACAGTCAGTATTCTATAGACAAATAATATAATCACATTAAAGATATGTACTCAGGCTTACTCTTACAAAAATTGACCTTTCGCTTCTGTTACTTATCATAATTACAAGCCGTCTGCCCGATGAGACTTCCTAAACAAGGTGTAAACGAACCCTTCACGAAGCCCTCAACCAATTATACCATCAAACTCTACGCAAAAATTAATGCTGGGGCGATAAATCACGTTTTACAGTAGCACTCAATGTAACGCACTCAAAATATTGTGCGGATGAATTGAGTATTGAGTAGTACGGGGGTCGTGGAGGTATTTAAAGTTATTGCATTACTAACTAGTATTAAAAAAAAAGGACCTGTGAAAAAGTTATATGTCGAAATCCAACATGTAGACTGAAAATCCCGCCCTAGTTGCACTTTTTGTGACGAGTCATGGCGTTGAATGTAGTCTCTTATTTTTTTAAGAGTGTATAAGAATACCGAGCAATTCCATGTATTGTACAAATTTTGACTAATATCCTGGTTTCCAGTGAACCCAGGAGGCTGGGCGCCGGCCGGCGTGCTGCGCGCGGTGTACAAGCGCGAGTACCCCAAGTTCCTCAAGCGGTTCACCAACTACGTGGTGGAGCAGTGCCGCGACAAGCCCATCGCCATCTAGCGGTGCCACGCCACCGGAGGACAGACTACCTCCCAGCAGTGATGGCACTCGCCTCAACAGGTGATGCATTATTATAAAACCCGTACCGGCACTACATTTCGTATCTTCGAATATTTTTCTCAGAAAATATAGTTGTCTTTTTCTATTTTCCGTTGGTGAGAAAGAGACAAAATCTCCCGTGAACTGAGAATTCCCAACCGAAGTGTAGTGCTATTAGACGTTTAAATAGGTGTTATGTAATGTTAAAGGTTTTATTCAGGGTGAAGTTAAGGATTCCTGTTTCATCGTACTCCTTTTAATTATTGTATTTTCTTCGCGATCTCGGTGCCCGAGTCTGATTTTTACACGAAACTGCGGGAACATTTTTGTTTGAAAATAGAGTCGGGCATAAGTCGACAGTTTTTTAATTGATGTCGTTACGAATTACAGTTTTTTTGTAACGATTTTTCCGGAATGACAGAGTGGGATGTCGCTATAATAATTATGTTGACTAAACGCTAGAAAGAGAGCGAACGTCACGTGTCCGCCTGTTATGCGCTAATTATCTAACTGTACTTGTTTATAAAATATTGGATTGGTAAGTAATCGTGCTAGATAAGCCGGTGTCATAATTAGTATATTGTATGATCAAAATAATTATTATTTAATGTTTAATTTGGATTGGTTTATTTTTAATTCTCTATTAAAATGTTTCTTTTTTCTTAATTATAAATTCGAATAGATACAATAAGTAGCCATCTGCTTAGTAAAAAATATATTTTGCTGTCAAACTATAATTTCTTAAAGCAGAGTTCTTAAAACCTTGTAAATTGTATTTTAATGTGTGAAGCATTGTAGAACACACTGTAAAATATTGTAATGTACCTATGTCGTTGAGTGTTACTATATAATAAAATTTATACAATATAATTCTATAAAATATAATATAAATACTCGTTAAGAGTAGATACAATTCTTTAAAGGCGATGTTGTGAAAAAATAAATATTTCTAAAGCACTTTTGACTGCATATACTATGATTTGATTGTATTTATTCTATTTTCTTCGGGTTTAAACAACACGTTATCGGTAAGGATGTAGACTTGTCTGAACATATACTATAACTGTTGTAGGGATTAAAAAGAAGCTTTTATTGTAAAAAATGAGAGAAATACTACTTCGACTGTATCGATGGAAAACAAGCATTGTTAAAATAGGCTATGGAGAATTTTTTCTAACATTAAAATGGCCAGTCTCCTTTATTCAACTTACGTACTGATTTTTCCGGAGACTCGGCTATAAACATGTCAAAAATGCCTTTTGTAAATAGATAAGTGTTGGGTGGATATTGTGGCTTTTATGGTATTGGACTCTTTTAACTTATATGAGTGTAAATTGAGGAATCTCTGGCGAAATTTATTTCCAAGGCGCGTGCAAGTACCTGACGTAGATTGTCACGCCGAATTGAACTTTATGGCTGAACAATATAATACTAATTATTGAAAAAATTGTGTAGCAAAGATGTCGAAGGAAAGATTTAATTAGTACTTATCTTTTATAGAAGGTCTTGTTGTTTGTGAAGAAAAGAGGGTAATATTCAAGGATGGTGATAGTCTAATGTGTTCAGTTAGATAAGTTTGCGAAAGAATTCACGTACTTTAGAACTTTCTGGGCTGTGGTCTCGGGACAGGCTGACTGCGAGTCCTGAAACATGAACAAACCATTTTCAAAGTAAAGAAAAGGACCTCTTCACATGTTTTTTGGCCTCGCTTCGGTTTGTTCCCAAGTCGACGGCCTCTAATCCGTTTCATGTACAGGGTGGGACTAAATAAATGTAGTTCTTAATATTATATCAACTATGTTACTTCGGTTTTCGACCAAATTAAATCTAGACGAATTGGCTTACGTAAATGTGACAGAAAATTTTAATAATTGTTGTAGAATTAATTAGTAATCGGGAAATTGACATTTTAAATTTGATCATCAATTTTTTTTATGCGTCAAGATGAAACTTTATTTAATATTTCTAGGTATTTTTTTTGGTCAGAACTATTTATTGTGCACATAAACGATAGTATTACTTACGTTTTACTGTCATATTATTTTTTATTAATGTTATTTTACTTGTATGAAGCAGACTTCCATTCCAGCTTTTATCGAATATTTGATTTTGTATACATTTAAAAATAAAATAGGTTAAATAACTAAAGGTTACTTGGACGAACTTCAAATATATAATATTGTACAGAATTTCACGTTAATGTCTCAAAGTAATATATTATTTGCTGTTAAGTAATGTTGAACTGATAACTTTTTTGTTTAATGTAGTAAAAAGGTTAACGGTAAATATTACGTCACTTTAAAAGTTAAAACTTGAGCGGAAGTGTAAAGAAATTGCATTTATAATACCGCAATGTTGCAATTGTATTAAGTTATATAAAGTATGTTTTTTTAATAATTATTGTTTATAATAAAATGTTTTATGGAAATAACTCTTTTTTTTTTAATCTTCGTAATAAGTATTAAGTAGTACACGTCAATGCTCGAGCATTCTCGCGTATCCTCGGGAAGTAGCGAGAAGCTTTGCGCGCGTATTTCCCTTTCCTTGTTCAATTTTATATTTTTGTCATCTTATTGAATTCAGACAAGTGCAAACCATTTAAAATGGATAAGTTCATCATCAGCCTACAGCAGTCCACTGCTGGTCATAGGCCTCTTTTATCGCACGCCAATTCGATTCTCGGAAAGTCTCATCCAGTTGCTATCAGCCACCCTTCAGAGATCGTCGCTCCACCTATCCTGAGGTCCCCTCCCCTTACGCTTGCCGTTACGCGGTCTCCACTCAAGAACACGTCTACCCCAACGGTGATCGGTTCTACGGCTAACATGGCCGGCCCGTTGCCACTTTCTAATTCTGTGGGCTATGTCGACAACTTTGGTGAATGGGTAGCTTGGAATACCCTTTAAGTTTTATGCACATAACTAACTCAAAAACTAGACGTCAGAGGCTGTTGTGTATGAATCAAACAAGAACGAAAAGAAAGAAGTGTAATCGTTAGTTGCGTCCTAAAATGGACAGCTTAGAATCATCATCGAAAGTCGTTTTACCAGGTCAAAATTAATGAAATTTTCAGCTCCTCAATGAATGGCATCCCCCCCGGTTGGGACGTTTGTCTAGCGATTGATAGATGACATTGACCTTACGCACTCGGCAGAATGCGGGTACCTATATGCGCATTTCGGGCAACCGTGCCTGCGAGTGGAAAAACATAACGCTGGCAAATAAAACAGGCTTGTTTCTTCACTTCTTTCTGAAGTGTTTTGAATCTTTATTCATTTACATTAACATTAATTAATTGGTACTTATACAAGTTATGCATAGCACACGTCTCCGCATATAAAATTCACAACAATGTAATTTTATCTATTCTTCACATTTAAATATGGGGACCAGCCCCCGGTACCTTAATAGTTATAATTTCTCAAACATTACCAACTTACATTAAACTCAATATAAATAGAAATCAGTTGGATTAGGTCTTGATATTCTACATTAACAAAAACATGTACAAACCACTGTAAGAGACTATGTTAAACCCTGGGAGAGGACGAAATCATTTACACCGAAGGACACTCCCAAATCAAGATTTCATAATCATTAAAATCTAATTAAATTGAGCTAACTATAACAAAAATGAACTAATTTGATCATTAGAATTTGTTAGTAGGCGAAAAGTACGTTTTGGTAGGTTCATATTATTGATTAAACAATTACGAGATTAACACCGCGTTCTATTCAATGCAGTACAATATTGGAGTAGCAAATTGAACTACGTATAATATGTATAAAGTTGACGAATATTGAAGTAGGTATGTATAACATTAACATTAGACCGCTATGTATTGACATTGAGCACAAGGAAGCGTATTTTATTTATTTATGATCTCATTATAATTGTATCAACTATAGTACAACTCTTAATATACCAGCGTCATATAGACGAATACATAATTCAATAATCGCTATTACATATAATGTTAGACCTTATTCGAATACAATAAATTATTTTATTAAAGAAATATTCAAGTGTTCTAATATATCTATTAATAAATAACATTAACATTTATAATTGTTAAGTATAAAATGTTATAAAATATTCCCCAGGAATGAAACTAAAGAGTCTAGGTAGATTTATTGTTCAACAGTTTTTGTATCAAAATCATTAGAAAAATTTGGAATTTTGATATGATTGAGGCCGAAAGTGTGCACTACAAAAAGTTTTTTTTTATAAAAATAGGAATTTCTTTGAAAGCTCAAGTGTATAAATGGACCAATCGTTCAATAGTATAACAATATAAGAATTAGAGAAATACTTTTCAAGTTTGGTGCGAATCTTATAGTGAGGGCGTCAAAGATGCAGGTAGCAGATTGACGGGGAATCCCAGACTCCATGGATAAAAGTGTCATAAACAAGCAAGTATTCCTACATTGATCTTAAGTTCGGTTAAAAAAAGCGACCAGACGCCCTCACTGTACACGAATCATAATATTCTATCAGTAAGTAAATGGTGAGGTGTGGGTGATAAAGGTACTGTCATGGGATGCAGTGGGAACTGATCATAACACCGCTAAAATGAATGAAACATGGCCAACCGTTAATATGGCACTTATATCACGGACATTGTAAAACATTATAACATTACATATTATGTTACTAAGATACCTACCCGTGTATATGGCAACTTGAATACAACAATTAGTGGATTATGCCGATTGTCTGGTGATTCCACAGACGACACAATAGACAATATTTGGATAAGCACAACGTATTATATTGTATGCCGTATATTTGCCTTTGATATTCATGTCATACATTGCTTTTATTAATAGGACAATATAAGCTTATATGAGGACTCCTGACTCGACATATTCAATACGATAAAGTTCAGGGCTACGATAAGGCCAATATGTATAGCACATTCTGCACATCACTAGTAAACATATTCTATCACACAAGTTAAGACATTTAAGTACACACAAAGCCAGACAAAATCATGCCATCTGTGGACAGTTAATGAAAAAATCCAATGATACATCGATGCAGTAAATATTTTGCATTCAAATATTACCTAATAAATACGACTACTTAAAAAAGTAGATATCAACAATTATAATTAGTGATATCCACACTAACACGGATATATAAGTATAAAATAAGCGTATTATCGGACTCATCCGTCAGGCGTGTGCCTATGATCCGTTTCAGACTTATAACGTTGACATCCGTACCTGTCCGGCCGCGTGCACCGAACTCTGCCGAACATTGGCGAGGGCTCCCGAACGCTCCCGAGCGCTCCCGAGCGCTCCCGAGCGCGGCCGACTACTCCTCGGCCGTGGCGTGCGAGTTGTTGCGCGCCTGGCCCTGCGCGCGCCGCACGTCGGCCAGCGTCGTGACGCCGGCGTCGTCCAGCTCGCGCCAGCGCGCGTGGTTCATGCGCGCGTGGTTCACTAGCTCCGGCATGTCGATGAATGCTGGAACACATGGGTGGAGAGTTAGGACGTGGTTTCTTGAAAGATTTGAAGTGCTTATATTTCATAAGGAAGACGAAGAGTCTTCCGCTAGCTTTGGATGATAAATGGTTACAACCGCTTGGGCATTTACAATACCAGAGGCAACCCAGGCATCCCAGAGATAAAGCTGAAATGTCGTGTTTAAGTCAAAAACACTATCCATAACATTTAGAAATAGAGCAACATTACTTGACATCAGAATTTGGAACGACCTAGACCAGACGTTGAGGATCGACCTTTAGGCCCGGCTTCTACCAAAAAGAAGACGTGCGGAGGAGGCATTCAGAAACCAACCAATCACATTTGTTTGAATTCGTAACGCGTCTTTCGTCTCTCCTGTAATCGAATCTGTTGTATGCCTCCGCAACGCTCTGCTCGTCTCTGCTTTGGTGGAAACCGTGCCTTACTATTACTCCAAGTTTCGTTTACAAGTGCTAGTACTCACCAGACCAGGCCTCCATCATGTCGATGATGATGTAGTCAATGAAGCCAATCTGCGAGCGAGGTATGGAGCAGGTCGCGCGGTCGAACATGGGCATCACTACCGGCAACTCTTTAGCTTTCTCCTCGTCCGTTTGCAGGAAGTATTCTTCTGCGATCCTGGAATAGGAGAAATTGAGATTTAGTACCATTGATTTTAATTGCAGGTTTTTCTGGTACCGTTTCAATATAATTATCATGTGTCTCACCTCCTAGCCCACTCGAAGGCGAACTTCTGCGGTCGCGACGCGTTGGACACGTCGGCGCACTTGATCATCATCCTCTTCACGAGCACCACGTTGTCCGGCGACGACAGCGCTGTGGTATCCAGCGCTAGTGGTTCTTGCTGGAAATTGTAGAAAAATTGTGTTTAACAGTCTCTTTTTCACTTGCATAAAATATGGAAATTGAGATTGTTAACTGTTGTCTTGTTTAGAAGCTGAATATGTTTTTTACTTTCTGTTGTCTTGTTTAGAAGCTGAATAATTTCTATTGTACCATTTGTTGAAATCAGAATTTTATTGCGTCATTTAGATTCAGCGAGACGATATTCTGGATAGCACATAGGATACTTTACATCCAATTACCAGAAATCCTTGAATATATGGATAACAGAGATTTTTGCAAAAGCCCGAATAAATTGGGAAAAAGGCAAGAGGATGTAAGGTGAAGAAATAATAAGCTCTTTAAGCTCTAAGCTCTTTTACCAAAACACATAGAATACAATTCTAACGCTACTCACATCAGTATGCATATTATCCTCCTTGCTGCCACTAGACTTGGCGTAGAAGACGTTGACGAACTTGGCGAGATGCTCGAAGTGCTTCGTCATCTCCGTGGCGAGGATCATGTCGATGACGTTGTGGCGCACTTGCTTGTATGTGTCGCGGTCCATGTTCTTGAAGATGTTCACTCGGTCATCATCTGTGGAAGGTTCAAGTAAATATTATAGTTCGAATAAGACGCAGAAGCGGACGCCACAAGCAACAATAGGATATCATAGACTTATGGCATTGGGTTGTCGAATGTTTTACATTAATTTTGGGGCACTAACTGTAGCTGTCACCAAAATGAAATCATGTCAGTCATACGGTAGGTATTATCAGGTTGATGGCATGGGGTTTTACCTATATGGAGGTAAGATGCACTTATTAGAAACATAAGGATGGCAGAAAATTGTTCATTATTCCGGAAGACGACAATTCTGTTCAGAGCTCATGAGGATCATAGCAAATAGACACTTACTAAGAGTCAGCTTGAAGGTCAAGGCAGCGTGATGCGACTCAAGCACGCTAACATCATTGTACAGTACAGCAAGAGGATGTCGAGCATTGCACAGGAAAGCTGACGATGTTCCCGGGTGGTCCACGTCGTGTGCTGCGGCCGCTATGAGAGCTGCGGCGGCCTCCAGAGGCTCGAGGACTGACTTCAGCCGGTCCTTCTCCAGGAAGAATGCTACCGCCTAGAAAGTAAGGAAAATTCAAGTAAGAAACGGAATGAGGCTAAGATTAGTACCCTATAGTACACCTTGTTATAGTTCAACAATTTAATAGTATGTTCATCATCATCATTTCAGCCGAAAGACTTCCACTGCTGGACATAGGCCTCCCCCAAGTGTCGCCACATTGACCGGTCCCGTGCGTCTCGCATCCAGCGGATCCCTGCAACCTTTACAAGGTCATAGGTCCACCTAGTGGGAGGCCTTCCAACGCAGCGTCTTCCGGTTCGCGGTCGCCACTCCAGAACTTTTCGGCCACATCGGCCATCCGTTCTGCGAGCAATGTGCCCTGCCCACTGCCACTTAAGTTTGGCTATTCTTCGGGCTACGTCGGTAACCTTGGTTCCTTGGTAATAGTATGTTGTGCCGTGCGAAATGAAAAGCTTCTCTCAAATCAAATATTGAATTAATTTTAACTTTGCATAATCAAGGTCATAAATATTTAAAATGAGAATTGCCTATAACTTCAAATGCACAAAGATTTATTCACGCAAGCCTTGCAAATGCTATCGGCGTTTAAAAATGTATAATTACCTGAAGCACATCAGCAGCATGCGTAGAATTATGATACGTATTGACAGCATGGTAGTTGGTCTCCACGATAGTCAGCCAGTGCAGTAGTGTCCGTTCATCGCATTCAAGTGCAGCGCAAACGTCGAAGCGTCCTCCCATGAGGGCTAGGCCAAGATGTGCGAGCGGCCGGCCGCGCGTCATGTCCTCTAGCTTAAAGATCTCGAACTCCCAGCTTAGAGCTGTGTCTAGGAGTTCGCGGAGCTGGCCTGTTGTCTGAAAATAAGTATCAAAATCAAATGGCTGTAAATCACAGTAATCTGTTTTTATTCTTGTTATTGGGTAACCCAGTTGAATGTGTTCACTGAAATCACGGAGTAGTTGAAAAGTCTCATTGCACTGGCACCGAAAACCTTCATAAAGAAAACTTCCTTTCTTTAACAAACAGCCCACTACCGAATTAATAGTGTAATGTAAGAGGAAAAATGGTGAAATTTCAGACGTCACTGTAAGGTACCATAAGGTATTGATATCAAAATATGACAAAACGGTCAACAATAAAAGCAAACCTGATAAAAATTATCATTTGTACTTACCTAATTATAGAAAATCGTGACATGCTAAAACCCACGCAAGCTGCGTGGGTTGATAGAAATGTGCCGTTATAAGGCAATATAAATAAATAAGTTGCTAACGAGTCTGGAACAACGCTTTCCTGTTTTTTTTCTAAATATAATATGAAAGTTTTTCTAAGAAAGCGAGACCTTCAAGCTTTGTCAAATGCTTGAAGGTGTCGTGGGTGAAGAAAGACGTTAAGGTGTCAAGTGAACATAATACAGAAGTGTTGACATTATAAATACGCACATTTAAAATTCTTAGAAAAAGAAGCCACTTTTAAAAGCGTTATAATTTGACATTCAATTCAGGGTTAACTTGATGGCAATAAAAAAAAACGATGAGCGACGGACGAATGATTCTTTAATAATTCTGAGCTATGGATTAGCTTTCAAAATACTAATAGTCCTCTACGTCTTGTGCGCAAAATTAGTGTCGCGAATCCGATTATGAAGCTCCAAATGCTCAAGACAGAACTATAAACGAAATATACTCGGTTTCAAACCAAACTTCATTAAATAGGAACTATTTTACTTTAAACTTCATATTATGCCTGTGGTTAGCGTTTAAAAAAAAATATAACCAAAATTTAATTTTGATAAACTAGCTATAAGTTATTATAATGTAACTGTTTGCTGTTCCTTATATTAAAAATAAAATAAAACTTTCTAGACACATCATCGACAGTCTAATTGAAGTAGACAATCCTATAACTCTTAAGTTGGAATATGTTGATTATAACAGTTGAAATAGTTAAAAAATATTATTAGTATGCTTACCTTGTGCTTGATATTGGTCCTGTTGGTCTGCGATCTGACCACAGTAGAGTCATTGCTGCTTCGGCGAGAGGACAACGTGTTGGTCGGCCCTTGCTGTAATTGAATTAACGTTTTTTAATTAATGGTCTTTTTAATAAGTAGTTCAATTGATGTTGTTATACAGAGTGTTTGTAGGTATTCTACGAGATTTGTAGCATGCTCTAAATATCTAAGGATTATTTGAAGTTGCGTTGAGGTATTTTTTTTTTGTTAAGAAAGCATGCCTTCTGTAAATATTTATTTTTTCAGAAGATTTAGCCTGTTTTAATTAATCTGAAGCTTGTTATTTTGTTTTAATTGACTTTGCATTATAGCGTAGCTGATTTTGCGTTATTTACAAAATTAATAGTAATTAGTGTATATATTAGGAAATAATAAATGACTAGTTAAATTATAATAATTAATATTGTATGAATTTAAAAGATTACATGTATCTGTTAGAAAGATTATAGAAAATTGTGCTACACACAATATTTATAGTGGAACATTCCGAAAGGCTGGATAGATTTGTGACTGAGACGGAAATTATGTTACCCAGGGTTCATTTTACGGTAATAATTCTTATTTAATTAAATAATTATATATTATTAAAAAATACATCTAAATATGTTACATATCTACATAATATTTAGGTTGTTAGATTGTGCGAATATTGTTACCGCATTTTACGTGTTAGTTGCTATTCTAGAAAGCCAAACATTTTATAATTAAATATAAAACCAATAATACATACAATAAATTATAAATATAAAAATAAATAATAGCAGAAATTACTTAAAAATGAGCCCTGTGTAAAAGAAACAAAAGCATGAATCACAAAGATCTATATACTATCTAAATAGTCTATATGTTTGAAGGTATAGACATAGACAGACTGGTAATTCCAAACCTCCTACCATAAAGAATAGGCTAGTGTTCACTTGCTCCCTCTTCCCCACGCGAACAGGATCGTAAACAAATAAATACCACCGTTAGTACAAATATAAACAACAATACATGCATACAGTAATATAAATATCCAATATCTACAATCATCACATCAAAAATAAGGATAATAAATACAAATAATTTAAACATCGTGTTTTATAAATATCAAAATATCATCTATATAGACGTAATATCGAAATTCATTATAAGTATTGTTATGTGAACAGACAACATCAATTTGATTTGTAGTAATTATACGGTGTGCTGAGTAGCATTATATGTCTTGGTAAGAACGATTGCACATACACACTGTGAATTTAAGATGAAATATGTAATTATTGCAATTTGGTAGAAAGCTTCTGCTGTGTCTTTCAAAAGAGAATTTCAACTCACCGAAAGTAGGGCTCCGATGAGGTCAGTGGCGATGGGGTCTTCAACACCGCGCATTCTGGGGTCATCATTTCCTCTCATTTGAGGAGAGTATAGCTCAGAAGTCCTCAGCATGTCCACTGCCCTGTCGATGCACGCCACTGTTGATGGAGGGGCGCCCTCTGTTGCCGCAGACAGCAGAGATATCACCTAATGAAAAAACGGTGACACTGTGATTTTGGACGTTGTTATCAGCGCTATGAAGTTTAATTTACGATTAATAATATGCTCCAAAAGAAGCTTCACTATGTTCTTTATGATTAAAACTGATGAATGTTTTAAAGTAAATGTCATTTGAAACACAGCTTTTTTATCGGACGATGCACACTATTCATAGGTACTTCTATATCACATAAAGGATGTATTAATATAAACTGAATCACTGTTTGCCAACAAAATGTGTTGCAATTTTGCTTATTTTAATGATATCATTGTAGGAGTAGGTTTAGTGATTACAAAGGGACTGTGTGACTCAGAAAGGCGAAGTGTAGAAAGGACACAATTATAAAAAAGGTGTTATAAGCAAAGCCAAAGAAAGTTGCAGGTGTTAAATGAAACTAAGTTTTGTATGAGACTACTATATTCTCATTACGACTATCAGTGGCTATGAAAATTTATTGCCCTCCAACTTTATCAAGCTAACCGAAAGTTCGTTATAATGTTGGTACCTGCCTGCAACTATCATGAAACAAAGGCTATAATATTAATATGTGGACATAAAGAGACTCATTATGGTACGAAATGCTCTTTGATGAAATATATTGTAATAAAATTTAGTAGGCCACGTGTGTCGCATAAAATATAATTTCTTTTCTATGAAATGGCACATGCTCTATCATTTTATCTTTCCTTTAAGTACTAGCTGTAAACTTTTCTCATAACAATAGTATTTCGTAAGCGAATTCTTGCTTTATTGGTTCACAAGTTACTGTGTGCTAAATATTAAGTGATTTTTTCGCTATATAAGAATATAATTTTGATATTACCTAGTTACAAGGGACTAACTCTCAAAATAACTGTAGTAAACGAGCTGTATTTCAAACCGTAGCCCGAGCGAAAAATTTGAACGTTTCTTCCGCAAGTCACTTGCGCCGCAAGACTACAAACTAGTCAAAGCGAGTGACTCTCATCAGTCGTCAGCTAGAAAACTTCTTCACATGATTCTGCACGTGTATTTTTACACTACCTTTACTTATAAACGATGCTCAAAGAAGCTTAATTGTCAAAATTGTTAAACAGACGTCAATAAATTATGACATTAATGTAAGCAACATTTATAAGAAAGAGGAGTATGTATTCTTCCTACAACATTTAAATATCTTATTACCTTATGTATATCATTATATCTTTGTACCCTATTCCTAACTTATTTAGGGGTCTTCTTGTGTGTCTGCACCAGAATGGTCTAGTTTGGGTTGTCAATAATATTTTGAGCTTCTAAGTCCCTCTAAAAAATACATAATGTTCTCCAAACTAACCTTCGTAATAGGAGCTTCAAGCGGCAACCCTTGCAGCTTCGCAAGAGAAGTTCTTCGCAAGCCATCGGATGCCACTGAGCGTACATCCAGAGACCCTCGCCGGATGGAGTGGAGGGATCCTCGACCACGCTCGTTCTCTATTGCGTGAGTCGGCTCGCACACGAACACTATATGCGATGTGCTCCTGTGGAAAATAGAACAGAATAAGAAAGAGAAAAGAGATACGTTGGGTAAATTATGTGAGAGTGAGAGGTCTGCATCATACGTCTGCTGTTGACGTTTGAACGTCGATTCTGTCAATTCAGCTTGTGTCTATTGGGTTACAAAGTTTTCATCCTAGAATTTGGATTTGTGCTCGATAAAAAACAAAAAACGCTCAGGCTCGTTCCAATATTAAAGGCCGGTAAATGTATGAGACCGCTCAAATATTTTAGGCCTGTGTCACCTCATCTACCTTTTTAAAGATGTCGGGTACCAATATAAGGAGCCCAACTTTAGAGAGGGAAATTGATAAAAATCAACAAAATATGTGCATAAAATACCTTGAAAGAAACCGTATATATCCGGAAGATATTGCGAAAACTGGTCTAGTATCTCCTGAGCTCGGATCATGACAACTGTGGTCAGCAGTGATAACCACAGAAATGTGAACTGCGCATTTATTATACTACACAATTTTATTTAATTATAATTATTTTTAGGTTTCCTGTTTTGTTTAGGTAGACGCATGATTTTAATTAACATTTCGACCGTTAATTAAACAGGCGTCACAATGAGGATAATTATATTTTTGGTAATTCGTTTTTTTTATTGATAACTTGGTCAGATCGAGGAAAAAAGCCACTAATTTGTAAGCTTAAACGAATACATTGTTTCAATTAAAACGTAATTTCGGTAATGGAATCGTGGATTCCAAAAAACTACTGGAAAATTCTATTCGAGTAAAAAAATCTCAATGTACAAGACTGCAAACTAGGAAGGTACTCGTATGTATATACAAAAACATGACACATCTTGGGATGTCTAAACCGTATCACGTTTAACAAGAAACGTCTACCGAAGGAGAAAATATCTTGCTTAGAATGACTACTTTTACATACTCTAGGTATTCCATAATCTGAGTGTACGGATTGTAAAACGAGATAATTATAAGTAACTTACTTGGTGAGTCCAATGGCAGCTCCTCGGCAAGGCAGCAGGATTGGGTCAGGAGCGGCGCGACGACGCAGCGTGACCGGTGCCTCCCAGTCACGTGCGCCGCTGTTAGCCAGTCGCAGGGCTTCACCTCCTGCGGTCTCCGTCAGAAGCTTTGGACCCTCGTCTACACGCCAGCCCAGGACTTTGCACCAGGATTTATTAGCCAGCTGTTAAACAAGACACAATTTTCATAACGACTTTTTATATTTTATTTAAAAAAGTTTCGCGCTGTATCAAAACAAAAGCGCGCCGGCCGGCACACGTGCACTGTTGCGCTTGCACCGCGATACTGAACAACCTGACGCAATTACACACAAATAGTACATAGTTAATGTCCTTTATTCAATTTTACAACACATTTTTTACGTTTATAAATATTAAAAATAAAAATATTTACAAATATTAAGAAATAGTGGTCCGCAGGTTTTGGGAGCAGGGTTTAAGCTACCGGTGATTAGGGCTCCAGAGACGAGAACCTCCTCACAATGCGAGCCGTATCGAGGAGTACTGCTTTCTGAATCAGGGTCTTGATACAACCTCCAAGCGAGAGCCTCGCAAGATGTTCGTCAAAGCTCTTGGCCGTAACGAAAATCGGCACACTGAAAGCCGAGTTCACATTCCACATGTCGACAACCTCGTGTGGCAAGTCGAGATATTTTATTTGTTTCTCTTTCTCAGCTTTCACGAGGTTCTCGACATGCGGGCTGGTAACATCGACTACCATAACGAGGCACGTTAGATAGATAGTTGTTATAGATTATTATATTTAAATGAGTTGGTTCCAGTATAGGCCACGCCAATTACGGCATCACTGGCGTTTTTTAGGTCCTCACACACAAGTGCAGCTGTTTGGGCACTTGGGACACTCCAGCATGGAAAATGAGCGTTTATAAATATAAACTCAATTTTTTAAGTTCGAATTAGCCCTCAAGAAACCACCATTTGGATATTTAGATTACCTACTACTTACTAAGTACTACTTTTAGTTCATAGCTTACCTACTGCTGGACCAGCCCGCTCGCTCCACGCAAAAGTTTAGCCGGTGGTTTATGACAATGCTCAATTACAACACCATGTGTGTTGCCAAGGGTGCTTCGACAACCTCTTGAAGCAGTGTGTATTATTTTAGACTTACTAAGTGGGAAAGAGAAGGAACCCGTCACGCATAGCTCCATCTCTTTCCCACACTGAAGCAAAATTAACATAATTAATGCTTTATGAGGTGTTGCTAAGCCTATAGATCTAATTGCTCTTCAGATTTACGTACGAGTATCCTCTGCTAGTGGTCAGTGACGGCGACATGCGCGCACATCGATACGCCCGCGGAGCGAGACAAGCAATTCAGCGCGACACGCTGTGTTAGTCAAAATGCCAGCTCCTCTTCTATCTCAGGTGAATGTACTTACAAGTATCCTCTGCTGGTCGTCAGTGACAGCGACCAGGTCACGGCAGCGGTCGGCGGCAGCCGCGAGCGCGGCCACGGCAGCCACATGCGCGCGCAGTGAGGCGCCCGCGGCACGCGACTGCAGCACTTCAGCGCACCACGCTGTGACGCTCAGGGTTTCCACCATCACCTGTTGAGGGTGAGAGATCATTTAGATTAGTGGAGTTGTAAAAGAATCACTTTCGAAAGTCGGTGTCAAAAAAGTGAATCAAACAAATAAAACTATTTATCTGATAATTATATTTTATTATTCTCTTTATCCATTAAGTTACATTGATTAATTTTTCAAAACAGCGAAATACAAATATTTCAAAGAGCCATTTGTGACGTTACGACTCTCAGAATGCACAGCCTCAACATAGGTACCTATTCCTGATGTGGTAGGCACCTACACAATTCTTTGTATCTATCTATCCGAGCTCTTTTAGCTGCTAATTAGTCGAAATCTGTCCAGACGAATGTACATAGGTACAGTAAAAGGACGTCTGCTATTACTATTTCATTTCTAAATGATAACGAAATTATAGACGCGCCCGCACCGGGCGACGACGGCGCGCCGACAAAGAGTTCTCATATTTCCTCTGCATTGAAAATGACTGCAATTTTGCTTCCGCGCTAGAATTTACGTAATGAGCGAAAATTTACAACTACGGAAAATGAAATGTGAATATTCGTACTTTTATTTAGTTAGAACATTTCGAAGTGTTTGTTGTCAGGCAAAACTATACAAAATACTAAAATATATATCCAAATTCAAAAAATAATATATAATTATTCATATTTCTCTGTTAGCTTAGCGAGAATCTCATTCTCTATAATAATTGTGAAATTGGAACGTGTTCGATTTTTTTGCGTTTAAAAATAGAGTGCCAGGAGGATTTTCGGTGTGAGTCTAAAATAAATATTCTCAACTTGAATTTCAGTGAAACAAATGCGACTATTCGGCGCCATTCTCTTGAAAACAAATTTTAGTTTTGGCATTTATTAACAGCGAATACTAAAAGTTGAATGAAACATTGGTTTTATTTGAAAACTTAAATGTTTCTGGAATGACTTTAATCACGAAACGCTAGTTCATTTTTATGATTTGGTCAACTGCAGTCTTGTGTGTTTCCCAAAACGCATTTAATGATCTGAATAGTACCTACTTGTGTTATTTTTAGACTGAACTGATTTTCTAGATTTATTAATCTGCACATGAGGATAAACGTCAATAATAAACCTGATCAGTATTGTAATGGAGCTTTCTTATTGGTTAACAAATAAGAAGGTTTCATTACAACGCTGATTTTTGTAAAAGTTTTTTTTAAACTTCATATAAAAGTCACGCGGTAATCCTCGAAACCATAACCGTATTTTGAATGATTTTTTTTAAATGGGTGGTACCAGCTTGAAGGATAGGACAGTTTTGTTTTAATTTTTTTTTTAATGGTACTTTTACCCTCATTATTATTTTACTCAATAAATATTTGAGTACACTCACTTTCAGTTTGGGTTGATAAAAAGGACTTCTAAAAATTTATCTTACCCAAGACTGCGTTCTAAGCATTCTCGAATTTAATTAATTGTTGTCATATGATACGTATACGTGTTTCGATAGGGGTGGCTTACATGTCGTTCGTTCGGAGCTCATTACTAGACTAAAGAGAGAACAAACTTCAGACGAAGCTATTGTTCCTCTGTGTTTTTGAGACAACCATTTTTAGGCTGTACCCTTTTGTTAGACTATTCTACCTATGTATCTAGATTTGTGGGGATATGTCTAGACGTTTTGGTAAGTTAGGAGTATGACGTCCACAATTCACATGAAGTTTTTTGGTATTTCTTTTCGTAATTTTGAAGTACCTATGTGCATATTTGTACCTGCATATGAAACATGAAGCAGTACCTATCATAGTAAGTTCTTTGGAATTATCTGTGGTATAGACTAGGGACCGAAGGGAGGAGGCCTATACTTTACAGAATAAGGCTGCCTATAATGATGATAGGGATACTTAGATCCTGTAGACCACAAATAACAGAGGTTTGGTAAATGTATTAGAACTGCATAGACTGGCCCACTTAAACAAAGAAGTAAAATGCCTTCAAGACCCATTTAAACCCACTATAGGGAAATTAAAGGCGACAACTGGCAAGTAGTGGCGAGTACTGGCGCCTGACTCTGTACACAATGGCTGGCTATGGCTTCTTATTACATGTATTACTAGGTCAGATTAAAGCCGGCGCTCGAGCAAAGTGGCTCGCATTTACATAAACTCATTGCTATTCACTGAAGTCATTGTAAACCGCGTTAGTTCAGCTCGGTCCTCTTGTCTTCTCTCATTGACTGGAAACTAGGTAATATATGCATCCAGGGTAAGTTGTACCAGTGTTATGATGATGATATTGTCGTGTTTACAAGGGTAAACATGAGTATTTAATGTTCTGTTGTTCGTAATTTACTGTGTTGTATTGTGGCCATTTAGTGAAGGTTTTTCTTTGAATATTAATAGTTGCTTTGTAAGTCTTTTTGGTTAATTCACAATGGTGGTGGTGTAAACAAATTCGAGGCCAATCTTAGAAATAATTGAATAAGACGTTATACATTAAAATGACTAAATTACAGAGGTCACCAACTGCCATGGCCCACCTGGAAGACTCTAAACCGACTTCGAAGCCAGGTGGGCCGCTGCAGGTTCAACTTTATCCGGTGGGGGGGTATTACGATAAAGCTGAGTGCAACTGCGTAGTCTCACCCCAAACCATGGCCCACCTTCTGACCTGCTCTTTGTGCAACTCCACCTGCACTTTAAGGGACCTGTCCGAAGCCACCACCAACGCCGTCGATATGGCTGAGTTCTGGTCGAAACAAATTCAATTAACCTTTTGACCGCCAGAGCATAAACGCACGCGGGTGCCCTCCACGCCAAGCCATAATTTCACCTACCATTTTGTCACATATTTGTGTCGTTTGGCGTACTGGGCACGCGCTTGCTTGTCACGTATATGTGACTATGGCTGTGAAATGGTTAAATAATCGTGGGAATCATCGTCACGAAGAAGAAGACAGAATAAAACAACTATGTTTTTGATTTAACTTTACAGGAAAACTATCAAGTAAAGATCTTTGCGGAAAATAGAAATTCGTTGAATTTTGTTATCTTGGAGCGCCTGTCTGATCCAATTAAGGATATCTCTGCAGGAAATATAAATACTGGGAATTTCATAATACCTCAAACTCGGTAAATCTGACTCAGTTACGTTACCAATAAAAATGGAAAACAATAATAATTCTTCGAAAGTTTCCTTTGCAGTTTAGTTTCTTAGATTTCTTTTAAGAAAAGAATAGAAATAATATCACATTTCTTGTGCTAATAATAGTTATGTAGTCCTTTTTATAATTCTAGACATTGATGCATGCAGAATTTAGAAGCCTTCGCCTGTGTTTTTTTCGGTTGTAGGTTGCCTAGCTTATCCTGTGTTGGGGTCGGCTTCTAGTCTAACCGGATGCAGCTGAATACCAGTATTTTACATGGAGCGACTGCATCTGACCTCCACAACCGAATTAGTAATTGGTAATAAACAATATAAAAGCAAAAAAGCCGTCCGGGTGCTACGAAACTAGCTTAGAATAAACGCTACAGGTTGATGTTAAAAAAAACGGATTAATTTTTCGATTAATTTTATCCTATTACCCTCGGCACGCGTAGCATGACCACCGTTAAACGGGTTTTGTCGACGGAAGAATCGACAGAATGACAGATTTCTTTTGTTGATCTGTTATTTTGCCGATTCATGCTATTAAACTCTTGTTATTTACGAACCTCTGGCAACCCAAAGTAAGTAACCCCGTAAGTGTCACAAAAGGATTTGGTCTAGAATGTTTTCTAGGTGTAATTTGTGTGAATAGATTGAATACCAAAGGTTCATTTTTTTTTTTTTTTTTTTTTTTTTTCGTATCGGAAATCGTCAATCAATCCCCCTCTCACTCTGGGCGGAGCGGAAGGGAGTGTCAGACTTGTACTGACTAAAACCCATCCATGTTCCTTCTTTGCCCTTTGTGTTCCAGGGCCACGGTATCTCTTTCGAACAGTCCCGCAGCCCTGGCAGACCAAACTTTCATATCAGATAAACTTTTTTTTTTTTTAATCCGCTTTATCAATTTTTATCGCAACGCATTGACTGTTAGTTTATTATTGTTGGTAAGACTTTTAAAACACTTTTGCGTGGCTACAAAGTTGTAAAAAACTCCCGTAAACATTGTAAACACATGAGATTGTTCTTTTTACGGCTTTTAACTTGTAGCTAAAACGACGTACAAAGCGTTCTTATAACGTAAAACGTTACTACATACTTTGTTCCGAATGGTTATTAAAAGAATCGTAAGCAAGACGCAGCCTATCCAGTATCCAGTATACACCCGAGTTGTTAACCGTAACGTAAAACCGACTGTTGGTACAAAATTGCTTACAACCGACGATGCAGGCACGAGATTGTAGAAATTTTGTATCATTTACGGAGGGACTGCTTCATCTTTAAGTACATCATACATAACACACACATATATTCATATATGGCTATTTTTTATCCAAACGAATCCTTAGGGGCGGGACAAACAGAAAAGACGCAAGACGAGGACGCGTCGCAAACGCAGCGCTCCTTCACTAAATTTTCATACAAAATGTAAAGAAGCGTCGCGACACAAAATAAACAGAAAAGACAGACAAGACAGGGAGCGGCCGCGTCGCGGAAAAGAAAAACGCGTCCTCGTCGTACGTTTTTTCAGTTTGTCCCGCCCCTTAGTTATTTAAAAAGATTACAGAAGTTACGATTCGCAGTCGTCGTGATAATAGTAAATTAGAAATATTTAGACCGTGCACGGCATTGATGCATACAAGTATTTTCTATTTATAACAAGATCCCTAAATATATTAAAAAAACTACCTACGAGACAGTTTAAAGTAACTACCATTGAAAATATTTTGGGTAAATATTGCCTATCTGATTTTTTAAATGACTGAAGAAAAAACGTATCGGCAATTCAGTTGCAAAATTTCTTGAGATTAAATATTCTTCATTAATTTTTTTTTTTTTCGTAATTTTATGTTAATTAAGTGCACCTTATGTTTTTCTTAACTTTTTGTACGCCATACCTAAATGGCAAAATAAAGGGTGTAACCAGACCCTTAACGAAGCCGAAAGGCATTTGTTCTCCCCGTCATTGCAATCATTTTTTGTTTTAATCTAGACCATACCTGGGAACCTTTTATTACGGAGATATTGGGGGTCAAAGATCCAACTTTTCCACAAGTTTTTTTTAAGTACATGTTTTTAATGTACGATTTTTACTTTAAACACCTCCCCCCCGTTCAGTTCAATCCATCCATCATCACAATGTTTTGAGTGTGTTACATTGAGTCCTACCGTAAAACGTGATTTTTCACCCCAAAAAAAAAGTCGTTTCCCAGCAATAGTTTTTGCGTTAAGTTACTTAGTTTGATGTACAGAATGCTTGGTGGACGGCTTCGTTAAGGGTCTTGTTACACCCTGTATGTAGCTACCTTCTTATCTACAAGGCCTGTGTAATATACTCGTATATATATATGTTTAGTTATGTTTTAAGTTTCATGTTATGTTTAATACCCGACTGAAAAGAACCCTAGCTTCCAGTAAAGCTCTGCCCGCGCAGTACAAAGTTCTCTAACGCTGAAAGCTTACTTGTTTCAGTTTCTATTCAATACTAAAGTCCAGTTTATATATAAACTCACCCGGTTGAAGCCAGCATCCAGGAAGGGAAGCACCGCAAAGTCGTCCTTAAGGTAAGCACTGTAACAAAGAAGATAATAAATTAGGTATTTGTGGAACCTCTTTCATTTTGAAGAATTTCGTACAACAATAGATGTCAAATCCTATTGAACTATTGATAATGTGGTTTCAGGAATTATTGTCCGTCAAGACTCAATCTTTGACATATATAACATCAAGCATGTCTTGACTGAAGGGACAGGGGTACCTTTACGAAAATGTGAGTGTATAGCGGTAGTGAAGGGTCAATTTTTGTAAAACGTAAGCCGGAGTACATATCTTTACTGTATAGAATATTATTAGCTATAGAATACTGACTGTGCCATTTTTCAAAGGGAAGTCGGCAGGAATCGGGTTGTATCGAACCTTCGCCACTGGTGTATAGCCACATTTTGAAAGTTATTAGTAGGTCCTTGAGTCGACTTAAAATACAATACTTATTCACTCATCCGGCTACGAAGCGTGATGAAGATCTGTTAATATCATCATTTCAACATGATCTCAACTGAAAGACTTTACCAGGACAACCAGTCTTGCTTAGTGCTTATCAATCTATGCAGTTTCCCGCGACCTTCAGTAATCTTCGGTCGATGGTGATTGCAAAATTTAAATTTCTCTACAAGTTACAATGTTTCTCAGTTTTCCTCTTTGTGAACAGTCTGCTTGCCTTATGGGCTTGCCGTCTTGTTGGCCCCAAGGTACGCTGATTTCATACGTAGCAGTAGACTTTTCCAAACTGATTAGAAGACATATTCAAATTCAAATGTGCGGAGAATACATTTCCTTATATTAAATGCAGTTGGTATTCTACAGATTACTTAGAATTGTTCTTCTAGTAATATCTAAGTGCGTTCCTAGAAATTTCTTCCTACAATTTCGCGAACATCGCAACTAAATACGTTTATATTTATTAAAATATTAAGTAACTTCTCGCATTTCGCTGATGGTAGTTTCAAAGTAAGTACTGCCACGGTACAGCATTTAGCTGATTTCAACTGAATGCTTTCGACAGTCCCGTGCTGAGTAGTTTCATGAAACCCGAGTTGTTTTCCGATTCGCAATGAATAACTTCCGCCCGTTCCACGGAGCGTGGTATACGTAGGTAGTGTACTTAGTCTGTATGAAGCATTGCTTTTGAGATGAATAACTAATTATTTTTAAAAGCTTGAGGAAGTTGTGTTTATTTTATGAAGAAACGGAGTTATTACTAAACGTTGAACAGTTATTAGAATGTTAGGTTCCAATTTGTTAAAATAATCTTAGATAAAATCATGCTCATGCACTTCAATCACACACACTCACCCCTGCACTCACACACACTCACCCTCATCCTCATACACCAACACACACATACACCCACATCACTCACACTCCACAAAAATCACCTACTAGTTCACACACACTTATACTCTATTTAATTTTAAACAATGTAGCATTTAAGTAAGTTATAAGTCATTCAAAATTTAATTAGTAGTACAACCAACCATATTTCTTTTGTTGGCATTTTATAGCTAAAATATCGAGGGAAAAGACACTAAAAACCGAAATACAGGCATTGCGCAGGTCGGTTGCAGTGGCTACATCCACATATTAGAAATGAATACTGCTAAACTATTTTTCTGTAAAATATTACTAAGTTTTTTGAAAAATAAATAGTTTATTAAATTTATAAATTTATTTTGCTGTATTGTTTATAGGTAGGTTAAATATGAATTTGCCTCTTGCCGTGGATTTGATACTTATTTTTTCACAAGTCTTGCTAAGTGTTGTAGTATTTTAAACGTGTGGGTGTTTGAGTGCGTTTAAGCCTAAGCATTTTCTTTTATATACAAATACGTCGCAGATTTTTAAATCCCCAGAACCAATTTTCGCGGATTATTTATTCACTGTCGACGAAAAAATTACCTCCATTTTGTATCGTGACAGTTTCTCGCAAATCAAGTGCGTAGGTACGTTACATTATATTGTTTTCACGCATAAAAGGTTGCTGGAAAACGCCATGTTTATATAATGAGTAACGCGCTTGGCTTTTAGCAGTTCATGTGGAAATAATATTGGTTTAGAAACCAAGAGTTTTACGAACGCGGCGGAAAGATCCGGGGAACCTAATGAAAACAGCTGAACGTTTTGTATTCAGTAAAATGCTTACTGAATAAAAAGTCTCAGAAACTCTGTTTCATTGTTTGTTGTACTTGTGTTACGATGTGGGGCTTCAAACATCTTTTTATTTGATTAATTTTGAAATGATCTAACATAAAGTAAAGGCGACGTTAATTTATTATTCCGAATTTAATTTTATTGTGTTTGAGTGGCTTACAGCTAACAATAAAAAAGTAATTGTGAGGTAGTCCACACCATTACAAGTCTCCACAGCTAGTATCGTAGAACCAGTCTTAGTATATAGTAGCTATCAGTTTAAGCACCAGCTAAAGTCATTTCTGAAAGATAAATGCTAGTATACACTTGATGAGTTTCTCAGTGATGTAAATTTATAGATTACATAACATGATAATCAACCAATTTTTTGACATGATCTATATTTTATTTTTTATTGACATTATTATTTTTTTTACTGGCATAGTTTATTTTTTATTGACATGATTTATTTTTATTCAAATGTTTAATTTGTTATTAAAATTTTGCTACCGATTTTTAATTGTATGATTGAATTTTGTTTTATTTTTGAACTGTAAACCTTATAAGCAGTGTTGTGTTAGTTTTTAATGAATTTTTGATACAATGTAAGAATTATTAATGAAATAAATGAAATGAAATGAAACCACTTTTCGCTCACAGAAATAAAATGAGAGAAAATAACACAGATTCGTAAAAGCCAAAACCCGTATTGCAATAAAATATAATCACCCAAAACAACACAAAGGGAAACAAAACAAAACAAACCATTACTGGGTAATTGTGTCAAGGCTACACAGAGGGTGTTCGTAAATTAATTTGTACTAATCCTACGCCCCGTATACACGTCCATTCGAGACTTACGAGTCCATTCATCAATCCATCAGACAGAGGTTCCTCTTTCCTCAATAGCCAACCGGCAAGCCCAACAGTATTATCTGCGAACATTGTCGCTGTCTACACAATTCTGTCCGAAATCGGACCTGGAACTGTCGACAGACAATAGGCCCCGAAGGCTAAATTGAAAACGGCCTCGCATGTGTATGAAAGCTATCGAGTCTAGGACACATAGGTATTTGTATGGTAAAGAAACATAAGTTCCTTCGTGGTGTCTTTGTGTTTCTCATTATTGCGTGCGTTTTTCTTTAAAATTTAAGTGTTGATGACAGCACCACTCTAGACAGGCTGTACAGACCCTTCACGAAGCCGTCAACCTAGCATTCTGTACATCAAACTAAGTAACTTTACGCAAAAATTTTTGCTGGGAAATGACTTTTTTTTTGGGGTGAAAAATCACGTTTTACGGTAGGACTCAATGTAATGCACTCAAAACATTGTGCTGATGGATGCATTGTATAATACGAGGGTCGTGGAGGTGTTTAAAGTTCTAACATTAAAAACATGTATTTATAAAAAACTTGTGAACTTTTAACTTTTTTTTTCTAATTTTTTTGCTGTGGACCATATCTCCGTAACTAGAAGGTTCCCAGATATGGTCCACAGCAAAAAAATTACCGCAATGACGGGGAGAACAACTGCAGTTCGGCTTCGTTAACGGTCTTGTTACACCCTTTATATGTTACTCTATTCTTCTCCCATGTCTAAGCATTCTGGTACAACTATGTTCTGCTTCTTCTTTCATATCAGCTCAATATTTATCAAGCTTATAACTCCACGTATACCCCCATTCGTAACAGCTGCATCAGACTACAAATGACACTACTGTTTTATCCTTGCGCTACAACCGTCCATTCCAATCGTGTCATACTTCCCAGTATAATGGTCGCGAATGTCCCAGCTTTCGTCACTGTCACTTTGCTTTATCAAAACAAATTGCTAGGATTTGTGATCACGGTTCAACGTAGCTTGTACAGTCACGGGCATAAATGTTTACACACATATCAAAATTCTTAAGGTTATTAATTAAAATTGTTTGTTTGTTATTGTGACATAATAACGATTGAAACTTTGAGTTAAGACCTTTTTTAACATAATCCTATGGAGTCGAGAATACCGTGTTCGTAACAACATAGAATTAAAATGTATAAATAACGGGAAATGATTCTTCACTTTAGCAAAATACACACACCGGCACAATTAGGGGAACACAAAAAAAAGGTTGATTTTTTCTAACATTGTCGGGTATTTTTATAAGTAGTTTTTGTTTAAGTGTTAATAACTTCATAACAGATTGTTTTAAGTACCCCCAACTTTAATTTTAAGTGTTTTGACAAGAATTTATGGTTGTTTAAGAATTTGCTCACTTAACGTTTTGTACTCATTCTGATAAGAACTTTAGTGGATGCTGCGAATAGGGACTGTGGGTCATTTAACTGTTTACATTTGAATAGTGCACATTGTTCTGATACAAAATGAGTGATTTACCAGCAACTTCTGTGGCTAGGGCTGTAACCATGATCGAGGAAGGGCACACCTATCGCTCAGTCAGTCGCGCACTGGGTGTATCGACATCGGTGATTCATCGCGTCGTCCGACGTTATAGGGAGACTGGATCGTTCGTGCGCAGACGAGGACAGGGCAGAAATCGAGCAACTAGCGCCTTGGATGACCGTTTCTTGGTCATGCAGACTTTACGAAATCGTCGTCAAACAGCTGTCCAGACCCGAAATCGTTTAGCAGAAGTCCGTAACGTCAACGTGAGTGAAAGGACTGTTAGAAGACGGTTGAATGAAGTTGGCTTAAACTCGTACGTGCCAGCAAAGGCCCCAAAACTCGAGGTAGCTCATCGTGTAGCAAGATTAGCATTCGCTCGACAGCACCAAGATTGGACTAATGAGTGGGGCCGTGTTTTGTTCAGTGACGAAAGCCGATTTTGTGTAAATTTCGTGGATGGGAGGGAAAGAATGTGGAGAGCATCGAGGGGAACGTTATCACCAAGCAAATTTCACTGGAACTGTGTCGTATGGGGGAGGGTCAGTTATGGTATGGGGTGGCATATGTTTGGGAGCCCGCACGGAGCTAGTGATCATCAGTAATGGATCGCTAACTGCACAGCGGTACATTACAGAAGTCTTAGAACCCCATGTCATGCCTTTTGCCCCATTCATAGGCGAAAATTTCATTTTCATGCATGATAACGCACGCCCTCACACTGCGCGTATAGTGAGTGACTACCTTAATGAAGTAGGCATCACTCAGATGAACTGGCCAGCGCGATCACCGGATATGAACCCGATAGAACATGTCTGGGACTACCTGGGAAGAAAGGTTCGACAAAGAAATCCAGCCCCTAATAATGTGGAGGAACTTAAATTAGTGTTAGTGGAAGAGTGGAACAATTTGTCCCAAGAACTCATTGATAACGTTATCCGAAGCATGGGAAATCGTGTACAGGTTTTAATTAGAGCCCGTGGCGGCAATACCCGATACTAAAACTCCTTTTTTTTGTCATTTTTGAAAATGTTTACAGATTTCACTTTTAAGGAAAAAACGTTCAATTCTCATTTTTTGTCATTTTTGTTTATTTCTTCACGTAGAAGTATTGTGTGAGTCACTTTAGCGTTTATTTCAGTTAGTTTGAGTGCAATTAATTATTGATTAACTAAAAAAAATATGTGCTACATAAATTTGTTAAGAAAAACGACCTTTTTTTTGTGTTCCCCTAATTGTGCCGGTGTGTGTATATGATGGGACTCGATTTCAGATATGAGCTGCATAGTAAAAGTTGTTAAGTACGGGTAGAATCATCACCTTGACAAATGCAGGTGACTAAATCGCCACTTGCGAAATTATGCATCAAGTATCAAATAGGTGTGGTTATAATGGATGTAAAAAGTCCCTTAACGAAGCCGAAAGGCACTTGTTGTTCCCGTCTTTGCAATCATTTTTTTGTGTTCTGGACCTGGGAACCTTCTAGTTACGGAGATATTTGGAGGTCTTAATTTTATTTTAGACTATTAGTTTTTATTGTTATAACTTTACTTTAAATACCTCCAAAACCCCTGAACTATTCAATGCATCCATCATCATAATGTTATGAGTGCGTTACATTGAGTCCTACCGTAAAAAAAAACCGTGATTGATGTAAATAAAACAAATGGGGTCCATTTGTTTTCTTTATATAAAACAAATCGAGATTGATGTAAAGAAAACAAATGGACCCTTCACGAAGCCGTCAACCATTGACGGTTTCGTGAAGGGTCCATTTACACCTTGTATTTTAGGGAACAACTTTCTAAATGAGACCTACATTGTAAACGCAAAAAAAATTGCAGCTGTCCCATAAAAAAATTCAATACCCAATACATAAAGTTTTTCAGTTTGATGTTTACTTAAACATGACCGCACCTTTCTGGTATTTTATATTTATGCTCGTGACTGTACTTCGTGAATAAATTAAACTCTGCGTTGGCTTAATTATTTGCATACAACAATTAATCTTGATAAGAGACAAAGCTGTGTTTGTACAAGTTTAGTTGGGTATCCTAATGTACAGTTGGATTTGGTTTTGTTAAATTGTTTTGTTTTCTAGTTTTGTGTGAAGGTTTAAATCCAACTTCATCTGCTTGTTTGTGGAAAGCTGGGGAGTTTTGAGTTGATTGCCATAGTTACCTTGGATTAGATTTTGAGGTTTTATTTATCAGGGTCTTCATTTTAGATAGTAGTATAATTAAATTTTTGCTCTCTATGGTTCGCTAGGTAAATTAGAAAATATGTATTACAGCCATTTTATACTTTTGAAGCATTTATAAAATTGCTTTCGTTTCATTTCGCAACGCGTTTCGCGTTCATGGCAAAAATAAAGATCATTTTTCTCCCGCCCTTATGATTTAATAAAAAGAAAAATCTCATATAATTTTACTAGCAAACATCACAGCGTTGATTCGAACGCGTCGAAAGCTAATATTAGTATGATAATATAATTCTTTGTGAAAATGTTTTTTGAAATATTCAGTAATGTTGTCGTTCATCCTTGATTAGGGATGTTGCCTGGTCAGTGTTTCGTTATGTTGTCATGGCAACGAAAAAATATAAAATGCATTCGTTGTTACAGTACGCGTTGCTGCGTGCTGTCGCCCTCACAACATTCGTCGTAACAAACTTTCGGCGCTGTGTAATTCGACGTAGCATATATTTCGAGATCACGAAGCGCACTGATTCTTGTGAATGGTTTCTAAGCAAATGTTTGTGTAACATAGAACTAATACCTTATTACATCCCTTTCACGATCTTAAGCCGGCCATAGACGATAGGATACGCATGTGCAGTTTTGCCTGTACAGTCAAACTGTATATGCATGCTTGAACATGTGTAGGAGAAAGCTGTACAGTAATTCTTGGACCCGGTTTTGCATGCGCATTTAAAACTGTGATGCATAACCTTATGTAGATAACGTCGTAGATCTTTGGCAGTCGTTACAAGTAATCAGTGGCCCGAAAGTCTGACTACCAGTGAAGACTGGGTGGTGGAGGTCCGATAGGCAGTCGCTCCATATGAAATACTGTTATTCAGCTGCATCCGGTTAGACTGGAAGCCGACCCCAACATAGTTGGGAAAAGGCTAGGTAGATGATGATGATGTATGCATCATCATCATTATTACCTAACGTGTATTGTGACTAGCGAAACACACGTGCGTCTTTTGTTTCCTTCGCGTGTGTATCGACGCATCGCAAGTTGCGTTGTGGTTATTCGTGGCGTGTTCGAAGGCGATTCTCACAAGACAAGACACCGCTCTGGTCTGCGCCGTCGGGCGGTGAAGCGGATCTCACGCCGCATTGGCTAGTATTAAATCTGTTGATGCTTACACACGTACAGCGCCAGACCACACGGTGTCGTGTGAGAATAGCCTAATTAATTAATTTTATTTGTTTTTCCGCAGACCCTGTCTCCACGGGCGTATGGCTTGAGCTCGGGGCAAAGAGGTTACGTTGTCATGGCAACAGATTTTGTTCTATTGTGTAGGGTGTGAGCAAATGTTGTTATGAAACACATCTGTGTAACTAATATCTTCATAAATAGTTGTGGGTGGCGTATTGATTGACATCTGAATATACTACTTAGTCCATTGTTGGGTAGTTACTTTCTAATAACATCTTAAGATAACAGATAAACTAGTTTCGAGGAGCTTATGGTTCCGACACTGACAGCTGAATAGGTCTATCGAATGTAAGCTACGCTCGCCGAGGTCGGTCTGTCGATGGGTGGCCATCGACGGACGTCGGAGGGGTCTCGATTATTTACATATCGAGCTAAGGAAAGCATGTTAGGCAGGTTGTCATCTATAGAGCTTTTGCTGTCGTTACTTGTTGTCCTTGTCAGAAGCCTGAAGTCTTACCTTATAATGTCAAAAAACCCTTAACCATGTCGAAAGGCACTTGTTCTCCCCGTCATTGCAATAATTTTTTTGTTCTGGACCATACCTGGGAACCATATAGTTACGGAGATATTGGGATCAACGTTCCAATTTTTTCACAAGTTTTTAATGTTCTTATTTTACTTGTAATATTTCAATAACCCCTGTACTATTCAATGAATGGAGGATACGGATGGCGTGAAAGTTACTCTTTTCCGAGCATATTGCACGTCCATGTACACCTGCAGCCTGTGGGCTAACTACACGCAAAAAAGCTATAACACCCTCCGCGTTCAGTTTAACAACGCTTTCAGAGCGGTTTTGGGTCTGCCTCGTTACTGTAGCGCTTCAGGTATGTTCGCATAGGCGCGCACGGACTGCTTCCATGCGACCATGTGGAAGCGCTGCGCGTCTCTTGTACGCAGAGTGCGGGCCAGCTCCAATGCCGTTCTGAGTATGATAACAAACAGGTTGGACTGTCCTTATGTGCGGCACTGTTGTGACAGGCAAGTTACATAGTGTCGCACGTAAGAGACTATAATGTAATGTCGATTTTAGTAATTGAATTTGATGTATTATTCCTTTATTTATTTTATATGATTTATTATGTAACTTATTTGTATGTGTGTTGTTGTATATGTATAATGTTAATGGTTTTAATATGGGTTCTAAACCTGAAATAAATGAATTTTCAAATAAATCCATCAGCACAATGTTTTGAGAGCGTTTCATCAAGTCCTATCTAACCTGTTCATTTAATAATTTACTTGCTGAAAGCTACCTGCATTCTCTTCTTTATCTTGTAAATAAAAACAAGAAATTCTTGCAATGTTCTTTGATGTTTTGAAAGGCGGAGTTGTTACTTAAATCGAGAAATGTGGAAAGAAAGAAAGCCTTGAATTAACGTAAAAGCATGTAATGAAAGATAAAAGATGTTTCTTGTTTATGCTTCACGGTAGTGATTTGTCTTTTCATAGGCTGTGTAGGCATTAAGTACAAAGACCTTCAAATGCTAGTGAACTTAAAATTATTGGGTTTTTCTATACCGAATTAGAGAGAGACAGAGTGACCATTTGAGTTTATTCGTGTGGAGGCGATCCTGACCGCAGTAAAAGCTTATCTTTACTCCTCTGCCTAGCCTTTTTCCAACTATGTTGGGGTCGGCTTCCAGTCTAACCGGATGCAGCTGAATACCAGTATTTTACATGGAGCGACTGCCTATCTGACCTCCACAACCCACTTAGTACTTGGTAATACGATACCCCTTGGTAAGACTGCTTGTCAGAGATATTGGGCCACTGACTACCTGTAACGACTGTCAAAGATCTACACATGTTGGCCGGGGCTTAACGTGCTTTCCAAGCCACGGAGGAAACTCGGTACGTAATGGGCGGTCACCCATCCACAGACCAACCTGGGCAAGCACGGTTTAACCTAAAGATCGACCCGAGCGGCTGTTATTATTTAACCATGAGCTCATATTTACTAATATTTTTAAAGCGAAACGTTTGATGTTGATAAGCTGACAGATGCAAAATTAGATTAAAAAACTTGGAAAACTTCTTAATCACAGTCTAAGTCTAGTGAAAATCCATACTAATATTATAAAGTAGTAAAGTTTGTTTTGGATGTACAAGATAATCTCTACAACAGCTCATTCGATTAAAAAAATACACATATGGAAAGCTACACTATATTGCCGAATGCCACGTGCGGGCAAAGTCGTAAGTAAAAGATGGTACAGTAAATACAGGTAAAAATACAAATAAAATACGATATATTATGAGAGCCGAAAAAAATCTATGTTGGCTGTCTGAAGTACACGATTGAAGGATTAGATGAGGGTTCCATTCATTACTCATTCGGGTCACAGACTAAAAAGGCTACAACACAATAGATATCGAATGTACTTCGCAATTCCATAATAAGTTTTCGTTAGGAAACAAGAATTGGTGTGGTATTATGCAACTAAAAAACCCGACTACTGCACTACTCTCGACTACTGAAAAATCACGCTCTAATTAAATTCGGTGTTTACAAGGTAACTCCTCCTATTGTTGAAGTCGGTTAAAATAGCCTATATGTTACCAGGGCTATAATAACAAATCGATTGACACCTTATTCATCAAAATCGGATGAATAGTTTAGGCGCTACGGAGGAACATACGTAAATACAAACATACATACATATTCTGCTAAAATCAGCTGTTGATCCACTTCATCCATCATTTTTCTTTACAAAAAATTGTGTAGCGGGATGTGCAAAGTGGACGTGAGAATCTTTTCCGGCCCAGTGGGTCGAAAATGGAGGGGGCTCAGCAAAAATCCAGTCAAAGATTTTTCACAGTGGTTTACCGCTTCGATGGAGCTTGACCCTTTAGTTTGTTATGTGATGGCTTTTGTTGTGTATTGTGGTAATCTTTGAGAGAAGATAACTTTGTTGTATAGTGCGGGCAACAGTTGGTTTAAGTTTTGTTTGTGTTGTGAGAAATTTTCTTGATTAAAGTTCCATTGTTTTTTAGTAGTTAATTGATTTATTATTTTTATTATTTCGTTTGTAACTGAAATTCATTTTTTAATTTTAACTATTATTTCCTTTATTTATTTCTAAACAAATCTAATACATTTTTAAATATTCCTTAAAATAAAAACAATATTAAAACATTTAAAAATATAAAAATTATATAAAAAATATTATTATTTATAATTTATCACCAATGTAACATATTGACATTTATACACCCAGGTAGAATGTGATGAGGCAATCTATATAAACTCAAGACCATGTAATATACATACCGACCATGTTCTGACAAATAAATAATGATTTGATTTGGTAGCTGAATTCTGTCAGTATTTTTCTTCTATGATTTATAGTTTGTTTAGATATTTCATGAGTTCAGGAATTCTTTAATTTTAAATTTTACAACTTTTAAAAGGATTCATCATAACCTGCCTAGCCTTTTCCCAACTATGTTGAGGTCAGCTTCCAGTGCAACCGGATGCAGCTGAATACCACTATTATACATGGAGCGACTGCCTATCTGACCTCCACAACCTAGTTAGTAGGTACTGAGTGATACGGTACCCTCTGGAAAGACTGGTTGTGAACTATAGAAAGGATTAAATCATGGAAATGTTTACTGAAAATTTCTGCTTTCGAGATTTTGCAAGTAAAAATTGTAGTTACTGCGTCTACTTTACTTAAATAAAACATGCAAAATATTATTCAAAACATTTTCAGAACATGACAACGTAAAAGAAATATGAGATAAATATTCTGTAAACAGGATGCATTCATTGTCAAATGTTAGTTTTTGGAAAATCTTGTTCCAACTTACATTTTAATTATTTTTACAAATTGTACCAATTATTGTATGATTGTTAAACATAATTATGTTATGTATAGACATACTTTTCTCTGTTAAAACATTGTTTCCGTTTTATTGTGTATTTAAGTACCTATTCTAAATAAATTTCATCCTACGCTTCAATGAAAGTAACCTAAAATACATATAATACTGGTAAATACAATTCTGACTGACACTGACTGAATGGCTCGTTGGTCTAGTGGTCTCAAAAGCAACTGCTGAGCATCAGGTCCTGGGTTCGACTCTCAGGTCGGGCAAAGAGTTATTGGGTTTTTCCATTAGGAATTTCTCAGTGGCAGCCACGGAGTCTGGATTCGTGCCCGTTTGATGGCAATAGCCTCGCCCTCTTTTACATGGGACTTAAACATAACTGGCGAAATGTGAGTTTACTATAAGTTACACCTCTGTCTAACCCTTCTGGTATTACAGGCGTGATGTTACGTGTAATATAAACACATACGTACCTACCAGTAGCGAAGGGTAAATTTTTGTAAGAGGTAAACCGGAGTACACATTTTTAATGTGATTATATTATTTGTCTATAGAATACTGACTGTGCCATTTCTCAAAGGGAATCCGGTAGGAATCGAGTTGTATGGAACCTTCGCCACTGGTATCTACCTACCTAACTGCCAGTTTCCCAAATAAAGTTCAATAAAGTCCCAGAAAATGAGCAATTTCACGGCAAACGTCATAAGGCCATCAGCCATCAGTAAATAACTATTAATAAGAACAAGGTTGACGTCACAAACTGTTATACGGTATTCATTGAAACGAGACGAAATTGCCGAAGTAATTTCCTTCCACCAAATATTTCCCTCGATTATGTGATTGGAATACGTGGAATTCCTCATATTTAGGTACCTATATCGTTTGGTGTATATGCTTAAGAGGGGATTAGGGAATATGTATGCTGGTTTGGGAATTATTTTTGTTCATACGAGGTGTAAACGGGCCGTTTACGAAGCCGTCAACCAGGGCTGCCAGTAGAAATTTTTAAATTATTCGGCAACGTTTCTGAAATTATACAAAATTGAATACCAGGATACAAAGTGCTTATTTTTTTTTAAACATACACAATAATGATTAATCACGTGAACTTACCTAAGGAATTTTTTATTTATTATGGTACTCACAGGCTTAACGCGCATCCATATAGCAACTCAAAAAATATCACCATAGAAAACTCAGATAATAGAATTTAGGCTTTCCGTATCCAATTATACATGAGGGTCCAGCATACAAAGAGCATACAATCAGTAACTAAATTGTACAGTTTTTGTATCCAATTATACAATCTGGCAGCCGTGCCGTCAACCAAGCATTCTGCACATCAAGTTAAGTAACTGTAAGCCAAAACTGTTGCTGGGAAAAGAGTTCTTTTGTGGCGTGATAAATCACGTTTTAAGGTAGGACTCAAAACATTGTGCTGATGGATGCATTGAATAGTACAGGGGGTCATAGAGGAATTAAAAGTTAAGTTATAAAATTTAAAACTTGTATTTATAAAGAAATTGAAATAAGTTAAAACGTAGACCTCCAATATCTGCGTAACAAGAAGGTGGCCAGGTATGGTCCAGAACAAAAAAAATGATCGAAATGACGAGGAGAACAAGGGCCTTTTGGCTTCGTAAAGGGTCTATTTTATAAGTAGACAGTTAAGATGTAATCTGTTATTTATAAAAGCTGTTATTTCACCTAACAAACCTTACCCTACTTCACTTGCAATTCAAAGGTAAATAAAGGTTATATTAGGTATCTTATGCAGTAGAAGGAAAGCTCAACCTTTTTGCAATTTCGTTTGTTTACTTAGTTTTATTAAAAAACAGCATTATCTCGAGAAAGCTCGGATACAAGCTGATATTATAACGATATTAAATTAATGCAGTCTCAACAAAAGCTGTGGCTTATCTGACAAAATTAATAAAGCTTTGTGTAAAAGCTTTTCTAAATTAACCCTTTGTTCAGAAAGTAAAAATAAAAAGAAGAGAGTAGTAAATTATGACGTTATATTTTATAATGAAAAAGATTTAAAATTTACAATATCAACAGGTTTTTATAAAACGACAATAACTTATACACAACTAAACATGATTTTACAGTTTCATTTCAAAGCAAATAATACAACAATTTTTTTTCCACACCTCTAGGAACTCAATAAAAAAAATCCCATGAAAATCCGACCACTATATACTTCGTTCCAGATTTCTAATTGCACTCAACAAAACCCTGGCACAAAACTGCAGAATTAAAAATAAAACAAAGGTAAAAAAAGCACCTCCACACGCACGACCGGCCGCGTGTCGCAGTCCTTCAAAGTTTCGACGTCAAAAGCGCACACTCTAATTATAAACGACACGTACACAAAAGGAAACTATACGAGCACACTTTTAGGTATGTTTTGATCATTCTTTTGATCCCTGTACGCTGCTAAAAGCCGCTTTCAGGCCTGTCAACAAGTTTGACGTTGACGTCGCGTTGACGCAGCGTAAACGCGATAGTTCGTGTTCGGGTAAAGCCTTTAGGGTGACTGTCAGAGTTTACTTTAACAAGTGGTTCTGAAGTTTGGATCGGTTGAGCAATTTTATTGGATGTTATGGTAAAGGAAAAGGGTTTTTTTTGTAGGTATTATTAAATCTTTTATTAAACCTTTGCATTTTTATATTTTAATTAATTGTGCAAAGTAAATAAAATATTTTTATGTTATATTTACTTTGGTTGAGATTGGTGAAATGGTTGAGATTTTTTATAATACAAATCAACACAACACAATTATACAATACAATTAATAATAATTGTATTGTCTAATAATTTCTTAGTAGCAGCCACGGAGTCTTGATTTGTAAAATAATTGTATTGTATAATTGTGTTGTGTTGATTTGTCAAAAAAAACACAACACCATTATACAATACAATTAAAATTAATTGTTGTTGAGATTTTTAAGAATACAAAACAACACAACACAATTAGTCTAATTGTGTTGTGTTGTTTTGTATTCTTAAAAATCTCAACCATTTATGCAAAGGTGGGTCAACTAAGTGCTATAACTCAGTGTACATAATATGGTGAGTACTTCTAGAAGACTTCGTTCACAAAGATCTTTACTATTGAAGCAATATACTGCCGTAAAAAACATTAAAATGCTGTGTAAAGTTACGGTGCAAAATATTTTAAATTTATATTGTCACTTACGGGATATCTTCCTTAATTGAGTTTAAGTTTAGTTTTAAACCGTGAAAGCTTAAAACAGTGTTTGAAAATATTTTAAAGTAGCTACATTGACAGGGGTGTACAATATTTTAGGTCGCTCGGACGGGTCGACGCGCTCTTTATGGCCAGTAAAAGGGATTGCTTCATTAAAAGGATGGATCGGTACAGAATATTGCATCACATTTATTCTTTTTTTATGTGTTCGAACGTTTAATTTGTTGGTTCTAGGTATTGAGGTTACTGCCTGCGCGATTGCTGAGCATGAGGTCCTGAGTTCGATTCGCGGGTCGGGCAAAGCGTTATTGGGTTTTTCTATCAGGAATTTCTTAGTAGGCTTGATTTGTGCCCGGTTGATGGCAATAGGCTCACCGCCTATTACATGGGACATAAACATAACTGGCGAAATATGGGTGTCCTATTAAGTAGGTACATCTCTGTCCAACCCTTCTGGGATTACAGACGTGATGTTATGTTATAGGGTGACAGAAAATTAGGTTTTCTAGCTCAACCGAAAACACCACCCTCGGACTTCGATCCAGTCGAATAGATGAAAAACATTACAAACGAAAATATGTCTGTCCTATTCTGTTACTCTATTCTCAAGGAAAAATCCTTTCATTTGAAAACGTCAAGACTTTTTCAAAAAACGAAACCATAATATTTACAATGAAACTTTGTGAGAATAAAATTGAAAAATGCTAGCACAAAACTGCAACAAATGAAAATACTCCAAAGCAAAGTTAGAAGAACAAAAGCGTTCAAAACAATAAACCATTCACTTTGTGCTACAAATAAAAACAAATCAAATAGTCATGCTACGCCGTAGCGCTATCGTAGCACAGGTTGACAATAGTGCTACGAACGACATTAAAAAGTACAAATTGCCGAAACATGTGTATGAAATGATCAACAAGGGCTGTGCTTGAAATTTATTCATATTTTTTCAACATAACATCTATTGTTTCCATCTCACCCTCTCAACAGTAGAAGACAAAGGGAAGTCACAGAGCAGGCTGTTTAATGAATGTGTCATCTCCTAGGTGTCGACAAAGGAGGTTTAATGGATTATGTCAGAACGGCTCCCGACAGGAGACAATAGACGCGTCGCACAGCCCAATACAGGTAACATAAATAATAAACAGGTAAGCAAATTAGCGTTATAAGTATAACTATTGGATACAGAGTCTAGTATTCCGCTAGACAACAATTGTAGGCAACACGAAAAAGACGTCTTGCCTACAATGTTGAGTTGCCAGGTGAAAAACAAATGACGAGCGGGGCGTGCAGAGTGCTTACACAAAGTGAGATGCTACTATTAACAAAAACAGTGATAGAATATTCAGTAAATTAAACTTAAAAAAAACAACAACAGGCTATTATAAATAACAAAATTCGGATTATCTATCAACATTAAACGCGTATAAAGTGTATCATTTTCAAAGTTTCGTGTCCGTGCTATGAACCGTTGAAGAGTTCTATCTTGAGGAGGCGATCCTGGCTGCAGGATCTAGTCAAGTCCGTCATAAAACAAATATTGTCACCAGAACCAAAGGTGGTTACAATTTTTTTTTTTAAATTTGTTTGGGAACTGGTTTGAAATTCAATTGCAAAGTTTTCATACTAACTAACTGACAAGACAAATGAATAAATAAAAGCTTATAAAAATACATAAACTTCTGAAAGACGTTTATTAAAACTTCTGAAAGTCGTCGTAGACATACAAAATGCTTCAAAACCGATTGTAACTTGTTATTACACTCGGGAAAGCACTTTTTATTGTACGAAAAATAAAGTTGTTGCACAAAAGTTGACCACAAATTTCCACCAGGAAAAAAGGGTTGGCGATGCCTGACACGCTTTTTTTTTATTCTTCAAAGGACACAGTGAAAACCACAGTACATTCAAGAGAGAAAACTTTATTAGCTTTGATAATAAAGTGGCAGGAGGAAAACCGGTACTTAAGACCCTTCAGAAGTTGTTTGATTCCGTCATACTCGAGGGGAAAACGCCGCAGGCATGGTGCAGGGGTGTGGTGGTACTCTTCTTCAAAAAGGGCGACAATGCCCGGCTGAAGAACTATAGGCCCATCTCAGTTCTAAGCCATGTCTACAAGCTGTTTTCAAGAGTCATCACGAATCGTCTCGCGCGCAGGTTTGACGATTTTCAGCCTCCCGAACAAGCCGGATTCCGAAAAGGCTTTAGCACCGTAGACCACATACATACGCTGCGCCAGGTTATACAGAAGACCGAAGAGTATAACCTGCCTCTCTGCTTGGCGTTTGTGGACTACGAGAAAGCCTTCGATTCGATCGAGACTTGGGCTGTACTGCAGTCTCTCCAACGGTGCCAAATCGACTATCGGTACATCGAGGTGCTGAAGAGTTTGTACAAAAACGCCACCATGTCAGTCCGACTTCAGGACCAGACCTCGGAACCTATCCTTCTGCAGCGAGGTGTAAGACAGGGAGACGTCATATCTCCGAAACTGTTCACCGCTGCACTGGAGGATGTCTTCAAGGTTCTGGACTGGAGAGGGCTAGGCATCAACGTCAATGGCGAGTACATCTCTCACCTTCGGTTTGCCGACGATATAGTGGTCATGGCTGAGACCATGGAGGACCTCAGTACAATGCTCGATGACCTCAGTAGAGCTTCCGAAAGAGTGGGTCTTAAAATGAACATGGACAAAACCAAAGTCATGTTGAATGCCCATGTAACACCCACTCCTATCAAGATCGGAGACTCTGCACTCGAAGTTGTAGACGATTATGTCTACCTGGGACAAACGGTCCAGTTAGGTAGGTCTAACTTCGAGAAAGAGGTCAATCGTCGAATCCGACTCGGCTGGGCAGCGTTCGGGAAGTTGCGTGGTATCTTCTCGTCCAACTTACCGCAGTGTCTCAAGACGAAAGTCTATGACCAGTGTGTGTTGCCAGTGATTACATACGGGACCGAAACGTGGTCGCTCACAATGGGCCTCATCAGAAGGCTGAAAGTCACCCAAAGGGCAATGGAGAGGGCTATGCTCGGAGTTTCCTTGCGTGATCAAATCAGAAATGAGGAGATCCGCAAGAGAACCAGAGTTACCGACGTAGCCCGAAGAATAGCCAAACTTAAGTGGCAGTGGGCAGGGCACATTGCTCGCAGAACGGATGGCCGATGGGGCCGAAAAGTTCTGGAGTGGCGACCGCGAACCGGAAGACGCTGCGTTGGAAGGCCTCCCACTAGGTGGACCGATGACCTCGTAAAGGTTGCAGGGATCCGCTGGATGCGAGACGCACGGGACCGGTCAAGGTGGCGACACTTGGGGGAGGCCTATGTCCAGCAGTGGACGTCTTTCGGCTGAAATGATGATGATGATGAATAAAGTAGATTAATAAAACAACAAAAAAGTATGTATAAAACTGAACTCGAGTCAAAGCAAAATACTTCCTCGTCAATTTTGTGTTAACTGGCCTTTGTACCTTGAAAACTTTGCGGAGTTTAATAATAACGTGAAATTACATCGTCGCTGTAACTTTTATGACGTTTTGTTGAAAAAATATTCAACAAAAAGTGGACATTTTCTTAATAAGCTTTAATTTAGGACGCTGTGTAAAAACCTTTGTCGGTTATTTTATGAATAGCTTTGATTTTTTTAATATTCTTGTTAGAAACAAAACAGCTTTTACTATTTTTATATTGATAAAAGCTTCAATATAAGTTCAATTTTATTCTAACAGGCAAGTTGTACAAAGCATCTACCATAAATTAATTCAAGTTAAGCATTGTTTTGGCGAAATACATACTTGATTTATTGAAGATTAATTCTAAACGATTATTGCATGCTTAATATTCGATTTTTATTACATTTTTAACGACTTTCATCCATGTTTGGACCGAGATTTTCATTTCATATTACCATTTCTGATTTATTTACCGAAAATACTCGTAAATATGAAGGATTTTTATTACTCTGAACGGAGCTTTAGCGAAAGACTTTTAAATTCTTGGAAGAAAAGTAGGCAGAGATAATGAATTCATGACTGGCACTGTATTTTGCAAAAATAAAGAGAAAAATAAAACCCTTTTCCAGATTATCTTTATGCTGTTAAAGTATTAATTTTCTGACTAATTTAATTCCATTATGTCTGAGACTGCCTCTTCAAAAAAGTTAAATTAATATATACTTTCTCGGCGATGAATAATTAAGACAAGGCTGAATGATTGAATTAATTGTCCAGTGTGAGAAAAAGTAACGTAGCGCTTTGTAATATTATATGAACTATAAGTACAATCAAACAAGCGACTTCGTAATCAGGCAGGTAAATTGCATCCACTTTAAAACAATGTTATGAGTGTAATGAGTAGTCAATTAAAAAAAAAAAAAAAATTGTTTTACATCACTCTTATTATTTTTTTCACAATATGAAAATGAAAACCTACTGTCGGTGAATTGGAAAGATTAATACATTTTTGCCTGTATACTAAATTGCTTATTCGGCTGTATACGGGACAGCGACGCGAAAATCGTTACCACGTATTCAGTACCTACATCATTCTGAGCCCCCCACATAGAAATTTTGCATAGGTTAAAAAAAAATCTGCTGTTTGCTACAAAAGTGCAATACCTACACGGTCAAAATGTATGGAACAGCTGTTTTCTTTTTAAAATAACCTCAGAATGATGTACTGAATACATGGTAACAGTTTTCGCGTCGGTGTCCCTTCTACCCCGTATACAATAATATGAAATGGAAAAGTTTCGCGGAAACGGCCATGAAATTATTTTGTAATGTATTTCGATTTCGGGTCCCTGTGAACGAACAGATGTGATTTAAATCACTGTTTGATTTAGTCAATAGTAATTACAAGCTGAAATAATCTCGATCTGTGTTGTGTTTGTATAATTTAAGCTTTGGGCTTAATATTAGTTTATCTACATACATTATGAAAAAGATTTAATCTCATTGTCCAAATATTATTCTAATAAAGTTCTTTGGCTTACTTAAAATTTACTTATTTGGTTATTACGGTTCTGTTTGCATTTCATCTATTCTTTTATACATAAATATTCAATAGTTAGTGATTGTATGATTTTTATAGAAAATTGAACCATAATATACTTTGAAAGAGCATGTAACAGGCAATTACGAGGTTGAGATCGAGTATCGTAAAAAGACTAAGAAGTTTTTCAACAAATATCTAATGGCTTCCTTTTCTTCAGATTCTTTGAAAGTTTTATGACTTCTTGCGTTTTTAGAAAAGAGATTGACAAAAAATCGGTTGTTTGTAAAGTCGGTTTACTGACGATAGTTGAACGTGACAACGTCATAAGAAAATACTGATGAAATGGTTGCATTTAAAAAAAATGAATGTGCGTTGAGCAATTGTTTTATGCGAGGTAACGCCTCATTTTTTCGTGCGTGCAGCCGGCTCCATCGAATTATAAGACGTTGTAACGTCAAAAATCTTTGTTTAAACTGTATATAAAATAGTATATCTAAGCCGGAGAGGTGATCTGTACCTCAGGACCTACCTACTTCAGACACCTTTCTCTATTTAAGATTGTGCATGCAGAGCCTGTTACATCTGACGTTGATATAAATAAAGATTTTATGATTATGATGATTTATGTTGATTTGTGACACACGTTTTATCTTTTTAGGTCGAAGAATGCAATACACTTAATAAAAACACGCTAGACGAGTTGTGAACAGCAAGGAACTGTAAACGCGTACAGCAAGAAATTTGTTAACATTATTAGTACAGGCTGATGACAGAACAGAGGTGACAATGTAAATCCTCCTTGTAGTCGTACCTCTCCTCAAACGAGGTTGTGGCACAGGTTGACCCGTCAAATAGATATTAATTAACCTTAGTTGTCTGCCCAAAATCATTAACCTTACATTGTTTATCCAAATAGTTAGGTGGAGACGAGCATTTCTTGTGGTTTTGCTTCGCTGTTTATGTTTACCTACCTAATACGACTATGTATTATGCTACTGTGTAAAGTTATATGTAGTCCAAACTCGGTACGTTAAAAATGAAAGTATGTACTTCGATCAGCTTTTTGTAATGCGCTATAGAAATTATTGGCTTTGCACGAATGAAAATACAAATGATAGCTGTACTTTCGAACTATACCGACTGGCTAATCTTTATACCAAACCAAAGTCAGGTTTATTCCCGTCTGTCCCCACCGGTCGGTCCCCATTGGTGGTAGTCGCAACTATTTGTCGCATCTACCAGCACTGGTGGTGGTTGCGTCTGTTCAGTCGCATTTGCTCCCACCTCTGTCCCCACTTGTGGAAGATGACACTTAAATTAGTGGAATCCTCCACAAGTAGTGGCAGACTCGGCGATCAAGTAGCCGTCTGACTGCACCAAGTATTTCAACGTCAACGTTCACTCGAGAAAAATAAAAAGGTACAAAATAAGCTTTTAGCTGTTGCCAATTAAATGTTCAATGCACTTAAAAATATCATTTGAAATTCCTTGTAAAGTACCACAAAGACGTTACTTAGGGCGACTGACTTCTATCTTAATTTCTAGTCTAGACTCTTCTCTAACTCGTTAACTAATAACTCAATTCAAAGAAAAACCCGACACCTATAACTTTACTCGCAACTTGTTCCCGATACACTTTGCACTTAACAATCTATTTAGTGCTGGTGGCGTGGCCAGTTCCAATTTATCTGGGCTCAAAATTAAATTGCGTCTCATCCCCTCACGTTGGCTTGTCTCCACTAACTACAATTCATGCCGACCCTATTTAGTACCGGTTAGGGTTGGTACATCAAGTTTGTGAGTTCTAAGTTTTAATATTTAATTGATATTTCCTGCATTTTTTTTTCAGATCACTTTGTCTGCATTAATCGCGATGTCCTTGTTACACTTAAATATTAAACTCACAATTTTCTCAATTGCACCTATCACAGTTTGGTCTCTACATCACCCAAAAGTTTATTGGAAGAGAATGCCCAAGGCATTAACTCCGCGGACTCTGCCTCGGTACATTATGTGTGTTAAAGTATTATGGTGCTCCCTCACCGCGAGCATTTGCCTGTAATGTAACAGTCCAAGATTCGATTTTGTATGGAAACAAGTGAATCTGAACTGTTACATTACAGGCGAATGCTCGCGGTGAGGGAGCACCTTACAATAAATAAGCACTGTATGAAATCAGCGCCGCAATTCAAGCTATTCAGAATTTGTTATATAAAACTCCATACCACAGTGCACATTTATAAGCCGTAACTGCATCGCATCGGATCGGGATATGGCCGATAATACCGATCCGGTGTATTTTTTTATGTGCAACGTTGCCAGAAACTTTACAAATTTTACAGCTTAGCCTAAGCAGGCAAAGCGCCATAATGCCAGTCATTATAATACGGCCACTTCGAAGGCAACCCTATTAGTTCCGCTCCATCATCTGCGCGGCGAGTTTTATTCGGTTTCAGTACGACGCGGGAAAAGTGGCGCAATGTTAACTACTGACATGGATTTACGACGCTTTTGATTTTCAAGGGGATTATAACTGGTAGAAAGTAGTGCAAAACGATAGTTTTTGACTACTGAAAAGTTGCCAGATTTAAAATCGCATTGTAATAATAAAACTGCATGGATTTGCGCATGAAGGGAACCGAACCATACTAGTAGGTGACCCCCCTTTAATTTTTAATTTATTTTTATTATTTGTTGTTAAAGCTTTCATAAGAAAGCAGAAGAAAAAAATACAAAAATAGTTCTTTGCCTATAGATTACAGGAAAACCCGAGTAAATTGGCTATGACAGACGGACAGACAGCCACGCGAGTGATCCTATAAGGGTTCCTGAAACCCTTTTAGTGCGAAGGCAGTATTTGCTCGAATCAACATCTATCGAACCTAACAACACTTACAATGAACATCATTATCTCCTGCTAAATAAAGAGTGTAAATAGACCCTTAACACATCCGAAAGGCACTTGTTCTACCCGTCTTTACAATCATTTTTTTGTTCTAGACCATACGTGGGAACCTTCTAATTACGGAGATGTTGGGGGTCAAAGTTCCAACTTTTTCACAAGTTTTTTTTTAAATATATGTTTTTAATGTAAGATTTTTACTTTATACACCTCCAAGACCCCGTACTATTCAATCCATCCATCAGCACAATGCTTTGAGTGCTATCCATCGAAACCTACCGTTAAACGTGAGTTTTCACCCTAAAAAAATTTTTGCGTAAAGTTACTTAGTTTTATGTACAGAATGCTTGGTTGACGGCTATGTGAAGGGTCTGTTTACACCCTGTATTTGCACGAATCAACATCTATCGACCCTAACAACACTATCAATGATCATCATTATCTCCTGCTAAATATAGCTAGTTCACTACCTGACAGTGGCGAAGGTGCCATACAACCCGATTCCTACCGGCTTCCCTTTGAAAAATGTCACAGTCAGTATTCTATAGCCAATAATATTCTATATAGTAAAGATATGTACTCGGGCTTACCTCTTACAAAAATTCACCCTTCGCTAATGCTACCTGATATTTCCAACAAATATCAGGTAGCTAGGTGGGTAGGTAGGTATCAGGTGGTAGGTTCTGGTGGTGCTGGTTTATCTACTATTTCTATACCTCTAGAATAACCTCAAAAAGGATTTTCTAATAAACCTTTCCGTAATTATAATTCCAAATACTGTGACTCTGATCAAAGGATATGGCCGTCGGGTTATTTTATTATGTTGAAAGGCTAAACCACTAAAACTGAGAGCAATGGTAATCGTTAAATAAGGTTGGGGACGAGTTGTAAAACAAGATGTTGAATTAAACTCGTTATTCGGGTGCTAGTACTAAAAGTAATACTGGAATTATATTATATTACAGAGAATCCGGAAAGTGAGGGTTAAATCTAATTTTGATTCAAAGGTTGTCTTTTATTAATTTAATGTTGAAAGGAGATGTTCCAGAAATGTATGGAGCCTGGGTCAGCACTATGTACACTATATGTAAATATCGCTCTAAAATACAGTAACCGTTTTTGTTAATTTTCTTTAATTTCACTTCGTTTCAATGTACATTCAAATTAACTTCATTAATTAATTTGATCCACAAAATACAAATCATGTCTGTCATAAAAATGTATTGTAACCAGAACCAAGAGTGTGTACAAAATTTTAACTCAATCGCTTGTGCACTGGTTTGAAATTCACTTGCAAGATTTGACCAATACACACACACATCATACACCTACGACATATTAACTAATACTAAGGCAAGTTAAATAAAGCTTAATAAAAAAGGTTGAGGTGATGCCGATCCGGTGCAGTATTTTACATGTGCTAAGAACACACATAACACAAGATAGAAAGTGTCCTCAAGGTAAAACATCTCCATAAATGCTGTTGCCAGTAACAAAAATAAACAACTACTCCTATATTATTCATGGATATCTTTACATAGTTTAAAACAAAGTCGCTCCCGCTGTTTGTGCGCTTAGATCTTTTAAACTACGCAATGGATTTTAATGCAGTCTTCAGCAATAGATAGAGTGATTTAAGAGCAAGTTTCAAATTTGTGTGTCTTTTAAAATAAAATAGATACATCAAAGGATTATTATTAACTTGTTAATCCACATGTATACAATTTCCATTTTCGAATGATTTTGTTAACAGCAACACTGTCCCAATGCAATCAAACACCACCAGCTTCTGAATCATTTATCACAAAAGCGTTTTTATGCGTCGTGAAAAGCCGAAACGCATTACTTGTTTTGCGTCAACGGTTTTATGCGATAAATAATAACTTTTTGATGTAACAGCTTTATGTCGCATTAAAAATCATGATCGTGAACCAATTTGGGCTATATTGCTCGAGTTTCGATAATATATTGGACATTGTTAATAAAGCTACGTAAAATGGAAGTTTTTACGACAAATAGTAGTACTGTTGCCCAATTATTATGTAATAGACGCTTGGTAATGGGGAAAACTGTTGCTGAAAATGTAGTTAATTGTTTTTGTTAAGTCCAGTTGTTGCTACAAGCTTCCGTACAAAGTCTGTTGGTTTAGTGAGCCATCCAAGTTAACAAACGAAAAATCAGTAAATACTGATACTGTTAGCCTGCGTCATTCCACAGCTGGGCAAAGGCCTCTTCCTATGACTTCCAGTTGCTACGATCCAGGGCTATCATCATCATCTGCCTAGCCTTTTCCCAACTATATTGGGGTCGGCTTCCAGTCTAACCGGATGCAGCTGGATACCAGTATTTTACATGGAGCGACTGCCTATCAGACCTCCACAACCCAGTTAGTACTGGGTAATACGATACCCCTTGGTAAGACTGGTTGTCAGACTTTTTGGGCCACTGACTGCCTAACGACTGTCAAAGATCTACAAATGACAGCCGGGACCAACGGCTTAACGTGCTTTACGATCCAGGGCTAATGTGGGCGAAAAAATTAAAAAAAAAACGAATTATTTCTTAACATATTTTTTCATTATTCCTATTTTGTCTTCTGCAAACGTTAAAGGTACCGAAGTAACAATTTTACAGAATAAACAAGCCTTAAATAAAGTTTAAAGTTACAAGGCAACAATGCATAAAGAAATTAACACTATTAACAGATCAGTTGCCTGGTAAACGATAAAATTTTCCAATGGCCACGCGAAAACGGATTTTTCTACGTAATTAACTTCGGGGGAAATTGGCTTGATACAGTAACTGGAACTCCCAGTCCAGTTCAAACTGTTTCAGAGCGGTTAAAGTCAAATATTAAATGTTTAACGTATTTGCCTAAAGTTCAGTGCATAGTTGATAATCCAATTTAGTAAGTGGTTTAACATTTAACATCGTGGTTAATGTGAAATGAGCCTTTTAGGCTAATAGCTTTTTAGTTTTGTTCGATTAACTTTTTGATGCACAGAGACGCAAACACATTTATCGTCTATGGGTTCCTTTTTTATTTACACTCTCAACTGTCATATCGACGAATATTTAAAAATGGAACGAAACTATTTTTAATTTCGATCCATTTTCGAACATTGGAATTTAAACGTTCCATAGAGCAAAATGACAGTGTCGATATTCATTTTTGCTATTCAAAAATGTTTTATATCCGAACTTCACAGAATCCGTTACATTTTTATGCATGCATTTATAACTAATTATGTACGTATTAATCCTCTTTTTTCGATAGTCTGTGCCTGAAATAGACGCGTTTAAAAGAAGTACGAATAAAATACTGTAATTATTATTATTTTAAAGATGAGAGAGTACTTTCTTAATTCAGTAATCATCAATTGGACGTAGTTAAGCGAAAAGGGTCCAATAAATATCGAAACTATCAGCCAGTAAAAAGATCCAACCAAAATATAAAAGGTTATCATTTTTATCAACATTAGAACCAACTCACACGTACATGCGGCTTATAGTATCAACATTTAGCATCAGTTTGTGAACTAAAGTCATTTTTGGCCATGTTGTGGATTGGATCCTTTTCGCTTAACTACGTCCAATTGTTCCTAAACCTATAATATCAGTCATTAATAGTTTTAATTAAACAAAAGTAATATAAAGATTACGATGTTTTTTGAAAGACTAAACATATCCAATACAGTTATTAGAAAATCCTCGGAAATCTCATTTAGGTCAGCTTGCACAGGTCAAATAACAAAGCGGTGGTATGAGCGGAGCTTTTGCGGGAATAATTAAAATTCTTCCGCATCGCATGCCTAGGTAAACAAAGCAATTGAATCTAGAAAGTCTTTATAAGCTTTCTAACAGAATTCTATAAAAATGAAAAGCTTAGGATCACTGATCCGCAAAGTATAAGTAAGGAACAGTGAAATTCGGCACAGAAAGTTAGGTGTTTTTGAAAAAGATGCCTTGATGACGTTGACGGCATCATGACGTATATTTTCTCACCTAGGTACTTCTCTTTTCAAAGACATAGTTTATCGTCATTGGTAAAATCCTGCCACTTCAAACATTTTTGGGCAATTCAGCTATAGAACGACCGTTTTAATGAGTCCTCCGCCTTGTTCCTTGTTGCACATTAAGCATTCACAAAGTCCTACACCTCAGGTAATTTGCTTTAAAATAACCATAATCCACGTAGTTATTATGATACTAATAAAATCAATACGTGATCACTTCACGAGGACTCATTAAAACGGTCGGTCTCTAGTGGAAATAGAAATCACAAATCAACCTTTGCTGTACCTTCCCAAGTAATAAACACTAAAACTATCTATAAACAAGTCAAAATGATTACTTGAGTAACAGTAATTGCACAGAAAAACAAATTCAAACTTTTTTTTTGTTGCATGAAGTTTTTATTTAAGATATCATTTTTATTCTGTGGTTTAGTAATTGCTTGAAGTTAGAACTTAGAATACTCAAAAGTTAGAATTCTTAGCTTTGCTTTTTTTCACGGTTCTTACTTCGTTCAAATTCTAGTATATTAAAAAAAAAAAAAAATGGTTGCATAAGTAATCACTTAAACTCAAGGAATTTCTTTAACTTGACTACTTGATACAAGTGTTAGTAACTTAGAGACAACATTAAGATCTTTTTTACTCAAAAATACCTTCGGTTACCAAGCAATTTTCACTAGACACTTGGGACCAACTGACGTGTATTTTTAGCATTCACTAATTAGCTCGAGCCTCGGAATATTTCGTCTAAGGTTGCAGACTCCTACTTATCTCACGTTGCAGGCTCCTTTGAGAATGATATACAAGCCAACTCGGTTTAAAGAGCTCAACCAAGGATTTTGAGGATGGGATTAAATTGCGAACGTAGTTGGGAGACTTCTTAAAGCTGTTGCTGTTTTGTAAAAAATGGGAGAATGTTAAATGCGGGTGCGATTGTAAAGTGTTAAGAGCGTTAACGTCTTACGGCATTTCAAACCAGTCAAGTGATTATTTTTCGAAATGACTGAACCGATTTTAGTGAAACTTCGTACGCATAAGCAGGATACATAAGTCCAAAAACTTGACAGAGAACTTTTCGATATGTCTAAAAAAAAAGATAATTGAAAATTTTTGTTTCTATGGAAAATCTAAAATCGGTCTAATTTAGCTGTAACACTATTATTCGAAAATGTTCTCTATCAAGTTTTTAGACTTGTACATCCTGCTTATGCGTACGAAGTTTCATTAAAATCGGTTTAGTCATTTCGAAAAAAAAATCACTTGAAACTTTGTATGAAATGCCGTAAGACGTTAACGCTCTTAAAGCCATAATTAGTAGTGCTGCAGGATGAGGACGATACTATTCGTCCTGAGTTCCAACTTTTTCATTTTTTTTTTTAAATTGACAGTCTCATATTATCACTATACTGTCCTCGAACAGTCAGGGAAATTAATAGTTAACCATTCCATAACACTATCAAAAAATGACAACAGTGATTTGAATGTACAATGTAAAAAAAACACATTTCTATGACTTCCCATGTATCACTATTACGTTTACAGTGTCGTTATCGGTCAGTGGGTCGTCTTAGGGGCGGTTTCTTAGGAGTTGGAGTATAAGCTTAGGGGCATTATGAGCAGCAAAGAAAACAAAAAAAAAAAATTTGGGACTTAGAAAAAAGAAAGGAACAATTTTTTTTTTAGTTTTATTTCGTTTTAAAAGGCCCATAATTCGGGAACGGTGCGTCGAACGACCCTGCACCTCAGAACCTCATCACCTGCCTAGCCTTTTCCCAACTATATTGGGGTCGGCTTTCAGTCTAACCGGATGCAGCTAAATACCAGTATTTTACATGGAGCGGCTGCCTAACTGACCTCCACAACCCAGTTAGTATTGAGTAATAGGATACCCCTTGGTAAGACTAGTTCTCAGACTTTTTGGGCCACTGACTACCTAACGACTGTCAAAGATCTACAAATGACAGCCGGGACCAACGGCTTACCGTGCGGCTAACTGCGACACATCAAGCTTTACATTTCCAGTATAACATGGCCTCACTTTGTATAGATTTCTAATACGATGAGAGATCTTTACAAACTGGTTTTGTATAGCTTCGTATCTTTTCAACCCAGTTCACAGTAATCGCAGCTTGCTATCGGCTAGATATGTGAGCGACTGACATTTCTTGCACAAGTTTCGTCGCATGTGGAAATGCGGCTTAACTAAACTTCTTCGATCACAAAACTAGATAAAAACTGCCGTAAACAGCCTTCAACACGTAAGAAAGGCTAAAACCAACACGTAGCTTTTATATTTATAGCCATAAATACACCTTAGAGACTATTTGCGATACACGTGCGCCTACGACGCAAGTCTAGCGATAAAGCTATCAAAACATATGAAAACAAGTAACATAACACATTTAATGAAAAGTATCAAAAAACCCGACTACAATTTAGTTTGATGTACCGAATGCTTGGTTGACGGCTATGTGAAGGGTCTGTTTACACCCTGTATCTATAATCTCTTTTTAATTTCCTTCATTTTGATACCCTACTCGATGAGGCTGGTTGGAAATGAATGAATGAATGAATGAATGAATGATTTATTAAAAAATACAATTTCTTAAGGCTAGTTACATTGCCCCACAAAACTGCTTACGCAGTTTAACTGTGAGATCGTTGAGTCTCTAATACATTAAACATAATATCAGGTACATCCATAAAATATATTTACTTAATACCTACACTTACATAGAATCCAATAAATATTTTTTTAAGTTTACGTGTGAATTTTACTTTATTGTCTTCTTGTCTGATGTCAGCAGGCAGAGTGTTCAATAAATAGGGAATGCGTTTTTTTAAGGTTCTGTCGCCATAGTAATTGCTAACTCTGGGTACATTATATTTACCTGCTGTCATCGACCTGGTAGTATAGCTGTTAGATACTAGTGAGTCACTATCCCTATCCCTATTTAAAGAAATATAATTAAAGACTTACAATTTAGTCAATTTTTTTTTTTAATCACCTTTCTAAGGACACTTGGGTTTTTGAGACGAATATAATGATACCTTAATGGTCGAAATCCGTCCATCCATTTGGAACATACGAGGTAATAAAAAAAAATACAAAAAAAAACAAACAAAGAAACGTACAAGATACGCGCGAAAAACCTAACCCTTCCATGGCAGTCGGGTAAAAAGTTTTTTGGAACATTTCACGAGTCACCAATTACGGAAAGACGGACAGAATCAGTTGAAACGTTGCAATCCAAACCACTCTTAGCGTCTTTACCTATTGCGAGCCGTGTGTAGCTTTAAGACAACTTAGTTAACGATATAACACGTAGTAAATATTAAGATGGCCGCAACGAGGGTACAACAACAAAACTTATTAGTCACCTAAATTGTACGCCATTTATTCGTCACTGCTACCTCTGCTCGTAGGGTTGGCGAGACGTAAGTTAGTCTAGAAAATATTGTATTGGTTTCTCTCTTTTAATCTTAGACGATAACTTTAAGGAAACTATTGAGATATGTAATAAGAGTGATCCGGTTTATTCTTGCATAATATAAACTTCTCTCAAAAAACGTACGATTCCTAGAATCCAGGGTTAGTTTTAGCCAGTAAAGATATAAAAATAGTTCGTTAAACTGAATTACTTTTCAGGGTTCCGTACCCGAAGGGCAACCAATGGGACCTTATTACTAAGCCTCCGCTGTCCGTCCGTCTGTCTGTCAGCCTGTATCTCATGACCCGTAATAGGTAGACAGCTGAAATTTTCACAGAATGCGTGTTTCTGTTGCCGCTATAACAACAAGTAATAAAAATAAATTGAAAAGTAAAGGGGATTGGGGAGCTCCCTTTACTTTTTAATTTATTTTTCCACTCGCGCATAAAGGGATCCGTACCTATGCCTTTAAATCCTTTATGCGCGAGTCTGACTCGCACTAGGCCGGTTTTTTTGACAACCTGATAGTAAAAGTCGGTTCTAGAACTAGCTACTAGAAGTAACGACAGTTTATACTTTTTTTGAAATTACAAAAAAAACAAAAGAAAAACTCTTTGCACTTTATTATTATGTCTCTGGACAGCCCTATCCCTGGTTTCAGTCACGAACTTCCGATCGTAATGATGACTTCTTTATATCTCCTAGAGGTGTTTCCTTTTGCACCAACGTTTCTCTGTTTGGACCATTACTTCGGAACTTTATCGAGTTATATCGTTACCAAAGTATCTCCGGAATAAATCCTAATGATATTTTGTTTGTGGGTATAATTTGTAGGTGATCAAGGGATTGTATTATTATCTAATTTATAAGCAAAGTCCTATCTATATTAAATTGTCTATTGATTGTGTCTTTTATTTAAATTACGTAACAACGTATGATAAGCGCGGAAAATTCATTGTACTCCGAAGTACTATGAATTTTCCGCGATACGCGACGGAGCGCGGTGCAGTGGGAGAATTGCCTAAGACAGACAGTTGCATTGCTCTAAAACAAAGGTCCAAAAGACTAAAATGACATTAACTTCCAGACTTAGTAATAGCTTAAACTGATGTAGCCCGCACAAGTCATGCTACAAGACAGGAACTTCCATACAGACTTGTGTTAAACTTTAATAGCCAAAAGTGAATACAAACTGAACTCGGTTTAAGCAAACTTTGGTCTTTACCGCTTTGGAATTGCTTCTGGATAACTGTGTTAAACGTTACTTTGAAATCTACGAAACTTTTTAATACTTTGTGGAAAATAACCTGTAAGTTGTTTCTGTATTATTTTATAAAGATTAGGTTTACTAAGCATCGGCGTAGAAAAATAAATAATAATAATTATTTATAGTGCTGCTCCGAACCCTTTTAGCCGTGCTTTTAGTCCGTGGTGGTCCCGCAAGCGTATGACATTTATATTTTTTTTTTATTATAAGGCAATATTGTATTTCTAATTATGTGAAATAAAATATTGTCCCACTGCAGGGCAAAGGCCTCCCTTCCCTCCTTCCACATTTCGCGGTCTAGTGTGGTTGTACGCAAATCCTTTGCGAAAGAGTCCAGCTCATCAAGCCACCTCCTTCTGGGCCCGCAGCGTTGTCGTTTCCTGCTATTTTGTTTTTTAACTTTACCCCACTTTATGTAATTTCTCATGTATCCTAGGTGCGTTTACAAACATTTAAACTCACATACACAAACAGCCATGTAAATATTTGTTCCGTGTGGGAATTAAACCCGCGACACGCAGCGCAGAAGCCAATCGCTCAGCAACTGCGCCAACTGTGACGTAGATTAATTTATTTGTTTACACTGCGTGCGTACAGTCTCACAAAGGTATTTCAGCTACCCAAAAGCTTAAATAACTTAGCACAAGAGAAAACTTACAAAGAACTCAGTTTATTCATTTTGAGGAATTGCTTTTGTAGTTTCATTTATCTTATTCTGGTCTTCGCGGAGCAGTCTGTGAAGAAGAAATATGAGAAACATTTGCGGCCGCCTAGTAGTAATACTTGTTTCAAAAAGTGCAATAGTAGCGTTATCGTCTATTAATAATATCAGATTACATTTTGTATTTTTTCGGAAGCCGATTTTTAGTTTGAAAATGACGACATCTTTTTCTTTTTTATGGCATCTCGCAAGTCAACCTATGAGGCTGTCTTCTGCTTAACCGGTCAATCCTGTGAGTGTAGGGTATCCAGCCAGGGGCTAAACACTTAGAGACTAAGCGACTACACGCTAAGGGTAGCCTGTGGGCTACGAGACTAGGCTTTGGGCGTTGCTGGGGGAGGGCAGCAGAGGAACGGGCTGGATCTGAACGATATCATTATTTAGGGGCTGATTTAAAACTACAGCCTCAGCATCGCGGGCTGGCTCAAGCAAGGGACGGGGGGAAATGATGATTAAAATAATTTTGGTTTTTGTAAGGTATTATACGACGCAGCATAAGGAAAACGAAACCATCATTAAAATCTTAAAAAAATCCCTCACTTTCCTCCAACTCAGTTCGTTCGAGAAATAATAGAAAAATCTTTATTTTGGAATTCACTTTTACTTCAATGTACTTGTTTCACACATTCTATATAATTTCTATTGTCTTAGAGAGGTTTTATGAAAAAGTCTCTACGCTTTTATGTAACATTTTTAGTAACACCCTGTTTCCGGGGTATATCGATGACCTTTTACCCTCTTAACAATTTACAGAGACCAATATACCCCGTACCGGTCACATACGAGTACATAGCCACACATCCGGGTTCGTATTGCCGTCACATCCGGGAAGTCCTCTGTCAACCCTACCCGCTTTAATTAATTAAATATCGTTTGTGTTTTTCGTTTCAAGGATATCCGATCGACGTGACCGATCCGGCCAATATTCATCTATACGTCTACTAATTAATAAAATTGAAGTGTCTGTTTATAATTTCAAAATAACAGCTTCTTACTGAATGCATATGAAAGTATATACGGTACACATAACAAAAAATCTGTTTGTTCCGGCTAATCTCCAAAACGGCTAGACCGATTTTGACGGGACTTTTGATGTTATAAGGAATAAGTAACTTGGATATTTTTTTTTAATATTAGGGTTAATGTCAATAAAATAAACATAATTCTAAAAATACAATTGTATGCCAAGTTGGCCCCGAACCTCAATTTCTATACACACTTTTTTATCGCATTCCGAAAGATTTTGAAGAAAGTAGTAATACATTGACTTGTTGGTTTAGTGGTCGCAAGCACGACTGCTGAACATGAAGGCCTTGGTTCGATTCCCAGGTCGGGCAGAGTGTTATTGGGTTTTTAAGACAATAAGACTTGGATTGATTTGGTTTTGGTGGAATTTCTCAGTAGCAGCCACGAAGTCTGAATTTGTGCCCGGTTGATGGCAATAGGCTCGCCCCCTATTACATGGCACTTAAACATAACTGTTGAAATTTGGGTGTATTAATGGGTACACCTCTGCCTAACCCTTAAGGGATTACAGGCGTGATGTTACATTATGTCGTAATACAGTGCAACGTAAAAAACGCAATCTGTTGTTGAATTAATGTGCAACGCAATTTCGTCACAGTTTCACGAAAATCCCAGACCACTAGTGCCTGCAAATGTTTGGTTGGTCGGTAGATATTGGCCCGATGACATCAACTTGAAAATAGGCTTTTTGGTGGCGTAGCGTGCATCGGTGAACGAATGGAACGCTTTTAGAATCGACCCTGTGGCTCTGTTTATTTGTCCGTCACGGATTCACGGTTTTACATTCTCGAAATAGCTTATGTACCTACCCGTATTTGAATTTCTCTTTTAGGGTTGGTAGCATTTGTTTTGTAGTTGTATTTGGTTGTTTAACTTTGTAAGTGGTAATTTACAGGCGAACTGTTAGTTAGTAGTTGTGTGCTTGACTTTGAACACGACAAGAAGGTACCTAGGTATCTAATAGAATATTAGATCATTTTTAGATTGCCTCGTTGGTGTAGTGGCCGCAAGCGCGACTGAGCACGAGATCCTGGATTTGATTCCCAGGTCGGGCAAAAGTGTTTTTGGTTTTTTCCATCAGGAAATTCTCAGTAGCAGCCACGGAGTCTGGATCTGTGCCCGGTTGATGGCAATAGGGTCGCTCCTTATTACATGGGACTTAAACAAAACTGGCGATACGTAGGTGTACTATTAGATTATTTCAATAATTGAATAGTGGCTGAAACTTACAATAGGGATATGTTAGATAGACAGGACGGGGACAATGAATTTCTTCTATTTCCACAAGCTGTTAATCGAAGCAAATCCTCACAATGCTTTCTTACACCCGAATTAACAAATTAAATAAAAAGCGAAAGGAATAAGCAATTACACAATAAACAACTCAGAACAAACGTTCTCTTACTTCGCCATACTTTGTTGAATACGAAAGAATTCTCATTTGTTACAAACTGAGAGCATTCGACTCACCGATTCCTTTGAAACTCGCATTAAAATGTTTGTGAGTGATGTGACACGTTTTGCGAAGGACAATAAAACCTACGCGCTGATAAAACTTCAACTTAAAGATGTCTGTCCAGTGGAGTGGACCGAGCGAGAGCATTCGCTTGATGCGTGCAGCAAGAGGCCCGGTCACGTTTTGGCAAGGCGTTTGTCCAGCATTGGACGTCTTTAGTTGATGATTATGATGAAGAGTAAGTGGAGAGCGGAAAGGGAGTAAGGCAGAGCAGTATAGTCTGTATCTCTGTTCGCTGAGCGGACCAGAAGGCGAATAAGTACGCTGAAACGACGCTGTCTACAATACGCGGTTATGGATGGATGGAATGTAAAATAACCCATTTTCCGCTTATACAGGGTGATTTGGTGAACGTTGGCAGTTGTGAGTGTGTAGTACTCATGAAAATGAGCAACTTTTACTATGGGACGTTGATCCCACGAATCAATCATCCAAATCGCGAAAAAATATCAGCTGCTCCATACATTGTGCCTTTTGGCCTTGTCTTGTTCTGTCTCCTGCTGATATGGAGGGAAGTGGAAATTGTGTTTTTTTACTCCTCCGCTATTCTTTTCTGATTAATTTCGTTGCGGGATCCAAGACAGTTAAATTATTTCTCTGGGACCACGTCGAGCTTCATTGTCTCGGCGGTTTTCTGGTGGTCGCCACTGTTGATTTTGGCTTTCAGGAGGTGCAGTGGTTTGGGAATAGTGTGGCGGGCTTGCTCCATGCATTTATGGTTGCATAACTCGAAAAAATGTAGGGAACAGTTGTTTTTTTTCATATTACAGAGTTAGTCCCGAGGTAAAAGTTGTTTGTATTTTTGAGTACTACGTTTAATCAATCACTGTATATAAGCATACCCTCAGATGTCTGACTGAGCGGATACTGGAATTTGGAGAAATTCTACTGATTAACATTCTCCTAGCTTCGCACAGCTCCGTGACAATGGGCAGGTAGCCTAGTAGTCTCATGGTAATTTCAGCACATTCAAAACTGCTACGAAGTTGAGTCGTTGTTGCATCTAAACTGTAGTTCGTCGTCGTATGTTCGTCGTAAAACAAAAGTTTGGACGGTCATGTACTCACGACGTGGGGCGGTGGCGTAGACGTGTGCTGACGCTAGGGGGTGCTACCATGCTACACATTTACATATATTAAGAGTCCCCGCAGACTGCAGACTTTCTATCGGTCGATAGTTTGGTCAGGTTGGGCTGCTAGTGCTAGTGCGCACATTAGGCCAACTAAACGGTTGGGTTAGCGACGAATGCGCAAATCAGACCAACGTCTGGTTTTGGCAGTCGACCGAATGTTGTCGGTCAGACAAGAACAGGCGGCAAGTGTGCGCGCGGATAAGAGCGCCATCCTGGTCTAGTAATTGGCTGATAGTTTGCCGATGGAAGGTATAGTTTGTAGGCAATCGTGTAGCCCATCAAACTGATTTAACGGTCGATACCGAAGCGTTGTAATATGCGCACTTAACTACTAACTATTCGATAAACTATCGTGACGTTCAGAAATTTTTGTTTTTCATCTACCATCGTAGAATAATGTTCGGGTTGGCTCGGCACGATTCGAGCTAAGCCGGAGCTGTTTTTTCCCGAACGGTTTTGCCAATCCGAATACGTGTTGCACCCCTTACAGGTAAAGTACCTTAGCACTTGTGTAGGAGAAGTTTGTACGACGTCCGTCGACGTCAAAGTTATAGTGAAATTGGAACGTTCCAAGTTCCAAGTTGTAGTTGTGGTAGAAGATTGATTTCCGTGGAAATCGCTGGTCAGTTTTATCAGTAGATGGCGTGAGTAAGCTTACATTTTGTAGAATTTGATTTTATGTATTTTGTATAGCGCAGTTATTGAAAGGTATGAATGAATATAGTGTGAATTCAAAATTTGTTGAAAAAATTCATTCATGGTTTTACGGTATTGTAGATACAGGTAGTCAAAAACCCGAAAGTGTAACCACCAATTTTACCAAGGTTTATCGTTTTAACTTGTAATTGGGTTGTAAAAATCAGAACTCCATGTCAAATACCGGTAGACTGACCTTAACATCGTTGAGCAACGGCTAGGCCGATGAATATTTTGAAAATAGTATTTAAAACACTTTTACACGTAGTCTTTTTTTTTAAATAGACGAAGCCTCTGAAAAGAAACAGCCGAAACAAACTCAGAGGTCATAGTCTCTTAAGGTCCAGACATTATCTTGGTCAAATCACATGAGGACAATGGATGGTTATGATGTATATACAAACATGTACACTTAGAGAGAAAAAGGCACGAAACGAAGAAAATAATCAGTTATACGCCTAAATGAATTCTTTGAAATCTCATTACCTTTGTGCAAACATACCTTGTTACACCCATAAGTACGCATAAATAAACATGCTCAAATATTCAGAACATTAGCATACAAAACAGACGAGTATACTCGAAACAAACTTGGATAACTCCTACAAAAAGGAAGTGTGCTGAGATTCGACTTTTACCACGTACTGATGTAACTTTTGTTTCTTAAATGAAAGTTTTTAAGTAGGTCATAATACTTATAACATGATATAGGTTATATCTTCTTCTATCTATGTATATATAAAATGGTAAACTGACTGACTGACTGATATGATGGATTCATTATTTTTTTTTCAATCATGTTTGCGCTTTGAGGAACAAACATATAATATTTTAATTTGAATTTATGAGCGCAACTAATGGTTGCGCTTCGAGGAATAATTTAGTTGCGCTTATTTGGTTGCGCTTAAAATCAGTTGCGCTTTGAGGAATACCCCGACCACTGGCTCATAGCAAGGGAGTGTGAAATATAATTACGTTTATAAATTTTATCAGCGCAATAACACTACTACAAAGCACAAATCATCTTATTTATCTCAACTAATCCTCGACAAAGTGTGTAAACAATATCAAATTCAAAATAGCTAATAATAAGGCCATAAGCCTCTTTAACAAATAGCCAATAAACTCAGTTTTAAAAGTTATTTAATTAAAGCAATTGAGACGACGGTTTACAGAGCTCGTATCGATTCGCGCTGTCAAAAGGAACTTTCAATTTCAAACTCAGCGTATCTGTTGTACCAGAAGTTTTTAAGTAACCTTACCTTCAAACTTGTTATAAGGTATGACGAACGTGATTGGTGTTCTGTGAATAAGAACCCACCCACCCGCAATAACTTCAGTTTATCCGTGATCATGGTGCTTGCAACAGCGCCGAAATATCGGGAACTCATAAAAAACAGTAAACATGGTAAATATCCCGTCAGTATTAATAGTAATGTTAGTGACCACGATAGTTTAAAATCTTATATCTGTGAATAAGGTTGAATTTAGGAGCCGGATTTTGTATCGGTGACTGATTTATTGTTGATAAAACAAAGCTTAGCGCGGAGCCGCAAATTTTAACATAGTACGCCGACGCGTTATCAGTGTGTTGCCCTAGGCCCTAGGCGTGTTTTCTATACAAAATCAGATCTTGCTTACAATGTTAAAATCTGCGGCCCCGCGCTACGCGACGAAGCGGTGCAGTGTGATAATCGCCATAACGTAACATCACGCTTGTAATCCCCGAAGAGTTATGCACAGGTGTACTCAAAAGTACACCCACGTTTCGCCAGTTATGTTAACGTCCCATGTAAAAGGAGGCGAGCCTATTGCCATCAACTGGGCACAAACCCAGACTCCGTGGCTGCTACTGAGAAATTCCTGGTGGAAAAACCCAATAACAATTTGCCCTACCCGGGAATCGAACCCGGGAGCACTGTACCAACGATGCGAGTTTGAAATCGACAAGATGACTTGTCAAACGTATTGGTGACTGAAGTTGTAGTATGTACTACGGAACATTTTGCTGCCTAAAGTTCACATGATTACTAGTGTAGGTTACAGTAGCGAAGGATCAATTTTTGTCAATTGTTGTTTAGGTAAGCCGGAGTGCATATCTTTAATGTGATTATAAAGGGTGTAAATAGACCCTCAACATATCGGATTGGCACTTGTTCTCCCCGTCTTTGCGATATTTTTTTTGTTCTAGACCATACCTGGGAACCTTCTAGTTACGGAGATATTGGGGGTCAAAGTTACAACTTCTTCACAAGTTTTTTTTTTTTAATACATGTTTTTAATGTAAGATTTTTACTTTACACACTTCCACGACCCTCGTACTATTCAATCCATCCATCAGCACGTGAATCACGTTTTACGGTAGGACTTGATGGAAAGCACAATGCTTTGAGTGCTTTCCATCAAGTCCTACCGTAAAACGTGATTTTTCACCCCAAAAAAAAAAGTCGATTCCCAGCAATAATTTTTGCGTAAAGTTACTTAGTTTGATGTACAGACTGCTTGGTTGACGGCTATGTGAAGGGTCTGTTTACATCCTGTATTATTTGTCTGACTGACTGTGCCAATTTTCAAAGGGAATCCGGTAGGAATCGAGTTGTACCCTTCCGTTGTGTTGGAACCTTCGCCACTGGTAGGGTATCTAAAAAGCTCAAACTCAGTGAAGAACATCGTTTGACAAACTAGTAGTATAGTGAACAGAGTGAACTTCGAATACTTGCATCACGGTCTCCTAGGCACATACTCTAGATATCAAAGATATTTTCTACGGGCATAAGAATGTATTGAATATCTTTGATGTGGAGAAAATGGATCATATTTACCCGTTCCCTGCACACTCGAATACCTGTGAAGGTCGCAAGCTATCTCAATAAATGTCTCTTCGTTCTACATTTTACGTTGAGCTCGATGTGACTTCGTAGCTGTGTTTATACATTTCATGGACGACTTTGGCATGGCAGCCATTTTGCTAGTTGAAGTTTTGAGTTTTTATTTCGTGTTTTAATTGTCGTAAGATTTCAATTAACGTGCAAGCTGTTCATTTGAGGCTATCTACGGAATGATAGCCAATTGTTACGTTTGAGTCAGATACGCAAAACATCGTGAGTTATTTACCATTTCGAGTTTTTTTTAAATTGATAAGTTAGCCTGTGTACTGTGTGACTGCCTCGTTGGTCGCAAGCGCCACTGCTAAGCATGAGGTCCTGGGATCGATTTCCAGGTCGGGCAAAGTGTTATTGTGTTTTTCCATCAGGAATTTCTCAGTAGCAGCCTCGGAGTCTGGTCTTGCGCCCGGTTGATGGAAATAGGCTCGCCCCCTATTACATAGGACTTAAACATAACTGGCGAAATGTGGGTGTACTATTAGGTACACCTCTGCCTAACCTTTCGGGGATTACAGGCGTGATGTAATTGTATTTGCTATTTCGTGGTTTCTTTTAATTCAAAAGTTAGCCCGAATACTAAAACTGTACTACCGTATCATTTGTAAATTATAATACACTTGTAAACTGGTGCCGAAATATTTTTTCTTTTCACAATTAATAAAACGTTTCGCATAAAAAAATATATAAAGTACTAAGAAGCTTACTATGTTATTTCTTTGTGAATTAGACAAAAACATACCTTTTCTTGACGACAGCGACGAGAATGATGTGCTGCGTATTCTTAGTTCCCCGTATCGCTCTGAAACAAACGTAAATTCAAATTATTAAGTGGAATTTTATGAGAAAGATATAAAAAGCGACGAAAATGTAACATTTTCGATGTTTACCACTCGAAAATGTTACTGTCTACCTGTTACGGGTCATGAGATACAGCCCGCTGACAGACAGACGGACTGACGGACAGCGGAGGTTTAGTAATAGAGTCCCTTTGGTTACCCTTCGGGTACGGAACCCTAAAAGGGATGTAAGGCTTGTGTCACAATACAGCTAAGTGCGTAGCGACTCGTAGCACCGCGTAGCGTCAGGTAACGCCTCGTAGCACCGTGTAGCGTCAAGTAAGGCCTCGTAGCACCGCGTAGCGCATCTTTCTGTGTTTTCGAGAGTAGCACGTCGCGGCACAACAAATTCTTAAATTTTCTGCACTATGAATAGTATGAATCCATAGCAAATAAGGTGTTATAAATTATTTATTATGGGATAACACAAGTGCAAATTTTATAGGATAAAATGTTAAACCGCGGATAATTATTTATATGCAATTGTTTAAAGTTTTTCTATCGTTGATCCATCTTACAATATCGTCGAAATCGGTGGTTGAAGTGATTAATCATATGTGATTCATATACTTCTTCACATTGCCATCGCCAATAGCGTGTCGTGTAAATTGGGTCCAATAGAAAGTTTTAGTTTAAATTAATAGTTTTTCAGTTTATTATGTTGTAGAGGATGCACATATGTACTAAGACTTCTCGTTCTCATTTCGTAGCAATGCCTTGCAATGACAAAATAAAACACCGTCACATGAGCGAAACTGCGGGCACAGCTAGTATGTTCTCCTTTATCGTGTGTGATAACCCGGTGTCAGAGTTTTTATGCCGCCCTTGGGCCTCTGACTTGGCTTTACATGTCGTTGAGAAATATCACTCAGGCATAAGGGTTTCCTCATGATGTTATCCTTCACCGAAGCAAGTGATAATTATACAATAGGCACATGAATCCGAAATATCAGAGGTGCCTAAGCTGTCTTGGGTTCGAACTCGAGACCTATGACTTGGCAGTCCAATGGTCGCACCACTAGACTATCATTGTTTGCAGCTAGTATATTATGATATTTATTCATGTATTTTATTATGAAATAATTTGCTGGATCAAAATATATTTGCTAGTGAAACTGCACTGATGTGTTCGTTATCAAAAATCAACTCAAGATTAAATCAACTACTGCTGATAACGTGGTTAAAGTTGTTGTGTTGGTTGTGTACATTGTGCATTAAAATAAATAAATAAATATATAATGTTGCAGTTGGTGTAATTGTAGTGTAGCCTGTGTATTTACTGGGAAGGGAACATTTGTGAGAACATAATGCCGTTGGTCTAGTGGTCGCAAGCGCGACTGCTGAGTATGAGGTCCCGGGTTCGATTCGCGGGTTAACAAAGTGTTATTCGGTTTTTCCATCAAGAATTTCTTATTAGCAGCCACGGAGTCTGGATTTGTGCCCAGTTGATGGCAATAAGCTCACCCCCTATTACATGGGACTTAAAAAATCATAACTATCGAAATGTGGGTATACTATTAGGTACACCTCTGCCTATGTCTCTGGGGATTACTGGCGTGATATTTTTATGCAGAACATGTGTGTACGGTACAGTGTGGGTACAATTTTATTCCAACCATTCTTGTTCGACTTAGAAATTCCATTCCCGCTTATTCCAAAGCAGAGACCGATCACACGGAAATGTAACCGGGTAAGTAGGTAACATTGAACCGGGTAGGTAGCATATACCCGGGTAGGCAAAATCAGTTTCGAACGAGGGACTACTTCGGACCTGATGTTGCGTACGTAATTCGCTTTGTACCTACACTACACAACAGCATGTAAATATTAAACGTAGATGAAGGATAATGGAGTGTGAATTCGTCTTCAAGAGAGGTTTTTATAGCTATTTATACATATATTGTGTATATATTTTGGGTAAATGGGGAGAGCGTGGCTAAATAATAACAGCCGCTCGGGTCGATCTTCAGGTAACCTGAAGATAGACCCGAGCGGCTGAACCGGCTGAGCGGATAAGCCTGAATCAGGCTTAGCCGCTCTTGCCTAGGTTGGTCCCTCGGAAAGTACGTTTAGTCGTTGGTGACCGTAACTTTAACACACCAACCTTCTAATTCTTTATGTTACACCAACCGAATGTCAGGGTGTCGGAATTAATATTTCAGGAGTTTGAAATAATGATAATAATTGATGATGGTTTTATGCAAATGTAAAACATGGTAAACCAATCATAATCATTTTTAATTCAGAGCAGTCTACTACTAAAGAATCGTAAGCTTTGACGATTCCCAGTAACTACCAGTTTACAAAATAAAATAAAGTCCTTGTTTATTCCCTCCGATGAAGGTAACTTCGCAGAAAGCTGCTGGCATGATATTATATTGCAAAGGAGCTTAAATCGACATTGTTATTACAGAAATAGGATAACGTGGCAACTGACAACACTATTCTTGTTTCACAATGCATTACTATTGAGTAGGGTTTACTGTTCATATTTTTAGCAATTGGCATAAAAACATAAAAATAGAATTGTTTATAATTATCAATGTCCACAGAGGTCGAGGTTTTAGGTAGTCTTGTTTAGGATTCCACAAACAACAATAGACGAAACACCCGGTTTCATTTAAGTTACAAATTTTGATTATTTTCTTTTTTATTTTAATTAAAAAAATAATCCACCAACACACCAAATCCATCCATAATAAAAATAAAAAAATAATCATTAAAATTAATAATCCATTTCCATTTATTTATTTTTATTTTTTATTCCATTTTTTATAATCCACTTCACTTATTCTAAACCTCTCCGGGCTTAACTGTGTGCTGGTGAAAATAAAAATAATATAAAATAAATATAAAAAAAAAAAGATGATGAATTTGTATGAAAAGTTGTTTTGAAAAGTGTACTATTTTTTATCCCTACCACTACTTTTTGTTGCTACCAAACATGATAAACGCCGAAACACAGATATATCCTTAAAATAGAGAATAAAATAGTACTCCATTTTCATGTACCAGATAAGTTGCACAAAGGAGAAAATAACCATTGAAAATCAGATAAACAACTTTGAATTTTCCGTGAACAAAAGACGAAATCTGATTACAAAATAAAGTGTTCATAAATTAATTTTAGGTGCTTACTATAATCCTGGTAATCAGGTTACTGCCCGGGACTTGTTTAGCGTTTACGTTATTAACTAGGATTTACGAACCCCTCCCCACCAACATTCATTTCATTCATCCTGGCTCTTGTGATACAGGGAATCCTAGTACAAGAGCCAGGGCTACACTGATGTTTGAACAACCACCTGTTAATAAAGATTTTATTTTATTTTATTTACAGAGAGTGTTGCAGGTGATAATGCTTGGGTGAGGAAATGTGGTTTTAATTAACTTAATCCCTACTTAATTAGCTAGTGCTAAGTTAACAAATGTATGCCTGGTATCACTTATGCCAGGCGTCACCCAAACGATTGCCTAAATAAAAGCCCGCTCTTGGATTTTTCAAACTCGCCTCAGCACAGAATTGTTGTATAGTTTATTTCTAAATTAACAACTTGAAGGATCTGCTTCTCGAAGTATCATGCTTCCGCCGAGAAACATGAAAGTAATAATTGGCAACACTGAACGCAATCTAATTAAAAGTTTAAAACAGCAAGACTCTCAGAAACGAGGTAAACACAAATGATGCGGTGTTCCATGTCTTGTCTTGAATACGTTACGCTAACTAAAGTATTTAAAGCGATAATTGATTACTTTATTCCTGTTAGTTTTATTTGGAAAGTAACAAATCGACTGCCTCATATCAAAGGCAGAAAAAAACAGGCGTGCCTGTAGTACAACCACATTTTGCTACATATATTTCAGTCCTACATCGATGGCAGGTCTACTGCCATCAATCGGGCAGAAACTCAGGCTCATTGCTGAAAAATTGCTACTGATAAATTTCTAATAAAAAATCCCTATAACACTTTGCTCGACTTGAAAAACAAACTCGGCTACTTCGTACACATTAAATCCCTAGCTCTCACGAAATATACAGGTGATTAATCAAAATTCATGAATAAACAATAAACAATTTGTCGCAAGTGACGTCACAATAACCACAAATAACTATTTTCTACACAAGTGTGCGTAAACACACGTTACATTGCTCCCGCACGGAATTTTGTAATTACCTCCCTGAGATCTCAATACCGCACGAGAGACTCTAACGATCTACAATATTAATTAAGTTTTCAGTTATCTGAAAGATGAGATATTTTGTTGTAGGTTTAGTTTGTAAACTACTTGTGTGTAGAAGCGCAAGCGTGAAAACTTTAACTTAGAGCACAGGCCAGAAATCATGTAAATCCGATTAAGTAGATTTCAAATTGTAAGCCAATTCATAAATAAAATCAGAGATTTTTTTTAATATCTTATACTTAATGTAAGCAAGATACTGTATAAATATGTATGACTAATGATAAAAGTATATGAAGGCACTGAAAACCGAAATACAGGCCATGCCTAGTTAGGTTGCAGTGACTACGTCCATTTATTAGAAATTAATCATAATCATCATCATCGTCATCATTTTAGCCGAAATACGTCGACTGCTGGACATAGGCCTGCCCCAATTAATCCTGCCAAACTGTTTTCTGTAAAATATTGCTAAGTTTACACAGAATACAAGGTCTTCAAACGATGTTCTGAAATGTCAATCCAAATGTCAATTTTACAAGCATGGTGTTCAATGCTTCTTCTTTTTCTGTATGGGAAGTGACTTTTGCCGTTTTTCCGATGTAGTAGGAACAAGCCAATTGCTATTAATTGAACTCATCACTATGACCCACTAAAAGGAAGTCAAGTCAGTTAGTAACCATAAATACATTCAAGTGCAGGAGAATCAACAGCTTAAACAGAAGAATATCGATTGAATAAAGAAATACAAAGCCAATTACAGGTTCTTACTTATTCACTTCTCGGTTATGACGTAAATTAACCAGGCAAAATGCTCGCATCAAATTAATATACCTTATTTACTGGCAGTTTGGAAAGTCGGCCATTTTGTGTGAAATAGTGGGCTGTCAGCTGGCCGTTTTGTTTGAACACTCGTGTTCTGCCAGTTGGGAACTGTTGGCACCGAAGTATTGTATGGTTTGCAGAAAAGTTTGATAGTGAGCGGCCGTTTGTGCAAATAACGTTTTGTTGGAACTTGACTACTAAAATAGAGGCCATTTAAAAGGGCTTTGAAATTTAATTTATTCGACTAAGTAAGAAAAACAAGTACCTTAACTCTTACTAAACGGTTTTTTAAATACACTTCCTCGAAAACTTGCTCTTATCGCACTACGATTAGGTTCAACCTGCAATGTATTTCACACTCGTGGTTTTTTTTTCATTTTTCACAACAAGTGTGGAAATAAAAATTTCTTCGGTGAACTCCGCCTCGGCTGCAATAACAGGGCTTTCCCACTTGTATTAAATATTACTATTTTTTTTGACAAGCATGTTCGTGTCCACTCCTCCCCTCTCCTCCTTTTTGATAAAATTTCAAACTAAGTTTCTCCCACCTGATGGCAATCGAGAACCGCTATCCATGAAAATGACTTCACTGACCTAAATTCTACTGTACCAAAAATGGCAAACAAATAGCAATTACCAACATAACCCGGAAATAAGTACAGGCCAAACAAAGGTCCAATAGACCAATAGGCGGAAATAACCCTTTATTGTAGACTGCTGCGTAAACATAGGACTGCCCCATTTCATTAGTTACCTGTCAAGGGGTTACCTGACGTCAATGAGGTACCTTCAGCCACAAAACAGGTAAGGATAGAAGGTTGACGCTAAACAATAAACGAAAACAAGCGCATGCACAAATAAACGCAGACGTACGACCATCTCAAACGAATGTCAGTCACTGGTGCGCTTTGCAGTTACTCAACGTAAAAAAATCAGCTGTTCCATACATTATGACCATTGCACTTTTGTAGGAATATGGTGATTTTTTTAAATTGCCGATGAAAAATTTCTGTGTTTGTATTGATACTAGCTATCGATTAATATATGATTTATGTGTGGCCGCAACTTGAAAAAAAAAAACAAAATGGCGGCAGTTAGGCCGGCCATTAAATTCAGACCCCTTTGTTCGGAAAGACGACTGAATACGTGGTATTCGTTTGTGCGTCGATGACCCTTCCAGCCTGTATATCACATCATCGTCATCATCATCTGCCTAGCCTTTCACGACTATGTTGAGGTCGGTTTCCAGCATAACCGGATGCAGCTGGTTGCTACACATTCTGGCTTCTTACTCGTAACGACTGTCGAAGATCTATGAAGCACAGTCGGGACTTATTAAAGTACTTTCCGAGGCACGAAACGATCTCTTTATATAAGGGATGGTCACCCATCCATTGACAGACCTCGGCAAGCGTTGCTTAACCTTGAAGATCGATCCGATCAGCTGTTTATTATTCAGCCCCGCGCCCCTCGTCGCGCGTGTATGTGTGCGTGTGTTTTCGCTCGCTGTATAAAGCAGAACTTCTGTACCTACCTATATTTTGTGCCCCAGCCTAATGAGGACTTGAGGTTCCTTTAGCACGGGTCATTGACTGCATTGTGTCCTGATGCTGACTTGATTTGTTCGACAGGGATTTGTTAATTAAAGGTTTTGGAATAGGATTGTGTGGGGCGTAATGAGTTTTAGTTTGTTTAAAACAATGGTACCCACCTTTTGTTGTAAATCATTCGAATCTGGTGTTGTTTGTGAAACTAACAGCCGCTTTCAACTTCTGCTTTTCATAAAAGATTTCGATTTTCATAAGATTTTTTTAATTTTATTTTCTAAGCCTGTCATGTGTCCCACTGCTGGGCCTCCCGTTTGGAAGGAGTTCAGACCTCTCTATCTTGAGCGATATCAGGCCATGTCCACCCCGAAAACAAGATGAGATCGTCACACCACCTTCACCGCGGTCTACCTCGACGGCGAATTCCTCCGTAAGAATGTAACGTATTATAAAAACACGTACACTACACCAAAGTTAAGAGTCGTAAGGTCCCCAGTATAACCAGCAGTGGCGAAGGTTCCATTCAACTCGATTCCTACCGGATTCCCTTTGAAAAATGGCACAGTCAGTATTCTATAGACAAATTATATCATCACATTAAAGATATGTACCGTGTGTCCGGCTTACCACTTACAAAAATTGACCCTTCGCTACTAATAACTAGTTTACATAGAAATAATGATCAACTCTTGTGGGTTTTATATTTCAGAGTATTTTCTTCTTGCGGAATCATTAGGTACAGAATAAGTTCAGCATATCGCAAAGTTTCGAAGAAAATGTTCAAGAAGCCAGTGAAACGGTAAAAGATAGGGAAACCTTCAACGAATCAAAGCTTGCGTTCAATAGAATTATATTTAAGTTCCTCTACAACTTGTAATCATAGCTCGTGGCTTAATAATAACAGCCGCTCGGTCGATTTTTAGGATAAGCCGTGCTTGCCGCGGTAGGTCCGTGGATGGGTGACCCCCATTACGTACCGAGTCTCCTCCGTGCCTCGGAAAAGTCCCAGCTGCCATTTGTAGATATTTGACAGTCGTTACAGGTAGTCAGTGGCCTGTAAGTCTGACAACCAGTCTTAACAAGGAGTATTGTATTGTCCAGTACTAACTGGGTTGTGGAGCTCAGATAGGCAGTGGCTCCATGTCAAATACAGGTATTCAGTTGCATCCAGTTAGACTGGAAGCTGACCCCAACATAGTTGGGAAAAGGCTGGGCAGATGATGACGATTTATTAAAACGGAGACGTGATAAGAAACCGGTATTGACCCGCCATTAATAACATCTACTAGTGGATGAGAGTAACAATTTCCACCAACTAAATGTTGATAGATAGATTGATAGGGGGCCGTTCAAATATTACGTAAGCAGATTTATAACAATTATTTACCCCCCCATCCCCCTTGTCAGCAAAAGTAAGCAAAGCTCTTACCCCCTCCCCCTATGCTTACGTAAACATTTTTCAATTATAAATGTATTTTTTTTATATTATAATTATAATGTTATAATTATAATTTAAAAAATAAGAAAATAGATTTAGGATGGAGATTAGATTTTACTGATACAGTATTCAACATAGAATAGCGCGCGCTAATTCCCCCAATCGGTTCTAAAGCGAGTGCCTAAGCGTATGCATTATTTGCGGGCATCTCCGAAAATGCGTTTCGTTTTCAAGCATAGACAATGTGAGGGTTGCCATTCGTGTAAAAAAGTAAATAACTACCGATGACGTAATCATCATCTAGACTCCCCTACCCCGCATGTCATACAAAATAAGCAAAACAAAGACCTCCCCACCCCCCATAGTGCTTACGGAATACTTGAACGGCCCCTAGGTTGTTGTTGTTGATTGTTGTTGTTGTTGTTGTTGTTGATGTTGTTGTTGACTAGATGTTGTGTTATGTGTTGTGTTTTTATATTGTGTGCGCTTGTGGTATGTGCCAAATAAATGTATTTTCTTTCTTTCTTTACTGCTCCATACATTTTATTCCGTAACACCCACAGTAGAAAACTAAAGAACGTTTTAATTAAAAATGGCGAAGTTTAAATAAAAATGGGAGTTCATGTTCGTTGCGTTTTATATTAGCACTAATTAAAAGTTTCCATGATTATTAATGTGGATAGACCGACCGCTTTAATGAGTCCTCCGCCTTGCCCCATCAAAGGCACATTAAGTCCACAAAGTCCCAACAATATCCCACACTGTTAAACTGCGTAAGCAGTTTTGTGGAGCAATGTACCTAGGGTTAAGAAATTGTATTTAAATAAATCATTCATTCATTCATTCATTCAAAGGTTTTGCTTTAAAATAACCACAATCCACGTAGGTATTACGATACTAATTGAACCAATACGTGATCAACCTTCAGAATATTCCATTTAAATTGATACTTTCGCGAGGACTCATTAAAGCGGTCGGTTTACAGCTACAAGTCTAGAGAGGAGCGCGTAGGTCTAGATTACTAATGAAAGTAAGTTATAGAACTTAGGGAATTAAGATAGCGAAGGTATCAGATGCTTGTGGGGAAACTTAGGAGTTATATGTGTAGATATTTGATTACTTTAGGTTTGTTCCTAATAGCAGTAAGTGCTAGGCGATGGTATCAGTCTTCTTTCTAAGCTATACATACAAACATAATATCACGCCTGTAATCCTCGAAGAGTTAGGCAGAGATGTACCTAATAGTACACCTTTAATAGGGGGCGAGCCTATTGCCATCAATCGGGCAGGAATCCAGACTCCGTGGCTGCTACTGAGAAATTCTTAATGGAAAAATCCCATTAAAAATTTGCACGACCCGGGAATCGAACCCAGGACCGTATGTTCAGCAGCCGCGATTGCGTCCACTAGACCAACGAGGCAGCCTAAAGCTATAATATATAAATAATTAAAATTGTACAGCTTTGAAAGCATTTCACACTTTTTTTATTCTTTAAAAACTTTTATATTTCAGATTCACTTTTTTGAGTATGTTAATAAAATCAGCATTTATATTCACAAAGACTTTGCCCCTATTCTCTTGAAGTTTGTGGATCCAGTCGAATCAAATAGAAGGCAATAATTGAAATAACTTTGTTCTTGGAGCGACTACAAAGTCGAAGTGTCCGTGCCGTCCCGCCGGGACACTAACTTGGAACTCCGTTATGCAATTTAAATTGATTTAATTAGGATGTTAAAACTTAAGTTTCTTCTGTTAAATAGGGCGATTTAGGTATTACAATAAGAAGTTTTTTTTTTTTCGGATGGGATATCATCAAATGACCCCCCCCACTCTGGGCGAAGCGGAAGGGAGTGTCAGACTTGTACTGAATAAAACCCATCCATGTTCCTTCTTTGCCCTTTGTGTTCCAGGGCCATGGTATATTTTTCGAACAGTCCCGCAGCCCTGGCAGACAATAAGTAGTTCAGATCAATTTCGTGTGTGGTCTTGTCGTGAAGATTTTTTCAGATATTGTGATCGACCAGTCTTACCAAAGGATATTGTATTCCTCAGTACTAACTGGGGTCAGATAGGCAGTCGCTCCATTTAAAATACTGGTATTTAGCTGCATAGTCAGGAAAAGGCTACGCAGATGGTGATGATTTGTGTCCGACTGGACTAAGGTATAAAGGGTGTAAAAAGACCCTTAACGACGCCGAAAGGCACTTGTCTCCCCGTCATTGCGATCATTTTTTGTTCTAGACAATACTTGGGAACCTTCTAGTTACGGAGATATTGGGAGTCAAAGTTCCAACTTCTTCACAAGTTTTTTTTTTAAATACAAGTTTGCTAAGTTATAGCTTTACTTTAAATACCTCCACGACCACTGTAATATTGCATAGTGTTCTGAGTGCGTTACATTGAGTCCTACCGTAAAACGTGATTTTTCACCCCAAAAAAAAGTCATTTCCCAGCCAAATTTTTTGCGTAAAGTTTGTTAGTTTGATGTACAGAACACTTGGTTGCCAGCTTCGTGAAGGATTCGTTTACATCTTGTAGATATTGGCCTTAGAGGAATACTTATTAAACTGAAACTTGCCACTACCGAAAATTCAAGACAACAATTCGCTGACTTTAATATAAACATTTCTACTGCTTTCCAAAGTTAATATAACCGTAAAGATTCTCAATAAAGAATGCGAGCAGAGCATGTGACGTCTAATTTACTTTTACGAGTATATACCGAAAGTGCTTAGGTCAGGAATGCGCCCGCGTCTTCAATTGTCAGCACACATCGGGGTCGAATTCCTGCGACCGAAACAACCGTATCGTACCGTGTTTATATTGGACTAATGTGTTATTTGAACTGCGATGGAATTAATTGGAATGTAAAGTGGGTACTGGGTAGGCTGGAGGTTACACAAATGTTTCAGATAGTTTTAGTATGTTACAATGTTTTGTGTCGTGTCGTTCCGCTCAAGCTAATATTTTCATTAGAAAAGTATTATCAGTACCTGGTAAACACTTAATTCTTCTTTTTTATCGTGTGGTTAGTGCCTAACCTGGTGTCAGAGTTTTATGCCGCCCATGGGCCTCTGACTTGGCTTTACATGCTGTCGAGAAATATCTCTTAGGCATGCTGGTTTCCTCACGATGTTTTCCTTCACCGAAGCAAGTGATAATTATACAATACGCACATGTATCCGAAAATCAAATCACTTGTCAGTCCGACGGTCACACCACTAGACTATCACTGCTATCAACAAACACTAAATAAATTTAAATTATTTACAACAACAACGAAAAAACAATCAATCACATTGTAATCTTATACGTTAACAGTTTTTTTGGGTGCGTGAACCCAGCTAGCCCAGTCAATTTCAACGCCTCCACAGCAAGATGCAATCTCTAGCGGGAGCGGTTTATACCCCTGACAATTTCAACGATCCACCAGAAAACCTTCCACCTGGACACGAGTTGCCGTGGCCGATTTAGAAATCTCTAAACAGACTTCGAACCCAAGTCGGCCGGAGCAAAGACAATCTCTGCAGATGGGGGTTCATGGACGGCTCAGACCTCAGGTGCGTATGCGGCGTCTCCCCACAAACAAAGGCTATACCTATCACCTGCGCTCTAGATGATTTATTTACTGCATCAGTGAGCGGGGTTTGCGTGGCTGAGTTTTGGGCTAAACATATTTTAATACGATACGCTAAGAGGGAGATCTTATACGTTATATTTGCAACACAAACAAACACTACAGGACCTACATTTTTTAAATATTATTTGGTTAAATGACGGAGAACTTCCTCTTTAATTTATTATAACCTTTGTGAATTAAAACTGTTTTATGAACTTTTAGCCGACTTCTTCGAAACAATTATCAATGAAAGTATCAAGATTTTTCAAAATAATATGGCTCCACCTCAATATCTATCTGCGATCCTATTACAAAATGGCGCATTAAAGCTTCAAAACGCAATCCTGCCAACTGACGACGTCCACCTAACTTATTACCTTGCAAAATGAAAATGAATCCCTATAAAATGTCATGACCGATCGTCTGTCATTGGAAATTCAATCTAAATTCCAGTAGGTAAGACGCAAATTGCTTTGGAGCAATTAAATTGTAGTTATAAGCCCGTTAAGGGATATGACGAGGTCATCAATTACTATTCGATAGCGATTGAACTTGAATTGAAAATAGATGTCAGTTTTAAAATCGCTTTTTGTAAAAGTTTGTGGAAAACTTATGTCGGTATTTACTGAATCATACGATACAATGTAATCAAAAACTATGCTTTATGCTTGTTTTTTTTTAAATTCAATTCAATTTATTCAGGAAACAATTTTATTCACATTGTGTTGGCAATCATAATACTATAAATAAAAAAAAATATAAAACCACATTCATAAAAATTATAAAACTAACATATTCATGGTAAAAACAACACAAAAAAATCATAAAAATAAAACATACAAAAAAAAAACACAAAAATTAATACAAATAAACCAAAAAATAATAGAAAATAATACAAAAATAACATTAAATTCAATAACATTACAAATTAAGAGATCAATTCAATTAAAAATTCAAAAAGTTGATAATATGTGTTCTATCTTTTGTTTCTAATGTAATGTAATATAATTCTGATATTTAGGTTTTAGCTACAATTTATGTGTTTGTATTTGTATTTTCATCTATTTTTGGTTTTATATGGTCTCGGACCTGGAATAAATGGTTCTTTTTTTTTAAAGTCGAGAAAATTATAGAAAAGAATTGGACATAGGACTTAAACAAACTTAATAGGCTTAATGTGGGTGTACTATAGCCTTCATCAGCTTCATCTACTGATCTCCTTTAAACCTTTCGCGAAAATACAGGCGTGAGGTTTATGTCTTATATTACGTCATATTACAATGTCGCAATAGTGACTGCTGAGCATGAGGTCCTGGGGTCGATTCCCGGGTCGGGAAATTTGTTATTGGGTTTTTCCATAAGGAATTTCTCAGTAGCAGCCACGGAGCCTGGATTTGAGCCTGGTTGATGGCAATAGGCTCGCCCCTATTACATGGAACTTAAACATAACTGGCGAAATGTGGGTGAACGGTACACCTCTGCCTACCCTTCGGGGATTACAGGCGTGATGTTATGTTATGTTATATTACTAGAAAATTTCTCAGATGATAGAATAACTTCGTAAATAAAAACTGGACATTCTTTTTTAGTTGTCGCTGTCAAATCTCCCGTACGCACTGTACAGTTAAATCGATTCATAAATATGTAAAAAATATTTTCCCAGTAATTAATACCGCAGTGTGAAATACGTATGACAGTTTCATACGCTCGATTTAAAAATGGAGGCCTCGCATATCATCTGAATTTAATTTAAGCTGGGTATGAAATGCCAACCACATTTATTGGCATTGCAAAGTATTGGATACTTGTTTATTGAAATTAATAGCATTCTGATAATAAATTCCAATGTGATGTGCCCCGGCTTCGCACGGGTGCAATATATACATATAAACCTTCCTCTTGAATCACTCTATCTATTAAAAAAAACCGCATCAAAATCCGTTGCGGAGTTTTAAAGATCTAAGCATACGTAGGGTCAAACAGACAGCGGGAAGTGACTTTGTTTTATACTATGTGGTGATTTAATTTTGCTTGTGAACTTGAACTTATTTACTAGAAAAGAATGTTTCAGTCAAAATTTTCATGGGGCATAATATGCTGTCAAAACCACTATTGATTTACCGCTCTTTTTGCCTATTAAAAATCTGTTTATAATTAAACACTTTTTTAAAAGGACCACAAAAAACCCACAAAGATAATACGTTTCTAAGCCGGTAATTGTTAAAATAGTTGTAACCAGTCAAAAGTAGTTTTGGCTGATTTTCCGTTTTGTCTATGACAAATGCATTTCATATGGCAATACTGCATGAATACTTTTCATAGAGAAATTAATTGAACTCAGTAATTGCCATAGCGTGCTAGAATGAACACTGATAATTACTTTTTAACTAGGTAGGTACTTTGAAAATCGGGGTGCATTAAAAGCGCTTCCATGAGTGAAGATAATTAAGTGCGCTTGGTGAGTTCTGGGTTGTCAGCACACTTTTAATGTGCTGACTGGCAGGCTAATCTGTGATATGAGATATTCTCGAATAACCTGGCTGACATAAGCAAACCAGGGATTAAAAAAATGAATTTTCGTTTATAAATTAAATAATTAATTGCTTAGGAGAATAGAACAATACGCTAATCGAGAAACAATCAGATTCCCTATATTCTGACATAGACTATATGTGCGTGTACTGAAATGAATGGGTAATCAATGATATTATAAATGAAAAAAGAGGTAGATATCGCACTAGCGCGCGCAAATTGTTGCAGACAAATTCAGACAATTGTCGTAATTTAAGTACTTCAAGCGCAATAGCTATCTCTTTCTGTATCATACGTTCCGTATTACGTAACAACGCAACGATATTTGAACGTCACTCAGTATGAACGTAGCGTATGTTTCTTTATTATATAATAATATTGCTGAAACGAAGTAGAAGACGAAAGAAACGACGGATGGACTTTATGAAAGGTTTATACATGGTTAGCGAGGGGACTGCTAGTGAGCTAAATAAAGTAGACTAAGGGCAAGAGAATGATGATTCAATTGGGTGTAAGTGTTAGTCAAAACGGGCATCACAGCTTGCCTATATAGTCGATCTAACCACAAACAATAGCAATTAACAATTGTTATACTCCAACACTAATCGCAGGCATTATACTCAGACCTGTGGGTGCCATGCACTTAGGGTTACCATCCATCTGGATTTGAGAGGACATTATCTTGGACTTTTTGGCTCCCTGCCCTTGAAATTTGTTCAGGCTTTTCAAGTTGAGGATATTTTTCCATTTGAGTTAATTAATGAATGAAGATCAAGAGGTAAAATGTCTCATTTTTTTTAGCTCTTTGTCAGAACTTTTCAGATTTCGAATCGGTAACCCTACATGAGCTTGCATGTCGCGATGCGGTCGCATGCAGTCAAATAGTAGCAGCCAAGTTGATTGCGTGGGGCTTTTGATATAAATGAAATGAAAAAACTTGGTGCGCGTCCAAACGCGGTTACTGTGGGGTTTTCCGGAACCACGAATTAATAGGAACGTTATGTTATTTGCAACACACATAAAAATACGAATAACGAGTCATATTGCAAAAGAAATGGTAAAATACTGGTACTCAGCGGCATCCGGCTAGACTGGAATCTAACCCTAACATAGTTAGGAAAAAGGCTAGACTAGGATGACTGCAAAAGAAATTACTAAACAACTTTTTTTTTCCTGGCGTACCTAAACATTTTCCGCCAAATAAATGAGAAAAATCTCAAATCCACATTATGACGTCGTTTCAGCCATTTGCAATTCGCGTTAATATTTAAAAAGTATTCCGAAAAGTGTCACTAACTGCTGTCATTAATTTTTCATATCAACAGCTGAGCTAAAAGGTTTCTCTTTTCTTGTCTATGGGTAAGCGCTGCGACAAATTATTTTTGGAAATAATTACCAGTTTTGTGCGGGGTCTAAATCAGAAGCCCGGAACCATTTTGATTAGACTGTCATTTTGTATACTAGTAACACAACCCTGCTTCACTCGATTTTTATTACTTGACAAAACCTCGAGATGTCTTATATGATGATTATGATAATTAAGTTAGTTTAATATTAATGATTCTATGTATGTACAGACGCCAGCACATCAAAATGGTCGGGCGGTGGTCCACCAGACACAACACCCGTCTGATCGGAGGATTGTCGCTTTTCTATGGAGTAATAAAGAATTTTACCCTGTTCTTCATTGTCTGGTGACCCTTTTTTTTTTTGTCGAGCCGGGCATGGTCCATGGTCGGACAGCGAGTCGCCCATTACTCGCCGCCCGCATGCCGGCGCCTACGGTGGCCGGAGATCGTCTGCCGACGTCCGGCGCCGTGGGCGTCTACCACTGCGGCTGGGGTGGAGGGAGGACGCTGTCCTCTCCCTCCAGCGGCCCGCCTCCTCCTTCGCAAGCATGACTGCTTCGCAGAAGGAGGCGACCGCTTCCCACCCCGTCTCGCCCCGCAGCATGGCCTCGACCAATGCTGGGCGTGAGAGGTCTCCGCCTATCGCCGCCGTGAGGACACGGCGGTTCTCTGGTGACCCTGACGTGAATTATAAACAAGACAACATCATAAACTGTCAACATTTCCGACCGTGATCGAATCTCCGCACGAAAAACATTTACTGTCATCGTCGATTTCCTAGCAATGTGCGCCCGTACAAAAACGTAGGGAAATGAAATGTTTGAAATAACTGCCGGGACATAACTTATTTTCCGTTCAAAATGGCGACGCATTTCCGCCGCCACGTTAGGGAATATTTTGTTGAATGTAATGCCTTCATATGCTGCGTATGTATCTGAGTTTATATCTGAGAGGTTTCTGCTGCATATTTCATGTTTTGGTACTACGGATTATTAGGGGAGTTTGAATAGTTTTTTTATTCTACTTTATCGTGTGGTTAGTGCCTAACCTGGTGTCAGAGTAGTTGCATAGTTTTTATTGAAAGCAATATTGAAAAAATTTATAATAAAGAAAGTTTTATGGTAATATTTTCTTCCGTTTAGTAAGATGGAATAGTTATAAATGCTACGGTACAACTAGATTGTGAAGGTCAGATAGGCCATCACTCCATGTAAAATGCTGGTACTCGGTTGCATTCAGTTAGACTAAAGGCCGACCCTAACATAGTTGGCGAAGTCGAAGCAGACGATGAGAAAAGTTATAAATCGCTTAGCATTTTGAAAAATTACGATAAAGGTAAAATTAAGAACAAACGTATTGTTTACGAGAAACATATTCTTCAAACATACCTACTTCCTATAAGAAATGAGCACAAATCTCACCATGTTGGACTTAACAAAGTTGTCCTGAACGCGAATTGAATTCCGGACCCTCAGCTACAAGTTCGTGAAAGGGATAATACACACGCGACGTTAATGGAAATCTTGTGTGGCGAAGTGTGAGGAATACAAAATATTGGAGAAGAAACGATGAACACACGTACTTATAAAAGCTCTTTCATTTCACCGTATTGAGAGGAATAGTCGAAATACTCGAGATCGACTCAAATATACGAAAAATTACCCTGATAAACAAATGGATTTACAACATTTATATATAGCATCGTAGTTTGAACAAAACATAATAAATATACATTTCGCTAAGACAATACAACTGGAAAGTAGGCTAGCATTCTTTCAAACCATCATGAATCATGATTTACCCAAAATAAGATTTATTTCAGAAAATAACCTTTAAGATAATTTCAATAATGTGTCCATGTTTAGTTAGGAATACGATTTAAAACGGACTGAAATTCCAACCGAGCAATGTACTTGATGGAATGGCGTGCGAACCCAAGCATATCAAGGTTGTACTCGTTTGTGTATAGACAACAGGCTCATTATTCCATCAGGGGCAATCGTCCCGAATTGGACCCAACTAAGAGGCAATAAGCAATAATCAATAGGCTATTTATATGGGAGATTTGGGCAATAAATACTTGTTGATGTAAAGGATATGGCGTCTTCATTTTCTAAAATTGCTCCCGACACGTCATATTCTTTCGAATAAGAAGTATTGGGGCAACTATGTTGTAGATAGGGTTACGATGTTAAACAATCAAGGATTAAGAAGGAAGAAAACATAAACTGTCACAGTATCGAAAATTACAAAAAGCAACGTTTGATTTTGAGGTTAAGGATTCCTGGCAACTGAGCATCTCCATAAGACAAGAAGTACCAGTGGCGAAGGATCCATAGAACTCGATTCCTACCTACCGGGTTCTCTTTGAAAAATGGCACAGTCAGTATTCTATAGACAAATAATATAATCACATTAAAGACATGTACTCCGGCTAACCTCTTACAAAAATTGACCCTTCGCTACTGAGAAGTACCCTCACAAAATCTTGACATTCTATTAGAAAATTCACCGTGTGCATGTGAAGTACATGTTCTATTTCTGATGACCCCTTTAATTGGGTACAATAAATTATGTAAAGGATAACACTCACATTCCGTTAAGAGATACATATCAAATTATCTGTCTGTCAAGTCAAAATTCCAAGAAAGGAATTCTTTCTAACGCAGAAAAGGTTTTACTAAATATATTACTTATTCAAATTCTTTGAATTTATTAAAAGAGTGATGATGGAGAACCCGTGACAGCTGTCAGATAGAATGCTAATGATGAAAAGGTGACTAACAGGATTTAGCTGTTCAGATGTACAGTAAATATTGGATGAACCTGATTCAATCTCAACCAATTACGTTTACACTTCAAGAAGTCTCTCAACATTGGAAGTACTTTAGTGGAATTGAAAAAGTAGTGGAAGGATTCGTTTTTACGGTTTTACAAGTTTTTTGGAGACACAAGACAGAGCTTTACAGTATTACCACTTTAAGTCTGCAGTTCAAGGTGGCGTTGCTTGTAAAGAAAATTTGCATCGATATGTCAAACTCGGTACATTTATTTTAGTTCTGTATTTTCCCGCCTGCATAGATAAGTTGTGGTTTAAGTGTACAAGTAATGTTTTGGAGTTTTGTAAGATTGACAGCTTTTAACAATGGAATTATTTGAGAGGTGGGTACGTGTTGGTTTACATTTCCGGTATTGCTGTTCTGAATAAAGTAATAATTATAGGTACTTACGCCGTTTCTGTATAATTCGCGCCTTAAATTCAAAACTTCCTCCCTTTTTTGCAACTGACAAAAATATCACTAGCAACACAGATCGATGTCATCCAACGCAAACATTATGCAAAACGACAATATTTGATCAAATCAGGGATCTGTAACTTAAAATAAACGGGTGGGGTTGTCAACATTTTATGTTTGAGTAAACGTCAATATTGACTGAGAAAATATTGGGAGAGTAAACTTTGCGCGGGATTTCCTACTGTGTGAGGAGTGCTTTATGCTATTTATATATATACTAGCTTTTGCCCGCGGCTTCGCCCGCTTGGTTGTCGTAAATTTCCGATTACTTACCTTCACCCCCCTTTTTAACCCTTCGGGGGTAGAATTACCAAAAACGCCGAGAAACGTATAAATTAATTTTCAATTGTCAGCCAAAACACAAAATTTGAAGATCCTAACTTCAAAACTGACAGACTTTCATACAAACTTCCATCCCCTATTTGACCCCTTTATGGGTAGAATTTCCAAAAATCCTTTCTTAGTGGAGACCTTCTTTTCATAAACAACACACCCTCCAAGTTTCATGTCTCTAGGACCAGCGGTTTAGGCTGTGTGTTGATATATCACCCAGTCCGTTAGTCAGTCAGTTTACCATTTTATAAATATCGATTAATACTGATTTGACATCAGAGTATTCCTAGATTTTTTGCGAACAAAGGTTTTAATGGAATCATTTGTAAAAAGGTTTGTCTGTGGATAGCGTGATATCACACATTTTTTCTGCCATAAGATTGTGTGTTATTGGGTTTTTCCATTAATAATTTCTCTGTATCAGTCACGGAGTCTGGATTTATCCTCAGCTGATGGTATTAAGCTCGCCCCTTTTACTTTTGACTTAAAACATAATTGGCGAAATATGGGTGTACTATTAGGTACACCTCTGTCTAACCCTTCGGGGATTACAGGCGTGATGTTATGTATGTACAATTGTGTAATAAGGAATGGACCTTGATGATAGATAAAAGAGACATTTATTGTCTGTGACGTCTGTACGCTTAGCATTGAATTGGTTGATCTGTATGTTACAGCTATGTACCCACAGAGAGCATATGCAACAAGGTAGATGGAATATAGGTTACTACACAAAAGCCAAGAATCGCCTACAAAAAAAAAATGCTTGGTGTTGTTGCTATCAGTCACGTAACTCAAAATCAAAATCAAACTCAAAGCATTTATTTCAAGTAGGCCAGTTACAGGCACTTTTGAATTGTCGAAAAAAAGACAACAATGAAATATAGCTACAGTCCCAGTCACAAGGCACAACAATTGTGAAAGTTCTGTAGTTGTCCATTCTCTAACGTAGATCTCTATGGAAAAGAACGGGCAAGAAACTCCATGGACACTTTTTTAAATCAGAATACTTTTACAAAACCTTCGTTACATCATTCGTGTTGAGATGGTACATTATGTGAGAACGATGTAGCAAGATGTGTACGTTAAAAGTGTCCATAGTAAAAACAATTAAAAAAAAAACAATTCAAATAAGCCGTGGCAACCAAGAGATGACCAGTCACAACTGACAGCGCCCGTTCACGAACATGACGCATATATCAGCACCATTCAACTCAACCATTTTGAAGGGAACTAAATGATCCGACACACGTGCCAGCAGCGAGACATTTGAGTGAGCATGACATACTCCTAACCGCCAGGGCACATTCAAGTCAAGACTGGCCAAAACTGGCCTCAATAGCACGTGCTAATACGTGCACGTGCACGTGTTAATCAATAAACAGATTGAATGTCTATAGGAAGTAGGAATCAGGCTGAAATCAGATTGACCGTCGGTCTGTTTGTCAAACTACACCCGAGTTCACCCGACTCACAAATTAGGCACAGCAGGTAGAGGATATACAGTGCTACAAACATGAAGTTTCCAACTAGTTAGTAAATTTTGTACGTTAAAAGCTAAACCAAATTACAGTCCACAACTCCACAGTTCACTATAGAACATAAAGTCTATTCAAGTCATTGTTTCCAATTGATGTTATTTCCATTTAAACGAATGTCAACTTTACGGGCGTGAAAATTAAGTTGATATTAGAATGACTAATGCAAAAGTCCCAAACAGCAGCAACTCGGCGGATTGGCGAGTAACAGCACTGGATAAGGATAAGTGGAAGGAGGTAAGGGAGGTCTTTGCCCTGCAGTGCGACACAAATGGCTGATAATAATAATTGCAAAAGAGACAAAACCATAGAAAAATTAAAAAAGTATCGAAGCGCAAACATTGTGTGGTTTTTAAAGTTGTTTTTCCAGAACACATACTTGTTTACATGTTCAGAAACTTAACCACGAATACGCTTTAGATGGTTGTTTATTTGTAAGCCGGTACGGAAGGCGTGCACTAAGCACTTCAATTTGTCGGTGCGTGGACCACGTCATGGCGTCCAATTTAACATGGCCGCGAGGACGGGTCGCAAATTGTGTTCCGTCGGGTACAGCGATGCACACAAGTTGCTCTCATGATCGTAATGGAGATTGAATGTGGAGTGCATTAACTTTTGTTGACGATCTTTCGTAGATATGACTGTTTATAGAGTGCTAACGTTTTAGCACTTAGATCTTTGTTATCTTTGATCCCAGATTTCTGTACAAATAAAAACTAGCAACTAATTTATGTAAATTTTCCAAACTGAAAATTAAACAGATCGTAAAGGAAATTGCTAAGAAGTCTATAATATGGATACAGGTAACTCAACTAGCACAGAAAACAATTTATACATAGGCACATATTGTAAATCTTACTACTAAATATTATAAATGCGAAAGTATGTGAGGATGGCCATGCACGGATGTATGGATGGATGTCTACTGTTTCACGCAAAAACTATAGAGCGGATGAATTTTTTTTTTTTTTGTTGGATGAATTTTGGCACACAGATGGTTTATAACCTGGATACTTTCTATCCCAGTAAAACGATCGCGGGACAATTACCGAACTCCACGCGGGCGAAGCCATGGGAATAAGCTAGTTTTAGAATAAAGGTCAACGCACACTCGTGAACACAGCACGTTAAGCCGTTGGTCCCGGGTGTCATTTGTAGATCTTTGACAGTCGTTAGGCAGTCAGTGGCCCAAAAAGTCTGACAACCAGTCTTACCAAGGGGTATCGTATTACCCAGTACTAACTGGGTTGTGGAGGTCAGATAGGCAGTCGCTCCATGTAAAATACTGGTATTCAGCTGCATCCGGTTAGACTGGAAGCCGACCCCAATATAGTTGGGAAAAGGCTAGGCAGATGATGATGCACACTCCTGAACACTGCGCGGCATCAGCAAGCTTGCAGCGCGCACACCTGATCGCGCATCGCGCCCCTATCAGTACCTATCATTACTAAGGTGAGGTTGATGATATTGATGTTCATGATATCGATCCGGTACAGTGCTTATAACTGTGTCATGAGCTAAGTATGTTGCGTCGGTCACGCGACTGTTGAGCGTGGGATCCTAAGTTTGATTCCCGGGTTGGGCCAAAAAGTGTTATTGGGTTTATCCATTAAGAATTCCTCAGTAGTAGCCCGGAGTTTTGAAGTTGGTGGTACGATACCCCCGTGCCTCGGAATGCACGTTAAGGTGTTGGTCCTGGGCCTGATCTCTCTCCGATCGTGTCGGGTTGCTGTCCCATCGGACTATGAGAGTTAGGGACGAGAGAGTGCACCTGTGCCTGCGCACACACTTGTGCACTACAATATCTTCCGCGCCAATAACTAATCTCCGCGACCGAGATTCGAGATTGACCGCCGTAAAACGGTCAGGAGTATTATTAAGTGTCGTTACCAACCTGGCTAGAAGCGACGCGTCCAACGTCTGCGGTTGCCGCGCGTCCACGACGATAACGTGCGGCTGCTTGGCGTCGGAGTCGCGTCGCAGCGCTTCCAGCGCGTCGCGAGCGCTCCGCACCGAGCGTGCCTCGCCGCCCACCCTCGCGACTGCACCGCACGCCGCCGCGCACACGCGCGACTGTCGCTCCGGGAACACGCATAGTAACTGCCAGGAAACAATACAAACGATATAAACAAACAATACTATGGGAAATTATAGCTCGTCCATGACTATTGTCTTTGATATGACTATTGTTAATATCAAAGACCACCAAAATGGGGTCCACTTGCATTACAACATACTTAATAAATGCTTTATGACATTTTCCTATTCCTGTCAATAGATTAGAGACGACGTAGACAGAATGATGATTTAAATAAGTATGTATATTTATAGTGTGAAACGCATTGAGTTATGGTGGCAAATGTGCCTTGAAATCGACTAAATTTTTTATTGTTAATTTAATTACAAATTAAAACTTTACGATGTTCCATAGTTCATGGTAACATCCTTTGATCTTCAAACAACTCTCTAATAGGCTTTTCTTTCTTTGAGCCTTTTGTTTCACTTTCAGTCCCGAACGAACCTCACCGGCAGCCATTGTTTTGAATCTATTCTCATTCGCTCACTAACACAGGCCGTTCATTCAATGAACGATTTCTTCAGTCATGGCGTATTTTCAGTGTATTGGGGTTTGTTAGAATAGGCTTTCAGGTGCCTATTGTTAGGAACCGACAATGTGCCATGATGTACGTACAGGTAAACAGTTTGGTTTCCAGGTAAAAAGTTTTATTTTTTCACAACATAGGCAATATTAAATTTTATCAACGCATACTTAAGAGAGCCAATTGTCAGTTACTTACTACATAAAACACTCCTAACATTGTTTAAAAGTTGGTGTAAACTGCAAGTTAGTTTGTCTGTATACCAAATAGCTTGTTTGAATGTACAACTCAATAAACGTATTTACTAGTGTTATGATTTGTTTGTGAGCAAAAAGTCGGGGAAAAATCAAGACAGGGATAACAAAAAATTGCCCAACAAATTGACAACCGACTTAAATTGTCCGTATAGTTTAACCAATTTATCTGTGCAGGCGGGAAAACACAGAACTAAAATAAATGTACCAAGTTTGACATATCGATGCGTTTTTTCTTGGCAAGCAGCGCCATCTTTAACTGCACACTTGAAGTGGTTATACTGTACATTAAAAGCGCAACTGTCAGTCTTTGACAGTTTGATGAAACAAAAGAAAGAAAGAAAAAGTATTTATTAGACTCACGCAGGACAAAACAAAATAAAAAATGGATGAGATTACAATAATACAAAAATTATATAAAAGTAAACGTAAGAAAAAGATAAAACAAATTAAATTGGTCCTGTACGTGGCCAAAAGGTCCCTATCTCAGCATGGTGCTGCAACATTTAAAAAACAAAACTCACACTGGCCGGTCACGGCTGGACAACTATGTCAAGACATACTTTATTCATATATTTCTGTGACTGTATTTATGAAGTTCTGTTCCATCCTATAACTTAGTCCAAGGATGACGGTATTGATTAATGCTGGGGTTGAAAATGTCATTAGAGTGACATAAATCAATTAGAAAGGTCGAATCTACCGGGAACGCGTTTTGGGAGAGAACTGTCTTGGCCCGGGGTATTAATTATTCGATAATTTTGACAACTCTTAAGATGGCTTCATATTAGAGTGGTTAATACCTACTTATACTGGTGTGATACGGGGCAATGGGGAAGATATCTTCAGGAATGCTTTCAATATGAATGTGCAGCGGTAAGAGTAAGAGAAGAAAAAAAAAAACAATGGGTGAACTGTGTGAATGATATGCATCTCAGCAGTCACCCTCTTCTAGAGTCATCCATCAGAACGTCATTTACTAAGGCGAGAAACCATAAAAAGGATAGGAGCACTGATCATAGGAAAAATGTGACTCCGTGGTGATAGATGTGGCGCAAACCTAATCTAGACGTTTGGAAGAGAACGTTTACAATTTTTTTTTAAATTATTTGTGTGTCTGTTTGTTCCAGCTAATCTCCGAAATGGCTGGACCGATTTTGACGGGACTTTTTGATAGTAATATTTTTGTTATAATTTCACGAGGACCAAGGTCGCGGGGCACAGCTAGTATGTAATATAACTGAAATTACATGAGGTCTTAAAGTATTTCAGGTGAGCGACGTGCTTGGTTAAGCCGAACAGTCTTTTCGTGATTCACTATTGTTTTGCTAGGCAACAGGTACTTAATAAAATAAGTATTTATTTACATTATATACGAGTACAGACTACAAATAGAACTAAACTAATAATAAAAATAAGGGTAAAAGTAAGAAAATATAAACAAACATCTAAAAAACAAAAAATAAACATTACGCGATGTTTTAAGGGTCTAGTTCAGAACTTTTTTTTTTTTTTTTGGGTGGGTAATCATCAAATGACCCCCCCCAACTCTGGACGGAGCGGAAGAGAGTGTCAAACTTGTACTGACTAAAACCCATCCATGTTCCTTCAGTAATTCAGTTCAGTTCTGTTCAGTACTTCAGTCTAAGGGTACATAAAAAGTCTTTGCTTTACAAAAGGTAGTATAAAAGCGATTTATTCCTGCTATTCAAAATCGATATTAAGATACCGGTAAAGAAATGTAAGAATAGGAAATAAACGAACATTGAATAGAGTTGTAATTTTCAAAAGACATCTTTTATAAAGAGGAAATTATGCTAGATTTTATGATTACCTATAAAACCTTACAAAGGCGCGATTCGCGGTTCGATTTTTATGATTTTATTTGCAAACAGTAGGTTCCTTCTATTAGAGAACAATAACACGTTGGTAGCAAAGAGAATATTATCATCCAAATAAATGAGCTAAATAATCCTTTTCGATATGAAAAAAGTGTGTATGTACGCTAATTTTTACCAAGAAAAAAACCTGTAAGTACGTTTATGGTAACGAGTGCGCAATTCCAAAACACTACACAAAATAAAAGGCATTTTAGTCCAATTAAAAGGCACCGCATCCCGCGTTACCACAGATTGTGTTAAAATATTTTAATTAACGGTGTTGCCAGTGTTAATTGCTAATGGCAGTTGGTAACACTGCTCCGTTTTACAGTGTACACTATAAAGGGAATATTGTTACAACGAGCCTGTAAAGATTCAGCGAAGCGTTTTTGTTTTATTTTGTTTTGGTTCCGCATGTAATTTGTAGAACTGGGATTTAAAGTGTTACAACTTTATTTTATTTTTCATATTATTTGTTCGTTATTTTTCAGAACTTGAAAAAAGTTGAACATAATATAATAATAACTTCTAAAGGGAATATTGTTGAAGAGAGCTTATAAAAATTCAGCGAAGTTCTGTTTAACTTTATATAGTTTTTCATATTATTATTTCTCAAAATAGTTTTTAGCGCGAACGTAACGAGTAACAACGAAGGATCTACATCTCTTGTGGGCGCCCCGTGGAGGCATAACAGTTAGGTATCGCACCTTCTGCATAAACGAGTACATAATTATGCAGGACCCCGCCAAGCCCTGGGCGGTACAAACTGCATCCATGCCTGAATCTAGTTTTTGGCGGAATAGGGATGATTCCTGTGTAAAAAAAAAAGATTCTATTTAGTCCGTCAGTTAGATTATCGAAAAATATTCGATACGTATTTTTTGTTTTATCAAATCAATGAAAATTGAAGAAGATAAAACGCATCAAAGATCATGAGTGGGGGCCTGTGACGTCACTTTTCGGTAAAAAGTGTACTGAAGTATGACGTCACACGAGTTTTCGACGCACTGTATCGTCTTCATTTTTAGTTTTCGTGAAAAAAGGAAAAATACGTGTCCAATATTTTTTGGAAATCTATCTGACGCGATGACGTACTAATTAGATTTTTTTAGGAAACATCCCTGTTTAAGAGTTTCTTATTGAAGACCTATTCTACCAACCCGGACTGGGCCCAAATGGTGGATGATGGACCATATCTTCTCTCAGAGGTGGAGAAGAGCACCAGCAGTGAGAACATTCGTGTAGATTTGATTTAGCCTACGCCACGCTATTGATATTACATAACATTTTACTTCGACTGCTGAGCGTGGGGTCCTGGGTTCGGTTCCCAAGTCGGGCAAACTGTTATTGGGTTTTTCCATCAGTAATTTCTCAGTAGCAGCCACGGAGTCTGGACTGGATTGAGCCAGATTGATGGTAATAGGCTCGCTCCTTATTAAATGAAACTTAAACATAACTGGCGAAATGCGAGAACTACTATTGGGTACACCTCTGCCTAACCCTTCGGGGATTACAGGTGTGGTCTTATGTGTTATGTGAATCGAGAAATCCATTTCCTTACGGAACCCAAACTACCGACACTACATTCATAATCCGCAAGTGTCATATCACAACAAGCTTGTGAAATCTTATAGCGATTAGTTTTAATTGCAACATGAATTATTAATTTGATGCCTGTTATATAAGAACGGTAAACTACGAGACGTTTAAATCAAGCTAGGCATTTTGTTGACATGCGGGTTAACGGACCGTTAGTGGTAATGGGAGGGTTGTCTTTTATAATGTTAAGGTTAAGCCGCGCTTGCCTAGGTTGGTCTATGGATGGGTGACCGCCCATTACATACCGAGTTTCCCTTTCCTACATGCTTCGGAAAGCACGTTAAGCCGTTGGACCCGGCTGTCATTCGATCTTTGACAGTCGTTACAGGTAGTTAGTGGCCCGAAAGTCTGACAACCAGTCTTACCAAGAGGTATCGCATTACCCAGTACTAACTAGGTTGTGGAGGTCAGATAGGCAGTCACTCCATGTAAAATACTGGTATTCAGCTGCATCTATGCTCGGAGTTTCCTTGCGTGATCAAATCAGAAATGAGGACATCCGCAAGAGAATCAAGGTTACCGAGGTAGCCCGAAGAATAACCAAACTTAAGTGGCAGTGGGCAGGGCACATTGCTCGCAGAACGGATGGCCGATGGGGCCGAAAAGTTCTAGAGTGGCGACCGCGAACCGGAAGACGTTGCGTTGGAAGGCTTCCTACTAGGTGGACCAATGACCTGGTATAGGTTGCAGGGATCCGCTGGATGCGAGACGCACGGGACCGGTCAATGTGGTGACACTTGGGGGAAGCCTATGTCCAGCAGTGGACGTCTTTCGGCTGAAATGATGTACGAGTATGTATTTTTTTTAGTACCGTCCCCTAAAGACCCAAACCCCTTAACTCAAATTAAATCAACTGAGATACTTTTTTACAATTACATAAGGTATATAATATAGTCTCACCTCTAGCGGCTCCGGCGGCGAGTACAGCATAGCATTGGGGATGTGCGCGGGCGGCGGCGACCTGTTCTGCAAAGAGATACCACTGTGTAATATACATTAACATTATATTCACTTAACATTAACATTTTACATCAATAACCATGCCTGAATGCCCTTTCCGTCTAAAATCATGTAGCTGATGTGATTGGTTGAGCGAAATAAGATAGCCAAACACATAATTATACAGGGTGTAAACAGACCCTTCACATACCCGTCAACCAAGCATTCTGTACATCAAACTAAGTACTCGTAACTTTACGCAAAAATTATTGTTGGAAATCGACTTTTTTTTTTGGGGTGAAAAATCACGTTTTAAGGTAGGACTCGATGGAAAGCACTCAAAGCATTGTGCTGATGGATGGATTGAATAGTACGGGGGTCTTGGAGGTGTGTAAAGTAAAAATCTTACATTAAAACATGTGTTTTAAAAAAAACTTGTGAAAAAGTTGTGACTTTGACCCCCAATATCTCCGTAACTAGAAGGTATGGTCTAGAACAAAAAAAACGATCGCTAAGATGGGGAGAACAAGTGCCTTTCGGTTATGTTAAGGGTCTATTTACACCCTTTATTGCTAAAGTATAAGTAGTTACGGGATTTGGAAAAAGAGTATTAGGCTTTCAAAAACAGTAGGTCAATAAAGGATAGGAAAAGTATTCCTATACTTGATGATTTATTGTTATAATCAAAAATTGTTTAATCTAGTTCAAGGCTGATCAACCCCAGGCCCGACGACGCAGTGTGGCCTACCGACACAATTGAATTGGCCCACCAAAAGTGGTCAGCTCACGATAGTCTTTTGAAAACAGATTTCAGGATAGAAAAAAAATGTTGCTCTTTATGAACCCTCTGACAGTACACATTGAGTAACTAACTGAATTTTAATTTTAAAAGCTAATAAGGTAGGTGTCACCGTTACTATAGCAAGTTTTATTTACTAGATTTATTTACTAGACGGCCCGCCTATTGCACGAAATCAAAATTGTTGCCCACCTTTCAATTAAGTTGAGCAGCCTTGCAGTACCGAAGGTTCAATTTTTGTAAGAGGTAAGCCGGAGTACATATCTTTAATGTGATTATATTATTTGTCTATAGAATACTGACTGTGCCATTTTTCAAAGGGAAGCCGGTTGGAATCAGGTTCTATGGAACCTTCGCCACTGCAGCCTTGCATTCTAGTTCAATCATATGTTGATCAACGCTTTCTACTCAAAACAGTCCGCATTAAATTCCAAATTGTGTCAAGTTTTCAGGTAAAAATATTAATGTATCCGCTTCTTATGTTGTAAACCCACACATTTACCAGTTTTTAACTTCTTATAATTACAAACTGGGAGACATTACAAGACCACAGAATAAGAAGCTTCCCGAAGTTAATAACAATGTGTGCGGTCAACACAATTTAATGTTCAATAAAATGTTCTGAGAAGACTTATAAGAAATATGTGCTTAAGTACCCTGTGCATACAGGTTAATGTATGTTTATAACGGTAATGTTTTTGATATTGATGCCCGTGATTTTCAATCTGTAACAATGCCTTAGGCTACTGACACCTACGTTTTAAAATCCCTAAATTTCATAATAACTATGACTGAAATACCGACGTCCAAAACAACGAAGTTCAAAATGCCGAAAGTTTTAAATGCCGATAGCCGTTATATCGAAACATAAAATACCGATGTCCAAATGCCCGAAAGGATGAAACCCCGAATCTGCACACATGAACATTCAGTATATTCCGACCAAATAGGTTAAGTTAGGTTAGAACTGTGAGGATTTTAAGGTTCCGGGCAAATGCACTTTCGGGATTTAAAACTTTCGACCAAACAATCATTCGGCGTTTAATTTTTCGGGATTTCGTCCATAGGTATTTTAAAATACGGTCTTTTAAATTTCGGTATTGTAATACGTACCCCTGACAGGTGGCTTGTTTAGTGCCTAGAGCGTAGCCTAGAATCATTGCAACCGGCCGCCTTGTGCCTTCGGTAGTCGCCTTGTGTGTATCGACCGTATGCGTAGGTCATTATCTGCGTAGCCTTTTCCCAACTATGTTGGGGTCGGCTTCCAGTCAAACCGTATGCAGTTGAATACCAGTATTTTACATGAAGCGACTCCTATCTGACTTCTACAACCCAGATAGTACTAGGTAAGACGATAAGGTAAGACTAGTTGTCAGAATTTTGGGCCACTGATTACCTGTAACGACTGTCAAAGATGTACAAATGAAAGCCGGGACCAACGCACGGCTTAATGAGCCATCCGAGGCATGGAGGAAACCCGGTATGTAATGGGTGGTCACCCATCCACGGACCAAGCCAGACAAGCACGATTTAACCTGAAGATCGACCCGAGTGGCTGCTATACGTAGCCTTTTGAAAAAGCTTCCGTAAAATTGCAGTGTAAGAACATGACTTATTGAGTAATTATTTTATTTATTTATATAACACTTCAAGCACAAAAGTACAGAGGTGGACTCATAACACTTACCTTACCTAAGTGCATCCTATAACACTTACCTAAGTTTTGTTCATCAAACCAACTACTACTAATTACGTTTCTTGTTACATAAATGTACTCATTCCTGCGCCACCACACCAACGTCATTATTTTATATTCAGTGCGTCATATTCATATTCCATACGGCGGAAAGGTGTCGTGAATTTCCGGGTTCTTGGAAAGTTATGCGACTCTACGACACACGACATGCACTGTCGCTATTTCTATGTGTATTATAAAATAACTGGTATTATTATTTTTGTTTTAAAGCATAACAGCCTGTTTTGTAGAAGGAGTTTTATATAACGGGATAAAGCAAAGATTTACATTGGTAACATCGCCCTACCGCGTCAAAATATGATTACATTCCCGTTTCAAGTATTATGGCGCTCATTTGTTCTGAAAATTATAATTATTGTTCTTCCTAAGTACGGTGATAACAAATCTAACAATTTTAATCTTTAGGACGAAGGCTATTTTCACAAACCGAGCACAGACACTGGACTGCCTGAGAAATATCTAATAATGGAAAACTCATGACCACAAAATCTTTTGTTTATGAATAACTAGCTGTGTCCGGCATGCGTTGTAATGCCCGTTTTCCTACACTAACCTACCTACTATACCTGCGTGACATGAGCTGTCAATTATTGCGGTACATGCCAGACCTAATCAGAGATCATTAAAATCGGTCCAGCCGTTCTTGAGTTATAAATGGTGTAACTAACCCGACTATCTTTTATTTATATAGATAGATATCAAAGCAACGTTTGGTGTTCATTAATATTCAAACCTCTGTAATATCTGCGCTATACTACATGCACTTATGGCTTAGCAAAGGTTCGTGACCTTAACCCTTTCATACCCTAGATCTACAAGGTCAAGGTCAACCCTCAAGATATTTACATGCACGTGATGCGCAGTTAAAATTCAGCGTAGGCGAGGGGTTAAGACGGGCTTTTTATTTCATTCGGTTCGCTTCGATTCGATCAATCAAATTGCCTGGTATTAACACCGGGAACAATACTGGACTCTGGGTTACTACTACTGAGATATATCTTATAATGGACATCCTAAAATTCTTTGTAACAATTAGGAGTAATAATAGCGTTATTATCTTACAATCTTTCTCTTTTTCGTGTGGTTAGTGCCTAACCTGGTGTCCGAGTTTTGCCGCTCATAGGCCTCTGACTTGGCTTTACATGCCGTCGAGAAATATCTCTCAGGCATGCTGGTTTGGTTTCTTCACGATGTTTTCCTTCACCGAAGCAAGTGATAATTATACAATATGCACATGAATCCGAAAAATCAGGTGTGTCTTGGGTTCGGACTGGTGACCTATGACTTGGCAGTCCGATGGTCACACCACTAGGTTATTACTATACAGGGTGTAAACAGACCCTTCACATAACCGTCAACCAAGCATTCTGTACATCACACTAAGTAACTTTAAGCAAAAATTATTTCTGGGAATCGACTTTTTTTTGGGGTTATAAATCACGTTTTACGGTAGGACTCGATAGAAAGCACTCAAAGCATTGTGCTGATGGATGGATTGAATAGTACGGGGATCGTGGAGGTGTGTAAAGTAAAAATCTTACATTAAAAACATGTATTTAAAAAAAAACTTATGAAAATGTTGGAACTTTGACCCCCAATATCTCCGTAACTAGAAGGTTCCCAGGTATGGTCTAGAACAAAAAAATGATAGCAAAGACGGGGAGAACAAGTGCCTTTCGTTTGTGTTAAGGGTCTATTTACACCCTTTATACTAGGGTATCTTACCACTTCATTAATAATATTAAACCTCTCGCATAACTACGCTATACTACCTACATTTATGCTTTACTAGAGGTTCGTGACCTTATAACACCACTCTTTATATTCAACCTACAAGGTCAAGGTCAACCCTCAAGACGCCTACAGGTATACGTATTGATAATGCTCAGTTAATATTCAGCGTAGGCGAGGGGTTAAGACGGGCTTTTATCTGCGTCATTTGGTTCGCTCCGATTCGATCAATCAAATTGCCTGAACATGCTGAATTACAAGCAAAATGGGTCAATGATACAGATGGTTGAAGTATAGTCTGGTATTGAGAAACATCTTTAGGAATGGCTGAGATTTCTTTACTTTTTGTAATGTAGCGACCTGAAGCCTGATAACCGTAAAAAAACTTTTCAAGATTTTTTTACCATTTAGTCGGCGTAACTAATCTGTACATTCATGCCAAATTACAGCTTTCTAGTACTAAGAGTATTTGAGCTAAGCTGCGGACAGACAGACGGACCAGGCGAAACAACAAGGCTTCCTATCCTTGTTGACTACGGAACCCTAAAAAATACGAAACACAAAATTAACGCACACGAAGTCGCGGGCAACGGCTACTAAAAATATTTTTTGGATACGTTTATTTTTATTACAACCTATTCTAAAACTTTGTATGATTTTTCTTTTCTTTATTTCTCTGATGTGAAAGTTGTATGGTTTTTATCAACAACACAGAAATAACCAGCCTATCAGCCAGTTTGTCGCCTTATCGAAGCCTATAAAATTATTTAGGACAGTCATAAAGCCTGCCGCAGCATCTGCCTTAAGAAAGCCCCGGGGTAATCTCACGCGGTTGCGGGAATGAGGGCGTATTACTGGATCCCGGGATAGTGTTCCCCGAGGAGAGTCCGGGATATCCCGGGGGACCGCCTGCGGGACCGCGTGAGTGCCTCTTTGATCCGATTACGGCTTACGTTCCGTAGCTGTGAGCTATTTCGAAAATTAGAGCGGGTTTTTTAAATTAAGTTTTAATAGCGTGCTGATAGATGCATCGATTTAAGTTTGATGCATTTGTAATAGTGATCCTTCAGTGAAGTCATGTATTAAATTGCCAACTCCTATAAAGGGTGTAAAAAGACAGCCTGTTCTATTCACACATGAGTGAATTATTATTCGTGGGTCGTGATATAACGTTATCACTATTAGTTTTATAAATACCTTTACATCCGATTCATACTCTTATATAAAACGTGAAAAAATAAAAATACATTGGTACATAAAGGGTGCAAATAGACCCTTAACATATCCGAAAGGCACTTGTTCTCCTAGTCATTGCGATCATTTTTTTGTTTTAGACCACACCTGGGAACCTTCTATTTACGGAGATATTGGGGGTCAAAGTTCCAACTTTATCACAAGTTTTTTTTATATACATAGTTTTAAAGTAAGATTTTTACTTTAAATACCTCCACGATCAACGTACTATTCAACCCAATGGAATTCCGTGGGAAAAAGCTAGTTTGTAAATAAATAAATGAGTCCGTCATCGACCCATATTCCCCACAAATTAATAATTAGATCACAGTCAATTGCCCCAAGCCAATTGGGCATAGATATGAGCAGTCACTTGGTGAACAATGGCCACAAATCGGCACTAATTGACATTCATTAGGCTTTGTTTTGAACGGGTATGAATGGTTAATTTAACTACTGATTCTGTATAAGATTTAAATGGCAGTGATAGTGTTAAATTATCTTGCATCGACATCGATCTCTCAATATAATATAAGAATCAGCATTGCCATCCAACGTAGCAATGCTGCCAGCCTTCTGGGCACTTTTCCTATTGACAACGATGTGGACGAATTTTTTGACGCCCTGTAATTATTTTCCTATTTAATATAAACTTGTACATATTTAATTTAATTTTAGATGTATCTGTAGTTTGTCAATAATGTACATGCTGAATTCAAATAAATACTATATTTATAATATTATTTCGTTAATTTATTTTCAACTCTTAGTTATTAATTTTAGTGTTAGTGGAAATTTTCAAAGATTTCAGAAGCTGAAAACTGATAACAAATCTAAGTATTTAAGGGTTATTCCAATTAGAGCTTGGAAAATTAATTTTGAAGAATATTTCTTAATAATCTTCATAAATATATATGTAGTTAATAAATGTGAAGATTAAACTAAGTACCTACTTACTTACTTTCACTTGAAAGTAAGTCGGTGCTTAGCAGTTTTATTTTCATCATAAAATTATAGTTTACTCAAGAAGTATAAAGTTTAGTATTATATGTATGAAAACATCGTGACTTAACCAGCATGCCTGAGAGATATTTCTCGACGGCATGTACTGCCAGGCAAGTCAGAGGCTGACAGGAAAGATTAGGCACTAACCACACGATAAAGAAAGAAGTATTATGTTGTGTACAAATGGTGACACTTTCTTATGTAGCAATAAGATTGGACAAAACGGGTATTATTTAAATATAATCTAATTCGCCAGTAGGTACGTAAAACGGTTCTCTATTGTGTCACCTAACTTTTTTATCCATAATTTAAAGTGCCATAACTTTTTTTGTCCTAATCATCATTTGTCCGAATGATAACTTACCCGAACTTAATATCACATAATATCACATGCCATAAAATTGAAATCCCTAAATATAATATGTCCTAAATCCGTTTGTCATAAATATTACAATCAATAACATACAAAATACATAAAACCGTTTTCAATAAAAGTTAAAAGTCCTAAATTCAAATAACATAATGTTTATTTATAATAATAATATTCTTAGAACAAATTTGTATAACAAAGCTTTTGCTATGAACTTCTCTCTCTTATAATTTTTTATTATACATAAATAAATATATTATACATGTACTCAATAAAGCAGTTGATTGTGAACATGTGGTTTTTGTAAGCAAGCAAGCATGCAGCATGCAAGCAAGCATGAAGCATGCAAGCAAGCATGCAGCATGCAAGCAAGCACGCAGCATGCAGCATGCAGCATGCAAGCAATCATACAGCATACAAGCAAGCATGCAGCATGCAAGCATGCAACATGCAGCAGGCATGGTTTCTGTCACGGCTCCGGCGCTGCGGGGCTCCGGCGGTCCCACGCGAGTTTATCGTCGCAGATGGGTTTAACGCTCACCACCGCAGCTTCGGCTTGCTGGCCGGCTTTGCCGGCCAGCCTCAGCCGCGGCGGCGAGTGTTACAACCACCTGCTCCTCAACTCGCGGGCCGCCTCGCACCTCCGCGCCTACGCGATTTTTAATTACACTCTAGGGGTAGAGCAGACAAGACTGCGTGGAGTCGGATTTACAGCGATTCGTTTCTGTCACTAAAACCTAATTTTTAGCAAATGTTTTAGACTAAAAAAAAATATTATAAATGAACATTCGGAATAATACACATTATTTAACACAATACTTAGGACATATGAATTTAGGTCATGTAAAATTAGGGGATTCAATTATTATAGTACTCGATATTATGACAGAATACTTTTAGAACTAACGATAATTATGTTAAACAAAATTTCGGGATTTTGAACATTATGGTTACTGAAGTTTATAGCATACGTGTTATGGATAATGATTTTCGGACAAACAATTTTAGGTGAAGAAAGGGAGTACCACGTAAAACACTATTATGATTTCCGGTCATAACGCTTTCTTTTTTCTTAGATGCCCCGATAAATAACAAAATAAGATATTATTCAATAACTAAACGTCAAAGTAATGGACGACGTCGCCATTAAATTACTTCCTTTGAGTTACTTTCTATTTATGGTTGCTATAAATTACCAGTAAAATAATATTTGCAAGTATAATTTAAATTCTATAATTAAATTTACGAGTTAATTCAATTACCGCAACCTATAATAATTACGAGTACGTTGACTAAATTAATTACTGCATAAAATTAATCTATGATGCTTTTAATTTAAATTAAAAATCAATAAAGTTTTTAATACAATTAAACTACTCAGGGGTTAAGGCCCGCTTGCACCAAAATACACTCAATATGTAGGTACCTAAGTTTAGCGCTTCTTTCTTTTTTTTTCGTGTGGTTAGTGCCTAACCTGGTGTCAGAGTTTTTACGCCGCTCATGGGCCTCTGATTTGACATCAAATGCAGTCGAGAAATATCTCTCAGGCATGCTGGTTTCCTCACGATGTTTTCCTTCACCGAAGCAAGTGATAATTATGCAATACGCACATGAATCCAAAAATTCAAAGGTGCATTTCGGGTTCGAACTCGAGACCTACAGCGCTAACTGTTGAGCGCTAAACGCAAAGAAAACATCATTCTGTTTCTGCCAAGATTATAGAGACAGAATAGCGATTGAAACATTTTACGCTAAACGTATTTATAAGGTCGTGCGGTGCAAGTGGGCATAAAATATGAAACATGGTGTTTTAGAAGAGGAATGTCTCTTTAATTGTATGGAGTGTGGATTTGTTGAAGACTTAGACCACTTGTTGATGGACTGTGTTCGGTATGAGTCTGAGAGGAATGACAATAAAGAAAATCCTGGCTCAACCAAATGGCGATGATGTGAAGAGTCTGTTTAGGTTCATGTCCCAGAAATGAAGAATGTATATTTAGGGTACAATGGGACTGACATATGCATTGCGATTATAAATGTCCCCCATTAAAGAAAAAAAAAGAGGACTGTCATACATGTGATTGAATAAGAGTGAAAGCGTCTATGCTGTACAAAGATGTACTATTTGAAGACTCTGAGTATTCCACATTAACGGCTTACCATTTGAAAGGGCGTTTGGGTAGGAAGCTATCAGTAACGAAGGATGAATTTTGTAACAGGTAAGCCGGAGTACATTACTTTAATGTGATTATATTATTTGTCTATAGAATACTGACTGTGCCATTTTTCAAAGGGAAGCCGGTAGGAATCGAGTTGTATGGAACCTTCGCCACTGGAAGCTGTATGTGTTATTATGGTTGAAGTTCCACGGACCCGAACAAAGCGACAGACCGATCGACCGTCTTTTTTTTAAATTTCTTTTTTTGTTTTTATTTTTTTTATTGTGCGAACGGCCAGTCTGTGGAATTCACTGCCAGATTTTTCGGCAATTTCGATGACCGTGAAGCTATCGTACAACAAACATCATTTCTCAGGTTTTCGGTCTATTCAGCCCAAACAAATAAATTCAGTCAACGTTTACTACTCAATATTAATTACACAGTACCCTTCCTTGAGAGTAATGTGATGAGGAAGAACCTTAAATAATTATGCGATCGAATAATGGACCTGAACGCCAGTCGGCCGTAAATGAGCACCTTTTAGGGATGGGATCTCCCAAAATTGTTGATTTAGGCAATTGGACTCTTTAGCAAATAAATAATAAATTGATGGGGCTGTACGAGTATATTTCCGAAGGTATGTGCGAATATTTTTTTGGGTTTACGGTATTTATGTCCGTTTATTATATTTTGTAGTAAAGTTAAAAATGTCTTAATAAATGAAAATGCTAGCGAAGACGTATACTTTTTATTTTAGTAACTGATTACAAAAAAAAACTTTTTTGAAAAAAATTAAAACCGACTTCAAAAAAAGTGAAAAATAACTTTAGCTTCAGAAGTCGGTGACAAAAAACTAAATCAAACTAACAAAAGTCACCGACTTCTGAAGTTAAAGTTATTTTTCACTTTTTGTGTTTTTGAAGTTTTTTGAAGTCGGTTAAAAATAAGGAAAAATACTAAAGAAGAGCTGAAGGACTTTGAAAGCTAAATGAAGCTACAAAGCGAATCTAACAACATAATACGTTTTTATATTTGCAATGCAAACGACATGGCTCAAACGTCTTGCTGTTTGCTGCGTTGAAGGAAAAATACTTTAATGAAAAGTTGTATTTCAGGAAAAATTCTATTTATCTCTTATTAAATATTAGCTGTAGGTACTTGGGGATATGACGACAGAAAATGTTTATTCTAAAATGAAAAGAGTATACTATTTGTCATGAAACTATATCTACAGCATATACCAGGAAGGTGTGCTCATATTTCAGGGTGGGTTAGACACCATCATCATTATTTCAAAGCCGAAAGACGTCCACTGCTGGACATAGGCCTTCCACAAGTGTCGCCACATTGATCGGTCCCGTGCGACTCACAACCAGCGGATCCCAGCAAGCTTAGAGACCATAAAGCTGAACAACATTCCCCATTCAACATCAAAACCGCGAAAAAAATAAACAACTGTCCTGTAAAAGACCACCCACCCCTTTCTGAGCGAGTCTCCAAATACGTATACAGGGTGTAAAACAATAAACGCAAGACCTGTCGTGTGGTGTCTCAGACCATGAAACTGACCAAATTTAATTCTATGAGTTTGGGTTATTCATAACTTTTTTATTTGTTTTACCATACATTTTGATCAGCTGATCGCGTCAGTTCCCATAAAAAGTCCATTTGTTTTTGAGAGTTTCATGAACTCGTATAACAAAAGTTGTTCAGTTTCATGGTCCGAAAGACCACACGAGAGCCCTTGTGTTTAAAATGTTACACCTTGTATAGGTATTCAAAAGTCCAATATAAAGACAAATACAGGAAACACGAGCACTTGTACACGAATAACCACATGTTTTTATGTGAAGTAAATGTTAGAAGTTTACTAATTTGCTAAAGACAGTTACATTCTTTTGAACCATCGCAATTGCTTAATCCAGCCAGAAAATTTCAAGTAAAAAAACAAGCTTCGGTTGTTAAGTTTTTAAATTATAAAACTGCAGTTCTGGCTCATCCGGTTCCGGCGGTCAACGCAGATCCAGCATTATTCAGACAAGTTCCAGATTAAAATGCAAATTATTTTACAAAAGTTTTCTTGCATTTCCCAAATGAAGTGCAAAGTTTTAATTAATATTTTCTTTAATTATGTAAATGCACTATTAAGTCCATGAATCATTTAGTAATTGAGGGCGAACTCTAAAAGTTATAGAAAGACCGATTAATCAAAAATATGAAGGTGTTTCGGAAATAAATCTTTTAAAAACAACAAATAAATGTAGCCAAAGTTCATCGCGGTTGTCATCAAAATCATCTGCCTTTCCTTTTCCCAACTATGTTGGGGCCGGCTTCCAGGCCAGTCGGATGCAGCTGAATGCCAGTATTTTCAGGGCTGCGGGACTGTTCGAAAGAGATACCGTGGCCCTGGCACACAAAGGGCAAAAAAGGAACATGGATGGTTTTACTCAGTACAAGTCTGACACTCCCTTCCGCTCCGCCCAGAGTGGGTCGTTTGATGATTTCCCAAACGGAAAAAAAAACCAGTATTTTACATGCAGCGACTACCTATCTGACCTCAACACCCCACCCCTGGCTGGGTATACGATACCCCTGGGTAAGACTGGACCTGTACATTGCAATTACCGTAAGAAAACCGTACCGCTTCGACCTTAAAAACTGAAATTCACATGCGACTTCAGCGAGTCTACTGAAATAACGAGCCACTCGAATGCGATTTAATTAAGTGTCTTCTTTCTATGTAGTTACGTAGAAATTTATAATTGGATTATTAAATTTTCATCTTAAGTTAATCAGAACCTAGAGTAAATAGAATAAAACGTTCAACTGCTGAATATTCAAATTTCATATTACCCAGAGTTTTCTTAAAGAAATTCAAAGTCGCATACAAGAGAAGCTTCTTTGTTTACTTGCAAACAAAAGCTAAATAAAAATCGGTTGTCTGTAAAGTCGGTTTACTGACGATAGTTGAACGTGACAACGTCATAAGAAAATACTGATGGAATGGTTGCATTTTTCAAAAAATGAATGTGCGTTGAGCAATTGTTTTGTGGAACGCCTCAGAGCGAGGTAAGGCCTCATTTTTTTGTGCGTACAGCCGGCTCCATCGAATTATAAGACGTTGTCACGTCAAAATTCGCGTAAAAACCTAGCCGAAAGAGCAGTAGTGGCCCATTGGTGGCGGCCCCGAGTTACGAACAGTAAGTCGTGGGTTCAAACCCAGGCAGGCGCATTACTTTGTGTAATTTATATCATCACCACTGCTCACAAAACGGTGAAGGAAAACATTGTGAGGATACCGGCATGTCCTAGAACCAAAAATTCGACATGAGACATGTGACATCTACCAACCCGCACTGGGGTTGCGTGGTGGATTATAGCCCATTCCCTCTCATAGAGAGGAGGCCTGTGTCCCAGCAGTGGGAACATTATAGTCTGATTATACAAGAGAAGCTTCTTTGTTTACTTGCAAACAAAAACTAAATAAATAATCGCGAAAAAAGTTCTCCTGTTTCTTCGTTTTTCGCAAAATTCGGTTTTTCTATTTAGTTTAAAAACTACTTAAATCCGTGGCTCTGTTACTTGATAGTTGGAAAACAACTTTGAATTACAAATTGTAATGCCACAGGTCCTTTATTTTATGCTACTGTCAAAGTGAATATACTGAAGATATTAGGAGGTCTAACAGTCAAAAAATGGATGATTTGTAGATCGAAAAATGTTACTGAATGTTGGAAAAAAGCATAGATATATAAGCAATCACGATGACCGATACGAATGATTAAACGATGAATAATTCTATTTCAATTTTTTATTTTTTGACAGGTATTATTTGAACCCATATAACTTTTGTTTGTTGTTGACAGCATTTTTAAGTGATGCGGTAACAGACAGTGTTGATTTTTAACTCCCGACGCAAAAAGAGGGGTTATAAGGTGGGTAGGGTGTTATAAGTTTGACCGCAATGTGTGTCTGTGTGTCTGTCTCTGGCACCGTAGCTCTTAAACGAGTGAACCAATTTGGATGCAGTTTTTTTATTTGAAAACTAGTTTCTTGGCGATGGTTCTTAGATACGTTTTATCACAATCAGTGCAGCCATTTACTAGTTATGGGGGATGAAAGTGGGTACGACAAATCAAATATTTTCAAATATACCAAATATACACGGTTACTTTTAGGTCGTTCTGGAACCGAAAGCCATGAACTCGATCATCGAACTCGAAACGATTGGGACTATTTTTTTTAAAAAGTAAGAATAAAAAATATCGCGAAAAATAAAATTTAATGTTTTTTTTGTGAAATAATGAGAACTCGAAGTAATGCTTCTTTGCGGTAAATGCATATGTGTGTGTAAAACGTAAACACGATCGGCAACACATACGAACGGTACCCATTGAAAAATCCATTCATCGATCAGACAGTATGATCCGTAAGCCACGCCCCCACCCCACGCTCTAGACTCTAGCCGACCGGGCGCCCGCCCGCCCTTCCTTCCTTCCTAGTATTGTCACGCGTTTCGCTGTATTAGGTCATTCCCGCGCAACCTAATCTCGAGCTAATAATGAGTTGGCAATACGTGTTCTCCAACGTGGAGTATTGGGCAATGGTGGATTTTTATGGGATGGCGGTCTTATTTAGAGATGCTGCAAACTGATACCGCTGTTGCTAGAGGATGTGCCTCTGGCATATTTACGCGGTATGTTCTACCAGCATGATGGATGCCTGGCTATTTTGCTACTTCAGTGCGTGCGTACCTAAACAGTGGGTTTGGTGAGCAGTGGATAGGTCGTGGTGGCCCTGTGGCTTGGCCCGCAAGGAGCCCTGACTTAACACCCTTGGATTTTTATTTGTGGTCCGAAATTACTAGTTTATTTCGAGGAGCGTACTACTCGAGATGAGTTACGAAGTGCGATAGTGGACGCATTTAATATTGTGAAAAGTGACAGAGACACATTAGGAAAATTAAAAGACAATTTAATGAAACGTGCCCGTTTATGTATCGAGCGAAGTGGACTCCATTTTGAGCAGTTGCTTCGATTCAGGGAAGTGTAATTATCTAATTTATGTTCTTAGCCTTAGTAAGTTTTATGTTGATTACGTTTGTATAGCTCCAATTTTTTAAATACGCCTGCGCCTGAAATACTTTTTCTTGAGAATAAAAGAATACTTACAAAGTAAGTAGGTAGGTACATAATTAGACGTAAAATGTATTACTGACGCGACGACGGTCCTAAGCCCGTAGAAAGAATGAAGGAAAAATTAGAGTTATTTAACTGTTATGTACGTAAACATAAATGCAATTTAGATCGAACAATGGTCATGAATGCAGAATCAAACGATTTATTATTGTCACGGGTAGGTACCTACTACCTAGGTATCTGCAGTAGCAACAACGTGGTTGTTACTGACGTCGTGTAGGTAGGTATGTAAGTATCTATCTAATTAGTTCATCCGCTAGCCCTTAGATAGGTACATAAACAAATAAAATAAAATACATACGCGATAGATAAGTTGGTTCGCAAATAAAAATACGAAAAGCGAATTCAGACTTTATTTCTTAACTGCAAACGGTGAAAATTAGAAATTTTACCAAACTAGGTAGGCTAAAAGTAATGTTTACTAAAAATATTCTGAGAAACCGATTGTCTCGTGTCCGACCCGACTGTTACAAAGATGCACAACCGAATTACACGGTTAACGTTATGAAAATAAGGTCTTAATTCCAACCTAATACTTCCAATACCTCCTGATACCTGCAACTAATAATGAACTCTATTCGACAGACGAAACGATTCGTTTTTCTGTGCGAACTGCCTGCCTTTGTAGCATTGCCGCAAAAGAAATGTTAAAAGCAGTATTATTTTATGAATCACAATATTATGGTAGGTAGGTTCATTGGTCGACAGGTCGACTCTCGATTCAAGGCCTAACTCCCAAGCGTACTGTCGTCGTGTCGGTGTCTAGTTGAATAGGTACGAGTACCAACTAGTGATTTCGTGATGCGAGAGTGGTGAATTAAATGCCAATTAATTTCTCTCGTTAACGAAGAGATGTGATAGTGGTAAACACGTGCTTCTGATACGAACGAGAGATGATGTAGGTAAATGAACTTACACCAACCTAAATCGTACCTGAAACGTACTTATTTGCAGTCGGATATCAAATTCGTCCGACGTCCATTGACCTCACTCACAGCTGTGCCGCGCTACGTCATTATCCAGCGGATCGCGTACGATATTGCGTTTATGAATGAAATAGTGGAAGTCCCTACTAAGATTTAACTCGAATGACAGAAAAAAAGTGATAATTTTCTAACTTCTATAATAGATGTCTTAAAAAAAAAATAACATTGCCAATAGTAACTATTACTCGAGTGGAGTTACTGTGTTTCGGCTCCAGAACGATGTAAAAGTAATCGTGTATAATATACGATGTGGGGTATCAAAAAAAAAAAAAAAAGTGGGGTATCAAATGAAAGGGCCTAATGTGTATATTAAAATAAGACATGTTTTATCAAAACCGGCTCAGCCATTTAATTGACTTTTCAAATGTTTCTTTCGCTTTTTTTGGTTGCGATGGGGGTTTTTTTTCAAATTTTAAATGTAAGTTTCGTTATCCAAATATTGTTTTCTATCTTTCTATAAGTTCTATAGATACGAAACGAAGAGATAAAGAGAAGGTATCTTTTTATTGTCACTCGTGCATTAAATAAAAAGATAAACAAGCTCTCTTTTAAATGAATAAGCTCTATTACACGAGAAAAAAAACGACGGACAAGCAGATTCTCCTAAAAGTTTTACTATAGCTTCTTGGGTAGATAGCGGGGCAAGAGTGCAATATAGCCCGGGTATACCCAGGGCGCCATAGCGCGACATTGCCGTAATGTTTACTAATTGCTCCTCGTAGGCTTGTTCCGTTCAACTTTGAAGGCTCTGGGTGTTTTGTTATATTTGGGAGATAGTGTTTATTGTGATATGTTGTGAATAGAGTACATTGTATGGCTACTGTTAACTTTGAGAATTTGTGATGAAGCGTGTTCTCTTTTAAATATACACCGTGTTCTTCACGTTATCCATAAACTTTGGCAAACGCTTCTATAGCTTTTACAAATCAAATCTTACAAAGGAAGTAGTACTTAAAAAGGCTTCGTTACAAAGATAAAGAAGAAATTGGATTGAGCCATGCAGTAAGAAAGGTTCTTAATTTGGCCTATGTTGCCGCTTAGTGCAATGAAATTATCAAATACTATTTGCATTTCATTTGCACGTACGAGAGGAACCCGAGAGTAAATATAAAAAAAATAAAATAAATAAGAATTCATTAATGTATCCATAATGAAAAATGCTGATTTCCGTAGTCTGAACATCTGGTCGAAGTTTATGTATATCGTCCGGAACACGGTGTATATTAAATAGGTATACTCTTGACCTAAATCTAGTCCCGAGGACAGAAATGAGGTCGACGATGGAACGAGCCGTTCATACGCAGATTGTCATTAAAACATCATGTATGATACCTATGTGGTCAAATCATTGAGTAAACATGGTGTTGATTTCTATAATGTTACTAACCAACGATAAGTTTCCTTTTAATTTTACAGTGACAATTCTATTATAAGTCGTACCCATCCTAGTTCTGTATTAGAAAGAAAGAGGCCATAAAAATTACAACATTCAAAACCGTTAAAATAAAGCTTAGGCGTACATAATTGGTATAAGGACAATACTTGCGTTGAAACTAAGCTCATATGCATCACATATCCAAGCTTTATTTTAGTAGATACTACCAAGCTCACTGACGGTCGACCACTTTACAACCGTATTACTTAGGGGATAAGGGTGAAAAGTGGCAGACTGTCAGTGAACTCTTTAGTACCTTGCTTGTAAGTGTGCGTTACTGTAAGAATGGAGTTTCATAATATAATTCCGAACGGCTCAAGTTGAGACAAAGAATCGAAAGATTACACTGAATTTAATTTAATTCAGTGTAATCAATTTAGTTTTTAATAGTTTTTTTTATCAAATTGTGTATTATTGTTTTAATTATTTAATGGTGTAATTATTTGCGCATAATGTAGTGAATGCTGTGCTTTTCTGTAAGTAAAGAGGCGCTTAGACTTAAGTTAATGCAGAAATTAAAATGTAACAGTGTAGGTACTTATTGTTGAGAAGCCTAATAATAAATAAAGTCCGTGCTTTGTCTTCAAGTTCAGATTTTTCTTCGTAAACAAGAAAGCTATCGTTACTGATACCAAAAAACAAATACATAGTAAATGCAGAGACCGAGCCACAAACACGTGCATTGCGGTACACCGTCATGACGTGACGTACCAATGCGTAATCGCTTATCAATTTTAAACCGATCAGGCAACCAATGATTACACACATCAGTGGCTTTTCGCACAGAATGGGGGAGAAAGGTCAGTCCTATTAACTACCTGATTGACTTTGCTTGATAGATGAGCATAATATAACCAGGCCTGTGTCCCCTGTGTCGTAGGACTTGTAGATCTCTAGAGGAAGTGGGCCATAGCCTGCCAGGCTGACCTTTGGTTCCAGGACTTCCCGGTTTCCTCACAGTTTTGAGAGCAGTGGTGATGAAAATGTGCACAGAGTAAAGTGGCTGCCTGGGTTCAAACCCCGGCTTACGACTCGTAAGGCGAGGCTTACTACCTGGCCACTAATGCTCTCGATTTGTTTGATGCAAATTGCAGTAACAAATTAACACATTTTTAGAACACTTTTGTTGTCATTGTCATGTTAAAGAAAGGGTAAAATAAAGCAGAAAAGAAGGACAAAACAAATGCTTTTCACTTTTCATATTTTCTCGCCGTCGCGCGTCGTCGGAAAAACTAAAAGGATTTGTGAATATTTCAGTAACTTTTCTCTGCAAGCGATTTTCATTGTAACGATTAAATATGCAGTACCTTTCCTTTCAAGTTAAAATAAAAACTTTATTTTCAGACACATTTTCAGCATTACCTACCCTATCCTTACAGATACCTTCCACAACGCACGGAATCGCGTCTGATGAAATTCGTGGCGTTAAAATTGCGTTAAGCGCACAACTTCTGTCATGAATCGCCATTTAAAGCCGTCGCATATAAACGTCTTGAGTGTGCGAATCAACGATGAAATGCTTGTTAAGTACGGAAAGTGTTTTCAATGCTATCTCTAGCAGCGGTCGCCAAGGCGTCTCCGTGCTCACCCACACTGATGTTGACGTAGGTAGGCTGTAGACTACAAAAATTCCAAACATAATCAGTCAAGTTATGTTAATTATGACCAAGCTTAAATACAATTAGAAAAGCACATAGCAATAAGAAAAAAAAAATCGTTTACAAAAGTCATCGATGCGTCATTGTCGCGTACGATAAGACCCAATGCCCGACGCGGCGACGTAGGTATTAAATTTTTCATTGATTTTCAGATTACATTCCTGACGTAATTATTTAGTTATGTGTTGGTTTTCACGATTTCCGAGCTCATTCTTGAGTAGATAAGGATCTTTTTCGCGTCACAAGATTGTCATAAGTCTTTGGTGTCATAATCTTTATTCGTTGATCTGCTATCTGTGACGTCAGACACATCGATGATAGGGATAACTGTTTCTATAGCGATGGTCGATTGTTTTACGTATGTAGATTTTGAATGATGACTTGACTCGACTTTGGTGTTTTGATCGAGCAATATGTGAGCGCTTTTAAGGAGGAAATAAGTATATTTGATGAAATCATCATCGTCTATTTTAATAACACGTACATACATAATAGAGATTGATTCTTATCTTTGTGTGTGACTGCCGTGAGCAGGATGGAATTTCCTAATCGGCAAAAAGAACGAATTATAATAGGTTTTTAACTTTGAAATTGCCGTATTTTTCTCACATTTTGTTCTGTTTGTAACTTTGACGTATAGTTATAATTTTTCTTAACTCCATTTTTATTAGATTAATTGTTAAATTACGTACCTTTTAGAGATAAAAAACCGTACTAGTAGTTGCATATTACCTCTTAAGGTAGTGTGTCAAAACACCTGTTTCAATGTTACGTCGGTTTCACTACTTCAAGTAGGTATATTTTTGTTATAGACTTTTTTTTGAGAATTTAAGATACACAGTGCAGTGCAGCTTTTTTCACTCTAACTATAGTTTGTAATTGCATCATAATCGGTTCAGACGTGTCCAAGAAGAATAAAAAATATTAGAATGGAAATATCACTTTTCACGAAATCGTCCATACAAATCGGCAATTTCATACTTTAACCCCACATATTTAAAGTATCCCCTATTTAATTCTTTCGGGAATACATTTTCATTAATTCTTCCTTCGTACCCGACCTTTGTAACATAATTACATTGAACTACATACATACATAAACCCATGGGGGTAGACAGAAACCACAGAACGCCACCTGCTACGATCCTTACATACTCCTTTGGCCTCGTCCACGTTCATACATCATGATCTTGTGTAAAATAATATATCAATGAAGTAGAAGATTAGCTCATTAAACAACCTCATTGGTAAATAGTCCTCCATTCTATTTTGAACACAATACCTAGGCTGCTAGGACAGTAAACGCCGTGACAAAAATTAATCTTCGTAAATTTATATTATACCATCGTAAGGTTTTACAAAGTGAAGTGTTTCTTACAACAAAACGGTAATAGCCGTATTGTAAGCAAGTATTAAATATTACTATCAATATTTCATCTTCCATCGAAGCATTCAAAGTTGTAATAAGCCAAGCCACTACATTTTTTCATCTACAGTAGACGGTACTCCGATGACAACACTCTGACAATCATTCATTTGGTCTAGCGTAGTACGAAGTTTCAATACAATAAGAGGCCAATTTATACTGGTTCTTTACCAGTGTACCCTGTCGTACGCCACGGCCACGATATCTCAATTTAAGTCAATAGCAAGTATTGTAGCTTTATTCACAGTAGTTGTTTTGCAACGATACCGCCTCGTTTTGTATTATTGAGCTATAAGCTATTGTATTGCCCGTGTTTTCCAATATTCTTGCCTCTTGTTGCAGCGGATTGGATTTTCCTTCTTTCACAGATATAATGGACTCAAAAAGATCTTTTGATTTTGTAGATAACTGAAAACGGTGACGGAAAACATTTGTAGAAAACTTGATAAAAGAGAAGAGGAGCTCGTGGCTAAATAATAACCGCCGGCAAGTTAAGCCGCGATCGTCTGGGTTGGTCCGTGGATGGGTGACCACTGAAATCCTTCCGTGGATGGGTGACTGACCACCCATTACATAACGAGTTTCCTCCGTGCCTCGGAAAGCACGTTAAGCTGTTGGTCCCGGCTGTCATCTCTAGATCTTTAACAGTCGTTACAGGTAGTTAGTGGCCTGAAAGTCTGAGAAATAGTCTTACCAAGGGGTATTGTATTAACCAGTACTAATTGGGTTGTGGAGGCCAGATAGGCAGTCGATTCATGTAAATTACTGGTACTCAGCTGCATCCGGTGAGACTGGAAGCCGACCCCAACATAGTTGGGAAAAGGCTAGGCAGATGATGATTACCAGGATAGAAAAGTCATAAATGTACTCAATCGACATAGGCTACCGAAAAGTTTAATTCGATATCGAAAAACAAATCGCTTCGAAAGCGATTACGGGCACTGCCATGTCGTAGGTATATAATAACCTAGTATTATTGCCTTGAAAATGACTGATGTTTATTTCTCAATGTGCTTGTAACGAAAAAGTTTACGTTTTCGATGATTAAAGACGTGTCTTGGCAGTTAGTCAGTCAATCAGCCGTATATAGGTCAAACTTCAAACAAAACAGCTAATTTTATATTCTTCAAAACACTATACAAATACGGTCTCAATCACGCCACGAACAAACGGGCAAAGAGTAGGTAGGTACAGTCGACAAAAAAGCTGTTAACTAATTCAGGACGATATAAATCAGAGTGTCGACGCGCAACGTGTGGGCCGCAGTGACACCGAAGCGTAACGAATAAATATCAATTTGCAACTATTTGCGAACACTCCAGCGATTTGTTTACAAGAACAGCGTGAGGTCACGAGCATTTCGGGGTTTTATTAGATTGCTCTCTTTGTGGGGTTTTTTAATAATGGAGGAACATTGTAGGTTTAGGAGCTCGTGGCTAAATAATTACAGCCGCTCACGGTCTATCTTCAGGTTAAGCCGCGCTTGCCGAGGTTAGTCTGTAGATGGGTGACCTCCCACAACATACCGAGTTTCCTCCATGCCTCGGAAAGCCGTTGGTCCCGGCTGTCAATTGTAGATCTTTGACAGTCATTACAGGTCAGTCAGTGGCCCGAAAGTCTGACAACCAATCTTACCTAAGGGTATCGTATTACCCAGTACTAACGATGATTTAAAATCGCTTGTGATTTTCGTAGTATCGTCCCAATCAAGAAAAGGTATCTTAAGTCGATTCGGTACTTTATTTTAACTATTTTTTGCTACAAACAATGGCTTAACTAGGCTACCCCATTCCATACTTACTGAGACCATAACAGAAACAAATGCTGCAAATAGAATTAACACCAAATAGGAACATCCTCTATTAAAGACGAAATGTGGGGTCTATTATTGGTACACCTCTGCCTAACCCCTTGGAGATAACAGGCGTGATGTTATGTGTAGGAAAATCCCGCGTCCATCCCAGTACGTCCCTGGTACACGTACGCACAGCGGTGGCGGCGCCGAGTAAGATTAATGTCAACGGTGTAAATCTTTCAATACTCGAATATCAAATAACTAATATTGGATTTACGGCAGCTTTATTTTATTTGCTGAGTAATACTTTTGTGTTTGATTGTAACTATTGACTTTTATTTGTGATTGTATGATATAATTGCTGGCTTATACAAAAAAATGAAAATAATTACAATGCTCTACCAAAATTATAGCTAAAAAGTGGTTCCAATGTCTTTCGAAGACATTGGAACCACTTTTTAGCTATAATTTTGGTTTTTCATTTCATTATATTGTATTTTCATTATATTGTTCATTATATTTTAATTAATTAACTTGGTACAGCCTAACTTATCAAGATTTTGGGCGATTTGATTCAATGCCCACTGTCAGTATCAGACAGAATCTCATCACACATATCTACAGCGTCGAAATACAAGAACGTAATTTGTGATTAAAGATACCAAGTTCAGATAAACGCAAAATATCCTCGTCGGACATGAATTTTATTTGTCAGTAACAATATGGCGTCAAACGATTTAGCTGATTCTTCATCAGATAAAATACTAATTATGACCAAGATTATAGTTTCAGATTTTTATCTTTTGAAGGTAAAACATGAATGTGGGCTGTTTTTCAGTCAAGACACAAGCTATAATATTGTTTGCAACACACTCGCTCGAAAAGTTGTATTTTTTTATAGTCCTTGACTCAGGTGTCAATCCTCGAGTGCAATGACAAATTTTACGCACTCGCATCGAAATGTGCTACTAGTAATGTGTAATCTAATGCAACATCATCAATTTCAGTGAGCTAATTACGTTTTCCAATGAGTTGGTGAAACCTCACAGACGTAATGATATCTAATCGTAATAAGAAATAACAAATCGAATCTCTTTTTTTTTCAGTTTCATTAGTAATTTCCTCGTAGGAACACGAAATGGTTCCAACTAATTAACTAATGATTCTGAATTCTATGATGTGAAACTAAAGGCTAAAATGGATTGTACATTTTCTGGAGGCACATTCAATAATCTTACAAATCCTTAGAAAGCTCGCGATGTCATTGTAATCCTTCCAAAGCTAACTGTACCTCGGACTGACTGCTCATTTGGAACTTTTTGCTGTCTCCATTTTAATGGATCAGATAGCGGAAAAACTTTCGTCAGACCTTTTCTTTTTAGCGTTCCGTAGCCGAAAGGTAACCGACGGGACCCTATTACTAAACCTTCGCTGTCCGTCCGTCTGTCTGTCTGTCAGCGGGCTGTACCTCATGATCCGTAATAAGTAGACAGAAATTTTCACAGAATGTTTGTGTGTTTCTATTGCCGCTATAACAACAAATAATAAAATTAAGGGGGGCTCCCCTACGATGGTACGGAACCCTTCCCGGTTTTTTTTTACTGACGTTGTAGCTAAAGTTTTTACCTTTTTTTTACTCCTCAAATGCAAGGTAATCCTTTGTACTATCTTTCATGCAATAACAGCAAAGAAAAGCTAGCAAAGATTTAATATAGTTTACAGCTGAGATCTTAACCTAATCAGATGCCTTGTTTGCTAAAAGAAACGACATTGTGAAAAAGTTTACCATTTCCTCGAACTGCGTTTTCATTCCTGAACTTTTTTTTAAGACTTAACTTCGATGTTTTTCTGCCTGTATTATTTTGCTGTTAGTAAACTAGGATGACCAGATGAAGAACGAATAAGGACCGCAGACGGTGGCGTTGTGTCGTTGAAATAATTAAAAAAAAAATCTGCTGTTCCATATATTTTGACGGTGCTGTTTGTATGAAACAGCAGATTATTTTTTAAATTACCAATGAAAAATTTCTATGTGAGGGTTCAGAAGTATGTACTGAATATGTGGTAACCGTTTGTGCACCGGTGCCCTTTACACCTCGTATAGCGTATCTACATATTATTTTCTATGTTCTACAGAACCTAAGGGTCATTTTTTGTAAGAGCTGAGCCAGATTACATATCTTTAATGTGATTATATTATTTGTCTATAGAATACTGAATGTGCCATTTTTCAAAGGGAAGCCGGTAGGAATCGGGTTCTATGGAACCTTCGCCACTGATGTTCTATGTGTTGACATTTTGATGCCTGAGGCTCGTGCATCACGACGGCACATTCTGGCAAGTTGAGCGATATTCCATCGGTTGGCTGTGCACATGCGATTTATCTCGCATCATTATGAAATTATCTGTGATTTTGCTGCAGTGGCTTTTTATAAATAATGATTTAATTTATCATGATTACCTCGTTGGTCTAGTGGATGCAGGACTGCTCAGCATGAGGTCTTGGGTTTGTCACCTAGGTTAAGCAAAGTGTTATTGTGTTTTTCATTATTAATTTCTCAATAGTAGCCTGAAATCGGCCAGGTTGATGGTAACCATCAATGATGGCAAGCATGGGACTTAAACATGACAGGTGAAATATGGTTGTACTCTAAGTACATCTCTGCCCATCCCTTCGGGCAAAACAGTCGTGCTGGTTACTAATTTCATTTAATAGTGAAATGCATTCATCATTGTGTGAATAATCCCTTCCATACATACAAATACATGTCATTATATACCTCGTAGTTTGTGTACGAAATCCCATCAAAATTATCAGTTTCGATTTATCAATGAAGCTCATTCATGCGAAACTGTAAACTGTGCAACCTCATTAATAAATCCTCCACCTGCCAAATGATTTTGAACCTAAACTTTTGCAAAACAAGGCAAATAATTCCAAAGCTTACTGAATTTCGAGAGCTATTTCCCGTGCACAATGAACATGGAACATAATCCTCTTGGTAGAGTCACAGAATAGATAGGGACAGAAGTTTTACTCTCTATACAAAGTGAAAATGCACGCACACATAGACACGCTTCACGTACGGCTAATGCGAGCGCACTTGCGACTGTCATTTATTTGCGATCTCCACGCACACATAGACACGCTTCACGTACAGCGAGTGCAAGTGCACTCGCGACTGTCATTTGTTTGCGATCGCCGTACGTATGCATCTGTGTGCTTGTGCCTGGTTTCACCCATTAGGCAGCCGGCCTTCTGTTCCAATCTCTCCTGTGGTGGACGTATTGCCGTTGACGGGTCCTAATAGGCTGGTCGCTGGAGTACCATAGTCTAGTCCTTACGACAGGCTGACGTTGATCCCTCGCTTGAAGGTAATTGATCCAGCGTAATAGCCTCGCGGGATTTTGCGTAGGGACCATTATTTGTTCTGACACCGTGCCGTCTTTTGTAGTAAACATTAGAACGCCTTTACGACAGTTTCGTTTACTGTTTTGCCAGTTCGTTTGCACTTAATCGGCTTACTAGTTTCCACCTGCCTTGTCAGAAATTTGCCTGGATTTATGGACCAGGACTTCTGTTAAACGATAATAACTTTCAATTTTCTACGTCACAATTTGTTATTTGCTAATCTACTCAAAGCCAATATTTCCTAGAAAATTATTATCAGATATTACATCCGCCGCACCTACTGAAAACTTACTTGATTAGTATTTCTGTTGACGCCTTTAATGTTTTGCTGACTAGCTTTTACCCAGGCTTCGCCCGCGTGAATGGCGGAAACTATCCCACGGTGACATACTACCGGGATAAAAAGTATCCCATGTCCTACCCTAATCGAAACGAATTTGCATCATTTTTTTTCCAGCTGGATGAGTCGTTCGGCGGTATTTATTTTACGCCAGACATAAATCTAAATTCAACACACAGGGTTGATCAACATTGTTAGCATTTTAGTAAAATTGTGTTTCTGTTTTCCATTTGATTTTTCTTTTTCGTTTTTACTATTCAAACAAATACACATTTGTTTACGCTTTTAAATACATAGGGTTTACACGGCTACATGATATTATATTTATTAGCCTAGCTATTAAAATAATATACAGTCATACAGTAAGTTTTAAAACACTTTTGTTGATCAAACGTTCCTAGATAGATAATTGGCAATATGTGGTGATGGTAGGTGTGGAATAGAGCCCTCAGCCCCTCACGGAATGTTGCCCATATATGGTATTAGAAGTGTTGGCAGACCAACAGCCAGATGTCTGGGTGGATAACATTCAGAAGATCACAAGTAAGACCTGGTTGAGACTAGCGCAGACCAGGGAAGCACGGCACAACGGGATAAGCCCCATATTCGGTGATGATGGTGGATGATGAACAAGGCTACCGATAATAAGGGTGAAGAGATAGAAATCAATTGGCAGATTTAGATTTTATTAATAAGGTGTACATTATTCCGTTACGCATGAATCTTCTGCATCTATCTTCATTGATAGATTGAAAATAATAATTTTTACGGTATTTTGCATAAAATAATGCAGTTGAAAATAATAATTTTTACGGTATTTTGCATAAAATAATGCAGTTGTTTGTTCATAAATAATTTATAAATAGACTGGTATAATTTAATTTTATACCAGACACCTGAATTGGAATTTAAACTGTTGGTATAGGTTCTGATTTAATTTTTAGAGTAAGTAATGCACCATAGCATAGACATACCATAATCAGCCTATAATGTCCACTGCTATGACTCAAAACCTTCTCTCTGTGAAAGAGAATGAGTCGAAATCCAGCCACGCAGGCTTGGTGGATGTCGCATATTTTGGAATGTTCAGTTCAGGGACATACCGGTTTCCTCACAATGTTTCCTTCATCGTTTGGAGAACAATAAGTTAAGGAAAACATTGTGAGTAGATGGCCTGTCTTGGTTCGATATCTCGTAAGTCGTGACGGTGTTCACTAGGTACTCAAATAATCATCCTCATCATTTCAGCCGAAAGACGTTCACTGGCCACATAGGCCTCCCACAAGTATCGCCACATTGTCCCGTGCCTCTCGCATCCAGCGAATGCATGCAACCTTCCCCAAATGCACCACAAGAAAATAAACTTACATTCTAATCTTTGCTTCATGCGATAATTGATTTAAAATCCATTCTTCCGTAATTATTTTCATCGTCATAAGTCAGGAAGTAATAACAAAAATAATAAGTGTTAATCTATTTAAATCTGCGAAGTAATTTACAACACCTTCAACGGAGATTTAGAATTAACGATAAAGTAATTATCACAAATTAGGACATGCTTTTATTTTCATAATCCCTGGTTTTTTTTTATTTTTAAATATATTTTGATGCTGGGCCTTCCCCTACAGTTATTAAAAAAACATGAGGCAATATCTATCAAAAATTAAGTAGATTTAAATACTTATTTTAATAGATTAAATTCCTGTTTAAGGCTGTATACAGAAAGAAAGCTGGAAACTTATAAGCGCTTACCGGCGCTTAACAGCGCTGGTAACCCGCGCAGGAAAATATATGAACGCGCGTCGATAAGCACTGAACGGTGCCGACAAGTTCCGTCAAGCTTCAAGACGCGCTGTTCAGCGCTGGGCGCTGCCATTTAAAATTCCACCAAATCATCGTCCGATGAGTCCGACATTTTGCTTGGTCTGCTTCAACCTGCTTCCTTTGTGTAGAACGGACCAGCGCTGTCAAGCGCCGGTAAGCGCTTAAAAGTTTCCAGCTTTCTTTCTGTATACAGCCTTATAAATTATGCGTAGTCCACACAAAATAGCAAACTAAAACATTAATTTCCGCCTCTGATCAAAGGGTCTAGACATCATCATCGGCCTAGCCTTTTCCCAACTATGTTGGGGTTAGCGTCCAATGTAAGGGAATGCAGCTGAATACCAGCATATTTTACATGGAGCTACTGCCTATCTGACCTCCACAATCCAGTTAGTACTGGGTAATACGATACCCCTCGGTAGACTGGTTGTCAGACTTTCGGACCACAGTCTACCTGTAACGAAGATCTACAAATGACAGCCGGGACCAACAGCTTAACGCGCTTTCCAAGGCACGGAGGAAACTTGGTATGTATTGGGTGGTCACCCGTCTATGGACCAACCTAGGCAAGCGCGGCTTGACCTGCAGATGGACCCGAGCGGCTGAATCAAAGCGGCTATCCATGTTGTCATCTTAATACCGATAACAATGATGGATAAGCTAGAAATCTATTCGATTGACTTATGCTACTTTAAAGCTTCTGTCAATCTTTTTGACAGTTGTTGTAGAAACATGAAAGATTTTGACAGTGAATTGGCACCCTAAGCTTTTCGGTAGCTCATGTTATTTTTGACTTTTCCAGTGTCGTTTTCGCTGATCTGAAATAATGTTATTTAGTCCCCTATGTGCCGTCTCCACGGGCGAGAGAATCGCGGCGATATTATCGTCGTGCTACGTATTTCTGTACGATAGTATCGCCGGGATTCTCTTGCTCATGGCGACGTCCCCTTAGAGGTCAGTTTAAAAAAAAAGAGTGGTGTCATTTTAATGCAAAAAAATTGACAATAAAATATGTTTTATTGAAAAAACTCCAATATCATGACTTTTGAGGAGTTATGTTGCTGCGTGCAGTTTGCCAGTTGGACATTTTTTCAGACTTATTTTACGAATAAACTCACAAAAACCAGTTTCACCTTGTTTACTATTCCATATCAAGAACCGACAGCCATTCCGTAAGTAACATAGAATATATAAGTGCAAGAGATAAGATAATCTTATCAGCACAGTTAATGTCTACTTGATCCTTATCATATCTAAGTGATCTGTGAATTACTTACGGCCGAATTCTCAAATGACACTCTATTTTATGTCAGCGTTAAGTCTTACCTTGTCGCAGTCAATGTAAGATGCAGGTGGTAGCGATCAAAAGACTTATTAAAACGTCTTTAAGTATAGACGCCAGCACATCAAGCTATTACAATCTTTTAAATTTCTTTAATAGATTTTCAACTTTATCGCAAAAGTCTTAGGTTTAAGGTCGATTGGAAAAAATTGACAGTTTCGGGTACATCCAGAAACGTTACGTGTCGTTTGACAATGCGGCGGTTACAGTACTTTACAGCTGACTGATACGCAACGAAGGGAATTTAATTTAATAGGTAATTAAATCAAGATATCGTGAATTAGGCCCGGTAGCCTAAAAACATTTTAAAGTGACGTTTGTTTCAATGTCGATACATGTTTTTTAGGTTGGTATTTAATCTGAGATTAGATCAAGTAATTAGCTCATATCTATGACGTTTCTAATTTACTTTTAGATGTAGATATACGATTGTAAGTCTAAAGGCTTTAGCTTTAAATTGACATTAAAAGATTTTATATCGGTTGCTTTTTTTTCCTATATTATTTTTTTTTTTTTAAATTTTATTTCTTTTATACGTTTCTCTAACACATTATTTACATTTTTAAATATTGTGTACAAAGTGATATAAAAAAAAACAGTTCAAAATATAAAAAATTGTAGCCCACCGGTATCGGGAACAGGGTCCAAGCTACCGGCGGTCAGGGCTCCAGAGAGAGGAACCTCCTAACGATACGAGCCGTGTCCAGGAGTACCGCTTTCTGAATCAAGCCCTTGATCCAGCTGCCTAACGAGAGCCTCCTTAGGTATTGGTCGAGGCTCTTGGCAATTAAGCCATGGGCTGATACAACTATCGGCACAATGATTGCTGAGTCCACATCCCACATGTCGACAACAAAAACCACTTTTTTGTTTTATCCTGTGCGAGACTAGTGAACACTTTTTCTTTCTTTCTATTGTGATAATCAGAACGAAGTTTTATTAAATATGTTTAGAGCTATTTAAACACATTACCATTAAAGTCAAAGTCAAAGTTTTTATTGGTTAAACATAGGTGTAAAAGATGTAAGTAATAAAGAGATCGCTGTTTTGCCGACAACGGCGTACAAATATTAAAATTATACCTACTATCAATTTTTCTTCAAACTATGCTAACTAAATATATATATTGTTGCAATTTGTATTTTTTTTTTTTTTTTTGTGCAATAAAGAATAAAGAAGAATAAAGAATAAATATTTTCAGCCGAATTTGTTTTAACATTAAACATTAAATACCCCCTTAAGTGATTTGTGAACGCCGAAATGCCAAATGTCCAATGAACAATGACCTCACAACATATTCAACCAAAGTTGTTATTGTGCAAACATCTTCATCACCATACACAATAAATCAATTTGAATGTGAAAAACAAATTATGCCAATTGATGCAAGGTCTTCTATATATTGATATGATGATCATCATCATACATCAACCCGTAAATTTCCGATTCTATTTGTCAGATTCTGATCATCATGAATAAAATGGGGTCAGTAGATCGAACTAGTCCCAGGCTCCTGGGTCGTAGTTACTTTGTATTTCACTATTAGCGAATTTCGTGGAAACTAGAATTGTAAGAATGAATACGTTTTTCAAGGGAAATCCTTTAAAAAAATCCTGAAAAAATGTTTTTAGGAATTCTTTGTAAGAGAGAAAAATCTCACTTTACACAGGTTCCGGTTATAAGAAAATTAAAATCAAAGCATTTATTTCAAGTCGGCCAGTTACTTTTGAATTGTCGAAACAAAGACAACAATGAAATGTAGCTACAGTCCCAGTCACAAGGCATAAAAACTGTGAAAGTACTTTAGTCGCCCCTTCCCTAACGTAGATCTCTATGGAGAAGAACGGGAAAGAAACTCCATGGATACTCTTTTAAATCAGAATACTTTTACAAAACCTTGGTTACATCATTCGTGTTGAATTGTGTTTTAGAAAATGTTGTGGAAAACATACACTTCAAATGAATATGTGTGTGTTAATATCTTAATATCACGCCTGTAATCCCTGGTGGGTTAGGCAGTGGTGTACTCGTTTCCAAAGTACGAGCTATAGGACGAGCAGATTGACAGGTTAGATAAATATATGACAAAGTGAGGAGGCAATAAATGGTTCTTAAAATAGATATTTGACATCAAAACAATATTTCATCTAATCATGTTATGATAAGAAAAAAATATTGCGTATAACTAATGTAATGTCTAAACAAACTGTCGATAACGACGTAAATATTTTGCTCTTTTAATATTTGCTATCTAATATTATAAGGGCTGTCAAAATGGGATTAACTGAAATATGTTGATTTACAAGTGAATATTTGAGCCGAGTTTTGTTGACATTTATTTTGGTCATCATCTTTATCTGCCTAGCTTTTTCCCAACTATGTTGGAGTCGGCTTCCAGTCTAAACGGATGCAGCTGAATACCAGTACTTTACATCGAGCGACTGCCTATCTGGCCGCCACAACCCAGTTAGTACTGGGTAATACGATTCTCTTCGTAAGACTTGTTGTCAGACTTTATTCTAGTCACTAGCCTAAATTAAAGTTAAACCTTTTGAGTATTTTGTATTCAACAGACATGATAAGGTTAAAATTTTTTATTTTTTTTTTGTTTAGCCCGTATTGTCCCACTCCTGAGCAAAGGCCTCCCCCCATTCCTTCCACTTCTCACGATGGTGTGCTTATTCTCGCCAATTTGCGAGAAGAAGCGCACCGTCACGTTTTTTTTACAAAAAAAAAAAAAACCGATTCTAAACATATACGTATAGAACTTCGTATTCTAATCTTTACGACGTTCCTATATTAAAACCTGTGCTAGTCCCACACAATAGTTACCTGATCGGCAACCCGTTACATCAGGGATACACGGTGAATGGGCATCCCCACAGCTGCCATTGTGGTCCATTGTCGACCATTATCCACCATTGTCCGCCCGCTAAGGCCCAGTATTGTTCGAGCCTATTGTAACGACTGTAATCGAATATTCGCTTTCGGACAACGGACAGGTGAATTACTGTCGATCAAAGACCTGGAAGCCTTTTAGGTTTATTAGAGGCTTAATTTCCTGGTAGGAAAGTCGTTGGTTGAGTGGTCGCAAGCGCGACTTCTGAGCAGAAGGTCTTGGGTTCGATGCCCGGGTCAGGCAAAGTGTTGATAGCAGTAGGCTCGCCCCCTTAACATAAGTGGCGAAATGTGGGTGTACTAATAGGCACAACCCTACCTTTTTTTTTTCGGATGGGAAATCATCAAATGACCCCCCCCCCCCCACTCTGGGCGGAGCGGAAGGGAGTGTCAGACTGGTACTGACTAAAACCCATCGATGTTCCTTCTTTGCCCTTTGTGTTCCAGGGCCACGGTATCTCTTTCGAACAGTCCCGCAGCCCTGGCAGGCCACACCCCTGTCTAAGCCATCGGAGGATAACAGGCGTGTTTTTATATATATTATGAAAATCGCTTGAGAAAGAGACGGGCATAACCTAGAACAAAAAATGCGAAGGCATGTGACAACTGGTTCCTCACAGACAGAAAGAGAGGAGTGCTTCGAGAAGTTCCCACTTCTGGAAGTACTCCCCTCTCTTTCTGTCTGTGAGGAATCACACTGATTATACATTAAGCAACCTGTTTATGAATGATCGTGTATTCTCTTTACGAGTTTGTCCTAGAGTGAGACAGTAACAGGTTAGTATTATGGAAACGTGCTCCAGCCTAGGCCGCATTATCAGGTGAGTTGCGGCCAGACCTGTTTCGTGTAAAAAACACATTAACCAACTTATATGAGCATTAAAAAGAAAAAAAAAAAAAGATTAACTACATCAATACTCTAAGCGATTTATTCATAAACACTGATCAAAGTTTAGAGACGTTTAACGTTTCTGCTTTACGTTTTATGTATTCCATTTTTTCTTCTTCTTTTACACACTATGTCTACATCTCTTTTTTTAGTATCTCCTTTCGCAGGTATGCTGGAAGAGAATTCTTTAGAAATAAGCATCACCTTTGTACTATTTTCTGTTCCTTTCTTCTTTTCTGTATTTTAGCGTGTACATAAATTGGTAAATAAAAAAAATAAAAAAAAAGTTTAGAGACGTTTAAAAGTTGAAAAAATTACGGTTATTTATTAATGTTTGTGTTTGTTTGTTTGTTTGTTTGTGTTTGTGTTTGTGTTTGTGTTTGTGTTTGTGTTTGTGTTTGTGTTTGTGTTTGTGTTTGTGTTTGTGTTTGTGTTTGTGTTTGTGTTTGTGTTTGTGTTTGTGTTTGTGTTTGTGTTTGTGTTTGTGTTTGTGTGTGTTTGTGTGCTTTTAAGGATTGTTTGTATTTTCCGCAGCATGTAACTGTTTTATGTCCCCAATAAATAAAATAAAATAAACCAGTCGATAATCATTGTTTAACTTTAATCAGCGCATAAAGCTCTTTGTGTGGTTGTTATAGTTATAATAGAATAGAAATAGAAACGAATTAGGCAGCACTGAGAGATAAAGAGATATTTTAGAGTAAGTCTGTTAATGTAAAAAGTAGGTCTCAAGGACGATCTAAGTACATTTTAGGCCTAATGCCTGAGTCCACATTGCTTAAAAGGAATGGTCCTGATTTCCATAAGGGTTGAACTAAAGATGAAATATATTTAGAAAGGGTAGACAGCAGTAGCGAAGGGTCAATTTTTGTAAGAGGTAAGCCGGAGTACATATCTTTACTGTATGGAATATTATTGGCTATAGAATACTGACTGTGCCATTTTTCAAAGGGAAGCAGGTAGGAATCGGGTTGTATGGAACCTTCGCCACTGGTAGACAGTATGTGTATTTTTTCTACTGTTTTCAGCATGTGTCACGTTCTAAGTTTGATCGTTGGTTCGAAGGTTTAGCCCGAAACAACGTAATTTTGTTTAAAAAGGAACATAAACAGTTTTTTTTGTTCATAGGCTAAGTCTATAGATGAACGACAATGAAGAGGGTAGAGAGTGAACAGCGTGACGAACTGCGCAAGTACTCCAGCACCTCGGCCCAAGGTAGTCGGAGAACACCATGTCAGTAGGAGTCTGACAGACCCCTTCGCCTACCACAGGGCGGAGGTCCTCCATGAGAAATCTCACACGAAAAAAAAACAACAAACAGTTTACGTATTACTATCAGAACCTATTATTAACTCGTATTCTCAATAAGGTAGGTACCTCAACCCTACTTATCTATTGGCACTTGAGAATCACTAGCTCTTTATATATATAGGTCTTCTACAAGTTGAGTGTTAGCACAATCATGAGTGTTTGGTTATTTTAAGTCATGGATGGTTTTAAGTAATGGAGGTTTTTCAATTGGAATCACGCGACGGACTTGAGTATTTACATACGTTTAATTGTTTGGACACTAGCATGAAATCGCATAAAAAATCTGCTGGTCCCTACAATTCTACGATTGTGGATGAACACACGTGTGGGAAGTTTCTCTTTTCGTTGTTCTTTCTGGATTTGTCCCATAGTAAAAGTTGTTTATTGTCTTTTGTCATGTCATGGTTCTGCGACAAATAAATATTTGGTTTTTCTTTCTTTACTTTTCATAATTATCTTAACCTCAACTGTCACTTCGAGACTCTGAAAGCATAAGCAACATTATTAAAATACCTCCCAGATCTTAGAGATCTGGGAGGTATTTGAATCGCAATCAGCACACAATGGCCCGCGTAATTGCTCCACATCCTGTCAAATCAGATCGCAATCCAATTATAGAGAAAGTCATGTTTCGCTGTCCAACAGTCTTGCCAGAGGCGTTTACTAACCTATCAGATTAATTACAATCTATCGACGCTTGCACTGACAGGTTAATCTGTCACCAACGCACAGATAATAAATCGAAAACCAGTTCCTGTGGTCTCTCATTAAGATATTACAAAAAAAAAAACTAGTTTTAAGTTTCACTTATTTAAGCCAGTAACCGCGAACTGCTAAATCTAATGAAGTTAGTATAGTTTGCGATAAAAAATGGCTTCTCCTTTCTAATTAAAATGCCGTATCAAGATAACCCCAGAAACAGGAAAGCAATTGAGTCGCATTTTTTGTTATACTTAATTTGATACCATTTGTTATTCCTTGATAAGATTATGTTTCCAAGATCGGATTTCCGTGATGCATAATTTCCACTGAAAACGATTCATTAATCATAAAAATGTTTATTGTATACAACTCCAAACATTACAACGCATTTTTTAAATTTAATTTGCTCAAAAAACAGATAAACTGGGCTGGCCACGTCTGACCTACGCCCTTTGAGCCTTGGGGGCAAAATGGCCGCAATGTGAAGCCCTGACACGACCAGAAGGCAGACCTCATAGAAAATGGCGGGATGAGCTAGACAAAACCAACGACCAGCGGTAGTCGGGAGTGGAGGTTTTTGTCCATGAGTGGGAATGATGCGGGCTAACAAAAACAGTAATTTTTTCACTTACCACTTCAATTTCGTCGTCCGGTTCCTCCATGATATTAGTGAGGATGGCACTAGGTCTCATGGACACTCGATGCCGGACCGACTTCCTAAACAGATCAGGTTCTTCCTTCGTCTCCTCATCATTTAAAGTCGTAAATTGTTCATAAAAATTAACCGTACCACTTAAAACTACGTTAGTGTTATTGGACGAATTATTATTGACAAGAGCCTTTTTGCTAACCCTCGAGACGGATTGTTTTCTTTCAGATATTCTTCTATAGCCTTCTGCGTCTTGGTCTTCGCCAAGTAAGTTGATCGGCCTAGGGGTTCGCGGCCCATATTCATACTCCAAATCGAAACCTCTGTCTTCGAACAAGTTCTTGAATCGAGCCCAGCAACCCAAATTCTTTTTTAGATCAGCCACTGGCTGATTTTCTACTACTACGATGGTCTTATCCATTTTACTGCTTCCTCGTTTCTTCAGCAGGATAAACAGAATCCCTTACACTACAATCGTTCACATAATGAATTTACTAACGCGTGAGTTAATCTATCCCAATCAAAATCAATGCCTATCTAAACACTACTGATTATGTAGATAACAAATAGTTCCTGTTGCTTGATAATGATGCTATATTAATAGTTGATTTCGAAACCGTTACATGTTGCTTGATTTAAAGTAAAAACTGTTACTCAATACATTTATCGACGCATCGACATTAAAATGCTCTTCAGGCAGTGCCAACTGCCAACGATTGCGTTCACACCTTGATTATGTTCGTAAATTCAACAGACGTGTTCACTTATTAAGACCATTACCACGTTTTCACTTATGTAACACAGTTAAAAAGTATCACTTGAATCACTAAATATTTTCACAGTTACATCACTAGTTATTGAATTCGCACGTGGATTAAGTCCGATTCGTTCATCCTCCGTGACTTATTCACACGGCGTTTTATATCAAACTAAAACATTAAGAATCATTGTATTCAATATGATAACACTTATCGATTAGAGTCGCACTGATTACGTTTTATAAGTTATTTGAAAATGTAGATTAAATAATTTTAAAGCATCACTTCAATCCGCAGCTAGTCAAGGATACAACATTGATTTAATATTTTTAATACTTTAAACTTCGGATTACAAAAAAAGTATCGATACAAAATAATTGGGAGCACGTTATAGCCTTTAATTAATGTAAACGCAGCAAATAATTCAATTTTATTCCAATCCCTGTATTTAGCATTGTCTGTTAAACTCATAATTATAACAATAATTGCAAACACTATCAGTTTACAAATTGAAAGTGTAAATTCAACTAATATTTCTGCAAATTCTATCCTCGCATTGAAATTGCTAATTGACAGTGTATTATGGAGATAGTGAAATAACGTTCGTAATTCAATTTTGTGTTTTCTTTTCTGTTTTCTTTTAAGTATTGCCTTATCAATAATAGGGATGTTTCCTGTGTAAAAAAAATATGATTCTATTTAGTCCGTCAGTTAGATTATCGAAAAAAATTGGATACGTATTTTTTGTTTTATCAAATCAATAAAAATTGACGAAGATAAAACGCATCAAAGAGTATGAGTGGGGGCCTGTCACGTCACTTTTCGGTAAAAAATCAGTACACTTTACTTACAAGTATGACGTCACGTGAGTTTTCGACGCACTGTATCGTCTTCAATTTTAGTTGTCGTGAAAAAATAAAAAATACGTGTCCAATATTTTTTAGAAATCTATCTGACGGACTAATTAGATTTTTTCAGGAAACATTCCTATTAAAAGGCAAATGAAGAAAAAGAAGAGAAGGCAATATGGCGAGAATCCTAGATTGACTTCGCCAACACAAGTTTAACACTGATCGAATTATCAGTTCTGAAAGCAATTATGCCATTTTCCACGAGAAGATAACATCAGTTGACTAGTATTGTAATTATAAGGACTGTGCTTCATAGACAGATGGCTGATTGGAAGCGAATGAAACGTAATTAGCAAATGATCGTAATACGTAGTTTATTCAAGATGTCATCTGTCGTGTTTATCTTCATTAAGATCTTGGGGTTATGTAGATATGGTAGTTATGTGTTGTCTCATATTATCTACAGTAATCACTAGGTACTGCCATCGTCGTCTGCCTAGCCTTATCCCAACTATGTTGGGGTCGGATTCCAGTCTAACCGGATGCAATTGAATACCAGTATTTTACATGGAGTGGCTGCCTATCTGACATCCACAACACAGTTAGTACTAGGTAATACTATACCACTTGGTAAGACTGGTTGTCAGACTTTTTAGGCCACTGACTATCTGTAACGACTGTCAAAGATCTACAAATGACAGTCGGGACCAACGGCTTAACGTGCTTTCCGAGGCACGGAGGAAACTCGGTATGTAATGGGTGGTCAGACCAACCTAGGCAAGCACGGCTTAACCTAAAGATCGATCCGAGCGGCTAATTCAAACATAATATTTACTTCTTTCCTTTTTCTCAGAGAAAGGAGTAAATGATGCCGTTACGTCTGGCAGGAGAGAATGGAAGAAGCAGACGTGTTGCGCCGTCTCCAAGTAGAATTGGACAAGGCCAGGAAGATGATGATGGATTGTGTTTTTGTTTCATCAGCATCATGTCCCTGCTCTTGTGCCATGTCACTTGGGATCTGCGAAAGACGTTTTTTCTTACATTCTTCCCTGTCAACCGTCACGCTATCATTTCTCAATTTTACTATTTCATTGAAGAATTTATTCCTTTCAATTTCATCACCACTGCTCGCAAAATGATGAAAGAAAACATTGTACAAAAACGGCGTATCCTAGAACCAAAAATGCGCCTATGTGGTGGATAAACTCACTCCCACTCCCTCTCATAGAGAGGAGGCGAGCAATGGGAACATTATAGACACACTACGACGACGACGATGAAGACTATGACTTATGATATCGTAGCCCACTATGTACATGTTAATTATACCAAGCCTAAGCGTGTTTATTTCGTCAATTAGTTTTTATTTATATATAAATCAGTCCCTTTTTTTGTAAATATTTAGTTTGAATTATTCTTTAAGCAGCTTTGATTAAATTATTTACTGAAACCAATAAATTAATTTTATATTCTGTCAAGTTACAGACTCTGTGCCTAGTTTGAAGCCCACGGCTACTTTCACTTTGGTTTTCTCTGAACTATGCTCATCGTGATTGTTTTTTTTTCCATTTTCTTACTTGTGTGAGTAAATTTATTTCACTAATTTATTTTTATACAAACTTTACTAAAAGCTCTTAAAACGTCCTCAAGTTCAAGAGAGCTTGTCAACTGTGAAGTGACATTCTTCAGTTGAAGTCGTAAAATTAAAGGAAACGCTTTGGAATGAATCCCGTAAAAGCAAACCCAGCTTACCTCAACAATTTACATAAATACGAACTGACCTACATACTCCTTCATTCTTTTAAATTAAAAAGCCTTTTTGCACCAATTAACGCCTCATAAAAAAGATCATATCATCATCAATCTCTACAAATGGACTGAATCTTGCGGACGCCATCTTTAATTCTTAAGTGAGGCGTTTTGCCTCACGCGGATATGAACCTTGACCCTTCTGATTGGTTCGGCGCCAGAATTCAATCAGCAATGTAGTCTTTTGAATACGCTATTGCGAATTAAGAGGTTCGTTAATGAGAGGAAAAGGAATTGGGCTGTTTTATTTATGGGTTGTGTCATTGTATGATATTGTTAAGGACCTGTGAATTGCTATGGACCATTGATACTTTTTGGTCATGAAACACAGACTATAATTCCGTTGTTTCCGTCTTTTGGCAATGTGGTATTTTGATTTATATTTGATCTTTAGTGAATGATTATGGGAGATTTCTTCGGTTAAATGGTAAAATTGTTCCAAATTTGGAACATGATTGTAATGCTTTTCATCATCTGCCAACCTTTTCCCAACTATATTGTGGTCGGCTTCCAGTCTAACCGGATGCCGCTGAATACCAGTATTTTACATGGCGCGACTGCCTATCTGACCTCCACAACCCAGTAAATACTGGGTAATACGATACCCCTTGGTAAGACTGGTTATCAGACTTTTGGGCCACTGACTACCTAATGACTGTCAAAGATCTACAAATGACAGCCGGGACCAACGGCTTAACGAGATTTCCGAGGCACGGAGGAAACTCGGTATGTAATGGGCGGTCAACCATCCACAGAACAACCCAGGCAAGCACGGCTTAACCTAAAGATACACCCGAGCGGCTGTTAATATTTAGCCACGAGCCTTATTAACACTGAAAACGGGATAATTACCACAAAACAAATAATTAATAACAAACATGGCAAATATCCCGTAGTGATAGTGTTAGTCACCATGTCAGTTTAAAACTTTGATTGTAATGCATGCATGTGTGCATGTTTTGTGCCAGAAACTTATCTTTATTCTCAAAAATATTTCGAATTATTTATTTAGTTTTACCTTAAGGGTGTTAACGTCTTACGGCATTTCATACAAACTTTCAAGTGAATTTTTTTCGAAATGACTCAACCGATTTTAATGAAACTTCGTACGCATAATAGGATACATAAGTCTAAAAATTTTACAGAGACCTTTTCGAAATGTCTTTTAAAAAAAAAGATAATTGGAAAGGAGATTGGTTACTTGGGTATCTCATCAAATTCTAACGTTTCAAAATCTAGTTATATGCAAATTAAAGGTCTTATAGCTGTAGTTATTTTTCAAGCTAAAATGTTTTTTTAGTTGTTGGGAGTAATTAGAAAACCATGATTTTAGGATGCAAAAACAAAACGCATTAATGCAAAACAAAACGCATAAAATAGAACCAATTAAATGTATGACGTCGTCAAATCCAAATCGATGATAAGTGATCATCGATTTGGGTTTGTTAGTGAAGAAGAAAAAAATCGTTTATTCAAAAAAAATGATTTAAATAGACGAATAGACGGCCAAAGCAATTCCACAAGTATTATGTATGTTTTGGAAAGTATCTTTCGTCCAAATATTGTTCATTAAATAAAAATAAAGTAGATTGATTTGATTCGAGAATATATGCTCACTTTAAACAAACAACATAATTATAATTTAAATAGCATTGCTTTCACTAAATTAATTTCGTATTGATTCGATTATTTTAATCGATTCGAATCGATTGTTAATCAATATTTGGCAACACAGCTGTCACTTATGTCAAATACAAAAAAATATATTTACGTTAGGATTTTTTGAATTCGTTCTTTGTGATATGTGTAATGTTTTCTGCATCTATAAATGATGTGTGAACTCTTATTTTGAGCCACCACGTTGCTATAACATTAAAAAAAAACAACTATAATATTGGCCACAGTTTTTATGACTACTATTTTCTGAACAAACATTGTTTTTAGATCAACACTTCTGATTATGTATGCAATTCTTGCTGGGCGATAGGAATGCATCAGCTGCAACATACCTGTATTGTTTGTGGTACTTCAGTGATTGAGACTGAGAGTCATATCAATCATGCATCACAGGAGGAAACCCAGATAGTTGCAATAATTGACCAGAGGATATACAGCCATGTCAGGTATGTATGACATATTTTTGCTTTCTATGTTTTTTTCTCTATTATTTTCTGGAAGAATGACACACTCAAAGAAAAAGAGACGTTAAGATAGGGAGGATGCTGATTGCTGGTGTTGAATAACTTCACCTAGATGGACCTGTCTATTTTTTATTATTGTTATTAATGGTGATAGTCGGAAAAGAGTCTATACCTATTGGGGCGGGCCATAATTAGAAGTATATTAGCAGGATTATAGTGGAATCCCATTTCAAGGCAATAAAAAGTTTATATGCGTCAAAATAAAGTATTGAATTGTTTTAACAGGTTATGAACCAATTTGCGTAACTTGTTGGGAACAACCACAACAAGAACTTCTGTGAAGACACGAAAACCAACTTTGAGCTCAGACAATCACTCTGCCCAACTTAAGAAGAGTACCAGAAGCACCCAGGCACTGCTTATTTAGTGGATGTCGCAACTCTGAACGTTTTCATGTCCCTGACAACATAGGTCGACGCGTGGTGATTGAAAATAACTTTATAATATTGTTATCATTAGAATAAAAAGTTATTATAAATACTATGGTTTTATTTTTTTACCTATTCTATTTTAAATTATTCATTATCTTTTATCCTATTGACAACCACCTTGTGAATGGACCATGGACCATCTAGGATGCGGATTCGAATCCCGCAAACGGTACGTTATTACTATTGTAAGTGACGTCATAGCAATTGGATGGCCTAAAATAATTCAAAATCTTCTTATCTATAATTGCCGTTTTCTTATCTCAACTTAGAACACCCTACTTTAAAATCTTACTAGTGCTTCACACAAAAAGTGGATATATTGTACTTTATTAACTATACTTCTATAGTTAATAAAGTACAATCTATCCACTTTATCTGATTGAAATGTATGATCTAAAAGGGTCTGCCTTGGTTTACATTAAGTAGGTAGGTACTTCTAAGTATTATTTTTGGTGGTCCATTTTGAGGTTATGTATAAATCAATTTAATATCCCCAACTCTAATGTATATCTTACCATTACATATTTTGTTATACTCTATTGTAGCATTCAAATCCATATAATCATTCTATGAAACGGTAAGGGCGTATGTGATACTGAAAATACATGGGTTCATGCCAATCTCCTTTATTAAAATCAGTTCAGTCATAACGAAAAAAAATCACTTGATGAAAGTTTGTATGAAAGTAGCCGTAAGACGTTAACGCTCTTAAACAGGTACTTCTTAAGTATTAAACACGTCCACAACTCTTACAAATCACTTAACCACTACTAGTTAATTACCTACTACAACTTAAGAAAAACTTCAGCAAAATATATTCATGAAGCGACATAAAACGTCATAGCAATATAAATACTTTGCACCACGTAAGGTCAAAGTTGTCCAGCAAGAATTAATTTGCTACATGTCTTGAATAGTTAACAATCCTGAGGTTAAGTGTTAACGACATCAAATTAGTTGAACCTTATGAACATTTACATAACTCACTGAACAATGTTTTCATTGTTCCTAAGCTTGCAGTTAATATTTATGTTAATAGAGTGTAGAAGCAGCCTATTCACACATAAGTGAATTGTTATTCGTGGGTCGTGATATAACCTTATCACTAATAAAGGGTGTAAATAGACCCTTAACATAGCCGAAAGGCACTTGTTCTCCCCGTCTTTGCGATCATTTTTTTGTTCTAGACCATACCTGGGAACCTTCTAGTTAAGGAGATATTGGGGGTCAAAGTTCCAACTTTTTCACAAGTTTTTTTTTTAAATACATGTTTTTAATGTAAGATTTTTACTTTACACACCTCTACGACCCCCGTACTATTCAATCAGCACAATGCTTTGAGTGCTTTCCATCGAGTTTTACCGTAAAACGTGATTTTTCACCCCAAAAAAAAAGTCGATTCCCAGCAATAATTTTTGCGTAAAGTTACTTAGTTTGATGTACAGAATGCTTGGTTGACGGTTATGTGAAGGGTGTGTTTATAGGGAAGTGGAAATTATGTCATTCCTACTCCTCCGCTATTCTTTTCTGATTAATTTCGTTGCGGGATCCAAGACAGTTAAATTATTTCTCTGGGACTTCGTCGAGCTTCACTGTCTCGGCGCTTTTCTGGTGGTCGCCACTGTTGATTCTGGCTTTCAGGAGTTGCAGTGGTTTGGGAGTAGTGTGGCGGACTTGTTCCAATTTAAAAAAAGATACGTATGTTTTTGAGTGCAACAATTAGAATGTAAATTGAATTACCGATAAGGGCCGATTTTTACCCGACTATTGCGGAACCCAAAAGGAAGGTCATATTTTCAGTTGATATGTGAGTATGAATGTCTGTATGTAGAAGATAAACGAGTAAACCGATTTTTAAATCTTCTGATAATTTTTCTAAGGAATAAAAATTACGGTTTCGCAGCGATTATATGAAGTGAAATAAGTCTTTAGATAAAAATTTACTTGACGTTTAAAAAATCGGCGCTAAGGTCGTCAATATTGACGATTAATATAAATCAAATCGTCATTACGAATGAACTTATGCGTGAATAGGCCGACAAGAAAGCGAAAGTGTTTGTCTGTACGTTTGACGGCTTGTCTGTCAAACTTATTCAGTTTTGAATTAACATGTGACTACCGTATTTGTGAGTGTGTTGGGAATGTTCGATTCCAAAACTGGTCATAAGGAATAACGGAATGCTGTTGAATGAAATCATCATCGAAGAGTTATATGTGAGGAAAACCTAAGCTATCTCTCCAAGCATGCATTTTAAGGGTTAATCAATATAGTTTTTCCATTACAGTAACGATAAAATGTTACATTTGTAAAATGGTCACAAAGTGACAATCCATAATATTTACTGCATCTGTGACTATTTTAAGAATTTTAACGTGATTCATATTATTATCCTAATATTGACTATGTGACTACTAAAGCGGCCATTTTAGGCCCCCTGAGTCTCATGAATCAAAAATCTAAAAACTCACGTCCGGGAATTCGAATTTCGACAAACGACTCGCGCGTGTGGCACTTGTTTTATTCGTGTGAGTAGTCGCATCGCCACAATGTCGCAGTAACCACTGGCATGCTTTAAACAGCTTCTTTCATTTGTTTTTTCCGCATTCGATCTCGCTTCACGCGTGTATCTCGTAACCTAGCGGTAACGTCCATAACTTGTGGTTGTGACGTCGCATCGCTATGCTGTAGATGTGACGATGTGTGGGTGTGCAGGCATGTGATGGTGGATGTGTGTTTGTGTGTGACTGGTATACTATTATGTGAAGAGCAACTTACGGCGACGTCCACTAGGGGCTCGTCCTCCGGCGTGAGCGCAAGCGAGGAGCGTCGGCCGGCGCGAGCCCCCGGCGACCCGCTCGAGCTGCCTGCGACAACAGAAATAACACATTATTATACGATATAATGTTACCATTCCATTTCTTCAGGGAATAAAGAAATGATGTCTTTATTAACCTGAGCAACACTAGGTGAAAATTCTGTAGGAGAAGATGTGCGGCGACATTTTATTGCATACAATTTGTCCCGCTAGAGGGCAACCGATCTATTGATGCCATTTCCGATGACGGCAAGTTATAACGTGGTCCAGGCCTTTATTTCTTGTTACGCTAAACGTTTTAACGGTTCTTGTACTCATCAGTATGACAAACTTCTAACACAGGACGAATCCTAAATCACGAATAAGCTAATCAAATCAATAATTGTGTAGGGAACAGATTTACTTTTCAAGATTTACTTAATAACACAAATGTGACCACTGATTTTCCTTCCCCAATTTAATTGGTCCCGAAGGACCCGAAGTCAATTGTACAGTCACGAGCACCAATATGTAAACACTTTACAACTTTTAAAAGTGTTTTTCTCCTAATGTTCTGATTAAAATATCATTTTGTTACGAACATAGTATTCTGGAACTCATATTTTAATGAAAAAGATCCCATCTCCAAGTTACAATCGTTATTTCTCGCGAACACTGCGTTTAAATTTAGGAAAGTGTATACATATTGGCGCTCTTGACTGTACAACTTCTTAATGACGAGTGCAATGCCCCCTTAATGAGGTTTAGGATAAACAAATATAACTTTTAACTAAACGGAGATTTTGTACTTCGCGAAACAAGACCAATCATAAATCATTGTTATAATAATATTCAACACGCAATCGTTCACTATCATCTTCTGATAGCGGTCAGGGCTATAATCATTGGATGTGGCCGTAATCATCATCATCATCATCAGGAGTGATTATGGTTGTACCTGTACTGACATAATCACCACGCTAAGAACCATAAGGCCAAGCTACACGATGCATGGCGACGAGACGTTGTACCTCCATTTTTTCGTAGCATGTGTTGTGGATTGTATTGCTTGGCAAATTATCATGTGGCTTTTTTTATACTAAATGGGCTTACTCTTGACCTCAATCTAGTCCTGAGGACAGAGATGAGGTCGACGATGGAATGAGCTAACCCAAAAGAAGCCTATGGGCCTATGGGCTTCGCCCTTCAACCCTTCAACTTCACAAAAATGCAACGGGAGAAGAAAGAATTTAATCAGAAATCTATATGCCTTACAGTCTACAGGATTCAGCTGAATACCAGTATTTAACACGGAGCTACTGCCTATCTGACCTCCACAACCCTGTTAGTACTGAGTAATACGAATTCGATTGGTAAGACTGGTTGTCAGACATACGGGTGACTAACTGTAACAAAAACTAAAAGATCTACAAATGGCAGCCGTAACCAACGGCTTTACGTGCTGTACGAGGCATGGAGGAAACTCGGTGGCGAAGGTTCCATAGAACTCGATTCCTACCGGCTTCCCTTTGAAAAATGGTACAGTCGGTGTTCTATATACAAATAATATAATCAAATTAAAGATATGTACTCCGGCTTACCTCTTACAAAAATTGACCCTTCGCTACTGCAACCTAGGCAAGCGCAGTTTAACCTGAAACCGACACGAGCTCTAAGAAAGCTCACCCACGACCTCAAAAATATACGAATCTTTAAAAAAGGGCATCAAGACTAGTGACAAATGCTTTCAAAACGTTTCGTATTTTTTCTTTAACGATCTCCAACGGGATTGAAATAAACATTTCAGTAGTTTTATGTCAATCGAATATTTTTTAAACTTTTCTCTGATAGAATTTCATACTAATTATGTAACACTTATTGGTCGAGCAGTGAGCATGAGGTCATGGGTTCGTTTCCCGGGTCGGGCAAAGTATTTATGTGTTTTTCCATCAGGAATGGCTCAAGTTGATGGCAATAGGCACACCCCCTGTTACATGGGACTTCAAAACATAACTGGCGAAATGTGGGTGTACTATTCGGTATATCTCTGCCTTACCTTTCAGCGATTACAAGCGTGATGTTATGTTGTAATTTCACTTTATCTAGCCCTCAGAAACCAGACAAAAATTTAGAAAAAATAAAATAATAAAAAGAGAAATTCAAAATTCATTTAATTCAGTCATCAAATAGACAAGACAATTCAGTTTGTAAATCTCTAAAATCGTTTAATTGACGTTGACACCTATCATTGAGTACCTATCTATCTGTTAAAATTTCCCAAAAGTAGTAACAGGTATTTTCCCTGTACCTTACCTTTTACGTAATAGTAACCGGTAATTCCTGAATTGAGTTCTGATGAATAGGTAATCACAACTCAATTCAGGAATTACCGGTTCGATATACAATCGCAAATGTTAACGGAATGCGTTTTATAAAACGCATTACAAAACCCAATTGTACTTGAATGTGAATTTCACCACAGGTATTTCATAAAATACGTGCTTGGGTTCTGATATAAATTCGACCAAAAATACTATCCCGCGTAAGAGTAATTTTTACTGTAGTTTTTTGTGAACTAAGGACGTATGTTAGTTTTCTTTTAAGCAATGATTATTTGAAATATCTTTTGTCAAGATAACACAGATCACGAATTATTTCATAAATTTGTAGGAAACAGATTTTTTTTAAATTACCGATGAAAAATTTCTATGTCCCCTATAATTTTTTCAAGATATATCAAATAATGGTTCGGAATAATGTACTGAATACGCGTCGATGTCTCTACACCCTTTTTATTCGTTGAAAACGTCGGAAACGTACATCTGCAGGATTCCAATACTACCGAATACGTCACAAACGCATATAAAATTTTGACTACACAATTAGTAAAAACATGGTTTATATTTAGACTTTTCCTTAAAAACGAGTCTTTATCTGTACCTATATTTGTGAGTCAATTTATTACTAATTCGGTCTACAGGTTTTAAAATTAGATATCTGCATATTTTTTGATGCTAAGTTTAGGTTTCAAATGGATAGATTAAATGTATTGGGTCTGTTTAGTGTTGTAAACTTTTAGAAAAGTTTTCAAATTTTACGAAAGCTAAACATTTCAAAATTAACATTAGGTACTGCACTAAGATTTAGAATCTTCTAATCCATCTGAGTTCCTTATAGGAAACTTTGAGTATCATTATTTCTAAAATAGTGTTTATTAGGATTCATAAATTAATAAGTAGTTTTATTAACCTGTGTCGGTGTCATCACTGCCTCGCCTCTGAAGCCACCTTTGCACCAATTCGATGCTGGCTTCCTGACCAGCCAACATTATCATTCACATATTATTAGATCACAGCATTCTTAACTTCACCACACACATTCAGATTTAAAATAAACACATTTCTAATAATTTCACTAAACACAAGAAAGATTTTTATGAGAACTGTAGACGTTTCTATATTATTTTTTAATTTTACTTTTCATCACAAAGGATGTTTACCTATACCAAAAACACAACGTAAAAAAAACACTGGCCGAAAGAAATGACAGCACTTTGCCGCGTTCAAATATCGAATTAATTAAATGACGAACGTCGACGGGCGAGTGTAAACAGCGAGTAGAGTAGATGAAGCCAAATTAATTTTGCACTTGTTTGATTAAATTCTCAACCATAATACGGTGTGATAAGAGAGTTTAGTGGTTTTTTAAGCGCGTTTGTATGTTGGTGTCGTGGTGTGGAGTTTGTAGAGCGCGCAAGCGGTCGGTTAGGTAATGGCCGTCAAGCCGAGACAGTTGATCGAAGAAGGGGGGTAAATGTAGGACGAGTGTGGTCTGAGCATACATTAACCCACTGGAAGGGATACTGACAGCCTGTTGATAGCTCCGTGATATACTACCAGTGTTTCTCGTTGACAAATTGTGGTGGTCGCTCTTTAGGTTCGGGTCAAATTGCTTACATATTTACGCACGGAATCTGGTCCAGTTTCGAAGTTTAAATGTCATGGGAATGAAGCCTTTAAGAACTTGAAGTATTGGCACAGATTACTTAATAGTGTATTAGCTGGCTGTTAGAATGTTAATCGATTGAGGTGAAGTTTTAAGACCATGTTTTTTAAAAGTAAATTGGACATGACACGTTTTAAGCATACCGAGATCTAAGCGTATTGATTTGTAAAGGCAAATTAAGATTTTTCATGTATTTGACCATGAAAAGACTCGTTCAAATAAATATAATAATAAATTACAGCCATTAATTGCGCAAAAGAGACTGTGTTTAGTAATTTATGAGTGGGAGGTCCAATGGCGATTATTCCGTTTTGCCTAAGTGAGCCCAAACAACTTTCACACTAATCACGTGGCCTCTAGAATATACAGTCGCATTCCTACCAGCATCTGTTAAAAAGTTTAGACTAGAAACATTTTATTCGGATTTTTGGGTAGATTGATCACTTTTTTTATGCTAGCAGAAATAGAAATAATTTATTTTTTTACAGTTTAGACGATAAGATGGATATTTTATAATATCCATCTAGAAAACATTGCAGCCCTTATATAAAATGTTTTTGTCTGGTTCCATTTAACCCTTAGCTTAACTTGGTAACTATAACTAAATTAAGCTATGGGCTAAATGGAATCAGACAAAAACATTCATCCATCCATTCCTTTTTTATTACATTTTTTCTTTTTTTTTTTCTGCGCAGAAATAAAATAAAAACCAAGCGAATGAGATAGCTGCAACAGATAAACGTAACCATAATTTGACACATCGTTGGCGGGAACGAATACAATTGACTCACTATTACAAACTTACTGCAATACTCTGGCTTCCTCTTATCTACCTAAATAATCATCCAGATTGCCGTCTCTCTGATTCAGAAAGTCAGAATCTAAATCAACACACTAAGATCTACACAGTACACAAACACATTCACGCTAAAATCCTACATCTCACATCAAAGATGTATTGAAACACGTTAATTTCAATACTCCTTTGAATCTGCAAACATTAATCAGAACACACCTTAGCGGAGTAACGTTTTGGTAATATTCCGAACGCGTCAGTGTAGGAAGGCTCCTAGTTTTCCCGCCAAGTTTGATGTCAAGTGGAAATTAGGTACGAGGTCTAAAGCAAGTAGGTTGTATGCAGGAGGTAGTGCCATTTTGCAAGTTAATTCTACGAAGCTAATACAAGGTGCTGGTAATACATCTTTTATGCATGCCCGGAATATAAAAGATGAGAAGGTTGTATAAGATAATTGTATATATTGAACTTTTAATTTTTGGTGTAATTGGCTGAAAAGAAACTCTTTTCTGCCAATTTATTTAGGTTAGGTAGGTAATTAATTAGGTTTACATAATAACGTAACATCAAGCCTGTAATCCCTGAAGGGTTAGGCAGTGTACACCCACATTTCGCCAGTTATGTTTAAGTCCCGTCTAATAGGGGGCAAGCCTATTGCCATCAACCGGGTGCAAATCCGGACTCCGTGGCTGCTACTGAGAAATTCCTGAAGGAAAAACCCAATAACACTTAGCCCGACCCGGGAATCGAACCCAGGACCTCATGCTCAGCAGTCTTGCTTGTGACCACTAAACCAACGAGGCAGTCACTCAGTTTGGTTTAATGAAGATGATCAACTCATTACTCAAATATTTTAATTGAATAAGTATACTTAGCATGTTGATTTATTTGCCGTTTCAAATGCGGGGTTTTCCGATAAATCGAAGGAGGCTTTATATATATGCCTAACTGTATTTGAACTTTGTCCAAGTGTGTATTGAACAAAAAACAAGAGATCACGATGATGCGCCAAACAGACTTATATTTCTACGTTTGGTGATTGATCCCTGTATGTGTGAATGTATACAATGTGCCCGGTCACGGACTAGTGATATTCTAGGTATTTATAAAACAACAATTTTAATACACAAATACACTACAGACTTGGGTCCAATCCATTTCCCTGCTATTTGGCAGCCATTTTGTTTTTCATACAAAAAAAATCATATCTCTCAAAGTTTTGGTCTTACTGAGATAAAAATAGGCTTATAAGGAGTGCAAAAATATTGTCTATCGTTTACATTATGAAATAATAGCTTCACGTAATCGTAATATTAAGAAAAAAGAAATTAAACCACAGAAAAATATAAAAAAATATGCATTTATCAACAATTTTTTGACAACAAATTCTTTGCAAATCAACAAATTTGTGAAATAGAAAAGTTGTTATAAGCACCTAAAGTATCGCTAGTCTAAGACCAGACACATTGTATATTTTAGCTTTGAATACACATAAATTAGCCATCCGTCGACATGATATCGCATACGCAGCTTACTTAGGAGTGCACATACCGATGCCGCTTAAACAAACTTCCTCAAAAATGCTTGCTATTTCACCAAGCGCCGCGTGAGAATGTGAGATGCAAGTATTATGACTGCCGAAATATTTATTGCAGTCTTTTGGAAAAAAAGTATTCAAAAGAAAACTAGCAAATACTAGTTTGCTATATTAATATTTGAACTTATTAATAATTAAACTATGCCTATTGTTGAATTATTTTGGAGTTTTATAATCCTAATGCTATCTATTTACGCTTTATGTTGCGTAAAATTAAAGTTAAAATATGTAACTTTCGAGGTTCATACGAGTAAGTTTCAAACCAATACAGATTTTTTTACTGTTCTGATTAGTAATAATACTAAATAATGACGTGGTCAATCGATTCAATGTTAGTTTTTGGTATTAAATACCGAATAGTAAAGTTATCAGCTTTCTCCGTTTGTATGGGAGAATATTCGGCTTGTGTAGCCTTAAGGATCGAAAATAGAAAGTTCTGTCTTATCTAGCGTCTCTAAGTCTACGTCACTAACTTCATATGGAGTTGCGTTTATCATTCCATATAGCGCAACTAGTCGGCTGGTCGCCTATTGTTCAAACCGGTTAATAGTATGGATTCAGAAGCGAATGATCGATGGGTGGCTACTGCAATTGTGATGAAATTACATCTATCTTTACTGTTTGATGTCGTTAATTTTATTAATATTGTGATTGCGTAATGGCTTGGATGATTTTAATCGGAGGTTGGTAGTTTGAACTTATAGATTTAACATAGCATCTTGCATATAATCTCCGAGGGGTTAGGCAGAGGTGTACCGTACACCCACATTTCGCCAGTTATGCTTAAGTCCGAGCTGCGAGCTGCTTAAGGGGTCGAGCCTATTGCCATCAACCGGGCACAAATCCAAACTCTGTGACTGCTACTGAGAAATTCCTAATGGAAAAACCCAATAACAAATTGACTGACCCGGGAATCGAACCCATCACCTCATATTCAGCAGTCCCGTTTGCGACCATTAGACCAACGAGGCAGTCAACTTATAGATTTCTCTGGGTAAGAAAAAAATGATCCGTTACAAAAGACAAATATGGTATTGTGTGATGTGGTGTATTGCCATCTCGAAGGTAATGTAAGCACGATCCACCCACTAGTCTTCGAATGTAGAAATCGCAATTCTGACCGTTGATGAGCACTTTATTAAATAATATGTCAAAATTGTAACTCAGCCCGAGCTTTTCCATTAGATAGAAGTCAAATAAAATTCATTTGTTTCAGGCAAGCAAATTTCAAAAATTACCTAATAAAGAACATGAAATAAGAATATGTTTATTAATTTGTTTTCATAAGTATTCAATTAATCAAAGAAACAAAGATCAGTGTGGACCCGCTACTAGCAAGGAACTAAATTTTCATATCAATCATTCAATTTCAGCGTGATTTTCCGTTATTATTTTTAAACAAATTGGGTAGTTAATGGTTTTGAGTTACATTTTTCCTACCTATCCACATTTAGTTCAAAGTTCACAAATAAAACTGTTTGCGAACCGCATGCCAAAAAGCTGTCTGTGTCAATTTTCCATAGCAATTTTGATAGTAACAGCTCTTGAACGCAGTTTAAACAAGCTAATCGCGTTCAGTATAATATTATAGTGAAATTCTTAGTAGAGAATAGAGAGGGTATAGAGTAGTACCATTTATTTCCTGCGCCATATTACGACTCCACAGCAGTAGCGAAGGGTTATTTTCTTAAGAGGTAAGCCGGAGTACATATCTTTAATGTGATTTTATAATTTGTCTATAGAATACTGATTGTGTCCGTTTTCAAAGGGAAGCCGGTAGGAATCGAGTTGTATGGATCCTTCGCCACTGCTCCACAGTATTTAGCTTCATGAGATGCTAAAGTTTATTAGATCCGCACCGTTTCCGCCACAACATCATAGGGCGACCCTGATCTCGTTTAAATCAGGATCCTGCCTGCCAGAATTATTTCACTAGGGTTTTATGTTATTTGGCAGCTTGAAATGAAATATCACTACATAGTATAAAACAAAGTCGCTTCCCGCTGTCTGTCTGTACCTACGTATGCTTAGATCTTTAAAACTACGCAACGGATCTTGATGCGGTTTTTTTTAATAGATAGAGTGATTCAAGAGGAAGGTTTATATATATATATTGCACCCATGCGAAGCCGGGGCGGGTCGCTAGTTAATAAATAAAATAAAGAAAATATGAAGACCAAAGAAACGATGGGTGGACTGTCTGAAAAATGATATGGCTAGAATGAAGGTGACTGCTGAGATGACGAGTAATAGAGAAGTATGGAAGAAGAAGACATGCTGCGTTGACCCCAAATAAATTGGGATAAAGGCAGGAGAATTATGATGATGATGAAATATGAAGATCAGTTCTGTGAAGCTTATAAAGCATACTAGCGACCCGCCCCGGCTTCGCACGGGTGCAATATATCCATATAAACCTTCCTCTGGATCACTCTATCTATTAAAAAAAACCGCATCAAGATCCGTTCCGTAGTTTTAAAGATCTAAGCATACATACGGACAGACAGAGGGAAGTGAATTTGTTTTATATGTAGTGATTTTTTAGGCCTTTTCTTTTAAAGTGCTTGGTTGATGGTGGGCATAATTAAGTAGTTTTGATTGGTGTATTTACGTAAGGATTTGTATCTGTAATAGTACACCTACTATTGTTAACACTAGAAACAGGATCTTTACCATGTTATGTGTTGTTGTTGTACTTAAAACAATCAGTAAACATGGTAAATATCCCGTTTCTAGTGTTATGATAATTCTTTCTTTATTCTTTATTCTTTATTGCACACAAAAACAAAATATACATACAAATTGCAACAATATAGCTTATGTACAATGGCGAGCTTCACCCAGAATTGGGTTTTCTTACAGCAAACCAAATTTTGACTGTGAGATTTGCAGTAAAGGATAAAACTTAAGTGCATTAACACATTGTGTTACTTAAATTAATTAATGTTATAAACTAAACTAAATACATACAATATAATAAAGTAATAATAAAAATGTAATAATAATGTTAGTGACCATGATAGTTTAGAAACTTATAGTACACCTACTTTTTCATAGAAGGTACTTTCGTAGTATACTTTTGTGTGCGGTCTTTTGATGTTCTTGTTCGTCAAAAAAAAATTGAACTAGAAAAATCACACTTTTTTGTCTCATTTTCTGAATACGAAAATAAAATCATCATCTGCCTAGCCTTTACCTAACTATGTTGGGGTCAGCTTCCAGTCTAACCGGATGCAGCTGAATACCAATATTTTACATGGAGCGACTGCTTATCTGACCTCCACAACCCAGTTAGTACTGGGTAATACGATACCCCTTAATGAGACTGATTGTCAGAGTTTTTGGGCCACTGACTATCTAACGACTGTCAAAGATCTACAAATGACACCCGGGACCAACGGCTTAACGTGCTTAATACGAAAATGAACAAAAAAATGAAGATCGGTTAAGGTTCTGAGACAGACAGATAGATACATTTCATCGCCCCCAGATTCACGACATGTAAGGATACAAACAGTAATATCACGTTTTTAGAAAGAAGCAAAAGCGATGCAGTGATGCAACACGCATTCAACACTATCGTGATTTCGTGACTCGCAAGCGGTATGATTGACACAAATGTCACTATATGACCTTCAATTTAAACTAAATAAAATGTCAATCAACTCCATCGAGATCTATTCTTGTTTATTATGATTCACATAACATTATTGAAGAAAGAAACTTGTTATTTTAAATTATAATAACATTAGATCAATCACGCCTGTAATCTCCGAAGGGTAAGGTAGAGTGTGTCTATAGTAAACCCACATTTCGCCTGTTATGTTTAAGTCCCATTTAATAGGGGGTGAACCTATTGCCATCAACCAGGCACAAATCGGGACTACTACTGAAAAAATCCTGATATAAGCCTTATCACTTTACCTGATCTGGGAATCGAACACAGGACCTCATACTCAGCAGTCAGCAGTAGTGCAATACGGCCAAAGAGGCAGTAGAATAACATGCTATTTTAATAAAAGAGGCTTATAGTAAAACCTTAATATTGAAAACACCTCCTTTTCTCACAACGAACAAAGAGAGAGGGTAAATGTGTCGCAATCACAACAGACGCCATCTTTAATAAGAGCCGACTTGCTTTGTTTTACAGGCAACAACAGAGGCCCTTGCACGAACCTATACCCTAACCAGAGGCCTTAGCACGAACGCGCGGTGTAAACTTGACGTAAATACGTCAATTTTTTTTATCGAAAGTAAAAATTATCCTTTAGCATTTTAGTTCAATTGCCGACAACAAGCACAATCAGTATCATCCATAGTTATGAATAATACTGATTGTAAAATTACTAAAATATAATATATGTGAAACGAGTATTTTAATTATAAGTATCTACTTTACGTTTACACCGCGCGCTCGTGCTAGGGCCTCTTTTTGAAGCGAAAATACAACTATCGTAAATATTTGGTTACTAGCTTCTGCCAGCGGCTTCGCCCGCGTGGATGTCGAAAAATATACCACCCGAACAAACATAGTTACTTACCTTCATCCGCTGAGACACGTATAAATTAATTTTCAATTGTCAGCCTAAACACAAAATTTGAATATCCTAACTTCCAAACTGACGGACTTTCATATTCCATCGTTTTCCCAACATTTCCCTTCACTGCTCTGCTCCTATTGATTGTAGCGTGCTGAAAAGTATACTATAACCAACTCAGGAGTATGAAAAATAATTGTACCAAGTTTCGTTAAAATCCGTCGAGTAGTTTTTGTTTCTATAACGGTTATATAGACAGACAGACAGACAGACAAAAATTTTACTGATTGCATTTTTGGCATCAGTATCGATCCCTAATCACCCCCTGATAGTTATTTTGGAAATATAATTCATGTACAGAATTGACCTCTCTACAGATTTATTATAAGTAGTATAGATAGATTATTTTGACAACTAGCTCAGTTATAAGACCTATACTGTTAAGGTAAGGTTCATTTTGTATTTTACCCAGTTTTAGTTCGGAATAAAGATTTATATGTTCATTTAATTAGTTTCTTTCATAGATCTAATAAAATCTTAAAACTTCGTAAATAATCCGAAACGAGAATTTCCGATTTTAAAACGTTACGCTTGATCCGCGCGTTCGAACTAGGCCCACTGATAAATGTTCTACAACAATATAGAGGTGCTAACGGCAAAGACACACTTACACACGTACTACCGCGTTAACTGACGGTCGACCACTTTTCAACCTTATCACTTAGAGTATAAGGGTGAAAAGTGGTAGACTGTCCGTGAACTCGGTAGTAAATCGTTTACAGAATACATCTTAGTTCTCACGTACATAGTATATCTCTACCTCTCATGTACATAGTTACTGCAGGTAGCGTAACAAATAAAAGGCGTATTGGAGCTAAAATCAATAATTAATTCCTTTTGAATTTCATTTCTACATTAACACGCGCCGTCAGCGGTCCTGGCTCAAAATTGGTATCAAATTTTTTTTTTCTTTCACGTAGGCCTTTACGAGCACTTTTAAACGTATTAAGATACATAGGTGCACTGTTCGGGGTGATCGTTTTCTATGAAGAAGAACCGGTAAGAAACTCTATAGTCACTTTTTTTTTAATATTTGGTTTTACAATGTTATTGTGTTACAGCGTTAGTACTCAAGTATGGGAGGACAGTGACCTACGCGCTGTCTAATCTTTTCTAATTACAAAATGCACCTCCTTTTCTTTATAATGTGCCCGTTTATTCCTAATAAACCAGAGGTATCTATCAGTGGCGAAGGTTTCATACAACTCGATTCCTACCGGCTTCCCTATGGAAAATGACACAGTCAGTATTCTATAGACAAATAATATAATCACATTAAAGATAAGGTACTCCGGCTTACCTCTCAAAAATTGACCTTTCGCTACTGGTATCTATAGTAGGTACTCACTGCACTCCATACGAGCTAGAAGACAGCTCATTAAGGGAACATCCACTGGGACTTAATTAAGAGACTGAATACACAGCAGGTAGATCCTCAGTAAGTTAATTTTGAAGAACAGTCGGAATGGAGGTAATTCCACAAGTAAGGTAGACAGAGGTTTGCAAAGTTCTGCTTCTTGAATTCGTACTGACTAAGTTAAATTAAGTTGCAGCTTTGAAATTCTCGTAAGATATCGCTAACTTTAATTTTACTTCAGTTGATTACTTTGAGATTTAAATAGAGTTTAGAAATCGTTTTGAGGGGATGTATTGGGTGTAAGCTGTAAAGGATTTCTTATAAAGAAACACAAGCTATATTAAGGATTTTATTTATTTATTTAAACTTCATGTACAATAGTACACTAGTACGCCTATGTACCATAGGCGTACTTAATGCCACAAGGCATTCTCTACCAGTCAACCTTTGGGTTAAATAAGAAAACATTGTGATAGGGTACAAAATAAATACATAAAAAATAACTTCTTGCTTTGCTTGATTTTCAACCATTACACACAAATTAAGCTTTTTTAACCGTGATTAGGCCTGAGGAACTGTGTGGATCGGAATGCTGGTCTGTGAAGAAGATGGATGAAAAAAGTTTGCATGTAGCGGAGATGAGAATGCTGAGGTGGATGTGTGGTCTGGCAAGAATGGATAAAGTAAGGAATGAGTATATTAGAGGAAGTTTGAAAGTTGCGCCAGTAACAGAAAAGTTGAAAGGGAATCGGTTGTCTTGGTATGGGTATATGATGAGGAGGGACGAATCGCATGTGACTAAAAGAGTGATGAATATAAATGTTGCTGGATTGAGAGGGAGAGGAAGACCAAGGAAACGATGGATGGATTGTGTGAGGAACGATATGAAAGAAAAGGAGTAAATGATAGCGTCACGATTGACAGAGGAGAATAAGAACAATAAGAACAATTTATTGTTTAAGAAATAACATTCAATGCATTGATTCCTGAAACTCACACTAGGATTCCCTGTGTCGTGAGTTCCAGGCTCCTTCGTTCCGTATACATTTTTATTGTTAAACAAATAATTAATACATCGGTTACAAAGAATGGAAGAAAAAAACGTGTTGTGCTGACCCCAAGTAACACGGGACAATGGTAAGAAGACGATGATGACACACAAATTAAACTAAATGACGCCTGAAAATGTTTTACCCACAAGAGAACATAATGAAAAGTTGTCATCTGCCTAGCCTTTTCCCAACTATATTGGGGTCGCAGTCTTACCGGATGCAGCTGAATACCAGTATTTAACATGGAGCGACTGCCTATCTGACCTCCACAACCCAGTTAGTACTGGGTAATACGATACCCCTTGGTAAGATTGGTTGTCAGACTTTTAGGGCCACTGACTACCTGTAACGACTGTCAAGGATCTACAAATGACAGCCGGGACCAACGGCTTAACGTGCTTTCCGAGGCACGGAGGAAACTCGGTTTGTAATGGGCGGTCACCCATCCACAGACCAACCTAGGCAAGCACGGCTTAACCTAAAGATCGACCCGAGTGGCTGTTATTATTTAGCCACGAGCTCCTCAACATAATGAAAAGTTGTAACACATCAAAATAACAGTCTTACAAAGATCGTACGGTAGTACCCTATCAGGGCTAACGTCCCTGAAACCATTACCGTTTGTGGAGGACGTTTCCCACACGTCATAGTGGAGTTAATTTTCTGCGTAGTTTATGTGCTATGACGCATGAATGTGAAGACTCTCATTCAGGGGCTATTGGCGTTAGGGAGAGGACGTGAACCTCTCAGCATACGTCTGATATTTGTGAAGAAAAATTTGTATTCAATATGCATCCGTAAGACGTGAACTTGATAAGATTAAAAATCGGGAAAAAATAAAAGGTGCAAACAGATCCATAACGAAGCCGAGAGGAACTTGTTCTCCCCGTCTTTCCGATCCTTTTCTTGTTGTAGACCATATCTGAAAACCTTCTAGTTATGGAGGTATTGGGGGTCAAGGTTCCAACTTTTCCACAAGTTTAAAAAAATATATATATTTTTAATGTAACACCTCCACGACCCCCGACTGATGAATGTATTGAATTACCCCCAATAGTAATTCAATACATTCATCAGTACAATGCTTTGACTGCGTTCCATCAAGTCCTACCGTAAAACATGATTTTTTCACCCCAAAAAAAAGTCGTTTCCCAGCAATTAATAATTTTGGCGTAAAGTTACTTAAATATGATGGACAGAATGCTTGGTTGACGTCGAGAATGGTCTGTTTACACCCTGTATGAACTCAGTGACGGGCCTGGGGGCCAACAATACGGCAAGCCGATAAGGCAAGCAGACTGTTCACAAGCCCTAACATCGTGAGGAGTAGTAGATTATAAAGACCAGCCAAGCAGGTAGGCTTGTATGAAAGTGCCGCCACTAGAAGAAGTTCTGAACAAACTTTCATCGCCTGTTAAAACATCACATTGCAAAAACACATAATTCAACCTTTAGCAAATCTTTTATTTTGGTTTTAGTTAGACACAATGGTAAACTGGTAGGTGACGGCTGTTTCAGTGAATTAATGAATAAAAGTCTGTAGATAATGGACTAGATTATTGTGATCATCATCTGCCTAGCCTTTTCCCAACTATGTTGGGGTCGGCTTCCAGTCTAACCGGATGCAGCTGAATACCAGTATTTTACATGGAGCGACTGCCTATCTGACCTCCACAACCCAGTTAGTACTGGATAATACGATACCCCTTGGTAAGACTGGTTGTCAGACTTTTTGGGCCACTGACTACCTAACGACTGTCAAAGATCTACAAATGACACCCGAGACCAACGGCTTAACGTGATTTCCGAGGCACGGAGGAAACTCGGTATGTAATGGGTGGTCACCAATCCACAGACCAACCTAGGCAAGCACGGCTTAACGTAAAGATCGACCCGAGCGGCTGTTATTATTACAAATGACATTTTCCAACCAGGACCTCAAACTCTTGGGAAACAATTAGGATTTAAAAATTTCATTAGCTTTAATAAAATCTGACAGTTTTACGCAACAAATTATAATTAATGAAAGTTGAGACAGTTAGGTGAAGAGGGAAAATATGGGGTTATTTTAAATAGAATTTGTGCTCGGTTGACGGCAATAAGCTTGCCCCCAATTTCATGGGACTTAGACATACATTACTGGTGAATTCTGAGTTAAATATACACCTATAAAATATATACAAACTTTTGGGAAAAAAGGCATAATGTTATGTTATGTTATCTATAGCAATGAATAGTGTTTGAGGCCAAGCAAATTCAAACTCTGCTGCGACTTAAAAAGGGTCTTGGTCAAAACGGGCATAAGTTGGACTTACGCCGTTTTGACCAAGACTGTTTTAAGATTTGAAATATTTCTCAAATATTACCTTAAATTGAAAATTGTCTATGGTCCTTTCAGATGGAAGACCGAATAACACTGCTTGAGCCCGAATTGTACACAGAAAAAAATAAACAGCATACCACCGTTAATAACATATACTTCCTGATTCAACCATGTTTGTTTATGTAAGAATTTAATTTAATGAGATATCCTATCCGCGCGGTTACACCGAACACTGGTGCGAAAACCACATAAGCCCGTAAATCATAATAATGTTGGTAGCTATGGTAACGGTAAATATATTTAGATTATATGAACATCTAGCGGGTTTATATCTGCTGTATTTTGGTGTTTGATGTAAAAGTTATAGGAAAAAAACGTAGGTACTTATTAAACGTTTCATCTCGTACTTTCCTACTGAAAGGGCAATCACAAAACCGAGTTTCATCAAAGATTTAAGATGAAAAGATTAAAGATTATGGATTCACAGATTTCAGTCTAGTGCTATATAAGATCTACAACAATACAGACATAACTTGCCATGTTATTCAACCGACGACATTCGCACTGTACGCAACCTTTTTATTAAACCAGTATCCATTGTAATTTGGACTTTAATTTAGCCACAGTGTACAATCAAATATACAATCTACTACTACTAGGTTTATCAAGGAAGTTTAAAATAAATATTAAAAACAGGCTTACCCAACTTTCTTTTACAGCCCACTTAGTAAGTTTTTCTTACAAAATCTTTTGGACGTTTCACTGTCTTGGGCGAAAATGTCAACCGTAATCTTTGATAGCACATACTTCATCATGGACCCTGTTACAAACAGACAGACTGTCAGACAGTTTTTTGTTCGTTAAAAACAATAATAATAATTCGTCTCATTATTCTTTAAGAGTGTCTAAATGTCAGACTCAGATTTTCAACCGAGAGGACGGCATTTGCGTAATTTGTAATTACCAAATATTTCTACGAGTAATTTGGATGATTTCTGGAAATACTTTCGTCTTTAATAAACACTTGCTAATGTGAAAAATGGTGATTAAGAAAAGATTTATGATGCGAGATTAACGTATTTTAGTGCCTTACCTACCTATTAACATGGTTGACAAAAATTAAAACATTTACCCCATTTTGGCAAGAAAAGCTTCGATAGAAATATAATTTCGTGACCAAAAGGGCTGGCTCGTTCTTTGGCGAAAGAATTAGAATCAGAATTGCCATTTAATGTGGCAATGCTACCAGTCTTCTGGGCACGTTTCAGGATGACAGCAATGTGGAGGAGTGCTTTGACCTCTCGATTACGTTTTTATTAACATGTAGTGAACTCAGTCTTCAGTTTTAGTACCATGCATTTTTTGTGGTTTAATAAGACATAATTTTACTTACTCATGTTTATTTTCTTCATTAAACAATCGGGATTTCTATGTCGTTACCATCAGACCTCAGCCAGATTTTTTAAAATTCTAACATACAAAATGACACCTAACTCTTACTCATAGGCACCGTATTCAACATGCAAATCGCTCACAGTACCGACGTAATAGGTAATAATAAGCGAAATTAGCACAAGGTTGTCACTTATCAAGACACAGATACTGTCAGCTCCTAATGCTTGTATCACGAGAACGATTGTTACGATATGAAAAACAATACGGCCGTAATGACGGGAGGTAGAAGTAGAAAAATAAAACTGGTTTGTTTGTTATGTAGGTATGTTGGGTTTAATACAGGGTGTAAACAGACCCTTCACATAGCCGTCAACCAAGTATTCTGTACATCAAACTAAGTATCTTTACGCAAAAAATATTGCTGGGAATCGACTTTTTTTTTTGGGTGAAAAATCACGTTTTAAGGTAGGACTCGATGGAAAGCACTCAAAGAACGGCACGACGGCATGGTTGGCGCAGTGGTTGAGCGATTGACTGCTGCGCTTCGTGTCGCGGGTTCGATTCCCGCACGGAACAAATATTTGTATGGCCTACAGGTAGTTGTACTGTAGGTAATTTTTTTTTGGGTGAAAAATCACGTTTTACGGTAGGTTTCGATGGATAGCACTCAAAGCATTGTGCTGATGGATGGATTGAATAGTACGGTCGTGGAGGTGTGTAAAGTAAAAATCTTACATTAAAAACATGTATTTAAAAAAAAAACTTGTGGAAAAGTTGGAACTTTGACCTAAATATCTCCGTAATTAGAAGGTTCCCAGGTATGGTCTAGAACAAAAAAAATATCGCAAAGACGGGGAGAACAAGTGCCTTTCGGCTATGTTAAGGGTCTATTTACAACCTTTTTATGAGTCAAGTGTGGTGTGAAAGTGCTGAGTGCCTGTGGTGTTCACTAGAAACACTAGTTCGGGTTTAGAATATAACCACTGAATTATCAGTAAGATGATGAATTTAAGAGTACGTGCACTCGCTGCCCGGGATAAGAGAGGACTAGTCGACATGGAACCTTAAAGCTCACGCTACGTTTATTATTATATCACAGTGCCTGTTGTTATTCAAATTAACGATGATGACGATGTCATTCAAACGCCAGATCTTTTTTAGCACTGTCACCAGAAAAACATAATAAATAGAAAAATATATAGTTAGGATTCTACATTTGAGAGGAATATATTTAAGGCATTTTCTTTTATGTGGAAATGGACAATTAAGAGAGGAGCGCCAGGGTATCTCGCGAAATTCAAATTACAGTTATTGACTCTCCAATTTCAGTTCAACCACAGAGTAAAAGAATCCATTCATATAATACAGTCTATCAACTCAATTTTACTACCATTTAAAAATGTTTATTCATGAAACAATTTGTAACATTCAGAATATCAGCGAAGCACGATCCAGGAAGGGACTGAATAAATGTTTACCTCTTGAAGCAAAACAATAAATATAAGTACCTACTTACACGAAAGATGCTACAGTGTAAGATGGAAAAATCTCACGTAAGAAACATATTAAGCAATTCTAAACTTAACAGCAAAACAAATACAGTAAATGACGTACAATCTGATAAACCCCAACACACTCATTTATGCGCGTGGCGAAAAATAGAACTTAAGTAAAATGTACCCGTTTTGACAGCTGTCAAACGCTTTTCCCTAGCAAGCAGCGCCACTATGACGCGCAAAGATAAATGTGTCGGTGAGTGTGTTATATTTTTTAATGTGTCTCGTAATATCTATGTACATAAATGTGACGTCACTGCACCGTGGTGTCTTATCGGCCAGCCGTATCAAGTGCACGAGGACATTCGTCGTAGATACCTATGTACGAAGGTAAGTAGTGTTCTAGACTGTAACTAGGAGTTATACTAAGTCAATACATTGTAGGTTGTGATAGAAACCTAGTGTTTGAAAGACAGTAAAACAGGTTAGTACTTAATGCGTTTTACGTTGATCTCCTGTCTGTGAAAGATTTTCTTTGATATGATAAATTCTTGTTAATAGTGCCACTGTACACACCCATATATTTCAATTTATTAAAAATACGATGTCCAGATGAAAATTAATGGATGCCAGGTCCGACTTTTGTGACCCGTAGACTCTTCGGTTTAATTAGCTAATGTTTTTTTTTCTTTTTTACTATTTAAGGAACTAGGTAATATTTACGAATAAATAGAACATCGGGCATTGAACTGCCTGAAATGTGCTATAGTAAACTTTTTTTCATAATTTTTATGTATCATCCCCAACACAAACCTAAACTATACTTATTCCATTAATTCTGAACCAGTCTTGTATTTAGCATTATTAGGAAGTTACATATTTCATATCACGTTGCAACTGCACACAATACCGTAATTAAGTCAGTTCGCGCAATAATAGTTCAGCTATCGGATAGCTAATACAATACAAGAGGTATATCTCTCAAATAAGGCTTAATAGCGACTGGTGGCCAGGTGGGCTCAATTAATCACTGCGCTATTATCTGTACACACGCTCGCTTCTCCGCTCCCACTTACGAAATGATTTATGCTGTGTCGTGTACCGACTAACAACCACGCCAAGCAAGGAGGATTTACTGAGAGCTGCCTGAATATTTTAGTCTGTGGTTGCAAGGATTTTGAAAATGGAATCTTCGGTGCCAAATTATATTTGAATTCGAATTATAAGGCTGGCTGGAAACAAGAAAATAGTGCATAATGGATTTTTTGGCGCCATCATGTTTTTTCAATACAAAAGCGCGTTCCTTCTGACACTCAACAGCCGGAATAACCATGACCCACTGTTTATTATAGGATTTTCCTGGACCAACGTACAATCGATAAAAATCGATGAAATATTTCGTATTAGATTTTTAATCTGATATAATACAATACTTGTACATTATCTCGGTACTTTACGCATAATGACGCAACCAGTGTTAATTAAGTACGTAGGCTGAATTTGTTTCTCTAATAACCAAGCAAATGAACTGTATCAGAACTAAGGCTAATATTTTAATCAACCATCGGTTAACTAGTTAATGGTTTTGACATTATCTAGAATATTGCAGAAACAGATACTAACTGGTTACTACAGTCCTTCCACACTTCAATTACCTCTGACATCTGCATCACTGTCAAGTGACAATGATCTTAAACTTGTTAGAATAAGGTTGCTTTTAGTTTTCTGCCCCTGATGAGTCTTTCAAAATCATATTGACCTTTATGCTCATTACTTTAGGGTTTTCGTTGGTTTGCTGCTGGCAGAGTCTATATAACTACGAAACGACTGTACCTACGGCTGATCAAAGACCTCTAGTTGCAAGTACTCGTATAATGCCAACTAGTTATGGAGTCAGTCAAAATTGATTAAAGTTGAAAACTATGTTCAGTAATTTCGTAAATATAACCTATGTTTTTTGCTGTACCAGTCATAAAAGTTCAAGATTAATAATCCTTGACTTGCAAGATAATTTAATACCAAATTGCAGTTAGTTAGAGCAGGTTTTGCGCTTATAATGTGGCGACGAAAATCAATTAACTTTTTCGTAACATAGTTCGTAGTAAAAAATTTAAATAGGTAGGTCATTTTTGGCATTCTTTTTGCTTTATCACGGATATCGATTACAGTATTTTATGGATTTAAAATCTTTGTTTAGTCATATCCGTAAAGCAATGAATTTGCCAGGGAATGTACCTGCAGGGATATTAAAAACAGTGTTACTAGGTATTATCTGACTTAAAAGATAACTGCATTTGCATTTAGCGATAGGTACCTAGCAGAAGGGGCAAATTTTGTAACAGGTAAGCCGGAGTACATATCTTTAATCTGATAATATTATTTGTCTACAGAATACTGATTGTGCCATTTTTGAAAGGGAATCCGGTAGGAATCGAGTTGTATGGAACCTTCGCCACTGGTACCTAGTACCTACTAACTGCGACAAAGGTACCAAAAGCGATCAGCAGAGTAATTATTACCTAGAATGACTGATGATGGAGTCCAATTTGCAGTGAACATTGAACTCCACCCTCAATGAGAGACTGCTTGCCACCGCTAATTATTGTCCATCGAATTGAGGAAGTGGTGTGGACACTGTCTTCTTGTAAATGTGACCGCCAATGTGGTTGAGGCAGCTGACCAGTGACTTGTTGCATTGTGATCACATGTGGAAGACATTAAAGCCGCATGTTCATAGGTAAACAAAGTTGTGCAACATTGTTCTGCGGGAAACATTTTGTTGGTAACAAGCAAATGTTCCATATCCAAGGTAAGTAAACAAAAGTTGCGTAACATTGGTTCCAGAAACATGGATGTGGAATGTTACAGATAAAGCCCCGGATACACTAGGGGACATTTTGTTCCTCAACATGACGCGGAACACTCAATCTACGTGACGCTGCAACGTTGCACAGTGACCCGCAACATGCCCCAAAATATTTTACGTGACGAGGGATACGTTGCTTGCTCCCGAACCGAGAGCGAGCGCACGTGTCCCGCGTCAGTGTTGCGCTGTTTGTTACCGGGTGTAGTAGTGTGCGCAACGTGCCTTGCAACATGTCAGTAGTGGGAGGAAACGAAACCTCCTCGGGCGACATTCCTATAAGCACTGACTAGTGTGGCAGAATGTTCCGTGACATATTATGTCTCGGGACATTCCACGTAGTTACTGAGGGACATGTTCTGCAACACGTTGCTCCATTTATCCCCTAGTGTATTCGAGGCTTAAAGAAAAGACGGGCAACATTGTTGCAGCAACATCTGGTGTTCCGCAAAACAAATGTTCGCAGAACAAATGTTTCCAATGATGAAAATAAGTTTCAGTTACAGACTTACCTACAGCTTCAGTTCATATCTTTTTCAAGTCTCAGTTAAAAAATCTTAGTTGTCGGTTTTCACACTTTACGGGTTAATTCTAGGGTAGGTCCTAATAGGTGTGCCGCACGACAAAATTACGCACCAGCCTAATATTAGAAGGAACTAACGGAAAATTTTAGACAACGTGGTCTATCGGTTTAGAGGGGCTCGAGGCTAAACAATAACCGCTGCACCGATTTTCAAGGTTAAGCAGAACATGCCGAGGTCAGTCCACGGATGGGTGACCATCCCTTACATACTAGGAATCCTCCGTGTCTCGGAAAGCAGCGAAGCAAGTGGTTTTGGCTGCCGCTCGAAGATCTTTGACAGTCGTGGCAATTAAGTAGTCAGAGACTGAACATTATTGAATGTTTAGATTTGAAAACTAAGCTAATGTAATGAGGTTGTTATCAACTACACTGAGTGCACAGATCAACAGATACATATAAAGATGCTGCTGAGTGCTGATACGTCATAATTACTGTTTTAATTGTTCATAATATCAAGTATCTTGTGTTGATCTTGACACCTAGATAGCTACTTTACAATGTGTTATTCTTAGAGACACACAGTTCCTTGTGATATAATAAAGTCTTAGGTAAGATAGATTCAATAAATATGGGGAATCCCGCTTCCTAATTACATTATTTTGATTCGTACTTTTTTCGTCATTTGAGATCTGTTATCATATCTCTTAACAATGTTAAATTAAGATTCAAATTATCACAAGTCACACACCAAATACTATTAAGTTTCGTGATTTTGTTATTTTTATTAGGACCGTTGTTCGAGTTCTTTGTGTGAAACTACATTGAACTAGCATTTAGGCTTGAATGACGTCCCTGAGGCGCATGCCATGGTATAAAACGTTTTGAAACCTGGGGTTCTAAAATGGCCACTTTAGCAGAATCATAATAGGATAAAAATAATCAAGCATAATTACGTTGTAATTCGTAAAAAAAGTGTCACATAGTAACAATTGATAATAATTTAACTGCGTCTGTGACCATCTTAAGAATTTTAGCGTGATTCATATTTTTATCCTATTATGATTCTGTTAAAGCGGCCATTTTAGACCCCCTGATCTAGATCCACTGACTTCTTCTTAGCAAACCGTTGGAAATCTGTCTTGAGTGTCCCAGAACTTAGCTACAAGGGTGGTACTATCACATCATGTGGCGTGCAGGTATCAGGGCACACAGGAAATGATATCAGGTGCCCCCTGATTTGTGAACAGCTTCAGTTTTGATCATATTCAATCTTTTGTGGAAATAAAAAAAGAGATTTACTGTTTAAACGAAATTGAGTGCAATTTTGGTTTGAAATACCCAATACCCACCCTAAAATATTTATACTGTCCTACCACAGCCAAGTCTTCTTCTAAAGTCACTGAAGATAGATGACCACGACCACAAAGTAAACGCACAATATTTCACTCAGTTGACTTTTCCCCACTAACTTCGTCCCATATATCAACGTTTCACAACCAAACACGACCTAACACTATACTTTATGAGCCTTGTAAAACACCGTAAAAATAAATAAAACTGTGGGGACCAGCTAACGAGTTAATCTAGCCATTATTCACACTACCAACTAGAGTTAGTAAAGCTTGCCGCCCGACTTTGTTTGAACGCGTGAACTTAGTTGCGTTCACTTTTATTTATTAACTTTGTCACCCGTTTCCACGAACACTAAACTGCAGCTAGATGAATGCCTAAATAATATTGCAGTGTTGGATTTTGAACTCTGGGAATTGCGCCGAGCGATGAAAATGCGACAAAGCGGTTTTAGTGAAAACTTGCAGTAGTGCCTAGTGGACACAGTGAAGTTGCCTAGCTTGAATATTTTCGGTTTTATTCAATTCTCCCAGTTGGACGTCAAGTTAGTAACTTCAGGTGCAAATATTAGCTTAGATTTTCATGTAAGTAGTCAATTTTTAATATGAAAGGCATTCTTAAAACTTTCAAGTTTTAGCAAATCCTTGGCTTAGACTCTTTAAGTATTTTAATATTAGAAAGGCTTTCTTAAATCTTGGTGGATTTGGTAAGTAATATATCTTGTAGTGTTTGTTGTAAATTTTCATTTTTAATGTTATTCGCTGCTAAGTATATAATACCAACATAACATAGAAATAGTAAAATTGATGTTACAATTGAAATGCCTCTTACTCAAAATGATGTCTTTATGTTGTTACAATTAGTTACCTACTTAAAAATGTATTGTTTTTTCAAATTCTTCAGGAACATATACTGGTTAAAACGGGGTGAATAGCGATGCAGCGGTGAACCAAGTGAACGGAGACGAAACTTTGAAAGGGATTTTAACGTTGAATTCATAAGATATGGTACCATCATCGCCTTTTCCAACTAGATATAGTAGATATAGCGTCCAGTCTAACCGGATGCAGCTGAATACCAGTATTTTACATGCAGCGGCTGCTTGTCTGACCTCCACAACCCAGTTGGTACTGGGTAATAAGATACCCCTTGGTAAGAATGGTTGTCAGACTTTTGGGGCCACTAACTACCAGTAACAAACTGTCAAACATCTTCAATTGTTCAGCCGGGTCCAACGGCTTAACGTGGTTTCTGAGGCACGGACGAAACTCAGTATGAAATGGGTGGTCCTAGTCACTCATCCACGGATCAACCTAAGCAAGCGCGGCTTAACCTTGCATAGGTTAACCTGAGCGGCTGTTACTATTTAGCCAACAAGTAAGTGATCTATTATTATTATATATTATTATCGATATATTCATTTACTTAATTATTTTGGGACTTTGTTGGCAACATGCATCCCTGCCCTGCGTTTATTTCACTACGCTTTACGGTAGGTACATAACGTAGCATCACGCCTGTTGCCTCCGAAGGGTTAGGCAGAGGTGTACCGCGAAGTAAACTCACAATCTGTCAGGTTTGTTGAAGTCCCACGTAATAGGGGGCGACCTAATTACTTTACAACCTACCTATTAATGTACTACATTATGAATACATTAACAAAAGGTTATACAAGGTCAACATGAGGTCTGTATGAAACTGTATGGTATTCACGTAATACTGTGCTCAGAACCGCTAAGGAAGAGGATTACAAAAGTGATACTGTCATGTTTGGGTCTTAGACTCAACAGGTTGTGTATTGTTGAGCTCACAACCCTGTCATACCTACTCTACTCATACTTATGAATTATGTATACTGCGTTCGTGATTTAGTTTCCGAACATGTAAACAAATAATATGTGTCTGAGGAAAATCAACCGTAAAACCCGAGCATAAAGTTCAGTTTGCGCTTAAACTTCAGACAATTAATTACTTTTTCAATAGATAAAGTAATTCGGAAGCCAAATGTGAATGAAGGATGGTTTGAAGAAAGTTATTGAACACATTTTGACCAACAACATCATTGTAAAAACGTCACTTCGAAGAAACAGACACGAGTGCGCGGTGTAAACGTAAAGCACATACGTCGATTTTTTTTTGTCTAAAATTCAACTATCCTATAGCATTTTAGATAAATTGTTTGCAACAAGCACAATCAGTATCATCCATAGACATGAATAAACTTTTAAATTTATGAAAATAGTATAATTTGAAACGAGTATTTTTAATTTTAAAATCGACGTATTTACGTTACGTTTACCGCGCGCTTGCGCCGTGTCGTAGTATGAATGCACGATGATTTAAGTTGAAAACAAGTCAATTTGCTTCCGTATAATGTGTGTATTTACTTGAGTTATGTAACTTATTTCCAAGTGAACCTACATCATTTTAAAATAAACAAAGTAACGCTAGATTTACGTAATAAAAATCTTTACCAAATTCAGAGTCTAAACCATTCACATGTTTCATAAAAGTTGATCCACAACACCATTTCATTTTGCATAAAAACTGTCACACTATCACAAAACACATCACACCTCCTTTCTCGATCACATTTACCGAGTTCACTTTTTCACTCTACAATCATAGACGAATAAAAAAAACAATTAAAAAACAATCGTGTACTGATAATATTATTGACACAGAAACGCGTGTAAGTCCCGTTGAGATTAGCAAACGACTGTCAGACATATAATTACTATAGATAAGGTTAGGTTTCTTAGGTCATTAGGTGGTACATTCAATCAGAATGTATGTGGACGGTTTGATAAACTAGTTACGTACGACTACATGTGACAATGTTTTTTACACTGAGCGTACTAGTGGTTAAAATAAGAAAATAGAATTGTAGTGACAGAGGGAGACTCGATAGAGATTCAGGTTGCGTTTAGGTCAATAAACTCACAAAGTTTTGCTTGAATAGATAGTATGTACAGTCAAGTATTTTATACGTTGGATATGTCAGGATTTATTCCATTTTAGGCTCGTACATCATGTGGGCAGACGATGGGTTTCGTGCTATGAAAACACACTGGGTGCGATACACTGTTTCTAGCAAACTAACAAATTACTTGAGATTACTACTTAACACAATAACACGGGGCACAATGAATCGGGTACAGTTCCTAGCCACTCAACACAACAACCACCTCATCTCCAACGTGATCAGATATTGACTGTCGCCCTCGCCTCGACTTGAACATCAGGGCTCTGTAGAAGCACGCTGTGCTGTGGGTAGACTGGTAAGGTGGTCGCGTGATGTCACCACTACACACAAGCGTGTCTTCCAATTCATTTTATGTCCGTACTAACAACCGGATCCGACATAATAAATTAGTTAAATTGATTTAAGTTTTGCTTAGAAAGTGTTTCTTTATGTGCGAGCGAACATGTTACCTTCGTAACATGTACGCTATGTGAACAAACACTGCTAAATAAATATCGATTAAAAGAAAAAAATACCTTCAGTTCAATACACCACAGATAACATAATACTACGTAATTGAACGATATAATTCGCTATAACAACTCGGTATTTTCTGTTGTGACGTGTGTCACAGAATGGCATTTATATATACAGGGTGTAAACAGACCCTTCACATATCTGTCAACCAAGCATTCTGTAAATCACACTAAGTAACTTTACGCAAAAATTATTGCTGGGAATCGACTTTTTTTTTGAGGTTATAAATCACGTTTTAAGGTAGGACTCGATGGAAAGCACTCAAAGCATTGTGCTGATGGATGGATTGAATAGTACGGGGGTCGTGGAGGTGTGTAAAGTAAAACTCTTACATTAAAAACATGTATTTAAAAAAAAGCTTATGAAAAAGTTGGAACTTTGACCCCCAATATCTCCGTAACTAGAAGGTTCCCAGGTATGGTCTAGAACAAAAAAAATATCGCAAAGACGGGGAGAACAAATGGCTTTCGTTTGTGTTAAGGGTCTATTTACTAAAAACGACTAAAGATGAGAAACCGGCTATTAAAATTAAAAGACATAATTTTTTTTAAACATTTATAAAGTTTTAGGTGAAGTCAACCCAACATTAATCAAAAGTGTGTGCCATTTTGATCTTTGTTTTCAAGTAAATAAATACCAATATTTTCTGAAAAAAAAAAAAAACGGAAAGTATTAAGTGCTCTGACTTCATAAAGAATAGAATTTGAAAACTGAAGAAGGTATAAATGTCTTGACTGTTTCTTCCAATAGTTAGACAGCGAATAAACCTCATTAATTGCCAAGAAATTGAGACTACTCAGCAAAATTACTGTGAAGCTTACCAAGCTCGGAAGGACCCAAGTTTCTCTTTGAAATTCAACTGCTCAGATTTGTTAAAAGGTATCAAACGAAGGCCTCGCACTAGGTGGAACGACGACCTTGTGAAGGTTACAGGGATCCGCTGGATGCGAGTCGCACGGGACCGGTCAATGTGGCGACACTTGGGGGTGGCCTATGTCCAGCAGTGGACGTCTTTCGGCTGAAATGATGATGATGTATTAAACTAGACGAATGATGTTAATAAAAAAAAGTCAATTAAACTGTTGGTTAATCCAGCTTTCATGATATCATAGTCATCTCGATCAAAGTCTGTTTCCTGCAAATTCAATGGAGAAATAAAGAAAATCTGGTTATATCATTTTATATTTCAAAATAGCTTGACTTCATTGGTCACATTGAGAACTAGCTATGGTCGCGCCATTTACAATTAGCTTTTAACGGTCTTCCCCATTGACTGCAACTAAAGTAATAAAAGAATCACGTCTTAGCCACGAGCTGCACGATCTAGCGCATATTGTGATAGCGACTTCCTAGAAAATATATGAAAATAAGTTGTTTGTAACATGCCATGAAACATCTTGACGCGACTTTAATCACGACTGTACTAACGCGTAGACAAGTGAGGCAAGTCACGTCGCGAGTTGCAACGCCTGAGGTCGTGGTCGGAACGTATCGTAAGAGATCGCAGATAAAGTTTCCCGCAAATGAAATTGACTGCAGCTAATATCAAAAGTATTATTAAACTTACCGTCTACACGTTGATCAAGTTCAAGTTTGATTAACTTCTGCAATTCAGTTACAGATAAAACGTGATCGGAATTTGATATCTAAGTGTCTGTCTAGCTGTCTCAGTGGTCTAGAAGCTGCAAGTGCTACTAATGGGTAGGAGGTCCTGGTTTCGGTTCCCGTGTCGGGCAAAGTGTTATTGGGTTTTTCTACCCGGAATTCCAGTCAATCTGGATTTGAGCGCAGTTCATGCTCGCTCCCTATTACATGTGACTTTTTTAAACTCTAGTGGCGAAATGAGGGTGTAATATAGGTACAGCTCTGCTCAACACTATGAAGAAGCAGAGGCCTCTAGCACGGGCGCACGGTGTATACGTAACATCAATACGTCGATTTTTTATCGAAAACAATGCTTTTCGGGTGTTGCTAGGGCTTCCGCGGTTCTGTAGTGCGTCGGGCATGTTTGCCGAGACACGCATCGATAGTTTTGAGGCTGTCATGCCCAAAAGAACGGCATCCCTATTGCGTAGGATACGTGGAAGCTCCGACAGCATCCTGAAGGTTATTGTGGAGAGGCCAGACTCCCCTTTTCTGGTGCATTGGTCCTGTAGACATAGCTGTGGGCCCGGTGCTGAGCAACCATGATGAAAAACAGAGAGGGGTATGATGGATTCATTAATTTTTTTTTGAATCATGGTTGCGCTTTGAGAAATAAACAGATAATATTTTTAATTTGAATTTGTGAGCGCAACTAACGGTTGCGTTTCGAGGACTAATTTAGTTGCGCTTAGTTGGTTGCGCTTCAAAATAGTTGCGCTTTGAGGAATACCCCTTTGTGCAGGGGAGTAGCGCCGGCTCCAAGTAATATTGAACAAGAGGATGCCAACTATTTTAAAAAATAGCATTAAATAATGTAAATTACTTTTAATATTTGCGTCCTTCACACTCGTCGTGAGAGGTCATACATAGTAAGATAAATTACTGTTCTATTTCATTCTCTGTCATTCTAAATAAATTAATCATTATTATAATTATCGTAAAAAGTATTTATACTGAGAAGATTGAGTTCACACATCTCACATGAAACGATTTGCAGTATGTCTGAGCGGGACAACGCTATACAAATGTCAATAATCAATAATTTTTATTTCGCAAAAAACTGGTTCTAAAATTGTGTTAAGTCTCTGAAACCTTTGCTAGGTGATAGACCTTTTACATGAGCCAGTGCCCTCCTCCAAGACGAGATATTACAGAATCTAGTGCAATAAAATTAACAACGAAAAAACATATTGATTATTTTTTGACCCAGTCTGTCGATTTAAATCTTTGGTTCTAAACAATCATATTAATCATAATGATCGGTGTGTATTAGTATTTAGGGCAGCCGTCGGTCAGCGGTCTCAGTTTAATGAGCTGGTCGTGTCCATATCGAGATGGCGACGCGTGAGTGGCTTACGCAGCTAGATCATTTCGTACAGGCAATGACTGTTACTCAGGATTAGAGTTGCGTAAGCTTTGAGTGGTCATTCAGTTATGGCTTTTATACTTCATTCAATTTTAAATTGTTTTTTTTTATCAAGTCTAAGCGAAACCTGAATATAGTTTGTTCAGAATAAGTAACTGAATCGATTCCAATAATTTTTAAACCGTGTTATTCTTTGTCCCAAAAATATGTTAAAAAAGTTACAAGTTGGACACCGAGTGACACTAAGTACCTATCGCAACCATATAGGTACCTACTGCCAAATTATTATTATCAATGAGCTGGAGGCGCGCGCGCGGCGGCGCCGCGTGTTGACCATGTTTTTGTGCGGACAACCAGGTACAGAACAAGCTTATAACTTTGTGATTTTTGATGATACAGTTTTGAAGTTTTGTACATAGATTCTTTACATAAACTTTACATAAACACGTGTTTCAGGTTTCGCATATAATATTTTTCCTGTTTTAAATATGCAGGAAAATTGAACCGTATGTGTGCTCTTTACCGACATAAACTTATAACTGTGTTACTCGTAATAAGGTTTGATGCACGTCAGAATTTTACAGTTCATAAACATGAATACATTTTTATTCGCATCATAAAAGTGATTCAGTAGCTATAAAAGGACTTTTTGCGGTTCAAAAAGTATATATGCTTCTTTAAGAAACCGTATTATTGCGTAAACTTTCATGTATGTTTTGAAGCCACACTGTCAACCTGTTTTTTGTGTCAATGATCACAGTAAAAATAAGTTCGTCACTTAGGGTCTACAGTACATTGCAGACCATATACTACTGACCAACTCTCAAAATGTTCAGGCCATTAATAACGTTTTATTTTGATGACAACAAGGTAAAGGAATATGCTGTATTGATCTTTGTTATTATTATTCTCTTTATTTGGTCTTTTCTACGCATTTTTTTCTTAATAAACAATTTAAAAAAAAAAACGTTTTTTTTAAGAAAGCTTTGCTCCAGGGCAGGAATTTCTCCTGTATCGTGGAAGCCAGTGGCGTGCCGCTAGGTCAGAATGGAGGCAAGCCCAGTTAGTCAGCTACCGATGTTCTGGGATACAATTTTATAAGTTATAGTTTTTCAATTAATTTCTAGTCTCGATATCTTAATACGCTTGCATAATTGATAAAGGCGCCATCTATACGTACGAATCGTGACACCAAAGTAAGTTCGCTACGCTGTTTACAATTCAGACGTGCAAAATATTTCATTCAAAATGGCCACTAGATGGCATTTACACTATTGATTTGTTATTTTATTGCCGTACACACTATTTTATTAATTCAATATAGTGTCGATTAAAATGATAATAATTGATATTACATAAATATTAATGATCTCACAAAATCATCATAAATCACTAATAAATAATAGCCAATTTTATTTACTTATTCTATTCTTCAGAACAACTCTTTAAGTACCTAAACTCATATTTACGTATTTTCTTATTTCAAAGAGATATAATATTACGATGATGGTTCTTTATTTGGAAGAACTTTATCAAATAACTACAAAATGATATGCGAAAAGCGACAAAAATACATTGCCGAGAAAAACTATCATTAGGACTTCTTTAACAGTGAAGTAAAGAGCTAACTCAACGTATTTACATACCTTTTCGACGGTAATATCCGAATTCACATTCACAGACCACTTTATAACAATCAATTAATAACTTGCAAAATCATTGGTATAAATCACATCGTGCTAATAACTTTCACACAATTACAATAACAAAACAAAACCTAACTTTAGAATATTGTTCTCAAAATTTTCAAAACAGCATTCATTCGTAATAATTAACGCGTGCTACTGGCATAATTCCTAGGTCAAAACAATACGAACTAACTTGAAAACGTACTTTGTATCAAAATCAAAATCGCACGAAACGCATAGCCGCGCAAAATCGGCGCGAACACACACGTTCTCTCTCAAACTTACACAGACTTACACGCACACATTCAAAGAAAAGCCTAGCTTTAAACTCGATACAAATTCTCACATGAGTACATAAAAATTTTGTCAAAAACGGACACATTTTGCTAGGAAACATGAGAGGTCATAGAAGCCACGTAAAAGCCAGTGGGTGTGAAAGAGCAAGAGTTAGCTAGCACTGGGTCACTGACCGTAGGCCGTATTACGCACTAAACTTCAACTTTTCAACTCTTCTTTTGTATAGTGTTAGAGCGAGCCAGAGTATCGCGGCCGGCATATCAGAATTTAAGCGCGCGAATTTAAAATCATTTCTGTTATGGATTGATAGTTGTGTGGAAACCGAATGTTATTATTGTTTGACAAAAAATTACTAAGTATTATTTTGTTTTTGTAAGAATGTTATTTTTAAACACATTAAATACATTTTAAATATTCCATTATAAAACAATATAAAAATAGATGGCCCATCGGCATCAGGGAGAGTAATTTTTTTTTTTTAATTTTTTTTTTTTAATTTTTTTAATTTTTTTTTTTAATTTATCGTTAGGCAAGCCAGGCTTTTCGGCTTGTATGAGAGGTCCGCCACTGGTGGAAGCGTTTACAAATATTTAAACACAATTGATAGTTTAAAACTAAACTTATACTGTCACTTACGGGATATCTTCCGTGATTGTTCATTATTTTGAGCTCCCGATAAACAAAACAAGCAACAAAAAACAAAAAAAAAAACAATCAATAATGAACTATCACGAAAGAAAAAAAATACTAGAAAATACTAGACACGTATTTCAGGTTTCGCATATACTAAAACTAATATTGTATATTGGTACACCCAAATACAAACAGACCTATTTCATAGGAAAATAACAGAGTGAAAATAAGAGTGCTGGTATGTACGATAGTCACAGGTATAACCCTGTTACTGTTAGCCTGTGTCATCCCACTACTGGGCAGAAGTCTCCCCCCATGACCTCCAAATCTTTCGATCCATGGCCAATGTGGACCACTGGTCGTATAACCTTATTTACTTACAATTACCAGAACATAAGAAAAACAAAATTAATACAAAACATAACAACGGTTACAATTGCCAAGTAATTATATGCGTAGTAGTTTATAATATTATATCATGGTCTGACAACTGAATTAGATTCTAAACAAATTCTGCACTGTTGTAGGTGTTGAAATAACGTAATATTAAAAGCACCTGTAATACCTGTTCATCGCTCACAGTCAGGCATAATGAACAGTGGCGCTTTGCTACAGGATGTCAATTGTCAATCAATTGTGAAAGGTGAATATTTTTCCCAGTATGGCGCCCGGATTGCGAAACTACAGTAGGATTATACGAAGTAATATTTTTGCCATTATATTTGCTAAAATATTTTTTGGAATAGGTATTGTAAATTTCCCAGTTTTTCATAATTACTACGAGGACGACGACTTACGACTAGTTGTTCGGATTTAAAACAGGTCGTGATGATTCTGTCTTTTTTTTTCAGGGTTCAGTGGGCTAGGATATCTAGTGACAAAAAAAATACTTCTAATAGTGTCCTTGAAGATGCTCTTACACAATTTTATATGTTTGCAACGGACATGCTCACTAACACTAAAAACGAGATGTTTACCATGTTTACTATTTATTTTGAGTTCCCGATATTTCACACAAATAACTCAAAACAAATAATAAACAATGGGAAATATCCCGTTTTCAGTGTGAATGATATCATTACAATTCATTTCAATGCCAGTACAATTCACAAGTTATCAATGTAAATAATTTTCCTAGTCATTGTTGATGGGGCTGGCATACATTACAGTTTCGTCAGGTGCTGAGAAAGCATTTAACAGAGAAGGACGGTTGGTTATTAGTAAATTAGATGCATAGTTATATAAAGTTTATCCGCTTAGTAATCATAAAATCCTTCAGTTATCAAGTTGCCACTTCACGACACTCTAGAGAATGAATTTTACAAATTAATGAATCCCACAAGAGAATGTAATTTGTAGGACTGGGAATAATTACTAGGTTAGTCAATTTGCATAACGAGACAAAGATGGCGGCTGGCGAAAAGTTTCTCGAAAACTTTGAGGTAAACCAAGCAAAAGGTATTTTTGAAAGTATCTTTTCAATTTCAAAAGTACTCACAACAAACATCACGCTGCTTTTTCCGGAAGACTTAGCAGAGGTCAATAAAAATGTACAAAATGTTACATGAATCAATAAGAAAAGAAAAAAACTACATCTATTCACCATCAAATTAAAAAAGCTATTAATAAGCAAATGTTACTATAGTGTCAACGAATATTTAAATGATAAATACTTGAAACTCGTAAAAAATTAATAAAAATGTTTTTAGAATAAGTTAGATTAAAGATACTTAAATGATAAGTCCTCATCTCCACATATCTTTCTTTTGCTCCGGATTTTTTTTACCACCTAAGCCTACGTTGTGGAGTGCAATATACAGGGTGTAAACAGACCTTTCACATAGCCGTCAACCAAGCATTCTGTACATCAAACTAAGTAACTTTACGCAAAAATTATTGCTAGGAATCGACTTTTTTTTGGGGTGAAAAATCACGTTTCAAGGTAGGACTCGATGGAAAGCACTCAAAGCATTGTGCTGATGGATGGATTGAATAGTACGGGGGTCGTGGAGGTGTGTAAAGTAAAAATCTTACATGTAAAACATGTGTTTAAAAAAAAACTTGTGAAAAAGTTGGAACTTTGACCCCCAATATCTCCATAACTAGAAGGTTCCCAGGTATGATCTAGAACAAAAAAATTCTCGCAAAGACTGGGAGAACAAGTACCTTTCGGCTATGTTAAGGGTCTATTTACACCCTTTAGAATTGAGTATTGAGTGTAACCATACTACGCAAGGCGACCAATCAAGCTATCCAAAACTAGTTTATGAAGATCCCTCATTGTACGGAAAATCTATACAAAGCGAGGTCATGTTATACTGGAAATGCATAACTTGAGGCTTTGCCATGTGTTCCCTATATTTCACCAGTTATTATTAAATACAATGTGGTAGGAGGCGAGCCTATGGCTATCAACTGGGTTCTAATCAAGACTCTGGGCTGACAAAGTTATAGAAAAACTCAATGACACTTTTGTCTAAGAATCGAACCCACGTCTGCATGTTCAGCAGTACCACGTGCGACCACTAAGACCAACGAGACAACAAAACTGCTCATGTATCTTTAGATTCCTATAGCCATACAATAAATATCGTACAATATGATTACACCATGCTATGGAGACGACAGGCTTCCGTTTATATTGCATTTAAATGCATTTTATTTTCAAGCCGAAGCCATATTTCAATATCAGATTGAGACGTTGCAATAGGGTTGTCACTTGTCTCATTGTTGTTGCAGCGAAAGGACGTTACCGATATGGATACAAAATTCGAGGTATTTCTTGAATTAAAATAATTTACGAGAAATTCGTTTCTTGCTGACCATATTGTCGGATTATTGTGATCAATGTGGAGAATCGTATGCCTGAATAAAAAAAACAGGCAATTTACATACGTTACTCAATAAGTAACCAATTTTATTTACCAAAATATATAGAAAGTGTTGTATCAGTCTTGTCCGAGATAATTGAACTGAAGATGTTTTTGCAGTGTTTCATTTATATAGTTGCTGCTTGTAAGTATCAATTAAGTACCTAAGTCATCGCTGATTATCCTTTACATCTGCTCAAATTTACAAGACTAAACTTTTCTAATTCTTGACAACCCTATCTAAATGTTCTATTCCCTATACCCGGGGATTTACCGCGGGGAGCCGCAAAGAATAACACAGGAAAGACAATGTATGGAGCGGCTTATACTTTAAACTCGGTTCAAAGTGAGGCGTAAGTAATTCGATTTTATACACAAGTTTCTTCGAGTTGAGCGTTCTTCGGGGAAGAGTTTATTCTTAGTTCAGGTTTAATCTAAAGGAAACGGTATGTACTTTAAAATATTTGTCAGATGTTCTGAAGCATATGGCGCGTTGAAATTTTAATTAGACTAAGTACTACATACATGTAAACTCATGTAAGAGGAGCTCGCAGCTAAATAATAATAGCCGCTCGGATCTTCAGGTTAAGCCTCGCTTGCCTAGGTTGGTCTATGGATGGTTGCCCATTGCTTAGATACCGAGTTTCCTTCGTTCCTCGGAAAGCACGTTAAGCCGTTGGTTCCGGCATTTGAAGATCTTTGAGATACGTTACAGGTAGTCAGTGGCACGAAAGTCTGACAACCAGTCTTACCAAGCGGTATCGTATTACCCAGTAACTGGGTTGTGGAGGTCAGTTAGACAGTCACTCTATGTCAAATACTGGTATTCAGCTGCATTCTGTTAGACTGGATGCCGACCCCAACATAGTTGGGAAAAGGCTAGGCAGATGATGACGAAGGAGTCTAGGAGATTCAATAATTTAGGTGTACCTAGCGTAAGTGAAAATGGACATGTTTTTTACTTGCAGAATTTTGAGGTAAGCCTTGCAAAGATAAAGCTATGTAGTCATTAATAAAGCGTGGTTGATAAGATAATGGCTAACCATAAAATAGCTTCATCAGGATAATCGCTGCTTTTCCTGGGTTTCTGCTTCTTGCAACTAGCGGATTCTGCTGCCGTCACCATGGTCTGGAGCACCGATTTAGCAGAATCATAATAGGATAATAATATGAATCACGTTATAATTCGTTATAAAATGGTCGCAGACACAATCAATATTATGAATTGTCATTGTGTGACCATTTTATTAATTGTAACGTGATTCATAATATTATAAGAAGGTGTTTTTTAAATGATATTTATCACAAATATTTAATTTTGAACAAAATTGCCCTTACAGCATTTGATTTCAACGAATATCTTAGGAGATATCACAGGTTTAAAATAACTCCGCAGCAAAATAATGATCAAGTATCGCGCGCGCATTTTCATTATGCGAATGATGTGCTCCTTTAGAATTGTATTATAGGTGCCTACGACCCACTCTCTCTAACTCTCTCTCGTATGTGACGCAGACGCAGTTGCACGTGTCTGCTAGTAATATTATAATTCTGCTAAAGAGGTCTTTTCAGGCCCTCTGGTCGTGTTCTTCTTGCATCTAGTGGATTTCTGCTGACTTCACTAGGTTATGTCAGGCTACCTTTTAGGAGACTTTTCAACACTGCGATTTCCCGTGCGCAGGCGCCTCTCTACCACCTTTCCGAATTGGAGGAGGCCTATGACTAGCAGTGGACATCTTTCGGCTGATATGATGATGATATGGATGGATGGATAGTACGACAAATCGACAAGCACCCAGCTTATTCCAGAAAAAAGTTTATAGGGATGTAGGGTATATCAACATCAGCGCGCGAATGTAGTTGTGCCTATCTCCCGGGGCCCCGACACATGGTAGTAGTAAGTTCTTAGTTGGTTAGAGTCTGACATAACCCTCTGCTCGCCCCAGACCGAGGGTATCCATGAGGAAATTTCCTCTACAAAAAGAGTACTTATACCCACATATGCAGTTCAATGAATCCCATGGTTTCTCTAGACAATTCCGTCTCGTCTCATGTAGATGTCATAAAAAGTGAGACTTACCTATCCTATTTGTCTGCGTTATCAGGTACGTAATTAAACTCTATTATCAGTGTGAATTAGTGACAGCTGCAGCATGTAGACATATGTTGAAAAGCGATATGTTCACAGTTCTATAGGCCTTTCAAAATGAAACAGGCTGCTACACCATGATAGGGACCTACTCGTAATAATTACGAGCATTAATAAAAGGTAAAAATTGTGTAATTGAGCTACCGATGCCAAGATATCAGCTCGAGATAGGCAATGTTACAGTTGAGGTCCTCAGAAGTGCAGGTGTTTGCCCAGTTTGGATACTCCAGCGCATGGGGCATGATTTGGTAAGGAGCACCGCAATCGCAGCCTATAAGTTTCTCACTGTTGGGAAACAGGCCTCTTCTGTGTAAAAACAGAGAGTGGGCCGTAATACAACTTGCAGGCCCAGTGTGGGTTGTTGGATCCCAAAAACAATATAGTAACTGTGGTAACCGCAAGACCAGTTCCAGATTTCCTGCAGAAAATTAGATTTTCTGATCACTCTCTTCAATGGCAGCTGAAGGTGTGTCGCAAGCTATGCTCCATCTCCTATCAATGCCCCAAAACAAGCACCTAAAGGACCTCTGCAATGCCACCGGTGATGTCATGGAACTGGCGCAGTTTTGGGGCAGTAAAATACAATGCCGTGCTAGCGACACAAAAAAGAAGGAGGAGACTTCTCTTCTTTCAACTACTTTCTAACCAAAACCACCAGCTGCATAACACATGGGCCAACACTGTGGGCCAACATAAACCACGAGCAGCCATCTTATCATTTCTTGTGTAAAACCGCATTTAATGAATATTTTTACTGCCTCGTTTGTAGGCCAACTGTTAAAGGGATTTACGAGCCCGTTCACTCCACTCGGGGGCATAAATCTGTAAAATAGTGTGTCTACGTATGTGGTTTATGTGTGGAATATATTAGGGTAATTAAAATGAGTGTGTTTGCTGTAAATTTTGTTAGTAACTTACAAGGAGTACATGAAACCTCCTTACACTGAAAATAAAATCAAGGAAACAAGGCTGAATGTGTTTGTTCCTTTGTTCTAGGAGAGGAAACGCGCGGGAAATCTGATACTTTATTGTTTTTTTTTTTTTTTCACGTCTTTCAATGTCATTGAATCGCGTCAAAAACACTAATTCCAGCCAGATATGAAAATAAAACAACCTAATCATAGCTGACAAACAATGGAACGACTAGAAACATTGTTTTCGTCCTCGTTACCTAACACGACGTAAATTTGAAGCTATTCACCTACGTCGCAAAAACAAAAAGATTAAAATAGCCACATACGTATATTATATGTACATTATTACGAATACTATAATAATGGCGAGAAAAGGCATAATATCGAGAGAAGTGTAAGGAACGCGGCTAATAAAAGTAAAAATTTAAATTCCAAATAAATACTTATCTTTATTTAAAATTATAAATACGAAAGTTTGTGAGGATGTTTGTTAGTTACTTCGTCACCCAAAAACGACTGATCAGATTTTTATGAAATTTTGCACACAGATAGTTTATTAACCTGGATTAACAAATAGGATACTTTTAAGCCCGGTAGTACGATCCCCTTGGATAATTACCGAACTCTATTAAATAAAAGAGCCACTCACCCTTGCGGATCTTCTTATGTCTGTGCATGATGGCCTCACAAACCACCTTCACGATATCATTTCTCACGGTAAAGCAAAAAGCCGCCACGATTGTTTCGCTTCAGCACAAAAACTAACAAAAAATATCTTCGTGGTGTTCTTGGCGGCGTTATCATGCGATCTGACGTAAACAATTGATAAGGAGATACGATGTCTCCGTAGGTGCAATTGTTGTCAATGATTGTTGGCAGTGGGCAAATGCGTGACGCGGCGGGTAGAGGGTTTAATGGCAAACGTCATGAGTCATGAGTTACTTTGTATTTTTATTTCGCGACTTCGTCCGCTAAAATTGTGATAGCTCGGCTAATGTGCATGATATAAATATAATTTATAGCCTATGGCACCCACGAACAATGTATCTTTAGAAATATAGATCACTGAATTTTTTTAGAATAGGGCCATTCGTTATGAAGATTACCCCCTACATACAAACTTACAAATAAATTTTACCTCTTCATAATATTAGTATAATAGATTAATCAAGTTTACTTGTAAAATCGTTTAGTTTTATTTAATTAGAATTTTACTGAAATTAAGCACGACCTCACAGTGGCACACATGACGACCTCACATGGTGGCTGGGTCAGACTGGCTTCGGAAGCGTGATAGCGAGGTCTGGGTGTTATGACGGAAATTGGACTAGACCTACGGCCAGCAGTGAACTGTGAGAGGCTATGTTAATCTCGGTATTCTGTAAGGTAACTTAACGTTTTAGGTTTATGGATGGAGAGGGCGAGGAAGATCAAGGAAACGATGGCTGGATTGTGTGAGGAGTTATATGAAAGAGAAAGGAGTAAATGATAGCGTGACGAGTGACAGAGGGGAGTGGAAGAAGAAACGTGTTGCGCCGACCCCAAATAACATGGCACAAGGGCCGGAAGATGATCCCTACAATACCTACATACAGTACTTACATCATAAAGTATCTATGACATTATGATAGGTACTAACGGAAGCCTTGCCATTAGTTGTTTTTGAAAAATCTCAAAGTTGGTATTATTTTTAAAATATACTTATAAAATTCAAAGTCCTGACTGACTGACTGACTGACTGATATATCACCGCATAGCCCTTCATTCATTCTGCTTTCATTTAATTTTTTGTTCAGTCTCAGAAATAAATTGCGAGGAAATTTTACTTGGCATTAATTATGTTTGTACGTACGTCCACGATTAGATTTTGGTAAAAATAGGTGAATAAACTAGTGTATTTTTGGGTTTTATTGCAACGATCAAATCTCAAGTCATTATATGACTTTAGGAAAGTACAATAAACTTATTAACTCAGTAATTCTGTCCCAAATGCCTCTCGTAAGAAGTACTAAATCTACTAAAATGTCCGCATGAAGTTTTTAGAACCATAATTCTGACTGTTTTCATGATTTCATATCATCATCGTCATAATCATTTCAGCCGAAAGACGTCCACTGCTGGACATAGGCCTCCCCCAAGTGTCGCCACATTGACCGGTCCCGTGCGACTCGCATCCAGCGGATCCCTGCAACCTTTACCAGGTCATCATGATTTCATATGATAAAACTTATAAAACATTGCCCATATATTTCTTTTTGTTTGACATTTTCAGTCAGATATTTTGATCACTCCAAGACTTCTGATTTGTAAATATTTAACGACTTTTTCTTTATAAATATTTAGTTCTATTCCTATAAAAAGAAGCTAAAGGTCAAACAGTTTTATTTTAGGAAAATAAAATCAACTGTTCTGAGTTGAAAAATAAAGATAAAAAAACATAGATAATACTCTTTACTTAGTTGTAGATCAAGATTGTAGTAATTAATTGTTATTATTTTGATTGCCTTTGAAATAACTGCAATTAAAGAAACAATAATGACGGATGATTGCTAATGCACAACTTGTTTCTTTTTATTGCATTTAATAATGACAAAGGATTCTGCCATTGAATTAATACAGTATCAATCAATGTCTGCTACATTATTATACTAGCGACCCGCCCCGGCTTCGCACGGGTGCAATTTACTATCAAACTGGAAATAACCTTACACAAATTTCATTGAAATTGGTTGGGTGGTTACGGAGATATGCGTATACGAACATAGCCACACATGATTTTTAAATAACATTTAAAGTAAAATTCTGAATTAAATCCTGTAAATTGTCTTGCTGTAAACTGTTATCTATGTAAATCTATGAAAACGTTTCCGAAGATGGTGAAATTACCGCTTTTTTTTTTTTTTTAACGTGGTAAAATCATCAAATGAGTCCTCCCACCCAGGGCAGAGCGGGAGGGACTGTCAGACTTGTACTGACTAAAATCCACGGTGTCCTTCAGTAGCCCTTTATGTTCCAGGGTCACGGTAATTCTATGAGTCGGACAGCGAGTCGCCCATTACTCGCCGCCCGCATGCCCGCGCCTACGGTGGCCGGAGATCATCTGCCGACGTCCGGCGCCGTGGGCGTCTACCACTGCGGCTGGTGTGGAGGGAGGACGCTGTCCTCTCCCTCACGCGGCCCGCTTCCTCCTTCGCGAGCATGACTGCTTCGCAGAAGGAGGCGACCGCTTCCCACTCCGTCTCGCCCCGCAGCATGGCCTCGACCAATGCCGGGCGCGAGAGGTCTCCGCCTATCGCCGCCGTGAGGACACGGCGGTGCTCTGCCCAAGCGGGGCAGTCCTGCACCGTATGCTCCACCGTGTCCTCCGGGCGGTCCTCGCAGTGGTGACACCCAGGCGTTTCCTCCTTCCCCATATGACACAGGTACCTCCCGAAACTTCCGTGTCCGGTGAGGACCTGCGTCACGCGGTAGGTCAGGACGCCGTGACACCTATCCAGCCACTCCTCAAAGAGGGGTCTTACCGCCGCGATTGCGGCGTGCCCGGACCTCGGTTGCGACAGTCGTTCCCTCGATACTGCCCTGAGATCGCGCCGGAGCTCTTCCCGCCGCGCCTCGACTTGTCGAGGTAGCAGGGATTCGCCCCGGCGCTGCGCCTCCACGCGCCACTCATAGACGCGCTGGAGGGCAGTCGCCTCCAGATCCCAGGGCAGTGAAATTACCGCTTGTTGCCGTTTTGGTAAAGTTACATAGCTAGAAACCAGTCGTGTCGCTGCGGTCCCTCATTGCCGCTGCGGTCATCTTGTAATTGTACCATTAAGCATTTCAACACAATCACTGTTGGTTTAAGAGTGAATGTTAACGTGATGGTTGACAGGAGTGAACTAAAGAGAGAAAAACGGTTTTTTGGTTTGTTTTTGTTTTTAATTTTTTTTAATTCTCCTTATAAATATAACATGTTGAACAGCATTTAAATGCAGTTAGAATTAAGCTCAAATAATAAATATGAGCAACTGCGCCTGAGGTAGGCTGAGCCTGTATTTCAGGTCACAGTTATGTTATGAGCGAAGCCAAAGTTATGAGCGGTATTAAAAATGGTTAGACATTTCATTTTACTCTAAACGCTTTAAAAATAAATCTTGTCGTTTTTATAAAAAATATAAGAATCAGTAGGTATCATTACGTATCTATTTGTTTTTATTTTTGACAAAAAATTAGAAAGATATAAATAGAATGCGCGTGTGACATGTATCCGTTATCATTGTGCGCAAGTTATCAGCATCAAATGGGGGAAATACAATTATATATAGATACGCTACTGTTTATACAAAGTATATTGGTATCATTGGTATATTAGTCAGTGAGTAAGGTGTCACTGGCGAATCTAGTTTTAAAAATCTAGAAGATAGACAACTTTATGTCGATTTTTTTTTTTTTAAAACCTTTCCCCACACTAGGATTTTTTCCTGTATCGTGGGTGCGTTTACAAACATTTAAACTCACTTACACAAACAGTCAGACCCGGAACAACTACCTGTAGGTCATACAAATATTTGTACCGTGCGGGAATCGAACCCGCGACTCTCATCGCAGCAGCCAATCGCTCAGCCACTCCGCCAAAAGTGCCGTCAAGATTTGCCATAGAGTTTTACTCAATTTTTTCATGATGAACTAAACACATAGTACGTACATCTATGTCATTCTATGACACTTCAAATAATGAGAGCAAACACGCAAACTGACATATTACACATACACACACACACAATCAATTCCGCACCACCATACTCTAATCACCTTTGTTTCTACTCCGGAAATCAAATCTCGAGCCCCAAGATACAGACTAACTGTTTAGTTTGGGGCTCACCGGCAACTAAAGGATGATTTTCACCAAACGGCTCGCTTCGCATCGGATCGGATAGGACACGAACGGATGCTGCGACAGCCGATCGTGTCTGACAGGATGTCGACGCATACGATCGGCTCCGTACCGTCTCGTACAAACGTTTCCGTTTCTGCGCCTAGTCAAATAGTTTCATTCCAACCGTTTTGACGTGTTCTAATTTTTAAAAGGATCCCATCGGATACGACGACAGGCGAACGGAGCCGATCTCGGGCCGCAGAATACTTTCGCCCACGATCGCGTGTCAAGCTGCTGTGCGCGGCTTGGTAATATACACTTTAAATACTGTGTACACGATTTAATATCGTTTAAAGATTGTAAAATCCGTTCCGATCAAATGCGATGCGAGCCGTTTGGTGGAAATCATCCTTAACACTAACTTTATGTAATCTAGCTGTAGGGTATATATATTAAGCCACATAAACCCATACAAATATACAAGCTAACCTACTAGTGGGACTATGTATTCAAGGTGTAAACGCTCCTTCAACGAAGTTGTCAACCAAGCATTCTGTACATCAAACTAAGTTACTCTACGCAAATTATGCTGGCAGAAGACTTACTTTTTGGTGTGAAAAATCACGTTTTTCTGTAGAACTCGGTGTAATGCACTGAGAACATTGCGCTGGTGGATGCTTTTAATAGTATATGCGTCATGGAGGTATTTAAAGTAAACTTATAACAAGTAAAACTTATATTACAAAAAAATGTGTGAGAAAGTTGGAACTTTGACCTTCAATATCTCCGTAACTAGAAGGTTCCCGGTATGGCCCGGAACAAAAATATCGCAATGACGGGGAAAACAAGTGCCTTTTGGCTTCGTTAAGAGTCTTTTTACACCCATTATAGTTGGTTTATCAAAATCCAACTACTCCAAACTACTACTAGTCAACTAGGAAGCATAAAACAGCTATGACAGTCTGAAATAGCCATCTTACTTACATTTTATAGCGGCCTTGCAGTTAACACGACCCACACATGGGCGACGCCACCCGTTTTACATTACAACATTATACGGACGCGTAATAAATGTAATTATAGGAAAAACGAGGAAAGGAAATCGATTTTCTTGGATGTTGCGTTATAATTTATTAGGTAAGGCTGTAAAAATAATTTGATGGTCTAATAAAATGATTAAATTTTCCGGGCGAATGATTTATCGACCGGAACACTATATACTATACCTATTGGTACATTTTCTAATGCTGTTAAGGTATCTCTTCGAGCTGGTCAGTCCTAAAATTATAGTAAAACAGGGCCACTACCCGAAGGTAGAACTGGCGCTAACATACTGACATCAATACAGGGTGTAAACGGACACTTCACGAAGCCATCAACCAAGCATTGTGTACATCAAACTGAGTAACTCTATGCAAAAATTATTGCTGGCTTTTTTTTTGGGCGAAAAATTACGTTTTACAGTAGATTTCAATGTAAAGCACTCAAAACATTGTGCTGATGAATGGATTGAATAGTACGGGGGTCTTGGAGGTGTTTAAAGTAAAGTTCTTACATTAAAAACATGTACCTATTAAAAAAAAAAAACTTGTGAAACAGTTGAAACTTTGACCCCCAATATCTCCGTAACTAGAAGGTTGAAGGTATGGTCTAGAACACAAAAATGATCGCAATGACGGGGAAAACAAGTGCCTTTCGGCTTCGTTAAGGGTTTTGTTACATCCTTTACAAAGAAGATGAAGAAGGAGGAATACTAAGCTCAATAGAAGCTTATGACGAAAATTAGATTTACCATCACACTCGGCCAGTAAATTAGGAGATAGTCTCTGCAGACTGAAATTACTGACGCTGCATCTATGCATTCTAAAGTCCCTCATCACGCATCTCGTAAAGTTATTTTGTAAAACATTCATTACTTTGTAAAAAACTTAACACACGAACACTATTTTCATTATGCTTGTAAATTCCAATCGAAATCAGCGTTAACATGTTTATATTTTGATTCAATGATTCATTCAATACAATCACGAACAGAAGTGTTACACACGTTCGATTATTTAGAACAATATTATTTCTGTGGGAGGTGAATGGAAGCATGGCGGTCCGCCAACGGCCAGAGTATTAGCATAACAAAATATATAGTAATATCAAGACAGAAGGTCCAATCTGTACAAAGAGCGAAAAAAGGCACACGCACACATAGAAGCGTACGTACGGACGGATATCTCAAACAAAATATATGACAGTCGCATTGCGTCGCGAGGGCGCTTGCACTCGCTGTACGTGAAGCGTATCTATGTGTGCGTGCATTTGGCACTTTGTAAACGGCTGACCTTCTGTCTGTACTTATCTACTCTGTGGTATTAGTGCATGAAGACAAATAAACACGGGTATATGGGCGACATGCTAATAATCCACGGATTTGTAAATGGATTACATATGTCGGGTACATAGGTTAGTTTCTCTTGTTAATTTTGTTGTTGAATCGGCTGGACATGTTTACAAGGCAATTTGGTGTGTAGATAGTTCATGTCGTGCTGGACAGTAAGTCACATAAATCTGTCTCTTGTGTAAGCTACCGACCTGGAATTTAAGAAACTAAAGGATCTGGCGCGTGATTATTGTAGGGCTTATTTAAACATAATGGCGTATGAATAAATGTTAAGGACTTGGTGTCCTATACAAATGGCAATAGCTTTCAAAGCGTTTCTTATTTACAACAAACGAATTTCGCTTAAACGGAATGTCTTTTTTTTTCATAATATTGTTCTGTTCTTTTTTTAAATTGAAAGTAGAAATTTCGTATTTTTACTTTTTTGTCGTAATAATAATGTGTAATTTTATTAGCGGTCTCCTGCAACACAGTTAGGAGTCAGAGAATTCCACATACCTACATAGTTTAATGTTTTTCGTAATTTTTTTTTCGACGTTGGCATTTCGGTATGTTACGTCAGTCCCGTACAATTTTTGATCATCGTTGATGTAACGTCACTTGGCCTATTTCCTATAAATACCGATAGTCCTGCAAACACAACATAAAAACCTTAGAATTTCAAAGCATCTGCTAAGGGGTTCCCTAAGAAAACAAACCCTTTTTCGCAACAGTATGTTTCGCACAAACGTTACATCGCACAAATAAAGAATCGATGGAATAAAACATCGTACAACTGAATTATCGATACACAGTGTTCGATTAAATAATAATCGAATCATCAACTTTCGAAATCAAGTAGGGAACCCTCTGCTAAGAAAGAGCTGCAGTAAACTTCATTATTACAAAACCCAATCTCGTTTCTACAGTTCTGCTTATTTAACTACAAGCAATTTAAATTCCTTCAAACAGCCCGTTTGAATAACGACACGTTTATAGCAAAGAAAATTTCTGCAGGATTTAATATTCAAATCAGGCCGACCATCACGGCACGGCAGGTCAAATTGTACCTACCGATGAAACCCTCCTGTGTTTATTTTCTACGTTCAGGAATAGCAAACAAAACGTGGCTTAACGGTGCTAAATTAATCCTTTGTGCCGTGCATAGGTAAAATGTAGAATGAGGTATGGTGATTGTAACTGAATCACCATACCTCATTCTACATTTTACCTATTAAAGATTTAATTTGGCGATTGAACATATGAGATTCATTATGTGAGAATGTGAATATGTATAATGAATTCGTTGACGAGGCGTAAGGATCGAAGCAGGTGGTGTTTTGTAGTTCCTGCCTACCCCATTGGAAAAAGGTGTGAATTTAATGTATGTATGTATGTATGTTTAAGATTTGTCTTGTGTGCATAAATGTTGCTTGAGACTGTGTCCTGTGTGTGTGTGTGTGTGGCTGTGTGTGAATTTCACTTGGAGCTTAATTCACTGTGTATTTCCAAATAACTGCGAATCTAAATTCACTAACTACGCCGTAGATTTTATGGCTGAACCGCAAAGCTATTAGTCCGATAGCCACAAATGTCCTTTAACTGACACTGCTGTTTCAAATGTTTAAAAACATTTTCTAACACTAAAAAATTTACTAACAAATGTTAGGAATTGTTAGATGTTTTGAGTGCTCCTACACTCTCTCCTCCCTACTTAATGATGTCGTCAACCTTTTTACATTTTGTTTGTTTATTTTAAATTTCCCCAACATAACGACCAAATCCTTTATCATCAGCGAATGTGTATTTTTACTTTATTTTTAACATAAAACAAGAAATACACAGAATTAAAGCAGAGACCCTTGTTATTTTAAATCCTCCTGAAAAATAAAATACTGTTTATTTTGTAAACATTCGTACCTTATTTTTAACATTAAACATGATATATTTTTAAAACAGAATTTTAGTTCATTCTTAATCCTCTTGAAAAATAAAATACTGTTCATTTTGTAAACAGTCATGTTTTTAAGTAAATAAGTATCGTTAACGCAGAAAGAGAAAGCAAAACTGTTCGTAACGTAGTTTATTTTGAGTTTATATTTGCATCAGGTTGTAAGCAGTGGCTCGTGCACTCATATATTTATTCCAGACGCTTCTTGTGGCTATTCCGATGCAATTACGAGTTTTTGGGACCATTACATGTGATTAGATTCGCATTTAACTTCCTGAATACTGATATAATTAGAGAAAGCTAACAAATACACACGTGCCACGTTGCAACCTCGTGTACCGATGCGTCGTCGTTTCGTGGAAATCTGCGACGTGCATCGCAGAAAATCACGACACTAAGCCGTCGAGTCGTGTCGCAAAAACTGATGATACAATCCTGCTGCCAAAGATGAAAAAACAAATGGACCCTGTAGTTTCAGTAATGTGCTGAACACTGTATCACGGTACAACATCTTATTCTAATTTTACCATTTTTACGATGCACGTCGCAAATTCGAACGATAAGACATCGCAACGTGCCAAGATGCCGCTTCGTATTCTGTGTTGTAGCCCTTATCCTCGAGTTGGTTATGAAACCAATTCAGCACCAACACTTTATCGATGCGAACATTATCGATTCGCGTCGCTCCGGATTCTACTCATTTCCATTTACTACCCACTAAAACTGCCATTACAATTTGTTGACTCTCAACAACATGAAACCTGTATATATTTAGTTTTCGTTCACTTCCACCGTGTAATGCGGAGTTGTGGAAAAAGTTTGTGTAAGTGGTCTCGGCAAATTGAATAGAAACCTCGTGTGTACGGAACCTTCGCGGTAGCACTTGAAAATGTTTGCGATCTCTGTCGTGACATAGTTGAATGGAGTAACGTAGGTACAGGCTGAGAGGAAATGTTATTGATTTTTATTGATAACTAGTTGTTACTCGCGACCTTCGTCCGAATGAAATTATTATAAAATATTAGTTTCCTATTTGAATAGGATTTTGTTAACAATTTCAAGGGTTTTAATTTTTTTGCAAGGAACCCTAATTCTTTTTTTAAAATAAAAGTAGCCTAAGTAACTCCTTTTAACAACAGCTATCTTCCAGTAAAAGTTCCGTCAAAATCGGTCCAGCCTTTTCGAAGATAAGCCGGAATAAACAGACAGACAGACGGAAAAACAGACAATTTTTTTGTTGTTGATAAGTACCGTATATACTTTCGATTGCATTCAGTAAAAAGCTGTTATTTTGATATTACAAACGGACACTTAAATTTTATTTATTTGTATAATATAGTAACTACTCACATACTTAAGTCATTATAATAACTATGTTGGGGTCGGCTTGCCGACTGGTTTTCAAACTTTCAGGCAACCCGTAACGACTGTCAAAGATCCATACTTGACAACTAAGACCATAAAGTACGTATAAAAGTACTTTATCATTTGAAAATAGATTAAAGTAGAAAATAAAGTAGATAATGAGCATTCACGAAACTAAAAGCTTCGACTATAGAGTTGTCCAAGTGAATTTTAAAAACCACCATCCATTAGCGTGGTCGGCAGTGTTTTTAATTAAGTATTATGTATGCTTGGTATATTCATTATATCGTTATTATTCATATTGTGTAAGAGAAACCAAAATATTAAAGTACCTATTTATCGTTCCAGAAACCTAAAGTATGGCTATTAATAACAATATGACAAAGTATTAAATATAATTGTCTTGGCACTGAATAGGACAAGATATTAATTTGTTGCGTGGTAGGCGACTACTAACATACATTTTATAGATTCATCATTATCTGCCTGGCATTTCCAAGTTATGGGGTCGGCTTCCAGTCTAACCGGCTGTAGAAGAATACCCTATTTTTAACCGACTTCCAAAAAGGAAGAGGTTCTCAATTCGGCTGTTTTTGTACGTTTTTAACATCATAACTCCGTGATTACTGGTCCGATTTACGTGATTCATTTTTCTTTTGGTAGAGGAAGCTTGCAAAGCGGTCCCATGTAAATTTTATTCACATTGCTTGGGTAGTTTATGAGTTATCTTCTATAACATATATTTTTTCTTCTTTTTCACAATTTTGTGGTTTTTTTGGAAGTCCATTATATTTGATAAAGTCAGTTACTGAGTTTAACTACAACTACTACTATAAACTGGTATAATAACATGTAAGACGGGTTGTCAGCTTTTGGGGTTGTTAAAATAAATGTACGCGAGTTTCAAAATTGTAAAAAAGTGTTGGTGTTGCGATTGCGCACTAAAACGAACAGAAGTCCCTACAAAGTCAACACCCTGTATATCGGATCCACTTCATTCATATGGGGGCAGAATATTCCTCTAGCAAACTTCGAAATGCAAATGCAATTTTTGAAGCGGGTAACATTTCAAATTTACTCGGGACCGTTCGGAAGTGAATGTTGTGGAGTATGGCAACACTGCATATACGTTGTTTACTTTTAAATGAGGTGCTGTGCATTTTTGAGTTTTCTAGATAAAGTTTGGTTTATTCAGAGGTTAGAACTTTAGAGTATAAGAGTTTAGAGTATTCCAAATTTGAAGTGGTGGGTGACAAGGGGGGTCATCTTTTGATATGAGATAAGTCTTTTTTTTCGTTTGGGAAATCATCAAATGGCCCCCGTCCTGGGCGGAGCGGAAGGGAGTGTCAGACTTCTACTGACTAAAACCCATGTTCTTCTTTGCCCTTTCTGTTCCAGGGCCGCGGTATCTCTTTCAAACAGTCCCGCAGCCGCGGCAGGCATCGGCCCTTGCGGACCCCTTCCTTGTTGCTGACATGTCTTTGAGGCGCGCGTGGAACACGAACGTTGTCATAAGACGGCCGGACACCATAAGACGGCTGGATGAGATGTCTACGAAATCCCAAGGTAACTGGAAGATGCGGTTATGAATGTTACTACCATTTTCTCGTGGAACTTTCCGACTAGTTTTAAGAGTTGGTTTGATACAGGGTACCTTGGTCTGTCTGGGGTTTCATCTTCACCAAGTATGAAGGCCGCTAAAACATTTATTGTTTGTTTCAGTAACTTGATTTTTGTGTAAAAGCGGTTAGAGGCAATTTAACGTACAATTTTTTTTGCACGAAATCGTAGTCTAATGTACTGCTTTAATTACAAATAACCATAAACTACATTGCCATGCTTCATATCAGAGGAATTTCAAGAGGTATTTAACGGCAAATGACGTGGTTCTATGTGAATATTGAATATCAAAGAGATATACAACATTAGTTTTAGTATATGCGAAACCTGAAACACGTGTCTAGTGTTTTTATGTAAAGAATCTATGTACAAAATTTCCAAACTGTATCATGAAAAATCACAAAGTTAAAAGCTTGTTCTGGTACCTGGTTGTCCGCACAAAAACGTGGTCACCACGCAGCAACGCCGCGCGCGTGTCCCCAGCGTTGTCTTGAGCTCAATGATAATAATAATTTGGCAGTAGGTACATAAATGATTGCGATAGGTACTTAGTATCGCTCGGTGTCCAACTTGTAACCTTTTTTTAAATATTTTTGGGATAAAGTATAACATGGTTTAAAATTGATTGGATTCGATTCAGATACTTATTCTGAACAAACTATATTCAGGTTTCGCATATACTAAAAATAATGTTGTAGTGATGAATCGAAATTATGTGCAATTAGTTTCATTATAATTCAATTATGCAGCAAACGAAATGTGATAGGTTTCAGTTACAGCCGTGTGAAATATGCGAGCTGATTTTCAAATTATTAGTCCTTCCTGTTTGGAAGTCCACACATCAGTGGTAGTTATACCAGTATAAGTTGGACTCGTATTCTATTGAAACTTCGAACTTTGCAAGGTCAAGGTCAGCCTCAAGTTTAACCACTGACACCCTACAATACCTACTTATAATGGGTGTAAAAATACCTTTAACAAAGCCGAAAGGTACTTGTTCTCCCCGTCATTGCGATATTTTTTTTGTTCTAGACCATACCTGGGAGGGAACCTTCTAGTTACGGAGATATTGGGGGCCATAGTTCCAACTTTATCACAAGTTTTTTTTTAAATATAAGTTTTTAATGTTATAACTTTACTATAAATACCTCCACGGCCCCCGTATTATTCAAAACATTCAACAGCACAATGTTTTCAGTGCGTTACATTGACTCCTAACGTAAACGAGATATTTCACGCCAAAAAAAAGTCGTTTCGCAGCAATCATTTTTGCGTAGAGCTACTTAGTTTGATGTACAGAGTGTTTGGTTGACGGCTTCATGAATGGTCCGTCTACACAGGGCCAAAAAAGTGGACTGACTTTTAGTTCAAGAGAGTTGAATTTTAGTTATGTAAATAGCAAAATATATTTTTTTTAAATGTAAAGAAAGAAGGTGTTCGTAGGTAAAACTCTTATGTATTAAATTAAATGTTGATACAGGAACGTTCAGATTCTTGCCCAGTCAAGCTATAGGATACAACCAGTCAAGCTATACGACACAACATCAATGCGACCGTGGCGTACCTGTCGTCAACAAGTAACATACTACAGAGTGTGTAGGGGTGTCAACTTTTTCATTCAAATTTATATTTTATGATTATTGGTGAGGTAGTGCCTCGTTGGTCTAGTGGTCGCAATCGCGACTGCTAAGCATGAGGTCCTGGATTCGATTCCCGGGCTAGTTATTATTGAGTTTTTCCATCAGGAATTTCTCAGTAGCAGCCGCGGAGTCTGGATTTGTGGCTAGTTGATGGCAATAGACTCGCCCCCTTTTTCATGGAACTTACACATAACTGGCGAAATCTGGGTGTACTATTAGGTACACCTCTGCCTTACCCTTCGGAGATTACAGGGGGGTTGTTTTTGGTGAGGTTCCTCAAAAAGGTCATGTGAATAGTACTAACGACCTGCGTGTATGAACAGATGCATGAACGTTGATGAAGCGAAATGAGTAAGAATCGAAATGGAAATAGTGGGTAAGAATCGTAGTAGGTGGCGTTGTGTACTGTCTGTCTACCCCCTTGGGAAAAAGGCGTGAATTTAGCTATGGTGATCAAGAGCATAATAAATTAATGACATGCAATACAGTCGACCGCAAATCAGTGGTTGCACTTTGACCTTGAGTTGGCTAATAGGCAAGCTTACAATGGTTTTGCCACCACTGACGCGCGGGCTACTGTACAAACTTTTTCATTCTGTAATTATCATTAGATTGCAGATTAGATTCACGAACGGCTATTCTGTAATACCGCATTTTAAAGGCTTTACTATTCGATTCAGTAAAGCCGACGGACTCTAGTTTATTTTAAGCTAGACTCAGATAAATGTGTCCAAAGATAGGTAGGAATGATATTGTTTCTTTTCTCAAAAAAATCTCATTGAATATGTAAATGAATTCTAAGAATGAAGCCGTGAGCTGCTGAAAATCTAGATATAATAGGTACGAAATTTGTAAGCATACCACAAAGGCAGACTTATTTGAAAATACCACCTCATAAAAGATATTAGAAATACCTTGAGCTTTCATTTTGATTTCTTTCAGAGATACTGGCAATTTATTTTTTGTTTTCAAGTCTAAATATTTTTATTCTCTATTGTCACCGTATATTATTCGTACTATTGTCTCTTATGATAAAAAGATTAAGATAACATTATTTTGTTTAATTATACAACTGTTGCTAAGACATCACTAAGGAGTTCATGATTACACACTTATTTTTATCAAGTTTTATTTTATTATTAATACTCGAAACGGGATATTTACCATGTTTACTGTAACGTGTGTGTGTGTCTGTTTTTTGACCATGATAGCTTAAAATCTTATAAGTTTTTTTATTTTTTATTTCCTTTATAATAAATAAAGGAAATAAAAAAAATATTAATTCTATACATATTGTTTACATTTTAAATATTTCTATACAAAGTAATATTAAAAAACATTTAAAAATATAAAAAATAGTAGTCCGATCTACCAGTGGTCAGGGCTCTTGACTTATTTTATTTACTTTTCTTTATTTTTTTTATTAGACTAAAGAGTCTAGAGTAGGCCCATTTGGCCTACTCTTGACCTCAAACTAGTCCTGAGGACAGAAATGAGGCCGAAGATGAAACGAGCTAACCCAAAAGAAGCCTATTAACTCGCGACTTAAATAGATTGTGATCATATGAAGTATTCTCACATGGTTGATCTGTTTTCAAGGTCTGACCTCTCTAGGCAAACTTCAGCACTTAGAAGAAAGCCTACCAACAAAGACTGAAATGGTTATATATATACAACGTGTAAAAAAAAACGGTTTCGTTGAAAATTAGGTTCGAATAGAATTTTGTGGTGTTGTCCCACAAACAATGGGACACTTAATATGGAGTCCTACTCTTCCTGTGGTGTCCACGTTACAGGAACTGATGGGGGGCTACTGGACGTGCCAAACACGCTAAGAAAAAAAGTGTTTTGTTTGCTGATCCTGAAAGTGGTAAGTACCGTTCTATGCGGGATATACACGCTCAGCCTTCTCAATACAAATGTTTTCACGCGGTACAAGTAGGATACGTTGAGGATACAATCGATTCACGACTTTTTCAGTCATTTTATTAAATCTTCTTATCTGTAACGTTGGATTGTAATATCATGTTTTAAGTAAAACTTCTGTTCTTCCTTGGGGTGAGGACCTGGTGATTTGTAATACAGGCATTTTACACCTAACTCAAACACCAGCTCCTCACATTGCTAAAAAGACAAATAATATGAAAAACCAAGAATAAGCTTCTCATTGTGAGGAGAAATGAAGAACTTATTATTATTATTTTCTCATTATTACTTCCACTGATAGAAAAAATGCTGTAGAGCATGTCATCATCATCACCATCGTCATCTTACTGCCGCTGTCCCATGTTACCTGGGATCGGCGCAAAACGTTTTAGTCTTCCATTCTCCTCTGTCAACCGTCACGCAATCATTTACACCTTTTTCTTTCCTATCATTCCTCACACAATCCATCCATCGTTTCCTTGGTCTTCCTCTCCTTCTCCATCCATCAACATTTATATTCATCACTCTTTTAGTCCATGCGATTCGTCCCTCCTCATCACAAGTCCATACATACTACGTAGCATGTACCTATTTTATATGTATAGCAACTTTTTTACGCCAATAAAACTCCCGCAAACATAAAAGTCAAAAAACGCCTCGTAAGCTGAAATTCACGATATGATCGCTCAACCCTATCGTTCGGTTTGTTGTGTGACATTTGGCTCGCGTCCATCATGTCGTCGACGTAACATCTCTATTTCTATCAGGCATTCCTGTATCGCGGATATTTTATTGTGGCCGTTATCAGTTGCTTTTATATCTGTGTTCTATTTGTTTTTATACTTATTCTAAATTGGATGGTGGTGGGTTTTCACGACTAGCGATAAACGTTTGAAAGGTTACGAGAAAACTAAAGAGCATGTCTTGTTGGTCTTGAATCTTTCTGAATAAGTTTCTTCCTCCTGGAAAATTGCAGTGTTTAGAGTTAAAGACTTGAGCACATAGGTATAAAGATCCTAGTTCTGGAAAGCACAGAAGATCAGCGGTGAAAACATTGTTCATTCTAGTAACCACTATGAACGATTTCTCCAAAGAAGCCTGTCTCCCAGTAGGACCTCCCGCATTGCTGATACACAGATACCCATTCGTTCCACCTGCTGAAAATCTCCCACCTGACTGGACATGAGTTGCCATGGCTGTCCTGAAAGTCTTTAAATAGACTCCGGACCCAGGTTGGTCGCAGCAACGAAAACCTGCTCAGGTGACTGAACCTGACTCTGCCCTGGAGTGTAAATTTGGTGCTGTTCTACAAACGATGGGGCACTTAATATCGTGTCCTGCGTGTCCTGTTGTTTGTTCACTACAGGAACTGGTGGACGCTATCGAAAGCGCCAAACTAGTAGCTCTGTTCTGGGCTGACACAATTTAGATTGCTATCGACACGCTAAGAAGAAGTTATAGATAAACAGCTTTAAGACGGTTTTACAAATGCTTTTATATTCAATGAAGTATACGTTCATCTATAAACTAAAACTTATTAATGGCTGGGCCTCGATAAAGGTCTAAAGTGCCATCAAAACTTTTGGGTCGAAGTGAGTGTGGAAGCCAACTTTTCACGACATGAAAGGATATTGACCTTTCTCAAAGCTTTTTAAGGCACTTTTTAAAAGTCTGCCGTCAAAGGCAGCGATACTAAAATATAGTCGAAAAGTACCTTTGGGTATTTTGATGTACATATCTAGCTTAATATTAAGTTGCAAAAACCGCTTTTACATCATCGTTCTATGATAATCTATGGGGTGTCCAAAATTTACGCAAGCTATGAATTTGCCGCCATTTGTGTGGTAATGAGTTGGTAACAAAAAAAAATACAGTTTTTCAACTGACAGCTTTGGGTTAGTAAAAATGGAGCACCCTTTGTCGCGGCTCTATACAAAGTGATTTTTTAAATTTTCCTCTCTCACTAGGAATTACTCCTATATCGTGGGTAAGTTTACAAACATTTGAATTCGAATACACATTCGTTCACACACACACACACACACACACACAAACACACATATTGTCATTCTATCAGCGATTATTCGAAAGTAATAAACGTATGTAGTAACAAATATACATTTAGAATGCGATTCCACCTTCCAAAAAATGTAATTAGTGGCCATCGACAACATTATGAGCGAAAACCATGAATAGAGATTCATCTTCCATCATTTTTCTTAAATTTTTACTATAAATGAACAATGTGTACATTATCTTGTTTAAACAAACGACCTCCCAAACGCCTTATTTTCCAACAATCATTCTTATCACTATATCCATACAAAGTATTTATGTTTGCTTGTCTGCATATTTGCCCTGATCTCGAAAACTACTGAACTGATTCCGAAGAGTTTTAGATCTTATTGTTTTATAATTTTGAAAAATTATATTTAATTTCTAGATATTATTTGAGTAGTCTATATGATGACTTCTAGTATATAAAAATTACAAGTCAGATGTATAAAGATTTCTTAGCCATCTGTTCCTATTTAGAGACGCCATTCGTCTGAACGCCTTAATAGTATAAATTGATGCAAAAACAAACTGAGATCGTCAACAGCTGTCTTGCCAGTAGTTGCCACTCAACTGGCAATTAGTTGGCAGATTCGAGCCGACATCTGCCAGTTGCGGTTAAGTGGCAAAATGTCACGGTAATATTAGAAAGTTTATTTGCCAGACTTGTCACGGACTGCCGGAAACTTGCTATGCCGTTTGGCAAAAATACTATGTTGTTGTAAACTGAGGAAATGACGTGGTTTTGATCCGGAAAAGTTTTTACGTTATGCTAATTTTAATATTTGAACATAAACATAACCTCACGCCTGTAATGCCTGAATGGTTAGGCAGAGGAGTACTTAATATAACACCCACATTATCTATCATTATCGCCAGTTATTTGGAGGCGAGCCCACGTGCCAAATGATAATTGGCCCTTTTTTATTTGAAGTTACTTTTTTTTTTTTTTTTTTTATCGTGGTAAAATCATCAAATGAGTCCTCCCACCCAGGGCAGAGTGGGAGGAACCGTCAAACTTGTACTGACTAAAATCCACGGTGTCCTTCAATAGCCCTTTATGATCCAGGGTCACGGTAATTCTATAAGTCCCGCGACCATCTGAAGTTACTTAAATATTTTCTGTGATTATGTTTACTACATGAATTGAAGGAGATGTAGCCGCATGATGTCGGTACCTACAGCTAAAAGTAACTAATCGAAATTAGATGGACTGAGCGAAACGAGGGATCCAGTATGACGTCTGCTCTCAGTAGGAATCTAAGAAAAGTCGGCGGAAAACGTCTAATGAAATTGATTTCCAATCCACCCAGGATGGATGCACCACTACGGAATCCAATCCACGGGGAAGACGTGGCTACGTCGACTATCCTTCATTACTTATTCTGCCTTACTAATATTATAAATATGAAAGTAAGTTTGTTTGTTTGTTTATTACCTTTTCACGCCTAAACCACTGAACCGATCATCCTGAAATTTTGCATATACGAGTACGTTGTCAGGTGTACAGAAACGGACTTTCATCCCGAAAAAAAGTACTGTTCCCGAGAAAAACAACAATAACGTTCTTATGATAATAGATGACACCACGTGCCTTTCGAATCATGATTGAATTATATTATTACAAGCAAATAACAACCCGAATTGATTGTCAAATTTTAAATTAACGCGAAAAGGCAAAAGCTGGTTTAGATATCCGATCTTTGTTTTCTTTCCTAGATTCGGACAAGACGTTGTAATTCGCGGAAATTGGATCTTTTCCAAATTGTAGAATTCGGGAAGAGGAAAGGACGGGATAACATACCCATATTAATGTTTATACGTTACTGATGGCGGGAGGCGGAGACAATAAAGAATTTGGGGAAAATCGCCAGAGGCACAGATAATATACCAGAGACAATCGTCATGTTTGAGGAAAACTTTTTAGACACGGTTTTTGCTTCCCTCTGAACCAATGACAGGAGACCTATTTCCCAGCCATTGGAATATTCTTTCTTCTTCCTCATCGTGTGGTTAGTGCCAACCTGGTGTCAGAGTTTTTATACCACCCATAGGCCTCTGACTTGGCTGTGCATGCCGTCGAGAATTATCTCTCAGGCATGCTGGTTTCCTCACGATGTTTTTCCTTCACCGAAGCAAGTGATAATTATACAATACGCACATGAATCCGAAAAATCAGAGGTGCGTGCCTTGGGTTCGAACTTGAGACCTATGACTTTGCAGTCCGAAGGTCACACCACCATTGAGAAACGAATGGAGGACCACAATCTTTTGTTTTTCGTAGGCAGGGTGCTGCTCATCCTCTACACATATTCTATTTCATAGTTCAGTCCAGAGTCCACAACATAGTTTCATTATGTACAGATAATGCCATGCGGTAGCTGTTACATACAACGTACATAGCTAGGTACATAACACAGGTATACATATAACCTATGTCGTTATCTACGTATTCGAGTAAACATGTATTATTGATTTTTGGCCATAATGCGTCCGTACTACTGATAGGGACGGGACCTGTTACTGAAATTGCGTGCGGCTAAAATAATAAACGATGAAAATAATAGACGTGAAAGTACTATGTAGAGAGGTTTTCTTAAGTTTATTTGAGAAAGCTAAAGTATTGTTTCTATCTTTTGGAAGAAAAGAACAAGCTTTTTTTTGCACTAACGGATCTTCTCTGGTTTGTTCCATATCAAACAACATCAAATCACGAAAAATCTAAAAAAGATTAAAGGACATGAAATTTGGCCGACAGTAAGACAATCAGTACGGGACCCGAGTAATAGACGGCCCGCGCCTTCTCACAGAGGCCGTCTTTTTTTTTTTTTAACGTGGTAAAATCATCAAATGAGTCCTCCCACCCAGGGCAGAGCGGGAGGGACTGTCAGACTTGTACTGACTAAAATCCACGGTGTCCTTCAGTAGCTCTTTATGTTCCAGGGTCACGGTAATTCTATGAGTATCGCGACCCCGGCAGGCTTTAGCCCTCTAGAGGGGGGCCCCGTCATTATGCTGACACTCTTTGAGGCGCGCGTGGAATACAACGCGCCGTCGACCCGGGCATGGTCCATTTAAGATTTTATAGGTAAAAATTACATTCATAAACATCTGAGAAGTGAAAGCTTATACTGTCACATACGGGATATCTTCCGTGATTGTTCATTTCTTTTTTTGTTTTTATTTTTTGTATTCTCCAGTCAACCCGCGATCATGGCGCTTGCTTAATGAACAATGACGGAAGATATCCCGTAAGTGACAGTATAAGTTTTGTACCTTCTCTTCTCTGATGTTTATGAATGTAATTTTATCTAGAAAATCTTAAATTAACACAAAGACGTGGTCTCTGTATAAGTTTTGTTGTAAACCGTGAGAGCTTAAAACAGTGTTTGAGAAAGTACAACTAGCAGAATTTAATCAAGTTTCCTCTGAAAACCACACTTGTCCTTTCCTCATCTCATCACAGTGGCACGTGTAACATGTAACGGTTAATAGATTCAAGGTCCAGGTGGCGCCTGCAATACAGATTAACAGGTGTCCAGAGTACGTGGAACACGTGGGAGACATAACCAGGTTTAAATGCTTCCGTAACAAAGAAAATGTTTTAGATATGCTGGCCTTACAATCAGTATGAGTCTTAAGGTCAGTTCTCAGTTATAAACACAGCATGGGATCATCATCACCCTAATAAGAGCTGTTCGGGATTCTTTCTACAGAATTCTATTGTGCAACGCACACAAGTCCCGTAATGGTGGCCTCAGATCAGGATCAGTTGGTAAAAAACTTTTTTGCAAAGAAAATAACCGACTTCTTTCTTTTTCTCGATGACTCAGATTTTGTTCGACTAGTACGCAGCAATCTGGACAGCTCTGTCGTTTACGTCATTCAAATCCTGACGGGACCAACTTCCTACTATTCTACTACTGACTGGTTCGATTTAAGTATTCTTTTTTCTCTTGCTTTTTTTAGAAGTCGGTTAAAAATGGGGTGAGGTTATGTCGATCCGGTGCAATGCTTATAAGTGCTATGGGTTTTAAGTTGAGGATCTGTCAATGTTCTGAAGGGTACACTTAACATGGTGTAAGGCATATCGTATCACAGACTTGGTGGGTTCACATCTGTCATGTACTGAATCAATGGTAAAAGTTCGTGTCACGTAGTCCATTACACTGCGCATAGGGTGATATAATAGCAAGTAAATCTACAATAATCTAATGTACAAGTAACACGCCATCACATAGTTTGGCTTTAGTTTGATTGAACACAATCCGAGTCGTGTGTGAACGTGTCTTGTCATTTATATAATCCTGAAGCACGCATGTTCCACATTTCTTCATTTACGTCATACATAACCACTCAAGGCCCGTTTTCCTCAATAACCGACGTTAAAAAAATATTGACGCACAAGTTCACAGCTGATCGAAAAGCAACAGCGGAACCCAAAAAAAATATTTACAAAATAATGAAGGAGAAAAATTAATAAATATTTTGACTGCGGAAGTCTGGCTTATTATTCGGCCGTGTTTCGTCGGTCACAGAGACTTTTCACGTCATACGATCGGCCATTTTTTACACCGACCGGGTAAATAATAGCCTCAGGCTATTTTGGTGGAATATTGGGAAATGAACGGTTACCAAACTTGTGAAATTCAATAGTACCTAGTTGGGTTTTCGTGGAAAAGTTTTGTTTTAACGGTCGATTGAAATTGAATCTGATTTCAGGTGTAATTTTTTCATTGTGTTTGGTTTTAAAAGGTTCATTAGTATGTGCATTTTACGTATATGTCGGAACTGGTCATTAGTACGGACATAAAATGAATCGCAAGTCCGCTGGTGGTGACGTCACGTGACCTACTTGCAAGTCTACACCCACCACAGCGTGGCTTCTACAGAGCCCTGATGTTACAGCTCGGAGGCGAGGAGGACATTGAAGGTCTGATCGCGAAGGAGTTGAGACGTCTTGGAACTGTACCCGATTCATTGTGCCCCGTGTAATTGTGAAAAAATTGTAATGTCAAGTAATTTGTTAGTTTATTATAAACAGTGTACCGCACCTAGTTTATTTTCATTGCACGAAACCCATGGTCTGCCCACATGATGTACGAGCCTAACAGAAAAATCCTGACAAATCTGACATATATAAGTTTGAGTAGTTTGAGTACTTTACATACTTGCGTACTTTGCTAAACGTGAAAATAAAGGCCATATTGCTTGATTCAGAAAGCGGCATAATTGACCCCCCCCCCACCCCCGGTATCTCTCCCTCCTGGATACGGCGTATTGTTAAGAGGTTCCTTTCCCTGGAGCCCTGATCCAGTAGCTTGGATCCTGTTCCCGATGCCGGTGGGCTACTATTTTCTATTTTTAAATATTGTTTTTTAAAGGAATATTTAAAAATGCAAAATTAAGTTTTATTTATTTTTGTTTATTTTCTTACTTTTACTCTTATTTTTATCATTAGTTTTTTTTTTTTTTTTTAACGTGGTAAAATCATCAAATGATTCCTCCCACCCAGGGCAGAGCGGGAGGGACTGTCAGACTTGTACTGACTAAAATCCACGGTGTCCTTCAATAGCCTTTTATGTTCCAGGGTCATGGTAATTCTATGAGTCCCGCGACCTTTATCATTAGTTTAGTTCTATTTGTAGTCTGTATATAATGTAAATAAATAAACCGGAATCGTAAAGTAAGTAATAAAAATGAATAAACGATATTAAGGCAATATTCAACGTTATGAAGTTTCATATTTCGCTCGTAATTCCACATAATGTGCTATTATTTTAGTAATTTCAGCAAGCAGGCCGGTGTCAGGTGGGTACCTAATGAAGAGACGACTTTTGTTACTGAATAACTTGATATGGCTTTCATAAAAGTCATATTCAAGGCAATTTAACGGACAATGGTATGTTCAGATCTAGTTACAGCATATGACGTTTCAACTTTGTCTTTGGATTGGCAATCCTTATGCTGTTAGTAATAAGGTTGAAAGTGGTCACCGTCAGTATCACCTGAGGGTTTTAGACATAGACAAGTGGCAATTGTTTTTAAAGCGTTTTGAATGTCTACAAAGAATTTCAAAGGATTGTTTTCAACTTTTCTGTACCTTATGTATAATCAAATGCATTCTCCGTCACCGTTGTCTATACAAATAAATAAAATTAAAGTGTCTGTTTGTAATTTCAAAATAACAGCTTTTTACTGAATGCATATTAAAGTAGAAAGCGTGTAAAGGGTGTAAATAGACCCTTAACGAAGCCGAAAGGCACTTGTTCTCCCCGTCTTTGCGATCATTTTTTTGTTCTAGACCATACCTGGGAACCTTCTAGTTACGGAGATATTGGGGGTCAAAGTTCCAACTTTTTCAAAAGTTTTTTTTTTTTAATACATAATTTTAATGTAAGATTGTTACTTTAAAACACCTCCACGACCCCCTTACTATTCAATCCATCCATCCGCACAATACTTTGAGTGTGTTTCATCGAGTCCTACCGTTAAACGTGATTTTTCATCCCAAAAATAAAAATCGTTTTCCAGCAATAATTTTTTGCGTAAAGTTACATTGTTTGATGTACAGAATGCTTGGTTGACGGCTTCGTGAAGGGTCTGTTTACACCCTGTATTTATACGGTACTTATAACAAAAAAAACATTGGCAGATAGCTGATGTTATAAGGTGTCACAGAGTACTACTTTTATTTAAAAAAAAGAATTAGGGCTCCGGGCAAAAAGATTAAAACACTTGAAATTATGAACAAAATCCAATTCAAATAGGGAAGTCATATTTCTATAATAATTTCTCGCGCACGAAAGTCACGGGAAAACTTGCTAGTGGGTAACAGAATGTCAGTTAGACCATCTGGTGGATTGCGAAATTGTTTGCCATTTTGTAATCAAAATATTTAAAAAAATATATTAATAACATTAACGTTAGTAAGCATTACAACACGCTCAGTGCCAAACATTATTATGTAGCCTACCTATCTACTCGAAACATCAGTCGATATCGGTAAACAGATCAAAGTGAATGCAGTTTTGGCGGGAAATATTTGGCGCCAACGCCAATAGAATTAAGTGTGATTTGATAACCTCAACTGTTAAAACACTAGTGTTGGGCATTACATAAATAGAGATGCATTATTTATGTTTCTTTTACTTTCAGTTTGAATTTGAAACGGCCTTTTGTATGCGAGTTAAGTTGCACAAACATATAACAATGACTGATATTATTTAATAATCAAATACAGTATCCATAGAAAACGGAATGATGACCCATAAACTAGAAGCGTTTGTCTGAAACTTGGGCTAAAAAAGTTTTTTTTATATCCACAATAGTATTGTATATTTGTATTTTTTTATAACCATAATGAACAAAATAACAATTAATGTCTGTGTTTATAAAGTACCTAAAATTAACCGGAAAGTCACTTTTCCTTCTCGTTTAATTGCCTACTAATGTGGTCTCTGTGACCGCACGTTCGTGTTTATGTGCCTACCCATAGATAAACTACTATGTAATACATACTAATAATAACTATCTAGGTACGACGTGTAGGACCTACGTCACAGAAAGTGTTTAGATTAATAATAATGTAAATAAAGAATTATTACTTCAAATTATTTTTATTTAACCGCAAATATATCAAATATATACAATAATTTATAAATTAAATATTCAGATGGCTGTGTGACTGGGTCAAAATGCCTAGTTCTAAGTTACGGAGAGGTCAAATCACGGACTTTGTCCTAGGCGTGACAAGATTGTTAAGATATTTCCTTAGTTAATAATGTTACGTCAAATATTGTTTAAATAAAAACTTCACCTGTTTTTTCTTCATTATCCACTTCCATAGTGTCAAAATCCATTTAGTCAAAAACTAACACACACACATAATGTTCATCACTAAAAGTCCATAGTTTTGCCACATTTTCCTTTAAATAAAAAGTTAATAAATCAAGCAGATTTATTTCAAGACGTTCACCGAGTTAAAGGCTTATGTCAAATCAAGATACAAATCCCAGAACTAGTGACGTGCACTCTATTTATCGATATAATTTTTTAAACAAATATTTCGTAGCAAGGAAGTCGCACACTGTAGTAGCTTCGTCGGACAGAATATCGAACGTCGAACGCGTTGAATATCACTGACTAGGCAACACGTTATCGTCTGCAGTAACATGATACACAGCCGTAAACAAAGCGGCAGTCAGTGCTCATTAAACGCCTGCGCACTAGAAAACACGGATTTTTATTACACATTATTTTTGATTTGGAACGCAGCATTTTTATTAATTAATAATTACGATCAACATCTTTAGAGCCACCGTTCTCAACCACATCCTTCGAGGTTCGAAATAGAATTAGCCATTTACTTTGAAAGTATCACTGATTGGTCACTGGTCAGTCCCTGCGCCTTGCCTATTACAATTGCTAATTAAACCACAATACAAATTCATTCTAAGTAAAACCACACGTTTGTCACAAACTTCGTCACGTTCCCCACGTGGTTCGCGTTACGATATTTAACACAGTAGGTGTGAAGTGTGTCCACAAATATTTAGTAGCAATACACTATTTAATTTATTTTTTATCTTATTAATAGAGCGTCGTTGCACGTAACTGGAGGTCGACTGATAAGCGCCGGCGCAGGCCGCGGCAGGCAGTCATGAACTACAAGATATTCTGCGTGTCTACACACCATTTTTAATGTTATAGCATCGCGTTAGAGTCGAGTTAGCGAGGAGATAAAAACATTGGCATATTTGCGCGGTCCACGTGAACGAAGGTCGACGAGACCGCCTTTGACTTCGATTACCAATTAGCCTTATCGAGCGTTTATCGTAATCGCCTCTCTAAGATTAACCATTTGTTCTATTGTTTGAAGAAGTTCAGGTAAACGTTGATTACGTTGCGGCGTGTGATGCAAGACATTGTTACTGACGATAAGTGTTTGTTAGTGACGTCGAATACGCTGTATTTACGGAACTTTTAACAAAATGGGTCGAAACTTTGAACACGCAAGTGAAGTGAATAAAAATGCACGTTTTGATTTATTGTCTACTAATTATTTATACACGTATAAAAACTACATTTACGGTACGACACTTGTCCGCTAATTATAAAAACAACGTGATAATCTTGGCTGATAATCAAAGTGACGTAACAATTAATCTTTATTCAATTGGACTCGTAGATTTTATCTAAGTTTAAAATTTTTCATTAGGATAAGGTCTCACTGCGTGGATTTGACGTCCCACGTTTATATTATGGCGGGAATTTTACTAATTGGTACAAAAAATGATTGTAGCACGTGTCGGAAGATGTCGAAGTTATTTTTATTAATAAACAGGAGACCTTGTTAGATTTTGATAAAAAACCGCTATTATGTTTCGATTGGTATTCGAGCTCCAAACTAATTGTCACGGACGATGATTGATTGCTGTTTAACTGTGTGACTACAGCAACTTCTATTAAAAGATGTTCCTTCGTTGTTCGTCACTCCAGCCCCAGTAGCATGACCACCAAAGACAAGGATTTCTTTGACGGAAGAATCGACAAAGTGACAGATAGTGCAAAGAAATCTGTCATTGTGTCGACACAATCTGTCATTTTGTCGATTCTTCCGTCAAAGAAATCCTTGTCTTCGGTGGTCATGCTACGGGGGCAGGAAAATAAAAGTACATATGGCAACTTTGTTTTTTATTTCGTGGGATACCCACAATTTGTTTTCCACGTTTTACAAGTTGCAAGGTAAAAGTACCGGCGTTGTAAGTGCAAGTTAATGTCATCACACACGCGTAATCATTATTATCTTAATGTGTAAAACCAAGCTCATTACTTATTAACACTTTTATCTCATTATGCCTATCGAAATAACGTCGATAAAATTGCATACATCACTGTGATTAAAGTTACTAGTATTTGTACAAAGGGTGTAAATAGACCCTTAACATATACGAAAAGCACTTGTTCTCCCCATCATTGCGATCATTTTTTTTGTTCTAGACCATACCTGGGAACCTTCTAGTTACGGAGATATTGGTCGTCAAAATTCCAAATTTTTCACAAGTTTTTTTTTAAATACTTGTTTTTAATGTAAGATTTTTAGTTTACACACCTCAACGACCCCCGTACTATTCAATCCATCCATCAGCACAATGCTTTGAGTGCTTTCCAACGAGTCCTACCGCAAAACGTGATTTTTCCCCCCAAAAAAAAAAGTCGATTCCCAGCAATTATTTTTGCTTAAAGTTACTTAGTTTGATGTACAGAATGCTTGGTTGACGGCTATGTGAAGGGTCTGTTTACACCCTGTATAGAAAATAATAAGAGAAGAACTAAAACTTCAATTATTTTATGTCTATATTTAAATATAGGCTGTATTTAAATATTGAAAAGAGTTACCATGGAGTTTCTTGTCGCTCCATAGGAAACGACCACCCCGAACCGTGCACCTTTTTGTCGACGTTTTATAAGTGCCCATCAAGGCCAATGTGAAATAAAGTATTTTGATTTTGATTGATTTTATAGTAATAATTATATTTCCTTTATTTATTTTATTTACATATAATCTACATTTTTAAATCATCATCATCATTTCAGCCGAAAGACGTCCACTGCTGGACATAGGCCTCCCCCAAGTGTCGCCACATTGACCGGTCCCGTGCGTCTCGCATCCAGCGGATCCCTGCAACCTTTACGAGGTCATCGGTCCATTTTTAAATATTTCTATACAAATTAATACAAAAAAAAAACATTAAAAAAAAGATAGTTTAAGTTCCCGGAATTAATAATGTGGATGGACCCTAAAAGTTTTTATAAATGATGAAAAAAAACCTCCAGTAAGTAAATACTTGTTGTTTTTATTCTACTTTATTGTTTGTAATTTTGTGTTTTAACGAACTAAATAGTGTTTTCGAACTATGTTTTTTTTTTCTACGACAAAATCGGTGATGAATTATGGTAAGTGGTAAATACTAATAAATAAAGTAAAATGCATTCGCATATTGTACTCTCGTGAAATAGCAGTATAACATTGTATGTGATAAGCGTTTGAAAATAAAAAAAAACCAATTTCTTATAGAAATTTTGAAATTACTCGTTTCATGTCCGCTTGACGATAATAATTTGTTATTTGTGAATGGTGTTGATTATCTTGTGTCTATCACGCATGACTAATAGTTATAATATAATTTATATTTAATTCTGAAATGGAATTTATATCAAATCATTAGAATTTTAGACGCATATTTTCATTATATTATTTAATAATTTGTATGCACAAGTGGCTGATCAAGGAATGAAAATTATTAGTATTCTAATTATGTAATGAACACCTGCATGTAACCCATTTCATTTGATTTGAAAGATATTTTGATGACAGGCAGCAAAAAAAATGGTGGTGTTTTCCTTACATATTTTAATTCAGTGCGTACCTAATGCGTTTCCCATTTCCTCACCCCGTTGAGTAGATAAGCTTTTGATACATTGTTTTTTCTTGCACAAAATCCTTTTTTAAATTACGTCATCATTTTGTGTTTACATTTTGTAACTAATTTCCTGACAGTTTTTTTTGTTACGATATTCACTAACTTTATATGATGTTTTTAATTTTATTGAAAGTGTATTTTTATTTTAATAAATAAAAATACACCTTCTGGACTGCAATAGAATATTCTCGACAAAATAACTTTTTACAAGTTCAACATTTTGCAAATTCAACATTGTGGTCCGGATAGAAAATTCAACTTTTTACAAATTCAATATTTTGGAATTCAACATTTTACGAATTCAAGATTTTGCGAATTCAACATTTTCCAAATTCAACATTGTAGTCCAGAATGGAAAATGTTATTGGTACTTAACGGTTTTTATTAATTGTTAAAACCGCAGTGTTGCTAATGACGTCACTTGTAACGTAATCGATAAGTGTTTTATCAATTCGATAATTCACTCGAGTGTATGACAACTAGGAAGGTCTCTTCTTATTTGTTGATATAGTACTTATTGTACACTCTACTGAATTCCATTATTACGGTCTGGTCCATGATGTAGAGATGGACTCAAAAGTTTTTCACGACTCTTATTTATTGACGTTCATCATTATCATGGACTTCTTCTGTCATATTTCATCATCTGCCTAGCCTTTTCCCAACGATGTTAGGGTCGGTTTCCAGTCTCACCGGATGCAGCTGAATACCAGTATCTTACATGGAGCGACTGCCTATCTGATCTCCACAACCCAGTTAGTTCTAGGTAATACTATACCCCTTGGTAAGACTGTCAGACCTTTTGAGCCCTTGACTACCTGTAACGACTGGCAAAGATCTACAAATGACAGCCGGGACTTTCCGAGGCACGGAGGAAACTCGTTATGTAATGGGTGTTCACCCATCCACAGACCAACCGAGGCAAGCACGGCCTAACCTAAAGATCGCTCTGAGCGGCTGTTATTATTTGGCCACGAGCTCCTCCTTCTTCTGTCATATTTATATACACGTTTTTTTACTGGTGACCACTGAAAACCAGCGCTGTGCTGTGGGCCCCCCATAGCACAGCATCATGCTGAGTGGTAACCTGCTTGTCGCAGTCACGACGTGCAAGCTGTTAACTTTTTTATTTTAATGTTCCGTCTTGTTGAATTTATAGTTTATTGTTATTTTTTTGTCATTTTGTATGATGCACGTCATGTCCCTGCGACAAATAAATATTTTTCTTTCTTTTTTTCTTTCTATATCACCATAAATTAATCATTAATTCACCATGAATTAATCATTAATTCACCATGAACTAATCATTAATTCACCATGAACTAATCATTAATTCACCTTGAATTAATCATTAATTCACCTTGAATTAATCATTAATTCACCATGAATTAATCATTGATTCACGGTGATTCTATGCAACGACGTCGCCAGTTTTTGAGCCAGAACGGTGAGAATAAAAACATATTTGCTTTTTTTATTAGCCTTGTATGTCCCACAGCTGGGCAAAGGCCTCCCCTATATCCTTCCAGGTACTCTTCTCCTGCGCTACCTCGAACCAGCCTTCCACATAGTTATAACTTTTAAAAATCCTGAGCCTCTGTTGGGGCAGCTGCCCCATGATTATATGAATTATTATAATAGCCGCGGTCTTGCCTGCTGTTGAAATGTTTCTGTCGCTGGTTTTCAAAGGTTTCACATCGCAACATTCTGCATATTAAAAAAATTCAAACAAAACATTGTCCACAGTCAATGATTCGGATAAAAAAAACCATTTCGGTTTTGCCGATCAAAGAGTTTGTGTAAGCCACCTCGAATGTTAACGCGTTAAACCGACAAAGCCGATTAGATACAGAGACTATAATGTTATATATTACACACCCATACAGCAAGCGTTTTATTAAACGCGTTCGTAATCGATGGCCCATAAACTTTATACTACGGCTTCCCGTCTCACGAATAATGAGGGAATTTTCATTATTATACTTGTGTCTAAAAGCTTATCGTATACTTTCGATAGTCATGAGTGGTGTTTTTAGGGTTCCGTACCCGAGGGGCAACCAACGGGACCCTATTACTAAGCCTCCGCCCTCTGTCGGTCAGCGGGCTGTATCTCATGATCCGTAATAAGTAGACAGTTGAAATTTTCATAGATGTGTATTTCTGTTGCCGCTATAACAAAACATAATAAAATAAAAATTAAAGGGGGCTCACCAGAGTGGCTAGAGAGGCGCCACGGCGCCCTTACCTACCGCCTGACGCAGGTCCTCACCGGACACGGTTGTTTCGGGAGGTTCCTGCACCGGATCGGGCGGGAGGAAACGCCCGGGTGTTTCCATTGTGAGGATCGTCCGGAGGACACGGTGGAACATACCGTGGAGGTCTGCCCCGCTTGGGCGGAGCACCGTCGTGTCCTCGTTGCGGCGATCGGCGGCGGCGATCTCTCGCGTCCGGCCCTGGTTCAAGCCATGGCCCGGAGCGAGAGGGAATGGGAAGCCGTCACCTCCTTCTGCGAAGCAGTCATGCTAGTGAAGGAGGTGGCGGGACGTGAGAGGGAAAGAACCTCACGTCCCAGCCGCCGCGGGAGACGCCCTGGGCGTCGGGGGTCACGTGGTGGCTCCCGGCCACCGTAGGCGCAGGCCTGTGGACGGCGAGCTATGGGCTAGCTCGCCGTCCGGCCGTCTTCTGACGACAGGCCGTGTCGATGGCGCGTTCGTGTTCCACGCGCGCCTCAAAGAGATGTCAGCAACGATGTAGGGGTCTGCAAGGACCGATGCCTGCCAGGGCTGCGGGACTGTTCGAAAGAGATACCGTGGCCCTGGAACACAAAGGGCAAAGAAGGAACATGGATGGGTTTTAGTCAGTACAAGTCTGACACTCCCTTCCGCTCCGCCCAGAGTGGGGGGGGTCATTTGATGATTTCCAATCCGAAAAAAAAAAAAAAAAAAAAACAAAAGGGGGCTCACCAACTACGATAGTACGGAGCCCTTCATGCACGAGTCCGACTCGCACTTGGCCGGTTTTTATTTTGTTTTCATTATTTTCTTATCGACTTTTAAATTTCGATGAAGTAATCAACATACACCAATGGTGTACCCGCACTGGGCCCGCGTGGTGGATTATAGCCCATTCCCTCTCATAGAGAGGAGGCCGGTGTCCCAGCAGTGGGAACATTATAGGCTGATTATGCTATGCTATGCAATGGTGTGCAGTAGTGCTCAATAATGAAAATAATATGAAAAGTAATAATAAAAAATAATAATGCTGACTTTTCTTTCCACAAAATCACAAGCGTAATCCACTCATAAATTTTGGTTGAATGCTAGATCGTGTTTGACACTAGGAAGGAAAATATTGACATTTTCACCCAACGACATCGACGGGATATCGTCGTTGGGGGAAAATTTAAATGGATGACATTGATGGATTATTTTACGGTAATCAAAATCCTATACCTACCTATAATTATAATATAACCTTTGCATTCGCAAAAAAATTATCTCAAAAAAAGTTGGATTCAACGCTCTGCTACTAATAATGTTGCCATATATGATGCGGTTCGAAAATCTAATTTGCATCTGCTTACACAAATACACTTGCAGCCAGTATCACGGACCCACCACTTGTTGCCGCAAAGGTCAGCGTGTGGAGATGCCTTAAATGTGTTAGCGCCACATAAACTCACGATTAGCGTAAGCCGGGATTAAGATAGTATACTGTTTTTAGTACCGAGAGGTCGCTAACTTATCGTGTCAATTTATATTGAAAATAAGTCATTTCAACTTACAGTGTAGGTACGTCATAAGCGGTAACTGGGGCTGCTTATTTCGTCTTTATAAAGCTTGTCGGATCCAGTCATTAGTACGGACATAAAATGAATTGGAAAGCGTGCCAGTGTGCAGTGGTGACATCACGCGACCTACTAACCAGTCTACCAACCACACGGAGTGCTTCTACAGAGCCCTGATGTCCAGCTCGAGGGAGGACGACAGTCAGTGTCGGATCGCGGCGGAGTTGAGACGTCTTGGAACTGTACCCGATTCATTGTGCCCCGTGTTATTGTGATAAGTTGTAATCTCAAGTAATTCGTTAGTTTGGTAGAAACAGTGTATCGCACCCAGTGTGTTTTCATAGCACGAAACCCATCGTCTGCCCACATGATGTACGAGCCTAAATCCTGACATATCCGACAAGCTTATATTTTCTCATAACATAACATCATGCCGTGTAATTCTCGAAGGATTAGGCAGAGGTGTACCTAATAGTACACCCACATTTCGCCAGTTATGTTTAAGTCCCATGTAATAGAAGGCAAGGTTATGGCCTTCAACCGAGTGTTAAAATCCAGACTCCGTGGCAGCTACTGAGAAATTTCTGATGGAAAAACCTTTAACACTTGCCCGACCCGGGAATTGAACCCAAGACCTCAGCAGTCGCGCTTGCGACCACTAGACCAACGAGGAATTTTTTCCGCAGGATATTTACGTGATATTTGGAAAAAAACCAGAAGCAGGAGTAATAGTATACCATTGAATGTTCCATAACTATCAATCAGATATAAATATCATAAAGTAATTTTATTGGTAAACTATCTAAATACATAATTAATTAAAAACTATTAAATAACCTAAAATAAGAACACTAACAACAAAAAAAAATATAAAAAAGAGAAAAAAAATAAAATATAATATTTTTTATATTTTGATATAAATATCTATATCCAAATAGTTTCCGAGAAGGAACACCGTGTCTACGCTAAAATAGAGCTGCGCGATTCGACGCTAATTTCCGGAGGACTGGCGGTCCTTCCAAAATAATTACATTCACAGATATTCTTTCCGTTTTTAATAGCAGTTTACTCCTTATACTACTTTTAGCAGTCACTCAGACATGCTTGCTTTAACGTCTAACTTAAAACGTGAACTAAGAACGAACACAAAACAAAACGGAATAAACAGAATTATAATAAGTTCATTTCTCAAAAAACTTCTTAATATTTTACACAAAATATTTTAGCAGTAATAATTTCTAATAAATGGATGTGGGATACAAATATTGTAAAATGACAAAGTATGCTGTAGCTTGTAATGCTTAAAACGGAGCGCATCGGATGAAAGAAAGAGAAGTAGGTGTGCGAGTGAGAAAAAAAAGAGTGTGGACGAACAGATTTACGAAGGACGTACGGCGACATAGATTGTGGTGTTAGAAAAAAATGTTTTTAAAATATTTTATCCGTATATTTTGACATATTTGCAACCGAACTAGGCAATAGTATTTCGGTTTTCAGTGCCTTCTCCCTCGAACAAAAAAAATACCTAGAACACGATTTTAATACATCCCACACAAAAGCTCAGGCAGTTTGTTTTCCAAAGCCCTCTAATCCGGCTTACTCGTATGAGGCCAGCACGTCAGCCACAAATAACAATGCTCGTTGAAATTAAACCTAATTGCCACGGGTTTCCCGGAAAAACGGATGTGAACACGAATTTCCATACAGATTCGGGAATTTTGGAAAATATTACGTGGGCAGGAAGAATTTGAACAGAATTGATGGTTTTATTATATTCTGGGGGGGGAGGGGTTATGCAGGGCAGTAGCGAAGGGTCAATTTTTGTAAGAGGTAAGCCGGAGTACATATCTTTAATTTGGTTATATTATTTGTCTATAGAATACTGTCTGTGCCATTTTTCAAAGGGAAGCTGGTAGGAATCGAGTTGTTTGGAACCTTCGCCACTGCTGCAGGGTTGTATTATGACATGGCTAGTTTGTAGAAGCTTGTTTCTGTCCTGACTTGTTTGTACGTAGATGTGTACGTTAATGTTATAATAAACCGTCATCATCTGCTTAGCCTTTTCCGAGAAATTGTCACTGGTCTACATTCAGGATATTTTGGCATCAACCTACAATGCCGTAGAAATACACCTCACTTATTTTTGTAAATAAAAACTATCATGGCACATCTAAATCAACTGTTATTAGATGACCTACATAGATAAATAGTTTGATAACAAAAACTAAAAAAATAACACAATTAATTGAAACATTTGATTACAAACATAACTAAACGTTACTTTTGGTAACTCGGATATTGTCAAAAACTCTGTTCGTCCGACCCAATGGACTGTCAACTCTATTTTTTACGGTGTTAGGTTGGTTATCGAAGTGTGCTGATTCCATGATCCTTCTAATCACCTTATCAGCTGCTATCGTTATCACGGCTATGACGCACGGGTGACAGCAGTGGTTACTAATTTACATGTACCTATTTACCGTAGGCCTCATGTGGATCCGCACTGTTTCATCAATATTGCTATGACAAATTTTGAATATTCTGATGCAGGAAAACTGACAGCTGGCTTCTAATAGTGTACCCTGACTCAGGCACGGTTGGCGCAGTGGCTGAGCGACTGGCTGCTGCGCTGCGTGTCGCTGGTTCGATCCCACGGAACAAATAATTGTATAGCCTTCAGGTAGTTGTTCCGGGTCTGGCTGTTTGTGTATGTGAGTTTAAATGTTTGTAACCACACACACGATACAGGACATATAGAGAGAAATATTTAGCGCACACTATCACACAATCGCACTATCCAGAATAAAAAAATCATTTATTTCGGACAACAGTTATCCATATTTTGTTAGTATAACACACAGCTTATATTCTAGTGTTAGTAACATTGACTTATAAGATAGTAGATAGAATTAAAAACAAAGAACGACAAGGCAGGAAAACATGCTTCCTACCGAATCAGTCTCCGTACAAAATATTTAATATTTGGAGTATAGCTCTCCGCCACAACTCTAAGGATAAAAAAAAAAAAATAATAATAAAAAAATAAAATGGTATATCTCTAAAATAACGAACTGCCATAAAAACTAGTAACTCCTGTAGGAAACGATTTCAAAAATCTTTCCGTGGTGCCGGATTTTTCGGATCAAACTTCAGGAAGTATGCTCCAGCATATTACATGGACCAATTAACCTCATCCTACCTCAGTTTAAAGCAAAAAGGTTAATTAGGCCATCTCATTTACTTGAGCGACAGCTTTACCCATATATCATCATATCTTGGATGCAATTTACCTACACTTTATAGATATCTTAGTACATTAAAGACACAAAAACCAAAGAATAAGACACAAAAATTCGAGGGAAAACCATAAAATAATACCATACAAAGTCCAACAACCTGTTATAAAACAAAAAACAATCTTAGACTTCTTTCCGAAAGTACAATCTACTACTCCACCCCAAATGCAACCCACAGGTTCCTCTGTCAATAAAACTGATCTAACGTTTTTTCGAGAATAACGGCAATAACAATCAGATCACCTTACTACATCAAAATATAGCAGGACTGCTATCTAAATTAGATATATTAAAAATAGTTTTATCAGAATTTAGAACTAAACAAAGCGACATGGACATAATCTGTATCTGCGAAACATTCCTAAAATGTGGTGAAGAACCTAACGTACATATTAATGGCTATAAGCTGGCGTCTTCTTACTCTAGAGTCAAGCAGAAGAGAGGCGGAGTTTGTATAATGTGTAAGGACTACTTAACTTGTAATAAAATAACTTGGCTTAAAGACATTGCTTCTGAAACTACTTTTGAGTGCTGTGGTGTTGAATTTCCACAGTATAAATCCATTCTAATATGTATTTATAGAATACCAAATTCTAACCCTCGTATATTTTTAGAAAAATTAGAGCTCATATTAAACAAAACCCGTTCTAAAACTAAAAAGAAAATTGTGATAGTGGGCGATTTTAACATTAACATCCTTAAACACTCAACAGTACGTGAAGATTATCTAAGATTACTGCAAAATTACAACTTTAAAATGCATATAAATGAACCGACAAGAGGAGAATCATGCTTAGACCAAATTATCAGCAATGACCCCACTGCCGAAGGTAAAGTTATACCCTCAGGCTTATCAGACCACGACACATGTCAAACACTGTCCCTCACCGTAAACAAAAAAATAACCCCTATACTGCAATGGTATGTTCTAAAACGAGACTATTCCCCGGACCACATACTTAAATTCACTGAATGCATCAATAATCTCTCTTGGGCCGAGGCATATGATCAACCGGACCTAAACAAGGCCTTTCAAATATTTCATGATACCTTCACACTGTTCTTCAATCTATGTTTTCCAGTAAAAAAAATCAAAGTTAATATTAAAATAAAGAATCAGCCTTGGATAACCAAAGGCCTCAGATCTGCTTTCAATACTAAAAGAAAGCTCAGGTATCTATACAATTGTAAATCTACACGTCAGTCTTATAAAACCAAATATCTCACTTATAACAAAATATTAAAAAAAAGTATAAACTTAGCACAGAAACTCAACAATGATCGATTATTAATGGGATCTAAGAATATTTGTCGGGATTCCTGGAAAATAATTAAAAGTCAAGAAAGCAATCAATTTAATACGCAACAAATAAACAAAATAAATTTAAACAATAAAACCATAACAAACCCTGAACTTATATCAAATACCTTTAATAATTATTTTATTGGGCTGACAAAAAGTCAACCGCGTCATAATAAAAAATATATAGAACCTTTATCTAGAACAGTAGAACCTAATAACGCTAGCATATTCTTAACTCCAGTATCAACATACGAAATCTACCTAATTATACTGTCTTTAAAAAACACAAAATCGGTAGGTTATGATAACTTACCTACTCAAATTCTAAAACAAACTGCACACTTAATAGCACCAATACTATGTCATCTCATAAATCTATCTTTATCACAGGGTACTTTTCCAGACAAACTAAAAACATCAGTTGTAAAACCGATTTATAAAAAAGGGGATAAAACAGAACCTAACAACTATAGGCCGATCGCCCTCATACCTACACTAGCCAAAATTATTGAAAAAGTTATGTTTAAACGGTTAACATCTTTCCTTAATAAATTCAATATACTCAAATCCGAACAACATGGTTTTCAGAAAGGAAAATCTACTACACTAGCCGCCTTTAAACTAATAAAAAAGGTGTCAGAAAATGTTGATAAAGGTATTAACACCTGCGCAGCGTTCTTCGACATGAGCAAAGCGTTCGATTTTGTCGATCATGATATTTTGCTACAAAAAGCCTATGCATACGGTATTCGCGGTATAGCACATAAATGGTTACAAAGCTACCTCACAAATAGGCAACAATATGTAGAAATCAACAATGTGAATTACGAGAGTATAGAATTAGCTTATAAATCGAAACTCGCATATAACAGAGTCGGAGTCCCACAAGGTAGTATTTTAGGCCCACTTCTATTCCTACTCTACATCAACGATTTGCCTAACGTGACAAATCATCACTGTACCCTTTTTGCAGATGATATATCGTTAGTCATTCCACAAAAACCTAATACTACATTTGATGAATACAATAAAGAAGTTAACGAAGCTGTTCAAAGCATTATCAAATGGCTAGAGTGCAATAATTTAAAAGTTAATATAGACAAGACTAGAATAATTCAATTTTACAATAGAAAACAATGTAATTACAAATTAACTATCTCATACGATAACAACAATATAGCTCAATCCGATAGTATAGTCTTCCTTGGGATGTCATTAGATAGTCAGATCTCATGGAAGTTACACATAAATAAAATCTGTAACAAAATAAACAGGTATGTTTACGCTCTTTGGCGTCTTACACGTATATCCAGCCAAAAAACTGCTTTACAAGCCTATCATGGATATGTAGCCGCCAACCTACGATATGGTATTCTATTATGGGGTGGCTCAGTAGAATTTAATAGAGTATTCTTGGCTCAAAAACAGTGCATTCGCGCACTTTGTAACGTTGATTCTTTAACTTCATGCAAACCATTGTTCCAAAAGCTAAATCTTCTAACAGCACCGTCCATATATATATTTGAGTCTTGTATTTTCATCAAAACACATCAGTACCTATACAAATCCTTTGGTGACTATTGTAATTTTAACACCCGGTATCCTAATAGCTTTCCCTTGCCAAACATAAAAACTGATCTTTATAGAAGAAACTCTTACCCCATGTCAATTAAGTTATTTAACAAATTACCTAGTGAACTGAAAGACCTACCCATTACTATATTCCGGAAAAAATTGTACGCCTGGTTAGTCAATAAATGTTTTTACACGACCCAGGAATACCTTAGTTATAAGAATAGAAAATTATTGTAAAACCTCGCTATATTCCTATTCTAGTGCAATAATACCTAGTTAAATTATTATCCAACAAAAATAAAAAGAGTATAAATGTATAGTTATGTCATCCATTCCGTTTTATTGTTATTATTTTATATTAAAAGGCTTTATTTTATGTTTCGTATACCAGAAATGGTTATTATGAGGATCCTTAATGTTATATTGTGTAATGTAACATTTATTTATTTACCATCTATGTTGACCCATATTATGCGAATAAATTATTTGATTTTGATTTTTGATGAATTTATTTATCTTTTGGCACACAATCGACCACTTACCGATGCCAATTCCATTCATAGCTGCTTAATGATGTTTTAGCGACGTTAGGACTTGGTGGTTAGAAATAAAACAATGTTTGTTGTAGGAATGAAATGAATGAATATTGATTTATTAATGCCTTAACTATATACAAAATTACCTAAGCACAGGTAGTGGAAAAGTAAAAGTTAGTATTTGATAACAGCCAATCAGAACACAGTTAAACTATCAGTACAATTATCTGCACGCGGTGCGCGCCCTCTGCCAACAATCCAGGCAACCACTTTACGCCTGAGGTTATAAATATATGTGCCGGCGCTCGATCCCTCAGCTTAGTGTAGCGGCGAGCGCGCTGTCATGCGCACGCGCTGCTACAGTACTCCCCTTCAAGTGAAACGTACCGGTCGCCTTATGACACGACCCGAGCGCGATGTACGCTCTGTTGTGATGTTTACAGGAACAGTGTTCTTCGCAGCCGGACTGGTGCCTTGATGTGTTTTATCACATGCATCTTCTGTGCATGGAATGGAGAACGCGGGTTTGAGGCGGTCTGCTGATATTACTGCTTGCCTTCCCGGTAGTTGAAGCGTGAACGTTTTATCACTCCGGCTGAGCACTGGATAGGGTCCGTTGTATGGTGGTTGCAGTGGTTTCTTGACTGCGTCTGTTCGCACGAATACTTCCTTGCAGGTTTGTAAGCTTTGAGGTACGAATATGCCACTCCTGCTACTGGTGCGTGACTGTGCTACTATTTGGCGAAAAGTGCTAATTGCTGTTCGTAACTTTTCAACATAACTGTAGTCCATAGTATCTGGCTTTGACGGCACGAAAAAATCTCCTGGCAGCGTGAGTGTGTGACCGTAGGTAAGCTGTGCAGCACTGACGCCACTGTCACTTCGTGTTGCGGCTCGTAGCCCTAGTAGCACTGTAGGCAGCTCCTCAATCCAACTGCTCGTGGTCAGACGTGCTATTAATGCTGATTTCATGCAGCGGTGCCATCTTTCAATCATCCCATTACTTTGCGGATGGTACGGTGTAGTGTGAATGCGCTTGATCCCAAGTAGTCTTGTTAATGCGTTGAACAAGCTGCTTTCGAACTGACGACCTTGGTCAGTCGTCATTCGCGCTGGACATCCGAACCGAGCGATCCATCCTTCATACACAATCTTAGCGACAGTGTCAGCTGTTATATCTTGTGCGGCGTGCGCCTCAGGCCAGCGCGTCGCGCGGTCGATCATTGTGATGACGTAACGGTGTCCTTGAGGTGACGTACTTAGCGGGCCAACGATGTCAACATGCAAATGTTCGAAACGGTGCGATGGTTCAAAGTTTGATACCGGGGTTGCAGTGTGCCGGTGTATCTTCGCACGCTGACATTGGATGCATGCTGTCACCCATTTCTTCACGTCAGAGTTCATAGATGGCCAGAAGTATCTTGTCTGTATTAGCTTCCTTGACGTTCGCGTACCGGGATGACTGAGGTTGTGTATTGCATTAAATGTTTTTATGCGGAATTCTTCAGGTAAATATGGGCGGGCGAATGTTTTGTGTTGATGTCTCACAATAGATAGGGTGAGTCATCCCAGGCAATGTTATCTTGCGCATCTGAATATTTGATTGTCGAAGTAAATCTTGCATAGCTGCGTCCTTTTCTTGTGCGCTTGCGAGTAACGCGTAGTCGATAGGAGTGGGGCAGTTGATCACTTCGATGCGCGATAAGGCGTCGGCAACAATATTATCTCGTCCGCTGATGTGACGTATGTCATTAGTAAATTCACTAATGAACAATAGCTGCCTGCTGCGGCGGGGAGTTTCCGAGTCTGATGATATTTTCTGGAGCGCGTATGTGATTGGCTTGTGATCTGTATACACAATCAGTTCGCGACCTTCAAATAATTTTCTAAAGTGCTTCATTGCTAAGTATATGGCTTGAAGTTCTCGATCGTATGTTGAATACTTTTGCTGCGCCGGTGTGAATTTCTTAGAGAAATATCCTAGTGGCTGCCATTTGCCGTCGACTTGTTGTTGTAGTACAGCACCTGCACACCTGTCCGATGCGTCACACATTAAGCCGAGAGGGGCCGCGTGTTGTGGATGCGCCAAGTAGGTTGCTTTTTGAATGCATTCCTTGCATTCTTCAAAAGCTTTTGATGTTTCATCGTTCCACAGTATTTCGGTTTTGTCATGTTTCTTCGAGTGTGTATTATGTAAATACATGTGCAGAGGTGCTTGAGTTGCGGCGGCGTTCGGTATGTTTTCTCGGTAATAATTTATCATACCGAGAAAACGTCGTAATTCTTCGACATTCTTTGGTTGAGGGTAGTCGGTGATTACCTTAACCTTTTCTTGTGGTGGTTTTATGCCATCGGGGGAGACGAAATATCCCAAGAATGTAAGTTCTCTCTTGGCGAATACACATTTGGCGGGGTTGATTGTGATACCGTATTCGTCCAGGCGCTGTAGTACGATTCTGAGGTTATCTCGAGCTGTTGTTTCATCTTCTGCAGCCACAAGCAAGTCGTCGACAAATGGGTACACAAAATCTAGGCCTCGGAGAACTTCATGTATAAATCTCTGGAATGTTTGACCAGCGTTCTTCAGTCCAGGGCACATACGTGGAAACTCATATAAACCAAAAGGGGTTATTATTGCGGTCTTCTCTATGTCTTCTTCACGGACTGGCAGTTGTGAGTATGCTCTGTTCAGGTCCAGGGTAGAGAAAACTTGCTTGCCTGCGAGCTGATATGTGAAGTCCTTTATTCGTGGGATGGGATAACGGTCAGGCTTGGTAATTGCATTGAGTCGCCTGTAATCACCACATACTCGTATATCTCCATTTTTCTTCGGTACTACGTGGAGTGGACTGGCCCAAGAACTCTTACTAGGTCGGCAGAGTCCCTGGCTCATCATATTCTCGAACTCCTTCTTCACCTTTTCGTAGCGATGCGGGGGTATAGGTCGAGCTCGGGCATGGATAGGCGGTCCGGTTGTTTCAATGTAGTGCTCGACTTTGTGCTTCGGGTTGAGTTTCATTGATGACAAACGAGTGACGTTGGGAAAGTCGGCTAGTATGTCATGGAACGTTTGGTGAAGATCGATACTGCGTATTGTAGGTATGCTTGTATATCGCCCCAGTGCCTTTGAAGAGAGTTTGGTAGTGTTGTCGATGAGACGCTCATTCCTTAGGTCGACCAGTAGATTATGGTAGCCTAGGAAATCTGCTCCAAGTATTGGCTTGCTTACGGCAGCAACAATAAACTTCCACTTGTAGGGACGTCGTAGACCCAAGTTGATGTCTAATGTTTTTTCTCCATATGTGGGTATCTCTGAATTATTGGCAGCGTATAACTTGTACGGCAGTGGGGTAGATCGAGTTCCTTTTCGCTTTGGTATCACAGATATGTTTGCGCCAGTGTCGACCAAGAAAGTTGTGTTGCTTTTCTTGTCGGTGATGAAAAGGCGATATGATTTACTGTTGACATTAGGTACCGCCACTTCTAATGCCTGCTTTAGTTTTCCGTTTTATTGTCCTTGTTGAAACTGCACGGTGTTGTGCAATGTCTTGCTTTTGCGCCAAATTTTCTGTGATAATAACAATGTGGCGATGGAGTAGATGAGCGAGATCTGTAGTTTCTTGAGTGCGAGCGAGACGGCGTTCTTGAGCGGTCGTGGCGATGATTGCGTCCATGTTGGTAATGTGACGTTGGCGATGTGTGTGTGCACCGGCAGTTATCCTTTTTGAGCTCGGCGATTTCTAGATGTAACTTGCGTATTTCTTCCACTATGTACTGCATATTACCCTGACCTTTAGAGTTGTCAACTGATGCTACGGCGGGAACTTCGGACGTCTGCTCCATCATCTTGTCTGCCATCTTGGCTAACTCGTCCAACGCTGTGTCTTTGCTGATGGTGTCACTGACAACTAGTACTGATCTCACTTGCTGGGGTAGTAGGTTCATCCACATCAGTCTGAGTGTATTGTCTGGAACTTTATTATGCGCTAGGTTACGCATTCGACGTAATAACTGGCTTGGTTTTTGATCGCCCAGCTCCATGTCCGACAAAAGCTTTTGTAGTTGTTTTCCATCTGATTCTTCATACACGGAGATAAGCCGTTCCTTTATGGCGTTGTAGGGTCGTTCGGATGGCGGGTTTTCAAGAAGGTCACAGATTTGCTCAATGTCTTCCTTCGTTAATTGCGCTACGACCATCTGTGCTTTTTGAACGTCGCTTTTCTTAAGATCGCTGACGGCGGCTTCAAATGTGATAAACCATAATCGTGGTTTGTCACGCCAAAACGGTGGAACTCGCATGGAAAGTGCAATCCCGGCGATTTCTTGTTGGTATTTCGCTGCTTCTTCCATTGTTGAGCTCCGCTGATGTTGAGGGTACTTGATCACGTCGGGGTCACCACTTTAGCGACGTTAGGACTTGGTGGTTAGAAATAAAACAATGTTTGTTGTAGGAATGAAATGAATGAATATTGATTTATTAATGCCTTAACTATATACAAAATTACCTAAGCACAGGTAGTGGAAAAGTAAAAGTTAGTATTTGATAACAGCCAATCAGAACACAGTTAAACTATCAGTACAATTATCTGCACGCGGTGCGCGCCCTCTGCCAACAATCCAGGCAACCACTTTACGCCTGAGGTTATAAATATATGTGCCGGCGCTCGAACCCTCAGCTTAGTGTAGCGGCGAGCGCGCTGTCATGCGCACGCGCTGCTACATGTTCATTCATATTAGATTACATTTAGAAACATAATCTAAATGGCACGCTCGTTTCTACGAATAGTCGACCTTATAATTGCTTTATCACCTAGGTTCTTCTTCTTTACGTGTTGATTACACTCAAATTTTGTAGCCACCTGCACAGCTCTAAAATAATAATAATAATAAATTTTATTGACACACACAAAGTAGGAAACATACAAACAAGTGACAACAGTGATAGTTAAAAGAGTGCATAAGTGGAAGTAGCCCTGGACCCCAAACTAGGCATAGCCTGTATCTTGGTGGCCCAGTATAGACAGAAAAGCCAGATTGAGTTATTGATTGTTCAGCGTGACACAGCACAGCAAAACACAAGTAACAATTAATTATGAAAATAGTAATTAAAACATTCAGAAATCAAAAAAAAAAAAATCTAAAATCAAATAATAACAATCAATAAAGTGAAAAAAATTGGCCTTATTTAAATCCTGAAAGGTGCAGCTGGTTCTAACTTCTGAGGACGCTGCAGGCACAGATGCACAGAAATAGAAAAGATCTTCTCTGAATGCCAGGGCTCTTTTATAAAATACTCCATTACTTTCATGGTGTTTCAACTCATAATGGGGCTTCATGTGAAACATTTTCCCTTTGTTTTTTTGTATTGCGTAAAAGTTTACAGTTTCATCATATTCTTAGCGTCTTTGCTGGTTACTTAGTACTGTATTAAATATTTTAAAACACTTTTCATAGTTTTAAAGCTTCTAACACTAGAAATAACGGCTTAAAGTCCACAGAATATCTGGAAAATGCGGGAGTAAACTAGTTTATATATGTACTTACTCCACGTAAAATGAATCTAGCGGGACCCCTCTTTATCACTTCACGAAGGGTGGTGGTGTATCTCTTTGAAAAGGGATTTGGCACAAGTATTCTTTAGTATTATTTTAACAACACCGGTTAAATAATACTAAAGAATATATGGCGATAACTTAACACAATATAAAGTGCGAAGGAGCCGTGGACTGTTTTCTGCCCATTGTCATTACATTGAGAGTCTCATAAAAATATTTTATTTTATTAATTATTTTTTTTATTTGTTTTATTAATTACGCCCCACCGTGAGAATTAATTGAATGCCTAACTAGACAGTGTAATAATATTTAAGCATTTATTTAAGTGTCGCATAGCTTTAGTGAAAACGCGGTTAATCTTCTAAGTTGGATGATTATAAGTTTCGTATGGAGACAATACAAACGAAATTATAGGGGATCCGTAAATTATCTTGGAATTTTCAAAGCAAGAGCCTTAAGATACTTGTATGTTTAATCACAGTTGTGTGATTGAGAAAATTAAACCTCTTCTGTCTTTGCAGTAACAATAATTACAAACCGTTTTAAAAAATCATTTAATTCAGATCATTGCCCATCTATATATACATATGATATAAAAATGAATCCCTATTCCGCTTGGTCACGCCATCAAAGCATGAACGGTTGGACCGATTTCATGCCGGGAACAGCTAGTATTAGAAAAAAAACAAACACTTTTCTCAATTTACAGGCTGATAAACTACTTTGACTAAATAAATAAAGTTAATTAAATGACGTAAAAATAAAAGAAATAAATAAATGTCTATGACTAAGTTTAAGCGTGTCTTAGAAAAGAAAGATAATTTTTCCTTCGAAGTATAAGTTATAAAAATATGACTTCAATTAGATACGACATAAAGACTTTTAGATTTATGACCCGAAAATATTAAAAAAAGTTTTTAAGTCTTACTAAAGAATGATTATCTGTGGTGAAACTTCCAATCTTTCTTCAAATCCCCCACTCAACGTTGTAAGAAATCGCACTCATCTCTCAAAGTAGTCTTATCAGTATTCCAGGCTTCAACACTGGATTTACTCACTGATATATCTAGCCTTCGAAGTATTAAAAATACCTAGAATTTATTTAATGGAAGATCAAAGGAGCTGTGCACACGACAGTAAGTTCGTGAGGTCCGTGTTATCTACAATGATTAACTGGAAAAAAAGTATCACAAAGTTGCGTTTGCATGGCGTTTTTGTTGCATAAAAAAAACAAAACGACAGTAAGTTCGCGAGTACGACAGTTCTTGTACGACAGTTTTTGTTGCTTAAAACATATATTAGTTCATCATAAACAGGGTGCCTAAAAAGGCCTCTTTACAATCATAATAATAGGAAAACAATACGAATCACGTTATAATTCGTAAAATGGTCGCCGACGCAGATAATATTACGAATTGTCACTTTGTGCCCATTTCACGAATTGTTACGCGATTCATATTAAATATTATAATATTATGATTCTACTAAAGCGGCCTTTTTAGGCCCTCAGGTAATGCAACGCAAAATGAAATGTGGCCACTGTCTGTTGGGAAATAGCTACAAAAGTAAAAATAATGCTTTTGTGTACCGAAAGCATTTTACGCCACAAAAGTACGTACATAAGATACATACTCGTATGATAGCGTACTGTACGTGTTTCGAAGAAGTGTTTAACCATTTACGTGCAGTAGCTACGTCACTAGACTGTCTATAGTGGCGTCAGACACACGGTACTTTTAACTTCGGCGTCTAACGTTTGCACGACAACACAGAACTGGAGTGTTACCATGACGTTTTAAAGTAGTATTGTTTTAATGTCACTCCAACGTAAGAAAGAGACGGAGCTATAAAGGACGCCATCTCTTTCTCGCTGCAATTCTGCTTTAAGACGTCACCTGGGCGTTTTGCCGTTTGATGAAATAGTTTTCAAAAATCTTTGTTTATAAAAGAACATAATTCAGTTCGGTGAGTCGACACTTTTAACAAAATATCTTTCGTTTTTTTTAAAGATATACACTGATTTAATTGGTGAGGTGCTTCAGATGGTCATGTGCGTAGTACTCGCAACCTGAGTGCGTGTATGACCAGATATATGAACGTGGATGAAGCGCAAGGAGTATGTAAGGATCGTTGCAGGTGGCTTTCTGTAGTTTCTGCCTACCCCCATGTGAAAACGGTGTGAGTTTATGTATGTATGTAACTGGTTTTTTTTCTAGTTACGGGCGTGGTAAGATAGCGTAATCATTACATTGCTTCCCTCACAATTGAGTTCTTCGCGAAAATCCCGTTTGGAGACCCCATGTTACAGACCCCAAGGTGTTATTTAGGTTATTTTAAATCTTACTACTATTATAAATGCGAAAGTTTGGATGGATGGATGGATGTTTGTTACTCAATGACACGCCAAAACTAATGAACAGATTTGGATGAAATTTGGAACACAAATAGGATATAACCTGGATTAACACATAGAATACTTTTTATCCCGGCAGTGTGATCCCGTGGGACAATTATCGAACTTCACGCGGGCGACGCCGCGCGCATAAGCTTGTAAAAAAATAAATGTGTTAATGGGTTCTCAAAATCCTAATTACACCTCCGGTCCTGAAAGCCTGATCAAAAATTTGATTATTTAAATTCACTTTCAGATAATCAAATCTTATGAATCAACATAGTTATTCCGATGTTATGGACAGATAAAATTGTTCAGGCTTTTTGAACTCACAGAACAGTCGCTGCAGACCTATACTAAAAGTATCCCTTGTGTGCTGGCTCTTAGGCATTCCACGTCAGTGTCCACCGATTATGACGTCATAAGTATCGTGCAGTGCCGTATAGAGACTAGAGTGGCACTTTGTAAAGTTAGTAGTAGTTCCATAATGGCGTAAAACTGGCACGCCACTCAAAGGATTGCAATTCTCACTACAAATTAACTATGTAAACTTTAGTTCCGTTCAAAATACAGTACCTACTACCTACTGTAGTTTGTCAGTGGATTTGTTCCGAGATTCGTAATTAGGTTAAATGTTATTTTAATTAGGTATGAAGCTTTTTTTGCTGCTGTACAATTTGCCAATTAATTTGTAATTGATGAGAGCGGAAATTGAAAACAGTCGGTAAATTCTGATCATAATGAAGCTTCTTTATTCAATACTAGCTTATGCCCGCGGCTTCGTCCGCGTAGAGAAGGACAAAATGTATCCTAAGTGTCAATCCCGGTTATAAACTATCTGGGTGCAAAATTTCATCTAAATCCGGTCAGAAGTTATTGTGTGAATGTGTAACAAACACCTAGACATCCATTCATCCTCACAAACTTTATCATGTATAATATTAGTAGGATAGGATTTGAAGTATAAAAATTAAATGTGGTGTTAGTATTGTTATCTTTACTACTCTCAGTCCAACAAAAAAAGGAAGACGGCGGCGCGCCACGAACATCAAATGTGAACCCACAAAAACTGTGCTCCTGTAGGTAAATATACACGCTTACGCACACACCTACACTCAAACCATGCTCATCGCTACGTACGTAGTACGTAGGAGCGATGCGCATGGTTTTAGTGTTATTTTTTTGTTGGTCTGAGTTACTACTAATGTTAGTCCTAACTTAGTTTATTTTTTTCTGGAAAAAGCTTGATGTAGGAAGACTGCCAAAGATAAGAAGATGTTTTTACCCAAACGAAGAGAAAGAAAAATATTTTTTTCCTAATATGGACCCATATCGGGAAAAATTTAAAATAATAGCGTTTTCTTAAAAGAAATTTCGTTAAGTATTTATAAATTCTTTCTACTACTGCTAGTAGTAAGAATTTATAATTACTTAACGATATTTATTTTTATTTAAGAAAACGCTATAGTGTTATTTTAAACATCTATTTTGCTTATACGTTAAACAAATTACTTCTAATGCTACGCAAGAGTGCTTGTTTTCTTATAAAACTTATATATTTGATCTAATAAAGCACTTAACTAAGTAACTTTTTTAAACTTTGCATGTTTATACTTAACCATCAAACTAAAGTACTAACATAATGTTGTTAGGTAGAATCTACATGCAAATAGGTGTCTTGCAAGCAACTTAAAGTGGTGGAACTCAAGTTCGGTACAACTTGGTGACATGTAGTAACTCTGACTTAAGTTGGTTGTAGTTCCTAAGTTATTCATACAGGGTGTAAGGGACAGCCCTCCACAAACCGACATGGTGTACTCAGCTATATTTTAAATCATATTCCACCGGAATTTTTCTCTGAATTTTTTTTTCAGTTCCTTTATTTCAATGTAAAATTACATTCCATATACGCAGCACTCCATTTATGTAAATAATACGGTTAAAATAAAAAATCCAACAATGGATGTAAAAATACTCTAACGACGCGACGCGTGAAATCAGCTGTTCAAAATGAAAAACCCCGCAATTGCTTCATATAATGTACATAGTACGTTCATTGACTAACGCTTCTGAAATTAACAGAGCCCCAAACAGCCGATTTTCTTTAATGATTAATTACACAATGCCACTGAAAAACTCGCATGTTTATGAATGATCAAAAATCTTTTCAACAAACAAACATATCACGGTGTACAAAGGCCTGTTTTACAGATTAATACAATATTTAATTACGTCGTGAATCTCGTGTTCCTGTTTCAATCTTACTACTATAATAAATGCGAAAGTTTGGATGGATGGATGTTTGTTACTCAATCACGCCAGAACGGGTAAACGGATCTGGATGAAATTTGGCACATAGATAGAGTCTAGAATAACATATAGGTTATATATTATTGCGCTAATAACTTAAGGGGGAGAGCAATATTGCATTATGTCCATATTCTTCAACTGTTTGACAACTGACACACTTACACAAGAAAATTTCCACGCGAACGAAGTCACGGGCAACAGCTTTACTAAATAAAATGATAGATAGTATCGCTCCCATTCAATAGGTTTTCACTCACATAAAGTAACCTCCCGAGGTAATGGCATATCGCTCCGTTCCACGCTTATACCGGGGGCATACAATTGAATGCATCAGTCTGTACAATTTACAATTAATTGATACTAAAAGCTCGTGTTAATTTATTTGAATTGTTTTTAAAACTCAGAAAAAGTATTTCACATAAGTACATTGCAGTAGCGAAGAGTCAATTTTTGTAAGAGGAAAGCCGGAGTGCGTATCTTTTTAATGTGATTACATTATTTGTCTATAGAATACTGACTGTGCCATTTTTCAAAGGGAATCCGGTAGGAATCGAGTTGTATGGAAGCTTCGCCACTGGTACGTTGGTATGCCTCTGAAGTATGTAGTTTGTTTACAAACTCAATAAACAAGTTTATTGGTAAACAAGGAATTTTAAGAATTCTATGAACTATGACTGCCTCGTTTGGTCTAGTGGTCGCAAGCGCGATTGCCGAGCTTAAAGTCCTGGGTTCGATTCGTGGTCGGGAAAAGTGTTATTGGGTTTTTCCATCAGGAATTTCTTAGTAGCAGCCACGGAGTCTGAATTTGATGATGCTGAGTTGATGATTTCGCCAGGTTGATGCCAATATGCTCGCCCCATATTACATGGGACTTAAACATAAATGGAATTACTTGAATTCAAAGTTCTGTGTAGACTAACATTACTAGGTAGACATACACCATAACATCACGCCTGAAATCCTGAGGGTTAGAGGGCAGATGTGTAGATATCTTAAATAGTACACTCACATTTTGCCAGATACGTGTAACTGCCATTTAATAAGCGATTGTGATGCAATTGCAATCAACCGGGTATAATAACTGACTTACTCTTCCTCTCTCTCTTACTCTTCTTTACTTTACCACCAGGAATTTCTCACCCAGTCTGGATTACTATACAGGGTGTAAACAGACCCTTCACATAGCCGTCAACCAAGCATTGAATAAAAATTATTACTGGGAATCGACTTCTTTTTTGGGGTGAAAAATCACGTTTTACGGTAGGCCTCGATGGAAAGCACTCAAAGCATTGTGCTGATGGATGGATTGAATAGTACGGGCGTCGTGGAGGTGAGTAAAGTAAAAATCTTCATTAAAAACATGTATTTAAAAAAAAACTTGTGAAAAGGTTGGAACTTTGACCCCCAATATCTCCGTAACTAGAAGGTTCCCAGGTAAGGTCTATAACAAAAAAAAAATATCGCAAAGACGGGGAGAACAAATGCCTTTCGGCTATGTTAAGGGTCTATTAACACCCTTTATAAATGTTGATGGCTGGAGAGGGAGAGGACATCCAAAGACAAGATGGATGGATGGTGTAAGGAATGATATGAAGGGAAAAGGCGTAAATGATAGCGTTACGATTGACAGGGAGGAGAATGGTAGAAAGCAACGTGTTGCGCCAACTCCCTATATTTATGTAGGTATAAAGATACCTACATAAATATATAAACTCAGGCCATTTCCTATGGGGGTAGGTAGAAACCACAGAACGCCACCTGCTACGATCCTTACATACTCCTTTTGCCTCGTCCACGTTCATACGTCTGGTCATACTTGACCTTTCTGAAGAAGCCTAATCTGAAGATAAGTACCCTGCATAATTATGTATCAATGAAAACCCTAGGTGGACCGATGACCTGGTGAAGGTTGCAGGGATCCGCTGGATGCGAGTCGCACGGGACCGGTCAATGTGTCGACACTTGGGGGACGCCTATGGCCAGCAGTGGACGTCTTTCGGCTGAAATGATGATGATGGTGATGAAAACCCTGTCTTACTATTTACACAATAAGCCTGAAAGTTGCCAATGTTAATTTATGACGAAAATCTTCAAACAGATCATTGTATAAGACGCAAGACCTCATCACTTCCTCATAATATTTACTTTAGCACCGAGTCTTCCAAACCTGTTTACTGTTATGCTACGTAATCAAATTTTTGTGTATTTCATACTTACCTACCTATGTCAAAAATGACGTGATCGACATTGAACATCAACAGTGAATGTAAACAGAACCTACCAGTAGCGAAGGGTCAATTTTTGTAAGAGGTAAGCCGGAGTACACATGTTTTATGCGATTTTATTATTTGTCTATAAAATACTGATTGTGCCATTTTTCAAAGGGAAGCCGGTAGGAATCGAGTTGTGTGGAACCTTCGCCTATGGAACCTTCGCCACTGGGACCTACTAAGAGATGAAACGTTAAACGAAGTACGGAAAAATTGTACCCGCTTCAGGTTTCTTTATAGGGTTTATGAATGGGACACCATTCCTTCTATCATTTTCATCTACTTCTTCCTGAGGAATCAAATCTAGCAGAACTATAGAGAACCAGAGAAATGTCTACTTATTTAACCCTTCAATAGAATTTACTTCAAGTTGGCTTGTTTATGACTACTGCTACTAAATGACTGAATCTCTGTTTACCGAAATGAGGAGCTCGTGGCTAAATAATAACAGCCGCTCGGGTCGATGTTTAGGTTAAGCTGTACCCATTACATACCGAGTTTCCTCCGTGCCTCGGAAAGCCCGTTAAGCCGTTGGTCCCGGCTGTCATTTGTAGATCTTTGTCAGTCGTTATAAGTAGTCAGTGGCCCAAAAAGTCTGACAACCAGTCTTACCAAGGGGTATCGTATTACCTAGTACTAACTGGGTTGTGGAGGTCAGATAGGCAGTCGCTCCATGTAAAATACTGGTATTCAGCTGCATCCGGTTAGACTGGAAGCCGACCCCAATATAGTTGGGAGAAGGCTAGGCAGGTCGATCTGTTTACCGAAATAATCATCTTCCTGCCCTTGTCCCATGTAACTTGGGGTTGGCGCAACACGTTGTTTTCTACCATTCTCCTCCCTGTCAATCGTAACGCTATCATTTACGCCTTTTTCCTTCAAATCATTCCTTACACCATCCATCTTGTCTTTGGATTTCCTCTCCCTCTCCAGCCAACAACATTTATAAAGGGTGTAAATAGACCCTTAACATATCCGAAAGGCACTTGTTCTCCCCGTCTTTGTGATAATTTTTTTGTTCTAGACCATACCTGGGAACCTTCTATTTACGGAGATATTGGGGGTCAAACTTCCAACTTTTTCAGAAGTATTTTTTTTTAATACATGTTTTTAATGTAAGATTTTTACTTTACACTCCTCCGCGACCCCTGTACTATTCATTCCATCCATCAGCACAATGCTTTGAGTGCTTTCCATCGAGTCCTACCGTATCATGTGACACCCCAAAAAAAAAGTCGATTCCCAGCAATAATTTTTGGGTAAAGTTACTTAGTTTGATGTACAGAATGCTTGGTTGACGGCTATGTGAAGGGTCTGTTTACACCAGTGGCGAAGGTTCCATACAACTCGATTCCTACTGGCTTCCCTTTGAAAAATGGCAAAGTCAGTATTCTATAGACAAATAATATAATCATATTAAAGATATAAACGCCGGCTTACCTCTTCCAAAAATTGAGTCTTCGCTACTGGTGTACACCCTGTATTCATCACTGTTTTAGTCACATGTGTTGCATCCCTCCTCATCACAACATGTCTATACCAAGTCAGACGTCTCCCTTTCACCTTTTGTGTGCTCATTTCTCAATTCTCCGAAATGACTACCATTTTGAAATAGCGAAATAAAACTGTCCCTAACTTCATCCGATATTGACAGGGATACCTATTAAGCTGATGTCACACCTATTTCAAATTGACGAGTTTTCGTTTATATTCCATTCGCTTGGAAACGGTATCCTATTGAAATAAAACTATCAATCAATCAGCTTATCCGATTATCAACGCACTATCGAGCATCCGATAGATTCAAAAATAGTTTTTTTTTAAATCAGTGTTAGTGTTCCTATGTTGTCATGGAGATTGGAAAAACAAATGAAGAACGAAAATTTTAAGGCCGCGTTTACGCTAAACGTAATGCCTTGGCCACGAGTTCTTGCTAAAGCGATACGCGCGTTACGACAGCAACTCATCATCATCATCATTTCATCCGAAAGACGTCCACTGCTTGACATAGGCCTCTCCCAAGTGTCGCCACATTGACCGGTCCTGTGCGATTCGCATCCAGCGGATCCCCGCGATAGCAATTGCGGATATGTTATTACTAAAATTGCTTAGAACATTCTACTAGGTGGTGACAGTGACGCAACGGATACGACGCAAAGGATACGAAGTGGTACGTACGACGTCCAATCAAGCTACACAAAACTAGTTTATGCGGATCTCTCATTGTACTGGAAATCTATAAAGAGCTAGGCCATGTTATACTGGAAATGTATAGCTTGATGTGTCGCCGTGTGTGTCAAAAGAGTGTCCATGGAGTTTCTTGCCCGTTCTTCTCCATAGAGGGAATGGGCAACTACAGTATTTTCACAGTTTTTATGCCTTGTGACTGGGACTGTAGCTATTGTTGTCTTTGTTTCGACAATTCAAAAGTGCCTGTAACTGGCCTATTTGAAATAAATGCTTTGATTTTGATTTTGATTTTGTGTACAAGGTACAAGTCGTGAATGAAACGTAGTATTTTGCATGAATATGCAAAATACATTGTATTTAACAAAGCATTTTTTATTCACACCAAACCGATTTTACACTATTACGAGCAAATAGACTACATGTGAGCCTGATCACAAATGTGGACTGATAATAATGTGATGTAAACGTGGCTTTAGCCAACTTTGCGAAAACAGAATTGTGTTCCAAAATCTGGAAGGGACGCTCACATAAATGATAAATCCCTTTCCATGCTCTTAGAGCCTCAGGCCAACATATAAATATCAACTTTACCTTAATAAGATCCTTCAGATCAAACAAATTGTACGAACAATAAAATGGAGATCTCCCGGGAGTATTTACCCCAACAGCCTTAGGTTATCAAAAATTATTAGCGATGAACTCCAATGTTATATATTTGCTATGAAATTAGGCCGTAACGCTTTCGTATAATGAAATTATTAGATCTGTAAAATTGTTAATAGGACCGCTTAATCCTGTGATCCGTTAGACGAAAAGTATTGAAAAATTAGGTAAGTTTTCTTCAAAGTGCTGTAAAATTACTTATCATTTGAGTGAGCTTGTTAGGCAGATAAGTAAAGCTCCAAAAGATATAAAAAGAGATGATTACAGGACCGGAAATCTGATAAGATCGTATGAAGGGTGGAAAGGATAGCGACGCTAAAACGGTTACCAAGTATTCAGTACTTACATCATTCTAAACTCCACACCAGTGGCGAAGGTTTCATACAACTCGATTCCTACCGGCTTCCCTTTGAAAACTGGTACAGTCAGTATTTTATAGACAAGTAATAAAATCACATTAAAGATACGTACTCCGGGTTACCTCTTACAAAAATTGACCCTTCGCTACTGCCACACATAGAAAATTTTCATCAATTTATTACAGTTTTGTAGGACAAGGCTGTGTTCCTTCCACCTTGTTTGCAGACGTCAGTGAGATCACATCAACAACATAGTTAGCCACTGCTGGGACAAAGGCCATCTTCCCCCGTAGCATGACCACCGTAGACAAGACGGAAGAATCGACAAAATGACAGATAGTGCAAAGAAATTTGTCATTGTGTCGACACAATCTGTCATTTTGTCGATTCTTCCGTCAAAGAAATCCTTTTCTACGGTGGTCATGCCACGGGAGCTGCACGCGTAACATGACCACCATAGAAACGGGTTTTGTCAACAGAAGAATCGAAAAAATAACAAATCGACAAAATGAATCTGTCATTTTGTCGATTCCTCCGTCGACAAAACCTGTTTCTACGGTGGTCATGCTACACGTGCAGTTAGAGGTAATGCGCCGTAATCCACGCATGTCTTTCTTGTCTTCGATGTATTTTTTGGTTCGAAGACCTGTTTCTTTGCAATGTTTTCCTTCACCGTTTTGAGAGCAGTGGTGATGAACACGAAGGAAAATACCTGCCTGAGTTTCTTATTCATCATCTGCCTAGCCTTTTCCCAACTATGTTAGGGTCGGCTTCCAGTCTAACCAGATGCAGCTGAATACCAGTATTTTACATGGAGCGACTGCCTATCTGACATCCACAACCCAGTTAGTACTAGGTAATACGATACCCCTTGGTAAGATTGGTTGTCAGACTTTCAGGCCACTGACTACCTGTAACGACTGTTAAAGATCTACAAATGACAGCCGAGACGAACGGCTTATCATGCTTTCCGAGGCACAGAGGAAACTCTGTAGGTAAGAGGTGGTCACTGAACCACAGACCAACGCAGGCGAGCGTGGCTTAACCTGAAGATTGACCCGAGCGGCTGTTATTATTTAGCCACGAGCTCCTCACTTGCTAACATGCTCTTAGAATATTAATAATGAATTGCAATTAAAAAAATGAATTTGATGTTGTAACCGTTTTAGGTGTCAAAAGTTGATTCGAGCGGCTGTTATTATTTAGCCACGAGCTCCTCTGAATGTCTTATTATTATTCAAAAATGGCGATAACAACATTCTCACTGCTATTCTTACTCATCCCGCCTCAGTAATTTCTCCTCAAGCCGATTAAACAGAAGACGTTAAACTAGTTAACTCAATTAATGGGAATAGCCAACGATTAACGCCTGATACAGACTGCAAGCAATTACTAAAAGCAGCCACTGTGAACGCATCAGAATAATTGCTCAAAGCGCAGAATATTATGCACAATTACTTTCTACTGCGATAAGGAATGAGTTTAATACTAACTCTAACTATGTAAAGAAAGAAAAGAAAAATTAAAGTTTTTATCATGGATCTGCACAGGAATAGAATAGAATGCCTTATTTGCTAAGAATGTAGGTATTACAGATCAGGTTTTAAAATGTTTAGAGAGTCCTTGTACACGTACATTCGGGGTATTCCACAGAGCGCAACCATTTTTAAACACAACCAACTAAGCGCAACTAAATTATTCCTCGTAGCGCAACCATGATGAAAAATAGAGAGGGGTATGATGGATTCATTAATGATATCTGTCTATTTTTCATCATGGTTAGGCTTACACCCACAATGGGTATGTTCTACCGAGTTCACTGACGGTAGACACTTTACAACCTTATTACTTAGGGCATAAGGGTGAAAAATGGCAGACCGTCAGTGAACTCTGTAGTACATGATTATGATGATGAGTAGCAAGAACACAACTCACCAGATATCCTCTTAATATGCAGCTGTGTCGCAAAGTTGTTCCCCATTTGCGACACATAGCTGTCCTTCTTGCTGGAAAGCTGGATGCTGAAGCCATCAGACTCTAAGGAGGCCCTGGGGGCTTTAGCAGCTTGTACGGCCTTGTTACAGACCGGGGTGGGGGCCACCTTAGCCAGGGCCGCCTCCTGGGACCCAGTGCTGTCGCGGCGACGACTCTTGTGGTCGAGCAACATGCTTGGGGTGCACCCCATGTTGGCACTACACTTTGGCACTAACACTCACACTGAACTTTGATAGCATTGTTTTATCTGTAACAAAGAAAGGGGTATCGTTAGACTTTGCATTTTTTATGCAAGAGGTAATCTTCGAGAATACTCAGCCGATTTCAAAAATTATTTCAAACAATGTTTAATTATTTTGACTTTTTAATTTAATTCAATAATGTTTCTAATATAATGTAATTCTGTCAATTAGGTTTTAGCTATAATTTATGTGTTTGTATTTTAACTATTTTTTTTTAAATGGGTCCTACCTGAAATAAATGGAATTTATAGTATTTATAATTTCACTAAAATATGTTTTATGGTAGATATAATTAAATTCACAAAAAGGAACTCGTCCCTTGTCTCATGTTACTAGAAGCTTGATCTTTTTTGGTATTTTTGTCGGTGTTTTTGGTGTTGTTTTGGGCTATTTGACCATAGTTTCAGAGAAAAGCTGTCAAAGTTTTTTAGGAGCTCTGGTTCTGAAACCGAATAAGGGTCCCGTTCGATTCTGAAACCAGTCTGGCAATTCTCTAAATATGAGCATAAAAACGTTATACACCGTGACTTTTTAGTCGTCTTACAACGGCAGCCCACTTCATGTATCCAATGACTACTAAACATTCATTAAAAAAAAAATGGTATTTAAAATTTTTATTTTTAAATTATTAAAATCTCATAAAGATTTTAATAATTTGAAAATAAAATTTTATTCAGTATTATGACGCATGACGTTGTTAAAACACCCCGTTGCGAGCGATGATCTACTGGACTCGAGCGCTGGGTAGGTATGTTCTCCCGTTTGACACGTAAACATCATTGACAGGAAGTTTCATAATTTTATTCTAATGTATTATTTATGTCGGATACATTGAGTGGACCACATTTGTAAGACGACTAAAAAGTCACCGTGTATTATCAACCTACCCATGAATGAACACTGGTTGAGCGATAAAAGGCTTGAATCGGAGACATATTTTCCATAGCTAACCTCTAAAAGCATATACATCAAGAACGGTTACGTTCTTTGCCCTATAACAACTCAAAAAAAAGTAATAAATATCTTCTATCTCCTGAAACCCTTATTATGTTCGTCACAAAGTAAGAGAAGAAAGTTTCCCTATAAAACATAATGCCATAAACTCTTTGTATCAGTTTCCGAGTGTTTCAATAACTTTCAGCTTACGGCTACTTACCGTTGGGACAAGTTTTTTAATTATAACTTCATGTTCTTATGTTCTTTGTTTCTAGTGGTTTGTTTACTAATGGGCAACGACCAAATAGATTGAATTCGAGTGGGTTCAGAAACGAAAAAAATATTTATAATTTCGTTGTAAGGTATACCTAAGCAAAAATGGGAAATGTAGGCCCAATGTTTCTTTTTTAGTTTTATAGGGTCTTCTTCTTTATCGTGTGGTTAATGCCTAACCTGGTGTCAGATTTTTGCAGCCCATGGGCCTCTGACTTGGCCTTCGAGAAATATCTCTCAGGCATGCTGGTTTCCTTACTTTCCTTCACTCACTCAGTGAAGTCAGAAGGCAACTAATAATTATACAATCGTTTTATAAGTATACTAGGGACTACTGGGATTGGAAAAATTAAAATTTAATTAAAAAGTTTTACCTCCTACTTCCCCTTTATAGAGCAGGACTTTATAATATTCATTTTTTTATGCTTCTTGCTATACCAGCCGGCAGTGCATGTCCGTCAGTGAATGAATTTTATTTTTTTTAATATGTAGAGAAGGTAATTCTAAAATAACATTATTATCAACGTCACGCGGACTTAGAAGACCTCATTTAGGAGTAACATGTAATGCCATAGCTTTTGAGCTTTTTCTATTAACAGAGGGTACTTATCTCCTTGGTAACAAATCTACAGACGAAGTATACCTGGACATTATTTTGCCGTTGATAACGATGATTTTAGTCTTGGATGAATAGAGTAGGTAGTCCTTATTTTGTACACCATCGTCATCATCATCTGCCTAGCCTTTTTTCCCAACTATGTTGGGGTCGGCTTCCAGTCTAACCGGATGCAGCTGAATACCAGTATTTTACATGGAGCGACTGCCTATCTGACCTCCACAACCCAGTTAGGACTGGGTAATACGATACCCCTTGGTAAGACTGGTTGTCAGACTTTTTGGGCCACTGACTAATGTACACCAAATGCGTCAAACCCTACCTAACGACTGTCAAAGATCTACAAATGACATCCGGGACCAACGGCTTAACGTGCTTACCGAGGCACGGAGGAAACTCGGTATGTAATGGTGGTCACCCATCCACAGACCAACCTAGGTAAGCACGGCTTAACCTAAAGATCGACCCGAGCGGCTGTTATTATTTTACCACGAGCTGCTCTTATTTTGTACACCATATAAAACAGAATTGATATAAAGGTTTGATTCTGTTCTGGTTATTTAACCAGGTTACTACTTCTAGGCAAGCGTGCTCCATCATCAACCACTACAGATCTTGGCTTACCATTAGATTAGGTAGAGGTCAAATGCACATAAAGTTACAAGTTTTTAATGATTTACTACAGAAACTTATTTTTCATGTTACGAAGTCATTAACCAATTGGGCGTACAGTAGCTACCAGTGGCGAAAGTTATATACAACCCGATTCCTACCGGATTCCCTTTGAAAAATGGCACAGTCAGGTTTCTATAGACAAATAATATAATCTAATTAAAGATATGTACTTCGGCTTACCTGTTACATAAATTGACCCTTCGGTACTGGTAGCTACATTGTTAAATACGGTACGTGATAATTATGTACCTGTCGAAGGTGTATCTAAAGACGCGTAAACGCTAACAAGCGCGTTGACACAAATAAATTTTGACAAGATTATTCTTTAACTTCGTTCACAAACATTTCGTCACAAACTTTTTAATGAAATAAAAACATCTTAATAGGGCCACAACATCACAAAAGAAAAGCAAAAATCTTTTACATAATTGACGTAACAATTTTATTTGTAAGGTTATGTAATATCGCCCGGGGCTCGTTGAAACTGACCGCTCTTCTGAGAAAGCCTGCCCTGAAGCAATGAGGTACGGAATCCTTTTAAAACGGACTGTATATAAAATAAATATTACGATGACAAACCTTTTTTAATGGGCATAGACATTTTTACAATAATCTTTTACTGAGCTAATTTTGGTTGATTCTTCGTACATACCTATTACTCGAACGTTTTTGCGATATTCAAAATATATAAGGTCTATCTTTTCATACACGAAATATATTAAGAGTAACTTCTATAAGTCGTAAAGTCGCCATAGCAACGAAAAAAAAAAATATTTTTTTTACGAAATTATTATAATTCAATTTTTTTTTGCTACTTTTTGCATGAAACCTTTACTCCCACATTCCAACAATGACAGTAGGTACATACGACGTAGTAAACTAGAGTAATGGATGTTCAAAAATAAGGAGCCAGTATTTATTTTGTGGGTCAAGTAATTTTAAATTATTTATTTTTTATAAAAATATACTCTGATTAAAAAAAAAATCCCTTGAAATGGCTTCGTTATATAACCTTTAGATGACAACCAAGGGGGCGAGCCTATTGCCATCAACCCGGTGCAAATCTAGACTCCGCGGCTGCTACTGAGAATTTCCTGAGTGAAAAACCCAATAACACTTTGCCCCACCCGGGAATCGAACCCAGGACCTCATGCTCAGCAGTCGCGCTTGCGACCACTAGACCAACGAGGCAGTCTTCTCTGTACAGAAAACAAAACGGAAAATAACACCTATCTCTTAATTATGAAGGTACGTGTTATTTACTTAGGTAGTCTGTGTAAACAGCATTTTATGTTGCTTTTACACCTGCCACGATGTTTATACCTTCATGGTTGGTTGGTAATCGGGGAAGCAATGGGCGACCATCCTTAACGGTTATTCGGAACGGCAAACAAGTAAACCCTATGGGATTATGAATATAAAGCTGGTTTTATTTTATTTTTGTATTTATTTGTATGTCTCTCTGGGGAGGGAAAATGAGTTAGGCAAGTAGCTGCAGTGTTGTTTGAATATTTAAATAGGTATACGGCAGAGGCGAAGGGCGAGAGAAAATTGAGTCAGGGGAAGCCGAAGATAAAACATTATAATTGATTATTTCTTTGTATTTTTTTCTATGTTTATTTTGACCTTATTTTCGTTATCAGTAACCCCGAAAACCATGAAAAGGATACACGAAAAAAACAAAAAAAAATTGTTGGTGCCATCGAATTCTCATTTAGACCTCATTTTCGTTAAAAAAAAATCGATTGAAATAGGGAGGTACTATTTTTATAATAATTTCACGCGGACGAAGGTCGCGGACTACAGCTAGTATTATATAAAAATAATATCACGGTTTTGATACCCAAAGGGTCGGGAAGAGATGCAACCTACCCTATAAACTACCTACCTACTCACATTTTGCGAGTAATGTATCTTTATGTGGGTAGGTTCCGTGTAAGTATGTTGTTGGATTTTCTACTTACCGACCTAACTTGAGCCAGTGTTGAAAAGCGCTTTTATTTAGACATTAATTTAAGCGTAACTTGGTTTTAGTGAAAACGGCCGTAAACTACTTAAGGAAATGATTTAAAGTTTAAACAGTAATTGCTCATCATCTTCCTCCCCTAGTCCCATTCTATTTGGGGTCGCCGCAATACGTTTTCTTCTTCCATTCTCCCCTGTCAGACGTCACGGCATCATTTAGTCCTTTCTCTTTCATATCGGTCTTCACACAATCCATCCATCTTTTCTTTGGCCTTCCTCTCCCTCTCCATCCATCAACATTCATGTACATCACTCTTTTAGTCACATGCGTTTCATCTCCTCATTCGAGACAAACGACTTCCTTTCAATTTTTCTGTAACAGGCGCCACTTTCAAACTTCTTAAAATATACTCATTCGTTACTTTATCCATTTTGTCCCTCCACACATCTCAACATTCTCATCTCCGCTAAATGCGATCGTTTTTCATCGAACACTTAACATTAAACAGTAATTACTATGAGGCCTTAAATTAACACAGTTTTATGTTGGCTTGATTAGTTAAAGGTATAACAATCAACCCATAAAAGTATCATTTTCACTCCCACGAGGGAAAACAATTTAATTTGTAAGTAACATAAAATTAATCATCTTCAACACATGCCCGAAATATATCAAATAATAAATTTCCTTTCTAGTACACTTGTGTTGAAAAAGCTATAGGGGTCTAATTAAAATGTGTTTCTTTGAGTTGCTGCTGGAATGTAACAAGGGTAGAAATAATGTGGTTTTCGAAAATAAATGTGAATTGAATGTAAAGCTGCGAAACAAATAGCGAATTTGTGTAGGTACCGTATTTCGCCAAACCACTAAGAATGGCCCGCAATTTGCGCTTTCAATATTAGGAAATGTTTAGGTTACAATATCCCGCAAATTCATTAAGCAAGTTGCATACAACTTGAACAAACCTGCAGACAAGCTACAACTTGTATGACGTACTTTGATCTTGTACATTATTCAAGTGACGTGCAATTTGAACGCGCAAACGTTAGTTGCACGTTTTGAATTGCGAACGAGTGACGCCTACTCAATTTTTGAACATCTCTGCTTGAATGCAAGTAAAACCTGCATGCAATTTTCACACTCTTGAAAACATGTTTCCAATGCAAGCAATTTGTACGTAAATGTGACGTCATACTTGCATGCAAGACTTCCGTAATGGAATCGCGCCTTTATAATTTTCGGCAAGTAGCAACCTAATGGAAAATCTACCGCGGTTTTTACCGTGGTTAAATTAGTAAAACAAAATGGCAGTTAAAAACCGTTCGACAAAAATTTTTTACTTCAACTTTCAAACTATTCTTATAATTATGCGACCATAAAACTAATGAGAAGTTGTAAAAATTGTAGTACACCACTATCTTCTAATTATCTTCGGGACAGGTGTTACTTAAAATTGACAAGATGACGTCATCCCATTAGTACAAAACCATTAACCTCTTTTATTTAAAAGGTGGGAAAATACGGCAAGATTTTGTATAATGAAGCCAAATGAAGATAAATTGCTGTAATGATTTTGTGGCTCTTCCAATTCTGGCATCGTGCTAGTTAAATAGCCCGTTGTTCATCATCTGCCAAGCTATTTCCCACCTATGTTGGGGTCGGCTTTCAGTCTAACCGGATGCAGCCGAATACCAGTATTATACATGGAGCGACTGCCTATCTGACCTCCACAACCCAGTTAGTACTGTGTAATACGAAACCCCCGACACAAAATTGGCAATCGATGTGTTTGCCGATGTTGCGGATTCTGGGTATGTACCCATAACTTTACTTTTTTGACAGACATGCCATAAGGTACAGTTACGAGCATCAGTATATAAGCACTTAACAACATTCAAAGTGTTTTTCTCCGTGTTACGAACATAGTATTTTGGAACTCATATTTTAATGAAAAACTCATATCTCGAAGTTACGATCGTTAATTCTTGCGAAAATTGCTTTTATATTTAGGAAAAAGCATACATATCGGTGTTCGTGACTGTACATTATGGCTTGTAGTAAACGGTTTAAGATTACCTAAATCCCTATTTGAAAACTTCTCCAGACTTTGATTTCTCACGTCCCGAGTGTGGGTGCGGACCGACACATTTCTCATATGAATGAACACATAAATTCGAAACATCTGCCCACGTTCTGCCAATCTATCAATTTTTGCAGGTACTTAAGTTGACTAAAATGACAAAGATTTGATAGATGTCTTCTTAAAGTAAGTGGTTCCAGTTCCTTGTTGACTGCGTAGTCGTCTGTCATTTTTCATCAAGTCAGATTGAAGAAGAGCATTGTCTGTGGTCAAAGGCATTACATACAATAACATACAATACAGGGGTTTACATATAATATTGTAAATTGGCATTGTTAAATATTCATTTACACACATGAAGCCTGAAAACATGACACACCTTTTTAGGCACTCGTTGAGCTGTATAAAAAATAGTACAAAAGTCAGAGCTGCCAAAAGACTGAAATGTTTTTTCAGAGTTTTACATCACAGATCTACACAGACTCCTGTTCTATTGAATGCCACATATACACATGGTTCACAGGGTTATTGCCCTCTAAATGCAGAGTTTTAACAACTAACTATAAAATATGTATAAAATATGTGTAATAGGTATTCCATGAAATTCTTTTCAGTAATAGGGCAAAGTGCCAATTCAAGCGGAGTAAGTAGAACTAGAGACTAAGTACTATCGAGCTAAACAAGTAATATCAATAAAAAAATCTGAAAATAAGTATTCGCTTATAATGAAATAAGTATTGAAGCTTTTTAAAATAAAGAAGGAAAAAGCAGCTTTCACCAAGTATAATAACAAGTCAAAAAACCCATTATAATAAAACACTACTTATCTAAAATTATTTCTCGCTCCACCCACAGTAAAAACTTGTCTTTACGACTGTACTTACATTCATACCCGCCTAAATATGGGAGGAGTATCATCCCTCACTGGCTTTCTCTGACATTTATTTACAACCTTTACGAATAAAAGGAACATGAAAAAGATTTTTCATGATCCTCTGAAGTATGGCTCGTGAAAACTTTTCTTTTTGCACTCCTGTAGCTACAATTTGTCATTTGTTTAAAAGAAACACGACAGTCATTTTAAAACGTAATTGGCTTATCTTGTTGAGCCTTTTTGTGTTTAAAAATGGAATAAAAATGTCAAAGAAGACATTTTAAAATGCTCTAGGAATATTATTTTTTAACATTATAACTTAAATATTTCAAGACAAAAATTAAAACAACAAAACAATTTTTCTGTTGTCGACAGTACAATTTTATCTTGAGCTAGAACACTTTTTTGTAGATTCTAGACTACTTTATACAGGGTGTAAACAGACCCTTCACATAGCCGTCAACCAAACATTCTGTACATCAAACTAAGTAACTTTATGCAAAAAATATTGCTGGGAATCGACTTTTTTTTTGGGGTGAAAAATCATGTTTCACGGTAGGACTCGATCATTCATTCCCAGTCGCCCCCGCGGGGATTGCCACCAGAGGCAAATGGGTATAAAAATTCCCAGTCGCCACCGGCGGTGACTGGGAAGTCATTGCCCCCACTTCAGTTTCGCTGTACATTGCTTTCTCCAACGTAGAGAATAAAAGGATGAGGCAACTTATCCTAAAGCGGTCTCTAATCTCTAAAAAAATAAGAAAATACTGAATTAACCATTATATATAATTATAAATCACAGAAAGAATCGTAACAATTAGTGTCGTAAAGTTAAGAATACAAAATAGTTCATAATATGGAAAGGTCTAAAATCACAAAAGAAGTAGACACATAATTAATACATAAATACAATTGCCGATGATGCCACCTAGGAAGAATAAATGAAATAGCGGCATTGGTAAAAATGCACTTTTTCTTTATGTTAGTGCACTCCCACGTCTCCGAGCCATTTTTGTTTTTTCTTTTGAAGCAATTGTTCCATGCCGTCTTTTTATATATACTAGGTCACTTTGACCGGAACTAGAAGATGCGCCTTGTTCTGACATGATTTAAGATGACACTCACAGATATAGATAGCCTTAGATAACGCAAGCATCACGATCTGTATGAAAACCAAGCGTGCCATTTTTTGACTACCTACTATGACGTGACAACTGTCACAAGCACTATTTAGTGATGGAAAAACCAAATCGATTCAAAGACAGCCGAGTGCGGCGCCCGTCTCTACACGTAAAATATTCGATTGAAACACTATATAAAACCAATTTGTTCTAGTGTTAATCAACAATTAGATAGATGCAGGTTTGGAATTAGTTCCATAATTTATTTGTTCAAGACTGTTTTTTTTTTTTATTTACAACTTTCTATTACTTATTTACATTATATGCAGACTATAAATAGAACTAAACTAATGGTTTGGAATTAATTTCCTTGTTATTTTATTCTTCACAAGAAACAAAGCAATGTATAGCGAAACTGAAGTGGGGGCAATGACTTCCCAGTCACCACCGGTGGCCACTGGGAATTTTTATTCCCATTTGCCTCCAGTGGCAATCCCCGCGGGGGCGACTGGGAATGAATGGACTCGATGGAAAGCACTCAAAGCATTGTGCTCATGGATGGATTGAATAGTACGGTGGTCGTGGAGGTGTGCAAAGTAAAAATCTTACATTAAAAACATGTATTTAAAAAAAACTTGTGATAAAGTTGGAACTTTGACCCCCAATATCTTCGTAACTGGAACATTCCCAGGTATGGTCTAGAACAAAAAAATTATCGCAAAGACGGGGAGAACAAGTGCCTTTCGGATAGGTTAAGGGTCTATTTACACCCTTTATACGATACAGTTTTGTTAAAGCTGTGCTTGCCGGATATCCTCTTTATAAAGCGATAGTCTGACTCAGATCTACGCACAGCATAACTCTTCTTCTTCTTCTCGGACCAAAGGCTCATGTTTGATCCATATCTACGTAGCGTTCTGCACAGCATGGCACGGTTGGCGCAGTGGCTGAGCGATTGGCTGCTGCGCTGCGTGTCGCCGGTTCGATCCCCGCACGGAACAAAATATTTGTATGACCTACAGATAGTTGTTCCGGGTCTGGTTGTTTGTGTATGTGAGTTTAAATGTTCATAAACGCATCCAGGATACAGGGAAATTCCTAGTACACACACAGAATATATAATAGCAAGTAGTATGGGGCAACGTTTAAAAAAAACTGTTATTTGCTTAATTTAAGCCAGCATTATTCAACTGAAGTAAGTATAATTCATTTCAATTTTGCCATTTCAAATGATAAGACTTTTTACCCTGCTTATATACCTATTTTACTTTTAAAACGACTCTCGGCGAGTAAATTTTTCTTCCCCTCACCCAATATGTCGTATGGTTGATTACCAACCCTCCTTGGTAATTTGCAACATCGAAGTCTATAATAGGGGGGGCCTGTTGCGAAGTAACATGTATAAAGCTATGTTATAAAAGCTTATAGCGTATTTGGCTCTAAACTTTTGTATGAGGGTGCGTTTTGGTAGGCATCGCAAAGAGCCGTCAATTCTTTGGCGTTTTGAATACCAATATTAACATATGTACGGTAAGTAAGTTAAGCTATGAAATAATGGTCTAAAGTAAGGCTGCTTAACGCAATGTGGCCCGCTAACGCAATTGAATTGGCCCGTTACAAGTGATCAGCTGACGATAAAAAAATCAGATCATGTCAAAAACAGAAAATGTTGCTCTTAGGAACCCGTTCTTAGTAAACCAATATCCAGCAAACAATGAGCTCCTAAACTTATACTGTCACTTACGGGATATCTTCCGTGATTGTTCATTATTTTGAGCTCCCGCTATTTCGACGCCGCGCTGTTGCAAACGCCATTATCGCGGGTTGACTGGAGCTGGAGAATGCGGGTGTATGTGGACGTGGTGGTGATATCGGGAGCTCAAAATAATGAACAATCACGGAAGATATCCCGTAAGTGATAGAGTAAGTTTAGTTGTAAACCGTGAAAGCTTAAAACTCATTGTTTTAAGCTTTCAAGCTCCTTACTGAAAGTTTTGTTTAATGGCCCACCTTCAAAATAAGTTCAGCAACCTTGGTCTAAAGAGTACTAAAATATAGATTACGAAATGCAATAATTGTCATCGTGACACAGTATAATATTTAGTTTTAGTTGCAAAGAACTATTTACATTTAAACTGTAATACAACCTAATTCAGTGTTACTATTGCAATTCAAAATTAAAATTTTATTGCAACATAAAGGGATATTTCATTATTAAAACATTTATCAAAACAGCGTTATAATTGACAGTTATTTGCGCCGTTGCCAACTCTCAGAAAGCTACCCTTAACTACGACTACAAAGCGTTAATCTATTAAAACTAGCTGTAACGATAGCCACAGCTTATCAAACGAAAGGCACACTGACACACACAAACATCAGAAACACACAAACATCAGAGACACACAAACATCAGAAACACACAAACATCAGACACACACAAACATCAGACACACACAGCCACATTTTTACACAAAAGCTTTTATATTCCATTAATTAAAATGATTCAAAAGCTTTCACTAGATTACTTAATATAATGAGGTGACAAAAGCAATCATTATAAAAGGGCTTCCATTAAGCTTTGTATCCGAGTGTTATGAAAACGAATAATAATCGATTCGGGGTCGATTCTGTAAAGTATCGAGTAATTTAATTGAAAATGTCGCTGGGTAGAATATGAAAGAGATAGAAGTCGGTAATTAGCTTTCTAGAATAGCTTCACACACATTTTGATGTCATTTCGGTGTATTTATATGTGAAAAAATTTGCTAAGTTTCTACATATCCCAACACATTATACAGCGCTGAGTGATTGAGAGAGATCAACCATCGTTTTCTTGTTCCAACTTCAGAAATAGAAATAAACTTCAACTAAAAAAGTTCAAAATAATTTAATTATCACTCAAGCAGTCTGACACAGCCTACGCCAATCAAAGGACGCCTCATGTATTGAAATCGGTCCACGTATTTAGCCTCTGGGACCATAGAGACAGACATACACAACTAAAAACATTACCGTCCTTTTGGGCTTTGCGCCAGTCGGGTAATGTAAAAGTATTAAAACTCAAACATCTAATAACTTTCAAAAATGTCAAAAAGACATGACATTTTTTTTAAATTAAAATCAAGTCACAACTTACAGAATCGGCTTTTTAATTTAAATGGCACCCTTAGTTTCCAGACCCATTCAGTAGGCATTAATTAATTAATTCTGTGACGTCACTGCTCAGTAAAAAGATTACTGCCACGCAACAAATGTCTCACTGCATTTCAGATTTCAGTAACTTTTTGATTTATGTCAAAAGCATTTTCTTTATTCTGTGCCTTGACAGGCAATGTAAAAGAAAATTAGAAGTATTCAATTACATTATTTACCGAAAACGTTTTTGTTTAAAGTGCTAACACAAGCAAGTGAAAGTGCAGTTTTTGTTTTATTAACATACCATCATCACGCTTGTAATCCCCGAAGGGTTAGGCAGAGGTGTACCTAATAGTACATCCACATTTCGCTGTTATGTTTAAGTCCCATGTGATAGGGGGCGAGCCTATTGCCATCCACCGGGCACAAATCCAGACTCCGTGGCTGCTACTGACAAATTCCTGATGGAAAAACCCAATAACAATTTGCCCGACCCAGGAATCGAACCCAGGACTTCATGCTCAGCAGTCGCGATTGCAACCACTAGACTAACGAGGAATTCTAAACTCAAAATCAAAATGCACGTCATAACACATCAGTTACGATAATTAATTTAAGATACGCAACAGTAGCGCAGGGTTCATTTTTGTAAGAGGTAAGCCGGAGTACATATCTTTAATGTGATTATATTATTTGTCTATAGAATACTGACTGTGCCATTTGTCAAAGGGAAGGTAGGAATCAAGTTGTATGGAACCTTCGCCACTGATAGACAAGCATTCATTTGAATAAAACATATTTATTCAGTGAATTATGGTCAACTTTATATCATGTTATATTCCTGGAATGTGTTCAACATGTTCTGTTCCTCGCCACCCAAGTATGAACTACAAAACATCATAGCTGTAGCCCCCAACAAGCCAAGCAGAGGTATTACCCTTGCCTTTTAAAATCCAGATTCTCAAATCAATTCCGGCTTAAAAAAAATATTTCTCATAGGAACATACAGTCCGCTTATAATGAGAAACAAAGTAATAAGTATGATAATACAGTTCAATACAATTTCCTCCAGAGTATTAAAAGTTATAATGTACATATACACCGAGACTTTTTAGTCGTCTTACAATGGCAGCCCACTTCATGTATCCAATGACTACTAAACATTCATAAAAAAAAAAATCATAGATAAAACATCCTGTTGCGAGCGATGATCTACTGGAGTCGAGCGCTGGGCAGGTATGTTCTCCCGTTTGACACGTAAACATTATTAACAGGAAGTTTCATAATTTTATTCTAATGTATTATTTATTTTTCTTTGTACCTATTATGACAGGTAAAAAAAAAAATTGCGCCTAGAACTATTTTATGTCGGGTACATTGAGTGGACCACTTTTGTAAGACGACTAAAAAGTCACGGTGTATGTTCCTTAAACTTATTTTTAAATGTATTCACGTTATCGCACTCTTTAATATCGTCCGGTAATCATAATCTGGTCTTTCTACCGTACGAAGTATTCTGATTTAAAAGAGTGTCCATGGAGTTTCTTGCCTGTTCTTCTCCATAGAGATCTACGTTAGGGAATGGGCAACTACAGTACTTTCACAGTTTTAATGCCTTGTGACTGGGACTGTAGCTACTTTTCATTGTTGTCTTTGTTTCGACAATTCAAAAGTGCCTGTAACTGGCCTACTTGAAATAAATGCTTTGATTTTGATTTTGTACTACACACCATACAACTCAATTCCGTGACATAAAACACTTCCCTTCTCCACTGTCTATTGCACTTTTCAATATCAGAGTTCAATTTCATCGTAGAAAGCGAAATCATGCGTTCTATCTCCGACACGGGTCACGTATACTTCTTTCTGTTCGTGACACGAATATAACACGCGAGGCGCATTGCGATGCAGTCCCGAGTACGGGATCATAGCGAATCTTGTTTATTATTGACAATGTCATATTTCTTAGTCTAGTCTAGATATGGAAGTGCGCTAGCGGAATATGTAAGGGATTGAGTTGTGAGATGTTGTGGAGTTATAGAAGGTTGTTATTTTATGAGTGTAGGACTGTTCATTGATCTCGAAATATCTTGATTCTTGATCAATAACCATTACTTCATAGAAGTTTTAAAACAGTGTGGCACAAAATGGGTACGTAACTATTTCACAATAGTTCTAATTATTTTTAAATATATCAGGAATTTCTCAGTAGCAGCCACGGAGTCAGGATTTGTGCCCGGTTGATGCCAATAGGCTTGCCCCCTATTACATGAGACTTTAAGATCATCATCATCATTTTACCCGAAAGACGTCCACTGCTGGACATAGGCCTTCCCCAAGTGTCGCCACATTGGCCGGTCCCGACTTAAACATAACTGGAGGAAATGTGGGTGTATGGTTAGGTACATCTCTGCGTAACCCTTCGGAGATTACAGGCGTGATGTTATGTAATGTAATATTTTTAATATCGAGAATCGAGTGGTAAGCAAATAACCAACTTCTAGGTTTAGTTAGAAGTTGGTTATTTGCTTACCACTATTATCTATTCATTCTTGGTTCGTTTCATTATTTAATGGAAATATAATTGTCGTTTGAGTGATTTCTCAAAATCAAATCAAATCATTTATTTTGCTTGAATATGGGTACACATAAGGATGAAACACAACAAATATAGCTGAGGACCATATCCTACCCTAACAGCTGGTGTACAAAACTAGTACATACTATAATTAAAATTAAAATTTAATAAATCATGAGGAATTGGAATGTCAATAATTAAAACAAATGACACCTTACATACATTACATTATGACGTCAGAAATTAGATTAATTACATTTATCATGTCAGTCAGGAGTACAGAGATATCTATTATCATTTAAATAAAATAAAATGAAGTCGAATTTTAATGTCACATAAGGTCAAACTTATACTGTCACTTACGGGATATCTTTCGTGATTGATCCCGATATTTCGGCGCTGTTGCAAGCGCCATGATCGCGGGTTGACTCTGGTTGATATCGGGAGCTCAAAATAATGAACAATCACGGAAGATATCCCGTAAGTGACAGTATAAGTTTAGTTGTAAACCGTGAAAGCTTAAAACAGTGTTCACATAAGGTCATTGACATGCCGGAAAATTGGTACGCTTACAGGCGCGGAGCTAAGTGGTCGTCATGGTATCCACATTGTAGTAATTAGAGGAGGCTTCCTCACTCATCAATTAGCAGAATATAGTTGTAACATGAGAGCTAACTATGTTACCCTTAATTTGGTTAGTAGATATTATTAATTGAATACTGAGTAGAAACAGTAATTAGTGTGAACACATCCAAGTTTGCCCGTTGTACTGAAATTTGCAAGACTTAGGTTACAAATTACAATTAGATATATAAGCAGGTAGCTACGACTTTTTAAAATCTATACTGTGGCAATGGGTTTATTATTGAAAAGCAAGCAATTTTGAGGCATGTCTTTATTATTGATAACTGTAAAAATTGGGGTAATCCTCAAAGCGCAACTATTTTAAGCGCAACCAACTAAGCGCAACTAAATTATTCCTCAGAGCGCAACCATGATTGAAAAAGTTAATGAATCCATCATACCCCTCTCTACTTTTCATCATGGTTGCGCTTTGAACAATAATTTAGTTGCGCTTAAAAATAGTTGCGCTTTGGGGAATACCTAAAAAAATGGGTAGTGTCATCCTGCAAAAGTAAGTTATTCAGCCTTTTCCCAATCACTACAGCTGTATGTTTCAGTGTGGCTTCCTTCTGTCATGTTAGTTATCCACTAAACCATAAACAAGGAAAAAAATAAAAATACCTCAACTTCTAATATATTCGTCCATCGCAAAACACTTGACAGAAGAACGCACGCCAACGTCCGCCCCGTCAGCTAGAACCCTTAACCCTATTTTTACCCCTACCCTTTGTTCATATGACGTCACATCACGTCACACCACGTCACGGCACGTCATAATAAAAGGCTGCCTTTTAATTTATTCATTCGGTCCCAAGCAATGCAATTTACTAGCATACACTCGCGCGAGCCACTTTAGTTTTCTGACTGTCAAAGGAGGCTGTAATTTGATTAATTATTTGAATTGCCAGTTATTGGCAATCAGGGACATTGATTTCGATTTAAGCTCGAGTACGGCATGACGAATGGATAATGGGTATTGATTAAAACGACTGTACGAATAGTCTTTGCAAAATACAGGGTGTAAACAGACCCTTCACGAAGTCATCAACCAAGCGTTCTGTACATCAAACTAAGTAACTTTACTGTTTACACCCTGTAGATTACGCACGCACACACAGGGACCATAAAGCTCGAAGTCTATTCGAAAGTTGCCCTTTTGTTTCAAACCAATTCTTTCGATGTCAATAAAACATAACAACACTCATACTTATAACAAACTTGTCAACAGACCAAGTACTTTTATAGGCTTGAGCATCCCCTAGGTACTTCCAAACGAACCCCGTCAAATCGGGGAACCGTTACCGACGTGTTGAAAGATTCACGACAATATTCCAGTAATTTTCGCCTATTCGACATTTTTATCACACCCCAAGGGAAGATTATTTAGTTCCCCCTCGCAAAGGAAATTGAACAGGGAAGGTGAAAGAGATAAATATAAACGAGAAATAACAATTTGTTGAGTATTTTGCGTCAAAGTCTGTATTTTACTTATTTTTTTGCCTGTTGATGTTTGGCGATTGTGTCACGTATTTGTACTTGTGACAGCTCAAGCAATAACCTCGTTTAAGCGAATATAAGCGTTTGTATGTAAACAGCGCAATGTTGTAGAAACTTCAGACAGAAATGAACTTCAAACGAATGTACTCAACGTAGCTTTTAATCGTCAAGTAAACTCAACATACCAAAAATATTTTGATTGCGTCTATCAACAGTGTGTACCATCGTATCATTTTACTCATAATATCACATTCGTTTTTCAGCGGTAAATAAACAAATAACATTGCAAGTAAAAACAAGTAACAAACGCAAAACATATCCTTTTACTCTCGTTATTTTTATAGCAACAATATTCCATCATAACGAGAAAAAATACCGAGTATAAAAAGCTCCGGGCTAACTGAAGACAGGTATAAAATACAAACACCACTATGTAACTAGTGATACTAAGCTATCGTCGACTAACACAATATTAATCCATTTCCCATGTTGACTTCGACTCATAGGAAAACATACAATGAAGTCTATATTATCTTTTTTCTATGATACGGCGAATGTGTCATTGATATCAATAAATGGAACGAAAAATTGGTTCCAGTTCTATTGTATTTGAACTGTCTTTTGTTGCCAATTTCTGGATATTCGGAAAGGTAAACGAGCCTACACACCGAAGCCATTTCGGCAACTTTCGTACGGGTTCAGGAGACATTATTACACATCATTCATTGTTTATTATGTGAACCGCCAATCTGTGGAATTCACTGCCGCTTTTCTGTTCCCTAATCATTATAATCTGGATCTATTCAGAGTTCGGGTGAATCGGTTTCTTCTACTTCTCTTTCACCCTAGGCCGCATCATCGCTTCACATCAGGCGTTTGGCAACATTGACTTTGGTGTGTAGCAGTAGCGAAGGGTCAAATTTTGTAGGAAGTAAGCCGGAGTACATTATCTTTAATCTTATTATATTATTTGTCCATAGAATACTGACTGTACCATTTTCAAAGGGAATCCGGTAGGAATCGAGTTGTATGAAATCTTCGCCACTGGTGTGTAGACTCCATTCGATTGGTCAATACGACGAGCACAAGCTTAGTCAAGTAACTGTTGCTTTCAAAGCGTTTCATGTTTCTGCAATAACTTTCAATAATGACTTGGGCCTCCAAAATGCTGTTGAAGAATCTTTGTATACTATGGTTGATAGAATGTTACTATTAGCTCCTAGGAACGTTCGGTATGGCGACGCTCGGAGGAGTTCCATGCTCAGCAGTGACAGCCATGCGACTGAACGATCATAATTGTGAAACGGGCTGATCTATGAAGCAAGGCACTAACCTTGCATTTAATAAATTATTTAACGCACTTAATTGAACTGGTTTGGTTTCTGCATATCTCTTCTATACTTAAGAAGCCATGGTCATTATCTATGGTAGGCCAACCAGTTGATAATCCATTTGTTACGATTTCAGAGTAAATATTAAGGCATTGATTATCGCCGGGCACAAAACCGACACCTCATTTGTCTGAAAAAACAAAGAGAATATTAACTGTTAATAACCACGTTTACTTCCTGAAATCTGCCAATAAGTAAAATCCAGTCAATTGAACAACAAAAGCAGAGCTGCCAATACATTTATAATTGCCTAATTACCCCGGCACTGAAAGCTGAATTAAGCAATTATTTCAATTTCAGCAGCAGTTTCCGAGAAACTGTTGACAAGCTGTCCGTTAATTTTTCACTTAATAATGAACTTTTGACTTTTTACAGGTTATAACCGGACTCTTCACGAAGCCGTCAACCAAGCATTATGTAGGTACATCAAACTAAATAATTTTACGCAAAAATTATTGCGGGGGAACCACTTTTTTTTTGGGGTGAAAAATCACGTTTTACGGTAGGACTGTTGTTGTGTTTTGAAGTAAACTGCTGAACATAGAACCTTACCTTCCCGTCATAAATAAAGAAAGAAAAATGTCTTCCGTCGGACAACTATCTGCGCTGACTTTAAAGTCGATTATTTTCGATTTAAATTTGCACTCGAGTTAGTGGCTGAAGAGTCGGTCAATGGTGGTAGGGTAGCTAGTAAAGTCAATTGGAGTTGAGGAAATTGGTGGGTAAATCACAACGTCTTCTAATTAATATTCTATAAATTATTTCGATCTCCATTTTCAGTGGCTGAAGTGTTGTCTGTAAGTGTAATTGACTTCAGAGACTTGTGTGGTTTCTTTGGCAAACCGAAGCAAATACCACAACAAACATGATCTTTTATTTCTTATTTAGCCAAAACAAACGAAGCAATATACTTTTAAAAAACACCCTACTGTTTCCAAAACCACTAATCCTCTCAAAAACTAGGTATAAATCAAAACAATAGAATCAAATCGTCGTCATAATTCTAATTGAAGATCCTTGATAAGCCACTCGTATCACTCAGTAGTTTGCCAATTTATGGCTTCGAACAATGTTCGAGAGGGACCTATAAACAATAATCCCCGTAGAGTCGGACAACTATAACAAGCTGGTCTGTGGTAGGGGGTGGTGCAAGTGATAGGATACAGCGACATTTGTAGTTAGATGATTTTACAATTTTATTCTTCATCTTTCGCCTTATCAAGTTTCTTGGGCCCAGTGGCCACGTTAATTGCGTTTTGATTGTCGAATTCTCGAATACCTAGACGCAAAGCAGATACACAGGCAACCTATGAAGACCACCTGCATGTGATTTAGACCACCGCTGGGGAAATATCTTCCAGAAAAAAGTAAAATAAGATTCCAAACATGTACGCTAACGAGGAAAATTACGGCCTCCTCCGTGTACCTGTGATGTCCAAATGTTAGGAGGGTGTAACGCCAAATCAAGATACGATGATCATCAAATCGACGGATACGCATGATAATAATTATAATGGCAATCACTGTCCCTCATAACGAGGTTGTCGACATGTGGGACTTGGAGCAGTCATTGTACCGCGACAGTCGTTACGGTTTGATTCAGAAACCAGTACTCCTGGACACGGCACGCATAGTGAGGAGGTTCCATTCGCTGGAGCCCTGAGCACCGGCAGCCTGGACCTTGTTCCTGATGCCGGTGGGTTACATTTATTTTTGATATATCAGTTTATATAGGAATATTTGAAAATGTAAAAGATGTTTAAGCTTTCACGCTTTAAAACTAAACTTATAGTGTCACTTACGGGATATATTTCGTGATTGTTCATAACTTTGAGCTCCCGAAATTTCGACGCTGTTGCAAGCGCCATGATCTCGCGTTTATGAGCAATCACGGAAGATATCCCGTAAGTGACAGTATAAGTTTTGTAAAAGATGTGTTACAAAAACGAAAAAATAATAATAATGGTAATACGTAAGCTTATGATTTTTCAAAGTATCTTTTTTTTCAGATGGACCAAGTTCGGTAACATTAATTGGCTTCTGACAAGAGAGCAATGTTTTGCTGTTTTGCTTACAGTTCTAAGTTCCTTGTTCTAGTGTTTCATAGCTCACAAACAATTAGTGATGGGTTTAGACCCACGGTTCCTAACCTGGGGGTAATTACCCCTGTGGGGGTAAAACTGGTATTCTGCGGGGGTAATAAGCTGGTTATACATAAAGATATATAAATAATTGTAATGTATTAACAGAGTTTATGAACTTCGTGAAGAAATAGGATTGTTTTTGGAAAACCAGAGAACATAAAAAGAATCAGAGTTTTACTCAAAAGTCAAAGACAAAACATTTATCCAGATGCTCTACGTAGACAGTCAATTTGTATTTATGTGTGTTGTTTTGTTTTGTGTGCATTGGTAACATGAGGGAGAGCGGGAGGGGTAAATCAGATTCTCTAGCTAAGTCTTGGGGTGACAAGATCGAAAAGGTTAGGAACCACTGGTTTAGACAAATCACAACTAGTATTTGACTACTTAACTTCATTTTAAAAGTAAAAAATGTGTTAAAACATACAGTCACTACGATGCCACAGAGTAGAGTGAGAAAAAAGAAAAAAAAACACAGTCAAAGAGTGTGCTAGTGTTGCAAGGCATATACACATATACATTCAACAATAAGCTTTAACTTTGTACCTCTGCAAACAATAAACCAAGTCTGAAGAGATTCCAATAGTAGTTGTTGGTACGTTTTACAGTACCACTACCTTACTACCTGAGACGAGTCGACATAGGAATAATTGAATTGTCATGCGTGTGAGTATACCTATATGATGAAGGTCGGTTACACGTGGATGTTTCTCAAAACATACTGTTGTGTTTCAATAGAATGTTCGTCCTATTGTTTGACGAAGTTACCTTTGTCATATGTTATACAATTAAATTGAAAGAATTTTATTGTGAGATTTTTCCTACTTTCATAAGGTTTCTCTTTTATGTTTTGGATTTATCTTACATTTGCTATAGTCTTTCCTCATACAAAGATCAGGTATTAACGTGCTAACATAAGTATTTATCTATTATAGCATAAAGAGATATGTATAATCTTTCTTTTTGTTATAATAATACCATTTACACGCGTCTAGTCGGAAATTATCCAACGGAAAGATACTATCTTAAACATAACATAATGCCTGTTATCCCCAAAGGTTAGGCAGGGGTGTACCTAATAGCAAACAAACATTTCGCCAGTTATATTTAAGTCCCATGTAATAGGGGCGAGCCTATTGCCATTAACAGGGCACAAATCCAGACTCTGTGGCTTCTACTAAGAAATTCCTGATGGAAAAACCCAGTATTAATTTTCCCTACCTGGGAATCGAACCCAGGACCTCATGCTCAGCACTCGCGCATGCGACCACTAGACCAGCGACGCATGAAAGATACTACTGGGATAAAATTATCTTGCGTCCAGTCCAGTCCAAGCAACTCATGGTCTTATGCTTTCATTTAAATCCTTTCAGCATTAGATATAAAGGTATAAAGATCGATAGACAGACAGACTATATTTAACATTCTACTCGTAATATCACTATACAACATTAGTTTTAGTATATGCGAAACCTGAAACACGTGTCTGGTATTTTTATGTAAAGAATACGTACAAAATTTCAAAACTGTATCAAGAAAAATCACAAAGTTATAAGCTTGTTCTGTTACCTGGTTGTCCGCACAAAAACGTGGTCACAACGCGGCGCTGCCGCGCGCGCGCCTTCAGCGTCGTCTTGAGCTCATTGATAATAATAATATGGCAGTAGGCAAATAAATGATTGCGATAGGTACTTAGTGTCGCTCGGTTCCCAACTTCGCATATACTAAAAATAATGTCGTAGAAAGGTAACCTATTGAAACGTCACAAGAAATCCTAACCGTACACACCCCAAAAACCTCAAACTTTGAGGAAAACATTCAACCTCCATTTGCACAGATGAAAAAGGGAAATCGGGCCGCATAAATGATGCGGTTTATCTACCTGTACCCAGCATCCATAGACCCGTCGAGAGAGTATTAGGAAAGAATCACTCGGAACAATTTAGAGGATTGCTCTTTAATCGATGCAGCTGAATGGTTATCGTATCGCGTACGACCAATCCGAGTGAATGGATCCGATTCATACCCGGATCCGACAAATAGAGAAATATTCCGTGATTCCTTCGTAATTGCTGAGCTTTTGTCTCTGCTAGAATGTGATAGTGTTCCCGACTTTCATGGAATTGTCTGTGTTTTGTCTCACTTCAACTAAAAGTAGGAAGTTTTTGAGATATAGGCATACCGTTTTGTTTTGACAAGGAAACTCGTAGTTAGTGCTTTAGCAGTGCGGTTACAAGATTGGGATAAATCTTTCAAGTGATTAATTTATCAATTAACGTAGTCTAGACTTATGATTGATAATATCCTGCGGGCTGGTGGTCTCTCGGCGTGGCTCGTGGCCAAATAATAACAGCCGCTCGGGTCGAGCTTTAGGTTATTCCATGCTTGCCTAGGTTGGTCTGTGAATGAGTGACCACCCTTTACATACCGAGTTTCCTCCGTGCCTCGGAAAGCACGTTAAGCCGTTGGTCCCGGGATACATTTGTAGATCTTTGACAGTCGTCAGGTAGTCAGTGGCCTAAAAAGTCTGACAACCAGTCTTACCAAAGGGTATCGTAATACCCAGTACTAACTGGGTTGTGGAGGTCAGATAGCCAGTCGCTCCATGTAAAATACTGGTATTCAGCTGCATCCGGTTAGGCTGGAAACCGACCCCAACATAGTTGAGAAAAGGCTAGGCAGATGATGATCACAATAATCTAGTCCATTATCTACGGACTTTTATTCATTAATTGGGCTGTTTGGAACTTAACATAAGTGGCAGCAAAATAAAACAGTATGTAAGTCAAAAACACACGAGAAAAATATTTTCTACACTAGCATATTAATAGTAACAAATTGACTTTCCTCGCGTTTTCTTTTATTAAGCTTTAGAGCTTTTACTCCAGGTAAAATGCAGGTTCATTTCCAAGGAAGACGCACTGAAGCGCATGATATTACATTCATAATAATTTATTTATTATCTTTTTCATAACACCGCGTTTCTAGGTAACGTGGAGTATTTGCGGGAATGTTACAGTATTTATAGTTTCTTTACGAGTTTGGCCAATACTAATGCACAACATGTAGGTACGGTCTTTAGTACTATTATTTATTCTGTGGTACACGGCTTGATGGAATCTACCTTAACTGCGTTCGCGATTCATTTCATGTGCCTGAACAAATAGGCTTACTACCTCTTAGATGGGACTTGTAAATGGCGAAATGTGGGTCTTCTATTAGGTACACCTCTGCCTAACCCGTCGGAGATTACAGGCGTGGTGATTATTTGTTTAGGCAAAACATAACATCGTAACATAATAATGATACGATGTTGTGTTATGCCTAAACATTGTATTTTTGGAAATGCATTTCTAATAATACTCGAAACAGGATATTTTCCATGTTTACTGTTTTTCATGAGTTCCCGATATTTCGGCGCTGTTGCAAGCACAATGATCACGGATAAACTGAAGTTATTGCGGGTGGGTGTTTATGAGCAGACAAATCGGTCTACCCTCTCTCTTGTATCGGGAAGTCATGAAAAACAGTAAACATGGCAAATATCCCGTTTCGAGTATCTATACATATAAAATTCAAAGTCCTGACTGACTGACTGACTGACTTATATATCAACGCACAGCCCAAACCACCGGTCCTAGAGACATGAAATTTGGACAGTGTACTCTTTGTAAAGAGTAGGTATCCACTAAGAAAGGGTTTTTTGAAATTCCACCCCTAAGAAGGTGAAATGGGGTGCTGAATTTTCTATGTAACTTTTTATTCTCTGAGTCGATTGACTTGAAATTGTGTCTACATATACGTCAGTTAAAATCATGAGATACGTGTATCACAGTTTTTCCAAAATCATCCCCCAATTTAAAATTCAATGTCTTGACTGGCTGACTGATACATCAACGCACAGCCCAAACCACTGGTCCTAGAAACATGAAATTTGGACAGTGTACTCTTTGTGAAGTGTAGGTATCCACTAAGAAAGGGTTTTTCGAAATTTCACCCCTAAGAGGGTGAAATGGGGTGTTGAATTTTCTATGAAACTTTTTATTCTCTGAGTCGATTGACTTGAAATTGTGTCTACATATACTTCTGTTAAAATGATGAGATACGTGTATCACAGTTTTTCCAAAATCATCCCCCAATTTAAAATTCAATGTCCTGACTGGCTGACTGATACATCAACGCACAGCCCAAACCACTGGTCCTAGAAACATGAAATTTGGACAGTGTACTCTTTGTGAAGAGTAGGTATCCACTAAGAAAGGGTTTTTCGAAATTTTATCCCTAAGAGGGTGAAATGGGGTGCTGAATTTTCTATGTAACTTTTTATTCTCTGAGTCGATTGACTTGAAATTGTGTCTACATATACTTCAGTTAAAATGATGAGATACGTGTATCACAGTTTTTCCAAAATCATCCCCCAATTTAAAATTCAATGTCCTGACTGGCTGACTGATACATTAACGCACAGCCCATACCGCTGGTACTAGAGACATGAAATTTGGAGAATGTACTCTTTGTGGAGAGTAGGTATCCACTAAGAAAGGGTTTTTGAAATTCCACCCCTAAGAGGGTGAAATGGGGTGTTGAATTTTCTGTGAAACTCTCTCGGGGTCGATTGACTTGAAAATGTGTCTACATATACTTCAGTTAAAATGATGAGATACGTGTATCACAAAATCATCCCCCAATTTAAAATTCCATGTCCTGACTGGCTGACTGATATACCAACGCACAGCCCAAACCGCGGGTCCCAGAGATATGAAAATTGGAGGGTGTATTCTTTGTGAAGAGTTAGTATCAGTTTTTCGAAATTCCTGCCCCTTAGAGGGTGAAATGGGGTGTTGAATTTTCTGTGAAACTTTTTACTCTCGGGGTCGATTGACTTGAAAATTTGTTTACATACTCTTCAGATAAAATCCAGTAAATCCGATGTCCAATCTCAAACCAAGGTGTCAATATTTCACGTATCTAATTTAATTGATATAACTTAATAATAATAATAATTGCAAGTTATAAGCAAGTACATGTAAATCTATGTATGTATTATAGATAGATACATAGATTACTTATTATTCCAGAAGTAAGATCCCGTGGGCAATTCCCTAACTCCACGCGGGCGAAGCCGCGGGCATAAGCTAGTTAATAATAAAGTTAGTGACCACGATAGTTTAAAATCTTATATGCATTTTCTAAACTGAACGAAAGAGTTCTAATTCCAATTTTAAAAATGTGAATTCATGAATGATATTTGGATGGATGTTTGTTACCCAATCACGCCAGAACGGCTGAATCAATCTGGATGAAATTTGGTACAGAGATAGATTATAGTCTGGAATAGGACGGTCTACTTTTTATACCATGGAATAAGAATGGAAAGGCTACTTTGTTCATTTTTATTGTAATTTTATTGTGTTTAGTCTGTCTACTAAAAATGTTTTGTTTATTCTTATTCTAACGTCCACCATATTGTTTGCTTCCTAATTTTATTACTATTTTTTTTTTTATTCTGATTTTATTTAGTTTTACTTGATTTTTATGCTCAACCAATAACTTGTATGTGTGGTGTAAACTGTAAGTATAGTTGGTTATAAATAAATAAATACGTACAAATATGTACGATACGGGAGTACGATCCCGTGGTCAATTCCCGAACTCCACACGGACGAAGCCGCAGGCATAATCTAGTTCACTAAAACTGTAAACTAAATCAGTAGCCATACTACAATGCGTGAAACCTTCTCACAGTCAGTGGTTTTAATGGGAATTGTCTCCAATAAAGCCAATTTGTGGTTTGTCGGGACTGATTTTCAATCTGTCAAGGTACTGTCAACCGTATTTCGTGGAAAATAGTGTTCTGTGACAAAATGTCTTTATCCACGGATCGGTGTTGACGTGTTACTCCGTCCGTTTGACATAAACTTGGCAGCTGTGACGGTGATCGGTTTTAGTACTATTGCAATGTTTCACACTAGCACGGTAGTTATAATGGACTTATGTTTTATGAGATGACGGCTCTGTGGGCTATTATTTAGAGTTGTCTGTTGTTGTGCGTGGAGGAGCTCGTGGCTGTATAATAACAGCCGCTCGGGTCAATCTTCAAGGTTAAGCTGCGCTGGCCAAGGTGGGTCCGTGGATGGGTGACCACATACGACGAGGTACGACACGCACGTTATCACTTACGGAGCGCGTTAAGCCATTGGTCCCGGCTTTCTTTTGTAGAATCAATTCAATTCATTTATTTTATTTTCTCTTCACAATATTGGTTTCCTTAAAAATTAACAAAGTTTTTGGCTAATATTATATTCCACCATTAGAAGAGACTGGCGCCTGAAGTAGGTAGGTAGATCTTTCTTCCTTTCTTTTTGTGTTTTTTTTTTGACGTGACAACGTCTTATAATTCGATGGAGCCGGCTGCACGCACGAAAAAATGAGGCGTTACCTCGCTCTGAGGCGTTCCATAAAACAATTGCTCAACGCACATTCATTTTTTGAAAAATGCAACCATTCCATCAGTATTTTCTTATGACGTTGTCACGTTCAACTATCGTCAGTAAACCGACTTTACAGACAAACGTTTTTTTTTTTCTTTCTTTTTGATTTTTTTAAAATTGTTATTTAATTTTTTTATTTGTTATTTTTTTTTTATATTGTGTGCTTGATGAACTGACGTCAAATAAACTTTATTCTTTCTTTTTCTTTCTTTCTTTCACAATCGACAGTTTTCGGCAGATAGGCAGTCGCTCCATGTAAAAAAACCTGGTATTTAGCTGCATTCGGTTAGACTGGAAGCCGACCCCACCATAGTTGGGAACATCATCACCTGGTGGTGATGTTGTTGTGCGTGTGTTTGTTTGTTTGCTAAATTACAAATTGCATTTTAAACAAATTAAACTTAGTTTTGCCATGACAATCATATTTCTCCCATTACTCTAATAGTGTTATAATAAAAAAAATACATTAGACTCGTTTTCATATTAAAAAATCTCATTAATTAACACACATTTATGACATGTTGATGTTGTGGATACGGCGAATGATCAAACAAATCAATTAATTTAGGTAAACGATAGTCAAATAACTGTTTATTTTTTTAATTACTTCATTTGATTGCCATTTAGTTCGATGTTGCTGTCACTTCTAACTATTAAGTGATATTGCACCTCGTATAATTTTGTTTTACGATAGTCGATTCACTATTTTGTATAAATAGTTTTATACAGAAACAATTAAGGTTGTCAAAACTGTTACAGTGTTCGTAGTTATGTACATCTGTACTAATACATATAAATAATGAGAGACAGTTAGTATTGTTTTAAGCTTTCACGGTTTACAACTAAACTTATACTGTCACTTACGGGATATCTTCCGTGATTGTTCATAATTTAAATATCGATAGCTCAAAATAATGAATAACCACAGAAGATATCCCGTAAGTGACAGTATAAGTTTAAAGTTAGTATGTTTGTAAGTTTAGATGTAGTGGTACTACTGATTTGATTCTAAAAATTATTTCACTAATGGGAAGCTTCTACATTATTCCCGAGTGTCCAAACTCTATTCTAAACGTTCTCGTGGGATAACTATTGGCAATAACGCGAGGGAAAAACTAGTTTAGTACCTATAATGATAGCAATTTACTATTCATTGTTTTAATAACTCACTTTCAATACCATCTACTTTGTCAAAACTGTCACCTTTGACCATTAAGTGACAGTGTATTTGATAAACATTGTAACTTAATGGTCTAACTTAGGGCACAAATTCAATACATTTCACTTAGTAATGACCTCGTGACCTCTCCGTAATTGACCTGTTGCTGCCTTAGGCCACATAATACGTAGAATAGAACAGTACAGAAGGCTCGATACAATAAGCGAAAACGCACGAACACGTAGACACGCGTCACTCACGGCGAGTGCAAGTGCACTCGCGACCGGCATTTGTTTGAGAATCGCACGCACACAGACACGTTTCACGTATCTGTGTGCGTGCGATTCTCGAGCGAGGGCAAGTTCACTCGTGACAGTCATTTATTTGTGACATCCACGCACACATAGACACGCTTCACGTACAGCGAGTGCAAGTGCACTCGCGACTCCGTTTGATATTATTGTTTAATTTGTTGCTACTGTTAGTCTGACATTTGTTTGATTTTTTGTAATTCTAATGATTTGACATCTAAATTTATTCGGTACCAATACAATAATTTCTCTTTGATTTAGGAATTGAATATTATTTGCATGCCCATGCGACCGTAGAATATGGAGGACTATATTATATAAGAAAAGGTCTATGTAAATACCAATTATCCATGTTTGCAAAGAAATAAATTATTTGATTTGATTTGACGGTCATTTGTTGTTTGCGTGTTTGTGTCAATTGCTGTACGTAAACGGCGTGTGCGTGCGCCTGTTTTCGCTCATTGTGTAAAACTGGCCTTTTGTAGCTATCTATCTGTTTGGTGCTAATAAAGCCCTACGCAACAAGCAGACTGAACGAAATATACCTATTTATTAATAAATGTATGTTATGTTATTAAATTCCCGGGTGTTTGTGAGTCCCTTTCTGAGAAAATGTAATGAAATAAATCATGTTTTCGTGTTTATATAAATGAGACTATTTCTAAGCTTATTTTCTAGAAGAATGTTTGTTTTATGTCTTCAGACTGTTTGACCTTCTGCTTCTTAAGAAAACAAAGTATATTACCTTCTGATGTACGACAAGGGTAAATTCTTGATCAGAAATCAGACTTACCTGAAAACAAAGAAATAACAACATTAATTACATTATATTTCTTACCAAACTATATATAAAAATAAGACAAAAAGTAAGAAAATATAAACATCTAAGAAACGACGACATTAGAACACTTAGGCGTCAAAGTACTCCTCCGCATCGCTGTCATCTGGAAACGTGCCCAGAAGACTGGCAGTATTCCCACGCTGAATGGCAATGCTGTCAGTTTTCTTACCTCCCAATCTTACTAATAATTAAAACGGTTTTGTGTAAACCACTTTAGATGATCAATTTACAATACCATCCAATAATAATAATAATATATTATGGAATAATAATATCAACTTCTGTATAGAAACATGATGCCCAATTCATACTTTTTCACGAACTCCGATTTGCTAATATCAATATTCATCATCATTTCAGCCGAAAGACGTCCACTGCTGGACATAGGCCTCCCCCAAGTGTCGCCACATTGACCGGTCCCGTGCGTCTCGCATCCAGCGGATCCCTGCAACCTTTACGAGGTCATCGGTCCACCTAGTGGGAGGCCTTCCAACGCAGCGTCTTCCGGTTGGCGGTCGCCACTCCAGAACTTTTCGGCCCCATCGGCCATCCGTTCTGCGAGCAATGTGCCCTGCCCACTGCCACTTAAGTTTGGCTATTCTTCGGGCTACGTCGGTAACCATATCAATATTATTTCATTAAAAACAAAAATGTAATCAACTAAAGCCATAAATCTAGGTATCAAACACCAAGTCAGCCAAAACTGAATAAAAGAGTCTACCTTATAAAATCTTACGCCAGCAAAACTAAAAGATTCGAGATTCTCTCAACCAGAGAAAATCATAGGTGAGACATAAAAGAGTATTGAAGATCAAATTTCATGCTTCGCTATCTAGGATTAGATTTCAGAGGAGCCTTTGTCACAGAATAGATAGTTACAGAAGATCAGCTTCATATAACGAGCGAAAACGCACTTAGACTACTACATCCACGGACAGGGAGTGGGTGGACTCGCGACGAATATTTTGCTGCACGTGCAAGAGCAAGAGCATCATGGCAGCCAATAATTAATTAAATATAAACGTACGAAATACAATACGCGTGAAAAAGTAAATATAAACGCACAGCCTAAACCACAAGCATTAAATGCATCGAAAATGAGCACTAAGGAAGGATTTTTGAAATTCATTCCTTGTAGCTTTCACATCATTTTACCCATAAAATTCATAAATTTGTATGGAACTTCATCGTTTTGCCGTTGGGAAAATCCTTAGGGAGGAAATTTCATAGAATTCTACAGTAGCTTGTTTTCTAGATAACATTTTCTTTATATTTTAGTAAGGATAAACCAACTAAGCAATGCTCTAACACAAAAACATTTCAGAAGACGCTTGTCTGTCGTTTTTACATTCCAGATCACCTTACTTAACTGTCTCGCTCCATGTATGGAGCTGATCTTCTGTACTATATTATTCTGTGGTTCAGTTGGAACGGGGTGGAACAAACTTTACTGTGGTACAATGTTGTAGCATCTATTCTATTGTTACTGCGAATGGTAATCTCATGCGGTGTCGTGATTCTACTGGAAAGATCTTGTTTGGAGTTTGCTTGTGAATTTTTAATTTTTCACTTCATTTCATAGTATTTTGTGTATAAGTGCTGAATTTTTGAGGTTTTGTCCATTTTATATTCAAGTATTTTCTTTAGTTTCGTGTGTCAATTCAAGTGTCTCAAAGTATAAATATTCTTTGTGGACCATTTAAACATGTGAAATTAATCGTAATGGTAGATATTGATCTATTTACTTAATGCCAAAATAGAACCTAGATTTTCTTATGAAACATATAGTTTTTATGGGAAAAAAACTCTTAATTACCTAGAATACAATGTGTATCAGAGTAAATAAAAATAAAGACTAATTTTATTTTAAAGAACTTTTTTGAATAAAACTGCATCCATTGTGCACCGTTTAAAATTGCAATAGAGCTAAACTACCAGTAGTTAGAGTTCCACTGGGTTCCACTGGTTCCTTTAAAGAATGCAGTTCCAAAATGGCCGACTACGGAACCCAATATATTTCTATTATTATAATACAGCAATGAGATCCCCTGAGAGTGTTCCTACAATATTTTAGATTGTCTTGGGAGAGTTTAGTTTCATTTTAATTTAAATAATAACATACTTTGCGTACTAGGTAATATTTTTTGTCAGAAAATTTTAAGAAGCGAGTTTTTTGTTCTTTTAATAAAATGTTCGCTGCTCTAATTTGGCTGAACAATCCTACACAAATTCCCTAGAGAAAAGACACAGTAATCTATTCTTTTCTTTTGAGTGAGAAAAATATGTCGGTTCTGCGACTGTTTAAAGGTAACTTGGAAAAGGATGGAGCAAAGAAAATATGGATGGATTGTGTGAAATAAAATTTATTTGCTAGAATTGTAGTACCTACATAATAGATGGTTGAGTTTTATTACAGTTGCTCACACAATTCGCTAAAACTAACATGAAAAATTAAAGAATACATTGAGACAATAAGTGAATCTAATATAATTGGTATGTTATAATAATAAGAATGTCAATAAATAATATATTTTTATATTTATAAATGTTTTTTTATATTGTTTTTTTCTAAGGAATATTTAAAAATGTAATTAATTTTATAGAAATAAATAAAGGAAATAATGATGTCAATAATAAGAATGTCAATAATAAGAACGTCAATAATAAGAATGTCAATAATTTTTTAATAAATTAATAATAGGAAAATGTCAACATGAGATACTCATTCACAGAATAATATGAGGAGTAATATGTAAGGAAAAGCAGGAAATGTAGAGTAACGGTTGACAGGGAAGAATGGAAGAAATTCTTCTTCGGATTGCACTGACCCCAAGCAATATGGGCCAAGGGCAGAAAGTTGATGAAGTTGGTAATGTATGAAAACACTATAATGGGTGTAAAGATACCCTGAACGAAGCCGAAAGGTACTCGTTTTCTCCGTCATTGCGAGCATTTTTTGTCCTAGACCCTGGGAACCTTCTAGTTACGAAGACATTGGGGATCAAAGTTCCAACTTTGTAATTTTCTGGACATTTTATCCTCCACGACCCCCGTACTATTAAATGCCATCACCATTATTTTTAGTGCATTACATTGGGTCCTACTATAAAACTTGATTTTTTACCTCAAAAAAAAGTCGTTTTCCAGCAATAATTTTTGAATAGAGTTACTTATTTTTATGTACAGAATGCTGGGTTGCCGGCTTCGTGAAGGGTCTGTTTACACCTTGTATACAGCTTTATAAATTAAGCTTGTCAAGCCAAAAGACATTGCAAAAGAGATCACTCAGAAGCGGCACCGTGGCTCGTCTCAGTTATAATCCCGTGAGCTTGATTAACCACTGGTCTTAAGAATGGTTTAATTAGGTTTATGGCTGATAAATAATTGTTAAGGATTTCATTATTTGTGTTTGTTTCAGGATTAACAGCTTACAGAGAGAGCAGCGGTGTCACAGTGGTGGCGGTTCCGCTTACGAACAGTAAGCCTTGGGTTCGAACCCAGGCAGCGCATTACTTTGTGTAATTTATATCATCACCATTGCTCTCAAAAACGGTGAAGGAAAACATCATGATGAGACCGGCATGTTCTAGAACCAAAAATTCGAAGAAGTGTGACATCTATCATATTCATATTCATTTATTTGCATTCCATATTGTAAAAAAGATGTTACAAAGGGCTTAAAGCTAGGTACATAAATATGGACCCTGTAAGGGCACAGCAAGGTAGGAGAGAGGAAGAGGGCTTTAATTTTACTATTAATTAGTTGGTATACAGGTAGTTGGGAACATTAGGCTGATTAAGCTTACAGAAGAGTGAATTACTTCATGAAAAGTAAAAGCATTCATTTAATGTACCTAACTCAAAAAACATAAAATTTAAAATAAGCTGTATTTCCAGGTATATTCAAAGTTTTAAGTTCAGAGCACATTTTCAGCTGCCAGACTATAAACGTAACGAGGGAATCTAGGTTAGTATTTACCTGCCAAAACTACTTATTTAAACAAAACTAGCTATTTTAGACTGAAGTACTTAAATAGGCACTACACTCTACCCTTCAGAACTGCTAGTTTATGTTCATACCTAAGTCAAGCAAGCAAAAACATTGTCGTCTTAAAACAAACACAATGTTGACTTTGCTTCGCATAGGCCAGACGTACCCATAGGTACTTACATCAGGGAGTGGCTACAAAAACCTGAAGCGCGAACTCGGTCCAAAAGTACCTTCAGTTTACATAACATCACGCCTGTAATCCCCGAAGGGTTAGGCAGAGCTGTACCTAATAGTACACACATATTGTACCAGTCGTGTTTTAAGGCTTCTTTTGGGTTAGCTCGTTCCATCGTCGACCTCATCTCTGTCCTCAGGACTAGAATGAGGTCAAGAGTAAGCCTATTTAGAATTTAAAAAAAAAAGTGCCATGTTATAGGGGACAAGCATATTACTATTAATACTAACGGGATATTTACCATGTTTACTGTTTGTTGTTGTTGTTTGTTAACACCCACCCGCAATAACTTCAGTTTATCCGTGATCATGGTGCTTGCAACAGCGCCGAAATATCGGGAACTCATAACAAACAGTAAACATGGTAAATATCCCGTTAGTATTAATAGTAATGTTAGTGACCATGATAGTTTAAAATCTTATATGGCAAGCATATTTCTATCTATCGGGAACAAATCCAGGCTCCGTGGCTGCCTCTGAGAAATTCCTGATGGAACAATCCGATAACATTTTGCCCGACCTGGGAATCGAACCCTGGACCTCATGGATCACCCACCACTCTGCCAATGAGGCAGTACCTCCAGTTTACTCAGGACTAAAACAATACAAACGCAGGAACTAAAAGATTATTTTAAAATATTCATACAAAACGAAGATGGCCGCTCTAATTAGCTAATGGGTTCCGTTGATAAATTGTGAGAAATGATAAATGACGACGACGAAGCTGCTCTCTTAAATGTGTCGTTGAAATTTTATGCTGTAGTAAAAGTGTTGATGTTTAGATCTCTGCATGATATCATTTTTCTAAAATGTCTCTGCCTATGCAGTCATAGCCATAGATATTTCTTAAATCTTCTAAATTAACTTTTATTACAGGCAATTTAGAAAATTTCAAACACTGTTTTAAGCTGTCACGGTTTACAGCTAAACTTATACTGTCACTTACGGGATATCTTCCGTGATTATTCATTATTTTGAGCTCCCGCTATTTCGACGCTGTTACAAGCGCCATGATCGCGGGACTGCGTTATATATTAATGCTTAAAACCACATGGCCCAAAAGAAAAATAATGCATTTCGTTAAAATCTAAAAACAGATTTTAACGAAATGCATTATTTTTCTTTTTATTAGTTTCAAAACAAATTCGCGGAATATTTACGTTCTCCTTTTTTCTAAAGATCAACAGACATCTATTTTAATCAGGAAATGAAGCCAATAGTAAAATCGCTGATGAAAATAGATCTCAATGGAACTCCCTTATCTATAAGAAAAATCCTTCTGACCTCATATTAAAGTACAGACAAAGCTACCCGAAACTGTCATTTTTTTCCAATCAACCTTGAACCTAATGGTTCAGCGATAAAGTTGAAAATCGATTAAAGAAATTTGACAGATTGTAATAGCTTGCTGTGCAGTCTGTACTTTCTATAAAAATAAAGAAATCCTTCAGCATACTATGTACTTGTACATCTAGCGGTACCCTTTTCTATGACGTCACTCGATTCTTCCGTCTAGTGAGATTGGAAAAAACAAAGAAGTGAGATAGGATTGTTTAGAAGAAATTAAAGGTATTGTGTTGTTAATTGAACGTAGGTGTCATGGCGGCGGCAACAATGAGCTGTCCAGAGCACTGGGGGCTGGGAACTGGGCATGTGCGGTAGGGTTGTAACGCAAGTATACATAGAACAAATATATAGTACCTGGGCGACCGAGCTCTGCTCGTGTGAAAATAGAGAAAACGAATTTTCCCAGATATGAGACCTAGTTTGATCGATTTTTCGCCCCCGTAAGGCTGCGTTTCGCGAGCGAGGATGCGTTGCGAGGGACGTGTGTAAAGGTAGACTTTGGAAGCGAGCGTCTATAGCGTCAGTGGCGCCGCGTCTGCGACGCCGCGACAGAGCGACAGATAGATATTCTATGCAAATGTATGAAATTCTAGGGAACATCATTTGAGCGCAGCGACACTAACGCGTCGTCAGTGTCGCTGTGACCGCGTTGTCAGACGCCCGCGTCAGTCGCTCGACCGCGCTGGCAGTGTCGCTGTATTTGAGGTTAATCCATAATGCGCGGCGAAAGTGATGCGACTATGCGTCTATCATCGGTATCCAAATTCACCAGTGTCACTGTCGCGGCGTTAGTGACGCTATAGACGCTGCGTCTGTGACGCTTGGCTCGAAACTCTGCCTTAAATCTAACCAATAATATCGCTTCTTTTTCACAGCTTGAGGTATTCTAGCTATGTGATTGGTTAGTTCCACACACATCCCTCGCTACGCATCCTCGCTCATCTCTGGTGGAAACGTAGCCTAAATCCCCACATAGCAACTTTCATCGAAATCGTTAGAGCCGTTTCCGAGAACTTGATTACAAATATTGCTCATTTAATAGTATAGGATAGAAGTAAATAGGTACACGTTTTAGAGAATAATAGTGTGAATCGGACTCTAAATGACAGTTAAGTTTTTTATATTGTGAGACTGGTCATCGGGACTCGCTGGATGCGAGTCGCACGGGACCGGTCAATGTGGCGACACTTGGGGGAGGCCTATGTCCAGCAGTGGACGTCTTTTGGCTGAAATGATGATGATGATGATGAGACTGGTCATTAGTGGTCATGCAGCTGTTTTCTGATTCCTTATTCTGATGCTGAGCTAATAACGATTTGGATTAAAATATGAATGGAGTGAATGAGCAAATGAAAAACAGCGTTTAATAATATAACAATAATATCAGTAAAGTTTTTCATAATTCTCTACATTTCTTAAGTCGTTAATTTTATTATTTTTGTAACCACAATAAAATATTTAGTATTTTAAGTACAAACTAGTGAAATAAAACTTACCAATCAATCACAATAAAACACAAAAATTGTAGAACTTTTCACACATTTTTTCACTTTCATTTATTTAAAATTGGTCGTTCGGAACAGCAAACTCCTGACGTTAATATTTTTTTCTTTGATCAAAGGCACAAACATTGCTCGAAGAATACACATTACAAAAATTAAGTACCGAGAAAACAGACGATTTGTAACACACTGTTTTTCAAAACAATCAGCACGGCTGCGGTCAGGTTGTGGGTAAAAAAAAAAACAAATAATGTAACAAAGAATAATAATTGAATCCTCTTTGTTAAACTGTAACAAAGAGGATTCAATTTTTATTAACGTTCTATATTATCGGCTTCATTGTTTTATGTTTCAATAAACATCAACAGGTAAAACACTTATAGATTTGTCACTTTCCTTGTCTAGTTAGCACCGTTTGTTATTAACCTAGGTTATTGTTGTATAAAAACTACGAAATGTTTATTTGTTTATTTAGGATCTCCAAAAAAGGATGTACACAGATCATGAGAAATAAATGATGAACGTGTTTTGTTGTATGCAATCAAAGATGATAAGTCAAGCAAAATGTCCTTCTCCATTCCCCTTATTCAGAAACGCTTCGATTCGGTTTCTCGCTCGCTTTCGTAATGCCAAAAAAAGATAGATTCGGAAAGTCGTACGTCAATCTACGACTTTCCGAATCGAAATCGAATCGAAGCGTTTGTGAATAGGGGGCCAGATCTCAGACTACCTACTTGTCAAATTTCACAACAATCGGTTCAGTTGTTTAGTTGTGAATAGAAAATAGGGTCAGACAGAGTTACTTTCGCAAAATATATACGGTTTAAGCCAGTACTATCTGAGTTGTCGAGGTCAGATAGGCAGTCGCTCTATGTAAAATACTGGTTTTCAGCTGCAAGGCAGATGCTGATGATTCGTATTCGCATTTATGTATTATTATTATGCACTGGGTATTGTCTGTGTGTATATTTATCCTATTTCAAATGTACTGGATTGTATACCACATATTAAGGCAGGTCCAACAACAAACTTATAAAGTCATAAGTCAACGACCTTCCTACACTAAGTCAACCCTGAAAAAGCCAGCAAAAGCCAAGGCAAAAAGGACCGGAAAAATACTTAATCATGTGGACATGTAAACATAATTGTTGATAGCTCACCCAACCCTCGGTACAGGCGTGATCCCTACGCCGTAGGGGGGTGAGTAGTAAAGGGAGCCCACCCTAAGTTACACCTGTTGATATTTGGCGGCCGTCCAAACCCAAAGAGCGAATATTTGGTCGGGCGTATATTTTGTGCAGAAGTGGCTCCTTCCAAGAATTTATTAGACAGCTGGATACGTTAAAGATGTGTTATTGGCTCGTACATTGATGTTGATGCATTGGGAGCGGCGCTAAAATACTCTTCGCTTCACGTGTTCCATGCCAGACATTAATTTATTAATGTCTAATATTGTTACACTGTTGGAATTTCAAATCTCTGCAGTGGCGTTAGCGTTGAAAATTCAACATTACTTTTTTGTTTAGGCATTCAGTTAGGTGTCGCTTAGTGTTTGTGTAAACGGGCAAAAGACACAGTTGTTCCAAGTTTCCACGAATCTTCCCACATTTTGTGAGCAGAGGATAAAACTTGTTAATTCTCTTTGTTTTAATGTCTTGTAGTAAATGTACGTAATACAAATTGTTAGTTATAGTTCGTTACGTGTGGGTAGATCGTTATTTGATATTTTTACCTTTGTTCTACATTACGTTTCCTTTTCACAGCATCGCGGCATCTCGGACAATGTAGGTGTATTCTGTCTAACTAGCTAGACTTCATTGAAAATAAGCATTTTAAAAAGGTTCTTCTATTGCTGTAAACCTGTCATACTTCTGCCAATCTTTTGAACAGGCAGCATTATTAATGATGCAGTAACTGCATACGATATTTTAAAACGACTAAGGCCGCGTTCACACCAAAGTTTGCCGTCAGGTAAACTTGTTTTTTCAAACATCCTAACCTAGAGACCATGCTATTTTTAATGATTTTTTATTCACAACACAAACAAACTAGGAGTTCGCTTGATAGAGTTGTGTTGAACCGTTCAAAAGCACCGTACAAGTCAGTAAAAAGCTTGTAGAAAAGAAATGTCAAAGTATTAGGCGTACTGAATAATCATTCATAGGCCAAACAATAACTTTGATATAATGACGCCGTAAAACCACAACGACGCCTGACAATTAGGAAATCATCGACATGACGAAGAAAAGGAGGGTATGACCAAAACTGTCAAAATCAACAATGACAGTTTCAACGATCGGCTACTCTGGCACTATTTCATTATACAACAAACTTGGGACTCTAAATGCACACAGTCGCTGACCCACTTCACGCTTCGGTGTAAACGAGGCTTAATAAAGACATTGCCGGTTTAAAAATAAGACAATCGAGCTGTCGAAGTGATGCATTCGCTCCACTTGCTCAAACGTATTTATTATTCAACAAGCATTGTGTCAGGCGAAGCGTTTTTCAGTTACTGTTCAGGCAGTGTTTTGCATATGTAATGTAAATAGATGGAGTTTTAAAGCCGAGATTACTCATTCTAGTAAGTTTAACAAAGTATGCAAGTAGCTTGCATGTGTTTTTTGTAATCCTGGCTAAACGAGGCTTTGTAAGCGAATAAAATAAATGTAAATAGACTGGGTTAACGCATTTATTAACACACCTTTTGTGATGGACTTGTACACTGTTGAAATGAGGTCGTAAATGATGCGTAGTGAATTAAAATATGCATGGTGGATTAGCTACGGATTTATGGATACTTATTAGTTTAGAATTTGGAACTATTATTATACTACGGTGACGTAAATAAAATAAAAAAGAGGAGCTCGTGGCTAAATAATAACAGCCGCTCGGTTCGATCTTTAGGTTAAGCCGCGCTTGCTTAGGTTGATCTGAGGACCGCTCATAGCATACCGAGTTTCCTCCGTGCCTCGGAAATCACGTTAAGCCGTTGGTGCCGCCTGTTATCAGTAGATCTTTGACAGTCGTTACAGTAGTCAGTGGCCCAAAAAGTCTGACAACCAGTCTTACCAAGGGGTATCGTATTACCTAGTACTAACTCGTCAGGTCAGAAAGACAATCGCTCCATGTAAAGTACTGGTATTCAGCTGCATCAAGTTAGACTAGAAGCCGACCTAACATAGTTGGGAAAAGGCTAGGCAGATGATGATGTAAACAAAATGTTTTGCTGTTAGCGTGGCATATTGACTTATATGTGAATTGCAGCTGTTTTAGGAATATGTTTGAAATCTAGCATTTATTTTTCGACTTATTTTTCAAATTGCGTATAAATTAAACTAAGATCAAATAAGGTGGCCTACCATGACGTGTTAAAGCAGGAGTAATTCCAGTGTGGGAAAGAGATGGTGCTAGACGACCCGTATAGCTCTGTCTCTTTACGTCATAATAACCCCCCAAGGTGATGGCGGGACGAACTCGACGGTTTTCCCAAGGATTGGCGAATAACAGCACTGGTTTGGGATAAGTGGGAAGAGAGAAGGGAGGCCTTTGCCCTGCAGTGGGATACAAACGACTAATAATCTTTCATAGTATAAAACAAAATCGCTCTCGATGTCTGTACGCTAAGATCTTTCAATCTACGCAACGGATTTTAATGCCAAAGAAAATGACGAAAAAAAAAAAAAAAAAATTTTTAATGCGGTTTTCAGCAATAGATAGAGTGATTCAAGAAGAAGGTTTATATGTATATGTGTATCTACATAGCACCCGTGCGAACCCGGGGCGGTCGCTTGTATGTAATAACAAGATTAGATCAATAATATAAAGGAAAACATCGTAAGGAAAACTGTGCCGGTAATTTACACACAACATGTTAGTTTCTAAATCGTGACTTCATGTTTAAATGCACATTATTCATATTCTCACCTGAATCTAGGCCATTTCAAAACAATAGCTCGTCCTTCCATCTCTAGTACATAATGTTTCTAGAACTTTCCATTGTTGAATGCATATCTTCGACACATTCGTCTTGTCATGGATTTCTAAAATTTAGGGCTTAGACGAAGTGGTTTTTTGTTTTTTTTTTGGTTATAAAGACAAAAATGTAACATAATACAACATCATGCCTGTAATCCCCGAAGGGTTAGGCTGAGGTGTACCCATTAGTACACCCACAGCTATGTTTAAGTCGGATGTAATAGGGGGCGAACCTATTGCCATCAATCGGGCGTAAAGCCAGACCGCAGCTGCTACTGAGAAATCACTCTTGGATAAACCCAATAACACTTTGCCCAACCCGAGAATCGAACCCAGGACCTCATGATCAGCAGTCGCGTATGCGACCACTCGACCACGGAGGCAGTCTAGCTTCCGACAAGCTTAGGTATGTCAAATTCTGTTGACAATAGTTTTAGAAATACGAAACACTTTAAAAACGATTATCAGTTGTTTCAGCTTAGGAGCTTTAAGTACAAAATTGACACCTTAGTCTCGGATTTAAAGTCTGTTTTTGTAAATTAGAACTTTAATAGAAATCAAATTCGATATTCAAAAATGACTAGTGTCTTGGTTTGGTATAAAGGCTAAGTTCGTCCAAAGTTCTGCGTAGATGGGGGTCCTGGCTACCGGACATAATGCCTACATATTATATATCAGCCGTACTGCCTCGAGGCATGTCGTGTAGGCCTGATCCAATTATTCAAGTTTGGATTTTGATTTAGACGTCCACTTTGATGTAGGAACGTACCGATATCGATATTGGACGTGAAGTATCAATAAGGTGAGTTTAGACTTGGAAACATAATATACTAGATCTAAAATCGTTGAAGAGACTTCTTTGACACCTTCGAACAGATTTTTTTTTTTTTTTCACGGTTTCTATGGTACTCGGCGTGGTCTCATGGAGGAAGTTGTTCAGTTTGATGGTCTCAATCACACCCTGAAATATGACCACACCTTTCAGGTACACGCTGTATACAAGGTGGAAGGGACAGCGACGCAAAAACGGTTGCCACGTATTCATTTTCATCGGTTATTTAAAAAAAAACAGCTGTTTCCTACAAAAGTGCAATACCTACACGGTCAAAATCTATGGAATAATTAAACGTATGGATATGGATTAAAGTCTCTGGGAAATTATTTACGATCATTTTGAATCCCTTAGTTAATAATTAATCTTACTACTATTATAAATGCGAAAGTTTGGATGTATGGATGGATGTTTGTATTCTAATATAAACAATCTCTTTTCCGCTTAAGAACCATAGTGGAGAAAGATTGTACATTTTGTTTTTATTTTCTTTGTTTAAATGGAAAGATTAAAAACACTTAATTAATTGCTACAAAATCTCCTATCGGATATCCTACTTAACTTGTAAAGAGATCATTCCCATCTCTACAAAATTCATTTACACTACAGTAATATGTTCTATTCCTAGAATCAACAGTGAATTAGATTCGATTGAAAAAACTAAAACAGATGAATGGATCTCATCCAGTCTCTTAGAACAACAAGATATTCCTGTAAAACCGAGTTTTTCCTCCAACAAATTACTAGAAATACACTTTAAAAACAATAGCCACTGATCAAGTGTACTATTGCTATTTTTTTTTTAATCCAAAACACATTGACGTAGAATATTTCAAATGCCATAAAGGACACTGAGTTTGCTGTTGAATTTTCGAGCTTCAGCACTGAGATGAGAGCTCCAAATCCAACAGCGACCACCATGTTACGGCATTTCAAGGTTCTAGCGTGAATATTTGTGGTAACTATTCCCGTAATCCCATCTCTTCGCAGAATTGTTGTATTTACAAGCTGCATACGGTAGGTATGCGGCTGGTTTATAACCTACATACATTTAAAATAGACATTAACTGCCTACGTATATTACAATGTGCATTCAACTCGATATGAATGTGTGGCTTTTAAATTTTTCGTGACTTATACCCGTTTTCACTACGGCGACATCTAAATTCAAGTTTTGTTTTCAAGTTTCGATGCTGCACCGTGCTCCGAAAATCCGGCAGCATGCCACGGGATTATTTAGGCATTCAATAAACAGGCATCAATTAAGAGTAGCTATAGTAGTAAGTACCTTGGATTTTAGGTTTTTACTTTAGGGTCTATTATTTAGTTAAAACTCAAACACTGTTTTAAGCTTTCACGGTTTACAACTAAACTTACACTGTCACTTACGGGATATCTTCCGTGACAGCGTTTAATTAAAACTCTGTGTTGTGTGATCTGTGTTACCTACCTCCTCAGAGGTGCGGTCTCTGAGGAGAAACACCAAAACGAACTCAAAAGTTCCAATCTCTTTTCAAGTCCAGAATGATGTTTCTCAAGTCATAGTAATGAGTATCGTTCAGAAATAATTGAAAATTTTCTTTTTACTGACCTATCTACACAATAACGGGTCAAGGCCTTCCGGGGTCTGGGCCGGCCGGGCTCAGTGTTTACGTACGTCAGAGGGTTCAATGTTGGATATGAAATAATGAAACACTGACTGCCTCGTGGTCTAGTAGTCGCAATCGCGACTGCTGAGCATAAGGTCCTGGATTTGATTCCTGGGTTGGACAAATTGTTATAGGGTTTTTCCATTGATAATTTCTCAATAGCAGCCACGGAGTCTGGATTCATGCCCGGTTGATGGCAATAGGCTAGGCCCCTATCACGTGGGACTTAAACATAACTGACGAAATATGGGTGTACTTGTTACGTATACCTCTGCCTAACCCTTCGGGGATTAAAAGGCGTGATGTTATGTTACAGACAGTTTGCAGCTCTCAAGGCGTCCAGAGGGTCTGGACAGGAAGACTTTTCGTAATTCTACAGCGACTTTCATGTGGATTGCGATTATTTCTTTTTTCTTTCTTTATCGTGTTGTTAGTGCCTAACCTGGTGCCAGAGTTTTCTTGCCGCCCACGGGTCCCTGACTTGGCTTTACATGCCGTCGAGAAATATCTCTCAGGCATGCTGGTTTCCTCACGATATTTTTCTTCACCGAAGCAAGTGATAATTATACAATACGCACATGCATCCGAAAAATCAGAGGTGCGTGTCTTAGGTTCGAACTTGAGACCTATGACTTGGCAGTCCGACGGTGTCCACATCACTAGGCTATCACTGCTTATAGGATTGCAATTGGCTTTAAAGTATTCAGTGGCTAATGTCAATTCAATATTTTTTCCATCATCAAAGAATGACGCTTACGGCCTCAGGTATTGCAGCTTTCGTCACTTGTACCGTCGTGTCACAAGTCGCGGTAAGTTATGGCATGCTCTAAGCCGTTACTTTCATTTGTTTTCTCCGTAGTCGCTGTTGTAACACGCGTGCCGCTTGTGAGTGTAGTGTGGCCAAGCGGTTTGTATAGGACCTCTGATGCAAATGTGTGCTTATGTCACATTAAAAACAGTACTGCTCTCGTCTCTTTAAACTAGTAGACTATTCAGTGAAGTTCATGAAGTAATACTAAATGTTTTCTTAGTAAAACCCCTTGATCGTTTGCCAACGTAATCATAGTTGCTATTGTTTTCAGTTCATTCCGTAGTTTCCACGTCATCACTCATTGTTTGTTATGCAAAAGCGTTAACGTATAACGAACTTTATAAACAGTCTCACTGACCTTATTTTTCGTCTCGGTTTTTTTAAAATTAAAATGGGGCGTTTAAGTCCGCAAGTAAAGGAATATTTTGAAACCTTTATTTCGATTGTTTTGGGCTCATCCATTAAAAATGTTCGATGAGACGAACTAAGGCTCTGACTAAAATAGGTCAAACGTAAACGTTTCTTAAAATTCATCTTAATTTTTGTGTTAAGAATGATAAGAGTTTTTTAAGATAAGAGATTTAATGGTTATTTAATATTTCCGATTAATCTTTATTTTTAGTTATTTTAAAGAAAATAACCTGTGGGATATTGTTAAGACTTTGTGGAGGCTTAATGTGATTTGGAAGGGGCAAGGCAGATGACTCATTAAAGCGGTCGGTCTATAGGTACTTATGCAAAAAAAGATAGGTACCTACCTACTTAATATTCGTACTTAAAAACGTACCTACATTACTTATTCATGTTACCACGTCATTTTCTATTTACATGTTAAAAACTTTTCCCTCGCGCCACAGAGCAGCTATACGTGTAACACACTTAGTACTGTACCACAGAGTAGGGAACTTCCCCGTCAAACTGACTGGTGTCAGATAGCGCGATAGTGCTGTCCGAAGCTCGCAGGAACACTATACATACATAAACATAGGTTTGTTTCACTCTTCTTTGTTGCAGAATAGATAATGAATGGTGTTCTTTTATACTGCTGGCTGTGGGCGGTAGAAAGACCTTGGCTTTAATCTGGACTGAAGTCATTGAAAACCTAAAATAACGGCACCTTTTTTTTTTTCGGATGGGAAATCATCAAATGAGGGGGTCATTTGATGATTTCCTATCCGAAAAAAAAAAATCATCAAATGACCCCCCCCCACTCTGGGCGGAGCGGAAGGGAGTGTCAGACTTGTACTGACTAAAACCCATCCATGTTCCTTCTTTGCCCTTTGTGTTCCAGGGCCACGGTATCTCTTTCGAACAGTCCCGCAGCCCTGGCAGGCATCGGCCCTTGCAGGCCCCTACATCATTGCTGACATCTCTTTGAGGCGCGCGTGGAACACGAACGCGCCGTCGACACGGCCTGTCGTCATATGACGGCCGGCCGGCGAGCTAGCTCATAGCTCGCAAATAACGGGAGCTCAAAATAATGAACAATCACGGAAAATATTCCGTATGTGACAGTATAAGTTTAACCTAAAATAAGTTATGGAATCAGGTGAAATTAAAACTAAAAATAACAAGAAACAAAAAATTCGTTAATAAAAAATATCACTACTACCACACGCAGCGCAGCAGCCAACTGGCTGCTGCGCTAACCATGCCGTCAATTACCGTGCTGGATCGACGAATATTTAAAAAGTAATAAAGCTACTTAAATCAAAAATAGATTACTAGAACAACATCACCATAAGCATCACCTTTGTACTATTTTCTGTTCCTTTCTTCTTTTCTGTATTTAGTGTGTACATAAATTGTTAAATAAATAAATAAAATAAATAAATAAACAATTAAATAATGTAAGAATTAAATAATAATTGTATTTTTTTTTTTAAATTTGTAAAGGTTGCGGGGATCCGCTGGATGCGAGACGCACGGGACCGGTCAATGTGGCGACACTTGGGGAGGCCTATGTCCAGCAGTGGACGTCTTTCGGCTGAAATGATGATGATGAAGAATTAAATATAAACTTCTCTATATTTAGTATCGGGGTATATATTTGGTCCTAAACATCAACAGAATCTTCAGCAATTTTCTAAGGATTACAGTCACAGCTTGGCAACAAATTTTCGTCCAAAATAACGTTATCGTCCCCTCGGAACTGAACTGACACCCACACCGACTGAAGACGTCAATGTCGACTGTTTCCCAAGTTAACAGTAAAACAAATATCACGGTGGGCGAAAAAAGAACAATTTTCGTAAAAAAAAGTTGTGTGACGTCAATCAGAAAAAAAAAACAAAGAATTTGTAAGTAATAATTGTTTGATTTTTAGGAGCTATTGCGTAAGTAAATATAAAGTAATGTAAGTATACATAAAACATTGTTTTTTCTTATTTTGTGTTGTAATTAAATTAAGAGTCAGGGTTGGAGTTGTGTAGGTACCTATTTGTTAAACTAGCTGTGTCCCGCAACCTTCGTCCGCATGAAAAAAAAAAAATAATATTACTTCCTATTTGAAACGTTAACAAAATCCGATAAGAGAATTTGATAACAATTTCAAGGATTTCATTTTTTTTGCACAGAACCCTATTTTTTTTAAATAAAAGTAGCCTAAGTCACTCCTTATATCATCAGCTCAGTAAAAGTCCTGTCAAAATCGGTCCCGCTATTACGAAGAATAGCCGGAACAATTAAACACGCAGAGACATAGATAATAATTTTTATAAAATGATTTTTTGTTTTATGTAGTGTATATACTTTCATATGCATTCAGTAAAAAGCTGTTAATGTTTTTCTGTTATTGTTATACTATTATAAATCTGTCAAACAGACACTTAAATTTTTATTTATTTTCATAGACGGGAAAGAATATATCTGTTAACTTAGTCTGTCAGGTAAAACTTCATCCTCGGTAATTATGTGACAACGTCATTCCTATTTCAATTTTCATTGCTGCATAAAGTTGTCATTTTATAGTCGACAGTTACGATAAATTCCTGTCATCTATTACTATGTGCCAGCAATATTACAACTTTAAAATTAGAAGCTTCTATTTAAAAAAATACATAATTTAAAGATCATCAGGCTACATCATTCTAAATTAACACCACCAACCATTTATATCTTCAGTAGCCACTAGCTGCAAATGATACAAGACTTCAAGGCTAAAGCACTAAAATATTTCCTCGAATGCAGCTAGAAATAAAAAGGAAAATTACAGCAATTAAGTCTTTTACTCAGCTCTGTAAAAGTAGTTTCCGAGAAGGTATAAAAAGTTCTCTAATAAATTATGAAGCTCTAATTATACTAGATAGAGTCAGCAAATAAGATTTTTCGAAAGCTATATCCATCTACCCATCTCATCTATATAAAGATATCTACCCATTACATACCGCGTTTCCTCCGTGCCTCAGAAAGCACGTTAAGCCGTTGGTCCCGGCTGTCATTTGTAGATCTTTGACAGTCGTTACAGGTAGTCAGTGGTCCAAAAAGACAACCAGTCTTACCAAGGGGTATCGTATTACCTAATACTACAGTTAGTATTAGGTTACTGATCAGATAAATAGGAAGTGTCCGGTAGCTGAAAGCATAAAATATTCACAACTGTAATCCCGAAGGGTTTGGCAGAGGTGTATCTCATATTACACCCACATCTCATATTCGCCAGTTATGTTTTTAAATACCATATAACAGGGGGTGAGCCTATTTCCATCAAAATGAAACTGCGTTCTTCAAACTCAAAAACACATAAAATAAGTGAAATATTTCTAGTAAGTACTCAAGTGCCTTCAAAAAATTTCTTGAGAAGCATATGCTTTGCCAACGCTACCTAAAGAAAGGGCCACATAGCCTAATAACCTAGTTATTATAAGTTGTGCTCCTGGCATGTTTGCCTGCCACCGTCAGATAATCGCAGATTATGACGCGTTTATCTGTCATCGTTAACCAAGGTCAACCGTACGCAACAACCAAAAATCAACCTTCAAACTAATAAACATAGAGCACAATGTTGAAATGTTGTTGAGTGCTGGACGTGTACATCAACACAGTTTTCCCGAAAATCGTGTAGTGTATCGGTATGACGTGGATATAGGCTGCTGGAAGTGGTATGATGTAATGTTTTACGAAGGAGATTTTTGAAGAAAAAGGTTATGTGTATTTTTTAATTTTATTTATTTAACAATTTATGTACACACTAAATACAGAAAGGAACAGAAAATAGTACAAAGGTGATGCTTATTTAAAAAATCTATAAAGAATTCTTATTATTATTATTTTTCTTATTTATAAAGAAATCTCTTCCAGCATACCTGCGAAAGGAGATACTAAAAAAGAGTTGTAGACATAGTGTGTAAAAGAAGAAGAGAAAATGGAATACATAAAACGTAAAGCAGAACTATTTAAACATAATAATATAAGAATATACTAACATACTTATAAATACAAAGACAAAACATAACAATACTGTAATTATTATTTAAGTGATGTTTAAGTTACTGCATTTCTGATTTGAGGGAGAGGGAGACCAAAGAAAAGATGGATGGATTGTCTGAGGAGTAAAGAGGGAATTGAGTAAACGACATCGTGACGGTTGACAAGGGAGAACGGAAAAAAGCATGTCGCACCAACCCCAAGTAACATGGGACAGGGTAGGAAAATGATGAAGATTTTCTTCGTTTTGATTAAATAATTTGTCAGCGTTACTAAAGGGTGTAAATGGACCCTTAACATATCCGAAAAGCACTTGTTCTCCCCGTCTTTGCGATCAGTTTTTTGTTCTGACCATACCTGGGAATCTTCTAGTTACGGAGATATTGGGGGTCAAAGTTCCAACTTTTTCACAAGTTTTTTTTTTAAAGAAATGTTTTTAATGAAAGATTTTTACTTATCACACTTCCACGACCCCCGTACTATTCAATCCATCCATCGGCACAATGCTTTGAGTGCTTTCCATCGAGTCCTACCGTAAAACGTGATTTTTCACCCCAAAAAAAAAGTCGATTCCCAGCAATAATTTTTGCGTAGTTACTTAGTTTGATGTACAAAATGCTTGGTTGACGGCTATGTGAAGGGTCTGTTTACACCCTGTATAATTCAAACTATCTTTTTTTCTGCTTTCTAGACCGAGGCCTAATAGACTTGCATTATGATTGTAATAGCTTATGCCCGCGGCTTCGCACGCGTGGTGTTCGGTAATTGTCCCATGGGATCATACCACCGGGATAAAAAGTATCCTATGTGTTAATCCGGGTTATAGACTATCTGTGTGCAAAATTTCATCTAAATCCGTTCAGTAGTTTTTGCGTAAAATAGTAACAAAACATCCATCCATCCTAACAAACTTTCGCATTTATAATATTAGTAGGATGATAAACATTTTTGCAAGATTGTCATTGTTGATTTTTACAACACCAAGGGAAATGTTTTAATAAAAGTAGGTAAACAGTCAGACTGTTTACTTTTAGTTAACTTTTCCTTATAATTTCCTCACACCACTTGGAAAATTAAACAAAAAAAAAAGTATATCTCTTCCTTTAAATATTTGTTTTACAAACTTCGTTCCCTTTTATTCAGCAACAAAAACAAACATTGAAAACTCAGCTGTGTTAACAGAAACCGTAGTAAATCATTGTATTAATGAACCTCAGTTCCCTTCAGAAAGTGTCATCAATCCAGCCTATTATCTCGGAGCTGGCAGAGACGATGATCGATCACTTAGAACCCGACACCTTCGCTCTTCAACGCTATTTTTGTATCTGCGGTACCGAAATTGGAGAAATCTTACGATATGAATATGGAAAAGGGTTATTTATTTTGTGAGTCTTATTGTTTTGATTGTGAGATATCCTGTGTTTGAATCTATTTATTTTGAGTACTAGCTTATGCCTGCGGCTTCGCCCGCTTGAATTTCGGTAGCTGTCCCACGGGATCATACTACCGGGGTCAAAAGTATTCTATATATTAATCCATGTTATAAACTATCTATATGCTAAATTTCATCCAAATCCGTTTAATAGTTTTCGCGTGGTTGACTAATAAACGTCCATCCTTCCGAACTTTCGCATTTATAATATTAGTAAGACTATAAGATTTTAAACTATCATGGTCACTAACATTATCATTAACACTAGAAACGGGATATTTACCATGTTTACTGTCTTCTTTGAGTTCCCGATATCGACATATTTTGTCTACTCATAAACAAACAGCCACCCGCAATAACTTCAGTTCATCCGTGATCACGGTGCTTGCAACAGCGCCGAAATATCGTGAACTCAAAGAAAACAGTGAACATGGTAAATATCCCGTTTCTAGTGTTAATGATAATTTAGTAAGACTATTATATTACCTTATATTATTGCTTATCTTTTTACTCTACAGCCTTGAGTAACTATAACGTCAGCTAAATCAGACGTAATGAAGAGTCCATACCAAAATTAAAGTAGGTAAATAACTGTGACACAAAACTACTTAGTAGATAAATCATAATTTTTCTGATTGAATCGTGGTTAGACGATTTTTTTTCACCAAACCCCTGTTCACGCACAGCTCACTACCGTTTCCAGTAAGTAGTACCTACAGCAACGCAACGTTACATTACAAAATATTCAAAAATCAAACACCAGATAAAACACCAATAAGAATTTTCCCACACCACGTTAAAGTCGCTTTTCACATGAACATTGCTCTGCATTTATAATTATGTAGGTACGCAGGTGTCAGTATGGCGCATTTATCTTCCCGTTACAATAAAGCGATACAGGATTATGATATGGCGGTAAAAATGTATACGGAACAAGGCTGCGTGTTATATTTGTATGCAACATGTTTATACAGTGACATACAATGGTCCACTCTCCAAAATAAAGTCTGCATGACGAATGATCGCCATAAAACATGTGTTAAACTTGTGTTTTCTGTCAGAAGTACAGACAATAACAAATCATAAAACATGATCACAAATGTCTGAACAATACAGACACGAAAAACAAAAGAAGAATTGGTTTGATGTTACGCACGGCCGTAATATAAAAAAAACATTATGAAAACTCGGGAAATTGAAATTCGGTATTTGAAATCATCGAGGAAAAAAAAGTAATGGTAGAAAACGACTTTTGATTTCGAATTATGAATTTTTTCGAAAGTGCAGTTGCAGATTAGAAGACTTCGCGTCCCACCAACGCGATATCGGGCGAGACACAATTACTTTTTAATATTGTCTATAATTACGGTATACAAAAGGATAATTATTAGTAATCAGTTCCAATATTTGAAGACACTAAATTTCAAGTAGGTAACTCATGATCATATTTACAACATTTGAAGTCACTTAACTACATAGTTTCAACATTACAAGTGACTTAATCACACGAACCACACAAACAATTACTCGATAATAAACGCGTATTAGTTCTTTAGTCTCTCAACACGGAAGGAGCTCCTCTATAATTAGCTATGAATAAGATGTGTAGACGAAGTAATAAGCCAATGCAAATTATGTTGATAGAGCAGAAAGCCGCAAAAAGTAATAAACGGCCATACAAATATGAACAACATGCTTCTTGCTTATTATTAACTCCTGGTACTTTTAAACAAAGATATGGTTTTAAGATTTTAAACTATCATGGTCACTAACATTACTATTAATACTAACGGGATTTTTACCATGTTTACTGTTTGTTATGAGTTCCCGATATTTCGGCGCTGTTGCAAGCACCAATATCACGGATAAACTGAAGTTATTGCGGGTGGGTGTTTATGAGCAGACAAATCGGTCTACCCTCTTTCTTGTTCGTTTTTAACTTCAGTTTATCCGTGATCATGGTGCTTGCAACAGCGCGGAAATATCGGGAACTCATAACAAACAGTAAACATGGTAAATATCCCGTTAGTATTAATAGTAAAGATATGGTTTTTACAGCTACTAGCGTTATTGGCGGGTTTTTTCTCGTCTTTTCTTTCGTGAACTTGCCGTCGTCTGTGTGTTGCTGTATTGGTATAGGTAGTCGTATGTGTAGACATCATGATGCCTGTTGTGCCCGTTTTCACGAACACTAAGGGGAACCTAAATGAACGCCCAAAAAGCGAGCGGTATGCAGAAAACCACTCTCGACTCGATGCCGAAAGTTTAAATTCACTCAGCGCGTTATAATTATGTTTAGGCAGTGAGCTGTAAATTTACCTTCTTGATTTCATTAGTCATGCAAAAGCAATTTTTTTACACAAGATCATCAACGAATACGTGACGGATTCCATGATTTTTTCATTATCCGTGTATGAAGCATCGTCCGCAATGTCTGCGCCGGTTGTACTGAACCGTAAATACCGTAAATAAATTAGGTCCCAAGGCGACGGCTCCTCAGACTGACCTATTTATTAAAATTCAGTATCCTAGGAATTTTCCTCACCTCTCCGACTCACCGTTCATAAAATAATCCTTGACGGTACATTTTCTTCGGCCTCTGGTTTTATAAACAAGACCTCGTTAAACTGGACAATGTTTATGAAACGTAGATTTTCAGAGAATTTTCGGGCACCTTGGCATCATAACTGACATGACTGTGAAAATACGATTTAGGCGCGAACGCAGATTTGTTCCGCGGTCAGGAATTGTAATAGTAAGCGGTTTAGTCATACTTATATCAAAGTTATAGTGTCGTGGGTGATATTATGTGCACGTATTACCTACCTACGCAAATATGCAGAAACTATTAGACCAAATCATAGGCTGATGTAAGAACTATGAAAATGAAATTTTTCTATGATTTGAGAGTAAGAAAACTGTTGAAAACTATCACTGATCATTGAATGCTAACTTAAAAAAACCTTCGGACGAATAGTAACCTCCTCCTTTTGGAAGTCGGTTAGAAACAGTCATGGTTTTCCTCTCAGAGTTGCCACAGTAAAAGTGTTTTGATAGGCAAAAACGCCAATTTTGAGCCTTTATCTTTGTAATTTAAATTCACGGTTGTAGAATAAGACTAAGGGCCTGTTTCACCACCTACGATTAAGTTCCCGTTAATTTACTTGGCAGATAATTTCATACAAATTCTGTTCCATTTTTGAATTTATTCGGTAAGTAGTGGCTGTTCGGACATCGTGAAATAGGTCAAAAGGCATGTAAATGAACTTTATTACCTTAACCAAACTTGCCCTACTGCTGCGTTACTTTTATTGTGACACCGGGTTCGCATTTCCTTATCTATTACGATTGGTTGTGACTATTTGCGACTACGGTAATTATTTCTTTTGCACTGGGTTTGAAAAATTTTTTAGCTTTGTGTTTCGTCAATTTTATTTGCGTACGAAATGAAATATTATTTAGTAAATGAAAAAGCCTGTAAGAAAAATTTGTGCAAAATTTGAACAGAATCTATGCAGTAGTTTTTACGTGATGCGCACCCAAACGAACAGACAAACCGACAAACAACGAATTTATTATAAGTATAGATATAGATATAGATTAATGATTTGTTGTAAAGAAAAACAGTACTATTAGTTTATTCTATTTCATATAATTCCAAAAATATTCACAAGTAAGTGAAATCCAGAATATCATTTTAAGAAATAAAATTTAACCATAAATAACCTTAAAAAGATTCATGATTTGCCACTACGAGTAGCAAAATTATAAATGTTTTGAAATGATAACCTTGTTCAAAATAATGTTATTTAAAAATTGTTTGTGTTTCATAATAAGCTACTTTTAATTACCCACATTGCTAAAATATTCCCGCCTCTACCTAATTATTTCTTGAGTTTTCGATTCCGGGAAATGGCTGCGCTCATTCTCATAACTTCTGCCCTTATAACTTTTCAATTTATATTATGAAGTTGGTACATTGATTGGGTCAAGGGTATTTTCCCTATGACAATGCTTAGGGGTTGGTGATGGTCTTTTCATTCATGAACATGGAAATATGGGGGCAGAAAGGGGGAAAGCAGGAGGATTCGTGGTCTTTTGTCTACCATTTATTTTTTAACGTTGCATTTCGCTCAGTCGCTCATGAAACAGAATGAAATAAGAAACCCCTCTCCCTCTCTCCTTGTTTTGGATGAAATAAGACGACCTTATTGGTGAGGTTCCTCGGAAAGGTCAGGTGCATAGTACTCGCAACCGGCGTGCGTGTATGACCAGATGTATGAACGTGGACGAGGCAAAAGGAGTATGTAAGGATCGTAGCAGGTGGCGTTCTGTGGTTTCTGCCTTCCCCCATGAGAAAAAGGCGTGAGTTTATATATGTGTCGGATCCGGTCTTTAGTACGGACACAAAATGAATTGGAAAGCGCGTCAGTGTGCAGTGGTGACAACACAGCGTGCTTGTACGGAGCCCTGATGTCCAACTCGAGGGAGGACAACATTCAGTGTCGGATTGCGGAGTTAAAACGTCTTGGAACTGTACCCGATTCATTGTGCCCCGTGTTATTGTGTTAAGTTAGTCCCAAGTAATATGTTAGTTTTGCTAGAAACAGTGTATCGCAACCAGTGTGTTTTCATAGGACGAAACCCATCGTCGTCGTCTGCTCACATGATGTACGAGCCTAACGGAGTAAATCCTGACATATCCGACATCTGTATGTAAAGTTTTCCGAAGATCAACAGTTCATAATTTTTCTACTGCTTGTATCACAGTAGATACTTACAAATATCTACCTATACCTAATAGTATTTCTTAGTATTGATATATTCTGTTAATGGGTGGATTTCTGTTTACAGTTGAATGAAATACTAGATATATTGGTAATGAGTTTCCTTTGTTGTCGGTATGTTAATAGAGGCTGTCATTTCCTTAATATTCACTTCGGAGAATTATCTTCAATGATCTATGAGTGTGAGAATAGTATTTGCATGAATTAGTGATGTCAGATTGGGAATATTATTGTTAGGAAGCACATGAATACCTTTGTTTCATATTATTATTTGATTATATTGACTGGCTGGTTGGCCGTGACTGCTGAGCATGAGGTCCTGGGTTCGATTCTCGGGTCAGGCAAAGAAAGAAAGAAAGAAAAAAAAATAATTTGTCGCAGGGACATGACGTGCATACAAAATGGCAAAGGGTATTTCCATCGGGAATTTTCTCAATAGCAGCCGCGGTGACTGGATTTGTGGCCGGTCGATGGCGAAATGTGGGTGTACTATAATTGGGTATACCTCTTCCTAACCCTTCGGGGATTACAGGTGTGATGTTATGTGTGGTTTCTGTTTTCCTTTGTATCAAATTAATTTGTTCGTTATTCGTCATTCCTAGTGATTCCTTGCTGTGAGACAGACATGTCTAAAGCATTTGATTTGGGTCTCTCTATGACCTAAATTGGGACGGATCTCCTTTTTGCGAAATAGATAAATATCTATACCTATCCTGATGGTTCGGATAGTGGCGGTACTTTCATAGAAGCCTAACCTTATAACCTACTTCTCTTCACGATGTTAGAGGTTCTGAACAGTCTGATTGCCTTATGAGCTTGATTTGTTGGCCCTGCACGCCACGGTTCGTACTTCATTACTTGTTTACTTTGACAACATTACTTCTGCCGCTGTATTGAATTGAAATGAGGATGATGGCAGCTAGTCCTTACATTTTTCCACCTGGCCGTTAATTTTACCAACCCATTCTTATCTTAGGCTTTGATCTCATCACCACGTGGCATCACCATCATAAAAAAAAATACTAGCAAAAGATTTTTAAAATGATGTAAGGGACATCATTTTAAAAATCTTTTGCTATGATTTGAGAAATAAATCAAACAAAATGTCTACCTTTTAAAGCCAAGTCCTGACCCCTAGAGAATGCAGGCCAGAGGTCCACATCGTGATGCTGTATACAAAGATTGTAGTCAATGATATGATTGTGTTTTGCAACATTGTAAACATTGTTCGCGATTTTATTTTCAACTTTGTCAAAAAATACGTAATTTTGGAATACAACTTTAATTTATGTTGTCTGTATGACTTTTCTATAATGCTAGTCATTCTGAAATTAACTTCATTTATGGATACTTGTAAGTATACAGTTGTTTTTCATTTATTTCATATATTTTTTTTAGTGCAATAGTTCATTTTGTTAATAAAATAACATAATTATGGCCAACAAGTGATTAAGTGGAAATAACATCAATGTTTCAAAACAAGGATTTAAAAAGACTTTAGCAATGAGCTATCGTGATGCGCGCGCGCCGATACAATCGATTACGTACTTTACGTGTTTCGCTAGCGTGTTGATTGAATTTATTGCGTGGTTTCAAGACACCTTCTGCAATGAGAATGAATGAACGTACACCATTGCAGGAGTATTTACCAAATGCTGCAAAATGTTGTCATACCAACTGCATTAAACCAAGACACAATTAATACTGTTAATCTTAGCCCCAACCATCCTCAGCAAGATATAGGCCAGTGGTCTACAGTAGCCCTGGATTGGAAGAACTAGAAGTCATGGGGAGATTTAAATTCATCGCGCCAGCAATTCCCGAAAGGTTAGGCAGAGGTGTAGCTAATAGTACACATACATTTCACCAATTTCCTTCAACCAGTTTTACGCCTACTGGCTTGTCCTTCGAAATCCGATTAAAGCCGTCCAAGCCATTTTAGAAGTTTTTCAAAACTTTTTTTCGGGGTCAGGAAAATTGTCAGCTACAAAATAATATTGGAAGTGGAATTATCTAATAATAGTCTAACTCAATAATGTTGAGTGCGGGACATCAAAATGAACGAGGTGTGGAACAATGGGGATTGGACGGCTGTATGAAGATTAGCATGATTGATTAGTGTCGTTAGAATGTGCTTAATTGTAATTAATGTGGGGTGGGTGCTTATGCATTTTACAGAACATAGTAGGATAATAAATATAACACCAGCCTTTTACTGTCCCACTGTTGGGCAAAGGTCTCTTCTCATACAGAGAAGGCACGAACATCGATCACCACGCTTGTCAAGATGGGTTGGCGATTTCATATATTATACAACATTAGTTTTAGTTCATGCGAAACCTGAAACACGTGTCTAGTTATTTTATGTAAAGAATCTATGTACAAAATTTCGAAACAGTATCACGAAAAATCACAAAGTTATAAGCTTGTTCTGTTACCTGGTTATCCGCACAAAAACGTGGTAACCACGCAGCGCGCCTCCAGCGTCGTCTTGAGCTCATTGATAATAATAATTTGGCAGTAGGTACCTAAATGATTGCGATAGGTACTTAATATCGGTCGGTGTCCAACTTGTAATATTTTTTTTAAATTTGGGACGAAATATAACATGGTTTAAAAATTATTGGAATCGATTCAGTTACTTATTCTGAACAAACTACGTTCAGGTTTCGCATATACTAAAAATAATGTTGTATAAGTCCAGGTTTCCTCACGATATTTTCTTTCATCATTGCAGTGATGTACATCAAGATAAACTTTAGAAAGTAGGTACATATGAATTGAAAAATTTATAACGTATTGTAACTTGCCCGGATTTGACCTTTGAACTCACAACCTCGTGCATGTGAGGCGAGATCTTAACCTCTGGGCCATCAATAGTAAAATAGTAGGATTTAATCATGTATAATTAAAAAGAAAAATCAAAATCAATCAAAATCAAAATATTTTATTTCACATAGGCCTCGATGAACACTTATAAAACGTCGACAAAAAGGTGCACGGTTCGGGTTGGTCTTTTCCTATGGAGAAGAACCGGCAAGAAACTCCATGGTTACTCTTTTCAAATCATTTGGTGTTACAGTATTATTATGGATACAGCATTTGTACTTAAGTATGAGGGGACAGCGTAGGCCCGACAATAAGTCGTTGCTTACTACACAAAAAGTGTAGAACAAAATAAAAAGTTAACAAGCAGCTGGGAATCTACAAAGCCTACAATGTCCACACATTCACAAAAAATCAATGAGTGACAGCATAATCATAAGCATGATCGTATTAAGTTCTCACTGTGGCGCGACGTTACAATACGTTACACAAAATTATTTTTTATTTATTATTATTAATTTAATTTAATACTAACATTAGGCTAAGTCATACTGCTACTAACATAATATGGATTTTTGATCTGAAATAAAATATTTGAATTTGAATTGAATTTTCTCCTCCACTCACGCTAAAAGGTGTGAACCATAAACCACATGGTCCCAGTGTGGTTTGGTCGATGTCACGTATTCGAATTGTTGGTTCTGGGACATGCCGGTTTCCTTACGATGTTTTTTTAAACCGTTTCGGGAAGTTACTGCTAGAAGTGACATCTAACAGACATAATATATCTGTGCACTAAAATTGATCATATAGAAAAAGAAACTAACACACACACACACACTACAACACACTCACACACAACACACACACTGAACTACAAGTTAAATAAATAACTTGAAAATCTATATCTATCGCAAGTTGTAGAACTAATTTTATAAAAGCTCTTATGTACATATCACACGGCAGCAATAGCAAAGAGCCTACCATAGACAAAATATGCAAAACTATCGATTAAGCCATCCCTATCGCAAACCATGAAACAATCGATAGTCAAACCTATGCAAACCGAATCACTGCTGTTGTGATTCAATATTCCCATGTCCTAGCAATTTCAGTCTAGATGATCAATACTCTCCCGTTAGTCTAGTGGCCATAAGCGCTGCAGCTTGAGCAATGCGTGGTCCTGGATTCGATTTCCAGGTTGCACAGTGTTATTGGGTTTTTTATCTGGAATTTTCTTAGTAGCAGCGGAGTCTGGATTTATGCGATTGATGGCAAAAGGCTCATCCCCTATTACATGCGGCTCAAACATAACTGGTTTGCAATTGTTTTACTATTGTTAACCCTCTTCCTAATCTTTAATACAGGCGTGATATTGATATGTTAATACGTTATAATAAATACTAGAATAGTTTACCAAATATCACTTAGTTTGAAGTGATAGTATAAAGTTTCAGTATCGAGATAGTTACTTCTCTTGTGGAGTGTGGAGCTTAGAAAAACGATATTATTTGATCAGCAGAAACTAAAATGGAACGCGAAAAATCACATCACAATATCATGCCTGTAGTACTTGATGGATTAGGCAGATATGTGAGAACATACCACCATCTACAGCCACATTTAACTGCGCATTCACCGAGCACAAATCCCGACTTCGAGCGGCTACAAACCTGGCCTAAGAGAGCCAGTACTTTTTAACCAGCCCTTAAATAATCTCACTCAGATCCAGCCTGTACCTTTACTACCCTCCCCAGCGACGCCCTAAGCCAAGGGTCGTACCCCACAGGGGTGCTCTTAGCGCGTGGTCGCTTCGTTTATAATTAGTTTTTATGCCCCGGGCTGGAGGCCTTACCCTCAAGGCACCCACAGGATAGTCCGGTTAAGCAGAAGCCAGCTTCATAGGTTGACCTGCGAGATGCCATGCTATAATACGAAAAAAAAAAGACCTATGAAGCAGTCAAGTCGAGTAAAACAGAAGATAATACGTGTGATGCTATTAAATAAAAGAACCTATAAGCAATCCAGAAACTCACAAATAAATACGTGTGAAAAAAGGTGCCAAACATCCACTTACACTTCAAATGTAGGCTAAATCCATTCGTCCTACACATTCTAGAATTCTTAGCCGCGACACAGCTATTGTACAAGCTTTTCCCTCTAAAAGGTACCCACATGGACAAGACGTGTCACCGACATCACCTATTTGTTATTATAACAATTTAAGCTCTCCGCAGTTATAGACTGGCCCTAAGGACATGTTCACGACTTCGTGCGAAACGACTTGCCAAGCTTGCTTGTCAAGCGACCGTCACTGGTCGCGTGAATACCGTCGCTGTCGCATCACGGTGGCATAGCCCCCTTTCAAACAGCGTTCATTTGTTTCTACGTTATTTTGCAGTATAATTTTGGGATCACATGACAGATCCATATTGAATTTGTTTTAAACCGTATGAACAATGGGTTGTCCAAGCGCCTAGAGCCTAGTGATTAAAATCTGGTTACTTGCTAGGATACACGGTGGTCACACTGTACACTGGGAGGCGACTAGAGAAGGCGCCAATCGCGTAGTGCGACCGGATGCGAAAATTCTAGAATGTTCGTTTCACTTCGCTACTCGCAAGGCGATTCGCTAGGCCCTAGGCGCAAGACACCTGCCAGTGCGTACGTAGCCTTTGTTTTCTCCGCTGTCGCAAGACGCGTGTAGCTCGTGGCCAAGAACTAAGATCCCGCAGTATAAAAAATATGTATTTATTTTTACTTTCAAAGGTTGTTTGTGCCTTATCTATATAGAAGCGTAATCTCTCCATTTGTCGGCCGAGTAATGTTAATGGACGTGGAGTACTACGAGATATTTTAGAAGTAACGCTTTTAAAATTATCTAGAGGATGTTAATTGACACAGTTTTCATTTTTAATGGATACTTCGTGTTTTAGAATGAAGGACTTTAGCGAAACTCGAAGTTGTCTTTTAGCAGGACTGCGGTAGACACCACCACATCCATTGCACAGCCTAAAAAGTACATAACTTTGTCTGCAAAAAATAAGAAAATAATGCGTATTGAAATATGTATCATACATCCTAAGTATCTTATCTTAGGCTAGTATTATGAAATTATTATCATTTTTGAACTCCCAAATAAGTGTTGTATAGTTTCTTTAATACATTATCAAGATGACGAAAAGCATTAATTTCATGTTCTCAAAAATGTGTGAAATTCTGCTCTGAGATAGCTCTGCAAATTGTGCTCTCAGGTCACAGGTGTTACGTAGAAAATGATTTATTGAGCAACCGATCTTCATTCATTTATAAAATTGACTAGCTTTTACCCGCAGCTTCGCCCAGGTGGAGGTCAGGAACTACCGAGGTAAAAAGTAGGTAACCTATCCTAACTAAGATAATGGTCTATTTGTGTGCCAAATTCGTTCGCATCTAAATCCGTACAGCCGTTAAGGCATAAAAGGTTACAGACGGAATTACTTGCGCATTTATAATATTAGAATTGTAATGAGTTAGAATGTGGAAGTATAGATGTTTGCAATGTGACATTCCTATTTATTTGTGTGTGGGTGTGTGTAAAGCTAAGCTCAATATACCTACTTTGAAGACTTTCTACCATGCGCCATCTTAGTTCGTTTCCTAGTTTTATTTATAAACATACACAGTCTTCTTTGAATCAATTCCAGGATGCCTTTCGCCGCAAATCGTATCAATAGTTTGTTGCTGCTTTCAATTTATTTCACTTTCATCTTCATTCACAAAGTTTATAAAGTTGTCTGTATGTCAGAATGTATGTATATCACGCATAAACTGCTGAACGAATTTAGATGCCAAATTGCTTCTAAATTCGTTTAGCAGTTCACACATAAACACCATGCTCTTTATTACACATAGGATACTTTTATCTAAATAATGAAGTGATTCTCTCAGAACGCCAGTAAAAGGTAGACAAGTACTAGTTTTCATACTACTATCCAAAGAAACACTATCAATAAAACCTTAACCGGCCTAAACGACTGAACGGATTTGGATGAAACGCTACAGATAGTCCATGAATTGGCTAAAAATTAGGATACGTAAACTTACACTGTTACTTACGGGATATCTTCCGTGATTATCAATTATTCTGAGCTCCCAATATTTCGAAGCTGTTGCAAGCGCCATGATCGCGGGATGACAATCACGTAAGTGACAGTTTAAGTTTAGTTACAAACCGTGAAAGCTTAAAACAGTGTTTGGATTATATATTATCGAGAGTATGTTCCAGTTGGAAATTATAATGTCGTGATTTAGGATTTTGATTTTAGTTCCTCATTTGAGTCATAGATGTCACTAGTGTTATTTTGTCGACATGATTATGTGCGCTGGCAAAAGCTAGCCCCTCATACACTCTCAATTTCTACTTAATATTCAGGCAGGTTAGTGCTCTACTCCATATTACTGAAGAGCTCATTATGTGGTACCTATATCACGCGTCACTCACGAGTGCCGCAAGAGGCACGAGTGTCACTCGGGACTGCTGCCAGCGAGTCTATAGCCGGTGAGATTTTGAGTGATTAATTAAAATAATTCTCAGCTCATATTTTTGCTTTCATAAAATATGTACGTACTTGAAATTTGAATAACAAAGCATTACGCATGAAGAAAATACTTCAGTATAGTAGTAACTCTATGAAAACTTTGTCACACTGTATTAGCTTACAAAGCAACGTGAAAACGACGAATCAGATTTCTCAAAATGGGACAATTTACCAATATGCGATGCAATATGCAAGTTAAACGCTATCAAAAATGCGAGACTTACACGCAAATTATGTTCCCCCATCACTTTTTAACGTAAAACCGAATTTATTATTATCAAAACACAAAACGCCACACCACATTATCGCTAACACATAAGTGAACCTCTCAACGAAATAACACACCAGTATGTCAAGGACCTCGTTCTACGTCACGCCTGTCAAATTAGAGCATTGGCCACACCAATTACTTACTTAAAAACTCAATAATGTGACCGAAAACATCTATCTTGCGATTAAAACAACAATATGACACCGTAACCGTCAAAAATCCGTATTTCTTAACAATAGCCACATTTTCACAGTATTTCCTTACTGTGAAACAATTTGCATGCTAGTTAAAATATCTGTTTTTTGACAGCCACTAATTGGAATGTTTTCCCGCCGGCCGCCATCTTTTTGAAATGGAGTCGTCTTTTATTTTTGGTTTTGCTAAAATGTCTCAGTGACTTTGACCGTGTTGTTTAATTTATTTATCTATGGTAATCTGTGGAAATGTTCGTAACGTTCGTAACAGTTCGTAAATACTATTATTTTGGTAGGTATATTATGTATTTCGTAGTGTGAGAACTAATCTCGAGAACAACTGAAGCGTGTCTCGTGAGGTTATCGGAATTTCGGTTAGTTTAGTAATAATAGATAATAGTTATTCAATATTCAATACACGTACACGTTGTCTTATGAATTATTTCACAAGTAAATGTTATCGTGTAGCCAAATAATCAAGCTTTTGCTTATAAAACAAATAAACAGAACAATGCAGGTGGAAATCTTTATTTTACTTAACTTTTAAATTTTCGTTGTTTATTAATGAAAAATATTACACGAATGGCTTTTTCGCCGGTAAATTCATGGAAAAAGCCAGCTTTTCGATCCAGCCTTTTGTGAAATTTACAATTACAACCCCGGACGGTACCGTATCAAGTTTATAAATAATTAACGAAAATTCAATATGTTTGGGTACGAAACGGCCGATCTCGTGAAATCTGGGCCACAAATAGATTTTAAAAGGTGAATAAGGTATTATTTTCGGAAAGGATGGACATTTAACAATACTCCTTGTTCTCATGACGTCATTGAGTTTCAGGTATTGGCCTTTCTGTTTACTGGACAACTGAACCTTTTTGATACAAAGTGTGAAAGGGAAATCGTGTTTTATAATGGATACAATTGTTGAACCCTCATAGAAGAAGCAGAGTTTTTTGGAACTGAAAAGACTTAGTTTACTATGATAGTGCCTTTCAATGTACTTAGGTATATGAAATTAATCATCATCTGCCTTTTCCCAACTATGTTGAGGTCGGCTTCCAGTCTAACCGGATGCAGCTGAATACCAGTTTTTATAGGAGCGACTGCCTATCTGACCTCCATAACCAGTTAGTACTGGGTAATACGTATCGTATTGGTAAAACGATACGCCGTGGTAAAACTGGTTGTCAGACTTTTGGGCCACTGACTACCTATAACGACTGTCAAAGATCTACAATTCACAGCCGGGACCATCGGCTTAACGTACTTCCGAGGCATCCACGGGCCAACCTAGGCAAACGCGGCTTAACCTGTAGATCGATCGGAGCGGCTGTTATTATTTAGCCGTCACGATGTCCTCCAAATAGGTAAATGAAAAGTGAGGTAATAATGATAGCTAAGTAAATGAAATTAATATCAAATGAAATAATAATTACAAAGCAGCACATGCATTAATTCTAAGCATATGTGTGCCATTACTTCTAGACAAGCGGCTACTATTCATCTCATAACAAAAGTAGAGATAGCGATCAAACTTGAACCCATACAATGTCAGAAACATCAGCTGATCGCTAACAATTGTAAAGCCGAGTCCACACCATAAATACGCCATTAAAATGCGGAGTATATTCCTGTAAACACGACATGTAAGGGCAGAGGCCCACGTGCCAAGGATCTTACACAATTGTTCTCATATGTTATTCAGTGAAGTACCTCTGCAAGTATTCTGTATTCACAATTTAGTTTCCATATGCTTCATCATCATTCTCCTGTCCTTATCCGCATTTTTTTGGGGTCGTCGCAGCACGTCTTCTTCTTCCATACATCTCTATTACTCATCATCTCATCACCAGTCCCACCACCATCAGTCACCTCCTTTCTAGCCATATCATCCTTCACACAGTCCATCCATCGTTTCTTTGGTTTTCTTCTACTCTTATAGCCGTCTATATTATAATCAAAACTTTCCTCACGACAAACACGTATTTTCTGTATTTGGAAAAATCACTTTTAATCGATACAACCAGACACCAAGTTCAGTTTGTTTCACAACGTCAGTAATTTTTTTAATGTTTTCATAATATTATTGTATGATAATCAGCCGTTCATTTTAAAATCAACCTTATAAAAACCAGCCTAAAGCTGATATTTATTTAAGTCTCCAAATATTAATTCGAAATAAAGATTTGAACATACTCTAGGTACCGCTGTACCTACTTCATGAGTTATTGTGAGTGATGAACGGCTTTCAGGCGGAGGACCTGAATGCAAAGTTGTCGAATAATTGTATTTATCTGATCAACGTGAGGCATGTGCGCGTGCGGTGATTGTAAGGTAAAGGAGAAAGCGATGGATGTGTTTACGTGACGGAAAAAACAATTTGCGTTTGAAGTAGCCTTACGCATTTTTTACAAGACATTTTTTTTGTTGTTACGTAGTTTTCTGTAACTACTACGATAATGTGTGTCCCTGAATAAGGAAAGTACTTCTCATCTCCCTGCATCCTTAGATTTTCTTACCTGCTAGATATAAAAGATGGGCCTCTTAGTAGTGTCACCTCTCAGTCAGTTCTAGCCTGTCCTTTGCTGCCCTCCCCAGTGACGCCCTAAGCCGAGGCTGGTACCCTACATGGGGTGCCCTTAGCTTGCCGTCGCTTTGTTTATACCCCTTGGTTAGGGATTAGGGTTATGCCCCTGGCTGGGGGCCTTACTCTAAAAGCATCCACAGGATAGTCCGGTTAAGCAGAAGCCAGCCTCATAGGTTGACCTGTGAGATGCCACAACCAAAAAAAAAGGAAGTGACACAATTAGTGAAACAAAGTTAAATCTCTGATGCCGTACCTGTCCCAGGTAATCGAGTCAAAAGAAAACACCAAATTAATATCTCCCATCAAAAAACAAGTCAAATTGATCCCCAAAATAACTGGACTATCCGTTCAAGTCTAAGAGTATCTTTTATCGCGAACTACGTAGTTTACAGTCAAAATAAACGTAAGTAGTGATGTAATAATACCGGGCTAGTGCGGGACGTAGTGATGCGATTATCTTGTAGTGCGGGGGCACCACGCAATTGTTTATGGGTCGCGTAATGACCCCTGATATGCTGAGACAAGAGCTACACGGAAATGGTTTTATTTTTGTCGTGTAGTAGTATTGTTTGTTTGGATATAGGATAGTTACAATCATAAGTATTAAATAAAAATTAATCTATATTTATAAAAATGAATCTCTATTTCCCTTGGTCACGGCATCACGCATGAACGGCTGGACCGATTTCGCTTTTTTGTTCTGTATGTTACTGTCAGGAGAAGGTTCTTAGGTAGGTAGGCGGTAGGTAGGCGGTAGCTAGGCGGTAGGTAGGCGGTAGGTAGGTGGTAGGCAGGTGGTAGGCAGGTGGTAGGCAGGTAGTAGGCAGGTAGTAGGCAGGTAGTAGGCAAGTAGTAGGCAGGCAGTAGGTAGGTAGTAGGAAAAGGTGCTAGTCAATAAATAAATATTTACTCAGAATCCAAGAAGGTACAATATAATATGAATCTAAAACTAACAATGAAGGTATAATAATGTTAGATTCCTGTACTAGGTAGGATACTCCTGTATTACAGGCTGCAGGAGCTCTAACAATAAGCTATATGTAGGACAGTACTTTTGTTTGTTTAATATTTAACATTACATAATGTCAAACTATACTGCCGATATTGCTAGTTGTCTGTGAAGAATAATAATCCAAGATTTCATTTAAAATTTCGTTATATACCCTAGAACCATAAGTGTGTGTGTGTGTGTCTTGTTAAGTATTTTGTGTGTACATAATTATATAAATAAATAATTAATAAATAAACCATAGAAACATTAAAAAAAGCCTAGAAATGACTATTGTGAAACAACTAAACACAGGCTTATGTACATTTTACAGCAGAGAAAACCACAATTACAATGATATTAACTTTACAATAGTCGTGTAATGTCATCAGCCTGGCAAAAATTCAGACAATCTAACTACTTATTTATATGCAACCTGCTTTTCTTATTCGACTACAACATGGTGGTATAGTATGATAAACAATGTACCAAATCAATAATTAATAGTAACTTCTATTAATGAATTCTGTGACACGTCCCATCAGACCATTTAAGAGAAGCAATAAAACACTGCATTTAATTAATTATATTCCAAATTAATTGACAACATAGTGCTATAGTCTAAGCACGTAAAACTAATTTGTTTTGTTGATAAGGTACCTTGCCTTTTGACACAAAATCAATGACACTTGGCCAGATTTATTACCTGGCTACTTCCTGTCCAAGAAATCATGTTGTAAAATCGTTAAATTGTATTCTATTAGGGGCCAGTTTCGGAGGAGATCGTGGTTATATAATAACAGCCGCTCGGTTCGATCTCGCCTCGTTTTGTCCGTGGATGGGGGACTACCCATTACATATCGAGTTTCCTCCGTGCCTCGGAAAGCACGTTAACCTGTTCCGGCTGTTAATAGCAGATCTTTGACAGTTGTTAAGTAGTCAGTGGCCCGAAAGTCTGACAACCAGTCCTACCAAGGGGTATCGTATTGCACAGTACTAACAGGAGGTGGTGGTCAGATATGCAGTCGCTCCGTGTAAAATATTGGTATTCAGCAACATCGGGTTAGATTGGAAGCCAACTTATTTGGAAAAAGGCTAGGCAGATGATGATGAGGGGCCAGTTTCAGGGTCTCGTCAAAGGCACTAACTATCTACTTATACTGCTAGAAAAAAATTCAAAACTGGCAGTTGTGCAAAATTAACAGACAAAAATCTAAGCGCATTGGAATTTATTATGGGATATTCAAACCAGCCGTAAGTGCCCTGACCGAGTAGGCACTGTTCGTTCGGTGTCTATTAAAAAGCTCACGAGATTCGTATTTTCAAAGATGTTTAGTGTAAAAATGATTTATATTAGCCAAAAAGTAAGGCTTTTTCTAAAAAATCATCTGTATGATATTATAACAACTTCTGATAAGGAAGATGGGCCTGTAATATTTATCCTCTACTAAGATGCATGAGAAAATAAGAAAAGTCTCCATCGAATCTCCATATTAAAAGCTTCCTTTTCCTTATCGCGTAGTGGGGACGAAGGAAAATGTACTGTATAATATTTTTAATTTTCATTCTAATAGAGTAATTTCGTCTTATAGTAGCTCCCCGTCAACTCATATTTTGAACAAAATTACTTAAGGTCTGCTACTGCGGGTTCAACTCCCAGGTCGGGCACACTGCTATTGGATTTTTCCAGGAGTTACAGTATAGCATCCCAGATTCTGGAATTGTGCCCGGTTGATGGCAATGAATTGGCCTTCTATTACCTGGGACTTCAATATTCTTCTCTTCTTCAAACTGGCGAAAGCGGGTGTACTTCAAGAACACGTCTGCCTAACACATCATCAACCTTTTCCCAACTTACTTGAAGACGGATTCCAGTCTAACCAGATCCAGCTGCGAACCAGTATTTTGCATGGGACGGCTGCTTATCTGAACTTTGCTACCTAGTTTCTGGGGACTACGATACACCTTGGTAAGACTGGTTGACAGACTTTCAGGCTTCTGACTATTATAGGTATTCTGCTAAATCCATCGGGAATTAAATAAATCTGGCGAAATGTGAGTGTGTTAAAAGTACCCCACTGCCGTACCCTTCGGAGATAAGGCGTGATGTTATGTACGCGTATATGATGGGATACAAGATGTCTCTCTCTCTCTTCTTCAACCTTCGGCCACCCAATGCTGAGTGTAGGTCTCTTCCAAATCTCTCCACTTCTGGCGGTTTTGTGTCATGGGTATCCTGTTTCTTCCGGCCACTTTAATCAGATCGTCTGTCCACCTAGTCGGGTGCCTTCCCGAATTCCTCCTTCCCGTCCGTAGTCTCCACACCAACACTTTCTCCCCCATCTTCCATCCAGTCTACGATACAACATCTGTCTAAAATACCAAACAATCGTTTCGGTCTACCAATGAGAATCTTTACAAATTCCTCGCTAACAAAATCGAGGTGTTAGAAACGGCTTTGATTCTACGAAATCTAATCTGTCTGGTTCGGTCGGCGCAATCTTATAAAATAAAATATACAACAAGGCACCTGGATAGGGATTTTGGGCTAAAACTTCATGTTATCGGGGACTTTAGACTAGACTTATCATGTACTCGGTGTACTAAATTATTAAACTACTTTTTACTTAAGCCCCTCATTTCTGAGAGGGGCAGAACCTCACATCCCAACCGCCGCGGGAGACGCCCTGGGCGTCGGGGGTCACGTGGTGGCTCCCGGCCACCGTAGGCGCGGGCCTGTGGACGGCGAGCTATGGGCTAGCTCGCCGTCCGGCTGTCTTATGACGACAGGCCGTGTCGACGGCGCGTTCGTGTTCCACGCGCGCCTCAAAGAGATGTCAGCAATGATGTAGGGGTCTGCAAGGGCCGATGCCTGCCAGGGCTGCGGGACTGTTCGAAACAGATACCGTGGCCCTGGAACACAAAGGGCAAAGAAGGAACATGGATGGGTTTTAGTCAGTACAAGTCTGACACTCCCTTCCGCTCCGCCCAGAGTGGGGGGGGGTCATTTGATGACTTCCCATGCGGGAAAAAAAAAAGCCCCTCATTTCGCCAGTTATTAACGACGAATCTATTGCCATCAACCGGACACAAGTCTCCGGTCTGCTACTGACAAATTTCTTACAGAAAAACCCAAGTGAAAGATCTAAACTAAGGACCTCATGCTCAGCATCTCCGCGCTACTGCAGATGTGAATAAGTGTGGCCATGGTGTTCTTCTTGTTCTGGTGCTTCTCTAATTACTGAAGATTGGCGATCAACTCCAAATGTTTCTCCTTGTCTTTTGCGAGTCGGAACAGCTCAAGAGCATTCCGGTCCATTGGCGTATGTTTCTCAGTCTACAGCTCAGTACAAATGTACAGTTTGACATCAAATGGCTGCATTACTACCCATTACAGTATTTTTCAATGACGCAAGTTCCATTGCTTATCATAATAATCCTCCACTGAATTTATCTTAACATTCCACTTTGTAACAAAAAAGTGTTAATTTCTTTTGCCATTAACGTCAGCGCTAAGATAACATAATTAAAGCAGAGGATGACCAATCAACTTGCAAAAACAACGAGAGCCATCTGTTGCGTGGAACTAGATGTCTATTCTAACGGCCGATTTTAATCGGTACCACTGACGATTTTTATCGGTATCTGACTTTGCTACAACTCTAGAGTATGCAGTGTGCGATTGAGCGCTTGAGTTGTCGAATGTTCAGTAGGTTTTCATACTTGTTGATGGTCATAAATGGTCACACTTTTTTTTCCGATTGAGAATCATCAAATGACCCTCCCCCGCTCTGGGCGGAGCGGAAGGGAGTGTCAGACTTCTACTGTCTAAAACCCATCCATGTTCCTTCTTTGCCCTTTATGTTCCAGGGCCGCGGTATCTCTTTCGAACAATTCCGCAGCCCGAATGGTCACACTTGAACTAAGTTCTTGCTGGACGTGCTGTATTTTATTTTTAATTTAAGTTCTTACAAGACGTATAGAAAAAATGGCGCGCAAAATACCCCAATTTTGCGTTACTTATTCCTACCAGCTCAAACCTTAATAAGTCGTGAATGGTGACGAAGTCCTTTTTTGACGCTTAAACTAACAATACCCATCATCATACCCACACGCCTTTTTTCCATAATAGACAAGGCAGAAACTACAGCACGCGTAGCATGACAACCATAAAAACGGATTTTGTCGACGGAAGAATCGACAAAATGACAGGTCTCTTTTGTTGAACTGTCATTTTGTCGATTCTACCGTCGACAAAACCCGTTTCTACGGTGGTCATGCTACCTGTGCAGAACGCCACCTCCGATCGATATACACTCCTGCTTCGTCCATGTTCATATAAGTATCTGGTCATATAAATTGCAACATTAATTGGTAAATAAAATCGATTCTCTGTCGTATGTGGCCAACAGTCAGCAACATTAACAGTCGCTCGTCTACACACTTCAGAAGATTAAATTAATACGCGATATATTTTTCTTTGCACAATTTTTATTGGCAGTAAATTCAGTTTCACCGAGTTACATTTGTGATGGTGATTCGTAATTAAAGTTTTACGGTGGGTGTAAAAGAGCGGAGTTTGTTATTGTAGCTGTCAATCTGGAGATAGAGTGGCGACCGCCCACGGGATGATATAAACCTGTCGTTGACTCCAAATTTGATTAGAGTCATTTCTTTTGAGCGATACATTAATATGTGGAGTAAAATTATGTTTATTAGTTCGGTTTGGAGATTATCAGGCTATAAAGTTTTTTTTGCCAGATTTCAATGTTGTAATCACCGGCATAACAAATTTTAAAGGTTTGTTTATAAGTTTATGAAGTAATATGACTATTACTTTTTCTCTCTCTCTCTCTTTTTTCTTCTTCTTCTTCTCTTTCTTCCTTCTTTCTTCTTACTTTGTTTCTTCTTTTTCTTCTTCTTTATTTATTATTTATTCTGTGTATTTCCTGTGTACCCTACACGGGTAAAGATAAAATAAACGGGTTTACAATAAGGCCCAACATTTTATACAAATGTAATATGGTTACTATAGCTGATTGGTGTAGTTAGTGATCTAAGCTCGACGACGTGAGTTCGAGCCCAGCTGAGGAGTTATTTTTGCTGTTTTTTTTATTTTTGTTCTTTATTAAATTAATTTTGTGACCAATAAAATCACTCTTCTTCTGTGTATTTGAAATAAAATTTTATATATAATAAAATTATTAAATTTCCAGAATTTGCAAATAGCAATTGCCGTAAACATTTTCCAATGAAACAAGCAGCAGTAATCAGTCACATGCAGTATCTACCAATTATTAAATGCACGACCGTAGTAACTCTCTGCTATAAACGAATACATAAACGCTACGTTATTTGACAGATATATACCTACACTTCCCGTAATTCAGGAATTCAAACACATTCCGCACGAGTAACAGTTTCCACGAAATACTCTATTTTCAAGGAAACTTATCTAAATATAATAGTTGCATCAAATTGATGAATTATTTCGTATCAAAAGAATCATCAAACGCTGGTCAGGTCGTTAGAGTGAAATCACTCGACCCACAGACAAACAAAAAATTAAATGTTAATATAGATAAAGCTTAGAGTTGATGACGACCTGCGTCATGAAATGTCGCGTTTCAACACATTTTATTATTAGTGAGAAAAGGTGGAAACACATTTATAACACACCACGCGGCCATGAGGGATCCGCGTTTCAGCAGTGAAATTTGATTGTCTTTAATAACTTTGGTGTGATTGCAAGATGGTCTGCCAGTAGGCTGGTTGTATCAGTTTTAAATGATGATGATGTCTTAAATGTGACTTTTAATCCAGGCAGACGTTAGCTCAATCAGTACGTGCACGTGCGTTGATTTTACTGATCTCAGCATGTTATTACAAATATACTTTTCACACTCATATTTCGACTTATTTTCCACCACCTTTTGGTACCTGGGCAAGCACGTTAAGCCGTTGGTCCCGCCTGTCATTTCTAGATCTTTGACAGTCGTTACCAAGAAGTATCGTATTTCCCGTGGAGGTCAGATAGGCAGTCGCTTCATGTAAAATCAGCAGCTCCATGTATTCAGCTGCATTCTGTTAGACTGGAAGCCGACCCCGGGAAAAGGCTAAGTAGATGATTTTCCTACACCTACAGAAAACTTGGTAAAATGCATATTTGGTTTAGAAGACAATTTATGATTCGGTCTACACTGCTGGTCGCTAGTGACTTTACTCAAGAATAAAGCTTTGCTTTCAACAAGTGACCAAAATGAGCTCGCGTGTTCTGTAACAAATCTGTCCCTGGCTTAAATCTTGTGAAATAATGTGGAGTAATTATGAGTGACGGGATTCACGTTAAAATTAATAAATTATGACGGACGTTGGAATTAGTTAAATCGCTAATTTGTGGGTGTCGGGCAGTGGCATGTTTTTTAAGATCAATGCCAAGTTTCAAGTCGCATGCAAAATTTAATTTGTCACCAATTAGGTGTATGACTCAGATTTTTTGCAAATAAAATAGAGATATTTAGAATATTTTTCAAGTCATAAAATATCGTTTATTTTTAATATTTAAAGGAGCTTTACTTTTCTTGTTGCAACCGGAACAAGAGTCCTCATTCCTCGGTAAAAACAGCCAGTTCGAAAACAAAAAATAATCTTTGAAACTATCGGTGAAGAAAAACTACATTGAGTCGTTCTAAATGCGTTCCCGTCGCATATAAACGACTGACAAATTACCTTGTCTACACAACGGGGTTAGCTTTACTGAGTTTATTTTCCGTTGAATTTATCAAAGTCAATGTCTTAACTAATGCACACAGATAGTTTACAACCTGTATTAACACATAGGATACTTTTTATCCCTGTAGTATGGTCCCGTGGGACAAGAATCGAAACCCACGCGGGCGAAGCCGCGGGCATAAGCGAGTAACGAATAAAAGGGTGTAATTTCCTTTCACATATCTCATTAAATCACATATAAAGAACCTTCCTATGCAATCATTCACTGTTTTAAGCTGTCACGGTTTACAACTAAACTTATATTGTCACTTACGGGATATCTTCCGTCGTTCTCCACAAAACCTGGTGATACTGTGAGTGTGTTTTGCCGTGACTTAGTATCGAGTTCCAGTAGTGCGCGTCGCAAAAGACAAAGCAAGAGGGTAGATAGAAAAAAAAATATTTTCCATCCACCCCCATTCTCCAGTCAACCCGCGATCATGGCGCTTGCAACAGCGCCAAAATATCGGGAGCTCAAAATAATAACAATCACGGAGGATATCCCGTAAGTGACAGTATAAGTTTAATCATTCACTATTATCCATTCCCATATCAATTATTTGATCGATACTGCACACCTGGCCTTGTGCCTTGCGCACATTATCAATGGCGTAGGTATTCTGTCTGTTATGTGAACTGGGGTAAGCTAACAGTTTCAACTAATTACACTAATTAAGTGTTTATATTCTAATTACGGAAAATACAGTAAGTAGGTGTATCTCTATAGGGGCCGATCGATTGGAAATGCTGGCACCGTATAAATAAAGCGCCTGGTAAAAACTGCAATGAAGATTCGATCTATAAACTGTTTATTTCATTATTTTGCCTGTGGCCATACATTGAAGGGTTGTGGTAATTTGAGGCCTCGTACGCTGACAATAAACAGCTAAATTAAAATAAGATACATTACAAAAAGATGAAAGAAAAAATCTCCAAAAAATTCGAAGATAATATGACTGTGACATCCACCAATACGTACTGGGACCGCTTAGTCTCACAGATATGAGGCCTGCAGTGTCACAGCCGTGGAAACATTATTTAGTAATCTTACATTATTTATTTATCTGTAAATTATATATATATTTATAACAAACGTAATCAATGCTAAGTTATAACAAAATGTTCCCTGCATTTATCGTGTTCCGTGATAAAAAATAAAGCAACATTTTCGCAGTGTCGGCCAGCGTATGTTGCCACTCACCCACAATGCAAGACCCGTCGACACAGCGACGCTTTTGTACCTCGACGCCTCGACACGTCACATGGATTGTAATATGTGTGTTAGACTTTGAAGGGTTCGTGGAGTTACTTAGTTTGATGAATGTATATGATGCTTTGTTGACGGCTTCGTGAAGGATCCGTATACACCTCGTTTATCTTCTTCTTCTTCTTAGCGTGTCGATGGCAATCTAAATTGTGTCAGTCCAGAACTGAGCTACTAGTTTGGCGCTTTCGGTAGCGTCCATCAGTTTCTGTAGTGAACAAACAACAGGACACGCAGGACACGATATTAAGTGCACCATCGTTGGTAGAACAGCACCACATTTACACTGCAGGGCAGAGTCATTAATGAATCTCCATCTGAGCAGGTTTTCCCTATATCTATCGATAATAATGATGGAGAAGTCAAAAAAATTGAAACAAGCTGTCGAAAATCCAAATCAAAAGTCGCAATTGGAAAACCAAATGCTTTGAAATCGATTGTCACTGGCACAGGCCCTCGCTCTCTTATTAATAAAAATTTTAAAACACCCTGGTGCAAAAAAAAATCTACAGCGTGTACCAAAAAGGTGTGGTCATATTTCAGGATGTGATTCAAACCATCAAACTGAACAACTTTCTAAATAGGACCACCATCGAAATCGCGAAAAAAAGCAGCTGTCCAGTATAAAACTACACGCTGTATACTCAAATAAACATATTATTCTACTCTAGTGGTCTCACCGTACCTATCCCTTTAACCGCGTGGCATGTTCCCGCTACCACAATAAACCGCGTGTTGACGTCGCGACACCACGACGTCGCCGCGACGCGTCGCAACGCTATTGTACTTCGACACCTCCCGACGACGTCTCGCGCAATTCTAACACGACGTGTGAAAGGTATCTTACAGGATTGTAAACCGCTTTTGTTTCTGTAAGACAATCGAGTTAATTTGATTTACAAGTTGTCTGATATCTTCGCTTTGCAGTTTCATTTATCGTGTTATTAGCACTTGGCGCAGTTTTTGCTCATTCGCGCTAGAAATACTTTTGTACAGATGTGGTCTTCTAAAGGCAGGAAATGAATGAGAATAAGGTCATTCTGTGGTAAGAATGTCCACCAGTCAGCAAGGCGGTAGCGGGGCTGACTCCAAGTTAGCCCCAATGTGGATGTTATTATAAAAATGTCAAATAGAACTTATTAATCTGATAGATATTATGGAGGCATAGAAAAACTAACTAAGTTTATAAATAAAGAACTAAGTCTTTATCTTCTTCAATTGGTCCCTCATTAATGAGGATCGTGGTCACTGGACCCTTTTAAACGGACAACCTGCCTCCATCGACTCCGGTCCAAAGTTGCCATCACCACACGCTGAAATTAGCTTGAGGACATAGCCTTCTTTACTTGGTCGGACCATCGTGTTGGCGACCGGCCTCGTGCTCTCTTGCCTTCGATATAGCCAACTATGACCAGCTTTTCCAGGCTGCTATCTCCCCTTCGCATTATGTGGCCGAAATATGTCATGTCGGCAAACTGTAGACAATGGGTCTTGATGTCGAATTGGGAAAGTCTTTTTATTTGACCTGAACCAGTCTAGGTATAATTATTTAGTATTATGAAACATAATCAATTTGTAAGCCTCTAGTTTCTAGTCGTAACCTAAACTCTGTAATGGTAGAATGATTCTCGTTTGGAAGATCGTGACTCCTGGCTCGACCTCTGACATTATTTTAATTGCAAAGGCTTACCAAAATATTACTCAGACTTTTACAAAACATCAACACCATTTTGGTCAAAGAAGATAGAAGGAATTCTTCGAGTGTAAACATAAATTTCGTATTTTCCCTGTAGTTTCAAGTTACATAACGTGCAAAAAAAATGACTTACCATTTACAATCAACTAGCGACTTCCTCGGCCTCGCACAGGTGCAATATAATAAGATACACATAGGTATACATATATAAACCTTCCTCTTGAATCACTCTATCTATTGCTGAAAACTGCATTAAAATCCGTTGCGTAGTTTAAAAGATCTAAGGGTACAAACAGCGCGAGCGACTTTGTTTTATACTACTTGTAAAGATTTTTAGGAAAACGTTTTGGAAAAGTGAGTTCCTTTCAAAGAATTTTCCACGAATCATAATGACTCCATCATTCTCCTGCCCTTATCCCAATTTATTTGGGGTCGTCGCAGCATGTCTTCTTTTCCATAATTCTCTATTACTCGTCATCTCAGCAGTCACCTCCTTTCTAGCCATACAGTCCATCCATCGTTTCTTTAGCCTTCCTCTACTCTTATCCATCTAGCCATCTACATTAATTACATTCTCCTCATTCCTCCGCATCACATGCCCATACCACGATAACCGATTACCACACAACTTTTCAGTTACCGGCGCTGCTTTCAGAATTCCTCTCACAACCACGACTATAATGACACCGTTTCAACTAAAACCAGAACCTGTATTTATCTATAAATAAAAAAAATGGTAAACTGACTGACTGGGTGATATATCAACACACAGCCCCAACCGCTGGTCCTAGAGACATGAAACTTAGAGGGTGTGTTCTTTGTGAAGAATAAGTATCCACTAAGAAAGGATTTTTGGGAATTCCACCCCTAAAAGGGTAAAATAGGGGATGGAAGTTTATATGAAAGTCCGTTAGTTTTAAAGTTAGGATCTTCAAATTTTGTGTTTAGGCTGACGATTGAAAATTAATCTATACGTGTTTCAGCGTTTTTGAGTATTCTACCCCCGAAGGGTTAAAATGGGGGATGAAGGTCGTAATCGGATATTTTTCGACATCCACGCGGGCGAAGCCGCGGGCAAAAGCTATGTTGATTATAAAACTGTGGTGTTTCGTAAAGTTGCAATTCTTACAACACAAAACCATAATAAAACACTGAAACACAACATAAAATCCCTCAGCAAAACATTTCGGGCCATCGATCCGCCAACACCTCGGGTTATTTTACAAAATAAAATAAAAATACCAGGCACATTCTCAAGCAGAGAATATTTATCATTTTTATCAGAAGTAGGTCAAGTACTAGCTGAGAACGTCATCCTCCCTCATCTCGTAATCCCTGTATTTTTCATCTCGACTCACCTACACGAATTTTAGTTTGCCTGAGAAAATTGAAATTGATCCCGGCCGTGTATTTTTTTATCTAAGAAGCTGTTACCTAGACGCTGATGTTAATATCTTTGGCGGAAAGAAAAGATGTTGAAATTAAATTAAGTATTAGGAGTTTAAATCTGCTTTTTGTTTACGATATCGAGCTATTTCGTGATTGACTGTCCGACAAACAACGAGGAGCTCGTGACTAAATTATAACAACCGCTCGGGTCGATCTATAGGTTAAGCCGTGCTTGCCCAGGTTGGTATGTGGATAGATGACCGCCCATTACATACCGAGCTTCCTCCGTGCCTCGGAAAGCACGTTAAGCCGTTGGTTCCGGCTTTCATTTGTAGATCTTTGACAGTCGTTAGGTAGTCAGTGGCCCAAGTCTGACTGACAACCATTCTTACCAAGGGGTATCATATTACCCAGAAATAACTGGGTTGTGGAGATCAGATAGGCAGTCGACGCAGTCGTACTATGTAGAATACTGGTATTCAGCTGTATCCGGTTAGACTGGAAGCCGACCCCAACATAGTTGGGAAAAGGCTAGGCAGATGATGATGATGATGATGACTGTCCGACAAACAAAGCTAACAAGACCATAGAGCATAGAAGACTAGAAGAAAACATAAAAGTTTATTTTAAAGTGCAAGAGAAGTGCTTCTATAAGTGACCGTACTAAGTTATCGTCGACAGTCACGCTATAAACCTGTCGAATGGCTAATATTATATTGGCTTTTATTATATTTTTTTTTTTTGTTTTTTTTTTATTTTAAATGAAATTGATTTTGTTTTTTTTGTTTTTTTTATAGTTGCTGCTGCTTCTACAACTCATGCCGAAAGACAAGAAACAAAAGATGTACCTAAAAGTATACTGAGTAAGAATAAGAATAAATTAAGAATAATTATAACAAAGAAGGTAATTGAATCACTTTATCTACAAATAAATAAAATTGAAGCGTCTAAGATTTTAAACTATCATGGTCACTAACATTACTATTAATACTAACGGGATATTTACCATGTTTACTGTTTGTTATGAGTTCCCGATATTTCGGCGCTGTTGCAAGCACCATGATCACGGATAAACTGAAGTTATTGCGGGTGGGTGTTCAGTAAATATGGTAAATATCCCGTTAGTATTAATAGTAATTGAAGTGTCTGTTTGTAATATCAAAATAACAGCTTTTTACTGAATGCATATGAAAATATATACGGCACTTACAACAAAAACATTTTTTCAGCTTTTGTCTGTCTGTTTGTTCCGGCTAATCTCCGAAAAGGCTGGACCGATTTTGAAGGCATTTTTACTGGCAGATAGCTGATGATATAAGGTCTAACATAAGCTTATTTTAGAAAAATAATTAGGTTTCCGTGCAAATAAAATAAAACCCTAAAAATTGGTAACAAAATTCGATTCAAAAAAGGAATTAATATTTTTTTATAATAGTTTCACGCGAACGAAGGTAATAATAATAAGGTTCCTGACTCTGGCGCCCTAACTACCGGTAGCTTGGACCCTGCACCCGACACCGGCGGACCACTATTTTTATATTTTTAAATGTTTTTTATATGGTTTTTTTTAAGAAATATTTAAAAATGTAAATAGTATGTAAGAGAATGAATAAAAAATAAAAAAATGTATACTAATGGTGTGTGGCGCGTGTTTGTGTATGTGTGCGTGTGTTTGTAGTTCAAGAAGTATGAGTTATACCTAAGAAATCAAACCCCTGAGTATCTAGGTATTAAAGTTTTGTTAACGAATGAAATTGGCCGTATCAGCTAGTTAATTATATTTATCCCTGTAATACTAGGATCTACGTGACCTTTTACTGTAGTAACCTTGAATTACAATGTTTTGAATTAAAGCCTTAATACTTCAAAAAACAATTAATTTACTTCGCTGGAGTACTCTTTATTAAAATCTTAATTTATTTAGTGAACCTTGGAGATGTAGTAAAAGACTTTAAACATTAGATCTACACGAATATTATAAAGACGTAAAAGTAAGTAGGGATTTAGAAGGTAATCTTCGAACTTAAGCAACCGATTTTTATAAAATCTTGAAAAGAATGCTACTCTATTGCTATAAGCTAGACCGACTGCCAAAGCAGACGCGGACGAAATCGCGGGCAGAAAATGGTGACAAATAAAGGAAGATGTAAGTCGCTCATCATCATCTGCCTAGCCTTTTCCCAACTATATTGGGGTCGGCTTCCAGTCTAACCGGATGCAGCTGAATACCAGTATTTTACATGGAGCGACTGCCTATCTGACCTCCACAACCCAGTTAGTACAGGGTAATACGGTATCGTATTACCCTGTACTAACTGGGTAAGACTGGTTGTCAGACTTTTGGGCTACCGACTACCTAACGACTATCAAAGATCTACAAATGACATTCGAAATTAAGCAACCGATTTTTATAAAATCTTGAAAAGAATGCTACTCTATTGCCGACGCGGACGAAATCGCGGGCAGAAACTAGTGGCAAATAAAAGAAGATGTACTTACATCTTCGCTGCAGTTTTTAGCTAAAATAAGAATGTTCTCACTTCCCTAATGTTGTGAATATAGTGCATTTCGACTATTTCGAGCATATCTCCACTGTCGTTTATGAGCGACGATTTTACAAGCAATAAAGGGTGTAAATAGACCCTTAACATATCCGAAAGGCACTTGTTACGGAGATATTGGGGGTCAAAGTTCCAACTCTTTCACAAGATTTTTTTTTTTTAAATACATGTTTCAATTGTTAGATTTTTACTTAACACACTTCCACGACCCCCGTACTATTAAATCCATCCATCAGCACAATGCTTTGAGTGCTTTCCATCGAGTCCTACCGTAAAACGTGATTTTTCACCCCAAAAAAAAAAAGTCGATTCCCAGCAATATTTTTTGCGTAAAGTTACTTAGTTTGATGTACAGAATGCTTGGTTGACGGCTATGTGAAGGAAGGAATTATTTAAATATACAAAGGCAAACTTAATGTCATAGGCATTTTTAACCAGTCTACCTCCCTTTTTTTCTTTTCCATACATATTCTTTATATTTTTAAATATTTCTATACAAATATAAAAAAAAAAAAAACAATTAAAAATATAAAAATAGTAGCCCACCGGCATCAGGAACAGGGTCCGATCTAACAGTGGTCAGGGCTCCTCTACTCTACCTTTGAGTAATACAGAGACAAATTGTGTTAGAAGCAAAGCTGAAAATTGAAGATTTCATTTTATTTAAATACAAAGATAAACAAATAGCTAATACAAACAAACTAGTCTCCTTGATCTTAAACCCCGACTATTCACCCTAAAATGTTCGTAAAAGAAAATGAAGTTTCAAACTCAGAGCTAAGGTTTACGAACTGTGCAATATCATAGCTCATAGTTATTATTAACAGTAGAATACTTGTACTGAATTCCAATATTGAGGTAAGACCTTTGCGGATTGGCACTCGCTTTTACTTAGAATCTTGATGCTAGTTCAAAACTCTTAGTTATTCTTAGTATTGAGATTCAATATTTTGGATGCGATGGTATTGATACTCTCTGAGATAAAAAAATTATAAAAGCATTGCATCAAGTCAAAGTAGGCAATTCTAGGCATATTTCTTCTTTCTTATTATTTTTCATTAGAACATACAGTCCGCTTATAATGAGAAACAAAGTAATAAGTTTTAAAAACAGTACAATACAATTTTCTCCAGAGTATTAGAAGTTATAATGTTTGTAAATATATGTTCCTTAAGTTTATTTTTAAATGTATTCGCGTTATCGCACTCTTTAATATCGTCCGGTAATCCATTGAACAGATGGACTCCTTCATATAGAGTGGTGTATTTTATGCGTACTATGGTCAATTTGCGCCATAATTACTAGATATATTCACATACGTACTCGGAATGCATTAAATCATCGTTCTATGTCTGTCAATTTGAAACAATTGAAATAATTCTATTTTCAAATTGGTTTGAACGATGTTTTAAATTGGTTTATATTAGCGCCAAATTATTTACTACTAGCACATGAGTAGGAAAACGGAACAGAGTTAAAGCTTCATACAACCGCGCAAATCGGTTGCACTACTACAAGCACGCGGGGCATGTGTGCGTGACCACTGGCCGCTTGTCGCGTACGCGGCGAGACTGAAAAAAACCGGTTTACGCTGGCACAGCCAGTGGACAATCTCAGAGTCAGCACGGCACGGTGCCATGGCAACCAAGGGGCACGTTGTTTGTTTTGTCAGTTGCAAGATTGGTTGCAAGTTTGAATATTAAAATTAAAATGTTTGTTTATTGTACTGTGTGTATGAATAATAGTAGAAAAAACAAAAATTTATCATACTTTAACTATCCCAGGGAGTACAATAGGTAAGTAAATATTTGACTATTACTTTTTCAAGTAAGTACCTATATTTTATTGTATGATCCTTTTTTTTAATAAGAAGAGCGAAGCGAAGCCCAAAAGGAGGGTTATGTGTTTGACCTGTATGTATGTAATGTCTGTTTCTATGTTCCCTCGTAACTAAGGAGTTAAGGAGCCCGGTAAGCCGAAGATTATCGAGTTACGACAAGGACAGAAAAAGATAGTATGTATGGGAGAACAAGATAGAATGAGTAATGGTCTATATCGTATTTGGTACCAACTAGTTTTTTTTATTTTGTTGACTTATTTACATTTTTTTATTATACTCCCCCTGCATTTTATGCTTCACTTTATTTTCGGCTTTCTTGTCATGGGTGTCATTTTCGTGGTTTTTGGGGTCGCTGATAACTAAAATTAGGTCAAAATGAAAATCCAAGATGGCGCCGACGAAAATTTTCGGTTTCGTGTCATAGGTGTCATTTTCGTGGTTTTTGGGGTCGCTTATAACGAAACTGAGGTCAAAATGAAAATCCAAGATGGCGCCGACGAAAATTTTCGGTTTTGTCGTCATGGGTGTCATTTTCGTGGTTTTCGGGGTCGCTGATAACAAAAATGAGGTCAAAATGAAAATTCGATGGCAACAACATTTTTTATTTTGTTTTTTTCATCATGGGTATCATTTTCATGGTTTTCGAGGTCACTGATAACGAAAATAAGGTCAAAGTAAACAGAGATAAAAAACAAAAAAAAAAGGTAATTCTCATTTTTTTTCTTCGGGTTCCCCTGATTGAGTTTTCACCCTTCGCCACTGGACTGTATCATACTCAATAATAAAACTATATAACAAATGTTTTGTTTAATTTGTCTTAACATATTGTGAAAACCCTACCAAAATAGGTAACAATTTTGAACGTTCGACAGTGTTTTATGAAGCTCTTTTTTCGGACATCGCATTTTTATTAAAGTGGCTAATAGATCTAATCACTTTAAAGCAAAATTTCGAATCCCCATTAAGCTTTCAAGTCTAGTTTCTGAGATATATTTTTTTGAAAATCACCATATTTTAAGTCGGATATTTAGAAAAAAAATCATTTCTCATAAACCAAGTATATTATGCAATAATGATGTTGAAGCATCGATAGCGCCTCTTATGCTGCATATTTCAAAACACAAATGAACATCATAACCTGGCTAGATCCAAATTTATACGAGATTTTTAGTTTTCAATTTTTCTTAATTTTCGCGAGGATTCTGCCGTATTGGGAAAAGTTATTTACGCCAACATTGTTCTCTTTATTTCCCCAATACATCACTTAAATTTCACATCCCAATTCCGTGGAATCTAGAAACTACAACCTTTTTAAGTTTGGTGCGGATTTTATGTCGTCAGGGTTGTCATGCTCTCAGAAAAGAAAATTATATCCGTATCTGATTTGTTTTGTCAAAAAAAAAAAACTAATCTGGTAGCATTTTCGTTGATATATAAATAAAGTGGTTTGGCTTATCTGGTAATGATAAAAATATTATTTGCATTCCAAGTTAATTGAATTGGCAAAAATTTTGACTTTTGACGTAGGACTCTGAATCCAGCTAAACTATTTTGATTTAATCCCTGGTTTGAAGTACCTACGTACTACATGATTGATGATACGCAAAATACACGCTCGCAATAGTAATAACATAAGCTGGGAGTACCTCCACACGGTGAAGGCGGTAACAGTTTTCTGGTTAAAACTCCCACTAACTCGATTTGCGTTCTTCAGTACGCTTAGATGCCTTCGGGCTATAAAAATAGGTTTTAATAATCGATCTCGAATATAAATTGAGTTGTTAATATCTGGGTAATAACTGTGACAACCCTAACAAAAAAAGAAAATTTTGAATAACTTCTAGATTCCATGGAATTGGGATGTGAAATTTAAGTGGTGTATTGGGGAAGTAATGAGAGTAATTTTGGTATAAATAACTTTTCCCAATACGGCAGAATCCTCGCGAAAATTAAGAAAAACTAAAAACCAAAAATCTCATATAAATTTGGATCTAGCCAAGTTACGATGTTCATTTGTGTTTTAAAATATGCAGCATAAGAGGCGCTATCGATGCTTTTAACATCATTATTGCATATCATACTTGGTTTATGAGAAATCATTTTTTTTCTAAGTATCCGGCTTAAAATATGATGATTTTCAAAAATTAATATCTCAGAAACTAGACTTGATAGCTTAACGGGGCTTTGAAATTTTGCTTTAAAATGATTTTATCTATTAGCCTCTTTAATAAAAATGCGATGTCCGAAAAAAGGGCTTCATAAAACACTGTGCGTTCTTTAGAAGCTTTAACTCTGTTCCGTTTACTTACTCATGTGCTACTAGCGACCCGCTCTTGCTTCGCGCCTATTAGGTCCCAAACTATCTCTTCTCTTCTACATATAATAAAATCGTTAAAATCCGGTCCGATGTTCCGACCTGGCGCAAAAACTACTGCAATAGGCTTCTTCAAATGTTAGGCTATATATTATCACGCTATTTGCTGAAGGGGATGAGCAATACTGCATTATGTCAGTATTATTCAATTGTTTATCGTTTCAGTCATGATATGCGTAACAACGTCTATTTCAAAGTATATGTCAGCGAAGCAAATAGAGGAACGGTTTCATGACCGCTTTACGTGCATCACGTCGCAAGTTCGATCCCCAGTAATTTTTTTTATACTTTTTGTAATTGTTTGTATTTTTTTTGATAGAGATTATTATTATTTATTTTCTCTTTTTTATGTAAAATATAATAAATTCTTATGAATAAAGTTAAATCATTGGTGAAATCTCTTTCCTCATGTTTGAATCTGGCCGTTCGATGGTGTTCTGAACTGACAACGTCGTTGTGTGCTGTCCACAGCCCCCGTAGCATGACCACCGTAGACAACGGTTTCTTTGACGGAAGAATCGACAAAATGACAGATAGTGCAAAAAAATCTGTCATTGTGTAGACACAATCTGTCATTTTGTCGATTCTTCCGTCAAAAAAACCCTTGTCTACGGTGGTCATGCTACGGTGGCAGGTGCTGTCAGACTCGATGTTTTCAATTTCACCTATCGCTCCCAATAAAAATAATAGCAGTTATTGAAATTAATTTGAAACTATTTTGTTGTGTCGTTGTTCTTAGTTTTGCACAACTATTACTTACGGTTAGGTCTATTATTGTTAGGTTCCAAAAATAAATTCGTCTTTGTTGTCTTTGTTGGAGGGTGGATGATTGTAATGTATGATTTCTGATGCGTCTTGATTGTTAAAAAAACACGTAATTCGTTACTTGAAAAATATTTAGGTATCTTTATCATATCTGTCTTTTGTATCTTACTTCTATTATAAATGCGAAAGTTTGGATGGATGGATGGATGTTTGTTACTCAATCACGCCAGAACGGCTGAACGGATGTAGATGATATTTGGCACAGAGATAGATTATTGTGCTAATAATTATGTCCATATTCCGTAACTGGTTGCCAACTGGCAACTGTCAAACAATGCATTAGAAAAGAACGGCTATTTTAGCCCATTTGTCTTCGAAGCGAAGCGAGGTAGGCTGACGGTTCACAGACCTCCCTGTAAACCAGGTTTCGCAATTTCGAATGTTTTTTTGTAATGCTTTATGATTTTCAAATCATTATAAAGTAGATTAATATACTTTTGGTTTTTTTTAACCATTCAAAGACAGTTAGGTAATCATAAATTAACAAACATTAATTGACCAATTTACAGTGGCCGAAAAAAAATCTCTAAAAACTTTAAAATAAAAACAAAAATAAAATTAGATAAAACCAACGACGTTGTAAATTTGTTCCGTGCGGGAATCGAACCCGCGACACGCAGCACTGCAGTCAATCGCTCAGCAGCTGCGCCAACTGTGCTGTCACATTGCATTTGTGCTGAATCTTCTGCTGGCCCAACTCCTCAAGGACCGCTATATACAGCTTTAAAGTTTTTTTTTAACTTTGCCCCAGTCCAGGCCCACACTTGGAATTTCTCCTGTGTCGTGGGTGTGTTTACAGACAGTTAAACTCACAAACAGCCAGACCCGGAACCACTGTAACCCTGTAGCCCCTGTAGGCCATACAAAAATGTGATCCGTGAGGGAATCGAACCCGATACACGCAGCGCAGCAGCCATTCGCTCAGCCACTGCGCCAACCGTGCGGTCACATAGCTGTGGCTGTGGCTCCCTCGGACATTGCTGCAACTTTTATCGGTGGCCGGACTGCACATTCCGTTTTCATATTGCCGCTGAATCTTGCAAGTGAAGATACCTCAACATGCAACATTACAGCAGCCGGAGAGTCCTTTTGCAGCAGTGCAAGTTTAAAGTGCATAAGAGGCGTTGAACCGCAGCTTGCAGGACATTCGCGGCAACCAGGCGCTGATGGGTGGCGTTGTCGTTTTGCTCGCAGGTGACTTTAGACAGATACTGCAAGTTATTGGGAGGGGCACAGCGGCGGATGAAATAAACGCCTCAATAAATGTCTCAAGGCGTCGCCACTGTTGTCTGGGATCAAAAAGATCCATCTTACTTGCAACATGAGCGTCCAGCTGTACAACGACCACGAAGCAGGTGTCTTTGCGAATATGCTGCTGCAAATGGGAGTGGGTCGTCTAGAATCGGGCACAGATGGGAAAATTCTATTTTCCGAAGAATTTTCCCATCCAGTGGCTACAGAGGATGCACGCACATCCACATCATCACATCATGCACGTTTTTCCAAATTTGTTAATATAAAAAATGAAGGGTGGTTGTGTGAGGGGTAGTGCTGTCGCCAAAGAACGAGTGTGTCAATCAAATAAAAAAAATGATATGATCGTCGGCGACGACATTCATAGACCCTGTGATGGCTAATGATGATAGTACCCCGTTGAATTTCTCAACTCCCTGAGGTTAACTCCCAGACTATGCAATGGAACCAGGCTTCGTATCACAGAGCTGGGCAGTAATATTATAACAGTCACCATTATTACAGGAGTGGCTAAAGGAGAGAGCGGTTTAATTCCCCGCATACCCTTTATTCCAAATAACTAGCCATTTCAATTTAAGAAGTTGCAATTTCCCTTAAACTTGGCTTTTACAATGACGGTCAACAAATTCCAAGGAAAAACCTTAAAAGTGGCAGGCGTTATTTTGGGTGCTTCATGCTTCTCACACGGTCATTAAACAATTCATTTAATATTGTATACAAAACGGTATTAGAATAAATAAAGAAATAGCGCCCAACAAGGCGTTTGATTGTTCACTTTGAAAAAAAAGTCGTATGGCACCATAATGTTCCAGTTTTTAAGCCATATCGTCGCCTCAACGCCGTTCAGACCTCTGCGGCTCAGAATTACAGCGCCCAAAAACACGCCTTTTGTAGTCATCACCCACATTATCACATTTTGATCAGGCCTTCAGTTCTCACACACATCCCGCCTGTAATCCCCGAAGGGTTAGGCACAGATGTGTACCTAATCGTACACCCACATTACACCAGTTATGTTGAAGTCCCATGTAATAGGGGGCGAGCCTATTGCCATCAATCGGGCACAAATCCAGACTCCGTAGCTGCTACTGATAATTCCTGATGGAATAACCAAACAACACTTTACCCAACCCGGGAATCGAACACGCATACACGACAAAATTTCCACGCGAACGAAGTCGCGGGCAACAGCTAGTATCTAATATCGCTATATTTTTAATTTAAGCATCTAGCAGTAGACCGGTGAAAACTGTGTTCAAATCCATGCAGTCGTTTCTGCGTGATGCGCGTACAAACATACAGACACAAAAATTCTAAAAACTGTTTTTTTGGCTTCTGTTGCTCTATTAAAGACCCCCACATTGTTTTTTTCAATATCTTCAGTGTACAGACATCGGCCTGTTACAATTTTATTTTATGTATCGATTTTTGTTTGTCAAGCGAAGTACCGATATTAGATTACTTTATTAGTCTTCTCCTATGCACATAAAAATATTTTCTGTATCTAAGTAAACGAATAAAAAAGAATGCAGTAGGTACAAGATAGATCCGTTCTCATCAATAAAGAGAACGTCGCGCGTCGCCACAGCCGTTGTAGACGCGAACCGAGATTTATTCTAGAACATTCATTTCCCACCCAGGACAGTTTATTAACTACGAATACACCTATTTCCATTATTTTTTGTATTTGCTCAGGTAGTTAGCAGAATAGACTGCATGTGGACTTAAGTACTATTGTAACTTGTGGTATTTATTTATGCAGTTTTATGCGTTAATTTTTATCGTTTTTCTTGTGAAGATTTCCGTTTTCTGAGAGCAGCGGTGGCTCAGTGGTGGCGGCCCCGATTTACGAGCAGTAATTCGTAGGTTCGAACCCAGGCAGGCGCATTACTTTGTGAAATTTATTTCATCACCACTGCTCTCAAAACGGTGAGGAAACCGGCATGTCCTAGAACTAAAAATTCGAAGACATGTAACATCTACCAACTCGCACTGGGCCCGCGTGGTCATTTGTAACCCATTCCCTCTACTAGAGAGGAGGCTTGTGTCCCAGCAATGGGAACATTATGGGCTGATTTTGCTTTCCGTTTTACCAGATTTTTCCGTTTTTCCGGACCTACGCAGGCAATAATGGAAATCGGTCAAGTGCTTGAGTAGGTACTTCTTGAGGGTTCCGTAGCAAAAGTGGCAGAGTGTAATTAAAATATCCGACGCCCGTTGCTTTTGTAAATAAATTGGCGAATAACACAGCAGGACAGGATTTTTTAAAGTATTTTGGTTAATTCTTGAAATATTAAAGGACAGATACCGCCATATACCTACCAAAAACGGGCAGAAAAAAAGGACGGCACACAGAATTTAAGAAATCAATATAGCTTTTTAATATAACCAGTCTTACTTAGGGGTATTATATTATTACCCGATACTAATTGGGTTATGGAGGTCAGATAGGCAGTCGCTCCATGTAAAATACTGGTATTCAGCTGCATCCGGTTAGACTGGAAGCCGACTCAAACAAAGTTAGAAAAAGGCTAGGCAGATGATGATGAATATAGTTTATTAATAGATTCATTTCTTGAAAATAAATGTGCTTAAAAGTTACGTTTCAAAGTCTGCTTCAACTAAGTCCAGTTTTATTTTCTCTGAAGCCTTACCATTAAAAACCAAGTTAATCCTTGAGGAACTGACGGCCGTGATTTACAACGAATTATAAGTGCACACTAACTAGTGGCCTATTAGTGGAAAGTAGACCGTTTGCTGTGAGTATCGTTATAATTTATAGCCAGCAATAAGACTGGCCACAAAACCACACGAACCTCCTTTGAAACCCACAACAAGTGATGGATACTTTTTACATCGATCTCTTCGTTTCAGCTCGCCCGTATTACATGGTATCTCGTATCTGTTCCTATAATAAATCAGTATAATTTAAGATGTACTACCGCGCTCACTGACGGTCGACCACTTTTCACTCTTATGCCCCTGAGAAATAAGGTTGAAAATTGGTCGACCGTCAGTCACTGAGCGCGGTTGTACCTACACAACACCCTTGCTTTACCCTTTCAGTGAGTACTGGCGTAATGTTGTTTATTATTTTCACATACAGGGTGTAAATAGACCCTTCACATATCCGTCAACCAAGCATTCTGTACATCACACTAAGTAACTTTACGCAAAAATTTTTGCTGGGAATCGACCTTTTTTTTTGGGGTTATAAATCACGTTTTAAGGTAGGACTCGATGGAAAGCACTCAAAGCATTGTGCTGATGGATGGATTGAATAGTACGGGGGTCGTGAAGGTGTGTAAAGTAAAAATCTTACATTAAAAACATGTATTTAAAACAAAACTTATGAAAAAGTTGGAACTTTGATCCCCAATATCTCCGTAACTAGAAGGTTCCCAGGTATGGTCTAGAACAAAAAAATGATCGCAAAGACGGGGAGAACAAGTGCTTTTCGTTTGTGTTAAGGGTCTATTTACATCCTTTAGGTACAAAGGGAAGAAAAGTTCCGGAATGGTGACCAAGTACGGGCTGACGTAGTATTCGAAGACCTCCCTCGTGGTGGACCGATGACCTGGTATAGTTCGCACAAATCCCCTGAATGCAAGAGGAGCACTAGGTACACCAGCCACTTTGGCCACACTTGGAGGAGCAGAGTACGTGATTTTTAAATACTAAATAATATGGCGTCTGAATGTCGCCATATTGAATTTTGACTACTGTCATGTCTTTAGTGAAACTTGCGAGAATAAGACAAATCGATTGATGTAAGAATCATCTAAATCAGCCCACGAGTTTGGTCTCTAGAGCGCCACAAAGGAACAAACATACATAAAGCTGATAAACACATCAGGAGGGTAAAAAGCAATCGATTTACCACTACTATCAAGCGCAACCAATTAAGTAAGGCATCCACTCGATTGCCCAGACAACTTCATTAGCTCGTCAGCACACCTCTATTAATAACGAGGGCAGCTCTAGAGCATTTGTTCCCACAAAAAATAGGGGGAAGGAGCTGTCTTCATTCCTTCGTGCTCCCTTGAGGCCATTATTTGAAAATAATTCGTTTTAGTGAGAACATCGTTAGGCCGAAGGTTTTAGCTGATAATTTTATAGCATTACGGTGAGGCTGATGGTTTAATGAGGTAATTTGGGATCTGTTATGTTCTAAGTACTTTTCGGTAAGTTATTTCATTGCAGGGTTCAATAATTAATGAGTATTGTAATAGCAATCTGTTGGAGGCAAGTGTTTTAAGTTAGTAGTCTTCTAAAGCTTTCAGAGGTCAATTAGCAAGCCAATTGTTGCATTTGCTGGGACACAGGCCTCTCCTCTATGAGAGGGAATGGGCTATAATCCACCACGGGTGTCAAACTTCCAACTTTTTATCCAGTTTTTTTTAAATACTTGTTATTAATGTAAGATTTTTACTTTACACACCTCCATGACCCCCGTACTATTCAATCCATCCATCGTCTTGTACTTCGTAGCATGACCATGAACGCATTCATTATAACTTTAGATGGTAATAAAATCCTTCTAATTTATACTATTTTATACCACTAATTAGAAATTTTATGCCTCTCAATTGTCGTAGATATACAGGTCGAGCTAGGAAGATTCCTTTACAGCACGACCACGCTAAAATTCTAGCAAGCATAAAATTTTGTGAAACAGTGGAACATGCCTAAAAGTTTTTACTCATTATGTACTCCTTTTTCATATGTTAAAATTAAGAATATACGTTCAAACAATAATAAAAATATACGGTCGTTTGTTTTTTTTTACATTCAACGCCATCTACTGTCAAGTATACTAATCACATACTTAAAGGCAAAAAATGTTTTATTGCTTTTCTAACAATTTACCAGTAATGAAATCGGAGTACATTATGAGTAAAATTTTTTTTATGGCGCAGCCCTGAGACACACAATATTATCTCTTTTTTTCTGTTTAGTTTTAAGTTTTTTTGCTGAGCATGAGGTACTGGGTTCGATTCCCAAGTCGGGCAACGTGTTATTGGGTTTTTCCAGAAACTTCTCGTTGCAGACACCGTGGCGAGTCTGAATTTGCGCCCTGTTGATGGCAATAGGCTCGCTCTTACATGGGACTTAAAGATAACTAGCGAAATGTGGGTGCACTATTAGGTACACCTCTGCCTTACCCTTCGGGGAATACAGGTGTGATATTATATTATGTTATAATACTAGTACAATCCAAACAAGAAATTATAAAACCCAGTGTAGAAATAATTAAATCAAGTCAAAAACAGAAGGACAGAATTTCATTGAAAATTTTAGGATAACTAACATAACTTCGCAAATTGAAGGCCCAATTGGGTTACGCAGTTAAATTTAATCCCTTTAGAATAGGGACAATAGGTTTGCATAAGTTATTTAAGCGTTTATCTATGTTTTACTTAAGGGTAGCTACCCTTAAGAGTTCGTCAGTGGGTCAAGTATTTAGGACGACATAAGACGGTCCAAACATAACACAATATAATTTATTTATGACTATCACTTCGCCCGCAACTTCGTCCGCAAAAATTGTGATAGCTCGGTTAATTTCCATGATACAAATATGTCGGAACAGGTCATTAGTACGGACATAAAATGAATCGCAAGTCCGCTGGTGGTGATGTCACGTGACCTACTTACAAGTCTACCCCCACCACAGCGTGGCTTCTACAGAGCCCTGATGTTACAGCTCGGAAGCGAGGAGGACATTGAATGTCTGATCGCAAAGGAGTTGAGACGTCTTGGAACTGTACCCGATTCATTGTGCCCCGTGTTATTGTGTTAAGTTGTAGTCTCAAGTAATTTGTTAGTTTTGCTAGAAACAGTGTATCGCAACCAGTGTGTTTTCATAGCACGAAACCCATCGTCTGCCCACATGATGTTCGAGCCTAACAGAAAAATCCTGACAAATCTGACAAATATAATTTGAACCGATTATTGATTGTTTGTTTGAACTGATGATATGATTTGATTTTTTTTTCGTCTTTCGGCTGAAATGATCATGATGATATATAATTTGTAGCCTATGTTACTTCCGGATAATTTAGCTTATCTAGTAAATGACTAAATACCTACTAATTTAATTGTCTGGTTCTAGTTTCTAAAGGATCTTTGTATATGTTTCTGGAGTCTTTATAAAGACGCTCTGATATTCAAAGTTTTTTTCAGGAAACCAAGTAGATACTCTAATTCTTATTCAATTAGGCAAGTAAGCTCAGAGACAAAAGGACGACTAATATTAAAAAGAATCTCTAATTAAAAAAATGAAACTCGGCAAAATCAAAGTCTCATTTTGAAAGCTTTTAGGACAGCTGACCCAAATAAAATTCTAACTATCTCTGAGTTCCAGAAAAACATAAAGGGTGTAAATAGACCCTTAACATAAAAGAAAGCCACTTGTTCTCCAAGTCTTTGCGATCATTTTTTTGTTCTAGACCATACCTGGAACCTTCTAGTTACGGAGATATTGGGGGTCAAAGTTCCAACCTTTTTCACACACCTCCACGACTACTATTCAATCCAACCATCAGCACAATGCTTTGAGTGTTTTCCATTGAGTCCTACCGTAAAACGTGATTTTTCACCCCAAAAAAAAAAAGTCGATTCCCATCAATAATTTTTGCGTAAAGTTACTTAGTTTGATGGACAGAATGCTTGGTTGACGGCTATGTGAAGGGTCTGTTTACACCCTGTATTTCTAACAACCATCACAGGAACGGTGAAAAAAAGTGGAAAAAATTTAACAATTTCATGGAACGAAGTTGCGAACAAAAAATTCTAATTCTAGTGTACAAAGTTACCTTACATGTTTTGTAACGTTGATAACAGATTTTTCAGTGTGTTGTAACATGTTACTTTACAGTACCTACCAGCAAAAGTTGATGATGAAAGATTGGCATTGGTATGGTGTTGCTTAAGTTTTAAACCCAGATTGCATACATTCCGGATATATATTGTAGGTATATATTTACAGGACTAGTATTTATTTTATATGTGTATATTTGTATGTATGTTTATTTTATATAGGTATAATTTTGTTTAACTTCCAGTTTCAATTTTCCTGTTATGTCTTTTCTACACACTGTGTCTACATCTCTAATTCTACTTTCCTCTCGCAGGTCTGCTGGAAGAAATTTCTCATGAAATAAGCAGTACCTTTGTGCTCTTCTATTTTAATGTAATCTCTTATTAAGTATTTTGTGTGTACATAAATAAATAAATAAATAAATAATTCCTGCCATTCTTCTTTGCTGGTAATGTTGGATCATTCAAGTAATATTGTGTTTTAGCTACAATGTAAGAATAGTAAAACAATAAGACAAGGATAATCAACAAATAAGAAACTAGACGACCAAAATGATGTGATAAAGATGATCAAAACTGTATTTTTGTTGTGAAACTGTGAACAACTGTTCACTATCCCACACTGCTTCTGCTGCACCCGCGATCGTAACAAGGGCGATGATACATGCAACAGAAGAACAACGACGCTGTACCTATAGGTTGATAGTTTTTGAAAACTACAATAATCGCGAGCCTAGTCAACTCGCGGAGAATCTTGACACCGCGATTCAGAAAACGCCGCTCACCTAACAACGCCATCTATCGGCTTAAAACTAAACAATATTTCCAACAACTGAATTGTATTTGGTCTAGCATTGTTTTGATATCAGAAAACTCCAAAACACAATAAGTGACATAACGAGTCCCGGAGCATTTAATTCCAATAAAACTCATACACCCCCGGGAAAACCTATCCACCGATTTTTCACAAGCACGCCAAGGGAAAATGGCTCCTAAATTAGCAAAATAAAGAGGAAAATTGAACTGAATTTGTTTGCGCTAGTTAAACAAAATGGCGATTTAACCCTATGTCATGGCTGACAAAGGTTACTTTGGAATTATTAATTACTTTAATGGAGCTTCGTTATAATGTTTGTAATGACCAGAAGGACTCGCGAGTACTTGATGGTCAAACTATAGGTAGGGCTTCAAGTTATGTTGTCTTTGATTGTTGATTAGCATAATTTTTGTTATTGTGTTGGTCTCAAGAGAATTATAACTTTTATGTTTGAATAATTGGGTTTGAAAGCAAAATTAAATTAACACTAATTTACACTGACGGGCCAAAAAATCTTTCTACTATTATAAATACCTCTTTCGCCCAAAAACTACTCAACGGAATGGGATGAACTTTTTCACACACATAGTTTATAATCCTTTTTTCACTTTTTAAGGCCTATTCAAACCTAGGCGGTATTCGCTGCCACTATGAGTAGAGGTACATACCGCGCGGGTTTCGCTCTCAACTTGATACTAAATACTTGAGCGAAACCCGCGCGGTATGTAACTCTAACCACAGCGGCAGCGAATACCGCTTAGGTTTGAATAGGCCTTTATGTCGGTAGTACGATCTCGTGGGACAATTATCGATCTCTACCTAGGCGCAGCCGCCGACATAAGCTAGTTTAATATAAGTAGACTGTGTATGTGTATTTATTTTTTCTTTCAACTGCCTAGTGATCGGAAGCGAGACTGCCGAGCATAAGTTCCTGAGTTCGATTCCCAGGTGGGGCAGTGTTATTGATTTTTCCATCAGTTTCTCAGTAGCAGCCACAGAGTCTGGGTTTGTGCCCCTTCGATGGCAATAGACTCGCCCCCTGTTACAAAGGAATTAAATATAACGGGCAAAATGTGGGTGTACTAGTAGGTATACGTCTACCAGACGTATTAAAAACCTCATCTTATGTTTATAGAGGGTGTAAATAGACCCTTAACACATCCGAAAGGCACTTGTACTCCCCGTCTTTGCGATCATTTTTTTGTTCTAGACCATACCTGGGAAATTTCTAGTTACGGAGATATTGAAGGTCAAAGTTCCAACTTTTTCACATTTTTTTTTTTAAAAACATGTTTTTAATGTAAGATTTTTACTTTACACACCTCCATGACCCCCGTACTTTCAATCCATCCATCAGCACCAGCAGTCTTACCTTAAAACGTTATTTTTCACCCCAAAAAAAAAGTCGATTCCCAGCAATAATTTTTGCGTAAAGTTACTTAGTTTGATGTACAGAATGCTTGGTTGACGGCTATGTGAAGGGTCTGTTTACACCCTGTATATTAGAATATATCTAGATTTATATTCCTACCTACACAGCCGAACAATAAAGTAGGCTTTACAACAGTATCGCAATAACCCTATTTCTATAGAAGAATGTGATGTGCGCGAGTGTACATACAAGATAAGTGTTCCCGTTGACGCGATGCAACGGAACTGTACTCCGGTGGAGCGAGGAGTTATGAGGGAACTAGGGGAAATATCTGCGGCTTGGAATAATATTAATTTATATCACATGGCTTAGAATTAATTTAATCTTAACCACTTCGGAAGTATTCAAATGCCTGTTTGTTTTAATAAAGTTGGTTTTCGTTTCAGTTACCATACTGTTCTTTGAAGCTTCGAAAAGGATTTTGATGCGGTTCTCCCGAACATACTCTTCATCACCTGCCCAGCCTTTTTCCAATTGTGTTGAGGTCGGCTCCCAGTCTATCCGGATGCAGCTGAATACCAGTATTTTTCATGGAACGACTGCCTATGTCCAGCAGTAGACGTCTTTCGGCTGAAATGATGATGCTGATGACTGCCTATGTGATCTCCACAACCTAGTTAGTACTGGGTAATGCGGTTCTCACCAACATAAGAGAATCTATTCCTGAAAACTTAAGTGTAATAAAGAAATCTTCCAGCAGAGGCGGGTCGTAGGTGTTCTATAACTACTTACTGCGAATAAGTATTTTGTAATCAAACTAGCAGCAGCAGTACACCACCGAAAATTCGTCTCCTTTGTATTCCATTCACAATCAAAAGATGAAACGCCCTGATAAGCCCCTCATTCATAACATGACGTCACTCAGTAAGTCAGACAGACAGACACGTTTTACTTGTGACTAAAGACACCTGTGATTGGTTACAAGCGATCAATTAATGCCAGTCACACGTATACGCGAAAGTTAATTACAATATGACTAATGTAACTGTCCGCTTGTTTACGTGCTTAGATTTTTAAAGTAGGGATTGAGGTTCAATTCCGGCTATAAGCCTTGACGGAAAAAATATAACTCTCGCTATGCAAAAAAGTAAATTCTAAACCCTGTTACTGATATATTATTACACCAATCAACCTAATAGAAAGGAGTTATTCAAGTATTCTACAAATGCAGCTCCCGAGAGTTTTTTTTTTGCCTCAACTGTCCCACTGCTGGGCAAAGGCCTCCCCCAATTCCTTCCACACGAAAGGAATGCTCTTTCCCCGTGCCTCCTCGAACCAGTCCTCGCGGTACGCGTCCAGATCGTCTCGCTACCTCTTTCTGGGCCGGCCTCGATTGCGGGCGGCGGCGCGGCACCGTCCGAGAGTAACTCATTTAAAAAAAAAATATACATAAATATTTTTTCTGAAAAGTGTAGGTATAATTTTCGCCATTCTTCCTTAAAAAAAATCGTGGCAAAACTTAACAAAATAAAAGATTGTGTAATTATGTAGTATGCTTTAACTGAAGCTTTTTCCAATGAAATTTCATTTCATCAAAATACTGCAAATTAACAAGATACAATATCGTGACAGCATTGATATAAAATTCCGGGAATAAAAAAAGCACTTTATGCTGACATCATATCACAAACGAATGCATCAATGTTCGATTCAGATAAAATGGCGCCCAAAAGCGATCGATTCACAGAAAGATTGTGACTGACGTACATCGAATTTATATTTAATACCATGGAAGCAATCTGCGAGAGCATTCAACTGCAGAAATACTTATTAAGACTTCACACAGGGCAGATCAAATTGGGGTCGATCGAAACTGGGGTCAAAAACATTTGACAATCACATGGGTATAAGAACTTCTGAGAAGGGGGAGTGAGAGGGGAAGAGTACATATAAAAAGACCGCATACGTACAAATGTGGTTAATTCAACATAGACTGACAATTTTGTTAAGCCGATGGTCACGGCTGTCATTTGTAGATCTTTGACAGTCGTTACAAGTAGTCCTTAGCCTGAAAGTCTGAAAAACAGTCTTACCAAGGGGTTATCGTATTGCCTAGTTCTTACTGGGTTGTGGAGGTCAGATAGGCAGTCGCTCCATGTAAAATACTGGTATTCAGCTGCATCCGGTTAGACTGTAAACTGACCCCAATATAGTTGAGAAAAGGCTAGGCTGATGAAGATGAGTGACAATTTCGTTATTTATAAAATTCTTATTAATTGTTTGCAAAAAAATGTTTTCATGCATTTCCTGTTTCAGTACTCATTTAACAATTTCTACTTCATAAAAAACAACCTTAAATCGACGAATATGTCTGAACAAATACCGATGAATAACCCAATCTACATGGCGTACCCTTAAAAAAAGGAAACCGTACGATCTCCCATGCAATGCACCAAATCAAACAGTGCAGTGCAAATAAAGTTCACCAATTTTCCAATTTCCTTTAGAAAACATGTTCGATATCTCGTCTGTTTTATGCTCTCAACCGCACACATGTATAGATTTCACGCAAAAATCGTGCTGTTCACTTCAAATACAACTGTTCAGTCATAAACGTGATAGTGCTTCTATTCCCGCTTTCTATTTCATAGACAAACACGCTGGTAAACGTTATATTTATAGAGTAAAACACATCCATGAAAATAATCTAGTAGGTAAGAATAGAGAGAAAAAGTATTTTATATACAACAACATATAATCTACTTACTGCTTCTCTACACAAACTATTATCATTGACAATCAAATTTACATGAAATCAGTTCTCAAATTCGTATTTTGAATAATTCCTACATTTTTTTTTTCAAAATTCAAAATAATTCGCATCAAAAAAACATCGATCCTTCTTCAAATCTTCTCGATTTTCCCATTCAATTGCATCGAATGTCTGACGAACTCAACAGCGAAAGTTATTTATAATATGACGTCAGCGCATCGTCAGTGGAGTATTTTAGATTCGCCATACGAAACACAAATGTCGTCACTATAGCAGGTCGATGAAATACTTGGCTTTGTTTAGACTGTTATTATGGCAACACTGGTGTTTGCTACGTCAGAGCGTAAAGAGTATGATGATGGAAAGTGAAGATAATATACCTACTTATGATGTTTTTATTTACATTGATTTATGAATTAATATTTCGCGACTTCGAACACTTCGTCGTTATGGGTAGTCATGTGTTCGAAACACTGACAACCAGTCTTAGAAATGGGTGTCGTGTTACCGAGAAAATTGATCTAGAGGTCAGATAGACAGTCGCTCCACAGGTATGCACACAACACAGGTATTAAAACCGACCCCAAAATAGTTTGGAAAAGGCTGAAGTCGTCATACTCATAATTATCATCATCATTAACCAATAGTAATGATGATGATGATTATGATGATGACGACTTCTCGACTTATAAAATCGGTTTTAGAAGTAGATGGCAACAAGGATACGCCGGTTGTCAGCAGAATATTTGGACATAATATATGATAGAATCCAATTAAAAAAGAATCACAAATATTTCTGGTGATAAACAAATTCTCATCTAGATGAATACAATTTTGTTATGCAATATTTATAAGACATCAAAGATTAAGATAAAACGTATCAGCAGAAATAATATTTGCCCGGAAACTTCGGAAGATAAATCGTTAAACAAAATTCAACAAGATCCCTAAAGTATTTTACGTTAACACAATCGGGAACTTAACTTTAATAAGATTTTTACTATGTAGCAAAAAATTGTTATTAATTTTATAATTAACGAGAAAATAAGAGCACTCCAAATGAAACAAACAACAACCACAAAAACTAATGAGAAAAGGAAAAAAAAAACAAACATGGACACAACGACATACTACAAAACGTTTCTCGATTCTAGAATCCTAGGTAACAGCCCTATAAAGAAAGATATATCTCCATCTGATCCAGTATGTATGGAATTCCGAATAAATTGTGTACCCCGACTAAATCAAATTCCTTGCGTTTACTCTCCATTCACTGCGTAACATCTTTTTTACTACAAATTCTTGGTCTCTACAGCCATATTTTCTTTAAAAGAAAAAGCAGTTGGAGGTAGGTTTGACATTTACCCTATGGCAGCCTTGGGTCCCATAGTGGTATGTAATAAGGCCAGCCGTATTACCATTTATGGGAGACAATATTGGAAACCCCAGGCTGCTAGTGAGATTGTTTTGTAATAATAATAGATAAAACAGCCGCTCGGGTCGATCTCCAGGCTAAGCCGCGCTTGCCTGGGTTGGTCCGTGAGTGGGTGGCCACCCATACATACCGAGTTTCCTCCGTGCCTCGAAAAGCACGTTTAGCCGTTTTGGTCCCGGCTGTTAGTTGCAGATCTTTGACAGTTGTTACAGGTCTACAACAAGTCAGTAACCCGGACAACCATTCTTACCAAGGGATATCGTATTACCCAATACTAATTGGATTGTGGAGGTCAGATAGGCTGTCGCTCCATATAAAATACTGGTGCATCCGGTAAGACTAGAAACCGACCACAGCATAGTTGGGAAAAGGCTAGGTAGATGCAGATGAATAATAGAAGACACATATTCTGTCCAAAAACTGGCAGGCTTGTTAACAATGCCCTTAACTTATGTACTTTGAAGTTATATCGCTTCAGTCGTACATAATCCGAAAATCATCGTCTATTTCAATGTAAGATCTAGATGACAGCTCTAAAGACTATTTCACAGTAACAAAAATTCCAAGAACAGCAGCTGTTACGCTCTTAAATGATAGAAGGATCTTTTGGTGCTCAAATGAATTTGACAGGGGGTCGCTGTTGGTGAATATCTGTGAAATATATTTAAAAAAACAAGATGGTGACGTAAGTTCCGATTTAGGCCTCCCGCTGAAAGATCCTTGAACAGCTTTAACGTCAATCTCAGAACAAATCAAACTGACACTGATTTAGGTTTCAAAACAATTGAACGCAGATCTCATCAATAGCGAAGCACAAATAAAAGAACGTCGAAATTGCGCAACCAATGGTCCTCGATACTGCAGCCATTACCTACAACACACGTCATAACAACACTAACATTAGGGCTCTAAAGATAAAAAATACATTAATCATAATACCGGTTTATCAAACCGAAACTCTAGGTCTAACGGCCGGAAATAGAGGTGACTACTGATACTGAACTCGAATGATGGCAATATTTCTTTCCGTACTATCATGAACGTGTGTCTCTTCCATCGTCATCATCATTTCAGCTTGGAATCCCTGTGTAGCATAGGCTCCCTCTTTATTCTGCCATTCTTCTTAATTCCCCGTCATCATGGGGCCGAAAAGTTCTGGAGTGGCGACCGCGAACCGGAAGACGCTGCGTTGGAAGGTGGACCGATGACCTGGTGAAGGTTGCAGGGATCCGCTGGATGCAAGTCGCACGGGACCGGTCAATGTGGCGACACTTGGGGGAGGCCTATGTCCAGCAGTGGACGTCTTTCGGCTGAAATGATGATGTTGATGATGATCGTGTTTATATCATCGGATTTTCCTGCGACTTTGTCGATATCGTCAACCCATCCGTGTTTGGGAGTCTCTGGTTACTTTTCTTCTGCTATACTTCCTAGTTCCATGTCATCATCGTAATTTTTCCCGCGATTTTCACGATATCGTCAATCCAATGCGCGGTAAGACAGCCAGGTTTCTTGGGCCTAACCCTTGCTACAATTCGATCTAAACTTTTCTTCATCGACCATCTCCTCGTCTAGCCAGATGTTGAAAGCCTCTTCTCATTAATTCTCTTTGATCTCTAACAACCGTAACGTAACTACAATGTTTACTTCATTCAAAACTATCATAATTCTTCACACAACGATTGATCTGGATATTGTGACTGTGAGTCAGCTTCATCAGTCGGCGCGCGGCAAAATTACTAGTTTTTGGCAACTGATGGAATCAATCAACAAATGTTTGTCGTCTTTTCTCAAGATTTGCGTTATATCCTTTATATTAAACGTTAGCAAATATGCCTTTCTAAATGTTGTACAAAATATTATTATATTTTCCACGTCATCATTTTCTACTACCAACCTTTTCTTTTCCAACTACTTGAGACGTAGTTTCAGTCTATCTTTACAAGACTTCTTCATCTTTTCTTGCCCATTAATTCAAATTTTGTTCTACCAGTAAGTTGTAAGTGCCAAATAAAACAGATTTCAGCAATGTGTAACAATCGATCGCTAAATGCTCTGCAAAGAGTAGACTGAAAGCATTAGTTTTCTAACTCTTGATTAGGTATCAGAACTTGTGAATGTTCGTTCAGATTGTCGGTGTCCAAAAAAGCCAATCTATAAGCCCCATAATCTAACAGTTCCAAAATAAAACATGTAAGTAATGCATCCTCCGAGCGTGCGTCACAAATTGCCCAACTATTTTAAGACTACTGTGACCCGAGAGATAACTCGGCTAAGTGCTCTGTACCCTCTTATCTTTATTTATCGCTGTGATAACGAATGATGAGACCGCTTATCATACACAATGTATTAGAACTAATGCCCCCTACCTACTACCTGTTGAATGGTGGCACGGATTTTTGTGGAACGGATTTTCGTTTCGCACATTTTTTGTGGTTGCGTCAAATACGGTATCCACCATAGTTTATCTGAAGCAATACTTTCCAAAAACGTTTGTATTATTATTATCATTTGAACAGTATTTCCAAATGAGGATACGTGCCTTGGACAACCTCATTACTAAGTTTTATATCTGGTTTATATTTTTCCAGATACCGATTTAGGTATATTCTCGTGTAGTCTCGAGTCTCGACCTAGAGAAGAGCACTTTGAGTTGAAGGGCCAACATTCGTTTTAGGTTTCATACTATTTTATTTTATTATTTAATTTACGTACTCTGGCTACTAAAGGTGTTTAAGAAAATAAGCTAGTAAAAATATATTCTAGAAAGTTATTTGAAAATGGTTTTATAACTGTTTAAACTTTAAAGTCTAAGATGGGTCTTTCACCTGCTGTATTTATTTTATGTTTCTAAAAGAGTTTCTATTCCATTCAGTTTCGTTAAATATTAATGTTTTCTGACACCTTTCGCCTGCAGTTGATTTTAAATTCAGTAAATTCAAAGCCTCAAAGAGCAGTAGCCCGCAGGTAGATACGAGTATGTACTTTTTAACTTTTTTGAAAAGTTTTATTTCAAAAGTATGTACTTTTAAACTTTTTTGAAAAGTTTTATTTCAAAAGCTCGGGATATTTGAAAAGGTGATTGCCAAAGTTTAATGGGATATATCTGTTGGTGTTATTGGCGTACTCATCTGAAAATAATGTAGTCTACAAGGGAAGTACTTAATATAAATTGCTTTTACTAAAACTGACAAGAACAAGTAATAATCATAGACAAAAACATTTTTTTGCGAATTTGGCAGATAATATCTAGAAATAAAGGTGTTATGAATATGTTAAACAATAATAACAAAACAGATACAGTCACGAGTGTGAGCGACAAACAAACAAACAGCCGTGTTTAAATAACATTTATAACATAATTAACTGTTGTAGATGTAGAATATAACAATAAACTTATATGGCTGCACTAACCAGTGTTAATTTATGATAAAAGAGATTTTTTTTCGGTACAAATAGGAACTCAATAATATCACTCAGAGAACAAACACTGTATCTTATTGACAGGTATTGCTGCATTTTTTTTTTTTCGAAATTTAAAAGCTACTGGTCAACAAACAAGCTGCCAAGTTCCACGACAGCTGAAGCCTGCTGTTGACCCTTTTTTGGCTAAGATTATAAATTATTATTGAAAACGCCTTAGAACCGTTCACAAACCAAAGTAAAACAAGACTCAGAACCAAATTATTACGAAATGTAGTACGTAGCCAATGCAGTAATAATTAAAAAAGTATCGCCTGGAGTAACATTTCCAAGCCAAGTTTCAAATATCCTCAGGTGTAATACCTGCCTGCAGTCAAGTATTATGAATTCAGGAAGTCCCGAGAGTGTTATGTCAACAACAAAACGTCAGCATGACGAAATAGTTAGCGTGGCCTCGATAGCCGTGTGTAGTAGATGTATAGCTCTTATAGCAGAGCGGCTATAACTTAACATTGAATGAGTATTTGCCGTAGGTGTAAGAGGTCTAGGAGAAGGAAAATATAGGTGTGTTCTTGTTGGTTTTATTTTCAAGTTGTTTGATTGTAGTATATATTTATAAACGCAGCTTTTTATATACAGCATTGTAGCAGATAATGTGCGCTTTATCTTTCTATGATCATATAATGGTGATCTATCTATGGTGATGTAGAAAGGGTCATGAGACATAGACAGACGGTCATCAACCTTAAAAACCAAATTGGCTATGGGCATTTCAGTTTGTAGCAGTCAAAAGAAAACTGTACCTAATCGAGGTGAGAAATTAGGCAAGGTCCTAGAACCATAATTTCGCATGCATGTGACATCCACCAACACACTGGGTGCGGATAATTATGGCCTCTGAATCGCTCCCTCTCATAGAGAAGAGGCCTTTGTTCCAGAAATGGGAACGTTTACAGGCTGATTATGCGTATGGATCACGTGTATTGTTCAGAACCAAGATATGTCTGCATCCAACATGTTACAGGCTGAATGAAAATTGATCCAAAACTGATGAAAGCCCAGCATTTGTACTGCGAACCCTTTTAAAACTCTTTTGATCGCGATTCAATATTTGTACTGTATCTGTTTGTTTAGGTTCGGTTTGCCGGCTGCTGTCGATTAAAGAAATGGAGAAACATCTTGTATTTCCGTGTCTTTTCTTATTCATTTTATATTTTTAGTAGTTGCTGTTATACTGACGTTGTACAGTGAGTGTTGAGTGAGTGTGGTGTGTGTGTGGTTGGTGTTGAGTGAGTGTTGTGTGTGTGTGGTGTGTGTGTGATTGGTGTTGAATGAGTGTTGTGTTGATGTTTTCCTTCACCGTTTTCAGAGCAGTGGTATTTTTTTTTTTTTTTAACGTAGTAAAATCATCGAATAAGTCCTCCCACCCAAGGCAGAGCGGGAGGGACTGTCAGACTTGTACTGACTAAAATCCACGGTGTCCTTCAGTAGCCCTTTATGTTCCAGGGTCACGGTAATTCTATGAGTCCCGCGGCCCCGGCAGGCTTTGGCCCTCTAGAGGGGGGGCCCCGTCAAGAGCAGTGGTATTGAAATAATTTACACAACGTAATGCGCCTGCCTAGGTTCGCCAACACTTAGCCACCGCTGCTCATGCAAGCCCTATTATGGGTAGGTATATGATATAAGCCCCCAAGGTACATACTTATACCCTCTTATTCATAACTTTATTTCCATAACATTATTATCCACATCGTGTTAATACGTCGAAGGCGTACGTGGTCTGGTGATGGCAGGTGGAGTAAAGTTATGACCGAGTAAGTGTCCAAGGAATGGAAAAATAAATGGTAGTTGTTCGGCGGCGGGATGGGCAAATGACATTGTTGCCACCGGGGCAAAAATCTGGATGAGACTGGCAAAAGAACGTGGGGATTGGCAAAAAAGTCTGTCAACCAGTCTCACTAAGGGGTATCGTTATTACGATACCCCTTAGTAAGACTGGGTATTCCTTGTACTGGCTGTGGAGGTCAGATAGGCAGTCGCTCCATGTAAAATACAGGTTTTCACCTGTATCCGATTAGACTAGAAGCCGACAGCAACATAGTTGGGAAAAGGCTTGGCAGATGATGACCCAGCAGTGCGTAAATTCAGACTTTGGTTAATGATGATAATGCCCATAATTTTTGCCTATCTTCACAGAGATACCAGGAAACTATCAGAGTAATTTGTAAGAGGCGACGCGAAGGCGTAGATTTTAGACAGACCCTTTTATTAACAAAGACTAATGGATTAATTGAACAACTCCGTCCCGCCTAGTAACAGAATTTCCTATAAATTCATTAGAGACTTCCAAAAAATTGAGTGTTCGAGAGATGGAATGAATTGGAATATGAATGGTAAATTCAAGGAGTAAAATCGAGCGTCATTTTTTCTGTTTCTTGATTTCCTTATTCATATGGATATGTTGAGTGTCTCATTATTTTTACAAGACTGGTCGTTTTGAAGTTACAGTCTCGGCTGATATGACTTTGATGATAAAATTAGAAGTTTAAACGGTCTTCGAGAAGACCTTTAGATAAATAGTTCTTTTCCGGTATACAAATAAAAACTTAACCTATACCGATTACCACAATTTCAGTTAGGCATCGTTCACACTAAACGTATTGTTCGCCGCAGACTGTGAGCATATCCACTGGTTACAGGTTACTGTTTACTGGTTCGGTGTGAATGAGAAGTTAAATGTATATGGAAAAGCGATAAACTGCGTAACGCGCGCTCACAGTCAGTGGCCGAAAATACGTTTGGTCTGAACAATGCCTTATTGTGATTGGTTGGCTGCCACTAATTATGTAGGAATGGAACTAGTAGTACCTAGGACTTGGAAGGATAAGGATGTCCTAAACATCCTTATGTAGAAAGAAAGGAAAGCCTGTTCAGATGGAGATTCATACATGACACTGCACTGGAGTATAAATGTGGTTTTGTCCCACAAACGTTAGGACTCCTAATATCGTGTCTTGCTGTCCTATTATTTGCCCATTACAGGAGCTGATGGATGGTAACTGAAGGTGCTAAACTCGTCGCCTTTTGGACTGATTCAATTTAAATTGCCATCGACACGTTACATACTTGGTCTCATCATAAATGTTATTGAAATAGAAACAATCTTTGTTTATACTAATCAAGACAATACGTCTCTGCAGTACCTGTATTAAAAGATTTCCAGAATGTTTTTGCGACCCACGATTGAATTGACCAGTATTGACCACTAATTAAATAAACGTAGGTCACAATTATCGACCCATCCTTGAAAATTGTCGCCGACAGAAAAAGGACGGCGGTTTGGAAAAGCACTCAAGAGCGGTCACCTCAGGGAAAACTATTGGGGTTCCATTGAAACGTATTCCGAACGTCTTTTCTTCTTAAAGTTAAGGTCAACGCCACACGGGCGACTTAAATTGGTAAATAACATGTTATAAGATTCTAAACTATCATGGTCACTAACATTACTCTCACACACACACATACACACACATACACACACATACACACACATACATACACAACACATACACACACAGACACCCACACACACATACATACATTCATACATTATTTTTATATCCCGTTTTTAGTATTAATAGTAATGTTAAATAACATGTTGTAACAATATAGAACTGGTTGAATTGTACGTCAAGGGCAATATCAGCAATTCACTGTCATGGCAACATAAATTAATTATTGCTGGAGATACAGCTGACTGATTTCGAGCAATTTAAAAATAAAGGTTTACGATAAATTCAGAAAGCAATGGACTAAATAGAAAATGTACTAGCAACCCACTCTATACTTAACACATTTTTATCACAATCCGAAGAATTTTAATGGAAATAGATAAATTGTGTGGTTGTTAATCAAATCAAATCAAAATCAAAATCATTTATATCAATCCATTAAGGATCATATGATGCATACATGAGAGAAAATGTTACAATTATAATCAATTAAATAATATAAATAGAAATAAAAATAAATAATAATTTGTCTCCTGAACAACGTAAATAACGCAATGAATGTTTCGTTAGTCTATTGGTCGCAAGCGCGATTGCTGAGCATGAGGTCCTGGATTCGATTCCCGGGTCGGGCAAAGTGTTATTGCGTTTGTCCATCAGGAATTTCTCAGTAGCAGCCAAGGCGACTGGGTTTTTGCCCAGTTGATTCCAATAGGCTAGCCCACTATTAAATGGGACTTGAACACAACTGGCGAAATGTGGGTGTACTATTAGGTACACCTCTGCCTAACCCTTCGGGGATTATAGGCGTGATGTTATGTTTTGAATGTTGTTGAACTGTCAAAATAAACTCAAACTAACTCATACAAACCGTGTAAATACAGCTTTAGGCGCAAGACATTGGGGACCCCTGAAAGTTATTTGTCATTCTCAATGATAGATGTGCGGGTCACCGGCTGGACTGTCCTTTTTCATATGTCTTACGATATCGGTTGAGACGTAGGTGAATTCTTTAGGGTTTTATCGGTACCACCGATGAATATTTGCTATCGGTAAATATGTTCCTCTAGTTTTTATTTATTACGCAGGTGCACGATAATAAATTATTATTATTGCCAAAGTAGTAGAGCACACGGACGGTATAAAGAAAATTGCCTTGAATTTTCGTGAAGATACCTTGTCTCATAGTAGAGAAACGTCGTTTCTAATTTATTATTACTTGTTGTTATAGCTTTCTTATAGGTAAGAACTATTTTTTGTACTTTTTTTTAATTTTCGGAGTTAAGGGGAAAATGGTTAATTTTCGCCTATTTTCTTAAATAACTTCAAAACTATTTATCTTAAAATCATAAATAAAAATATATTTAAGATGCTCATAATGAGCCCTTTCATTTGATTTGTAATAAAATCTAGTTTGCTAAACTTTTTTTTTTTCATTTTAAAATTTACCCCACAAAAGTGGCCCTCATGTTTAAAATTCATTAATCTACGTTACACGTTTGTCTTTGGATCACCGACTTACATAGTGTACCAAATTTCAACTCAATCGGTGCAGTAGTTTTGGAGTAAATTGGTTGTGACAGACGGACAGACAGACACGTGAGTGATCCTATAAGGGTTCCGTTTTTTCCTTTTCAGGTACGGAAACCTAAAAGTATAAGAAATTACGAGCTATGTGTTAAGAATGTAAAAGATTGGAAGCTTTTAAAGAACACGTTACCAACAATAAACCTTTAAAAAACTCGATAATAAAGAAAAGAATTATGTTTTCCTCCATTTTATTTCATTGTTTCCTTTTAAATCCTTATAAAAAGACCCATCATTCACGGTATTACCAAACAGTAAAAGGTTTCTGAACGTGTCAAAAGAACCTCCAAATATTCGACACAAAAATACAGATACGCAGTTTTTCTTATACTCCCGATCGCCGTGGAAATTGATTTAAAAAATCTTTTGCCAACAACGAAGGGGTAGACGACCTCGATAATGGAATATAAGTGAATTTTATCAAGTATATTATATTTCTTTTGTTAGGTTCGCTGAACAATACTACAAAAGAAACGGGGTACATCGGATGAATGAACATTGAGATAAGTCAAACGTTTGGGGCGGTCATCAAGATCTTTCTGGCAGTAAGCAAAATATAATTTGGAATGATTGTTGTACTATCGTCATCAGTAAAAAATAAAAAGAGTTTTTACGTGCCTTTGTGTCATATTAAGATAAAAAAGAATAATAAATTTCAAATTCAAATATTTTTATTTGTAGAACATAGGTAAACAAAAAGTACAGATGTCAATATTAATAAAATTAGCGCTATGTCTTGCCTTCAACGGCGTACAAATATTCTAATTATAATTTCTTATGGGTAATTATTTTTACCGATTGTTTTATTATTATTTTTACCAATTGGTAAAAATAATAATAAAACAATCGGTAAAAATAATAAAACGGTAAAATTAATTGATAAAAATAATAACAAATCAAAAAAAAGAAGTAGTAGTACTTTAAAAAGTATGTTTACAAAAAGTGTATAAGTGGAAGGGACACCGACGCGAAAACAGCTGTTTTTCAGCAGTCGAAAGGTCAATGTGGCGACACTTGGGGGAGGCCTATGTCCAGCAGTCGACTTCTTTCGGCTGAAATGATGATGATACCATTGTCTGAGAAATAATACTACTACTACTGCGCCTAAATGAAATAACTATGAGAATCCAATAAAGCTGATAAGTTACACAGTTCGAAGCGAAAAAACTAAATCCAAACAACCGATTGTTGACTCTAACTGCATACACTCGGAGAAAAACAATGGAAAAGCGGTTTTATTCCCGACTGTTTCTTTTCATTCTGTAAAGCAAAATCTTTTAATCTAAAACGGTTTTAAGTGGCTTTAGCCCTTCAATTCAAAACGTCGGAGCAACTTGCTTGTCAAGAACGAATTAAGTACTTAGACTTTAAAAGGTTTGGATTTTTAAGGGGATAGAACGTAGGTGTGTAGTACTCGCATGCGGTGTGCGTGTATGACCATAATATCGTCGGGGATAGTGTAAATCCGCGAATCTACCATACGAAAAGTCCGCGTATCTGCACTACGTGTAGGTTTACAGGGGAAGGTTATATACAGGGTGTTTGGTTAAACGTGGGCAATACTTTAAGGGAGTGAAGTACTCATAAATATGAGCAACTCTATGGGGCTAACTATGAAATATGATTTAAAAAATCTGTTATTGCCTACATTTTTTCGAGTTACGCGACCAATAATGTGTGGAGCAGCTGATATTTTTTTTTACGAGATCATGGTCGGTCCCCTAATAAAAGTTGCTTATTTTCATGAGTACTACTTGCCCCTAAAGTATTGCCCACGTTTAAAAGAACACCCTGTATACATATTTAAGTTTTTTTATTTTTATATTTCAACGATTTTTGACCTCATTTTTACATGAATAGTAACAATTCATGTGTTCTATGTATTGTTAACAGTAGAAATCTATTAAAGTCATTGATTTAGTCGCTACGACAATGCGTAATTGAAATTGACTACATTTGTCAGATACGCGGAATTATCCAATGCTAGTTCCGCGTATTTGCACTATCCTCGACGATATGTAAGAATATGTATGCAGCAAAAGGAGTATGTAAGGATAGTAGCCGGAAGGGTCGAAGCTTTAAACGGATTGGCAATGGCAGTAACCAACTCATCATCATCATCTGCCTAGCCTTTCCCCAACTATGTTGGAGTCGGTTTTCATTCTAACCGGATGCAGCTGAATACCAGTATTTTGCATGGAGCGACTGCCTATCTGACAGTAGTGAAGGGTAAATTTTGTAAGAGGTAAGCCGGAGTACATATCTTTAATGTGATTATATTATTTGTGTATAGAATACTGACTGTGCCATTTTTCAAAGGTAAGCCAGTAGGAATCGAGTTGTGTGAACCTTCGCCACTGCTATCTGACCTCAAGTAACCATCTAAGTATCCCAAGAAATTTTTGTCAAACATGGTCTTCTAAAAAGTGCTGTACCGATTTCTCAAAAGGAAAATTGAGATATTTTACATAACATAACATCACGCCTGTAATCCCCGAAGGGTTAGGTAGAGGTGTACCTAATATTACACCCACATTTCACCAGTTCTGTTTAAGTCCCATGTAAAAGGGGGCGAGCCTATTGACATCAAACGGGCACAAATCCAGACTCCGAGGCTGCTACTGAGAAGTTCCTGATGGAAAAACTCAATCACAATTTGCCTGACCCGGGAATCGAACCCAGGCCCTCATGTTCAGCAGTCGCGCTTGCGACCACTACACGAACGAACAGTGATATTTTCTACTCTTGAAATACAGAGTGGCGACAACAGTCGGTTTTTATAAGGAGAAAGAATCGAAAAGTCGCTCCCTCAAGACAATTTAAACCTATTATCCTATTTGCAACGAATACACGAACTACTAATAAATGCACGAAGGTTCGTAATCGCTTAACTTGTCTAAGGAAACATGACAAAACCGCAAGGGAGTCTTCACACTAAACAAGTTATATTATTATTCTAGGACTAAACTACATAGTAATATTATGAACGACGAAGTAACCTAGGTTGCCTGTCAGTCTGACTATCCTTCTGTATTTTACATTTTCTCTTAACGTCTGACTTTTATCCTGGAATTAATATGCCAAGTATTATATTACATGTATTGTTAGGAAAAAATTAGGTTTTACTTAGTATTAGGAAGAAATGAGGTTTTACGTAGCACATGTTAGTTCTATGGCAAGGAATGGCAACTTAAAAATTGTCGCTGGTCATATCAATACTATAATAATACGTTTGCTAAATGTATTATTATATTATTTACTAGCTGACACGCGCAACTCCGTCTGCGACACATAAGAGAGAGAGTGAAAATGCGCGCGCGGTATTTGATTATTACATTACATTTTTCATGGATCCGGAGCTCCGCTCCTATTGGTCGTAGCGTAATGTTATATAGCCTATAGCCTTCCTCGATAAATGGGGTATTATACACTAAAATTAGTTTTCAGTTATAACTAGTAGTTCCTGAGATTAGCGCGGTCAACCAAACAAACAAACTCTTCACCTTTATAATATTAGTATAGATCCCCTGCCTGCCTGGGGCCTTTAAATTCTCCAGGGATAACTCCCGCCCTCCAAGCGGCGAAACCGCGGACATAAGCTAGTATTGTATAAATCTTTAGCTCTCCGTCTCACCGACTCTTAAAGCCAAGATATCTCTTAATAGTTAAGTGCTCAACATTCCACACGTGCCACGATTACTGCTTAGAATGTCTTAAGATAACCGGCGAGACGTTGAGTCGTCTTATATCTTAGACTGGAGTTATAACTCAACTGTTTATTTTCTTTATATTCGCTAAGGCTGGTGTTTTAAGACGTTAAAACGTTGCGGTAACAGAAAAACGTATTTAGGCGACCGTCGTTAACTATTTGAGTAAGAGCTTTCTGGAATCACCGACTTTGGGAAAATGTGCAAAGAAATCAAATACGAAATCAAGAATTTATGTGGTACACAGGACTATCTATATCTGTGGGTATACAACAACTAAAAAACCCGACTACTGAAAAATCATCATCATCATCATCATTTCAGCCGAAAGACGTCCACTGCTGGACATAGGCCTCCCCCAAGTGTCGCCACATTGACCGGTCCCGTGCGTCTCGCATCCAGCGGATCCCTGCAACCTTTACGAGGTCATCGGTCCACCTAGTGGGAGGCCTTCCAACGCAGCGTCTTCCGGTTCGCGGTCGCCACTCCAGAACTTTTCGGCCCCATCGGCCATCCGTTCTGCGAGCAATGTGCCCTGCCCACTGCCACTTAAGTTTGGCTATTCTTCGGGCTACGTCGGTAACTCTGGTTCTCTTGCGGATCTCCTCATTTCTGATTTGATCACGCAAGGAAACTCCGAGCATAGCCCTCTCCATTGCCCTTTGGGTGACTTTCAGCCTTCTGATGAGGCCCATTGTGAGCGACCACGTTTCGGTCCCGTATGTAATCACTGGCAACACACACTGGTCATAGACTTTCGTCTTGAGACACTGCGGTAAGTTGGACGAGAAGATACCACGCAACTTCCCGAACGCTGCCCAGCCGAGTCGGATTCGACGATTGACCTCTTTCTCGAAGTTAGACCTACCTAACTGGACCGTTTGTCCCAGGTAGACATAATCGTCTACAACTTCGAGTGTAGAGTCTCCGATCTTGATAGGAGTGGGTGTTACATGGGCATTCAACATGACTTTGGTTTTGTCCATGTTCATTTTAAGACCCACTCTTTCGGAAGCTCTACTGAGGTCATCGAGCATTGTACTGAGGTCCTCCATGGTCTCAGCCATGACCACTATATCGTCGGCAAACCGAAGGTGAGAGATGTACTCGCCATTGACGTTGATGCCTAGCCCTCTCCAGTCCAGAACCTTGAAGACATCCTCCAGTGCAGCGGTGAACAGTTTCGGAGATATGACGTCTCCCTGTCTTACACCTCGCTGCAGAAGGATAGGTTCCGAGGTCTGGTCCTGAAGTCGGACTGACATGGTGGCGTTTTTGTACAAACTCTTCAGCACCTCGATGTACCGATAGTCGATTTGGCACCGTTGGAGAGACTGCAGTACAGCCCAAGTCTCGATCGAATCGAAGGCTTTCTCGTAGTCCACAAACGCCAAGCAGAGAGGCAGGTTATACTCTTCGGTCTTCTGTATAACCTGGCGCAGCGTATGTATGTGGTCTACGGTGCTAAAGCCTTTTCGGAATCCGGCTTGTTCGGGAGGCTGAAAATCGTCAAACCTGCGCGCGAGACGATTCGTGATGACTCTTGAAAACAGCTTGTAGACATGGCTTAGAAGTGAGATGGGCCTATAGTTCTTCAGCCGGGCATTGTCGCCCTTTTTGAAGAAGAGTACCACCACACCCCTGCACCATGCCTGCGGCGTTTTCCCCTCGAGTATGACGGAATCAAACAGCTTCTGAAGGGTCTTAAGTACCGGTTTTCCACCTGCCTTCAGGAGTTCGGCCGTAATTCCGTCCTCACCCGGTGCCTTGTTGTTTTTAAGCTGTTTCAGAGCCATCCTAATCTCGTACAGGCTGACATCCGGAATGTCTTCGGTATAGTGTCGGGTCAGTCTAGCTCTTGGGTCGTTAGCTAGATTTGCAACGGGTTTACTGGTTGAAGTGTACAACTGCCCATAAAAACTCTCGATCTCCCTCAGCAGCTCCGGTTTGGCGGAAAAATCATGCTCTATTTAAATTAGGGTTTACAAGGTAAAATCGACTCCTCCTATTGTTGAAGTCGGTTCAAATGTAGCCAATGTTACCCCAGCGATAATAGCGAATCGATTGACACCTTATTCATCAAAATCGGATGATTAGTTTAGGTGCTACGGAGGAACATACGTAAATACAAACATACATAGACGGCTAAAATCATAACCCTTCCTTTTGGCTTCGCTGTAGTCGGGTAAAAAAGTTATTGCTAACGGGTTATACAGAGAGGCAGTCGGTAAAAATAATGGTATTCAGCTGCATATAGTTAGACTGGAAGATCCCAAGAACAATTTAGGACTAGGCTACGTAGGTAATGATCTATAAAGAAATAAAAATCTCATCAAATTTTAAATTGTGTACAAAAATTGAAGTAGATAAATAAACAAGAAAAACTAGAAATTATCTATTTGCGAATGGAGATACTTACTATTGAAATCATAAGAAGATACCATAATGTTGTGTTATGTGTGCTCTTTATTATGTTTTATGTTATTTGTCCTGTTTTATCTTAAAAACAGACAGATAGATAACTAATAGGGGGGGGGGGGAGGTAGATAACTAATTAAGTGGGTTGCACATTAGATAGAAATATTTTTCAACTAAGATGTTAATGATAGCACTGAGTTCATGTCAAAATCGTGCAACAGACGGGTAACGAACTTAAAGTCTTGCTCGCCAGTTGTATGTCATAGCTGTTGAGCTATTGTCACTTTATAGTTGTTAATTTTAGTTAATTAGACATCAATTTTATAGAACAGTGCTTGTGGCACATCTAATATGTTTATGGGGCATACGGTGCTAACCTGTTACACTAACACTAACCTTAGATAATGGTAGATAATTACTTAAAATATTTACAGTGTAAACAATTGTTGGTTGGCCAATAATGGAAAATAAAAAATAAATAAAAATAGTGTGTTAATTAGATTGAAGAATGGCAGATCTATTTCTTAAATTAATTACACTGAAAAAAAATGTACTGCTTTAAATTTGGCAGTAGGGGTTTTTTTAAATCGAAGGATGTTTGAACATGAATTCCTTAAAGGCATAAAAATAACGAAATTCCACACCATTAAGGGCTAGTCATGGCTTGTGGAACATTCTACACGCACTCAAACTTTATGAACCCTCTCCATTTCCTAAAAACACAAATAATCAAGCTGAAACAGTGATATCAGCATATAATATATTTTCCGAGAACATTGTTATAAATTATCACCCAGATAAGAGTCTTTACCACAGTTCTGCATAAAATATGACAAAATATAATACAAAATATTGTTTGGATACGCCAACAACAGTGACATAAGGCTTGGGATTAATTTTGGCGGGATTACACTGTGCGAACGTTTCACTCGGGTTTTCCTTAAGGCACAAGAAAAGCTACCAATTATTGTACGTTTCTGTTTTTTCGTAATAAGGATACAACGTTGAAAGCTACTATAAGAATGGGAAGACATAGTTACTCGCAATTTCTGTTCATCAATTTCTGAAGCGTTACAATTTCAAACTATCAGCTGACTACAACAACACGTCAAAATAAATAACATAATAATAATAAAAAACGACGCCCACTTACCTAATTCACACACAACACACAAAAACACATTAAACACACAACTCTAGTTTTCGTGAAACGTCAATTTTCGACAATCACGACGTCCAATCACGGGGTACTTTTGTGATAATCCGAGTTCCCCTCTGTCGCCTTGCGGAGGACTAGCCGCGGGGGGCAGGGGAGGTCTGGTACTCAGACGAGTCGGCGATGTCGGAGGGTGCTTGCTACAACGACGCGACGTGCACCTCCGGCCGCGGGTGCATGACGACTGGCGACGAATCCCCGCCCGCCCATCGCCTCGCCACCGCCCAAGCGAAAAACGTTTGCATAACCACCAACTAATATAACACACTTTTAATACTGTTGTTTCATTAATATGCTAATTCTAATAGTTTGTTGATGACTTGCGTGTGCGATGTATTGAGAACGTCACTTGGTAACTTGTTGTTTCGATCTGGCTACATTCTACAAGTGTTTTGTTTTACACAGAGTTGTGAACCGAATTTCGTGAAACTTTATATTGCAGATAGTAGCGTATCGTATAAAGATACCTGTCTTCTTCTTAGCGTGTCGATAGCAATCTAAATTGTGTCAGCCCAGAACTGAGCTACTAGTTTGGCGCTTTCGGTAGCGTCCAAAATACCACTACAAATAACACTGTTGTGTTCTTACAATTACATACTAAATGGAAAGGGCATTTTCCAGGGAAAATTCCTCATCTTTCTGTCCTTGTCCCATGTTATTTGGGGTCGGCGCAACACGTTGTTTTCTTCCATTCTTCCAATCAACCGTCACGCTATCATTTACTCCTTTTTCCTTCATATCATTCCTCACACAATCCATCCATCTTTTCTTTAGTCTTCCTCTCAATCCATCACCATTTATATTCATTACTCAAATTACAGAAAAAAAAAAAATCGGTTGTCTGTAAAGTCGGTTTACTGACGATAGTTGAACGTGACAACGTCATAAGAAAATACTGATGGAATGGTTGCATTTTTCAAAAAATGAATGTGCTTTGAGCAATTGTTTTATGGAACGCCTCAGAGCGAGGTAACGCATGTTTTTTCGTGCGTGCAGTCGGCTCCATCGAATTATAAGACGTTGTCACGTCAAAAAAATGTGCCTACTGATAAAAATAAAAAAATGCCTACTGTGAACTTGGAAAAAAAAAAGTCGAGTCATTCAAATGCGAGAGCTTCTAAATATAAAAGTAATGTTTTAGTGATAATAAAGAACAAAGAAAAATAAGTTGTTTTGGTCATCTTTGATATAAAAAAGTGCCCACTGAAAACAATAAAAAAATGCCTACTGTGAACTCGGAAAAAAAGTCTAGGTAGCCTATTCAAGTACGAGAGCTTCTAAATATAAATGTAATGTTTTAGTGATAATAAAGAACAAAGAAAAGTAAGTTGTTTTGGTCATCTTTGATATGTTTAGTGGCAGACTGAGCGTGGGCCGGACAAGTCGCCACGTTCACGTGTAATTGTAATTACAAGACAAAGAAAGTAATAACCTAATGTTTTTGTTTGATGATATTTTTTTGGCGATTTATTGAAATATAGAGGTTATTGGAGGTGTATCAAAGTACAGATTAATGTCATCATTTAATGAAGACTGCCGCTTTGGTCTAGTGGCCCCAAGCGCGACTGCTGAGCAAGAGGTCCTGGGTTCGATTCCCGGGTCGGGCAAAGTGTTATTGGGTTTTTCCATCAGGAATTTCTCAGTAACAGCCTTGTAGTCTGGATTTTGTCCCTGGTTGATGGCAATAGGCTCGCCCCGTTATACAGGACTTGAAAATAACCGGCGAAATGTGGATAATACTATTAGGTACACCTCTGCCTAACGCTTCGGGGATTACAGGCGTGATATTATGTTATGAAAATGAAAAATAAAAATTGACTGTTTCGTCGCCCTAGTGGTCGTATGCACTACTACTGAGCAGGAGGTCCTGCGTTCAATTTCCTGGTCGGGTAAAGTGTTGTTGGGTTTTTCGAATAGGAATTTCTCAGCAGCTGCCCTGGATTTGTATCCGGTTGATGGTAATAGGCTCACCCCCTATCACATGCAACTTAAACATAACTGTTGAAATGTGTCTGCCTAACTTTTGAGAAAAACAGGCATGAAGTTATTTTATAAAAAGATATGCTAGGATATTTATTACAATTAATCTAGTTTACATGTAGGTAGTAGGTATACACAAAACTTATTCATCAGCCTAGCCCTTTCAAACTATGTTGTGGTTGGCTTTCAGTCTAACCGGATGCAGCTGAATACCAGTATTTTACAAGGAGCGACTGTTTATCTGACCTCCACAACCCAGTTAGTACTGGGTAATACGATACTCTTTGGTAAGACTGGTTTTCAGAATTTTGGGCCACTGACTACCTGTAACAACTGTCAAAGATCTGCAGAAGACAGCCGGGACCAACGGCTGGACGTGCTTTTCGAGTCACGGAGGAAACTTGGTATGTTACGGGTGATCACACATCCTCGGACCAACCCAGGCAAGCACAGCTTAACCTGAAGATCGACCCGAGCGGCTGCTTTTATTTAACCACGAACTCCTCACAGTACATAAAAGTAATTATATCTAAAAAATCAAGGTCTTGTTTACAAAATAAACATCAACACTCTACTATCCTGTATGTTTATATAGAAAATCTTGGAGCTCAATTTCCACCAATTTCCTGATTTCCGACCGAGCCAGTAATTGGCATTCTCTTGGGACTTTCGTGACAACACACTCTGAAATCTTTTTTATTTTCCGTTCGTACATAAATTGTTTGTAGTACTTTCTGTAGATATAACTTGTATTTTTCAGCTAGATTAATAGGTCAGCCTAATCCTTACACATACAACTTAGGGTTTATAAATATGAAGATCCATATGGCTCATGAAGCATACATATATGTCCTCATCATCATCATCATCATTTCAGCCAAAAGACGTCCACTGCTGGAAATAGGCCTCCCCCAAGTGTCGCGACACTGACCGGTCCCGTGCGACTCGCATCCAGCGGATCCCTGCAACCTTCACCACGTCATCGGTCCACCAACGCAACGTCTTCCGGTTCGCGGTCGCCACTCCTGAACTTTTCGGCCCCGTCGGCCATCCGTTCTGCGAGCAATGTGCCCTGCCCACTGCCACTTTAGTTTGGTTATTCTTCGGGCTACGTCGGTAACCTTGGTTCTCTTGCGGATGTCCTCATTTCTGATTTGATCACGCAAGGAAACATGTCCTATATTAGAATAAAATACTACGATATGTTCAAATACCGGCCAATGTCGGCTTCTTCTTTCCCTGATCATTATAATAAGAATCTATTCACAGTTCGAGTGAATCGAATTCTTCTTGACAAGCGTGCTCGGCATGCTCCAGGCTATGCCGCATCATCGCTTCACATCAGACGAGTTGGGCCTGACGCAGGCCTATTTAGTATAAAAAATACCGGCCAAGTCGAACTCCCGCTGGAACGGTTCCGTACCATCGTAGTAGGGGGGTGCCCCCTTTAATTTTTAATTTAAACTTATTATTATAGCTTTCTTATAGCTTTTCCTGTAATCTATTTAACCCCTAAGGAAGCTCTTCAAACTATGTCCAATGAAGATACAGAGAAGTTATTACTAGTGCTAAAGTAAATATTGTTCGTATTATTGTTATTTTTTAATTAGTTAGCTAAGTTAAGATAATATAATTTTAAATACCTTTTTTACATAGGTACCAATAAGATTAATATGATAATGTGATTATTTAATCAATTAATGTTACCTCCAATCGCCTGAAACAGGATTACCTAGTTCAGGCACACATCATGGGTGAACTTGACATAGATTTAAGAAAAACTGTAAATGTTTTACCTTATATTTTTGAATAAACTTTATTATTTATTTTATTATTTAGTTATTTTCCAGCTTTGTAGTACGTACGACTAACCCCTCGAATTTTCTCCGCTATCCCTAATTCCCACGAAACCTCCTTCAACCGAATCATCTGTCTATAGAAAACGCCAAATCGACCTGATCTACCCGAACATTTCACATAACCATGTGAAATACGTGTATTTTCACAGCTTATTAGCACATTCAAACGTGCTCATAGTTACAAACTACCTACATAGACACACGTGTGTTTGGTAACAGAGTCGGATTTCAACTTACGACTAATTCGAATTGAAATGGAACACAATGGATTCCGTGTAATGCCGGTCGATCACTGTTCTCTGTAGGATAAACTACTGAAAGTAGTAAAGGAAAATTGTAAAATGTTTAGAGTTTAAATAACTTATTTGCAGATTTTTTTAATAGTATTTTATGAAAAAAAAAATGAGATATGCTAAAAGGGCTTGCTACGACGCTACGAAAAAGGGATGTAGTTACTACGACGTAGCGCGTAGCGTTGTAGGCGCCATTTTTAGACTTTTTTGACTCTACACCATACCATATTCAATATGGGTAGTAATAAGAACTCTGAAAAAAAAATGAGCATACTCAAAATATGAAATACTAATACTGATTTAAATACTAATCTTGCGACAACTGAAACGACAAAGAAACGACCGAATAAAATACTGGAAATTTTTGAAAATCAATACAGCATTTTGCTGACGTAATATTTTTCCACCAGCTTACATTGCGTTTTAACCTATAAAATAAATTAAACAGGAATAAAATCAACGTCAAGATAAATATCAAAATGTGTTATGGCGTAGTCGATGTAGCCCCGCTACGCAGGGCTCCTATTTCTGTCTGCAGGGTTTAAAGTGACCTAACCTAACCTAACTTACTATTTTTTTCGGAAGTTTGGTATTTTTTTGGAAATTTAGTTTATTATTTTTCGTAGAAATGTAATTTGACTAAGCTCATGTTTGTTTGTTAAAAACATTTTTTTGCAGTTAATTTGTGAACTTTTTTATAAGTGTTTCAAGAAATACATAACATAACATCACGCCTGTAATCCGCGAAGTGTTAGGTAGAGGTGCACCTAATTGTACACCCACATTTCGCCAGTTATGTTCAAGTCCCGTGTAACAGGGGGCGAGTCTATTGCCAACATGCGGGCACACATCCAGACTCCGTGGCTGCTACTGAGTAATTCCTAATGGAAAAACCCAATAGGACTTTGCTCGACCTAGGAATCGAATCCAAGACCTCATGCTCGGCAGTTGCGATTGCGACCACCAGACCAACAAGGAAAGAAAGAAACAAATATTTATTTGTCACAGGGACATGACGTACATACAAAATTAGAAAAAAAATAAACAATAAAAGGCAGTCTCAGTGAATCTAAGAGTATTAACATTAACATAATTTAAAGTTAAGCAGTCCTATTATATGATAAAACGGCTTTAAATTTACAAGGGTGTAAAGTAAGTTATAAAATGTTTAAGAATTTCAAGCTCTCAAAAACAGTTTATTACTTTGCGATATCGTCTTACTATACTCAGAACCTGTTGATTGCCGAGTTCACGAGAAACACGATACGCATCTTTGAAACAATTTTAATAATGCCTTCGTAAGTAATACATCTGAAAAGTACCATCATTAAATGTTTAGTAAAATGATGTTATCATTTTTTGGTTTGCAGTTAGTACATATTTTGGCTACTTTGTACATTTCGGCAACCTCGTTGGTCGCAACCGTGACTGTTGAGCAAGAGATCTTGGGTTCAATTCCCAGGTCAGGGAAAGTGTAACTGCCACGGAGACTGTAGGTATATGTGACCAGTTGATGGTGATAGGCTACTTAGTTTGATGTACAGAATGCTTGGTTGACGGATTCGTGAAGGGTCTGTTTACACCCTGTATATAGCACACTACCTACCTACTACCATATAGAACACTAGATGTACTGATATGTCATTACAACTAGTGTCCTATAAGTCTATTTATGTAATCATAAATAAATCTGAAGAAATGAATCATTATTATCTTGTCAAAAAATCAAACTACTGAAAATAGTTTGTGTTACTTGGTTACGGCTAACAAGAAATTATTGTTACCGTCTATATTTAGGTACTTAGGATGGTACTTCCCCCAAGTTCTATGGTGGGAATACCATACCATACCATACCCAAGGAGGAATTGGAAACTAGCTAAAGAAATAATTCAACCACAACATTAAATAGGTATTTATGAAGTCTTTAGAAGACGTGAGAATCGCGACTAGTTGCGTTATCTCTTTCAAATTATAGTTGCGTTTTCAAACCTGTCACCTTATGTAGTTGGGGATTTCCAAAACATCCATAAAAAGTACCGATTTAAAATGTATCCCATTCACAGTGTGATGGGACCCACATTTGGGTTATCGTTATTGTTATTAAGAGCCCGTATTGTCCCACTCCAGGCTAAAGGCCTCTCGATGTTCACAGTTCTCATATGTGGGCTGTTTTGATTAGGTACTAAACCTATTGTTTCTGATTTGCAAATAGTTAAGCTAGTTTAATACTTAAGTACATTGTTATTGCTTTATTTATTTTTTAACAAATTCATAACATTTTTAAAAAATAATTTTAAAATATTAAAAAAAACATTGAAAAATATAAAAAAATTGTAGTCCGGTCAGGGCTCCATAGAGAGGAACCTCCTAACGATACGTGCCGTGTCCAGGAGTACCGCTTTCTGAATCAAGCCCTTGATCCAGGTGCCTAACGAGAGCCTTCTCAAGTATTGATCGAGGCTCTTGGCAATTAATCCATGGGCTGATACGACTATCGGCACAATGATCGCTGAGTTCACATCCCACATGTCAACAACCTCGCAAGCCAAGTGAAGATACTTGATTTGCTTATCTTTCTCGGTTCTCATCATGCGGAAACGTTATGTCGACAATTGCGCGCCACTCTGATCGATCCACCACCACTATATCAGGCTTATTGGCTGCAATAGTAAATAGATAATAGAGTCCATACTAGTATACTACAATACACGCTAGATTGGAATTGGGCTGGACAAGTAGGGAAATCTACTATCGAGTACAAAATATAGTTACATGTTAACTGAATGTAAAATATTATATAAATAGCCCGGAAGTTAAAATTAATTGAGTGAAAACATTTTTATTTCATTTTGGTAGTGTTGTTGTTTGGGCTACGTTCCGCGTCTCCCCCCGGCGGAATGCGCGACATCGCGGTGTGGCGCTGTTGCTAGGTACACATTGGGTTATATTGACACACACTGCGTTAATATGTTACTTTTGAACTTATTCTGGTTTTGTTACAACCATGGATTTACTTACGGCTGTAATATACCTTACACACAGGAATTTCTCAGTGGCTGTCCGGTGTCCGGATTTGTGCAGGGTTGAGCCTATTGGGTTCGAACCCTATTTCATGAGATTTAAGACATATTACTGGCTAAGTGTGGGTGGACTATAGGGTCACCTCTGCTTTACCCTTCAGGGAATATGAGCGAGATGTTGTGTTTTACGCCCCACTGCGGGTCTCATTTGGAGAAAAAACAATCTTTGGTCACTACAGTTGCTCAATTCGTTCAAAATATTTAATTCAGATTGCTTTACTTTTCCGTCAAGTGTCCTTCAGTGTGTAAAATCTGTTAAGATGAAGCAAAGTTAACCAAGTCAAAAAAGTAACACGACAAGTTTTCTCGCTCTTTTAACGTCTTATTGATAAACATGTGTACATAATTAAGAAAATCTCACGCTCATTTCGAATTCCCGGAATGTTGGCAGAGCTATTCAATAGACAGCGCGTCGATGGCCGGATCAACCGTGCGGTAGTGCCATCAATTATTCCGTGTCAACACTCTGAAATCTGCGCCGTCGCGCGTCGGTGCCACGAGTTACCGCCACAGCAATTCGCATTGATTTATTGCATCAAGTCCAACGACGAATTGTGACTGAAACGTTAGGCTGATATCAGATGTATCACTTGAGTGAATGGTTCACTCGGGTGACTGTTCCTTTTGCTTCAAGCCATGTTTACACGACACCGTTTAAATTGTATGTGAATAAACTTTCATTTGCCTGCTTTATTTATTTTGCGATCATCCCGCAGGCTAGTGAAAGATGCCGTAGAGTGTCTAAGTGCAGCATTGCAGGTTCACTAATTCATAAATTTTTCACTTTTGACCCATTTTGGTTCAGACGTTTCACTGTGAGCAGTAGAAGAAGACAGAAAGTGAAGCGTCTAATATAGGTTCTGCAGCGTGAAATAAAAGTATGCTACATTGTTATATCGAGTATGCATTCGGGATGTCGAGCTCACACATTGGACGACTGGCGTCAGCCACAGCTCGGCGACTAGCTGCCGCCACAAGCCATGCCAAATATTTTTCACATTTTAACTTGGCTGGATATTTTTTCAACACCGGGGCACCACTGCTTGCCACTCCAGTCTCACCAAGTAACCTCGCATTCTATTGAAATTCCGTACTACGTTAGGTTACCTTAAAGTCAAAGTTTTACTTCTACATTATATCAAAACTATAACTATAACTATTTGGAAATAACACAGTTTTGTTAGATTCTGTGCCAAAAGTAAGCCTTTAGATTAGAAATTAGTTTCATAAACTTCATACACATTACCGTTACCGTTCCTCATACATTAATTCTGTGATGCCAATATTTTCTCAATTTCACATGAAGGGAGACGGCGCAATCGTGGATCTAAATTTAATTTTTCACTCATCAATAGCCGTAATAGCTATGCAGCGGATCGAATGCCCGGATGCTCAGCAAGGATTTACTCACATAGCAGTGGCGAAGGTTCCATACAACTCGATTCCTACCGGATTCCCTTTGAAAATTGGCACAGTCACACTTCTTCGCTACTGTAACATAGAATTTGATTCAAGGTCCAATACTTGCGTACCAACTCATGAATCAATGATTGTCCTGTATCATTCATCATTCTCCTGCCCTTATCCTAATTTATTTGGGGTCGGCGCAGCATGTCTTCTTCTTCCATACTTCTCTATTACTCGTCATCTCAGCAGTCACCTCCTTTCTAACGATACCATACTTTTAACAGTCCATCCACCGTTTTTTGGTCTTCCTCTACTCTTATAGCTTTCCACATTCATACTCAAAACTTTCCTCACGACGTGTTCCTCATTCCTCCGCATCACATGTCCATACCACGATAACCGATTACCACACAACTTTTCAATGATTTTCCTATCTCAACTTTAAAACCAATCTATCGTACCAATATCGTTATCGATCAAAACCTCTTTGTAATGATAACAGTAGATAACTGATGAGATTCTGTATTCCCTGAACCATACGCCAAAGGTCCTAAGCTAACATCGTCGGGCCCAAGGCCCCAAGTTCAAAGGCCCACCACTAGGGGTCAACTTAACTACTTAAGCCCTATTCAAATGTTAATTTTGGACCCCTGGAAATACACAATTTGGAAGTTTACAAGTTCAGGGATGGGTGGAAGTCAGATGAAGTTTGTGTTTAGGTTTTCGGAATGACACTTAAGATGTTTGGGGCAGGACCACAAGATTCTTGTCTCTTTATTAATTGTGGCTTGAACGGTTGAACTGATTTGGTTTGCATGCCTTAGAAACATTAGGAATTAACATTAGAATACTCAGACGAAAGGATTATTCTAGTAAGTAGTGAGTGTGTCTTGTCCAGAATCGTTTCCACAATGAGTACTTCTGTAAATCTTCTGTAGGCCTCCCACTAGGTGGACCGATGACCTCGTAAAGGTTGCAGGGATCCGCTGGATGCGAGACGCACGGGACCGGTCAATGTGGCGACACTTGGGGGAGGCCTATGTCCAGCAGTGGACGTCTTTCGGCTGAAATGATGATGATGATGATGACTTCTGTAAATAGTTTTGACAGAAATGAAGATTGGCGATCTTCGAGTTTTTTGGACACTGAAGCACATGTGACCAGATGTATGAATGTGGACGAGGCGCAAAGAGTATGCAAGGATTGTAGCAGGTGGCGTTCTGTGGTTTCTGACTACCCCCATGGGAAAATGCGTGAGTATATTAACACGCAAGTTAAGTTGGCTCCGGTTTTCACAAATGGTACTTCGACAGTCGATAGAGTATTCAGAAGCAGGAAATTCTGAAAATCAGTAATATCAAGGCATATCGTGTTATCCATTTACCGAAGGGGTATGAAGGTCAGAGGCCCTAACACGAGCAATTCAATGTAAACGTAACGTAAACACATCGATTTTAAAATTAACAATACTCACAATATTTTCATAATTTATTTTTTAAGTATTTTATTTGCATAAAATTTGCTATCAGGGTGTTATAAATTGTTATAGAGCAGGACACATTCCGTAATAACATGCAAATTTAAAATTATTATTTTTACATTAAGTAAGTACATTAAAATAAACAACATAGGTACATACCAATCTAACAAAGATATCTATACATTCAACTATGTAAAACGTTTGAATAATTTAAAGATACTAAGCAGACCATCATTAAACAAAACAATAATAATTAATACGAACAAAAACAAACACAAATACATTCATAGACCGTATCTATCCGTATAATTATGATTGTTGCAAACAATTTAACTAAAATTCTATAGGATAATTGTCTTTTCGATTCAAAAGTCGACGTATTTACCTACGTTAGGTTACGTTAGGCAGTCGCTATACGTAAAACACTGATAGGTACACTGTTTCAAGCTTTCACGGTTTACAACTATACTGTCACTTACGGGATATCTTCCGTGATTGTTCATTATTTTGAGCTCCCGATATTTCGGCAATTTATTTTTCCATCCACCCGCATTCTCCAGTCAACCCGCGATCATGGCGCTTGCAACAGCGCCGAAATATCGGGAGCTCAAAATAATGAACAATCACGGAAGATATCCCGTAAGTGACAGTACTGATAGGTACTTCTGCTGCACCTGGTTAGACTGGAAGCCAACCCCAACATAGTTGGCAAAAGACTAGGAAGATGACGATAAATAAATTAAATTAGCCTCTCTATACAGTAAATCGACAAACGGTTTCTTTTGTAACCATATAGCTAATAATAATAGACGGGTTTATAAAATATTCATTCATAAAACGCCCTAACTTGAGGTATGATTGCAGTTAAACGCTATTTTATTCAGTTCTGCTTCTTACCCTCCTATGGGGTTATCATTTCTAACGATTCTTGTTTATGTTTACTTGTAAACAAGCATTTTCAATCATGTCGCTGCCATAGGACTTTGGATTCAAATTCTTCTTTAAGACGTGCAGTTTTTTGTATAAGGGTTAGTCAGACCCTTATAAGGGAAACCATTTCTTTTTCTTTTTTTTTTCGGATTGGAAATCATCAAATGACTCCCCCCACTCTGGGCGGAGCGGAAGGGAGTGTCAGACTTGTACTGACTAAAACCCATCCATGTTCCTTCTTTGCCCTTTGTGTTCCAGGGCCACGGTATCTCTTTCGAACAGTCCCGCAGCCCTGGCAGGTATCGGCACTTGCGCACCCCTTCATGGTTGCTGACATCTCTTTAAGACGCGCGTGGCCTGTCGTCATAAGACGGCCGGACGGCGAGCTAGCCCTTTACTCACCGACCAAGTACACCCTCAATTAAGTAATTCGTCATAGCCTACCTTCCAACTCGCGTAAGTCGTACTTTCAAACTTAATGTACACAGGTATATCGGTTTTTTAAACTTCGAAGTTCAGTAAGACAGTCCGTCAGTCACGTCAAAGTCCCTTGTAACAGGGGGCGAGCCTATTGCCATCAAACACAAATCCAAGCTCCGTGGCTCCGTGGCGTGCTGAGAAATTCCTGAAGGAAAAACTCAATAACACTTTGCCCGATCTGAGAATCGAACCCAAGAGCTCCTTAATGGCTCTTCTCAGCTTCTTCAGGTGCCACCAGGTTTCACCAGCACGCAGTTTTGATCGCAGTCTATCCACTGGATAACTCACCTTTTTCGATTTTAAATATCTCATTGATGCACTTTTTTCATAACATATGAAAAAAGTTATTAAGCTATAAAACATAGTTTGGATCTGACTTGCAATGCCATCTACAGTTCAACTATGAGAACTGCTAATACCTCGAGCGGAGACATGTCAACCGTTCAGTTGCCTAATCATAGCAGAATCAACGCATAGCCGTTGCGTTCTCGTTTAGGAAGGTTAGTACAGATGTCGCTACTAGTACTACTATTTCAAGTTCCATTTCCATAACATAGATGGCGTTCTGCTGAGACCCCAACATACAAGCTATTTTAGGGTTAGTAAAATATTAAATTGATTTTGTTAAAAGCAAAATGTTTTTCCAAACACGCTAAGTTACCGATATTGAAACATTTTATACGATGTCGATACGCTAAAGATTTTGTTTGATGCCACGCCTATATCATTCAGTGGTAAATAAACAAAATTAATGAGATTATTTATTATCTGTTTATGGCGTTGCTGTTACAAGGACAGGCTAACCCCTGCAGCCTAATTGCGCAAAACACTCACGGGGAATGCCTTGCACTTTAACAATAATAAAGAATATTCAATGTGTTATCTTACGTTAATGAGAAGACATATTTTTCAAAAGTATGAAACCACAGATAACATTTTATCGAGATTTATTGTTGTGATGTAAGTGTATGACGCATCGGAGGACTCAACGGGGGACAGGGTTACTATGAATAATAGGAATATTAAAATCTTGAAACATCACTCCGGCCGGGATCATACGTATCCTAAATGCCCCACTTGGAATACTGCACAGGTGTACTGCGCAGAGTACGGCAGAGTACCTATTTATAGTATTATATTAGTACGGCATACCTATCTATAGTATATAGTACACACATTTAACTATGTTTAAGTCATATTCCAGTGCATTGCCTTTTTAAATCTACTTACAAGAATACAAATATTAATCCAAGCACTCACTCTTGATTCTTTACTTGCTTCAAATACCTACCTATTTATGATGATTCTCATGGATTTTTAAGACATTGATGCAATTGACCTTCTTGAGATTAACCATAGGGAATCACTAAGGACTCAGGATTGGGGAGTTGTAGGGTTAACGTCATTAAATAAAATAAAGAATTCATAATACATAATTATTTAATTGTGTATAATTATTTGAATACATCAAAATTTTTGGTGTAATACGAAATTCGCTAACGCGCAATCCCCTGGCCTAACTACCTGTATATAAGTAGGCCAGTATGTATATTGTTGCTCTTAACAAGTATTGTACATCGTCAGGAATGTACTAACATCTATCACTACTTAGCTCCAATAATGCGGCTAACAGTAAATTGAATTTTACACAATAATCTTTAAAATTAAATACATTAAATTAACTAAGATTATAAAACATTAAATCAGTCATTTACAAAAATCATTTTTTTCAATATTTTTACAACAACGCTACGATAAGATTTTTTTTCTATTTTACTGGAGATTTTTTTTTAAATTTTGGATATTGCTTATTGCACTAAGATTATGATAATTTATGAAAACTTATGAATAGGGCAAGCTGCCATAGCTCCACAACTCGACTGCTCGACTGCTCAGCTCAGCGGACTCATTCAATCACTTCGACAAACGTTTCTTAAATTACACTTAATTAAAACTAATAAAATGGCATGTTGTGATGCTAAACGAACTATTTGTGAACTAGTAAGTAGCCTGAAATGTTTCGTCCAAATAATACCTCTGTCTGAATTATAATAATGGTTTGACTATTTCAAACGTCTATTCGAGAATTACTTTCATCTAAGTCACAATTTTTATTGATCAACTTTGCAACTGAAAATGTCAATTAAAATAAACTGTGACAAAGTTGAAATATAAAAGTAAAAAAAAACGCGTACTTTAGAGATTTTAGTAACATTCATTATTTTCATAAACGTCTACAGGATTAAACAAAACAACGTACACCTTGAATCGACTTTTCCATCCAAGGTGCATAAAGTTTCAATCCACATTTTATAAATACCTACTCACTAAGTACAATACTGACATCTTCATAGAAAAATTAAAATATACACCTTTTCAATCAAAAATCACAAACGTACGACACGGTGTATATAAAACGCTGCACTACTTCCACACAACAATGTCTCTATTTACAATAATATACAAATACGACAAACACATTTAGATTACGTTCACTAAGTATAGTAGTAAGTATAGACGTAATATAACTCACATTATTAGTTGTAACGCGTTAGTACTTACAAAAACACATTATATTTAAAATTACTTGTCACTTTAATGAGTTTTTAAATAGATTAATAATGTGCTACAACTAATAATTAAGCTAGACACAAGCTGCCGGCGCAGTAATAAGGAAACAAATTAAAAGTACAAAATTAAGTACCCATACACCAACTTTAACTCGTTCAATGGCACTTTGCATTTCCAAGTTGCTCACTCACTTCTGCAGCTGAGTATACATAGACCAACATAATCTAAATAGGTTCCGTCACCACGTAAACACAAGCCCAGACGTCGACGTCCACTCATCACACATCTGTCAAATTATAAATAACGTGTAAACTAAAACTATATTTACACAAATTGTCATTACTGTATGACATCATAAAAAATGTATTAAAATTATCATACAAAACATCCATTAAAGAACAGCAATGAAATTATTTTCTCTTTTTTTATTTACAAATAATTTCACGTTCTCCTTAGGCAGTGTAATTTATTTTTTTGAGAACTATAAATACTTTGAAAAAATACAAAAAAACTTAATCACATTTAAAATTAACTAAGTACGATAATATCTTTATTGGATGATCCGTAAGGTGAAAATTTTGTACTTATCTCGAATAATTTGAGTTCAATCTTTAAAACAATACTTTTATGTAAGTTACGATTACAAGTCCCGAGTATTTACAAAGAAAAAACGCCAGAGAAAAATATGAAACTATAGATTCGTCGCTGTTGAGTGCACATCAGTCTAAATTCAAGATGTTTCCAAAAATTCTTACACTACGAGTAGCTCAAATATAAGTGCCTGTTGATATCGAAGATCCTCATGTTTTATATTAGTTTTCAAGCAATTTAAGATATAAACCCAACTGTAATACACATTCTGATGACGAAACTGACTGCCTATGTCCTGAAGAGGAGAGTGGGGAGAAATGGAACCGGGACGATTTAGGAATATTTTATTTTGTGGTGGTATTAAAAACATGGATGAAGTCATCGACTTCATCCAGTTAAATAGTGACCGCGTCTTCCTCACTCAACACAACTCATAAACATGGACAATTCGTCAACATTCTGCATATGATGGCAATATATTTCTCAGAGCGTTAACAGTAGTTAATTTAACTCTATTTCAACGGACATTACCTTTACAAAGTAAACAATAATTTTGCTTCTATGAGGCCAAATATTTTGTGCTGTACCAAGTCCAAGGAGTCAATATTCAATAAATACTCGATGCTTGAACCGCAGCAGCTAACGACTACGCTATAATAAGTGTGTTTAGGACACCATTTGTCTGTGTCCGTTCTGACCGTTGCCTGAGGGGAAGAGTACACCTTCATACGTTACTCCGTTCAGCTCTATTGACACGACTAGTTGTTGGTCTCCTGTGCTTGCGTCTCCTGGTGGACAAGAAAATGCTAAATTACATATGACTATAGAGGAAGATCTGTTTTTTAGATTAAATCATCAGCCAATAAAAGACACCTAAAACAGATTGAGTTGAAGAGCAGGATGTTAATCAACCAATCAGCAGTGACCAAGAGAATTTATTATTTTATGTAAATTAATTACTTGTTAATTTATTTTAAATGACAAGGAAACCGTATGTTAGATAACCAAAGACATAAGCTACGGTAACAAATAATAGTAACAAACAACGTTTAAGATGCTTACCTCTGGTGGTAATCTTGAAAGCAGCTCCATTCACACCATTAGAATTGGGCGTGCCGTTGATCTGTGGCGGTGACGTGGCGTCCCGGCGGCTGTGGCGGTGCTGAGGCGGCGAGTGCAGCTGGTCGCGGGGCGAGGCGGGGCGGGACGCGGGGTGCGGCGGGCGGCGCTTGGCGGGCGGCGGGGGAGAGCGGCACGCCTCGCGCTTGCTGCCGTGACTGAGCGAGTTGGGGCTCTCGCTCAGGTTCAGAGCCTCGCTGTAACCCATACTGAGGATAAGGAGAGTGTCAGAATATGTCAACCGGGAGTTGACCTTATACATAACGACAGAGATAAAGTACCTACTCTAATTCCTTAATCAATTGCCCATGTGAATTTACAATCACAAACAAACCCTTTTTTTCGGATCTCACAATGACTTTCAATCGACATAATACCTTCACACTGCTAGATCATATAATTATCTGACTGGAATCTTAAACGTTATCTATTATGAGAAATAATTCAGTCCAATAAGTCTCGCAAAGTAATTACTCTGAGACTTCTACATGGTATGACCAGCAAAAAGGAGGGTGTACCCTAGGGAACTATCTTGGGTCCATACAAGTTTCACATTTAGTTTTCAAGTAATATCAACTTACCGTTGTGGCTCAAGGTCCGGTTGCGGGCTGTTGTTATTGTTATTATTGTAGAGCGACCAGAGGGTGAGGCGAGAGACATCGATGGCGCTGAGAGCGGCGTCGCGGGACATTATTGGCATTTGGCCGTTGCTGGGGGGTGATTCGGAGCCTATGAAAAGAAGAAAATTGTTATTAGAGATACTTCTAGAGCTCAGTTAGGGTGAAATTGGATACTCTTTAACGTTGTTGCAATGAGAAATGGACATTTATAGAATCGGTAAGTTTTGTTGCAATATCTGCATTCAGACATATGAATTAAACATTAAACGTGCTTTGTTAATCACTATGATTTTTGATTAAGGATTGTGCTCATAATATTGCTGGTAAATAAGAAAGCATAAGTAAACAAGAAAAACTCACCATTTCTCATAATCTCCCTCTGCTGCTGTATCATTTTCATGTACTCGCGCACCCTGTACTCAATGTCGTGCTGCGCCAGATGCGATGCGTGCGGCGGCAGTGGCGGAAGCCGCGGTGCCACACCCCCCAGCGACAGCGACAGCGGCTGCATATGCTGCGACAGCTGCGCGAGAGACGCAGGCACGCGGTTTAGTGGGGGCTGCAAGAAGATGGGACGTTAGGTGATGATCAAGCACCAGAGATTTGACTACAGGTAAGAGTTTTTCCAAGCCATCCTTCCAAGCATTTATATTCCACCTAACGTCCCCCACGTTAGGTGATAATGATCAGACACCGATGGTTGGACATTGTCACTTTTTCCAAGAAGTGGTTTTGTTTACGAATTTGTTTAAAGAGGTGTACTGTGTGAAAGGTGTTCAGGAAGGAAGTGAACACTAAGATAATGTTAAAAATAGATGTATGTGCAAGTGAAAAAGACTTAGACCATACAACTTTTTCAAAATGCATCAGAATTCATGAAAATACTGGCAGTCATTTCTATCCTAAGGGCTGTACAACTGAACAGCATATTGCCAACTGGGAGCATGCATTTTATGTTGCTATGCATAAAATTGGACTGATGAAATTTGCCAAACGTTTAGTCGGTAAACGTATTACGGACTGTGTCGAATTACAGGCATTGTAGTTTATCTTCTATGTGTGTCTTGGTACAATTATATTGTATCTATCTTACGGGCATTTTATGGCAGGAAATACTTCCAAAGCTGAAGATATTATAACACTTACCATAGCTAAAGCAGCTTGTGCGTCGTACTCAGGAAATACTTCCAAAGCTGAAGATATTATAACACTTACCATAGCTAAAGCAGCTTGTGCGTCGTACTGTCCTGAGGCGCGGCGACCCTCACGCTTGTTGCCTTCAATAGCTGCGTCCAGCTCACTCCTGGTTGAAAGGTTCTTCTTTTCGCACTCGTAGTCATACAGGTATTTCATGTACCTGGAAAGAAAACATACAACTCTTATAAGGAGACGATTTTTTTTTTTTTTGAAACGTTAATTGTTGTGCTTCAAAGTGGTGATGACGAATTTACGTAGTTTGAGCAGATTGTAAAAGATTATTCGTCAATGGCGAGTACATCTATGGCTATGCTGAGACCATAGAGGACCTCAGTACAATGCTCGATGACCTCAATAGAGCTTCCGAAAGAGTGGGTCTTAAAATGAACATGGACAAAACCAAAGTCATGTTGAATGCCCATGTAATACCCACTCCTATCAAGATCGGAGACTATACACTGGAAGTTGTAGACGATTATGTCTACCTGGGACAAACGGTCCAGTTAGGTAGGTCTAACTTCGAGAAAGAGGTCAATCGTCGAATCCGACTCGGCTGGGCAGCGTTCGGGAAGTTGCGTGGTATCTTCTCGTCCAACTTACCGCAGTGTCTCAAGACGAAAGTCTATGACCAGTGTGTGTTGCCAGTGATTACATACGGAACCGAAACGTGGTCGCTCACAATGGGCCTCATCAGAAGGCTTAAAGTCACCCAAAGGGCAATGGAGAGGGCTATGCTCGGAGTTTCCTTGCGTGATCAAATCAGAAATGAGGAAATCCGCAAGAGAACCAAGGTTACCGACGTAGCCCGAAGAATAGCCAAACTTAAGTGGCAGTGGGCAGGGCACATTGCTCGCAGAACGGATGGCCGATGGGGCCGAAAAGTTCTGGAGTGGCGACCGCGAACCGGAAGACGTTGCGTTGGAAGGCCTCCCACTAGGTGGACCGATGACCTGGTGAAGGTTGCAGGGATCCGCTGGATGCGAGTCGCACGGGATCGGTCAATGTGGCGACACTTGGGGGACGCCTATGTCCAGCAGTGGACGTCTTTTGGCTGAAATGATGATGATGATGATGTAAAAGATTACAAAAATATGAAAATGAGCTAATTATAGCTCGTCTATAGTGGAGATATTTAGAATAACAATTTATTTTGAGCTATTAACATCATACATGGAATTTTAATCAAATTAGAATGAAGGACAAGAGTTGATGGCAAAGCGGCACCGTCAAAGCTCATTTAGATTCTTTTATCATCAAAAATAATCTCCATATCTATCAACTCGAAAATAAATCACGAGATGTCACCATTCAATCCTTAAGAACGAACTAATCTAATAATAACTTTATTGCCCCGCCCGCGGCTGACAGCCTTATAAATCATATTACAAGCCCAATTATTATCAAAAGTCTATCCTTCAAGTATAATGCGTACCATTACAATCCTAAGCCTATTCTGTAACGTGTCAATTTTATATGACCCCATTGTCGCGTGTACCTCCCATATGTCATATTAAGCGGTCACATATTTAATGCGTAACACAATGAGAACCGCCGTCTCATAAAAACGCCACCTCTAAAACTGTCACAAACGATCTATATATACGACATTCGTCATTACGGTTAGTCTAATTTTATGTATGTTGCTAGATGTAAGCTTTGGCATTAGAATAGTTTTGTCTCGATAGAATTTTAACGTATGACTAATGTTTTTTAACATAGAAACTAGAAATCATTACGTTGAAGACAAATTGTGAATAAAAGAGTCGATACTTGAAAATGGATGTCTGGCTAACATCAACATCGAAATGATTTGCTTTTATGAAGCAATTATGTGTACAAACCAAATAATAGTAAGCTTTCTAGTATCACAATAGCTATTTAGGAGACATCGTTTGAAACATTTAGTTACAAAATCACTTCAAAGTCCAAACACACTATGAAAATTAACGTAACGAGACGCATACAGAAACAGATCGAAATAAAAGAAGCTGCGTTCGAAATCATCGGTTCGTGCGTAACCGTCGTACATTTTGAATCATAAACGTAAACCACCTTTATGACATCCGACAAAAGACGAGGTGAAGGAACTCTAGCGAGATAAATGGGAAATTATATCGGCTGAGATGAGCTGAGGTTATTAATTATGAAGTTGTCATATTGTCGCGTCGGACGCTCACGTAGTGCCATTGTGGGCCATCTTTTGTCTCCACCTCGTGAGAATTTGAATGAGGATGTGATACAAAGCAGGTCGAATATGGAGCGAGCTCCTGACTTGTGGGACCACACAGATACATCTTTTGTCGATCATGTTCTAGATTGAAGGATAATGGATACTGATTTGGTAGAGGCCTTTACAGTGAAAGCTATTCGAAAGGATTTCATTTTGAGAATATTGTATCACCTCTCCAAAAAAAGTTCTATCTCCTCTTGTGGTGTTATAATTCTTTGCAAATTCTAGTTTCTAGAAATTTACTGATCATGTTCTAACCTAATATTAAACAGATTTGCAGTCCTTTCTTACATCTTCGGCGTACTGACAGGTTTTTACAACTTCACCATATTATAACATTCTCACATCTAGGACACAGCCAATTTCTTTGCTGTAAATGAAATTAAATGATGATGTCTACATTACGATGATAGGGTTTGGAGGCTCCTACTAGGACTCCATATGTAGGTACGAGATACTCACTGTGTGCGCAACGTGAAGGCAGCAGATGTGATGGACGACGGCAGCCGCAGCCCCTTGATGATCTCCTGCCACAGCTTTTTGTTGATGACCTCCACCAGTCCACCGCGGGCTATCACCAGATTGTACAGCTCGTACAGGTCTAGCACCGACTTCGCCATTATGGGTAGTCGGTTAATTGGAGTGCCTGCAACAAAAGATAGTTCAGGATTAGTACGGATGATATGTGACTTTTGCCTACTCACACTGGGCATTTGATTGTGGTCACTACCTCTCACAGCAGTAGCCTGCGTAACAGCAATGGGAAGGTAATGTGATTATGAATATGACATTAAAAGAAATCAAGCTAAAAGTTAAATATGCATACTGGTAGAGAGATTAATTTAATCAAAGTAAACTAGTTGTCGAAGTTACCTATGTGTATATTAATGTACATTAAATTAAGGATAACAAAACCATCGTTAGAATAGTGTATGAAGAGTATTCAGTAATAACTAAATTCCACAGAGAAACCCAATGCTACACATAAAATACCATAACGAAGTAGGCAATGAAGTAAGGATAACTTAACTACCCCGGTATTGGAAGAACATCAACTTGAAACTTCCGCCAGCAATAAAATTTCTCAAAATACAACAGCAGCAATTCAAAATCGAGGATAGCAAATATATCGTAATGTAACAAAAGAGTCTTCACCAACACTGGGAACATGTTCATCACGACTTAACTTCCAATAGAGGAGAGCAGTACATTCCCTCACTATTGCAAGTTGTAAAACCCTTTACTGCGTACTTCATATAGATCGTAAAAGCAAACTACGTCTATATAGAAATACAGAAACAGATAAAGCGCTAGATTAAGCTGAAGAGATGCTGAAATTCTTATGGAAATAATTTCGAATTTAATACAACCAATTTTATTGTTTTGTCCAACGATCCTCCAACAAAATGAATAAAGCTATCGGAAGAATAGAATTTGTTTTATTGCTCCAACCGCATATCTAACAGTGACGATAAAATGAGAAGAAAAGCTGATTACGTTGACAACCATAACTTATCGCCACCTGTATCCCTTTGGAGACATTAATCACAATTTTATACGACGACATTACACGCTTTAATGTGATCTCACAACAACACCGTAGCCTTTAGAGGTAAAACGCTGCTTGTCGCATATCAAAGTCTATGAAATCAAGCTAAAAAGCGCTTCACATGACAATTTTGTATGAGATGCGAACAAAAACGTTGCAGGTCAAACAATCTATCAAAACATGCTTTACAGCGCTTGCTGGGACAACACGCGTCAAGTGGGCAACAAGGCGAGCATGCTAAATCGCATCGCATCGCACGATCGATGATTTACGGGCGCGAGCGAGTCAGATCGCGCTTTTACGATGCGCGCGCGCAGCATTAGTGGCCCCGATTTAGCACAGCCCGTGTGGCCACGGAAGCCAGGCCCGTTTGTTCTATGTGGCTAGTTTGCGACTATTTGATTTACTGTAATTTGGCTGTTAACTTACCCGATGACGTGACGAATCCGTACCGACAACGCTAACACTGCGATTTACAATAAGGAACTGTTAGCCACTTAGTTACGCTTGTGAGACAGTGGAACTGTCAGCTTGTGATGTTTACATCTTTGGAACAAGAAAACAACAGTGTTTATATCCCATTACTTCGCCGACTGCAGACGGAGTTACATTCGCACTTGTTACTACGAAGTGGATGTCAAATTACCGTCCAGGAAGTGTTAAGTCTTCACTAAATGATCACATCAATGTCTCCCCAAATAGTTTTAAAATCTCATTAGTTTAATCTCAAATATCCTTTAAGGCATCACTAGCAAACACTTTTATATCAGAAAACAATAGAACATCACCAATTATTCCAAATTCATTACATTCATCTCCGACGCGAGCTTCCGAAAGTTATTTCAATTTGACTTGTTGGAACGCGTCGGCAGTGGCAAGCGGCAATCAATCAACATTGTCTAAATGATTGTTGCAAACAATTCGTTACATTTGCACAGTCACCTCGCGCTCGATATCGAGTTACAAGCTGTCTCAGTTCGCGCCTGCCGGCATTACGGGTTGCTCCTGAATGGTAATATGTCGATTGGTTTCTATTGGAGCGTTTACAGGTTTGTATTCTTTTTATATTCTCTTTCATTCAAAGAACCATTAAAGGAGAATGCCCATAGCTGGGCCTACGCGTTACAGTCAAATATTGTATTGCAAAATTATCGTCATTTTATCATAAAACGAAAACACAAAAAAGAAAAAAAATATACAGTTATAAAACTGTGAAAAATGCATTTTATTGTATAATTTACAACTCTCACTAGCTAAGTATGGATACGTGGCTAAAAAGACATTGTGTCAGGTTTGAAAATATATGTCATGTATTTTGTCATTTGTCAAACATGAACTCAAACGTCAATTCATTCGCTTTGTTGTTGTGCTTGCGCCGGTGAATGTGTTCTGCTACGAAATTCGTATTTTCTGTGATCTTACCAACGACTTTGGCTTGTTTCTGGAATCTGACGAATCTTGCTCTCACGGACAAACTCGGCTCAAACACGGACTCTTTATCTTCTACTCTGACTGACTACGGCTTGTTTCCAAGGACTTCGATACTAACAATGGATAACTGCATTAATTGCGGTATTAATACATCTCGTTGCAATATAACGGGTAGACGTCCTTTGAATGAAGAATCCATCTTATGTTGTGCACACATTATATCTATAGTATGGTATTTGAGTTGGGCTAGGTATCAAGACCACATATCACGTCCTGCACACTGTCTTGATAATATATTAGTTGTTTATGAAGATGAATAAATGATAAAATAAATGAAATATAGAAAAACTGTGTTTCTTTTTATTTTCAGTCCCGGTAGGCACCTAACTAAGTGTTGATATATACATTAACTGTACGGTTTAGACTTTTAAACTCTTAGCCAGACCATTGCAAACACAATATAATAAAACTAATTAATAAAAATGTTTGCAGGCAATTAATCTTTGACATTGTTGCACAGTGTTATATGTATTTTTGAAAACATGATCTAGGTAGATACATACTACAAAAATATCAGGTTTCGGTTATAATCACACGTAAAACGATTACCAGTAACTGTAATTGTAAAACAAACCAGTTAAATAAGAATGATTTCTGATTTAATTGTATAGTTGCTTGTCACTTAATCCATTTTCTAACCTCACTTTAGCCATAAATTCAAATTAAAAAATCTCAGAATACAAACTGTCAATTTCATTGAAATTAAGTGACATAATACTAGGTGTGTTATCTTAAAAAATAACACCAATTTCATGACTGTAACATGTAGGCCCCGAGATATAGGGAAGATGGGCTATCTCCTTTAGTATAAAATCTAAACTAGTGTTCATTACTTAACTTATTCCTGATTTTGAGGAACTATTTTAGAAATAGATCAATAAAAGAGTCCTATTAAACGGGCAGCTGCCCAAACATAAATGGGAGAAAACTAGGCAGATGGTAAAATGCCATTTGCTGATGGTAATACACACATATATAAACTCACGCCTTTTTCCCATGGGGTAGGGTAGGTAGAAACCACAGAACGCCACCTACTACGATCGCAACATACACCTTTTGCCTCGTCCACGTTCATACATCTGGTCATACAAACGCCCGTTGCGAGTACTACGCACCTGACCTTTCTGAAAAACCTCACCAATAAGATCAGTGTATGTCTTTCTAGGGGCCCCCTCCCGGCGGTGCCACTCACATCTACCTTGTAAGTACCTTTTGTTAGTCGCCTTCCACTCATCCTCTCCTCATGACCAAACCATACTCTTTTCAATTTTTGTCACTACCTACATCTTCTTTTAAACCCCAACGTTCTCGTATAACCTCATGCCTCAATTTATCATTCATAGTTACATCACACATGCTTCACAAGGAACGCTGATGATAATCTAGTTGGGAATTAACCTTCGCTTTTGATGACGTTCTTCTGCCATACTCATTCAATATAATGCCTTTACAACTGACCTTCTACAAACCAATAAAACCTTCAACCTAATTCCAAATTCCCGAAACAAGAACAGCCCTCCCATGTAACAGCCTCGATCGTTTATTGATGAGAGCGAAACATTAGCAAAATACCTAAACGACTATTTGTCAATCCGTCTTCCTGTCTGCAGTTAATCATTCTCCCGGTTATCTGGGCCCGGGGGTGAGCGGGGGTGAGGCGGGGTGTCCGGAGGTGGTGGCTGAAGGGGTGGCAACGTCACCCGTTCAGATTAATTGCCACGTTTGAAGAGTAAATGGAGCAACATGATGCGCAGAATTGGCGTAGAGTACTTGTTGGGTATTGTGTAAGATACCTGGTATTTTGTTATTAGATGAAGTGACTGTGTTCGTTAATCTATCATGACAGGTATCAGTAGTAAACTTAACTGGTATACACACCACTTCAAAACCTAACAATAATAGTCATTTTAAAGCAAATGCAACTTACGAATTTATGTATGCGGTAACTAGAGTCAGATTCAATATTTTGCAGAATATCACTACACTAATTATCTAATCAAATCAAGCTCATGAATACTATCAACTATTGAATCAGAACTAAAAGATGAAGAAGCAATTAAAAACAGAAGACTAACAAGAAATTAACGACCATAATTAGGTACCATTAACAATTCCAATAATAATCATCATCACGTTGCAGAAAACTTATTTACAATTACTATAAATCATAACACTCGTGGCGACAAAAACCAACCTAAATCTGGAAAGCACAGACACGAACATATAATTCAATAAGTAAATGGTCGGACATACCGAATGCTTACAAAAGATGATCGTCAAGAAGCTATGACTAACGGTAGCACCTAAATACTAACAAGATAACGTAAACTGAGCCATGTAACCGGCAGTCAATAACAAAATGTAACAATAGATGACTCATGATAACAGTCAGTGAGCCAAGGAGTTTGGAATTCGCAATTTTATTGACAAAGCAGAAAAGGTGAGCAGAATTTCAGTAAAGAAAGGACTAATCAGAAATGATCCAGACTAAATTATATGATTGACGTATGTTATCAAGGACTGTTCTGACTAAATGTTCAATTTTATCCGATTCTTGTTAGGCATTTGATTCACTTGGTCTGTTGCATCTTCTTACAATAAAGCTCTGAATTCTAAATTCCGACTTCCAAACATTAATCGAAACTACGGAAGACATTGATTTTAAATATGTTTACTCGTAGACTTTAGCTGTTATCCCTTCACCTACATATGCTAATATCCCATCATTTGCATGCCACAAATCAATATTCGTGCATCACTAATCCTTACTATCGATTCTCTCTGGATTCGCTCTGCACTCGCCACCCACGCTCGTCACACCACGTTGACAACCTTTATTGCACCCTACTAAGTTGCTTTGAGCCCGATAGCGACTTTTACGGCCAACATTTCACCCACACTAAAATGACATGTGACTTTTCAATACTCTGATTCACACCTTAAAGAGTACAAGGTTCAAGAAATACTGGTCATCTTTTGATAGTGCACCTCGCTTTGATGTGCAAGATTATGTGTAACTTTTCTATGCCGTGACGTGTGTAATGGTCACCATAAAGTGAAACCTTAGTGTTAAGGTCGCCTAAATAAATACTAATGACATGCTGCAGTCATAAATTATTATATGGAAATTCAAATTAACTGAGGATGTCTTACACCCGTAGTTTAAGTCGTGGATTGAACTTAAGTCGGACTAGACACGCCTACTTTTCACCCCATAAGTCATATTGACAGCTACAGTTTGTTTATAATTTGACATAAACGCCCACTTTTCAAGGGTTTTGTAGTACAAGAATGTTTTGGCGCTCGAATGAAGCTGACAGGGGGGCGCTGTTGGTAAACCTTTTGTTAATTGTTTTGTAAAAATATTGAGAAAAGAAAGAGATAGCTGCGTTAGTTCCGATGTTTGCCCGCGCCATCAGATCCTTGAAACCTATCTTGTGGGTGACATATGTACCTACTGAAATCCAAGTGAATCGACGTGTGTAAAATTGTTTTCTTGTTATAGCCAAAGCAAGATGAATTTTGAGGAGTATGTCGGAGTCTGTAGGATACGATATGCCATACAATTATTTATCGCGACCCGATGCCGACAACCCGTTAGAATGTGACATCAATATACAGTTCCAAAGACACTTTCGATTTTAGAAGGAAACCGTACAAAAATTGGAAAGCCATGCGAGAGGTCTTTGCCCAGCAGTAGGACATAGAGGGCTGATATAAAATAAAATAGGGAAGCTACTGTAAAAGAAAACGCGGTTCGTTTTTGGTTCCAACGTTTTCGTTCTGGAAATTTTGACCTACAGCCCGTGGACGGCCCTTGTTGATAAAAACTATTTTCCGTCGCCTTTAATTTCCAAGCCAGCTAGTATGTAGTTGGGATTATTAATCAATGATTATTAATATTGCGAGCACTTGCAAATATCCGTGGTAAATATATATAAAGCACGGTTTCTTTTTCAAATCGGTAGGTATTGGTATCGGTAGGTGTTCATTATCGTGGGATTGTATGAATTAGCAATCAAGATCGCGTAAATAATTATATTAGTGACAAATAGTCGTAATATGGAGTACCGTACACATAAAAGATGAATACGTACAAGCTTAATTCACGTGATATTTCTAAAGCATGAGAAAACTAACGAACCATTTTGAATCTCAGACAAAATGGTGCGAATGGTGCTTATGAGCGAGCTTGCCCATACTCGTGTTGTTTTGTTTATACCTACGATACCACAAAGTCGCTCTCATCATCTATCTATACTTAAAAACATCATCAAGAGTCAAATAGGCCTTCGAAACTCACGTAGACGGGCCATGGCGCGCAGTTTTACGCAGGGCGTGCAGGGCGCATTTACCTATTAGTAAGTAGGTAGAATATTTCTGAGGTAGTCGTGTCTGTAAATATATGTGAAAACCCGATTTTCGCGTTGGCTCGTGATACAACATCATCATCATCATCATTTCAGCCGAAAGACGTCCACTGCTGGACATAGGCCTCCCCCAACTGTCGCCATATTGACTCGTGATACGCGACACTGATATTAAAGATTATGTAAAAGTATTATGTCTATATAGATTCCTAATGAATCATTTGATTGTCGCCACCGGTGTCCAATCTCGAACCAAGTTATCAATATTTCACATAAATGTAATGTAATTGATATGAAAATGAACAAGTTATAAGTAAGTACATGTAAGAAAAACGCGAGTGTGTCTGTATTGCTCAAATAAAATGAAATACTTACACTAACTATTATTTATTACCTCATCATCATCATCATTTCAGCCGAAAGACGTCCACTGCTGGACATAGGCCTCCCCCAAGTGTCGCCACATTGACCGGTCCCGTGCGTCTCGCATCCAGCGGATCCCTGCAACCTTTACGAGGTCATCGGTCCACCTAGTGGGAGGCCTTCCAACGCAGCGTCTTCCAGTTCGCGGTCGCCACTCCAGAACTTTTCGGCCCCATCGACCATCCGTTCTGCGAGCAATGTGCCCTGCCCACTGCCACTTAAGTTTGGCTATTCTTCGGGCTACGTCGGTAACCTTGGTTCTCTTGCGGATCTCCTCATTTCTGATTTGATCACGCAAGGAAACTCCGAGCATAGCCCTCTCCATTGCCCTTTGGGTGACTTTCAGCCTTCTGATGAGGCCCATTGTGAGCGACCACGTTTCGGTCCCGTATGTAATCACTGGCAACACACACTGGTCATAGACTTTCGTCTTGAGACACTGCGGTAAGTTGGACGAGAAGATACCACGCAACTTCCCGAACGCTGCCCAGCCGAGTCGGATTCGACGATTGACCTCTTTCTCGAAGTTAGACCTACCTAACTGGACCGTTTGTCCCAGGTAGATATAATCGTCTACAACTTCGAGTGTAGAGTCTCCGATCTTGATAGGAGTGGGTGTTACATGGGCATTCAACATGACTTTGGTTTTGTCCATGTTCATTTTAAGACCCACTCTTTCGGAAGCTCTACTGAGGTCATCGAGCATTGTACTGAGGTCCTCCATGGTCTCAGCCATGACCACTATATCGTCGGCAAACCGAAGGTGAGAGATATACTCGCCATTGACGTTGATGCCTAGCCCTCTCCAGTCCAGAACCTTGAAGACATCCTCCAGTGCAGCGGTGAACAGTTTCGGAGATATGACGTCTCCCTGTCTCACACCTCGCTGCAGAAGGATAGGTTTCGAGGTCTGGTCCTGAAGTCGGACTGACATGGTGGCGTTTTTGTACAAACTCTTCAGCACCTCGATGTACCGATAGTCGATTTGGCACCGTTGGAGAGACTGCAGTACAGCCCAAGTCTCGATCGAATCGAAGGCTTTCTCGTAGTCCACAAACGCCAAGCAGAGAGGCAGGTTATACTCTTCGGTCTTCTGTATAACCTGGCGCAGCGTATGTATGTGGTCTACGGTGCTAAAGCCTTTTCGGAATCCGGCTTGTTCGGGAGGCTGAAAATCGTCAAACCTGCGCGCGAGACGATTCGTGATGACTCTTGAAAACAGCTTGTAGACATGGCTTAGAAGTGAGATGGGCCTATAGTTCTTCAGCCGGGCATTGTCGCCCTTTTTGAAGAAGAGTACCACCACACCCCTGCACCATGCCTGCGGCGTTTTCCCCTCGAGTATGACGGAATCAAACAGCTTCTGAAGGGTCTTAAGTACCGGTTTTCCACCTGCCTTCAGGAGTTCGGCCGTAATTCCGTCCTCACCCGGTGCCTTGTTGTTTTTAAGCTGTTTCAGAGCCATCCTAATCTCGTACAGGCTGACATCCGGAATGTCTTCGGTATAGTGTCGGGTCAGTCTAGCTCTTGGGTCGTTAGCTAGATTTGCAACAGGTTTACTGGTTGAAGTGTACAACTGCCCATAAAAACTCTCGATCTCCCTCAGCAGCTCCGGTTTGGCGGATACGATCCTGCCATCGTCGGTCTTCAGTTTCGTGAGCTGGCTCTGCCCAATAGCTAGATCTCTTGAAAAAACCTTGGAGCCTTTATTCCGCTCAATAGCGTCTTTAATACGCTCGGTATTAAAGCGGCGGAGGTCGCGTTTCAAGGATTTAGAGATCCGTCTATTGAGCTGCCGGTATTTCCACGCCTCGTCTGAAGACTGCAGGATCATCTCGCGCCGCTCCTTCATGAGCTCGAGAGTATGATCAGAGAGTCTTTTGTTCTTCTGTGCACGACGTGTCTTGAAGAACTTAGACCCAGTCGTATGGACAGTTTCCACGAACCCATCGTTGCATTCGTCCACTGAGCTTCCTAGGCACTCGAAACGATTCTGGAGTTCAAGCTGAAAGCTCTCGGGGTTTTGGATCTGGATTTGTGCTGGACGGAGCGTAGACTTCATCAGTCGAGACCTTTCAAGCTTTATATTGATGTTCAATGTGCCTCTTACCATGCGGTGATCGCTCCCGGTTTTCACCGAATTGATCACAGAGACATCATTGAACATTTGCTTCTTGGTTGACATGATGAAGTCAATCTCATTTTTAGTTGCACCATCGGGACTCTGCCAGGTCCACTTCCTGTGCTCACGCTTTCTGAAGAAGGAGTTCATCATATAGAGGCCCTCCTTCTCCATAAAACTAGCCAGTTGGTGACCCCGGTGGTTCCGACGTCCAACCCCAAATTGCCCCACCTGCAGCTCATCCCCGTCTCGTTTGCCCAGTTTCGCGTTGAAGTCCCCCATGACAACGGTGAAGTGAGTTTTGAAACCATGTAGGGCTTTAGAAATATTCTCATACATGGTCTCCACTTCGTCGTCGGGGTGTGCCGAGGTCGGGGCGTACACCTGTATGACCTTCAGCGAATATCTTGAGGATATTCTGAGTATAAGGTACGCCACCCTGGTCGACACACTCTCGATCTTCACCACGTTATTCACGAGGGACTTGTGGACGATAAACCCAACACCACCCTGGGACTGCCGGTCACCCTCTCGGAAATAGAGCAGGTTGCCGGATTTCAGGATTATCGTATCCTCCCCCTCTCTTCGGACTTCAGATAATCCCACAATACTCCATCGCAGCCTGCTCAATTCCTCTTCGAGTTCCGTTATCTTCTCGTCGTTCCGGAGTGTACGCGTGTTGTATGTTGCCAGGTCAAGTCGTCGGTATAGGCAGCCTGATCCCGTCCGGAGATTCTTCGCACCCCTTGCCACGCCGTAACCTCGACCGCTACCATAGTCGAGGGTAGACGGGCTGCCGGGTACTAGGGGCCATTTCTTGGTTGCGCTCATCATTGGGGGGGTTTTTACCTATTTATTTATTGATTTATTACCTACTCAACTTTAAAAGTAAAAGCTTACACATCAATATTACATAACTATTATAAATGCGAAAGTTTGGATGAATAGATGTTTGTTACTCAATCGCCAGAACGGCTGAACAGATCTGGATGAAACTTGGTACAGAGATATATTATAGTCTGGTATAGCACATAGATCTTTCTACCTGTAGTAATACGGGTAATCCCATTGCCTTTGCGGTACTATCGCAGTAGTATATAGATTGTAAATAGAAGGAGAAAGAAAAAAATACAAATTTGATGCAACCAACTTGGATGTAGCGCTCGTCAGCCGCTGTTGTGGCCAGTTTCTGTTATATTGCAATAATAAAACAATCAAATCGAATTCTTATTCGCCGTTGCGTTTAGTGGTTTAGCCGGCTTATCTTAGGTTTGTTTTCATATGATACGGGAAAGGACAGGTGTAAGCTAAACATGAGTAGCAGGCGGCTTGCTACTGCTAAACGGAGGAAGAGAAGGGCCGATATGAAACCCACCATTATGTTGGGTGACCACAACCATGTCATGCGCACAAACTCATTCTGCAGAGTAATGATGAGAGAATAAGCGATAACGAATCCAAAGAAATTCAAGGCTACTCGGTCCATCGTCCAACTGAATTCTTCCCTCAACTCTGGACGACCGGAACCTTCTAATCTCAGGAATCGCTGGTTCCAATTGAAAAAATCTTTTAGTGTTGGATAACCCTTTTGTTGAGGAATAGGAGCGGAGCATTAAAAAATGTTGCGAAAACGGGTTTTTTTAAAATATAAAAATCGCGGACGAAGGTCGCGGGCAACAGCTAGTATGTTTATAATTGTGTGATGATCATATTTGTATTTTTGTTCTCTCGTTGGTCAAATAGTCATAAGCGCAATTGCACGGTGTGAGGTTATGGGTTCGATCCCCATGCATGCAGTGTTGTTGGGTTTTACTAACCTAGAGATTGGATCCAGTCTTACGTAGTCCTACGTGAATGAAAATGAAAAATTTCCTTTGTTTTTCTATGTCTATAAATGTGTAATTTAGATATTTTTTATACGTGATACTACTTTTAAATAAAATAAAAACCAGTTGGCTTGTACAATAATAATTTAATTTATTTTTTCGGCCTCGTCCCTTGTAACATCACTGAATCGAAGTAGCTGGGCGGCACTCAAACGTTCGAGTTTTGCCTTTTGGTACGCTTCTTCTGCTGCCTTCACCACCACTTCTGCTTCTCCATTTTCAGCAGATGTTACTCCTCCTCTCGTTCCTCATTCCGTTTTAAATTTTTCGCCCGTACCTCCTTTATTATAACTTGAGCGCGAACATATATTAGTATTAATTTGCTAACCACAAGCACCTTCAAAAAAGACTAATGAGAATATAAAAAATAAAATGCTTCGAATGAATACAAATAGATTGATGTTGTTTCAAATTCTGTATTGGTGCCATAAACAGATAATTTAACTTTCTGATGTACGGTAACGTGTAGAGATGAACTGAAAATCATTTGATCAACCCTACCAATAAACTGCGAGTTTGCTGACGCCAAGTCAGTCGAGTTATTTTCAGGTGGCCCTTGAGCCACCGGTACCGGTACCTCGTCTACCGGACGAAATTCCAGAACTGAAAAAAGAAAGTAAATATTTTTAATAATCTAATCATATATTCGTTAACACAAAGAATAGAATCAATAAAATTACTAGACTATAGGTGTATCGTCAGCAGGAGTTTCACTTGGCATAGTGTCACAGTCCATTGCGAACCTCAATTTCAAATCGGTGGAGGCCGGCAGCGCATCTTTCACTCCTTCGAGATCTGAGGACGCGGGGCCAGGATAGGGGCCACCCCCAGTCCTCATTCTTTCTTTTTTTTCTAAATTAAGGGTGGCCTTAATATTGGACCAGCACCTGTTTAACTGAGATTCGGTTCTCTATAAAAAGAAAAGATTGCCGTTCATTACGATCATCAAACAGACCAGGTATTAATTAAACAGCATACATGTTATTTGGTACTTACGCGCGAGTTAAATACTGAGTTATACTCTTGGGTTAGGCGAGCCCACAGCACATTTTGTCGCTCATGAGCTGCCCGGCAACGTCGTATTTTGAAGAAGCTTGTACTTGCAGACAAGTTCCTGTCCTGACTTTTCACCAACCGAAAAGAAAATTCTTGATGCCATTATTTTAAGTGAAAATCTTATAAATGAACCACGAAAAAATAAATATTTATTTTCAAGTAATTCCGTTTAAGTTCTTTGACAAATGATGTCAACCAAGAGCATTCGGTAGAACATCAATTGAAGACATCTCTAGCATTGGGACGTATTTTAATATAACATTTTTAGCATACAAAGCAGCTTGCAACCTTCATGCAACATACTTATTTTGGGTTTGAAATGGACAGCATGTTTTGGAGGTAGATTAAGGTGAGTACTCATCTGAGCAATTAAACGTATTGTAACATTGGTTGATAAATTGAGGAATGATATAATACTGCAAGGTTGCGGTTGAAAAGGAGATGTAGAGACAAAAAATTAAAAGAATATCAATCAATCAATCAAAAGAATATGTTTGGATGATGGTCTTGTTGAGAGGACGAGTAAAAGGCGACTAACAAAACCCGAAAGAGAACACCTTAGAAGGACAAAAATTATTGGTATTGTTCTTAAAAAAGGTCAGGTGGCAGTGCTCGCGACCTGCGTGCGTGTATGACCAGATGTATGAACGTGATCGAAGCAAAAGGAGTAAGCCGGTGGGGTTCTTTAGTGACTGTTCTTACTGTGTGGCATTTAGGTACTCTTCGTTGATATGTTGGATTTGCAAGTCGCGTGTGCTGCAATTTAATTTAATATTAAAAAAAAAACACTGAGCGAATTAGGAGAAGTAACGACCAGCACGTCTAAGTCCACGCACCTCTTTCCATGTTGCACGATTTGCCCGCGCTCGTGTTTTTGCTCGATGAAATGTTACACAAGTTGCTTGTTTCTTAGCAAAATCAAGTTTTAACAAAGTGTCAAGCGGATCGATGTCTTGTTGTAAATGCAAGCTCTAGCTAGTCTGTCCTCACCTTTTGAACATCATTGAGTGGGTGTTGCTGATACCGTGGTGGGCGTTCCTCACCTGTTGCCATGACAACAAATGTCGACTTAAGTTCAAAAATGGACTAAGTCGGCGTTCTGGAATATGGGTGTTAGAGATGACAAGTCAAAGTGGTTACTTAGTACAAAGAGGAAAGTTCAAGTAGCAGGGAAAAGTGTGCTTACTTTGTAGTTTCTTGGTACTAGCTTACAAAATAATGATGAAATCACAGTTAAATGAGGCAAGAAAACTTATGGGTCAGTGGTTACGGTGAATTACGAGAATTTCGTAAATACATAATACAAATTACCCGCAATTGAACATGGTATAGATAAAGCACGATTTCCAACATCGAATGGCTTCTAAACAACATTGCATAAACGCTGGGTGCGTTATCAGGCGGGGCGCGCCAACAGTCCCGTTATCCGTCTAAATAACAGCGCTTACAAGAACCCGTGGACAAAAGCTATTGTTTATGAAAGCAATCACCCCAATAACGATTTCCACAAAACGCACGGGCTCGCCGGCGGCGGAAAACGCGCGATTCGATGCGCGTGCGCCGAGCCGCGCGCGCTATTTGCATACACGTACCATTTATAAAGGCCCACACAACGTAGCGCGGCTGACGGCTCACTCAATTCGGCCGCCCGAAGCGTTATTTACGAGCTATGTCTAATCGCCAGCGGAGCCAATCTAATCGTGCCCAATTGTGACAAATTATTGCTTTTCCTACGAAACCTTACGCTAAATTTGTATTATGAATTTCACTTTATGGACTAACGTACGCTTTATGGAACTGCGTACGGAATAAAATCCGAGTGTTGCCCGCTACAGTGTTGCCCGCGATTATTCGCACCTCGCCCGATATTTATTGGCACTCGGTGTCGCTTAGAAAGGCTAATTCTTTTGTGCTGGCAACTCGCGAGTGTCGTAAATCGTCTAACCGAACGCCTTCGAGTGCTGATAAAGGATTGTAAATAACGCCCGATTAGCCAACTAATCTCTTTTAAGTGTTGCAGATTGCAACTTTGATTTGCGCACCGTTTTACAGCCAGATTAAGTTGGAAATTTAATTTTGTAGAGGTGCGTTAATAAATTCTGAGCGACGTTTTATTAGTGTAAAATGGTGATTTGGTTAATAAATACGGTGATAAAGTAGTGATGACATGGAAGTATTAATGACGCGGCGCGGGTCATCAAAATGTCAAGTGTAGCGGTCGCGCGGAGGAGCCGGCGCGCGACGTCACGGTCGGCGGCGCGCGACGACACGGGCGATAATCGATCGAATCGACATTCGACGCCTCCCGCTTATCGAGAGCAGTATCAAGGCCCTTGGAGCCCGACTACCCCGCGGCGGGCCAATGAGAGGCGTCCGCGAGCTCGGCGCGGCCGCCCATTGGTCTGATACGCTTTTGATTGCACCGCCCCACTCGATTCACGACTCGATCAATCTCAATTATTCGTGAGTGTTGGTACTACTCCAAGTGGCCGGGCTCAGCCGCGTTTAATTGCACATTAACTTCAGGGAATTTGTTTCGCAATTCGTACACTAGCAGAATTAGATTTTAGGTAGATACTTTACTACAATAAAACGTTAAATACAAGATTATGTGGTTGAACACTGACGCAATATTTATTATTTAATTTATTACATTATAAATTAACATAACGCTGAAACAGTAATGAAACATACCTACATAAGAACAATAATGGGTATTTAAACATAGGATCACTTATTTTTACTAGCGTGTACACATAGGTACTGGGAAATATATATATATATATATATATATAAAACTCACAAATACAACACTAAAACATTTACGATTGTAGATAAATTAATGCTAATGTGACATATAAACCCACATTAATTATGAATAATTTTCATAAACTTACGTTCACATGTAAAAATCTTTCAAAGTAAAACCCCATTCATTACTAACTTGTACTGAAAAGAAACATATAACAAGTTAACAACATAACATAACGATAAAGTTGTTAAGAAAATCTACCTGAAGCTTAAACATTATGTAGTAATTCCATATATTAGTCGACAGGCAGACCGATTGGAAAATTCATCCCAATTTACTCGAGATTTTTAATCAAAACACCTCCCATTATTGAGAAATAAAAATCACAAAAGAAAGCCGTAAAAACACTCCGATTGATCATTTAAGTAACATTTCTGTTTCTTACAAGTAATTTTAATATCATTCGCAATTAAAAAGGTGTGCAAAATGGATCAAAAACATAAGTGCATAGTGTTTATTTTATTTCTTATTCGAGTATTAAGGCTATAAACGACGGCTAGCCTCTATTTAGACAGTCGTTATAAGTTTATGGGCGGAAGAATTTATTGCTCCTCGGAGCGAGGTTTTAATTTAGAAATACGATCATTCTAGTGTTAATTTCCACACTTCGGAACAAAACACGTGCACGCACGCACATAACCCTCTTCTAATACGAGCTAATAATTATTTATTAAAACGCATAATATCTTCTTTTACATAAGCTAAGGCCTAATAATACACAACGCCAGTCAAAGTCACATAGGTACTATAATTTTGCGAAATTACCATAACTCAATGTAATATTTATTGCTTGTAGTACAAATTCCAGGAGATACGGCGCGAAAATGACATAAGGCTGAGGATACAACGATCAATCATGAAGGGAGCAGTAAACTTGAGAACAATCCAGCGTAATTCCGTCTGAGAGACATTAAAACAGCGGCCAGCCCTATCCGGTGCAACAATGTGGCAGCCATCGCCCCGCGCACCAGCACCACGCCGGCCCAGCGCGCGGCGCAATCACTGCACACTGCACACTGACTGCACTCGCTGCAGTCATTTCAATTTGTAATTACTGCTCGCGTTAAGCACGATCCCGCTCCGAAATTTGACAACATTAAAAACCACCAATGAATCAAAAAACGTCACAACATAAACCCAACATCCCAATAACACATAAATCATTTATTCGAATGCAAATCAAAACCGAGAAAGATTAAAGTATCGCTCACAGTGGAATTCAGGAGGCCATTCGATGTAATTGGCAATCATTCAGAAAAGAATATACTCTCGCTCGCGAACAATCAAGACAAAGGCGGCCGATAGTACCTACAGGCGAGCCATTACGGGTCAATACCCATTATTATGCTATATTTTCGCGAGCACTATTATTCCGATATCCCGTACGCTCACATGAGACGGCAAATATCTGTAATTAAAGGTTGTAAAGTTGATTTACGGTCAGGGTCCGGGGATCGAAGTCCGGGGAGCGAGTCGACCAATGGCGCGTCGCGTAGCCCTCGTATCAATTTATTAGAAACGAATGAAATCGCGGCTGCGGTGGCGGTGGCGCGCGATAATGCGGAGCGGTGCGGTCGCGGGCCCATCACTTCCATCGGCCATCAGCGCGCCGCCGCCGATAGTATCGAGCGCTGGTGCGTAGTTTACGATCTCCGCCAGCACGGTAACACCGGCAATAAAATTGCAACAATGGAAATGTCGGATGCGGCTGAAAGACGACGATGCGACTACGCCGGATCATTGCGATGAATGCAACAATGGAATCCTCCAAACGAAGGTGGCAACTATCGACGGCCGTAAAGCTGCGCTATCCGGCGACGCGGCCGCCGTTATGACACTCGACAGATACGAACAATACCAACATAATGTAATTGTAATAAAACTGCGCGTGCGCACACAATGTTAACGAACGAATAAATACCATTACTGTATTCCACCTGTTTGCGGGAGAAGTATAAATCTAGGGAAAACGTAGCTATGCGACGTCTGATATAAATGTGGGTCGTAAAATGTTTGTTTAATGCAGCAGGCCCGTCGGAGCAACTCGCCAGATATCACAACAAAGGCTCCCGATGCACTGTAACTCAAGAAGCCTCTCGGATTTATTCTTCAATAAGTCTTTAAGACGATCAATAATAAGCATTGTTTCGGGTCGGTCGGCCGAGTACGCTTCGACCCTTCGAACATTTAAAATCTGAAAGTAATTATTAGCATTTGTTGTTTCCGAATGGTAGTATCGTCTGGCTGCGATGTATGTAATTTATTATTAACGTAGTCATGTTTGCGCTTTTTATGGGTGCGGAGAAAATTGACCGACAAAACGAGTCTGGTGCTTACAATGTTGTTTCCACGACTGTGCATAATTACACATCGACCAACATCATTATGGTGTTGTTTCTAATCAAAATTATATTCTATATATTCTATACGTGCAGATATTTAGTCTTACTCACAGTTCTACGCCGAACTGACTTGGCACCCATTGTGCAGGTACCACAAATATTCGCCATCTCTACTTACTACATCGTCTCTTTTATGACTCTCGTTTTGTCGCTTACGGCTATCGTAAAATATCATCGGAATGGTAACCCTTAATTTGTGTATCACTCCTTTTGTTGTAACACACTGTTGCTAATCTTTGTTTACGATGTTCCTGGGCAAAGATTGGTTTTGAAGAAAACCTATAAAAAGGTTCAGGTGTGTCTTGGGGTTCGGAATTATCCCTTAGCTTGACTGCTCCAGAATTATCCTTATTATTAACAAAAAATATATGTTCAAAATATTTCCATATTCACGTGTGTTGTACCCAAATAATAGAATTCATAAAAACTTCATGTTTGAACGTGTCTAGACGAAGGTGTCGAGAATTCGAGTGCCACCGCGTTTACTGTCTCCTCTCAATGGTAATTTGAATGACAATTTAAATTATAATGTGGAATGGCGTCCCAGTGATGACGAAGCACATTTGGAACGAACACCTACAGCAATTATTCAACAGAATACTGTTAATAACCCATAAAAGATTTTATTAAGACGTATAATGTTCTTTATTTTTTTTGGGTTGGGTTGTTTTGTTAAGATTAGATCAATTTACGTAGTTTACATGAAAGATATTCATGTTCAAGAGGAACAGAAGCACGCGTTACGTAAAACCCAAACATCTAATAAATCTATTGTGGTTAATGTCATCTTTAAACCAAGTTTAGCGCTCCACGCCCATATAATAATAAACTAGCACATCACAATAAAACAATATAAAAAGCGATCGAAGCTAATATTGATAAACATGAGCCAACAAAGAATAAGAATAACAAACTTATAACGGAAATAAAATAATCTGGTGTTGGTTGACAAAAAACAGACAATGGAGTCAAAGGGCAAGAAGTTTTGACAATAGCCGTGCTTGGCAGATAGAACAAATGAGGTGTCTGCCACAATGCTGCATTTACATAAATGGATGGAAGATGGGATGAGGAACAGGGTGACATTCGACAGTGGTTCATAAACGAGAAGAAAGGACAATTATTATTATTGATTCTCTCATGAATATTGTTAGTGGGGCTGACTGTTTGAGCGTGGTTATGATGGATGTCGGTTTAGTGATATTAAAGAATATTTATTTATTCAATTTTGTTTGATTTTTTTTATTCAAGAATAGGTAGTTCTCTTCCGTTCTTATTAATGAGCTATTGCTACTTTTAGATCAATATAATCACTTAGCATCAAAATTACGCCATCTTTTAAATCTTTCGACACAATATCTTCATCTCCAACATTTCCTCTTCAACATCGTGCACAACGAAATTGGCTTCCCTGAACTTTGACATTTACAGCAATCGAATTAGAGCTCTATATCTGAGATGGATCGATATTCTTTGTGAAGTAATCCGATGAGGCGATAGGTTTAGCTTATCTCGGCGTTATATCTGAAACTTCCTGCCGCCCCGCCTCGACCCTATCCGTATCTATATAATAGATTACATTTAGATACGTGTAGATATTGTGTCGCGTACTGATTTCCGTCAGTAGGTATTAGTGGGTTGATATTTGTTGATATAGTTTGATTGTGGGATTTGTGGGTGTGTTTTCCTTGAAAAGTGTAGTGTTTGATACCGTTAACATTTTTGTTTTCTTTGTTTTCATCCACTTCTATTATACAGTTTTCTAGTTCATAGTTAATCATTTGTTTTGTATATTTACTGTCATAATAACACTGCTATGTTTTGACTTCAGCTTTCCGTTTATCCATTATGCCTACAACTAGTTACCTAATTTCTTTTGTAATATATAGGTTGTCTATTTCCTCCTTTTCTGTTTCCCACTCCCTATTAAATTGATAGTCCTATAAATGCAGTAAGCTTCCCCTACGAGATCCGCCCAGCTCGCAGGGCGGGCGGGGATCTAAGGCGGGCCGGCGCCGCCTACCCGTGTTACGTTCTATCATTTAATTAAGTTCGTAGTACAAATGAACACTGAGGTAACGAACATTTCTTATATTGTAGTTTGAAGAAATTATTCCTATTGCTAAAAGTTCGAAAATTAATTGTAGTGGACGGCTAAAAAGCTGCATCGTCGGTTTCAAAAGTTTCAACAGTGTTGTAGTTATATACAATTATAAGTTGCAAAACCAATACAGAATATTAACAATCACATCATAAGATATTTACTTATTTTAATAAGTTAACGATGCCCAAATGTGGACATCCGTGGGAAAGACACACATTATTGCATTTCGCGGATATGAGATATGTAGTGTACACCGGCCCACTAAAGTTGTGCTGTACACTCGTGACAATTTGTGTGAGACTGTCAGCAAGCTGTGTTGCCATGTGTACGCAGATAACGTATATCCGGCACCTTTAGATTAGTCGATCGGCGGATATTAACTAATACTGTCAATATTTGAGTTACGTAATTGGCTTTATGATGACTGGGTTCAAATTGCTAAATAATATAAGACTGAGACCTTTAATCGTGGATGGGCGACCACCCACTATAAACCAAGTTTCGTTCGTGCCTCGGAAAGCCGTTGGTCCCGGCTGTCGTTTGTAGATCTTTGGGAGTCGTTAGAGGTAGTCAATGGCCCGAAAATCTGACAATTAGTCTCACCAAGGGGTATCGTATTACCCAGTACTAACTGGATTGTGTAGGTCAGATAGACAGTCGCTCGCTCCATGTAAAATACTGGTATTAAGCTGTATCCGGTTAGACTGGAAGCCGAACCCAACATAGTTGGGAAAAGGCTAGGCAGATGATGATGATGACCTTTGTAGCCAGAATTCAATGTGTGGTGAGACGAACTATTCGAACATAATAATTTGAAGACATGCAGTAGTAAAACATAAAAATCTTTGAATGATTAGGTAACAAATCTATCTCCCGGATAAAAATACAGTTTTGAGAATTACACAACTTCAAAATATTCAAAAATCCGTCATGTCAAAAACCTGTCATCGAACACATTCTTAGAAGCTCCTCCGAAAACGACACTGTCGACCGTCATATTATTATCCACATCTTGAGTTTCAACCACAAGTCATATTTTATTATTCAGAATATATTCAGCACCTGTGTCTATTAGAATAGTCCTAGATTTCAATCGGGCAGCGTCTTAATCACCAGTTATAACGCCGGAAGTGCTGTCATCACCAGAATAAATAATCACTTTTGGCCAACAGGTCGTTAGTGGGGGAAGCCGGTGCGAGGGACGAGGGGGGGAGAGGTAATTTAGCTGCTCATCCATCAAGCACACCTTCGCACCGACCTGGATTTAGCTTTCAATTAAGAATATTTAAAAATCTTGAGGTTTAATGGACAAGGACTTATTGGGATTTAATGTACGGATTTACATGGATGATATGTTTGTTGTGGTTAATATTATAAAGGAAACTAATGTATGGTTTGTAAATAAACGATTATTGTGTTAACAGGCCATATATAAGTCCCTGTGTTGACACCTACCTACCTTAACATAGGTACAGTTACTATCGATTGATGATCTTCACGGATTCACTATGAAAATCTGCATTAAACCTGTTGTCATGTCATGTTCAATTATATAATGCACTTGCACAGTTATATTAATTACGACAGGCATTTTAATGAGCGGGACTCACTACTTACTGTTTATAGAAATCAAAGTAGAATACAGAAAATAAAATCATAACTCGTCCACTTGAAACCACTTTGATTGACAACGTATTTGTCAAGATATCTTGTCAAATCTTTAACCATTTTGGCAAGGAGACGACAATCTTATAAACATACATACGTAGAGCTCCACTAGGCAGGTACCATTTAGAAATAATTACATAAATATCGCATATTGTTATATGCATGGTCACATGAGCAGATCGAATTCGTGTAGGCTGCACATTACAACTTGACGCGACGACAGACGTTTGATTTTTCGCGAATAACAACTGTGTGGGAAGGACGAATCAAAATATACATTATTTTCCACAGCCATTGAAATAGACGACGATGAGTGATCCGTGGGCTAATTAGATTCTAACGACCGGCAATCAGCGACATCTCCTAATATCTAGATGGTCGGTGGTCGTTGAGTGATACTCTTTATTTTATAGTACGACTCTCCGGCTACTATTCTTGTCCGAGGAAATGGATACGCGTCAATCGTCCGACACACGAAAAAAGCGTTATGAAAAGAACAATGTGCGGCTTCCGTGCTGCTATGTTTAGATGGTGTCCGTTTCAATGGACCGGTGGAATTGACTTCTGACCTTCTTAAAAGCTGAATGGAAGATATTTGAAGGGGGTGTCTGAATTGGAACGACGTGAGGTGGTCGGATTTCAATGAGTGTGTTCGCATCTGGCAGTTTAAAACAACGGAGAATACTGCATGATTTATTTTAATCAAAAGATGAATATTCGCTAAATCAATTAACTCAACGAGATTATGATAACAATAAATTGCTGCATCCAATTGTGTTATCTCGCGCGGTAGCGGGGTTTTCGCTTCGCTGTCGACTCGTACGCGATCACAAAGCAAACGTTTCGAATGCTGCCGGGCCCTTGTTAGCACCTCCGACACCTCGGAACACGATCGATTAGGCCCGCGGCCGCTCACATTCAATTATTTATTTATTTATTCGTAATTAAGCCGCGCGAGTTATGGACCCCGTTTCGATTTACGATCCAGCCAGATGAGTTATCAGCGATCGTCGATACGATTGCTTTATGGGACGGCCAATTGACGAAAAAATATTGTTTTCACACTGTTCTGGGGTTTACTGCGTTTTCGCAGTTGCTTTTTTGGTGCTGTATCAGTTGATATCATTTTCGATTTTGAGACTTTTTAATGGATCGTTTTCAGTTTTAGTTTTGTACAGTCTTCAGTTCTCTTTTGGAGCGTTCCGAGTTTTCACTATTCCAATTATGAATTTGATATCAAATGAAACAATTGTTAAATTTTTAGTGAATCGCAATCAACAAAATTTACATCCACGTCAATAACAACAAGTAGTAAGAAAACAAATGTTATCTCATTACCGAGTACAATAAGCTCTCCATTAATAACCTTGTATCGATACATCGCCAACGATTTTATCGATTCTCGCCACTCGATAAGGCGGCCGTCATGAGGCCAATTTGTAAGGGCCCATAAATTACTTTATTAAAATAAATCAGCCAGTTTATTGTTCTCTTCTCGCCTTTGCGACTATTGTTGTTTTGGGAGACGAATATTATGCTTTCTGTGTGGTTGTAATGCGCGTTAATAATATTAAATATTAAATTTAGTAATAGGTATAAGTGCAGCCGGCCAATCTATTACAAACTCATAATTATTTTGGCTATGCCAATCCTCTCGATTAATCAGCCAGGAAGCATTTAATACCTAAATGAAGTTTACTCCACTTACAAAGGGATTCATGCATAACAAATTGTCATCAATATAATATCTAGACATAACTAGATAGCGTATGTTTAAATATCTACAAATCATGGAGAACAGCACGCGACCAACTGTCTTATAAACATTGCATGTGCCGGCGGGCTGGCTACAGTAATCCACACATTATTGTACCACGCAATGAGTATAAACATGTTACTCGACCCCATGTTGCAATGGTCAAAATAATTGTGTAACGACATACGATATTGTAAGCGCCCGAAGCTTAATATTACAAGTATGTAACCGATGTAGCACTCTCAAAACATTTCAGGTAATTAATGTTTCTCAAAACCAATCAATTTCAAACTTCTAGACTTGACAATTAGTGTCAATGATTAGTTGTAGAATTCTATCATTAGATTTGCACATTGATTTTCGATGTACGCACCCTTTGGCATTAATGCAACTAAATTAACATTTACAAACTAACCACTAAACAAATCAAATTAAATCAAACACGATTACGAGCAAGCTATATGCAATAAATAAGACAATTATAATGAAATTGAAGACATAGTAGATTTATCGGAAGAAGGTGCGAGACGTCCAAACGAGGCACGGGACGAGTCGAGTGCGCGTACGACCCGCGAGCGTTAATAAACGATATTAATAAGTTATGTTTTTAATTACAGGCCGATCGTGTGCTTATTTATCCGTGTGATTTTATAGGCCCCCGCGGCGGGCCTGGGCCCAAGGCTAACACTATAAAATATATGCCGATGAATAAATTCGATTCGTAACGAGATGTATCGGCTGTGGCATCCCATTACAACTTATGTTATCAATGTAAGGAAATGGTGTAAATATTTTGAGATGAATTAGTGGTATGTTTAATTTTGGAAAGTGATTTATTAATAGATGGAGCAATTAATTTGTTTGGGATTAGAGTAGTTGTAATTATAGATAACCCGGAAAGAAATTCCACGTGTCTGGTTGCTGATGTTACGTAAAAACAATGACATACAACTGTCAGAAAACTCACAAAAAACGTTCCTAATTTTAAAACTCATTACAGCCAAATCCAATTTAAAAACGGAATCAAATCTAAAAATATCGGACAAAGCAATAATAAAAAGAAGTCGGTAACATCCCTTCATTGTCAAGAGCTAAATCCGATACCGTTCAAATCATGTGACGGATCGTGGAATAACGTCGCATCCGAACGTCGCGGCGTCGCGTCGCAGACGCAACACAATGTGGAAATCCAACAGAAAATAGGAGAAAAATAGAATAGAAAAATTGAAGTGACAGCGGACGTAGATTGACGGCTGTGCCTACATACATAATGACTTATTGTCACACCCACACACGCGATAGCTGTGTTTTATTTTTAATGCAATGTAGGTACATCTAATTACGTCAAGTGTGGAGAATTGACAGGAACACAGTTTTCTGTTCTTGATTTATGAAGTTTGGAAGTAATTATGATTATTTTACTATACATCGCTGTAATAAAATTAGGTTTAACTTTACTCGTGTCAATACATAAACTCACAGAACAGGGACAGATACAAGCACATAAATATTTCCTAGTGACAGATGGATTAATTTTGTGAGTACAGATAATTTATATGGTTATTAACTCAAACTCAAATATTTCTGGCGACAGTCGTTTTAGGGGTTTAGAAGCAGTTTCTTATTACGTAAGAGAACAAGGCCTTGATTAAAATGAGTCATGTTACAGGGTCACGCCATGCTGCGGCTTGTTTGGTCTGCGGAGCGCCACCGCCAAAATACGGCACAATCACGCCCCGTAAATGGGTCACCGCAACAATGTCCGACCTCTGTAGACCTACACACAACTGTTATTAATCAAATTTTACAACATCGTAAAACCACGACGGGATTAAAAAGCCACTCGAAAATACTGGAAATCATATTTTTTATGAGATTTAGATCCGAAGTTATTATTTGAGATTTTTATAGTGGCGAGCTGTTTAGCGGTGGGTTTCCAATTTGTGGCGCGGGTGATTTACGAGCGGCCAGATCGACGCTAGACGGTGCGCAGACGCATCGTCACGCGGCGCACAATGAGCCACTGTTCGCAGTGTTCACTGTATCACCATGATGACGTCTAGCTATAAAATAGTAACATTAACGCCCCTTATACTTGTCAAGGAATCGATTGGAATAAGTTAAAGGCTGAAATTGGATTACGACCGAAACAAACTGTGACGAATCAGAGCATTGCGCTCACGCTCTACGCTCAAGTTTACATGGTGTTTGATGTCTTTTATCGCGTTTTGTAAAATGATTACATGAAAATTGTAATGTTAAACACCTTATCTTAACTTTTTAATGGCGGAAAATCCAATGTCACATTTTTCTCTGTTTTCCTATCTGATTATTCAGTTTTATGTAACGCTACATAGTTTTCTGTTACGAGTGGAGAATTATAATAAAATAAACGCGCCGTCCGATCAAGATAATAGTAACAAATGTAAGGAGATTAGTAATGATTGCAGACGAGATGAATCATTGTGGAGCACGATTCGAAAGTCGATGGCAAATCTATTCTTACAAAGCAGTCTAATTAACCGAGACGGTGTTCCGGTGAACACAAGCCGTCTCGAGTTTCCAATCAGAACTCTAGGAACCAACTCGATCTAATGTAATCGTAGACTCAGACGCATTGGCCGATCTCCCACTAGGAATCGGGATACGACAGCTGATTTCCGGCCTGAGGGACGACGAGCACTAGATAGCACCAAGTCTCCGATTCAATCCTGTCAGAATGAAGATTGTTACTAAAATTATGTTGGCAGCCTAATGAGCAGATGTTGCGGATCTGATGGATTTTGTGGCTGAATTTTGCAGTTTCTGTTAACAGAATGCGTTCAATTATTTTCGTGTAGTATTGGCAGGCAGTGCAGTGACGCGACGGGGCGCGCGCGCCGGTGGCGGGTGCGGCATTGCGCTCCGCTGGCCGCATCCAACACGCGTATAAAATCTTTGATACGCAGCACCGATGGAATCGAAATCCGATATTCGACTCACAAGTTTATTTATCGCGAAATGCGACGATATTTTCGTCCGTCCGTCACTTGGACAGTTCACAGAAGCGGCAAGATTAATTGTATTTCGGTTGAGTCATCAAAATAATTAGAATGACGCTATTTTCGTTTGTGATGCTAATTTGACAGACGTCGCGGGAGATTTCATGTCTTCTTGTTTGCCGGCTGGATTCTTTGATTGGTGTTTTGTTATTTATTTTAATTATTTTATGTATTAGAAGCACGAGCGAGAGCCACATCTGTTTTAACAGTGAGCGCGTTACGAATCGCATCACAATAGGTGCGGTTGATTCCGGAGTCTACTGCGCACCGAATTTCCAACAACGACATGTTATTAGAGCTAAATGACATTATTATATTAACCATAATAAATGTCCATAAAGCATTGGCTGCAATCCAGAAATATGACGTCGCTGTTATTGTGGTTGTAATGTTCAGATGGCACAAGAATCTGGGAAGTTTAACAGCGGCCCAACTGGTTTATTGTAGGAAATATTTGATAGCCAACAGTTCTCAGAACTCAAATTTAATATACGGTTGTTAATTTTGAATGCGACCGCAATAAATGTGTTTGATTAATATCATTCTCGCGAAACGACTAACGGGTGCAGCCGCCTTTGATCAGAGCGCGGCACTAGATCATGTTGAAACAATGCTACACATAAAGCGATTGCCGAGACATGGCGAATTATTTTATCATCCACCACTCGGCTAATTGTGGGCAAGTGTTGTTATTATGGATGTTGGCACCTCGCCGAAAGATGCTGCAGCAGACATTGTGTTAAATTCATCTAAATCAAATCATTATTGCTCTAATGGTGACTTAAAAGGAAATTAACATGATGCATGCTCACTAGATGAAGACTCATTTGCTTCAGAAGTGCAACACCTTCATAATGTTTTGATAGAACTCGTGGAAATTTTACAATAACCATACGATGGAACAGAGCCAAACACGTTTCCGCAATCCAATAATAAATATGAACTATTGTATTTTGATTGTGTGGAATAGGCAGGGCTGGAACGATGTCGTTAAGGTAGACGACTTGACACCGAAGGCACGTAGTTATTATAATACGACAAATAACGATCTCTGTAGTTAATCTTATGTGACAAACTGAATTGAAAGAGAGTTCAAGTGACCTACTTATTTCATGTGTAGAAAAAAAATAAAAGAAACACAATTTAAAAGCAATTAGCTTCCAGCGTTTCTGTTATAACACAAGAGTTGGAAAGTGTAATTTTTGAATGGTACCGAGATCACAGAGTGCGTGGACGTGTTGTGACACTATACACTGATGATTAATGAGACAGGCGCTAATCGTGGCTGTTTTTATTTATAACCTAGTCACCGGCAGGGGGGAATTAGCGTTTGTTGACATCAAAATAGGCCAATGGATAAACACTCGAGTCTTGATACCAGCCACAATGTGAGTGCAAAGTCACAAGACACTGGAATGCGCAAACACGAACAAAATCGGCACAATATTCTGTCACGGCTTCCATTTCGTCCGGTCGCTGAAAATATTCGAAATTAATTGAAAGAATTTTCACGAAAATTTTTAGCTATCTAAATACATTTCAATTTGACTCGTGATAACGTACATTAAAGTCGGAATAAATGAGATGTCAGTATCGTGTTACCAGTCACAATATGTGACGGTTCAGAGCCAACCGCATGACCTCCACATTATTCCATTTATCTGGAATTAGACCATTACAACATTGGACTATTTCGATTCCGAGTTTTTCGTACAGTTTATAAATTCATGTTATATGTTTAAATAATAATCTTGATTTCAATTTAAAACAAAATTGTTTAAGTCTTTGTCGGTGGAACTATTTCGGATACTTATGATGTATAAATACATAAAGTTTCAGTAAATACTACTGAATCATTAACTTCAAGGAATTATAATAGTTTTGCAAACTGAAACCATTTATCAAGAAACATTTATCATCATCAAATATCATTTATTTATTTTTTCATTTATTTATCGTTTTTTTTTTGTTTTCAAGAACCGGTTCAAAATTATTTTCAAAGGCTGATAAAGAGTCAATAACAACCAACCTTTCCCTCTAGTGCTTAAAATTTTTTCACAGTCCAACTTTCTTTTGCTCGTCTTTTAAGATAATTACACCTGAACCATAAGTAAGGTTAAACAAAATGTCAGACCATGTGCCTGTAATAAAGAAAAGCTGCGACTTGCGACTTATAATTATCTACTCATATAAAGTCATTTGCGTCAGACGCATACTCGTAAATTGAAAATTGCATATCCACAGTTATAGTTACAAATCAAGATGGTAAGGTGTGATTCGCACGTTATCCATCAGATCAGTCGCAATGGCCGCGACAATTGGACAATTATTTTAATGAAGTACCTCACAATTGTTTCCCGCCACTACTCGCTTGGGATTCACCACAATGGCATTATAATTGCTGGTGAATGTTTTATGAAATAGATCGTGTAGATTAGACTACATAAATATAGTTAGAAGATTTAATTTTGCGTTTTATATTATATTTTTCAACTTTGGTTTTATTGACGGAAGATGTCCTGCCTGTCCTGTTTTTTGCACATCATAGGAGCTGATGGACGCTACTAAAAGTGCCAAACTCGTTGCAAAATTTTGGGCAGACTCAATTTGAATTGTCATCGATACGCTAAGAAGAAGACTGAGGATTCATTCAATATTGTTTAAAAACAAGTAACATACTAAGCCATTACCACGGGGATTTTCAGTATTGAGTAACTTCAAATTCCATGTAGGTAGTCTGTCGAAGTATTCGAGGGGTGGCAAAGCTCAGACTACGTTTCAGTGAACACAGCAGTCCTAACTTGGGTATATTCAGATGACTGCCCACTAATATTGTGTCACGATCAATAGAAAGGCCGATGAAAACAATTAGGAACCGGCCTGCGCCTGCGCCAGACGCCATGTTTGTCCGCACAACTGGCGGTTAAGTACCGTGACTACTAGCGGCGAGTACTAGCCACCAGTGCACTCATCCAATTATAATGAGTTGGTCAATATCTGGATTTGTTGAATGGATAATCTTCTACTAGTGATGTATGAAGTAAGAGGGATACTCGTATAATATATGGAGCCACAAATTGAGCTTTTCAAGAAAAGAGATTTTCAAGATTAATTAATTGACTGTAATTACGTTAATTTAAAAATTACGATAATGATCATTATCGTAATTGGCATCCTTGTACAGTCACGAGCACCAATATGTATACACTTTCCTAAATTTAAAAGCAACTTTCGCGAGATAAAACAATTGTAACTTCGATATGGTATGTTTTTCATAAAAATATGAGTTTCAAAATATTATGTGCGTAATAACATGCAAATTTAATCAGAACAGTAGGAGAAAAACACTATTAAAAGTTGGACATATTGGTGATCGTGACTGTACCATCCACTGCTAAGTATAGGTCCTCCTCTTCAGGCCATGCTTCCATGACCTGTGCGAGTCGTATCCAACTGTCTTAATATCAGGTCTATTTGATTTGCCCCAGATCAGAGCTTGTAAGTCAAAATTCAATCGATCAAATGAACATCGTCCTATAAGATATTCCACGGTTTTTCTCACGAGAATGAATGTACGCCATACCATCTAAATGTCATTGAACAACAGCCAATAAGAAAAGCGCGTTATTCTGATTGGTATTACTACTGGACCAAAACGCAACCAACTCAATTGAGTCGTAGATAAAATTATAGGCTTATAACATTGTTGTGCAACACGCTAAGAACTAAGCAGAAGAAACATTTAGTAGAGGGCGGTAAGGGTACAATTACAGCGAAATGGTCGTTAAATTATATGGCAGTGGTGGGTGCGCGGGCGCAGCGTGACGTCGAACGCCGCTTCCGCGAAACGTCATCTATCGGCAAATTGCAGCGCGATCTCGAACACGATCGATATCGGGAAGGGCTGGCTAGCTGTAAATGAGGCGCAAGAGTGCTTGTTGGAAATAGTTGTAAACTTCAAGATGGTGGGATGGTTTAGTACAGTTGAGTTTGTTAATGATACTTATAAGATTCTTGAAAGTCAATAAATTACTCTACGTTTTCGTTCTAAGAATCTAAGAACTAATCTAATTTCCTCATTCAAAATTATTTTGCATCTTAATCGATGGCTAGGGACAGTCTTAATCGTTTTATAAAAAACAATAATGGAAAAGTTACAATTGTTATAAGTAATCTTTTTTATTGAAGTCGTCTATTTGCTTGGATCAGCTCAGATCAGAATTCGGTAGGTAGTTGATAAGTTCGATATCGACTCATGAATCGGTAACAAAGTTGCGAATCATTTGTTTTACTTCATTTGTTTCCTTATGCCTCGTTTGCGACGGAAACGCGTGTTGACATTACCAGAATAGTCCTTTGTTGGGTGTGGTGGAGCCGTTTAATAACTTGAAACGTTTTATTTGAACGAACTGTACTTACTTATTGCCGTCAATAAGGCGGCTGCGAGAGAAGCCTATTTTGGTTAGCACGTACACTTTAAATAGTTCTATGTAATTATTTTACATTGATACAACACTATTTTAAAATAAGGATGCGGGAATTTTATGTTACAACAAAAACTGGTAGTAAATCTTTACTAGATGCTACAAAAAAGAATAATGAATTTTGAAATTCGAACACATTGTTTCAAATCCTCAGAAAATAACACGACATTAAAATAATGTAAGTACACAATAAGAACTGTCAAAAAAAATTAAGACCGGCCAGTTTTTTCTTTCACTGCATTTATAGGGGCTGTGTACATTGAAAAGAAATTGGGCTGTTTGTGGAGAAGCAAATCATAGACAATAGCGATGGCGGTATAAGTAAAAGCTGTCATTGTGGAAAGTTCCAACGGACGTTTGGGCCCGAATGGCTGGTCATAAAATGGGGCTGATCACAACAATATTCGGACTTGGTTTTTGTAACTTTTACTGTTTGTAATATTATATCATTATTAGTAAGTTACATTATGCTAATATACAATAGAAACGAAAACAGAAAAATTAAAGACGATTTCAATGAAAAAGATATTTACGTTTCATAGATAATGAATTTCTTCAGTAAGCGACTGAAATGGAAAATTATGTAACATTACATAACGTACCTAAGTACACCCTATCAGTTACATACTGAAACCTTCAATGTAACTAAATATCTTAATAAAGTACGACAAACCAAAACAAACAGAATTCGATAAAAACATTCCTTCGAATCGATAACATTGCTGAATCGTGACTCAGGCGACAAATTATCGAGTTTTTTCAACGTCTACGTATCTATTGCAGCGTAGCGATACTGTCTCCACCGATTCAGGTAGACGGAATACAATAATAAAACATTTAAGTTACAAAAAAAAAAACTATTTCAAAACAATTAACTCGAGTAAGCCTCCGTGGCGTCAGAAAGATTACAAAGGACTTATCACTTTTTTGTCACAGTGTAGAAATATTCAAAGTAACTTCAACTTAAGTAAGCCGGTGTTAAAGTTGGTTTTTCGGTGGAGATTCTGTCTCATATTGTGTAGATGGTCACGTATTTGTTTTTGTTAGATAACAAATTGGTCATTTTACAAGACCTCCGATGAAGACGTTCACGCTACAATGTCACTTGTAAATACTCAAAACCTTATTGATTAAAAATCGATTTGATTGTATCGATACTACTACAATGGCCAGTATAAAATAAAAAAAACTACAATTCCATAAAACAAAAGCTTGAAATAAAGTCAATAAAAATCCTTTTACACGGCTGTATATAGAATTGACCACACGTCTGATAGGTCAGCTTCTTAACACTTGACACAAAGCTCATCAATTCTCAACCTTATCACCTTGTTATAGAGGTGTATCATTCGTCAACTTAGTGTAGCAGATGTCGCCGGCGACAAAGTAAAACGTACGTGCTTGTTGCGTAAACACGCGATGATGTGTGGGGCCGACCACGCAACAATAGCTACTGTGCAATTTGTGATTCTACTCTATAATACACCATAATCACCACCAAAGAAAAAATATTTATTTTTTCCGATTTTCGCAGCCTCGGGTTTGTTTTGCACAAGTTTAACTTCAATAGTCATCATTATGTTCACAAAGCAATTCTTATACAGTAATTTGCGTACCAAATTCTAAAGAACACGTCCTCAGCGTTCATACAATTTGGTTTCATAAAAAGAATGTCACACACAAAAATCGTTGAGATTCAAAATAAGAACAGATATTTCATTGTAACTCGTATCGAATTTACGACGAATATGATTTACGGGCGTATTTGATGCGGATGGACAGGCGGACAACAATAGGGTCGTACAGACCGGCGGGGAAGGAACTCGCGCCATGTTTTAGTATTATAATGCGGTCACACTCCCCCTACTCAGCCTGAATAACTTTTTTTATTACCTACACTTCTCGGAAACAAATGCTCGATTACTTTTATCGCTCGCTTTTATTGTGTTAAATTGAAATGAAAGGTGGCCAGTAATCGAGTATTCAAATGTACTGTCAGTTAACCTTACACCGCTTTCATTATGACTGGTTACGATTTCCTGTCGTCTGGAGACCACAACGCAATTTATTATTATTAGGTACGTTTATCATTTACGCTTGTCAATGACCACATTTTCAATCAATTACCTACCCTAAGTACTTATTTGTTTGCAAACCCCACAGAAATTCAGGCATTTGAGTTCATAATATATGTATGATTCTAAATAATATTATTATAATGCATAAATTAATCAATTTACAAAAATAAATCTCGAAAAAAGAGTAAAGAGGCCAGCCATTGTAACCGAAAAATTAAAAAAGAAAAATCAAAAGTTTCGAATGTCGAAAGGTCAATTAAATTGCAAATATCGCCGACCGAATTCGATACCTAAACATAATCGATTAAACACGCGCTCGATTCGAATACAATGCGGGTTCGACTCGAGATTATTTTTGGCAGAATTAGGACCAGTCATGTGACGAATATAGTGTTTATGAATCATGTACGTTTGTGTTTTGTTTTATGCAAATCTTTGAATTACTGAGATTAAGGCTCGTCGGAAACTACGGACAACTCTTTTTGAAATGAAATTGGTATACCTAAAGGCGATCTTTCCCTTAAAAGTATCTAACTTTTGGAAAATTAAGGCATCAGACACGATTAAGTGTCTACCTAGTGATGGATTAATCTCATCATTAATTAGCAGGTACATAGTTAGTTCGAAAATTTCAGTCATTAGAAAACTCTAAACAGCTGTACAATTTTGAAATAGATACGCACATGAAGCAACGCATTTCTATAAGAGCATGTAAAGCCATTTAAATTGATATCAATCTATTAAACATCACCACTAAAACGCTGCATTCTAAATCTAAATTAAAAAATAGAAAAAAAAACTATATTGTCACAGCTGACATTCTCAACATTCGCACACATTACTCAGTTCCTGTATTTGTCATTAAAATATGCATTAACACTGTTTTCTTTTATTCTGTGTGATTTATTCGCGGTATTAATTTGGCGAGATGATATATACCACACCCACTGGACCGGACTTCAGTCGATGGCACCATCACAAACTAAAATCTCCTCTCAAGAAGTGACAGGTCGCTATGTCGATAGAATCCAAAGATTTATTACAAGAAAATTATGTTTATCTACTATAGCTGTGAATTGATGTGGTGTTGATGTATTAACGAAAATATTATAAATTATAGTGAATTTTGGCGCCGTTTTGTTGGTTTGATGTGACCACCTTATTATTATTTATGATTTGGTATTTTTTTTTCTAAAACTACTTAAGAAACTGGTTTAGACAACTTGATTATGGGAAGCTGGGTCTGTACCCAGCTTTCGGCTTTGATTGTCGGAAGTTATTTACAAATTGAAAAGTTCGAAATGTCATATTAACATTACAATCACTTAATCCCTGGAAGTTCACGTAAAACCAAGTTTAACCGCATCGTGACCGCGACCCTTAGCGTGTTTTGAGTTTTATTAATGAACACTAAATATATGCAAGCTCATTCAAGCTCGTCCCAAGAATAAATATTAACCTCTGGGAATCTGATGGATCGGCCTTTAAGAGAACCGAATTTGTGAAACAATAAACATTAGCATTATGAAGGAAACCGGTTCATTAAGCGATCGTAAATATGAACGACGCTCAGACTTAGTAATTTGTATCCGATAAAAACTTACAAATGACAGTGTCCAACATAAAAAGTAACATTCAAATGCGTTATGGAAACAGATATATAGCGTTTCCGAGATCAAAGCGCGTCGCATAAAGACTAATAAAATAATTTTATTGGTAGCAAAAACAAAAGGAACGTTTAAGACGCGATAAAAATTATTAATAGAGCGGTAAACGTTGGCGGGACGATTTCGTTAAATTAAAAATGTGTAAGTCGGACATTCCGCGACTTTGATATATTAATCCACGTTTCGGCGCGAGATTGTCATCGTATGCCGACTGCCGCCGCATTCGCAGGAAACCGCGGGAACCGCTCATCCGCGCCTCCGCTAGTGCTGAGACCTAGCACTTACTAATTATTCAGGGAAAATTAAAAAATAAATTAAATAATACTGGCTCTGATTAAAGGCATATCAGACTGAGACAAACTTTTGTTAACAACGTTTTGATTTTATCACCGGTTTCAGATTTTTTCACCGGTCATTCACTTTTTTCTATTAAAAACTAGAAACTGTCCCAACACTAGCAGTGCGTTGATTAATTCCACTTTTATTTGTATAAGAATCAAGCAGCTGGCACCGAGCTTTTGATCCCGATACGCCGCAGAGCGCGTCGACATAATGTCGCGAGCATTTTTCACGACACGACGAAAACACGACAAAAATAATCGATCATAATCTTGAAGAATTCTAAGAAATGAGATAGCTGTATTTTTAATTAAAATCTTTTTAGATCGTCTGTTGTATAAAAATAAATGAAATGCTTTTTGAATTTCAAATAGAAGTCTAATAATCCGATAAATTAAACTGGCACACCAACACTTTTGAAAATGGAACATTAATTCACAATTAAAATAAAAAAGAACGCAACGACGGTTTAAAAAATCAAGCAGTTATCAAAATAATGTTGAACGAGTGAGTTATTCGATGAACATGGAATGAGAGATGAACAAACAAACCAGTAGCGGCTACCAGACTTGTGTAAACGGCATAATTATCAGACGCACACGTAGGGAAAGCCGGCTAATTGGGAAAGCGCATAGCTTGATGTCAGATGTCGTCATTATTATGTGTGTAGTGGAATATTTGAGTAACGTACTTACTGTATGAGTGTGATTGGAATAATTAATTTAAGAAAATACGAGATGCAATATAATATTTTCGTAAGGTCTGTCTATGATAACAACCTTAACCTGAGGATTATATTATCTGTGCCTGAATGAACGAGGCAGTACTATTAAAAAAGAATTAAATACAGTTACTACCTTTTTCAAGTTAGACATTCATTCACCGCACACATAGTTTGATAGTGTTGCCTCTTTGCATACAACCATACAACTGTCGCAGGCCTAAGTTATGAGCAGAAGCGGCATTTTACTGTAAGAGTAAGACTAGACAAAAAATTTGAGATATGTACATAAAAAAATGTCTAGCAGCAGGTAGCATCACAATTATTGAATAGTGTCAGGTTGATGGCAATTGGCTCGTCCCCTGTAACATGTGACTTAAAAAATAACTGCGATATACTGTTAGGTACATCTCTTCCTAGCCCAACGGGATTACAGGCGTGATATTATGTTAAACTGAATACCTATTTTACATAGCGCACCGATCAACGAACGCGTAGCAACTGAGTTTTGGACAATTGAAAAACTTACCCAATCATTCGTTTTGTAATTATAATAACTCTTTTGCTTATTTTATAAATGACAGTGGACCAATTTGTTTATTTGATTTTATAAGGTTTAACACCAATTACCTCATTCATTAAAGTTTATACATTCCTAAGTACGCGTAATTTTTTTTTTTTCAAATATTAGTTAATGAGTGGATTGTTTTTCTAATCGTTACAGTTATCTTGATCCTCGACGATACCAACTTTCATCCCGCTGGATAGCCAGTTCCTGTATAAAAAAATATGTAGTGGCTAATATCCACAGCATGAGTTTACACTTCTTCCGCCTATCCCTTGCACCGCGTCACGGTGCGGGTCTCCTATCGTGACGCAGCGATATCCGGACCGTTATTGGCGCGAGATGACCGTCACAATGTCCGATGTGCACCTCACTACTGACTGACGCCGCGTGCTGGCAGTTTATTGGGGAAATGGAGTAAGGATACGATTTGGGAACAAATTGTCTGAAGAAGAACAGCTATGTCCTTGTACCGAATAGTATACAAGGTGTAAACGAACCCTTTGCGAAGCCGACAACCAAGAGTACATACATGTACATCAAATTGAGTCAGTCTACGCAAAAACGAGACGAAACGAAATTGACGGCGTCAATTTGCTTAACAATTAACTTTTCTGACAGTAATCTATTTAAGTTGAAAAGATAAACTTTATTCAAAATCTTCCGAAATTGTTAAAAGGATTAATTTAATATGACACCGCGTTAATAGTAAAGCTATAGGCGGTGAACCTGCGCTTTGATGTCCACTAATAAATAAGCTCTTAGTCGAGATAATTATAAAAGCCAAATGTTTACGTAGTCATATCCGCAAATTTTCATCGATATTTAAATAGCTAGGTACGTGACTACACGGGAATTTGGTCTAAAAAGTGCCATCAAAAGATAAGCCGAAAATTAAGTGAATAATAATCTGATTTCCTATTTGCGCCTAGTATTGACATTTCAATATATTTTTGTAATCAGGTTCAATAAAAAAGAAATGGTTTTCTGAAGAAAACAGCTATTACCCAGGGTTAAATAAATAAACATTTAATACTATTATTACAATTGTCGTCTTTTACGTCCTAGTACTATAATAACATACAGGATGTAAGGGACACCGACGCACAAACGGTTACCACGTATTCAGTACATCATTCTGAAGCTGAACCCCCCACATAGAAATTACCTATGTGGAGGTTTCGGAATGATGTACTGAATACGGGTCCGTGGCTTAGGCCACCAGTGGTCGAGGCACCTGTGGCCGACGCCCCCGATTCGATTAATTTAATTCAAAGCAATTTTTGATCAAATGTACTGTCTGAATACGTGGTAAGCGTTTGTGCTGCGATTTCTCTTCCAACAGTTCCACCCTGAATTGTTACTATATTATATTATTGAACACTTCTAAACGCCATTTTATACTATCGGCACCCAACCCTACCAATGCTTCATTAAAGCACCCATTTAAAAAATATAAATTCTTTTATTCAGTTCATCATTCAATTACTCTACGCAAAAACGTTTGCTAGGAAAATACTTTTTTTATGGGTGAAAAATCACGTTTTACGGTAGGACTCAATGTAACGCACTCAAAACAAGTTAGAACATTAAAAAACTGGATACAAAACCCCCAATATCTTCGTAACTAGAAGGTCTCCAGGTATGTTTCGGAACAAAAAAAATATCGCAATGACGGAGAGAACAAGCTTTCGGCTTTGTCAAAGGTATTTCTGCGCCGATCGGTTCATTTACACCCATTGTTATTTTTCACGTTAATATCAGACTATAATCACACTACAAACACAAAAACAAAACATTACAATTTAGATTAAAATAAAATAAATTACAATACAAATAAAATTAGATTCAAATAGAATTAGATATAAAAACAAACAACAAAACAATTAACAAAAACAACAATCAACAAATCAATCAACGATTAACCATCAACAATCAAATAACTCATTAAAAAAAAATATCGTGATAACAAAATAAAAGAAAATGGAGTAAAAGGACAAGAACAGGAAGACGATGAAATTGACGAAAACCAAAAACGAATTAACACCACCATTGCAATTCTGCTACCAAAAAATCAATTAAAACTCTAACAACTGTAAGAACATTATTCTGACAATGATTACTAACTCAAGCTCCATTAATCTTCCCCCTTGTCCTAATCGGGGACTCCTCGCCATCAATCTTTAGTTATTTAAAGCATGGGACATGCCTAGACTTGTTACTCCAATAAACGGGGCCGTGACGAATAGGAAACATTGGGTTTTGAATATTAAAGTGTTCATTTGTTTTTAAAATGTTTGATGATGTTAGCCGTTGGGCCCGGCTGTCATTTGTAGATCTTTGACAGTCGTTACAGGTAGTCAGTGGCCCGAAAGTTTGACAACCAGTCTTATCAAGGGGTATCGTATTACCCTGTACTAAGTGTGTTGTGGAGGTCAGATAGGCAGTCTCTCCATGAAAAATACTAGTATTCGGTTAGACTGAGTGAAAAGAGTGAAGTTTAAGTTCGAGTTTCAAAACGATGGTTAAGGGTTGATCTCAATTCAGAAGGGAAAGGTTTCATACTGATAGGTTTCTTGTAATAAAAAGTGTTTGAACATCCTTTTTGAATTCCGGTTTTTTTATACAAGGTGGAAACGACGACGCTAAAATGTTCATCGTTCTGAAATTTATCATCGGCAATTAAAAAAAAATCAGCTGTTCCATTCATTTTGACCACAGGTATTACAGTTTTGTAATACCTGTGGTCTTGGTTTTGCAAAAAGCTGTTTTTTTAAATAACTGACGAAAAATTTCTGTGTGGGGGGAGATCAGAATGATGTACTGAATACGTGGTAACCGTTTTAGCGTCGGTGTTCCTTCCACCCTGTATATTGTTAGCAGTACAGGTGGGTTACTATGACGTCTTAAAGCAGGAATAAGAGACAGAGCTATACAGGTTGTCTAGCGCCATCTCTTTCCCACACTGGAATTACACCTACTTTAAGACGTCATGGTAGATCACCAGGACACTTTTCAAATCCAATTAAAATGAACATTATCTCCAATCCGTTGACAGAACCATCAAGCTCGATTACCATCAGTCACAAACCTATTCAGACAATAGACAGCGACTCAAAAACAAATCATCTAGGTCAACAAAAACAAAATTACATTTTTTCATTCATATTAAATCCACAATCCACTTTCAAACCGTAATAAGATCCACGCCCATTAATACATCGAAGTCGCTTCTAATCAATCAACTTTAGATTAACACTCGTCTAAACTAAAGGCTAAACAGACAAAAACAAATGAGCGAAGCCCAAACTTGAAATCGAATTAACCGCCATGCATGTTTAAGACACCAATTAAACGACCAACAAAGGCTATCTTCAATGAGACGAAAAAAATTTGATAGATCAACTCTTTAACCTAATCTATCATCGGTTAAACATCAACCTGAATAACACTCTATCCTAGTGCCATATGGTTCAAAATTAAAGTGTGAGGTCCGTGTAGAAACCCGAGAAGGCTGTTGGCACAACATCTTATATCGATTAAACAGATAATTAATCACGGGAAATGAATCCGAATGAGATGTTATTAGTTATACCACACTCGCTATTACCAAGTGAAACAATAGCCCGAGTTTACATGGTGATCGTTAAACGAAGATTAACTTTAGGTTGTGATTAAATAGCATTGTGAATGTGCACTATTAAGCGCTAATATGATATGGCGTTAATTGTTATTTCAGACCGGAAGAAATTACCGTTCGTTTGTTTAGCAATTAGTGAATGTTTTATCAATATCGTGATAAGACATTTTATATGTTAAATGTTTGTAAATATGTTAGAACTTGTAAATTATCTAGAAAATAAATCTAAATTACGGAACATTAAGAATGACACATTTGATATGAAAAATACTTATCAAGCTTATCCAAAGAAAATACATATCTACCATGACACAAATGAAAATAAATGATAACTTTTGATTGAAATTATTTTCTTAAAAGTAGCTCTATTTAATTACTTATTAAACGTTTGACAAAATATTGTTTAAAATACTTTTAAAAGAATAAATTTAAAATCATCCTGTATGCAAGAGACAGCAAGGAGCGGACGCTGGCCGATCAATCAGCTGCTAACGAGCCGGTCACGTGGTCACAGCATCCAACACTCTTACCATATCTTCTATCATAATTAGCTGATAAAATAGACAAATGGACCAAAATATAAAATTGATAAAGGACTTTCTATTGCACCCTGTATAAAAATAGACGTTATTTAAAATGTTGACAGGCTTGTTACACTTCTCGAGTTCATTGCATTGTAAGCCGAATAAAAACAAATTAACTGCAACTTACATTTAAATCATCAATAACAAATTAGACATCAATCGCCGTCAAATTATCGAGTAATTTTCCTTCAATCAAACTCGTTCATCGATTTGCAATAGCAGCATTAGACTCGATACAAAAAACTAATCGATTTATTTACAAATTTAGAACACCCACTTCGCCAGGCGTGTAACGTGTGCACAGTTTTGATTAACATTTACATAAACGTTTGTCGCTCGCATTAAAACCGAGTCGGGACTCGATAAAATTAAAAAAAAAAACGTTTTAATTTCTTTTTTTGAACTGAGACGAAGACAGAGTGCGGAGAAGGCGCGGGGCGTGGCAGACTAACTTTCATTACTCACCAGCAATAATAAATGATAAAACATTATTAATACGAGGAGATCACTCCGTTTGATGGCTCACACATGCTAACCTACGTTGAATAAATTAATTCTAATTATTAAATGTTGTTTCCTCCCTCGGGCTGTAACAATTTGTAGCTTTTGAATAAAATATTTATGCAGAATTGAAAATGGATATATTTGGTTTGAGAATAAACTTAGATTTCTAGTAGTCTAGGCAACAAATCGTAATCAGTCTTATGCGATTAGTTTCCTGTGTTATCTGGTCGCGTAATAATAACCAGAAGTTTATTGGCCGGTTCCCCGGAATGATAAATTGAATAATAATTTATTCCGAACAAGATAAGGCTGCGCTCAGATCGCGAGCTGTGATACTCTCAACGTGTGAGCGGATGCGTATTACACCGAAGCTTAACTTAATTGCAATCATTTTGAACTAATCAAATTGAAATAAAGTGAAATCTGTCTAATTTATGATGTCCTAAAAACTTCGTAGCCGTGTTCGTAGACGCTGCTACGATGTGCTACGAAATTATTGTTATCTAAGATTTTGTAACAGGTCAATATAATATTACCTTTAGATTAATGGCAAAACCTATCAGCTGCGTATACAATAGATCGATCGTCTTTCAGTAAGACAGTTTTTGAAGTAATGTAGATCGTCATATTTATTTTAAAAACAAAATATTTACAACTAGCCAAACGTTACTAGGCTATGTTGTGTTTTTAGTATGGAAACCAATATCAGCTTTATTTTGCTTCCCGTTGCACAAGCAACATTCGGCGCAGAACATCGGTGTGAGGTGCTGCCAACATTCTGTTTCAATTACACACAGGGGCTAACAAACTGCCGAGCGAGTGAGGCCGCCCCCGATGCCAACCCCTGATGAAGCTATCGGGTTTTTATTCGAAAACCAACCCTACCCGTATCAGCGAGAGTTGTGAAGAAAAGGACCCTAAGAATGCTGTTAAAAGAATTGAAATTATGTTTTGAGGGAACCAGGCCTTTTGTTCTAAGATTTTGACTGTCCTTGTGATATACTGGACACTTCGTTACACTACTGATCCATACAACTAGCTTATGATTTACTCTCCTTAAAAATATTGTATTCTATTTTCATAATTTCCACTGCAAAGATCACTCTTAACCCTCAATAAAACTGTACTGGTTAAAAACAGTAGAGAATTCTTCAGAAAATTGATTGGTATTTTGAAATAAACAGGTTCGACAGTAAATTACACTTAGGTACAGCTGACAGTTACATCTGCTTAATTATTTATTACCATTGCCAACGTAACTGCTCGCAAATGGAAAACATGCCCTTAGCCTTTAATTGTTCCTAATCATTTAACTGGGACATAATGAAATTAAAGAAGGTGGAAATTTTCTTTAACACTAGCAACGGGATATTTACCATGTTAACATGTTGTTACCATGTTGTTTACCATGTTGTGTTGTTGTTTGTTTGTATATGTTGTGTGTTGAACATGGTAAATATCCCGTTTCTAGTGTTAATGATAATGTTAGTGACCATGATAGTTTTAAATCTTATAAGGTGGAAATTGTTCTTTTATAATCCCAAAGCATTACCGCTAGTTCTTGTGTTAAAGTTAACTTAGTTTTCAATGTGCATAAACAAGCAATCAATCAGAAATTTCTTATACAGGGTGGAGACGACAATGCGACAATAAATTAAACTGTATGTAACTCATGACGTTCCCAGTCTGCATACAAAAATTCAATCGAAAATTACTGGATATTTTCGATTGAATTTTGTATGCAGTTTCTTCACAGGACGTTATTTTTCACTTTTAGCATTTTCTACATAGTGTAGATAATAGGCAACCACCAACAGGTTAACGAATCCCGCATCGGTATAAACGTTAAACACATGTTGCCAACTCGCTACTTCAAAAACCTTGGCCAAAATTGTCGTATTGTCGTCTCCACCTTGTAGAATTTGCTTGAAAGTTTTAGAGCCACTTAAAGCAATGATATAATTACAATCCCGCTTATAATAATTGCTACAAACGAATAGAACGAAAACAAAGAGAAATCACAACCAATAAACACAGTTAATTACTTTAGAAAATGCATAATTAATATCATATCCTACACAAGGCAAGCACGAAGCTGCAACTGCAACAATAACCATTGATTTGACTAACAACTAGGCGGTCAGATATCAACATGATCTATCTAGCGACAATCGGCGCCATTTACAACGAAGATCAATTAATGCTAGACAAGGACAGAGATACAGAAACACACGCGAGTGAAAGAGACAGGTGTCGAGTTATCAATCACGCGCCCGCGCACGATCTCGACGCCTGAAGCGATCGGACGATCTCCCGCTTAATTATTTCTATTATGATATTTAAAATATAATGATTATCTCCACGGATAAGTCTCGTTTGGCGAATTCCCACAGTTTTGAATGTAACACGTCTATAAATTTAATGGATGACTGAGAGCTGCAAGAAATAAGTGCAATATGCTCTTAGAATTGCTGTATTCTGGTAGTTTAGCTCTTACACGCTCGCTGCAGAAATTAATGTTGATTACGTTTTACAGATTTTGTATGAGCAAAAGAAAACTGTTTGTGATTTCGTTTTTAGTTTTGATTGACAGCAACATATTTTTGCTTGACATTGCTGAAACGAAATTAAATGCGTACAGCTACATTTTCTACGTTTATAAAAATTCATACATAAAATTAGACTCCGCAGATATAAAAGGAGGCTTTCTCGAACACAATCATGCCCTGATTGAAATTTCCCCCTATTAATTTGACGTCGTTCAAATCTTGTAGCTAAGCTTCATTAATATCTCATAGTTCGACCATCATAGACCATGCTCGTCCATCACCCGTGATCTTATCACCCGATCACCGATCTCCACAATATAAAACCGTTTATACAACCAATGACTGATATTACCCTGTATCTGATTTGTATCTAAAGACCATTATAGGTTGACCCCTGTTCCATAATTAATTATTAGAGAAGAGATATCTTACTAAACTGGATTGTTTCATATCATTCGGATCGATGATCGTGAATGGAGCATTTGGAGTAGTGATAAATTACAATGAATATCAATCGTTACAAAGGATTAATCAAAATAAGGTGAGGCTGAGGTTACAGATGGAGATGTAGCGACGCAAACTCAACCGTCTAACTTTTTATAATTTCAAAGCAGGAAGCATCATCGAAATTATTACCATAAACAATTGAAGCTAAAGAATAAATGAGGAAAGTTGTCTATTGAAATCACGGCCTGAAATTAAAGTTTCTCATTGGCTCCATTCTGCTCAGTTGTATTTGTTAACAGTGAACATATTTTAAGAATAACTCGGATAGATATCGCCAACAGCGTATGTTTCTTTAGCCATAAACTCTTTACGGGTAAGTACACCGCTCTCGCTGGGGCCCAAACCACAACCTTAGGGATGAATGATGTGGGAAGCGCACTTACCTCGCTTTTGCATGAAGGAGAACAGGTCATCCAGGAATTCCTTCCTTTGTGGATCATCGCTGATCTCGTACAACTGAAAATAAAGAAAAAGATTATCATTTTGATAAAAGTGAACATAAAATTTGGATTGCGATGAGTCTAAGGACTTTCTTCGGAAGATTTAGGAGACAAGCCGAAATAAATTAAGTTAAGCGAGGAAACAGAACTTAGGACCACATGAGATGAGACAAATGATTAACGATAGATAGATAAGGCAAGAAGAATAATTTAAAAACGTTTGGACTTAAACGTTACTGTATTGGTGACGTTGTAATTGAACTATTGATGATTTTACGCAAGGTGCAAACGAATCTTATCTACCTAGTAAAACTCCTTAACGCACAGCCTAAACTACTGGTGAGAATCATAAAATTTTACTAAAGAACACTAAAGGGGATAAGAGTTAGTATGGAAGCTCATCATAATTGCCGTTTGGAATCGGTTACACGGTTTGTAATCAACTAATTCATGTACCACCACTTGCGGGTACAAGTAAAACAACTTTAAAAAAATGTCATTTTCACATAAAACAGTTGTAATAATGAAGATATTAATATTCCGAATAGGAAGCGATGTTCAACGGAGCGACGCGACCACGTGCGCCCGCATAAGCAGAGAACATAGGAACTGCATTACACCTTATTCAATTCTCGTACCTTAGATATGCGTGTTCAGTTGACTATTAAATTAGACTATTAAGTTCTTTTTAATAGATAGATAGAATTTATTAGATATGTTGGAAATTAAGTGAGAACCAGGACAAATGACTAGTCAAACATCGGGATACCTATTCAAGTTTATAAACATATGGGAACACACACACACACACCCCCTCAGACACACACTACACCCACACTCACACACACACACACTAGACACACTACACGAGACACTGCACACACACTCACACACTCGTACACTAGTTGATGGAGTTTCAAATTATATCATTGGTTTGGAAAATCGATGTGGAGGAATGAGGAAAATGTTATGAGGAAAGTTTAGAGTATGAGTGTGAATGGGTATAAGAGTAGAGGAAGACCAAAGAAACGATGGATGGACTGTGTAAAGGATGATATGGAAAGAAAGGAGGTGTCTGATGAGATGACGAATAATAGAGATGTATGGAAAAGACATGCTGCGCCGACCCCAAATGTATTGGGATAAGGACAGGAGAATGATGAGAAAATCGAGGAACAACACAATGGATTAAACGAAAAAGAACAAGATTAGAAAAAGAAGGTCCAACTCCAATTCGATGAAGAAATTAATTCACAGTTTATACTTCGCCTTTACATTCGCACTCGTGCTTTTATAAATAATTATACAGAAACCCAGGGGTTCCAGATAAGACTGCTGGAAATACTCAAAGCCGCAGAAGGCGTGTCTTCTACATAATTAGCTCGATATCCGCCATTTAAATGCACTCGGCAATTTAAATACTGATAACATGGTCGTATCACTAACTACTGCAGATAAAACCGCCTCACTTGATTGGTCAGGAGGAGGCAGAAGGTAGGTATAGTATTAATTAATACCTACTTATTTTGTTTCAAAGCTTGAGCGATGGTTCTTGGCTACTTCCGAAGCTGTTTTAATTTCTTGTGTTTGAAATTGCTAGAGTTATTCCATCTATCTTATGATTTTATTCACCACTTTATCAAATGGCGCAAGATTCTGCATAGAACGTTTAGACATTCAGTCATATTTATTACACCTTCTAATGACGCGCAGTGTTAATTGTCGAGTTTCATGGAAAATCCAATTGAATCTGTGATATTGACAAATTATCATCGTAATAACGCCACATGTCGCCGCGAAAGCGAGATCCTGACATCATACTCAAACAAAGGGAATCCCGTTAAACAATCATGCGCAACTCGTCCGGTTTACATTGAAGAGCGGGCAAAAGTGTCCCATAGCTCTATACATGTCGGCGCCTTCGTACACGCGATCAAACACCGAGCTATTTGCATTGCCCGGGCAATTACATCGACGCACTTAGCGCTACGAAGAACTGGGCCGTGGAGAGACAACGAAACGCCATTTGACACTTCCTGTTTCCGTCTAACACCTTTGTATACTCATTAAAGATAGATTGTTCTTGCAAAAAAAAAAACTAATACGTGGTTAACCCTTCGTGAGTGGGACACATTTGACCGCGACCAAACGCTAAAACAAATGGTGTACGGTGATCGTTCGTAAATGAAACGTGCTTTTTTATTCCGTGTGTGCTATCCGGCGCTAATCGAAAACGTTCTGGCTGGTGATTAATCGCGGGGGGCGAGTCCGAGCAGACAGTGACGATCGAGAAGATTGATGCGAGAGGCGATCGCCTGTTGCCGCTATTAAGAGTCAAGCCCTCGCGCAAACGCTCATGATCGTCTATTGACACCGACACGACTAAAGTAACAACACCTGGGTAACACGTGGCTAACGATACGTGAATACATTTACAGTTTTAGATGCGGAATGCTTAATTGATTATGACTCTCTCTGACAGTTTTGTTAAAACTTGAACCGGTATTCTATAACAAATAAAAAGCAGGAAAAATAAATTCGAATAATAAAGAGGATTAATCTTTACAGAAAATATTCTTTACAAAATAAGCGATTCCTCAAAATTGACCCCGAACTATCGTAAGTCGTAACTCTCATAGGGTAAGACACTACATTATGCATTCCAATTATCGCAAAACAGACGTCGAGTGTTATAGGGGTGTTACAACGTCCACCCGAACTATTCCCGAACAAATTATTGTACGAAATGACGGGAATATTATCATAACAGGGCCGGGATACTGTCGCCCACCGCGGCCATATTTGAATCACAAAACTGGCTGGGTAATCTCCGTAATCTCTATTGTGATGTGCCAATTAACGAGCTCTCCCCTTCCGCTTGAATAAATAAATAAATATTTTGAAAACACGATCATTGTACCGTGGTAGCCACAGAGATTTAAAAATTATTATTCTTCAGATACTTTGAGGTCTATTATGTGATAAAACTCCGCGGCACAGTTCACACATAAAAATTGTATCGTTTTTTTATTATTTTATACCGACGCACATCGCCCATTTTCTTGTTATTCAATTGATTTAAAATATTACTATTAACAGTATATACATTGTGCGAAAATATGGCAATTTGTTAATAAAATGGGACAAAGTTATAAATAACATAAATCGTGTAATTTTATAGTTTTGAAACAATAAAATTATGATTACAATGATGTTCATAAATAGTTAACTAGTGACTGGTGTGCAGAAAAGACAATGTATCGATGACTCGACAGAAGACAACATCGAATAACATGAGAAGTAAATATTAATCAGTTTTTCCAGAAAGAAGTTTATATACTTAGAGTATCTGGTCATACAAATCAATAAAAAATGAAGAAAACGTCACTGGCTGGAACGATGGTTAAAATGGGAGACTGCCTCAGCGTCTTGAAGATGAAAAACCATTGCACTGATAATTCAAAACAAGAAATCGCCATTGACATAACCGAGAACCAATCCAGAGAACACAAATATCGATATCGATACGCACATCGATTAGAAGCACAAACTAGACAAATCGATCGCACACACTATTAGTCGTTGCAACAGCGTTTACGATCGACTCGCTTATGTACAACAATAATACAATAAGCGCCAATCACTGTCGTTTGCGCGATGTCGTCAACAATCGGCCCCATACATATTTTATCGATGTGGCCTTTAACTCAAGGTGATTTTAAAATCAATCTTGTGCGTTATTTTCGTGCTGTAAAGCCGACGACGAAATCGATGGAAAACTATTCAGTTAACTAAAGCTTGATTTTACTGATACTAATCTATAATAACGTCTCATTGCCGTGTAATGTTTTATTTTTGTACCGTGACAGCAAAGACAAGGTTATATTTTTGAAGTTTTATTTGTTATATTGAACCAATTGTCTCTTTTTTTCGCTTGTTGCCTTGTTTTGCAAATAGTAACTAACTAAGCAACATGCCCCAATTTTTCAATCCCTAAAACAATCGTACCAAAATTGCATAAAAGAACCAAACCAACGCATTGATGTATCGAATAATATAAATCAATGTTCAACACTGAATCGCTGGCAAATGTTACAAGGTGTAGTCGCCATTACCTTTATATTGGAAACGTTCAGTTTGGACACGTAGGCGAGACCACTCTGATAGACTATTGTGTACGAAGACAGATTTATGAACGGATTTTTATAACTTATAAGGCCTTCATTGCAACGAAATAATGTGGGATTTGAATGATGAATATCATGGAAGGGTATGTAAGTATGTTGCTATCTGAAAGTGCATTTTGTTTTAACGCTGCAACCGTCACCGCAGCTGAAAGGAACCGATAAGAAACAAAGCGACGAACTGCCTGCAAAAAAGAAATGCCAAAGAGTAGTGTCTTACATTTACGTTATCTACACTACTTCTCAATCAAGTAAAAGCTCTATCTTATCTACATCGAAAGTCAGGTACTGGTATGTCAAACAAACACGTTTGAACTAGACAATGCGTACAACTTTCTTCAAATCACAAAACAGGTCAACATCAGTCCATATCAGTTCCGTTTTCGTAACCGCCAAGGCACTGAGTTACTGAGACTGATTCATACAGTCTTCATGAATTTCAATACAATTTACACTGCACTTGTCGACACATTGGCGCTTACGTTAAATAACATTTTAGACTGCGAGCGAAGGCTGCCTTGTCTCGCTGCGTGCCTCGCAAGCGCCCGCGCCGCGCCGCGAGACAATTTCAAATTGCTTGCAATAATTTAAAGGCGTAATATTTAAGAAGGATGCGTTTATAAATAAACTCGTGGTGGGTATCTAAACATAATAGTAACAGCGTTTATGGTAATGTAAGAGATTTATACTTATTGCTTTTGATGGTTTACAGGAGAAATTACTGTATAAATTTCCTTTTGCATACAATATGGTCGGTGTTAGACTAGTTTCTACGTTTCTTCGTGTTTTGTTTAATAACAAATAGATTGCTCTTGCGTTTAACGTCTGCCATTTATAGCGTGATTCATTACGGACATTACAGTGTTAATTTACAAGAATTTATTGCACTTTCTTATTGTTTTATTGTTGTTTTACGTTTCTTTACAACATTAAATAAATGTTACATCATTCGAAACGTTTTATAGATCTTGAAATGCAAATGCAATCTACAATGTTTTAGTTGGTTATTAGAATGACTGATTCACTTGTTTATTTTCATCGTTTCTTTAATATTAACACATTGTAACAAAGTATCATAACACTCATGAGTAGCAGTAATTACGTCGCAAGTTCAAAAGAAAAACAACACATATACTAAGTACCAATCGACTAAGGAAATTGATTTTCCATTGCGTCGAAGGTAACAATGACAATGTTTCATTGCAATCAGCAAGAGCACTAAAATGGTAATGTCTGCTCGTGTATTCGCGCACATTATGTCGATAATGCGACCCATATTGTAAGCACCAACCGATCGCTAGAATACTATAATTATAAGCGACAGTCGCAGTTTTCCGTTTGTAATAAATTAAAATGTATTGATAAGTGTCAAATGCTAAGTTGCTGTAGATTGTCGCAGTCACGCACTGTTTGTACCTGTGATAGCACTTTGTGTCTAGGTAGTGATGCGATATAAATGAAGGAACATAAAAACTAAGTATTTTGTACATAAATGCGTATTGGCTTTGCCGAATATAGCATTAGAGGTTAGTCCTTTAAATACCACATTCCAATTGTTCCATCTGGCAAAGGACATGGAGAAATATTCGAAATGATGGCCAAACTTCAATAATCGGAGAGGCATCAAAAGAAAGAAAGAAAAAGATCACCAGAATAAGGAAATAGATATTATAAGATTTTAAACTATCATGGTCACTAACCTATCAAGAGGGTAGACCGATTTGTCTGCTCATAAACACCCACCCGCAATAACTTCAGTTTATCCGTGATCATGGTGCTTGCAACAGCGCCGAAATATCGGGAACTCATAAAAAAAAACATGGTAAATATCCCGTTTCTAGTATTAATAATAAAGAGATATTATATTTGCTACCAACCTCTTTAAATCTAGAAATGCAAATGCAGACATCCCAAATGATTTCAACGCTAAGAAATAAGAAGAAGACTCATCAGCAACTTCCTACAATGATAACGAGTCAATTGCTGCTAAAATGAACTCAATAATTAATATACATCATTAAGAAGATCGTGAGACACATGTAAGATCTAATCGTCTTCCCACACAAGACTATTTAGATAGAGATCAAGATAGCAAATAATTTGAACGAATGCAACTGCAATGTATCATGTAGTCAATGTAAGCACTTAATGTGAGGTGGATCACGAAGCTCACGATTATATATAACTTTTATATATAACTTGATTATATTTAACAGCATTCAACTAGCCCCATATTTTCAGCAAAACTATTTGATATTGATTTTAGTTGTCAATCTATCAAATTCTGTTTATCTACTTTCGGTAACGATCATGTCAGGGCTACTACGAATCTTTGTCAAAATCGAGCCAAAAGTATTTCAATAGTAAAGTCGTGGAGACCGCGCATTGGCAAGCATAAGATAGGACACCATCAGGCTGGGTGGAGCGACCATCTTCGCGGAGAGGCTGATAGCAGCTTGATGAAAGTTGACAAGAATCGAGTTGAATAGCAAGCGATTGGAAAGCAGTGCTGCAGGTTGATGATGATTAACATTAATTACAAAACCGAAACAAAATGACATATGTATAACCCGTAACCGACCTCTACCAGTAAATCAGTTAAAAGCTGAAATCAATAGAATAATGAAATGAGAGAGAGTTGTCGAAGAGCCGGCAGGTGTCGCGTCTGTATTGTGTGTAGCACAGTTTTAACCGGAGCTGTAATGAGGTAAACAAACGCTGGGGGGTGTGGAACAAGGTGTAAGTGACAGCGATGCTGGTAACTCCATTGTTGGGTAAGAAAAAGCACTTAATTTCGCTTGTGAGGATATGGCGTAGTCGCATAATTTCGAGCTGGTTTAAAATGTAAGGTAATGAAAGTGTGGGAAGTCATAGCAGAGTCATTGGACTTGAAGTTGTAGGTGCTTTGGGTGCTCTAGATGAAAAATGTGACGTTGATTTGGAAATACTTGACCGCAAACAAACAAAGTTACTCAGGAATAGAGGATGGAAAGGTATTGATCATGACTACTTCTAGTTATCATCTATTTAATTTCAAATCATCTTTAAACAGCTGCGCTTTACTGAAAAAAATATAAAATGAGATAGAAAACTATAACGAACATAACAAAAAACGCTTCCGCCTATGACTCGTTTTAATGTACGCATTATATGTAAAACACAGCAAAGTAGCCGAGGGGGCGTTGGCCGCAAAAACAATGCCTCAATTGATAGCTGTGCCTAGTGTCGAAACCTGAGAGTAGCAGCTTCTACTAATGGAGGACCAGTGATGGCGGATGGAACCAACTGCTTTATAGTTTTAACGGCTAATGTGTAATTGTTTATGGAATATTTGATTCAGAACATAATAGTGTAATTGTCTTGAATGGTTTATGGTCGTCGTTATTAAAATTGATTGGGGCTTATTGTTTTACAAAGCTTTTGAAGTGGTTTATAATTTGCTGGTATTGCGTATTTTTTTGTTTCCCACCTCTTATATTTTTATTACATGTGTATACATAAACTGTTAAATAAGTAAATAATAATTAAAATCATAAAACAACTACATTGACATTGACTAAATACCCCATGTTAAACGAATTGTAATGACCCAAAGAAAATAAATTAATATTTTCCTACATGACTCATTTCAAAGCCAAACTCTATTTCGAATCTGTGAATTCTGAGAATCTCACGGAAAGTAGTATCTTGGTTCTCTCATGAATGGGTCGTCCCCAATCGGTGTGCTCTTTGATAGCAAGTACGAAAGTGCTAAGTGATTCCCTTCCCATAATGTTTACTCATAAATTACCTCTCATTTGAAAGCCAGTACTCTGTCGGATTGATAGGTTACGTTGCACATACTTGTACCATTATCATTTCCACCTACAATTAGATTAATTTATACTTGCTTGATGTTGATGTTGATATGAATTATTAATGGTTTCGAAATACCAATTCGTGAGAGTGCTGATAGATGGGACGGTGTGTTCTCATTTGTTGGAGTGAAGATTTCGTTGATACAACTGTGTTTTAATTGATTCGACTATTAATAGATTTGCCTAATCTTTCTTTTTTTTCCTATGGTAAGTGCCTCACCTGCCCCCGTAGCATGACCACCGTAGACAAGGATTTCTTTGACGGAAGAATCGACAAAATGACAGATTGTGTCGACACAATGACAGATTTCCTTGTCTATGGTGGTCATGCTACGGGGGCAGGTGTCAGAATTTTTAGGCCGCTCGTGGGCCTCGGACTTAGTTTTACGCGCCGCCGTCGAGAAATATCTCTCAGGCATGCTGATTTCCTCACGATATTTTCCTTCAGCAACGCAAGTGATAATTATACAATACGCACATAAATCCGAAATATCAGAGGTGCGTATTTTGGGTTCGAACTCGAGACCACTTGGCACATCTTCTTGGGACTTGGCAGTCCTAATAATATAGTAAATTATTAAAACATTAAGTTTTGTTATAAAATAATACCTAAACTTTAAAGAAAAGCCCTGCTATATCTGTAAATTTGATCAATGACTTAATGAAATCTTCCAGCCTAATAACCCAGGCATAAATTCGGGTCTTTGAACAATTAATTACACACGGAAGAGTACATTATATACATAAAACTACATAATAGTGAGCGGCTTATGTCCAGGGAGTCGGATAGCGCCCTCTGGTGGAATTATTCCGGGCAAGTAATCGCGTAATTGACGAAAACAATACACGCGCCTGGTCATCAACGCATGGGGACAAGGATTATCGGACACTAGAAACGACAGACGAAAAGGACGTAATGTACGACGCTGTTAGCTTTTAGCCCTGGCTTTTAACACTGCAAAAGACATAGGAACGTTTACAGAAAACTAGAAAAAAGTAAGAAATCATTTAGTGTGTTTTGTTAAATGTTGCATTTTTACTATAAACCTCACGAGTTTGAGAATTCAAGTTCTCATATCAAGAAATTGATTTATACGTAACCAAGAGAGCCAACAAAAGACACAAGAAATGATTAAGAAACGTGAATAGATTGAAAGGTGAAATTATTCACCTACTCTGCAAGAAACATAGCAGCAAAAAGTAATAATGTCAATCTAAATCATGTCAAGAATAAGCGACCGTAGAAAAAAAGGGAGCTAACTAAGATGATTGAAACAAAGCTCCTTGTCGCTTCCGAATTTCACACATCCTTGTACGCTCAACTATAGAGTATACTCAAAGTGTACACGATTACACGCCCTCTCTTTGATCTCCAATTAGATGAACATTTTGGGGTTCCGCATATCTGCCGTATGATAGGGGAGCCACCGATTGTAAATAAATATGCTCGTGCTCGTCCGGTCGGGTCGAGGGTGTGAATTACTTTCCCAACTGTGCCAAATTAGATCATTTTGCGGACAAGGATTTATGGGTGATAATTTGTGGAGTTTAAAATTATGGACCTTGCTAGTTCCAGCAACAAAATACAACTGTGGAAATTGGGAATTCAAAAACGAAAAGAAGACAGGTTGATTAAAGTCAGGTTGACCTTGACCCAATTTTAAATAACCACTAAGAAGCGGATTCAACGAAATTAATTCGTCCATTTTCTAAAAATACCGTTTGCAACCCTTCTACTTACCACCTTAACATATTCTATTCAAGAAAATAAACCGATTCATAAAAATAATCAATCTGAAATAATAACATGGCACCAGGGCGGGCGGCACGAACTAGGGCGGGGAAAATTAATCCGCCCGCCCGCAAAGCCTCGTATTGCTGGCCGCAATTATCTGGCGGGGATTAAGTCGGCTGTCGCCGGTTTTAGCCGGTTAGAACCGGATCGGTCGAGTGTAAACTAGTATTGATGTAATAATGAGTGGATATTACTGGAGATATTATTATATTTTTGTCATTATTCTGTTATTTGTGAAACTAGGAAACCATTAAGTTCTTCTTCCTTTTAAGTTATAGAACGATACAAATATTAGATTGTCTAATACCTGATGTTTAACCTTTTGACCTCCAGAGCATAAACGCAAGCGCGTGCCCTACCATTTTGCCTTCCATTTTGTCACATATTTGTGCCGTTTGGCGTACAGGGCACGCGCTTGCTTGTCACGTTTATGTGACTATGGCTGTCAAAAGGTTAAAGTTCCAACAGGTACAAGTAAATCTGAAGATTTGAAAAAACCTCTACACTGACCAATCTAGCTTTGGATAATTCGATCCCCTATTACGAAAATAAATTGAAAGAATCCGTGAAAACGTGTTGGAATAGGAAACGGATAGGAAAGTCTTTCAGATCAGTTTGACCGATAAATTGTCGATTTACACCCAGTGTTGGACATTTCTATAAGTTAAACACTATTCAATGGAAAACCTATTACAAGCCAGCTGGAAAAAATAAAATGAGCGATCATATTATGGGCAAAACATATATGTAGTATTATCGTTCATAAAAAATTGTATCGCAAAAAAATATATGATAGATATGGAATGATTAATTTTATGAGGAATAAAATCCTTCTTAATTTTATTCAATGTTAATTGCTGTCTTTATTTAACCAGTTTCGTGAAAACAATTAGCTATGAAGATATCACAGTTTTCAAGTGAAAACTCATTTGTTTTGACAGAATTCCGTACCTGCCAGTGATGAAAGATTTTTTCGGCTGTTTGAGCAGCTTCCTACGTCTATATTTATCTTTTATTTGGCTCTTATGTTTTTTGCGAAGTTTCCGCTGGTACATAACAATAGTATTAAGATTTATCATACAAATTAATGTTTGAAGAGTAAGAGTTTTTATGCAAAAGGCTCATAAATGTATGTATTTTTACTTATTTCCGGTTTTTAAACGTTTCGACAGTGGTTGTCAACATTGTGTCGTGGTGATTTTTTAAGCAAATAAGTTTTTTTTAACTTGCTTACACGTTAATCTATAAAAAATAAATAAAATTGAAATGTCTGTTTGCACTTTTAAAAGAACAGTTTTTTACTGAATGCATGTGAATGTACTTTTTTTTGTCTGTCTCTCAGCTTGTTCCGGGTAATCTCCGAAACGGCTGGACCGATTTTGACGGGACTTTTCCTGGCAGATAGCTGATGTTATAAGTAACTGAGGCTACTTTTATAGAAAAAGGATTAGGGTTCTGTGCAAAAAAATCAGAACCCTAGAAATTGTTAACAAAATCCGATCCAAATCCGAATCATATTTTTATAATGATTTTACGCGTACGAAGGTCGCGGGGCACAGCTGAAATATAGCAATAATAAATATTGACTATAGTTTTACAGTCCTCAAGACAGTGTGACGACAAGAATATTAGAAACGGCCAATCCACAGATGCCTCAAGCACACTGCAAAAGTGCAAATACAACATAAATCTTAAAGCCTCAACATCTTATTTATTCTTAGTTCTATACAATATATTTTTCCGACATTTCCCGCATGTTTTCACCTCGCTGAGGGAAACACGCTAAACGTCGTCGGTCAGTGCGTGTCGGAGGCATTAGCGGGTGACGCACACATGCGCATACGCATCCATTCAGACATACGTTGTGTAAGGCTCGGGCTGCACCGTACTGAACTTATGGTGGGGCTTTAAGTTTCAAATATTTAGTAAAATATTGGATTTTGGTCATGAATATGATTTTGAATTTTTTTGATTTTGTGGACCGATGACCTCGTAAAGGTTGCAGGGATCCGCTGGATGCGAGACGCACGGGACCGGTCAATGTGGCGACACTTGGGGGAGGCCTATGTCCAGCAGTGGACGTCTTTCGGCTGAAATGATGATGATGATGATGATATGATTTTAGGAAAATAAAACACAATTTTGAAATAGAAAATGTTGAATGGCAAAAATGGCTAGACAAGCTTACGGTTCCTGGCAAAAATGACGAGCCGTTACTAACAAAACATAGAATTCTTTTGAAAAGCCACAGGGGGACCTTTGTCCAGCATTGGGACAATACATTCGTAGTTTAATTAGCAAGTTGGGGACACTTTAAAAAAAAAATACTTCTTAGAAATATAAAATGAACGATGTTTGGATTGCCATCTTATTTTTTAAACGCAGTTTCATTAGCAAAATGATCATTGATCATGAAAAATATAATGTGGGTGATGTTCTTTGATAATTCAATTGAGATAAGCTTGCTATTTATTAGCAAGCCGTTAATATGACTAATGTAAACGATAATTTTATTCTCGCTAGAATATCAGATACTATGCCGATGCAAAAAGTGGAGGTAAACAGCCCGCATCGTACATAACCGACCAATTTCCTGTTTAAGTGATAACTAACTCGATATTTGTCGCTCCAACAGAAATATTATCAAATTGATTTCACATAACTAAACATTCCATCTATTTGTAAAAACAAATGTCAACTAAAACAGGCCTCAACGATAATATACAATCATTTCTATTTAAACAAATTATTCAAGCGCTATGCCTAAATAATAAAACGTGTTAAATTCTATACAGTGTTTGTATGTACAACATTAACACACAGACATAAAGATCGCATGTTAACGTGCTCACAAAGCCAAGATTTTCACCGTATAAGGTGCTTAATGAATACACACTACATGGAAACATGCATTTATTGGTCCCGCGAATGGACTCCAGTTTATTTGCAGGTGTAACAAACGACCGGTCAACGCTCTCTGGCGGCTGTGTGCGTCACCAACACACCCTAACACCAGCGACCAACATAGTTGTACACACGACGGGGGGGGAGGGCAAGGGGCGGGGGGATGACCACACCGCACTGAGCGACGACATGCTAATTTCTTACCAAGCCCAACAATCGCTCTGCACGTATAAACACAAATGACACCCGGCTCCAGGCGTATTTGCAATACTTTTGTTACTACGAACCTAAGTGAACCTACAATTATGACTGCACATGTACTATTTGAGTACCATAGGTACTTGATACTCCAGAGTCTTCAGATAATCTTGTTTTCATGACGCCATTACTCAAAAGTAGCAGTTAAAAGTTAGACCAATAAAATTTAAGTGAAATGTAGAAATAAATCAATAGGGATAAAGAAGGGTTTTAATCCGATCATTAAGATATGTTGTCGTTATAAAATGATCCGTTTCACGCATTATCCGGTGATAAAACGGAGGTGCGTCATAAAAGTAAACGGGCGCAAGTTTGACCACCCCTGACATCACAATCACTACAACTTTGTCAACTAGATAAGATATGCTTAGGAAAGCGACCTACATTGTGGAACTAATTTCGGTTTGGTTTACATTTTAACTGACGTCGCTACCATGCTATGCTACCTGACCTAATCCTACAAAAAGCTCACTGAAATACTGCCGAAAGTCGAAACCACCTTTTTGTCGGGGATAGTGCAAATCCGCGAATCTATGATACGTAAAGTGCGCGTATCTGCACTACGTGTAGGTTTACAGGGGAAGGTTATAAGTATTTTTTTTTTTAATTTCAACGATTTTTGACCTCATTTTTACATGAATAGTAACAAATCATGTGTTCTATGTATTTTTAACAGTAGAAATCCATTAAAGTCATTACGACAATGCGTAATTGAATTTGGCTACATTTGTCAGATACGCGGAATTATCCAACGCTAGTTCCGCGGATTTGCACTATCCTTGACGATTTGCTCACTTTTCTTCTGTCGTGATTAATATCGAGACGAGATTTCAGCGAAGTTTTCCTATGTAAAAAAACCCTTCGTAGGTATATGTGTGTCAGGAAACTTGTGCACAACAGGTGCCCAAAAGAAAAGTCCTGACTCAAAACTTAAGTAGTTCTTCTGTCTCATACATACTCAAGTTTTCTGGAATTTTCTGGGAAGAGCTATCTGGAAGGACGGCCAATGAAAACGTATAATTGGTGTATGTCCATGACATATCGCGTCAGGCTATTATTTCATGTTGTTTTCATAATGTATGTCTATCAAATCACTTTGTATTTTAATCGTTTAGAGATACCAGAGTGCAACCCCATGGGTGGAATCAGGATCGCCTATTCTTAGAAAGGAGACCACCCAGCAAAAACTTGAGTAGAACTACCAACATAGCCTACTGTTTACTTGACATACAAATACCTGAAGTAGGTATACCAAAAGTTTAATTCATAATGACACGATATTAAACGCCTATTAAATGCCCCATAAATAATCGAAATTTATATCGAATCCATTTTTTTAATCCGTCCGCTTCTCGTTATTAATTCGGCATCGTTTTATATTAAAACTATAATTAACTTCCACATAAAAAGGTCCCTTTAAACAGATCGCCAGTTTTTATTAAGCGATTTAATATTCATATAAATCTTTTACGCTTCATTCCTCTATTTTATTACTAATTTATTTTATATTGTTTAAGTCCGCCATTCGAAACCCGTTCGTTAGCTCATTCTCTGTTCGATATATTTGAATTATTAAAATGGAATTCATAATGCCATAATTTTATGTGCTAATATAAAACTGCAGAATTGTTATTGCAATTTTGGAGCAACTTAGTTGTCGTAACTTGTTTGTGAGTCAGCCTACTAACATTGTATAGCAACAGATTTAGAATAAACTAATTAAGAATTAGTTTAATTGTTCATTATATATAATTAATTAAACAAACATTCTTTTCTTTACATTCGAAACCTTAATTAACTTTTGAAATCGTTTGTGATCGTTAGCGCCCGATTGTCCGTATAAACAAAATCATTATTGTGAAATAAATTAAACACCGCCATGCTAAACACACATGGGTATCTAAATAATATAAAATTAGTGGAATGATGATAATAAGAGGAAGTCAACAGATAAAAAAATAGGATGTTACTTGATGGTTCAAAAAAATATCAACGATATTTTCTCCCAATTATATAAATGAAGATAAGTATCCTTAAACTGATTAATAGTTAATTAATTATAAAAGACTATTTAAAAAAAGTTTTGATTGTAGCCGCAGCACAAGTCACTATTTAATAAACACAAAAAAAAAATGCAAAAAACGTATTGAGCTGTCACTGTCAACTGTCATTAACCTGTCACTGCCCGTGCTCCGTTTTAGTAAACTAAGATATTATTATTATGCAGAAAAATCTTAATAAGGTAGATAAAAACATTAAAGCCAATATTGTGCTCGCGTAATAAACAAAGTTTGCTTAAGCGTTGAAAAAGTAAGTGATTATAATTATTTTTAACTGAATAAATTGCCAACCTTTTTCTTATCAACTTCGAAAAAATTCGGCATCTTCGGAGGCTCGCTGTGCGAGTTCTGATGCGCTTGATGATGATGATCCTCCATGAATGTTTTTAATAAATCCATGAAATCCATTTAATAGTACTACTATCAAAGTCCAATAACTCACACTAAACAACAATAGGAACTGAATTATTTACCGCGCACTAATAATTCAAATATGTAATAAGTCGAGCGCGCGACATAAACACGTGCACAATGAAGTATGGCCGCACGCCAGACGTCTTGCTCTTGCCAACATCCGATATAAACTAAATTGAAAATTGGAAACAAAATGCAATGTTCGAATCTTGATATGACAATAATAGGCGAGACAGAGATAAACTGAGCGGCGAGGAGCGAGCGAGATAGCGCGACGTGCGAGACGGCTCCGCTCCACCCCATCGACATTGGCGGCGCAGGGGTTGTCGCCGACAAGATCGCTACGAAATTTAAAATTCCTACCTGCTTACTAAACCGAAACAACATCAACTCATTCAGGCGATTATGAACTTTATTCCTTTTACAAACATTCCATTTAATATGTACACCAGCAAGATAAATAAGCTTTTCTGGAACATGATTTTTTAAGTTGTAATTATAAATAGCAAACGCGTGGATACAATGCGCAAGGCTATTCTGAGAATTTGTCTTGTTTTATAATTTAACATTGATGATTGAAAGATACTGTTTTAAATTAGTGCGTGAATTGTGAGCAAAACAACACATAAAAGTACAAAGAGATTCTTAGATATGTATTTATGTTTTCAAACAACATTTAGGTTAACAGAATCGTAATTTACCATCGGTTATACCTATTGAAAACCAATAAACACCACAGTCAACGACACACGAACACGCATTAAACGCGTAAACGAAGATATGAGACGGAATGAACAAATAATTCATGCATCACATTTTAACTGAAGAACCCTTAAATATTTTGGTGTTAATGGATATAGGTGAAGTGTTGCTAAACTTTTAACCGAAATCATACCACAAATACGTCAAAAAAGATGACAGTAACACAGTTTTGCCGATGACCTGTCAAATTACCCCAAAAAAACCACTAGCGAATCTCACAGACCCTCAGAAATTGTGTAATTGTACAGGCGATGAGGGGTCCCATAATAATTTCGCCACAATATAATTTCGACGATTCACAAATAATCAATTAAATTCCTACTATTGAAATGTCACAGGATTGCATGGGCGAGTTTATCTTGTTATTGATATCTTTATAAATGGGGTAAAGTGGGCGAATCTGGTCATACGGGCACTTGAATTGATACGGGTGGATTTGGCAGGGTTAGCTATGTTGTGACAGGTCCGTTGGGCCAGTCAACGGGTTAACTATTCATTGTTGGATTTCTTGGAAAATAGAATAGAATTGACCAGTAATAAGCTTAATTATGTTTTCATTATTGAGTTCGAGAGAATCATTATTGATTTGAATAATCTATGAAGCATTTGAATCAAATTTCTAATGTTTACCTAAAACACTAAACTTTTCCGTTAAGGAAAACGTTTACAAAGAAATGATGACAAGAGGTTTATGTAGACATGTCCAGCTCTTGAAACTTTACACCGTAAAAAACAAATAGTCTTAAATAAATTAAATGATGGATGGTTTCCTCGCAAATTGGCGAGAAGAAACACACCATCGTGAGAAGTGGAAGGAATGGGGGGAGGCCTTTGCTCAGGAGTGGGACAATACGGGTTAAGTAAAAAAAAAATACATGATTACTTTTGCATCCAATAAACGCAAAAAAGAAGGAGTTTTGCGTAAATGACCACAATTCCAATAACTCTCTTTGGAATTCCCGACCGCCGCCGCCGGTGCCGTTATTTCGGGAATCTACTGAATAGACGCCGAAAAAATCCCGGTGACGTCATCCCATCCCTTATGGGATCGGGAAGCACACCCTTTGAACTAACGGCGGTTGACTTTTCCTTAAGTTTATTTTAGAGACTGGTTTTGCCTTCGTTTGTGCTAATTTTAATTTGTAAATTTTCTCGATTTTAGCATGTGGTCTTTATGTGTTTGAAATAACCTATCAACTGAACAGGAGAACCAAAATTTCTGCAAGTAGTGAACATGAAACATTTTCTCCTTATTCACTTGTCGCAGTTATTCTTCGGAGACCTTGAACACAAAATTAATAGTTCAGTTTAAAACAACATTATAAGTGAACTACCTTACCGAAAGCTTAAGTCAATTTTAGAAGCTTACCTGCATTCAAAAGCAAATGTATTGAAACAATTCCAACCATAATAAAATTTACAAAGAAATCTCTAATTGCCTAAAATACTACTATCGCCAAACTCACTATCCCAAGCATAACAATATCTAACTGCAATAAAAATTACAATAGAAAGGGTCGACTGGGTAATTCTGGCAAAAAAATTTAAATAGAGATTAAAATATTATTTTTGTCGCACAAACAATAGAACGTCGAAGAATCTTTATTATCGGAAAGGAAGTCAATAGATACGGATACGGATTTTACGAAATATTCTTTGTAACTGAAACAATGGGCCAGACGGACACCAATAGTTTTTATCCACCATGTGGGTGAGATGAAAGATGTACAATAAAGATTTAGTACAAAGCAACTACAATGAAATGAATACGAAAAATTCCAACGTAATCAGAAACAAATGTTCGACTTTAAATACACGGTATTTTAACATTTTTGCGTGAATACTTGTTTGTGAGTCATGTTTTCGTTAATTTTGAGTTATGTGAACCTTAGGCCTACTTCTTTCCTATTAGCGTCCACGCAAATTTCTAAACTAGAGCCCGTAGCATTTTTAACACAATATTTTTTATATAACCCTTGTGGCTTTGGGATCAAGCCTACTCGACCAAATTAATGCGAGTACGTTCATAATCGACCTCTGACATAGGCCTATTGACCCGTGCGTGTCTAGGGCTAACTTTAGCATCGACCCGACGAGGAACAGCCTGGATAAATATAACACATCGAGGATTCATAAAAATGTGTACTCCAGATGGATATTTACCACATTCTAAACCCATATTAGGATTATCTATTCCAAAAATACTTATGTAATTAACATTGTTGTATAGAATAAGTTCGGGTTAAGCTACGATATTATGCCATTGACTAGTAATTTCTTTATCAGTGCACTAATCCGGAACGTGTAATTAGAGTTTGGAGATAAGGCTATTGTTAGAAAACAAAAGCTTGTAAAAAGCATTCTTTTATGAATATTTTAACTGCAGTCTTTTTTTTTAAGCTCTGACTATGGTAATTTGTAATGGAACTATCACAAATAAAATATTCATTCCACCAACTTAGTAGTGTGGGATGAAATTAGAATCAATAATGGCCAAACAATAACAATAGGTATTTAAGCTACCCTCAGATAGTTCAAGTATCATCCCTAATTGCCTTTTGGCAACACTCGTCGTTTCGCACGGGGCGAAGATTTATCGTCGCGCAATTTTAATTAACACGTGATAGTCAATAGTTCCCGATCGCCCGAATCTCCCCTCCCCGTGAGCATAATTAAGCTCGTGATAGCTCAATTTTTGGGTGAGCGCGGGTAAACCGTAACGTGATCGAGAGCCATTACGAAGGAGTGAAAATGAAACAACAAATAAAATAACCACAGACAATGGTGATGGTCAATTAATTTTTGTTAATAAAGTAATTATTATAATCGCAAATACTTGGAATGCAATTAATCGAGAGAAAGTAGGAAAGTTACAGAGAAAGCTCCTTGAACAGCTAGTAGAGATAGCAGTGGCAAATGCATTATTAGAAAACTTACTTAATGATATGACAAATCTTTAAGTTTTACTCACTTTAATAGCAACAAAACACATAAATGTTTGCGCATATAAAGGAGAAAATGTACGAGTATTATTTTTATAAGCAAAGATGTCAATGGGAATCCCGTGATGCATTTTTAGACAAACATAATGAGAGAATTAGCCGAACAGTCTACGTAACTGCCACTTGATTCCGATTTCTGAGTAACACCTATTAATTCAATAATTTCATCGTCAATATTTACTGAAAGCGTAAACACTTGTGGTTTTACAACAGATTTAAACCAAGTCAAGATTTAAGGTATTTTAGAAAAAGAAAATAAATATGTTTTACAACTTTGGTTGCTATAAAAATTAGTATTGATGAAAGAGTTTTATTTTCGCACTAGCTTCTGCCCGCGGCTTCGCCCGCGTGGAGTTCGGGAATTGCCCACGGAATCTTACTTCTGGGATAATAAGTAATCTATGTATGTATAGTACATACATAGGTTTACGTGTACTTGCTATTGTAAATATTTGTTCATACTAATATCAATTAAATTACATATGTGAAATATCTTGGTTTGAGATTGGACACCGGGACACCAATCAAATGATTTATTAGGAATCTATTTATAGACATAATACTTTGACATAATATTTTATATCAATGTCCCATATCGCGAGCCAACGCGAAAATCGGTGGAATAAACCATATTCACAGACACTTCTACCTCAGAAAAATCCTACATACTTAGTAATAGGTTAATACTCCCGCGCCCCGCACGCCCCATGCAACGCTGCGCGGCATGCGCCCTTCTACGTGAGCTTCGTAGCCCTATTTAACTATATTGATGTTATTGGGATGATTTTGGAAAAACTGATACATATGTCTTATAATTTTAATTGAAGAGCGTGAACATCAATTTTCGAGTCAATCGACCCAGTAAATATTAAGTTTCACAGATAATTCAACCCCCACCCTCTTAGGGGTAGAATTTCAAAAAACCCTTTCTTAGTGGATACCTACTCTTCACAAAGAATACACCGTCCAAATTTCATTTCTCTCGGACCAGCGGTTTGGGCTGTGCATTGATATATCAGTCAGCCAGACAGGACATTAAATTTTAAATTGGGGAATGATTTTGGAAAAACTGTGATACACGTATCTCATAAATTTAACTAAAGAGTATGTACACAAATTTTCAAGTCAATCGCCTCCGAGAATAAAAAGTTTCACAGGAAATTCAACACCCCATTTCACCCTCTTGGGGGTGGAATTTCGAAAAACCCTTCCTTAATGGATACCTACTCTTCACAAACAATTCACCGTTCAAATTTTATGTCTCTGGGACCAGTGGTTTGGCCTGGCGGTTGATATATCAATCAACCAGACAGGACATTGAATTTTAAATTGGGGGATGATTTTTAGAAAACTGTGATACACGTATCTCATGATTTTAACTGAAGAGTATGAATACAAATTTTCAAGTCAATCGACTCCAAGAATAAAAAGTTCCACATATAATTCAACACCCCATTTCACCCTCTTAGGGGTGAAATTTTGAAAAGCCCTTTCTTAGTGGATATCTACTCTTCACAAACAATTCACCGTCCAAATTTCATGTCTCTAGGATCAGTGGTTTGGGCTGGGGGTTGATATATCAGTCAGCCAGTCAGGACGTTTAATTTAAAATTGGGGATGATTTTGGAAAAACTGTGATACACGTATCTCATAATTTTAACTGAAGAGTAAATACACAAATTTTCAAGTCAATCGACTCAGGGAATAAAAAGTTTCACAGAAAATTAAACACCCCATTTCACCCTCTTAGGGGTAGAATTTTGGAAAACCCTTTCTTAGTGGATACTTACTCGTCACAAAGAGTACACTGTGCAAATTTCATGTTTCTAGGACCAACGGTTTGGGCTGTGCGTTGATATATAAGTCAGTCAGTCAGTCAGGACTTTGAATTTTATATGTATAGATGAGACCGTTTTGAATACTAATATTTAAGATGGATCTGAATCGTAAAACATCTTTTTATTTTGGTTTTTAATGTCAAATCTCGCCCAGTTTCATTAGTATGATTTTATGAAACTCCATTTCTATGGCAATTCCATTCGTTTTGTTTTACCATGATGAAACTAAACGTGGAATCAATCAACGGCTTATCTTCCCACATAAGTTGTAAAAGTCTTCTAAGAAGAGGGTTAAATGGTTTTCAACAGATAACGGCCCGACAACGCATTACTAGCCCTACTTACGAATTGTATACAACTACTAGAAGCATCTAGTAAATTTTACCTGCCTGATTATGAATATTGCTCATTTGAAGAAGTAAATATCCGTATCTTGTCATATGAAACAGACAATATCGAATAGAAAGACATTACTCTCTCTTTCGTTCTTATAGTAGGAACAGATAGTACTCTTACCTCTCGAAATTTCCCTTTCAAAGCTGAGATCGTGACAATACATAAAGAAATTCAATGCGTTTGCCTGCGTTACACCAGCTATAAGTGCTATAACTCGCAACGTAACATAAGCGACTTACTTAATTAAAGTAGTGTTTAAAGCGCCTATAAACAGACCGTTAATGGCGCTTCGTTTACAGCTCCGCGCCCTAGGTGGCGCGCCCGTCGCTACTATTGTTCTAGCTATCACAAATGTTTGATTTTTAATTAGATTGACTTCGTTTAAAGTTTCTGACTGAGTGGTATTGTTGGTTTTGCGACTTATCAAGTAAGATTCAGCTTGACAATTCTTATTTGGTAGTCCTCTTGTTTCAACACTGTTACCATTTGGGACAATTATTGCTTTTCAATTAGAATGTCTAGTTCTAGTTTACTTTTCGCTAATGAGCATGTTCGATTCAGATTCAAATAAGATGTCAAATTTAGTTTCTGTAAGATACAGTTAAGGTTTACAAACTTTTTCGCAAGAAAATGCCACACTACACTTCAATGCACGATGTTTACGCTGAAACCATAACTAACGTTCGGTACATAGCAAGCTCGTAAACAACTGCATCATTTACTTCATCACACACTACAAATATTTGACAAACCTCCTTGCACAACGGCGAACAGATTACAGCAACGAAACGTAATAAAAAAGCCATCAGCAATCGTAACAGTTGCATGTTTACTTCTAAGAATATCAAGAATCACACGTTGTACCGACGTGGCGACGGACGCGTTCCGTTCTCGACACAAGTGATAAATTATTGAAATTGATAAAACAATGGATAACTATACAAAGTGTTCCACAGTTGGGGAGGTCGTAAAGAGGAAACGTTACAGGCTGATCGCCGGCGCTTTGTGATCGCCGCTGTCTAAACAAATCAAGCGCACTCCTCTAGCGAGGATGACGTGTACGCTACCGGCTAGCGCTTGAAGCGTGCTCAAGCGATTGATTGGGCTTTATTGTGCTTTTATTTTAATAGGTGGAGGTAAAGTTTCAGTGTGGTCTTAATATCCCGAGCGGATCCTTTTTTGCCTTATGGCGTTGAGTCATGATAATTTGTCAATTTTATCAACTTGGCAACTAGCAAAACTCGTTTTTGACAACAAAATAATGGCAGTAGTAAACTTTTATAGGTTAGAATTATTAGAACATCCAGCTAACACGCCTACTCAATTGATCAAATAAGAATTTTCTACTGAAGAAAACAATAAGTTCTCTACCAAACGAAAGTTATCATTTGAAGATCCTCAATGTGACCAAGAACAATAAGTATCAACTTTAATCTTGTCCACAAAGACCGAACCAAAGGACCAGTGACACCAAGCACCTGCTCTTCTACTTAGTCCCCAGACGTAAAGTGCATCAACTCTAAGTGCTACAAGCTGCAGCTGTTTACGTGCAACTCATTAAGTGATTTTCCTAGAAAACGTTTAATTGGACTCTGATCAAAGGACCAATGTTTTGACATGAGCATTGTTAAGTTTTCCTTTGGTAGATCATTCGCCTTGTTGGGGGTGATTTGATAGTTGAGTGCTTCTTCTAATTGGACTATTAAGATTTTTATTGGAATGGTACTATCTTTTCTTTAATTGTATTAGTATTGTCTTCAGTTGCAGTCAATTAGACAATGAGAACAATTTTACAACGTCTTTATCGATCTATCTATTGGTATATATCTTAACGCTATTGGACGCTAGGGCAATTTTGCCCATTCTCCTTTACTTAGCTAAATAAGATTAAGATCAGATTTTATATTTAATTTTTAACTATGTAGTATACGTTTACTGGTTAATATGTGCAGCTACAGTTTAATCAAAAATATGTGTAGGAAAAGGTGAGTCTCAACAGACCAGAAATTAAGCTTCTGCAAAAAAGGACAACGGTTGGCTCCGAATGTCAGTAGAAGAACAGAAACAATGAATTAAAGACGTAAACTTACAACAGGTTAGGTCAAGTGTTGTATTCGAATCGCAAAATATAAAGGTGCTTACACATAGGTGCGGCCGCAGCGAATCGCATGTAATAAAATCATATTGACGTATCGACCGACAAAAGGCGCCGGCGACCGACTTGCGACCGAGCTCGCCCTAATAAACAATTACGTGTATAAACAGTAAAATTATTGTTGTTTGCAGTTTTATCGACCGAATCGACTGTGCCGCCAATCCATGTAGCAAAGCTGAGAAATTGCGAGGAAGCCGTGAATTTAAAAAATAATGGGAACAATCGAGTCCTTTCCACAATTGCTTGGAACATGTTTTCATGTCGTTAAAAGAAATCAAGCGACAAGTCGTTCTTGAATTGTAACCATTCTTGCAAAAGACCTTCGATCAAGCAAAAGACATCTTAAAAATATATTTTCATCAAAAAGTTCTGATACTGACGCAACCATCTCTTCACAAAACATTCAGCAGCTACAAAGTAATAAAAGCGCTTCAGTATCCCGCCGTAAGCAAAAAATATTATGTTGTAAAATTTAAAATAAGAACAGGAAATGATAACCCGCGGGTCGTCTGCGCCCGCGCACCCCCGGCATCGCACACCAACACATGCAAATAACACTGACATAAACAAAATAGGCACGCCCACATGAGGAAGATGACAATTAAATTACACACACTGATGAATTATTTTGAAGGAAAGAAGTCAGGGTATTTAGAAAAGAAAATTATTTACTTGAGAGTAACAATATGGTAGAGGAAAATAATTAACAAAACAATAATATTTCAGAAACGGAAATCACAGTAGAGATGATCTTACTGTGTAACAAAGTAACAGCAACGATGAAATGAATCGAACTGATAATTTATTCCAAAATATCCATCCCCCTTTACATAAAATGATTGCCACACCCTGTAAGAATTATGAAACAAATATTAAAAACACTCATAAAAATGACGGCAGATTACTTCTCAGGGTTCGTGACAGCGATAACTGTAAATCTGTATTTCAAGGGGATTGTAATCATCTACTCGAGGATTCGGGACATTTTTTGTCCATAAGCATGGATTTATTTATTTTTTGCTCGGGGTGGCAATCTGGAAAATTTAGAATAATCTTCAGTCAAGAGGGTTGCCGCCACATGTGTACGAGGCATCGGTGATAAACATTTTATAGGAATGTTTGGAGCAAAAACTGCTAACCAAATGTTCGTATCGATTTAGGGGTTTCACGTAAAGGAAGTTGTAATATAAATAATAAATCTGCGTCCGTGGTTTTGGAACAAAGAAACGGAGGCATACATCAACTTGTTAAAGGAAGTCCGTGTATTTTGCTAAATTACAGTACGATGTAATATATGGCATGAAGATTTTCATTTCGAAACACAGGCTTCAGCGATTGAATTGGCAAATAAGCTCAAAGAATGAGACGAAGAAGCAATTGACAAAACAACTTTTGATGCACAGGGAAAATAAAAACCAAAGAGCATTAACATTATAGCAAGCGTTGAGAGACACGTTTGTATTCAGATCATACCTAATATGATTACCTAAATTGTCTCCTATCACATCCCTCTAATTTGATGGCACAGCTTCTGCTCATATTATTATTTCAAGGTTTTATAATTCTAGTAACAAATCACTGTATCACCACTCAAGGCTAATAGCTTTCTATGAATCCATGCCCTCGCCCAAACATCGCTCCGTCCAATCCTGCTCCATAGTAAGTAATCACGCGATATAAACGTCCGCGTCCTTGATACTACATTCTCTTTGGGGGGCTATTAATATCGGCAGATGCTGCGTGTGCGCTATTTACGGCGCCTCCACCCTAGCTACCCTCGGCGCGAGCCACTCCAGTAACACGAGAATAAGACGCGTGGCCAAGAGGGGTAGATCAGATCACTGATTTAATGTACGTATCGTAAGTGATTCAAGGTATATGGGGTGAGGTACGAAGATATGATGGCAAAAAAGACGATATAAAATTAGACCAAATTCTTAGACATAACGAACGTTGGCAAAGACAGGAACGAGCAGAAAAAGACAGGAACGAGGAGAAAAAGACAGGAACGAGCAGAAAAAGACAGGAACGAGCAGAAAAAGACAGGAACGAGCAGAAAAAGACAGTTGCCAAAACTACCAATTTCTAAGATAAGGTTGACAAACATGAGGAAGAAAATGTGAAATTAATAACAATCCAGTAAAAAGCGACAATAGTTTGCACCCTGGATATATTATCTTCATTTAGCTCCTTTAGTCTTGTCAATGAGGTAAAAAGCAGCCTTGTTAGTAAATAATCTTCTATGAGAAAAAAATCTATAGCAGAAACATTTGAAGAAGTTCTATATCTACAACTGTCGCAAAATCTTCACCAAATCCCTTTTTCAATCTTCAATACTCCATCAATTTCATCATTTGATTCCTCAGACAATGATAACAGAATCCCGGTTGGGCTATTAATAACGTGTTGCACGGTTGCGGAGTGACGGTCACCCGACACGTTAATGCGCCATGACTCGATACATATGGCCCACGTGTCTACACCGATGGCCGATGGCGATGGCCATCCACACTATTTCGACATTGCAGATGGAAATTAGATTGCTGATTCAAAATTGGTTAATTTTAATACAGAAGATACCTGAGCTTTGCTTCCGAAAGATACGAAAAATTACAGCATTACAAAGAATACGTCTGGTTCAGACAAAAACAATGTTGTTCAAGATTTACAAAGTCCGAGTGTTGTTTATGTAGAAAGAAAGTCTCGTGATCCAAACATCATAGATCAATAGTTCTAACAAACTAAGATCTAGGCCAACAAGATCAATATAGTAAAAGCACCTGTCTTCAGAAACATGAGGAAAAATCATTCACGCAACCATTCATTCTTAGAATACGAAAAAAATTGCATAGTGATCCGTTAAACAAAAAAAACTACAAATTCAAAAAATACTCTAAATGTACACAGTTCCAAAAATACGGAGAGCAAATAAACATTCTTAAATCACAAAGAATCGCTTACGGACGCAGGTTACTAGAAACGTAGAATTAACACACAATAAAAACATATTTCTAACAAGTTTGTATTGCGAGTGTGAGCCGTCAGTCGACGGATCATATCAAATAATAAATCAGTTTATACTCTTAAACAATGTACTTATGGGAATGGCGAAAACAAAGCTGGCAACAGGCTCAATTACCATCCATTTGCCACCAATATTATTTCCGTCTATCAGCAAGTTAACGTAATCGTTGATACGATATTTCATCTATAAGTAGAAGAGCCAATAATTTCACTATGTAGTAATCATTTGATACCAAAATACCTTGTAGTACGCTGGATTCTACTATCGAAAGTGTTATAGTAGAGATTTGTGTCTGTTTGCATTTCAACAAGTGGGCTGATTCTAGTTGCGAATGATATCATCCATTCTGTAGTGACAGGGTTATTGCGAATTAACTACAGTATTTATTTTGATGACTCTAATAAGAATAAAATTGGACCCTGTTCCCGATACCGGTGGGCTACAATTTTTTTATATTTTTAAATGTTTTTATATTGTTGTTATTTTAAGAAATATTTAAAAATGTATAAGATTTGTATGAAAATAAATAAAGGAAAATAAAGATCCAAATTATGCTATCTTACTTAAAACGAACTTTTTTTACAGATGAAAGATACAAAAATAACGCATTAGACAAACTTAAAAAGCAATGTAATGAAAATCAAGTAATTTATTCAAATTAGGCTGAGATAATCAACACTTTTTAAACGTCAAAATTTACAAGAGACAGTCCCCCAAAACGCTCGCCCTTCGCCACCTCCTAGTGTTGTAGCTGGGAAGAAGACGTGGCAGAACAAACTCCCCAGCAACACATCCCTGGTCCCTTCGATTTAGAAACTGTACTAAAACACCAGAAAACATTAATAGAATCAAAACTATTTTGATCAACGACCATATTTATTGGTCGGTGCATATGCGAATAAAAAGGATATCGAATTAATACGCCACATGCGGCATGTTGCACGCATTGATAGCACTCCCACTGTTACACGATGCAAACAGCTCCAAGGTAAAAGAGATAGCGATTACTGAGCAAATGTACGATGAAGTAAGAAAAGTAAATATTTAAAAAAAATGTAATTGTGACATCAATCAGAAAAATAGTAGAAGCCCCACCAATAATGAGAAACATAAGAAATCAAGAAACTTAGCACAAGCACGAAAATACAAAAAAGAATAGTGAAGAATTCTGAAGAAAAAATGGCGGAAAATAGATATTTACTGAAACGCTGCATATGTGCAAGAATTACTTTAATGTGTTTCTAGCGAGACTGAATTGGAAGGAGTGAATTGAAGTGAACAGCGTGTGTCGTGGACTCGGTCACTTTGCAAGTTTAAAGATGATATGTTGTAACAAGTAAAAAAAAACTAATCGTAAGCTTTAAAGTTTCGTGACGTACACTTTCGTAGAGGTAGACAATTCAACTTTCAATTGCTGGTGGAGTGACTGTGAAGCGACTGTAGCTTCATTATTTACTTTAGCTTTTTTTTATTTTGACGGACCAATTCTTTAGTAATTTATAAATGTCTTTAATGTGTTTGATTTAGCCTCATCCCATCACCAGTCCCATAGCTCCACATCTCCCGACTCCGAAGGCGCGTGACTTGCACCACCGTAGGGGCCCCATGCAAGCCCCCAGAAATAGCGATCAGCTGGGGTGCGTCAGCGCCGGTATCACGCCGAGAACCACGCATGCGCGTGATATGTCGTCCAAATAGAAGGTAACTCTAGACCGATCAAGTTATCGTGATAAAATTGGTGGTTTTTTGGAAGTAGGTGAAGAAATTGGGAAGTTTGCGTGAAAATGGAAAACTATAACAACTAACTAACTATAACTATAAGTTAGAATAAAATTATAGTTTTAAGGCCCGTCCTAATTGCGTAACACACATTCCATAGCAATCCGAAGGATTTTGATGGCAATTGTTAATTTATTGTTATATTTTCAAAATTCGTCTAATCAACAACGTGAATAACGCAATTGATATTATTGAATTGTCAAAATGTGTAAGTTTTATTACAACTTAAAACTATATACGAAATGAAGCTTAACATAAGGAAAAATCTGTTACAAAACTGAACTAATCTAATCTTAAAAATATAAACCAAACAATACGTACAATTGTCAGCAATTAGTTACAACGTCTCGTCAAAATGTCATTATAGTAAGAATGACATTCAACATCGACCAATCAGAGCACGTCACTAGATAATGTCCTCGTAATTATTGCTTCGCTAGTTAAATGTATCGATATTTTGTATTTAGTCCGTTGAATACATTAAAGTATGTTCAGACAAAGTTAATATTAATGATAATTACCGCATTAAAATAACAATTGATAACTGCGGTGAAGTCATTGCTGAAGGTAACTTTGTAGCTTGATACTAAAGTTGTAGATATCTGAATTATGTCTTGACATTAATAGTGTTTGGTATCAGTTTTTAACTGACATGGTCACTAACATTATCATTAACACTCGTATCGGGAACTCAAAATAAATAGAAAAAATGGTGAATATCCCGTTATCAGTATTAACGATACTATCCAGTATTCTCCATACTACAGCTGGTCCTTTTAGCCATCGATCGAGCCATAATAGATCTGAGTTTAATTCATATTATTATAGATTGTTATGCATAAAACAAATAGTTTCCATATTTAAATTGATAACGAAACTTTTATTTTGGTGTTGCTGAAGTTTTGCTTCAATTCTTGCTTTCTCAAGTTTTATGAAAATTTTACATAAAATCTGATGTTTCCTGCAAAAGCGCAATACCTGTAGATATTGCGGTTTTGTGAAAAGGTACGGAACAGCAGATTTTTTTACTTTACCGATGAAAAATCACCCTAAGGTAGAAAATGACCAAAAAATTCCTGACAGAAAATGCCCAAGGCATTAAGTCCGCCTTTGTACAGTTTTTACTTGTGCGTAAAGTTTTAATAAATTAATTAATTAAAATATCTATGTGGGGGATCCAGAATGATGTACTGAATACTGTGGTAACTGTTCGTGCGTCGGTTTCCCTTCCACCAGGGTGTATCATTCTACCTTCCCTGTCTATACGGGAAGGTAGAATGATACACCCTAGATGTCACAACAATAAAAAACTTCAACGTTAACTGTCCGTGTAACACGTAGTTACAAGATAAACGGCTGCCCGCTCGATAATGAGGCCGATATACGTAATCGTACCGATTTATGTACAACTCAACATTTTAAGGCTAATTGCGACGACAAATCGGCTATTTAACGATAATAGCCGCATCTAAATCTGAAGAAAAACAACAATAACGAGCTTGAACACACCTTAATTAGGATCGGAAGTCTCCAATGCTTTTTAATGTTTGACTAATTTGTTTGTTATGTAGCTGTAAGTGTGACGTCACGAGAAAGTACCTCGATAACGCCGAAAGTACTGTTCGAAACGAGAGCTTATTATAATTCTAGACGCCATTAAAATTAAAACTAATTGGCAGAAAAATATGTGTAGCCAAATAATTATTTAGGGGAAATAAAATTTCTATGGCGCATAACTTAAATATTTACCATATTTAAATACAAAACAATAAACAAAACTGTCTGTTAAAATGATAACAGCAATCCATAGACAATTATTTCGTCTTTTAAACTGCTTAAACGTTTACACTCTGCAGAAAAAAAAACTTAAAAGCTCATTCGTCGTTAACTTTCCAATTTCAAGTGTATAAAACATTCCACCCTGATAAAAGTATCCACTAGATAAACCGTCTAGACGGAATAAATATCCAAAACACTCGAATACCAGCACGATGGCTCACTTGGCTAATCGTTTGGGTTGCCAGTTAAAAAATAAGTTAACTTTTTTTTGGACGAACGCACCCATAACCTTACTGCCACTTTAAAAGGTTTACGGCGAATCTAATAGTTCACGTGCATTTAAAACAACCACGTTTTGAGATTACAGAACCTTTGGGTGTGGTGCTGTTGTTTACTTTTTAACTACCTAGCTACACGCTTTCGGGAAAAATCAAGCGATTTGCAATCTTATGGACTTACTAACCACAGGGAGCAAAACAGTGAAACATCTACTGATAACAAATGAATCAGTTAAGGGTTAAGAAAAAATAAGGCAACGAAAAAGAGCTGTTTGGTGGCGAAACATTTATGGTGATAAATGGGGCTTTTTTTGACAAACACCAAGAAAAGAAACAAGAATTAAACGAATGTAAAACTATGTCATGATTAAGTTACAAAATCAGGCAAGAAATCCATGACAGTAAAATGTCATCCAAAATTGTTTTTTGCTGGTTTCTGCTTCGAAGCTAAATCTATCACTAGTACAGACGCCAGGACATCGCGCTACTACAATCTGTCAAATTTCTTTAATGGATTTTCAAATTTATCGCTAAAACATTAAGTTCAAGGTTGATTGGGAAAATTTGACAGTTTCGAGTAGCTTGATGTGCTGGCGTCTGTACCTATTTCATCTTCATCTGCCTAGCCTTTTCCCAACCATGTTGGGGTCAGCTTCCAGTCTAACCGGATGGCAGCAGTCTATCTGACCTCCACAACCCAGTTAGTACTGGGTAACACCATACCCCTTGGTAAGACTGGTTGGTCGGGCAGTCTTTTGGGCCACTGACTACCTAACGACTGTCAAAGATCTACAAACGACAGCCGGGACCAACGTCTTAACGTGCTTTTCGAGGCACGGAGGAAACTCGGTATGTAATGGGTGGTCACCCATTCACAGACCAACCTAGGCAAGCACGGCTTAACCTAAAGATCGACCCGAGCGGCTGTTATTATTTAGCCACGAGCTCCTCTCTGTACGTATTTGCGGAATAAAAATCTTGTATGACTTTTTATCCTCATGATTGATTTCACAATCAATTTCAACCTCACAATCGGCCTATAACCCCATCAATTTGTAGCAAGCAACGTGTTTCGCAATGTAAGCAATTTATAGCAATGATAAATAGTATAAAATCAAACGTGTCGCATTCACTGCGCCTGCGCGGGGTGCCTGAGTAATGGACGAGCGGCGTGCGCGCAGAGACGTGACAATACTGAGTCTTGGACAGAGGGACTTTATAGGAGCTCGTAATAATACGGTTAAACAAGTGAAGGTAGTTTGAAAGTCTTTGAAACAAGTGCAGCAACCTCAAAATCTGTACTTGAATTGAAATTGGGTTTTTTTTTATTTTCACACAAAAATCTGTATGTGATCTCTTGAAAGGAACTATTTTAGGAGGACATTTTACTTATAAAGAACGACATGGACATTGAATGCTTCTACATTCGGGAATGTTTGCTTGGGATTTGGCAAAGATGTCAAACTATTCGTTTTAGAAACGAAGATATTCGGAATCGGATAAGTACCAACATCAGGGGACTTAAGATTACAAAGCTCGTACTATTTACATTGTGTACTTATAAGTTGGAAAGTTTCCTAAACACAGGTGTGACGTAGCGGAAACGACACACCTCAAACGCTCAACATTTTTGGCTGTTGTGACACAAAATGGGTAGATCTAAAAAGCATTGCCCATACACGTAAACACATTGTTGTAGGCTTTAAAATTACTCAATGAATACGCTATCAGACAAATAGCAACACAATATTCGATAATAAAAGGAACAACAATAATCCACGCCGATGATTTAGGGTCGGAAAACAGCGGACTTTCCAACATGGCCGCCGTTTATGGACTTCAAGGCTTACGTTAGTTCCACACTCTTTAATTTATAACCCTACCACCTCGCCACAAGGTGGAAAATCGAACAGTTTCCGGTTTTTGCACAAATAACTGTTAATTCAACGACAACGCCCTAAAGAGGGCGCGATAATCATACTATTAGCAGAAATATAAATGTTTATACACACGGAACCTCGCAGGAGTATCAACCTAGTCATTTTCGTCATGGGGAAGAAATTATGCACGAGGAGCGAGGGGGAAAACGTCGTATTTTTTTACTTTATTATGCTACAGTTTATCTACGACTTCATATTTACGATTAAGCAACTGTATAACGGATAATAGCGGGTCATTATTTATAAAGGTAATACATAAATGTATCATTTTCTAAATACGCACGCAAACAACGTCCACTATGTAATTAAAGTTGCGAGAGATTGAAACTTGTCATTAAACTCACGTAGAGGTGCGATCCGCTCATAATCACGGCACAGTTTATCTTTAATTGAAGAATGAAGAACGAATGAATGGGACGTATTTACCGAGGCCCTTGAGTAAACGTTGGCAGAGATTCCATTCAATCGTCAAATTCATCACTCTCTGTGTCAATAGGGGAGGAGTTACAAAGTGGATTGATCAAATATAGGAAAGTGATAGAATTATAACAGCAAAGTGTGATACGACTCGTCTTATTGATGTATTGTACAGTAAACAGTGTGACTACAATCAAGTATGCATGATAGAGCTTTAGAATTTTTACAGTAAGCCCGTCCTGGTGTAAAAGTCAGTGAAAAACTTCACCTCGTGTTTCGTACTCATCACCATTATTCTCCAGCCCTTATTCCAATTTATTTGGGATCAACGCTCCATGTCCTGTCGTGTTTCACGTAAGCGTTCCTATTCCAGTTGTAGGTTTCAATGCAGTAAGGATAAACTATTCTGCCAGGGCTGCGGGACTGTTCGAAAGCGATACCGTGGCCAGGAGCAACATGGATGGGTTTTAGTCAGTAGAAGTCTTGACACTCCCTTCCGCTTCGCCCAGAACGGGGGGGTCATTTGTAGATTGCCCAAACGAAAAAAAAAAAAAAAAAAAAAAAAAAACTATTAAGAATTTCAAGTATGCCAAAGACATACTACTTACAGCTCAGATTCAGTAAAAGAAGTTGCACAACTCTGAAATAACACAAACTTAATCTGCGGCTTCAAACATACTCGTAATAGCGCTTAATATAAATCTGAACCCGTATTAACTAGAGCATCAGAAGTATAAGAACAATATCTAACTAAACAGCGGCATTCGCACAAAGGCACCGTGACGCGACGCAAGTGGACCGGTGTGTGCGCAAACGCGCCGCAGTCGCGCGTCAAATGCGCGATTATCGCCAGCGTGCAGCCGTGCGATTATCGTGACGCGCGTTTGTTACGGTCTGCGCGATTGGTGACGACTATCGAAATGCTATTCTGAGATTTCTCGTAATTAATTTGTTGCTTGCGTAATATGGTTGATATGTGGTCTAGGTAATAATGGGAGAGCTTTGTTGATAGCTTTCCTTCCTACCGAAAATTCTCTCGTGAAAAAGTACGAACCGAGAGAGGACGTTAAGCTGCGCTTGCCGATCGGTTCGTGCATGAGTCACCATCAGCATCAAGACCCCTTCATACCTTAGAAAGCACGGTACGCCATTGATACTGACAGTCATTAACAGATCTTTAGTCGTTACGGATAAAAAAAGCCCCGAAAGTCTAACGACCAGTTTTACTGTGAAGTATCGACAGCTACTCATTAACTGGGTTCTGGTTCACTCCATATAAATCAATGGTCTTCAGCTGCATTCAGTCAGACTGGAAGCCGTCCCTAATGTATTTGGGAAAAAGCAAAGACGATGAGCTTCACAAAATAACAATAGCATATTTGCATCAAAAGCTCCGCAAAAGGGCGACTGGGATACCATTAAACTAAACCATAATTTCTGTTGCAAAGAGTTAACACTTATTCATCCAGTAAGACTTTATAAATAGTCGTCATATCGTATCAAAATTAATAGCAGCGCCAGATTTGCTCCGCAACATTGTCCAAAGCACCAAACTGCATAAAAACCTCACACTTTTATTAATCAAGATAATCAATCAACAATGTAGTTTCTTTCATATACAAGCTACCATCACAAAGGAAGGATGCATTAAACCGAATAAATACCAATAACAGGCCATAAACTGTGTTCCTGAGAGCACCAGTCAACATCCAATTGCAATACATTAACACGTTGCCTATGTTGCTTTGTGAGTGCTCATGGGCCTTTGTCCTCATTGTGAGCTCACACATTGTGTCGCAAATTACGATATGTAGAACGAATTAACGTGCTAAACTTTGGCCTAGACACAAAGGACCAGTCTACACCTTATGGCCTTTAAGACCAAAAAGGCTAAAAGCCAAAATTGAACAACAAATAACAATATTTGGGCCATTGTCTGTAACTGGCTCGTTCCCTAAATTACTTTCGCTTTGAAAAATGGAAAACATGGTGTTTAAGCTTCTGGTAGAATTGTAAGTCTTGTGAAACACAGTGGGCGACTCTTCACGTGACCAGAGGGCTGGCCTATTTTTTGGCCAAAGAATCAGCATTGCCATTCAATGTAGCACTTTTTCTGTTGCCAGCGATGTGGACGAATTATTTGACTCCCTGTAATACTTTTCCCCTTTTGATACTAACTTGTACATATTTTATTTCCGTTATTTATTTCTATACAAATCATTTATATTATTAAATATTCCTTACAAAAAAAAACAATATAAAAAAACATTTAAAATATAAAAAATTGTAGCCCACCGGTATCGGGAACAGGGTCATATTTTGTTTATTTATATTTTGACAAATTTTTAACATTTTTAAATATTCCTTAGAAAAAACAATATAAAAAACATTTAAAAATATAAAAAAAATATAATAATATTTTGTTATTATTATAGATCTAATAATTGTAGTTTGTAAATAAAAATTCTCAGTCATATTAATAATGAAGCGTTATGGTGTAATTTTAATCATGGTCAGGTCACATTTACATATATGTAAGATTGTAAAGCAAAAGTTTACAAAAGAGTGCTTTCAAGTATTACCTACCCGACCTTATAAAAGGAACTGTAATGTATGAAAGAGAACCAATTGAGTTAATTTAATAATTGAGGTAATAATTCATTCAGAATTAAATGTAGTCAACTTATAAACCTGCAAAAATGTGGTGTACATTGTACAACTTGAACCTATTGATGCCCATCACACCCAAAAGCCTGTACACATTAAATTCAAAAGTACATTTCAACAATATCTCGCCGCCATAATTTCCTCTGAACCGCGTACATTCAGTTTATAATTGATCCTTTGGGTAGGTATCAATTGGAGTCATTGTGTACCTCGTTAACGCGCGAGGCACGCGAGCATACTGAGATAAAAGAGACTATACCACTCGATAATTTGACTTCAATAAGACGCCATATGTATGCTTGTAAGGCGGCCATGGATGCTACGATGAAAAGCTATCGCATTTGTTCTTTTATATTTTCTTGAAATACATTAATTAGCTTCTAGAGAAGAAGCTTTCAACTTCCTCAACTTCGATATTGTATCAAAAACAAGTCTTTTATTCAAATGAAGCACTTTTTAAACGTCAATTTTACAAGAGACAGTCCCCCAAAACGCCTGCTCTTAGCCACTTCTAAGTGTTTTAGCTGAGAAAAAAAAGTAGCGGAACAAACTCTCTAGAAAATGATACAATTGATACAGTTTTCATCAATCTTATTTTCATTTTAGCAATATTTTGCTTTATTAACATCACTTCAGAGATCATATTAAGGCTTATGTTGTAATAGTTTGCGACACCTACATCTAAGCTTGTCAAAGGAGGATATCTAGAAATGGTTAATCACGAATTAGGTGCACTAGGATCACGAGTACGCGACGCGCGAGCGACATCATTATTGCAACTTACTAAACAAAGTGTATGAATTAACTTTGAATGATCTTCCTCCTTGGCCCTGGTCCACATTGGCCCTGGTTCGAAGAATTTGGAAGTCATGGAGAGAGGCCTTTGCCCAGCAGTGGGATGACGCAGGCTAACAGTATCAGTATCAGATTTTCCTCCTGGCAATCATCATCTGCCTAGCCTTTTCCCAACTACGTTAGGGTCGGCTTCCAGTCTAACCGGGTGCAGCTGAATACCAGTATTTTACATGGAGCGACTGCCTATCTGACCTCCACAACCCAGTTATACTAGGTAATACGATACCCCTTGGTAAGACTGGACTCGGTATGTAATGGGTGGTCACCCATCTACAGACCAACCTAGGCAAGCACGGCTTAACCTAAAGATCGACCGAGCGGCTGTTATTATTTAACCACGAGCTCCTGGCAATGCTAGGACTAAAATACGATCATTATTCCCCTAGTAATGCTAGGAGATCTCAGTTTCCATTCTAACCAGAATCACATTATTAAAGTGTTAAAACTCTTCAAAACAGTTGGAACGTAAAGAAAAAAGTCTTACCATGAATGTGAGACCTTATTCGGTATTACGTGAAGGCACACAAGCCTGCCCCCAGTTAATTATGGAACAATAGAAGCGAGGCGTGATCAGCCACAACAATTTAAACAATTTTATACCTTTCTTCCCTTTGATAAAATACTTAACAGCTTGTTCAGTAAGGTCGTGAGGTGAAAATAAAATACTTATTAATGCTTTTGTATAAGAAAATTACGGGACTTGTTAAGTTTCTGCTAAATGGAGTTAATGGTGCCGAAAATGGGAAAAAAGGGAATGAATGGGTGATCCTTGAAGCAAAAGAAAGATTACAACCTTTTTTCTTGTTGCGAAACATGCATTTATGTGTAAAAAAAACGTTTAAATTCTACTGACACATCCCTTTTCAACCAAACCCACCTCATAAGTTCGTAACATTTAATAAATTGATAATAATAAAAACATCACCACGGAACCCTTGTACGACCTCAATAAAGTCATAAAGAACATTGTCAATCTGCCGTCAACCCTCCAAACGCTACAGCGGATTATTATTCATCCGGGGGCCCGAATGACCCCTCACATGTTTTGACAACCCTTCGCAAAACCAATGAAATATGTAACAAAGGGAACGGGTTGAGCCGACCATTATGTAGCGATTTAGGAATCCATTTTATTGGACACATAGACACGTAATGTGTGGTTGTGAATAATTCAGCAGGGTTGTGTGAGGGTTGGCGCGATTTTATTTGATTGCTCTAGGTAGGTAAATCATTTACGATACATTATGCAACGGTTGAGCTATTACGTTGTTACTTTGCTTTGACTATTGGAATGGTTATTGTCTTATTGATTTTATAATGTAGTAAAGATTTGTTGAGCGGCCATTGGGAATATTTTCGTACAAAAATTTTGATCCCGTATATTTTCGATTTTGACGCACGAATGATCCCTGACAAGCGGGCGTATGACTTACTAAATAGTAACAAGTATTGGATTACGATTTTCTTCGTCTTGTATTTGAATGTCTTTGTAATGTAGGTAGTCAAATATTTTGAACAAATGGGTTTCTGTTCGAATTGAGTAACTTCGGAGGCGTACAGTCGTCCTCCTCCTAGTCATTAACTTTTTCAGGTGTATACGTTCCTAACGGCGGAATAATCTCTGACAAAAAAAATACAACTCAATGAAAGTCGAACTTACCTGACGGACCTGCTTATACTGTTCTTCAAAGCTCCATCCAGCAGCACTGCCTTCGGACGACGATGATGACGCAGAGCCTGCAGGCTGCGCCGGCGGTGGTGGAGCTGGGGCCAAGAAAGCGGGGGGTGCATAAGGGAAGCCCCCAGATGCCCCTGCACCGGCCAGAGCGAACACACTGCTGGGGGTGGACAGCGGTGCCCCTTGGGCTAGGGAAGCCAGTGACGATAAGTGTGGGTGGAGAGAAGACTTGAGGGACTCGAAGTCGTCACGAACCTGATGGGAGAAAGGTTGGGTTAAGAAATAATGTAAACTTATACTGTCACTTACGGGTTATCTTCCGTGATTGTTCATTATTTCGAGCTCCCGATATTTCGGCGCTGTTGCAAGCGCCATGATCGCGGGTTGACTGGAGAATGCGGGTGGATGGAAAAAATCACGGAAGATATCCCGTAAGTGACAGTATAAGTTTAGTTGTAAACCGTGAAAGCTTGAAACAGTGTAAGAAATAATGTGGTGAGAGGAAACAAATCATTGTAACTTGATGTCAATCAGAATCGAGATCGAATATGGAGTATATGGTTGTGTGTAAAACCATTCATTCCATAAAATTTTCCTATAATTATTTTTTTCTTCGGTTTTTATAACTTATATTATTTGTGCCAAAACCTAACGTGAGTTTGTCACAATAATTAATATGACGATGCGAATTGCATATATCCATCGTTCGAGATAAGCATGTCAAAATTAGCGTGTAGGTGTTTAGAAAACATTATTAGATTGATATAGATCCAAAGGCCTTTGGGCTATGAGGACATTAAATTCTTCCATCCATTTCAATCCAACCAAACAAACCCTCATGTCACAATTGCTATTACCATACCTTAAGCTTTGTCCAAATAGACTTTACTAAAGTAACTTAGCCCTGGATCATGAACCACTTAGCGGTGGAGAACTGGATTTCATAGAGATGCAGGCTGACATAAACAGTAAAGTGACTAACTTTAAGTTCCCTCTCAAGAGGTCTCGGCGAGTTCCTCTGATGCGGATGCGTCATCTGATGGTTCAACGGCTGATGCTGCACGGAAGCGTGGTGGCCCAGGTTGTGCGAGGGCTGGTGCTGCAGGGGCTGGTGCTGCAGCGCCTGGTGCGTCTGCAGCGGCAGCGGTTGATGCGGCTGGTGCGGGTGGGGAGCAGGAGCATCCCGCCCCACACCCTCGTCGGAACTTTCGCAGGATTGCTCCCCGGAAGACTCGCCTTCAGATCGAGCGGACTAGAACAAAGGAAATATTGGTTCAGACGTCTGCTGTTATTTCGGTACAGATGGAAGGAAAATCAATAGTAAGACCATTTAGGGATAAACCATGAAATTATCCTATTTATGGCGAATTTCGCCAATTAAATCTGGTGCAAGAGCTTTCTGTGTCAATAACCCATAATAATGATGACATGATAGCTGCTAAGAGGGAAGCACGGATATAGATTTTTCGGATTCATGTGCATATTTTATAATTATCACTTGCTTCGCTGAATGAAAACATCGTGAGGAAACCAGCATGCCTGAGAGATATTTCTCGACGGCATGGCATTACCATTGCCATTGGCGGCATAAAAACTCTGACACCAGGATAGGCCCTTACCACACGATAAAGAATAAAGTTCGCGGGCTAACCTGATGCTTCCAAGGAGGAAGCGAAATTCAAATTTTCTTAGGTTTTTTGCACTTTTCAGGTCAGTGTCAGGCTACGAGACGTAAGAAAATTTTAATTTCGCGGCTTCCACTGGCGCTTCAACTTAAACGCTGTTTAGATGTGCTGGGGGGTTATTATGACGTCGGAAGAGATGGCGCTAGTCGACCTGTATAGCTCTGTCTCTTTCCCACACTGGAATTACTCCTGCTTTAAGACGTCATGGTAGGTCACCAGGTCATGTTCAGCTTCAATGGTGAACTATAAGCCTCTTGTGTTTAATTCAGCAACATATTACAGTAGCTTAACCAAACATAACTTAAGCACTAGCTGTCTATTACTAACAGAACCAGGACGTTATTATAAATTAGTAGCGGAAGTAATGAACTATAACAGAGCTTAATCTAACAATTACAATAAAACAGACGAATCTAATTCGATAATGTAAACAAATCTAACATTGAAACATTATTCAATTATAATCCTTAACCCAAAACTGCAGCAGTGATCTAAATAACACCGGTTAATCCGGAAATACGGTATCTTGATAAATCATAGACTTTTCCAGTATAACGTTAAGATAATTACAGATACAGCTAGGTTTCATATATGTGACTTATTTTTTAATTATAAGCAAGTGGCAGCTGCGGCCACCAAGACTGGCCAGTTAAACTGCAATTACCTATAAATGTCGCAAGGCGTCAAACTTACACGTAAATGTAGAAAAATACGAAGATGACACGTTAACAATACTCTTTACATGTCCAAGTTATTGTTAAAAAAAGGTTCTAAAAATAAAAAGGTCTATATTTGACGTAAACTGCTCATGAATGCGTATTATTAAGATTTTTTTCCAAGAGCATCGTTCAGGGACGATCGTCGGCATACAGAGGGTTAACAACTAATAAAGTAATAACAATGTATCAAGTATAATTAGTATAAACTATTATTCACCTTCAATTCGCATTTAATCTACAATTGTTTACTTTCCGATGCTTACATTTAATAAACACAATTTGCCGTGAGCTTCCGTTCCTGGATCGCCGGAGGAGTTAAATTTGTTCAATTATTTATACTTATTCTTTGTTTATGACGATATCGGCCGAGTAACATGTGGCGGCCGCAATAAGTCGCCTAGGGCCTACAACATTTGCTGAAACCAGCCGTATTAGTCAAGAATTGTAATTGTAACAACTAGATGAATTACTCCACATCAACATAGTAGATCGATGGCGGACAATTACTTCATAAGTAAAAAAATACAGCATTGTTTATAAAATCTAAAGGAAGAAAGGTGTTCCTATTTGTGTTCCTAGAAAGCAACTAGACATGTTCCAGCACTAATACAATCATCTACCGTTCTATCATTACAACTATTACAGCAATTGAGTGAATTTAATCGGATTCACGGAAATCCACGATCGCTGGCTCGGTAGTACTCGGCACATGGGAATTAATGGCAGGTCTCCGCGCGTAATGCATCATTCCACTGCGGGAACACAAGTACCGACTATGCGAAACCAGTCCCAGTATTAATGCACTTAAAGTTCCATCGGAATCAATATAAGGCAAGTGTTGCGAGCCGCAATCAAATCGTTGTTCGAAATGAGCGCGTTTTGCGCCGACACAGCCCCCGGCCCACAATTACGACATTAAAATTATTATTTTATTTCCATTTTTATTTATTATTCGCATTATTATATTGTGTGGAGTTATTATCGGTGAAATGTTTCGTTCGGATAAACGCTCGCCTCCGAACGACACGCAAGCTTCCTTCACCGGCCCACTTCAGGGTTCCGCGTGTTATATCAATTAATATGCAACAATTTATCGTGCTTCGGAATACTTGTCGGCTTTTTTCCAAATTGGATAAATGCTGATCGTCAAAAAAGGTATTCTGAAGGCTACACATGATTCGTGATTCATGGCGTACACACCTTTTGTACTTTATTATCAACAAAACTTTGCTGTAGGTATAAAAATACCACTCTTGATCAACGATTTTTTTTACAAAAATGCAAGTGTCATCGACCCACCAGAAAGTATTTGCAGTCAAAATGCCTTGAGTTTTTATTACATTTTTTTTCACTTTATCACCATTCAAGAGAGTATAATCTCACATGAAACGCTCTACTCCGGCTACGGAACCCTATAATCACATCAATCGCGCTCCCGTATCCACACCCTGTCATTTCATTCGACTTTTCTTTCTCATGGCTCCAGACTGCTACTGGATTCCTTCCACCTTTTATTACTTTTTAAGGTGACCGCAATTTTATTTAAACGTTATATCAATAAAATGAGCCACTTAAAGCGTTTATTTTAAGTTCGTCTACCTTATAAGCTGCGGATTTACCAAATTCAGTGAACAAAACAAACACGGCACTAAATGTTGATGTTATTATCATGTGACGAACTGTAAAAATCAACAGTTGCACGCTCCGATAAGTAGGATAACGTTAGCACAACCCGCGCTAACGCCTCGACAAACAAAATCGGGGCAACTTAGCAGCTTTGTGGAATCCCTCGCGTGATTTTATAATATAATATTAACTGTAAGTTGTTTAGTGGGCCGATGAAAAGGTACGTTGTAATGGACGAGTCAATAAAAGCGGCCGGGATTTCACTACACGTTAACACGGTGCCAAGGGAAATGAAGAATGAAACGTCGCCGGCGTGTTCAAGCGAAGCGAACACTTGACACAATACTGCACCGAATTTGTAACATGTAAACAAAACACACTGATACGTTTTAAATCGTGATCGTGACCCCCACAAAGAAACGGAAAGTGAAAGAATTCATCCATTGGAACCATTAAACAACCCACTTGCTTATTATTTGAATAAACAGGGAATGGACTCGATGCCGTTCTCAGAAGAATCCCGAAGTAATACCCAGATATAAGCAGGAGGACACACCGTTGATTAGCGCCTTTTACTGCCAACACTACGCTACCAAAAGTGGTCTTAAACCATTCAGAATTAAGCTCAATTCTAAATAGAGCATGATTTACAGCTACCGATATCAATGAAGATAACAACAGAAAATTAGCTTTAGTGGAAAATATACTCTATGTCGATGACACAGGTGCTGCGGCCTTAGCCATCAATCATTCTGGAGTCAAAACACCTAATATTGAACCCTATGTCGTCGAAACACCGTTGAATATTATAAAAAGTAAACTTTCAGATACATTATTTATACAATGTAATATTTGTGATAGAAATCATAATCGCGTCTATGCGAGTAGATTTTATGAGGCGAAATCAAATAGAAACTTGTAATGAAAGATGTCGTGTGCGCTTAACATGTTTGGTCGGTATGCAAGACAAATACGTGTGGTAATAAAATATTGAACATTTAGTTGTTAATGTCGGCGGAGATATCGTCGCTGTGCGAGGTGAAAACATTGATGACTGTGTGAATTGATCGAACACACGACAATTAACAAATCCGGCACGAGGACTAAGAAATACTCATTAACAAGAAGTATGTATAAGAACTCGAAAATGCAAATTCGTCGATAGGTCGAGATGTAATTCTGATTTCTATGATATTGTATGAAAACTTTGCTAAACGTACTGGAGTTGATTCAATACAAGCAACTTCAGAGTTTTCATTGAAGCAAGAAGAAACTTGAAGAACACATTCATTTGTTTCAGCAGAGTCGCAGCATCGCGTAAAGGACAAAGAAGTTCATTAGGTTCCCGTCGGACGGCGACGCGGCGGCGCGGCGTGATGGTAATGTTCGCGCATCCACACTCCCTGGAATATTTATTAGCAGGATCCGTCACGACGAGCTTTGTCCACACACATTAGCAGTGTTAGCGCCCGGGATGGCTACCTGCATGTTTACCTAGACATAACCCCTTCGTATTTGCCTAGATATCTACACATATCTGGTGTTTCGCAGAGGTCGTTGCAACACTCATTTGAGCAATGTATTGTTGACGTCGAAGGGAAATCTGCCTTCGTGTTTGCGTAATATACGAGGGAATGCTGATTGTACAAGATGCTTCACACAAATAACTTGTAAATGCAGTCATTCTGTGCGAACTGAAGACGTTCCGCGATGTTGTTGTTATGGTGGACGATGGTTTCCATGATTTCGTAGATATGAAAACGAAATATGATTTGAATCATGCTAGAACGTACGAACTACGAAGTAATAAGCTGAAATCCAACAAAGAAGGCAAGAATACCTCGTCTAGGGAAATGTGTTTGGTGTCACAATGTTGCCACATTAACAACCGCACTCGCATTAACATTAGCAGACATAAAATAACCGCCAATAAGCCGAAGCACGCATCAAAACGTCGACAAAGCAACAGGTTCTTGGCTCGACAAACACACAGTGTTTACATTACGATCCTGGGGCTTCATTTAATAATTCTCGGGAACTAAAAGCCTTTGAACATTTCATCAGATGACCCTCGGTGTTTGCACACACTCCTGGCTCGAGATGCTAATGTGGACACAAGGACCTGTATCGCCGATCGGCCTCCGATGCGCTTATTGTTAGCCCTTCCAATAGCTGTGGCTTCTTCTATTTCACTGCGATGCTCGATATCCTCGATATCTTGTGCAAACATGCCTCGGATTCTTTGTCGTTTTTTCTCTTCCAAGCTTTTTATGTTAAAATTCAACATGTTGATTACCTGATTCGGAATCTTCCAAATACGATATACTCTTTACATGTACCAATAGTCTATACAATCCTAGTGCATATTTTTATACTACTACGTTGACGTACAAACGTCGCGTCGGTGCACGTCGCATATTGCATTCGTGCAGTAGCGTATCAGGAAGCTACGAGTGTCACACGAAACGAGACAAGTATTTGAGCAAAACAAAAGGTGATAAGGAGAGGTAAATAACCCGGGCCATTGACGGCGTGACGGCGAGCGGCGCGCGCGCACCACTCACGCGCCGCGCGACGCCCGCGACCCGCCACCGGCGCTAAACTCTCGTTCAACAGCTGTTTAACGCTTCAAATACCGCGCTGAAATATTTTCAGCGTCGACTATTTAGCGACCGACGGCAACCGAGTTGAATGGAGCCGTTGCGAACTCACCGACCGATTCACTACACAACATATTTTATTTAGCATCGAGAGGATAACGCCGGAGGTACGACTTGTTTCTTGAGTGTCAGGTACATAAACATTTGTTCCACGGTTTCTAATAGATGCTCATTACAACCGTACCGACGCTATTGAATTTGAAATCATTTGGCCTCTTAATTTTATTCAAAATACCGCAACAGCGGTAAGTAGAAAGAGATCGCGTCGGTTATTGTGATGATAATTATTTTTAGAAAACAAAAACTAGAAAGCGGTCGAACGAAGTGCCTATCTGTTAATTATTGTCACCAAAATGGCGGCCGTTATTGTGGATGCCTCAAAATGGCGGAGTGACAAATCGTTGGGTTTCGTGTACGTTCCGTTTGATTGACGCGTGCCAGATTCCGCAGTAATATACCTTTATACATATTTATTTATGCGTAGAAAGCGCAAATAAAAACGAGTTCTTTAACATTGCGATTGAGATAATGAATCGATGTTTACGAAGAGCCGCGGTGCGCGATCCGACGCGGACGAGCGACGTCGACGGTCGATTAATACGTAGGGAATCTGGCGCTGTCAGTTATTAAGATAATATTTGTGATTGGAAAATATCGAAATCGTTGAGACAATTTCGAAGCGTAGCAACGAGCCGGGGTCAAATATTGACAGTTCTCACGAGCGTCGGCGGACGTGGCCGCGGCTGGACGCTCGCGCCCTATTCCTTCCGCTTTTCACACATATAGGTAATAATCGATCGCTTTTATTGCGTGGCGTGTGTAGGCGCGCCGGCCGATGGTGACATTTCGAGGAACCTTAATGTGAAATGTCGTTTGCCGACGAATCGAACACGAGACGGACGTTAAGTGGACCGACAAACTGGAGCGGTCCTTAACGCGTGATTTCGTTGGAACACACGGCCTATATGCCTGTATGCAGGGCTTTTGTCATCGATGTATCTGTTGATCCGCTGACGCATCGCGGAGGTACCGTGTGAAATGTGAACATGTCAGGTAAACTTCCAAGCTCAGCCTTTATTTGCATTATTAACTTATTCTGCAAAGCGGCAAACAGCCATCATCGTGTATAAAGTTCTTTGTGACGCTAAGCGTGTTTGGCTTGACTCATTATTTTTAAAGGGAAGAGTCACTGATTCGCGAAAGCGACCCTGGGTCAATTTCCCCGGGCGACGAGGAAGATTTGCTAATGATCAAGCAAAAGCTCTAATGAATTCATGACTGAGGATGATCGAGATCACTAACTACAGTTTTGCATATAAAAAAATATGTGACAGGTGACGCTGCAAAAAAAAATTGAACATTTTTATTGGATTGTACGTACCTAGAATTCCCTGATAAAAGCCTGTCACTACCATCTCTCATATTGTATGTTTATTATTGTTTGTATGTCACAAATTTCAAACAGGAAAATTTTGTCCATATAGAAAATCTTTTAACACGCAGTCCATCTAAGGAAATCATCGCAATACAAATGACTGTAACCAACTCAACGTAAGCAATAAACAAATCTATTACGGACGTTTAAAAGCTAATTTCCAATAAAACAATTTGTACTAATCTTCGCAGTACCTATTGACTGAAGCTGATCAATAGAGGCGCCAAACGGATATGTTCTCTGTATTTGTATATAAGATGGCCGACCTGTGTCACTTCCTTTGTAGAAATCGTCAATCGTTCCGTTTATAGGCAGGTGACCTGTCACCTCGTGAGTAATTAAGAACTTGGAGAATTTTTGACTGCCTTGAGCAATATTTACAATGTCACTCATGTTTGGGTGTTGGTGGTGAAGTGAATGACATGAGATGACCAAAAACCAAAATAGAAGGCAAATATAAACCTAAATCTTTATCAAATCTAACCTTGAGACTACTTGAACATTGCCAAGGCATCAGTAGCGATGGGTCAATTTTTGTAAGAGGTAAGCCGGAGTACATAATATTTAATGTGATTATATTATTTGCCTATAGAATACTAACTGTGCCATTTTTTCAAAGGGAAGCCGGTAGGAATCGAGTTATATGGAACCTTCGCCACTGCAAGGCATTGAGACAGCGAAAGGTAGATAAAAGCAGTACACGGACACCATTGTGGAAGTGAAGACCTGAGAATCGATAAGTACAAAATATTTGAAATCTCATTGTCTATTTACATAGTTGCGCATTTGGTAACACTAGATATGGCACATACAATGACCGCGTGACGGCTGTAAACCGTATCGTTAAACCCAGCCCTAACCGAAGTTTAATTACCTAAGGCTTGCGGTGCTCGTAAACACTTCAGGGAACTAATGCCCTGACCGCAGGTAGGTCACTTGTCTAGTGAAACGGATGCGTTTACTTTGTATCAAGTACTTATATGAGGGCATAGCATCAACAACAGCCCTTGAGATGTAATCAGTTCGTATAGTGACCATTTTGATCGAAAAGCAGTAAAATCTACGAAGAAACAATTTCAAGCTTTATTAATTACTAAAGCAAAACTTAATCGCAAATGAGTTTGATGATATCGATCATTTTGAATATCAAATTCTAAAGTCTAAGGAAAAAGATGATCAAAACATGAGATACACAATTATTAATTTTTTGTTTTTACTTCGATCGTTTCGAATAATTAAGTCGTGATTAATCTAAGAGAAAAGTTCATCAAAGCCAAGCCAACAGCCCAGGAATTTGATACAAACAAAACGATTCGCAGTCCGTCAATACAATTCATTGGTACCATTAATCAAGGAGAGAATTGATGTGTACCTGCTGCATTATCAATCTCTGCTGTAGGCTGTGGTACCGAGTAGTGCTGTAGTGACACTTATCGACGCACTGACATCGTTAATATCGATCCCGATGATACACGAAGGATTCCGATCGTGGTTTCGTCTTTTTTTGGCCATATTAATATTGTTATGTTGTGTCATGTGTTTGTTAGGGTGATAGATGATTAAGGTCCTTAAATGTTTCTGTCTCTTTGTTTATTTTTACAACTTTTGCTTTTAATAGTGTTTCATAAGAACTAGAATCATTATTGTCTTTGTCCATTCCAGCATCTATACAGGGTGTAAACAGATCCTTCACATACCCGTCAACCAAGCATTCTGTACATCAAACTAAGTAACTTTACGCAAAAATTATTGCTGGGAATCGACTTTTTTTTGGAAAGCACTCAAAGCATTGTGCTGATGGATAAATTGAATTGTACGGAGGTCGTGGAGGTGTGTAAAGTAAAAATCTTACATTAAAAACATGTATTTGAAGAAAAACTTATGAAAAAGTTGGAACTTTTACCCCCAATATCTCTGTAACTAGAAGGTTCCCAGGTATGGTCTAGATCAAAAAAACGATCGCAAAAATGGGGAGAACAAGTGCCTTTCGGTTATGTTAAGGGTCTATTTACACCCTTTATGTTTAAACTCTTCAACGACAGCATCTAGTGCTCCGATGAATTAGATTTCAATTCTACAAATTTATTATTATTTTTCCTTCTCATCTTCTTCCTAGTTTCTTGCGAAACATTTTCAGAAATACATCAACACACACAAATAAAAATTATTAAACGTTCTGTTTATCTTTATTTCTTATGCAAATCATTTTTATTTCATTCTTTGAGCTAATGAATCATTATCATGATGTAACGCCATTCTTAGAAGATATATGACGTCTAGGCTCACCTTCCATAATTTTCAAGTTTATTTAAACATGTGATCTTAATATTTGCACCTACATTTGTGTCAACAAGATGCGGTTCATTCAGCACAATTCTTACTGCTTTCATTTTTGATGGTGTTGATAAGATGGTGCAAAGTTTCTATAATTGTGTTACCTTCATCTACCTATCAGTTAACTTCATTATCTCTGTCTTCATTCAAAGAGTGTCAGCATAATGACGGGGCCCCCCTCTAGAGGGCCAAAGCCTGCCGGGGTCGCGGGACTTATAGAATTACCGTGACCCTGGATCATAAAGGGCTATTGAAGGACACCGTGGATTTTAGTCAGTACAAGTCTGACAGTCCCTCCCACTCTGCCCTGGGTGGGAGGACTCATTTGATGATACTACCATGACAAAAAAAAAAAAAAAAAATATCTCTCTTCATGATAACAAGTCTATCATATTTTTAGTACCCAAAAAGATACTGCTGAAACTTTGCGAAAAATCAAAGATTTTCTATTTTCTTTCGGCCTCTACTCTTCGATTGCAACCAAATTCAATCTCCACAAAAGCATATCTCTGTATTAACGGCCACAAAAACCACCACTGTCGAATCCATTATCTTATTAAAACCATCCTAAATAGTCAGTCCATCAAAACAAACATGCATTTTAAAAATCAATAACGTGAACCCTTCCCGATAGCGTTCAAATAAACCATGTCGATTCAAATAAAACCAAATCGACAAAAAATCTCGGGTTCCAAAAGAATCGTAATCGAAGACCAACAATCTGTCAACCATCATTGTATTATAATATTTGTATCGAACACAACTTATCATATTATTATTATAATAAATCGATTGATTTTAATCTATGACTTGAACTTGGTCATAGGTTAGAATCATCGGTGAACTTGAATCGGTAGTTTTAATTTACTGAAATCTTATCAAGGACGAATTTCAGCAATAAATCAAGCTTTCTATGTCATGCTATAGATTATTGACACTGATAGCTCTTGAACGTGGTTAACATGAGGTGATCGGATTCAGTTTCGTTGGTGGAATTGGCTCTAGAGTTGTCCAGAATGTTGCCACACTTGAACTTTTGGTCGCAAATTATACCGACACGGCCACTAACACGGCACAGACACGGGAGAAAAAAAAAGATAAGGTGACAATGTCATTTCGAAGCCACAGATCCTGTCACCTAATAAAACGGCGCACCCCGCTGCGCAGGCGCACCCCATTTACAAACAATACTCCACGCAACCATTCACATTCGCATCCGATCCATCCGTGTAATAGCTTTATAAAACCTCCACCTTTATCGCTGTTATTTCAATCTCGTTTCATTTATTAAGAGTATCACTCATACCAATCAGATAATACCAAAATACGCATCGAACACAGTAATTGATGATTTAATTCAAACGGTATGACATGAAAGTAAGATCGTGTCTTAAAAATACCAAGCTCGCATACCTGAAATAATTGATAAATCAATGCAGTTCTCAACGCGAGGGGCACTAAATCAAAAAGAATAAGTGACCGTCTATCATAACATTTTGACGTAGAGAAACGTGCTCGATATTAAACTGTTCCCGCTAGATGGCGCGATAACGGGCTGTCAAACTCGCCTGTCATTAGCTTATTAATGGCCGCCGAACGCCATTTTGATAGAATAAAAAGTTATTTGAGTTTTATTGGCCCTTTGTCTCACTCTGTGTACTCATTAATTTTACGAACAAACATGACGACTCAATACAGTGGAGCCCTTTTGAGTCATGTTATCTTTCGTTTTATAAAAAGTGCAATTTTTATTCTTGCAGAATTTGATCGCGATAAAGAAAATAATTGCAGTGATATCGTTCCATGATGTGACGATTTAAATGATCTAATTAAAGTTTGCGACATTGAATGCGTAATAGCATGCTCGCCAGTATTTCACAGAACACAATGGCTCTCCCACGCAACGTCTGGCGTGAAACTTGCACATCCTCTTGCAATTTGAAACAATTTGCATATCTACACACGTCATTCGTGTCTAAAAATAACGTAAATTCAATTTATGTGTTTACAAAAAGTTAACAAACCAGACCGACTTAACACTTTCGCTATTATCCTTCTTTTTTTTCAAAGGCAACACTGTCTTATTTAGCCAAACATTCGGGAGGCAATCTGGTAAGTCAATATTTGGACGAGCGGAATTGTGTCTTTACGAAGTAGAAATAAGATGCAAGTTAGTTTGACGAATCGGGTGAGTTATAGCATTTTGTTTAGGACCACGTGCGGCCATAGGACCACACACGGACGCAAGTCAACATCGGTCCCTAGAACAACACTATAGCACTTAGTATACTTTACAGGTAAACTAGTAGCTTTTGGAGGCACACGTCACACAAATTGATACGCGATTGCGTTGCCCAAAATGGTGCATACATCCTAAGTGAAAGTAATTGGTTGCGTGGGCGCAAATAATTTCTAATCTGAAATAAAAACGTAGGGATTTGTGAATTATGAATTGTAAATACATAATTCTCGATAACATGAAAATGAGGGTCCTAACTAAGATCAAGAGATACAATCTCTTTCCAATAAAAGCGGTAAAGATTATGGACACCAAACAGGCACGCGCAAAGAATTCGGAACTCCTAGCAATAGACATCATTATCCACTCAAAAACCTGTCTTAATAGGTGCTTGTAGATAAGTAATCTATCATTGCTAGACAACATTTAGTGAGTAGTACGATACTGCTAATGGTCTTAGCTACCTTTCAGAAACCACTCAAAAATTAAAACCTCTGCATTGTACAGCAAACAAGACTTCCAGATAAGGAAAACGAGTTTTCAGATGATTTAATTACACAGTAACGAAAACAATAAAATTAATGTACGAGGTGGTGAATAAGCAGTGAAGGTCGTGTGGGCGAAGCTGCGCCCGCGTCGGTAGCCAGACGCACCGACGACACCCGATGACACCCGACAACGAGACGCATAAGTCACGAACACTGACGTTTTAAGTGCAACTGCACGTTGCAGAAGCAATGCAGCTGTACCTTGCTATTAAATTGAGTAATCAGGTGTAACTTAGGGTAAATGGATAATGAAACATCAGAAAATAGGTCTGGATGCTGTTAAATTGTGAACCAGGCAAATCGATGTATGAATATGGCTACCTACAGTAGACTAAGTTTGTTGATCGAGGATATATTCTACAACTATCAAAAATGTTAACCTCTGCAGCCTAAGTAAAGATGTAGTACAACAAGAAGATAGAAAAATGAACTTCAGTCCTTAGAGAAGATGGACTTTCTTCAAAGACAACTAACGTAGAAATATTAACAATACAAATGACCAGTCCAAGATTAGAAATAATATCGAACGTAACCAGAACTTAACGATCAAAATAAAATCAGATAATAAAGTCTGATTGATAACATTAATCAATGACTCAATGGCGATTACTCATTGTAAAACTTCGAGCCTTCGTATCACAAACCTGAATGGCGAGGAGTGGACTACTGTGCGTTTATAGAACTATTTGTCATAGTAAAAGATGTTGAAGAATAAATGGGACTAGTTTTTGATATGGGCTCTGTGGTATTTTAACAGTCAATCGGAGTCAGATTAAACACATCCTACTTCACTACATAGTATAAAACAAAGTCGCTTCCCGCTGGCTGTCTGTCCCTATGTATGCTTAGATCTTTAAAACTACGCAACGGATTTTGATGCGGTTTTTTTAATAGATAGAGTGATTCAAGAGGATGGTTTATATGCATATATTGCACTCGGTCGAAACCGGGGCGGGTCGCTAGTACATTATAAATGCGAAAGTTTGTGAGGGTGTATGGATGTTTGTTACTCTTTCAAACAAAAACTACTGAACGGATTTGGATGAAATGTACCACACAAATAGATTATAACCTGGATTAACACAAAGGATACTTTTTATCCCGGTAGTATGATCCCATGGGACAATTATCGAACATAAACTAGTTTTTAGTAAGATTTAAGAACTGTTTAATAGGGCTGGGAATTTCTACAGAATAAGTGTGTTCCATTTTGGAATCTATCAACTGATGTCAGTTGATATATTGTATCTTGAGGGCTTCAAACAGTGGCAGTCGCTTTCAAAGTGTATCGTTTATGTTCAACGATTTTTGACATTAACTTCATCCATCATCGTAATCGCTGGTTGAAGGCCCTCTAAACGATTCATGATAAGACACACCATCTTCATCTATCTACCCTTCTAATCATCCTTACATTTTAAACCACATAAAAAATCTTCGCAGTACCAAAATTAACGAATCATAAACTACATAGATGCAGTCCTGAAAGCTAAGTGATTATATTTATCCTGAACCTTCAGCTGCGCAGTGTCATCGGCGCATGCGCGTCGTGTCCGGGGGTGAGCCGGGAGAGGCGACAGGAAGGGGCGTGGTCGCCGCACATTAGCGACTGTTCGGGGAACACACTGGCAACACTGGGCCCACTCCCAATATCATAAGGACATTAATAACTTGCGTCATATTTAACGAAGGAAAAATGCTATAATTGCCACTTAAATATGTAGCAGGAGCCCGTCATTATCTAAAGTGAGAATTAAAAGATTTAAGGTGAGTTTATCGTAGGTTTAGATATGCATTTCTGAAATTTTTATGTCTTCAAATCAAATTAAGTTAAGATTTTAAGTAAATCAACATTGGAGTCCCATGTTAGCTTAAGCTAAAAATTTTTTAACGAAAAGAAAGTTAATTACAAATCCATTTGAAGAACTTAAAACGTCCATTAATTTCCACTAAAACCACTAGGCAGTTCATACAGCAAACAAGTGGACGAGCTACCACAGTTACGGACCACACGTAGCCAATTATGTGACAACGTGGACCAAGAGCTTGAGAGGGTAAACAGTGTGGGGGCGATCCGTAACACGGTAGTGATGACCCTCAGATGAGAGCCCTCCCGGGAGGCCCGAGCTGGGAGGGATCCGGTATCATCGATGTTTTGGGTATTGACAATGAAATTAAGACAATAGAAGAGAAACGGTAATTGGAGGACGAAGGACAACGGTTTTCGGTGATTCGGACCAGAAAGCAGAACACAGAACAGCTACAGCAGTAGCTGTTCAAATTAGCAGTAAAGTCAGCCGTTAAAGGTATACTGACCAAGTGACCAGGAAAACAAATGCATGTTAAAATTTTAAGGTTACTAACAGAAAACGAATTCAACATAATCTAAGTTTACCTGACTTGCAGGTTCGAGCTTTGCAGCTATGTAACAATTTGGGCTGCAATAAGTATATTAACTATATCTTTCTATACCTGAATCCATAAATAAAAACGAAGCGCAAATATTATAACCTTTTGACTCTCATGAAACTGAAAGCCAAGATCAAGGTGAGCTGAAAACTAATAATAACCTTACACGTTTAACATAACAATGGCTATTGAATAATTAATTACAATCAAACTCAGTTGATAAAAACGGAATGTTTTATCTGACGATAATATTACCATAATGATATGCATACAGAACCCTCGAATGCTCACTAGTGGGTGCTTATTAACAAATAGAAGAGGTCGGAGAGACCCCGGATCCCGTAGGACCACCGGTGTTACCATCAGCAAGTCAAATGGAGCAAGAAATACGCGAGTCATTTTAGGGTTGAATCTACTTTAATGCGGTAACACTGAATGTAGCTTGAGGTTTAAAAAACCGAATATATAAATTTGTACTTTTATTGATGACTTGTTCGACAGTTTTCTGTTTGATTTCGCATCACCGTTTTTTTTTTGTTGCCATTTCATTTAAAATATTTGTGGTCTATTGTCCGTATTATAGACCGGTACTTTTATTAGAGCTTCTCCTTATGTTTATATGTGTAAAGAAAAACTCTTATGCAGTAAGTGAAACAGAATATGAGTAAAATATGTTAGATTATTTAAAAAAAAAGTCGTTCATAATAATATTTCCGAAAGCGATATCTTTGAAGCTGCCTATAGTCTTACGATTGTAGTGGAGTAACAGCCTTATGGAGGCGCTTGAAGTGTAGCTACTGAATTTATACAATGAACCGAGATACAGCTCATTTCTTTAGTTGACCGAACTCATTTTATTTTATAAGAAAAAAATACTGACGCTTTCTTAGTACCTGCAGTAGTAGACCAATATTTGAAACCAAGTAATACATTTCAGTTTTACTAAAAGTTCATTAATCCATTTGTATGCAAATTAACGCTTAAGTAATGCCTTCATTGTTCGACTGTAGGTATAGAACAAAGTTCCACATTCAAGCTTTGACGAACAAATGCCTAATTCAATTCAACGCAAAAACGTACCCCAAAACAAAGCAACGAGCGCTAAACGACTGTTTTATGTGCCATTCGCAGGCGGCTGCGCGCGCGCAGGTCTCGCGCCGAGAGCCGAGCGGCCGGGCGCTGCCCCACGACGCGGATCGATACATTTGCATACACGATAAAAGAGACCAGTCAACATGCATGATATATTAAAATCACGTCTCCGGAACAATTAACAGAAACGAGCGAGCGATCAAATAATAAAAAGTGCCTTTGTCATTACAAACAGTCGAGGCGACGAACATTCTTAGAAACACCATAACGCCAAGAATAATAATAACTCCGTATAGACGATGAATCGGTTTTCAGACGTTAACCAATCGGACGGCGCGCGCACAAATCGCCAATATGGCGGATATAATAATTACTTACTATATTGTGTATTATAGTTTCATACGACGTATGACTGTGTCTGAAACTATTGAGGACGAGACGTTATTTGTAATGAAGTCCGGACACGTACATTTTATAACGGATCGCTCACAAAGTTTCTAAAGATGTCTCAATCTTTATCTGGAAGATGAGTCATTTTCAAATAAGTTTTTCTTTATATTTTCCTTAAATGGTCATCCTTTGTTATAGTCATCTTCGATTTTCCAGTTAATGTCACATAACTTCTACGATTCAATGTATGAGTATGAGTAGACCAAATGCAAAATATTGCAGGGCCAATCCGTAAACATAATATGTACCGTACAAACATAAAAGAGATTTACTAATAAATAATCCCAAGTGCAAAGTTATTTCTAGAATTCAAACTCTGTAAAATGATGATTTGTATAAATTTTCCAGTCGTCAGTCACAAATCACAAACTCATACACAATAAAATTAGATACGTTCGAGAAATCAATGCGGAATGACGCAGATACAGTAAATCACAATAATATCACGAGTAGGTATCTATTCAAACCTTGTTGAGCATTCGAAAACAATTTTCCGTCGCGTAGAACGAGCACAACTCAACCTCAAAACATCAGAGAGGACAAAAAGCCGAGACGAGACACATCACCTCCAACCTCCGATTGAGAAACCCAATTTGAATAACAATCAATAAATTAATGTACAACCGTAATTTATTCATACGCGGAGTCTGTGACACACCGGCGCGACGAGCACTGAATCCAAATGAAATTTTATAAGAAACGCTCCTTTTCAACAGCCCATTATGGACAGAATGTAATACTTTTCTTAACGTATCATCATTATCGGTCTGCATCACAATGCTCCTTTGAGTGCGAGTGTCGTTTAAGTGGACTAATCTCTTTACACGTAAAAACTGACGGCACCGAATGAGTTTCTCGTGTTGGAATAATTAGTCTGCAATTGAAAGCGTGCTTTATTTCAAGAGACCGGACAAAACGGACATGACACGGTTGGCCAACGGTAAAACACTTTCACGAATACAATGATAATTATTACAAAAGAGTATGATTCCGAAACGGCCTGTACGCAACGCCGTTTTTAGAATATGAAAAGAAAATATTTAAATAATGTCGCGTAGGCAGCCCATAAATAGCGCCTCGTTAATTACCGACTGTAATCACATTTCGCCAAACGCGTTACAACACACATGTCCCATCCCTTCGCTGTTCTAAATTTAAATATTATTAAAGGCGGGAGCTGGGCACGCTCCCTCTATTTCGATAGAATCGAAAATAATTTATGAAACTTTGTGTCACTTCCAAAGTATTACCCAATACATAATCATGTGTCTCGTGTCTACTAACATAAATACAATATTGTAATTAACCAACTACAGCGCATATAATGGCAATGCAAATATTCGCAATAACAAGTATGCATACTTTGTACATGTATTTCGAAAATATGCACCATAAGACTTGACAATAGCTCCTTTTCAAAAATTTCTTCAGCATTATTACGTGGTAATAAATGGCCAAGATTTACCCGATGGCAAAATATTTTTTGCCAGCATATTTGTAACTTATAATGGGCAACAAAATGCATTTATCATGTTTGACCTTACAGACATCTCAAAAGTAATTGCTGTCAAATTGCATTCACATAAAAACCTACACAATTTTCACATTCCAGCGATGAAAAAGTATAATGATTAGAGAGAATGAATTAGTTTCAAATTAAAACTAAATAGAGTTGCGCAGGAGCATCGAGTTAAATTCGCGTGTCATCACGAGCGCCGGCGGCGACAGCCGAGCTCAATTGTCGATGGATCCACATTTTAGTAGTCATTTGAACATAATCATCTCAATTTAACAACAAAATAGTTTTGCAGAGATATGCGAAAACCGATTCCTATCAAATTAGCATCTAACAACAATAGAGTTTTCGGAACTTGTCTTACTTTGCTATAAGAATCTAAATACAGTATGTGACAATATTAGGTATATTCTAGTCTCAGCCAGAAAAATATTTTGATGCTATCATTAAAATCGTTATCGATGTATGATATATAATTATGATAGTTTCAACCAGACATATAACTGGTTTCTTCCTAAAAAAGTTCAATCAGAGAACCATTTTTTTGTTTGGGTATTTTAAGATGACACAATAAATCGAAGGACAAGAAATTGTAATAATACAGTTTTTGGTCCTTCGAGGTTTTTTGCAACTGTCAGTTGCGCGGTTTTTAAACTTTTTAAAAGTCTTCATCGTATAAGAAGTCAATATTGACAATAGGGGGGTTACTATGACGTCTCAAAGCAGGAGTAATTCCAGTGTGGGAAAGTGATGGCACTAGACGAACTGTATAACCCTGTCTCTTTCCCACACTGGAATTACTTCTGCTTTAAGACGTCGTAGTAACCCCCCAGAACTTCAATAATATCAATAGTATTGAAAAGTTCATATGGTTTTCATGGCAAAGCGTTACATGAAAGAAAGTTATCTAAACAGAATCTATCATCGTCATTTATTAAATGTGTTTTTTCTCCAGGTTGGCTGGAGATTGCGTGTCCAAATCATTGCTTCAGGGGAACAGTAGCACTGATCGTGGCTCCAAATTGCTGCCTGTCAGAACCGAAGTCAGGACGAGACGAGCAACCGATCCCACAGCCGATCAAACTCACTGCTAAATTGTGGGAATCGATTACTCTATAGTTCTTTGTCTGATATGACAAAAAAATGCATCAATGCGATTTCTTTCTTGAAGAGCTCGATATAATTTTCATTAAATTGGTATCTAAGTGGTGGGTAGTTTTTATTTCTCAAGCTGTCTAAGTCACCCGTGGGAGTTTAGAATTAGATTTAATGGTGTTCTGGAACACGGGGATAACCAACTAGCCTAATAGAGAATCCAGAAAGACCACAAAAACAATAAATATAGCTTTAAGCCAATGAACAGTTTCTTTGAAATTGATGACAGTTGCTAGCTTTGAAAACGTCCTTACATTTCCTGAGATGTGCGGCAAAGCTCGATATGCCGTGATCAAGCGGTGTGCGGTTATGGCTAATTGCAAGCTTTCCCGCCATCGCTGCTTCATTTTCAAGATGGCGGCGGCGTCGGAGTGCGATTTCACGTCATTAAGACTAGTTATCGCGCGACCTGCCCGCTATCCTCTAATTATCCGCTACCGGTGCCTCCCAACGCAATAGAAATAATATTGGATATTATAAACTGGAAATATAATTCACTTGATCGACGCGGTGTTACATGTGGCGTAAAATGGGCGTAAACCCGTCGAATAATTGCTTTCTAATGTATGAGAAGCGTTCGGAGTAAGCTGATTGCCGTCTATTTTCATCACTGGACGCATAATCGACGTTTTGCATTTATTTGATTTTCAAGCCATTAGCTCAGAAACGTTTCCGTAAATCCGTAGATGACTTCAATGCGGCAGAATTCATTCATTGGCTCAACACATTGGCCATCATTTGTTCTTTCCAATTTCTTTCCAATTTCCTTCCAATTTGCTTTTAATTACTAGAATACAAAAATTATATTTCAAATTTAGCTGTGATGTATAGTGACGGTTACGCTAGCGTGCGCGTGCGCTCCGCCCTCCACCGCGCGTGTCTCGTGAGGGATCCAGATACGTAATTACTGTAATCTGTTATCAAAACGCCCGCTATTAAACAGTAGCAACACAACACTATATGGACATAAACTCTATGGAGATTTAGCTGACACAATCTTGCTTAGTCATTCGCTGTTGCCAAGAAAGTTTTGTCTTCAAAGCATTTTTTCTTGATTTGTCTCCATACCATGCCAAACGAATTTTTTGTTGATTCCTGGTCGCCATATTTTCTCAAATAACGTCATTCATTAATTGGGTGACATGCTCACTTTGAAGCTCTAATTCGAATTTGTGAAAGCGCTTACTTGGTAAATTATTATCTCAAAGATGGATGCGGAAATAGATATACATAGGGACTTGAATGTCAATGGATGATAAAGTTTTAATTAAATGTTGACTCTAGTGAATTACTGTCCCGATAAATGATTACTGAGTATTCGTAACATGTTACATTTTCTACGAACTCGTCTATTTGCTATAACGTCGATAGGAAGATAAAATGATAAGTTCCTATGATTATTCCGAGGAGTTAATGAACTATCTAATTCTGTTATGATTATGCTTTTGCAGACAAAAGCATTTAGCAATTTAAATACAAAAAGTGTTTGAATTCAAAGTTTTCTTTTTTATTATTATTCATAGATTCGTTATTTATGACTTTTGAGTTCATACTAAATAGTACTTCTCCAGGTTATCTTTTCCGAGATATTTAGAAAAGGTTCAAATTATTTTTTTTGCTGTTCCACAATTCTGTACCAAAAAACATTGAGTTGTTTTTCTGTCCTCATTAAAAACAAACACCAAATAGTCTATAGTACGTAACAGGCTCCGTTTAGATTTTGATTGTTGTATCTTCAAGCATAGGAAACATATCATTAGGGCTACGATACACATCATTATTCCGAGAATCGGGATCGTCTGCATGATCCCGCTAACTACAGTCCGGTGGCGTGAGCGGCCCGTGAGAATCTGTGCGATATCTCGTACCTGCTAGATTGACGGCGGATCAATGTCAAGCTGTTTTTGTTTTGTTTGGTTATGGAGCTACTTGGGCTACTGATGTTTTATACAGGGTGGAGACGACAATGCGACAATAAATTAAACTGTATGTAACTCATGACGTTCCCAGTGTGCATACAAAAATTCAATCGAAAATTACTGGATATTTTGGATTGAATTTTGTATGCAGTTTATTCACAGGACGTTATTTTTCATTTTTAGCATTTTCTACATAGTGTAGATAATAGGCTACCACCAACAGGTTAACGAATCCTGCATCGGTATAAACGTTAAACACATGTTGCCAACTCGCTACTTCAAAAACCTTGGCCAAAATTGTCGTATTGTCGTCTCCACCTTGTATAGGCGTCAAAAGACGTGTTGCGTAGATTAGGACCAGGTTTAGAAATAATTTGAGACCGAAGAACCAAGTTTTAATAAGAAATAGCTCTCAATTCACTAACGAATTAAGTTCTAAAGTAAAATTATGAATGATGAATCATCTTGAATCATGTGTGTCCTCAACACGTTATTATATGGCTTCAATGAATAGGCACTCATTCATGTTTTTTTTTTTATCAACTTTGTAAAAATTAGTAATCAAATTCATAATATACAAGCACATCATACAAAATAACTTAGTGTTGTAAAAATCCGCAAGTGTCCGCACATGATTATATATTTCAATCTTAATGTCGCTATCCCTACGTTACCTTCAAATTATAAAGAGATTTTTTATAGCGGTCCGTGATTGGACAATTAATCACGTCGATTACGCATGCGCCACATCACTAGCACCGCGCGTTTATAGAGACAGCTACTTGAAAAGAAACATTCGGCCATTGAATAGCGCTTGTGAAGATCGCTTAATGCTCTTTTATGTGGCGTTAATTAATTATATTTAATGCGGTCGCTCGTTTTTGTCGCGTTTGTTTGTTAATATTTCTACTAAGTCGTATTAATATTTTTTTGTACGTTGCTGATGAATTTGTTATTCATGATGAATAAAAGTTGAATACTGTCGGGTAGATGAAATGACATTTCGCAATGGTTGACATTTTGTGTGAGGGCTTTAGGATGTTCATTTATTATGTTGATTTGTCACAAAGACAACTCTTTTGAATTATAATACAATTTGTTTGCAAGATATCGCTTATTAAAAGAATGTATGTATCAAAAGTTCTTTACAAGTTTTATTTCTGAGGACCAGTTTGTATATTTAGGCCAAATCAAAATACCATTCGGACTTATGTGAACGCCACTATAGCCATTAAAACAATAAATGTAACCCTTTCCTATAAAGGCTTGGTAACAAATTAACAAACAAGAGAACGAATTAATCGTCTCCGTGGGTGTGAGAGGGGAGATCAAAGTGCGCACGCGTCGTTACTTAACCCGACTGTTTATAAACAACTTGATAGCCGTGATCCTGACGCTTTGGGAGGGACTTTTAATTGATTAGATTAATATACGAAGACATTTGCTGGTTTATTTTTTCAATTTCATAACATAACATCACACCTGTAGAACTCGGAGAGTTAGGCAGAGGTAAACACTTTCGCTAGTGTTGTTTTTCAGTTTTACTTAATCAAATTGTGAATAACTAATTTCGACTATGAAATGTTTTGTACAAGATTAAACAGAAACTTACACTACTTTTATATATTTTGGGGTCAAACCTGTGACCGCGAAAAACGAAAAAAAGCAAGCTGCCCCATAGGTATTTTTATTTTCCTACTAGACATGTGTCACAGTGGACATTTATTTTTTTAACAATAACAAATATAGCCTATGTTAATCAGGGACAATGTAGCATTCTAATGGTGAAAGAATTTTTGAAATCGGTCCAGTAGTGTTTGAGTTTATTCGTTACAAACATACAAAAATACAAATCTTTCCTCTTTATAATATTAGTGTAGATAACTCGGGAAAATGTAGGGAAAAGATGAGTTCTTTTTTTATACTTCAGTACAATTTGTTCATAATAAAGTGTTCAGAGGTTTTCAGTTACAACTAGTAGGTAGTGATGGTGGGTAGTCTAAACTTGTTCGGTGTTCCTATAGGTAGTTCTGAGGTTCTTACCTACTTGACAATGTATACCACTTAGAGTGACCACTCTAAGAGAAACATCAAACACAAGTCATGTCTCGTAACAGTAATTCAGTTCGAATCACATTCGGCCATCGTTCAATAAACTTTATGTAAAGTACACGTGAAATAGTTTGCGCAAACATCTTATATTCGACCGCTAACGGTACTAGAGAGATCACACTTCAATCCCTCGCAAAAACTCCACGCTAACCTACTTGATACTAGCTAATGTTCCGTCAATCGAATAAGTAATGACATCAACAAATAAGTATTTAGGTTTGAAGTGTATGCTAATCATTAAAATTATTATTGATCGTTAATACCTACCCGTCATCACGTTTTATAATGAGGACAGAACAATGTCCATTTTCTATGGTTTCTAATCTTAGATTTAAGCCGATAAGCCATGGTTTACACGCCCCTACGGGTAATCTTAAACTACGGTTATTCCAGATTTCTAATATTTTCACAATAAGTAATAACAAAATACGCCTACTACGACTAGTTCTAACAATAAGTACAAATATATTACAAATGTTATGTACGCACAAGAGTAAATATTTTTCAAAACTTCATGTTATAAGTAGTAGTACTATGATGACTTACAAGACCGGATTATATGCAAAAAAAAGCTAATTTGCATATGCATTTGCATATTATGGCTGATTTTTAAAGATAATGTAAATTTTGGCTAAAATCGACATATTACCGTGCATTTTTGTTACCTTTAATTTGACCTTTATCTATAATCTGGAAAAATGGTAAAATATGCCACAGGTGAGACCCGTCAAAAAACATCAAAGTACAACTTGTGCCCATTGACCGTTTTCAGGTTATAAATTGAAGGCTCAATTTTACTACTGATAAATTGGAATAGTACCCGGTTTCCAAGACACTAATAATAATAACACGTCAAAAAAGTAGTTAATTAAATAAAACACCATTTTGTAGTGTTTATTTAAATTTCATGTTGCGTAATTTTGGAACATTTGGTACTTATTGAAGGTTTACATATTTTATTATGCATGTATAAGCATATGCATACTTCGACGATTTTAAGTAGCATATAATCCGGTCTCTAATGATGAGTTTTAAGTGTTACATCAGTTATATGCATGCGCGAGAGGTTCTCAGAGCACTTTATGCATTTAATCTAACAAAAGAATATTACCTTTAACTACGTCGCTATAAATTACGATAAACATAATTATCATAAGCAATCATCATATATAAATGTGTCAAAGATCAAGATTGGTTGAGCGATGTAAACAGGACATCTTAGTGACGTAGGGGAAATACCCCACACCCTTCGGAGAAGTATCAGAGATAGATTTAACAATGGAGGTTGACACAAAAAGAGTTTTTTGTCTCGTGTGTTAACTGCTTATAATTCAGTGAGGCAAAATTAAGTGAAATTGTATACTTTTCAGAAGATTAAATTGTAAAAGAATTATAAAGTGTTTACGATACATGTATGTTTTTGTGTAATAAGTATTGGTTATTTTTATTATTAATACTTTCGTGTATTATGTAGCCGGGAGTTTTCTGCACCGTTTCAACTTCAAACATGAATAAGACAAATAAGGTAAACTTAAAATAAAAATCTCAAATCTAGTTGCTAATAGTTTTTTTGTTGTTGTAATTTTCGTATCCTTAGCAATCTTTTATATTTAATGCAGCACTGAGATCTTTTTGTTCTGAGTTCTTATTCAGTTATATTTTATTAGTATGGCAGTCTGGTATTACTACCTGAACTACAAGTTAGTATGGTAATGTCTAAGTAGCATCTAATTTTCCCATCCTGTCTGCAAAAAGTTGACATACAACAAAAACAACAAATTCTTTTGAAAAAGAAAATGTTGTGGAGTCTACGTTACTATGTGCTACGGATTACTGTGCGTTTGTAGCTCTCGTAGCAACCAAAAGTAACTGGCCAAGTGGGAGTCGGACTTGTACACTAGAGGTCCTTAGGTACATTTCTCTGCCAAAGTAGTTTTTTTTTTTGTAAATATTTTTGAATAACAAAGTGTTATGCAAAAATACAGTTATCGATTTCCGCCTGATTTCATAACTTGCGTTTTTAGACATTAATAAAATTGAAGACAAATTATTGTAAGGTTCGTTGGTTATTGGTTGGTTGTAGGTTGGGTGGGGTGTTAATGATAATTATTGTAAGGATTGGATTGGATTGGCAATTTGAAACTATTCAATGTTTAGGGGACTGCTACTCCATACATTCCCTCCTCTATGGTCTCTTTATATTTCGGTGTAGGGCGGCACCTTTGTGGTGTTTGTGTAAACAGCATGCCATGATACCGGAGTGTGCCAACATGGCCATACTTGTGCATCCATGTCGACAAACACGGTCACACAATTCTATTAGTTATTTATTTGATGGATATACGTAATGTGATAATGGTTACATTGTAACTTTAAGTAGTTTCTTAAGAATAGTATATGTGTGTTTTCATAATAACATTTAATGTGAAAGCCTTTATTCACTACTTTTTGTACTCTGAATTATTCAACTTCTCTTCAAATCCAAAATGCCTTTAAATGCACAATACTGATGGGCTATCAATCACACCGTTGAACCAAGTTTTAAAGCTGTTGCTTGACTATAACTAAAATAAATTCACAAATCTCACAAAATTTCGCATAACTAGAGCAAAAACATTTTCAAAATTAGAATGATGAACTTCAAAAAGTTTTCAAACCACCTACACAGTTTACAATATGTATTTTGTAAGAGTCTATCAATAAATCTCGTCATCTTACGTACATAGCGAATGTGTTTACAAATAAATTTCCTTGTAGCGCAACAAAAATGTTAGTACATTTTCTCAATAAAACTAACTCGCCATACACGCAATAAATGAACATTTTATTGAGCGTAACCGGCAGTTATAAGTGGACGCCATTGGTGAATCGTCGCGCTCGTAAAATTGTCAAACATGAATTGCTGTTAGTCACAGCTGAATAGAACACATAAAACCTACGACTTTTGAGCTTAAGGTCAACCTACGAAGATGGCGTTGGCAAATCTAAGGTATCGGTAATATCAATCGGTAAATGCAAACATATTCTTAGACGACTTGTTAAATTCTTTTGTGTATTGTATAAACTTGCGCACTCCAATGTTATGTTGTAAAGTCGCACACGCAGCGTAAATAATGAATGACGCAAATCTTGATGCGTAGGATATGTGCGAGATTAGCTCAAATCATAATTATTATAATGACAAGCGTTCTACAGATGGTATGTGCGATTGACACATGAGCCTCACTTGCCTGCTACATTCAGATGGTCGTACGTAACAAATAATGGTCTTTTATCTCTAAAAGCTTTACTAATGAAATGGAAAACTCCCATTTTAGATAATTCGATATTAATGCTCAAACTAATTATCTTCTACAACCAACAATTACTGTTCGTCGTATTCAACTCAAACTCAAATATGAAGACATAAGACCCGTGTAGGCACGTATACAAAATTAAAGAAAGAATTATTTATCCCCAAAGGAAAAATACACCTGCCTGAGCGGTCTGTTCCTCGCATCACTTTTATTTCCTCCAACGTTTTAGTGTCCGAAAAGACTACCCTAATTTGATCCTTGAAGAGCCTTTTATTTTCCCCTCCGCCTCTTTGCCCCGGTAGTAAAAAGAGGGTGAGGGTAGGTCAAGTTATATTTTGTAAGTGTTAACAGTACGTTTTAGTGCTAGTAAATAATTAAAGCGCCTAATTTGATGCGAAGGAAGCTTCTTTAGTGAGTAGTTTATGTGGGCAACGTCGATTGAATGACGCCGCACGCGCGCGTAATCATGGCGGGGAAATAAGGCTTTAATTAAATAATGGAATACGAAATAGTTGGGTATATATGTATACGTACCTTCTTCGTAAATAAAGGAAAAAAACAATTATTATTACAAAGTCCTTGTAAAACTTACTGAAATAGCTAAATGTCTTAGTCAACCTTCTCGTAAATTACATTACTACTGGCCACGTTTAAAAATAAAAATTCAAACCTTCAGGTGACATTAAAATAAAAGTAAGTGATTTTATTTTCTTTGTGTTTAATGTCAACGTAAAGATTTTTTGTTTTTTTATATGTGTGTGAAGGATGATATGGCTAGAAAGGAGGTGACTGCTGAGATGACAAGTAATAGAGAAGTATCGAAGAAGAAGACATTCTGCGCCGATCCCAAATAAATTGGGATAAGGGCAGGAGAATGATGATGATGATTGGCCAGTGTTCTGTTGTATTGAGAATTTTATTATTTTCATCATAATACAATAGTCTTTAAATAATCTCCTCTTATAAAAAATATACTAATAAAACAATTTACACAGAAACAGAAAATACTTTCACAAATGTTAACCAACAACGTCCGGTGACAATATCAATATGCCTAATTAAAGGAAAAACACCACTGGTACAAACTCTTTAGAAACTGATTAAAATGAGGTTAGTGCCAAATTCAACCTTCTCATATATCGCATCACTACTGGCCACTTTTCATCAATAAATCAGATGCCACTAGAGCAATTTAAGAATGAATAATTTTATTCCTTTTGGGCGTTTAATGTCATCGAAATGGTTTTTGTACAGGTATTAGCCAGTTATTTTATGTAATAATACACTTGATTATGTATTTTCTACTTTTAAAAAAATACACAGAATCTATTATTAAAACTAGATAAAATAAAAACAACTTAAAATGAAAATCATACATGCTTCGACATAAACACGAACAATTTATAACTAAATGATTGTGCTGTTTTATAATCTGTCCAAAGACTAATATAACGATGACGATGAAAAAAAAAAGTTTACTAAATGACGTTCTGAAGATGGTACGATGGTTCGATTAAAAATAACTGATTCACTACTACTAGTAGTATCTACTTTAAGTGGTAAATGTTAGCTAATATACATATAAAACTTGACTCAAAAATATGTGCTTAACGCCTAAAAACCTTGGTACATACATCAGCAAAACAGTTCCGTGTTTGTGGCAATATATTAATTATATTATTGATTACAATCCGTGCCTATCGTATTTCAAGCAAGAAGTCTTGAGAAGCCCTACGCAGGGTAATGCGATCTAATCTGCAAGGTATGGTATCAAAACCTTCCACAATTGTATTATAAATAGGAGTTTTATGAGTTTTATTATGACGTTTAGTTTCATTTTTAAGCTTTTGCTGGCTAAATATAGTACTTACAGTCTTTTAACATTGCTTTGACCCTGTTTTGCATCATAATTAAATCTCGACCGAAACATTACCGTATTATATTCGTACCTACCACTTTACTTTCAAATTTAGTCTTGTAAATTCGCAAAGAACACTCCTATCCTATTAATAAGTTACATATTATCATTCGAATACTAACTCCTACTGATACAGAAATTCTTCTGAATAAAATGTTTCACTTCCTAAACCAGTGCTAGTAGGCTGACAGTAACATACCAAGGAGTATTGATTATTCAATGTTCCCATCACTATCATATGGCACCAATCGATAAAGACGAGCTACCTTGTAAGAAGCATCGAGTTACTTTTTAAACTTGACACGCCAAGGGAAGTGATTGAATAAATCTGATTAAGAAAATCAATGCCTTCTACCTCTGTTGAAGTACTAATTCACATTCAGATACAGAAAAGTCCTTTAGGGACTTAAATATGGTTGAGTATTGCACTATGAGAATTTTAAGATAGCACCGTAAATCCACTAAATACTTTTTGCAACAGCATCTTCCTGTTTGGGAATAGTGTGGCGGGCTTGTCCCAATTAAAAAAAAAAGCATCATTCTGTCTCGGTCATCTTCAAAGGATTGGAAGAAATAGAACGATGTTTCAAATACATACGTTTAGCACTGAACAGATTATAGAAGTATTTGGTGGTATAAGTGAGCTTCGTTTGGCGTAATATTCGATTAATTCCTACACCTCTACCAAAGCCTTCGGGAATTACAATCATGATGTACGTTATCAGAATCAATCCCTGTTAACCTTTTTCATATCACGCTAAATCAATCAACTTAAGACACCTAACTCAACCATACCACCACAACCTCGGCAAAGCTGCGAAACTCATTGTAAACTCTCAACAAGGAGAAAATTATGAAAATATTTAAAAGCAACGATTACTTGCGCGTCGTGACCGCTTGAGCAGCGCGCGCGCATGCGGCTGTATCAATCATCCCCACCCCGCCCCCTACACTGCGATCGTGCATCTTCGCCATTACTTTTTACCTTAATATTGGCTATCAGCCATGTAAAACGTCATTAGTGAGTTAGTAACGTTTCTTCTTTAGCTTCACTTCAGTTTAGTGTTAGTTCAGTTTAAAGTACGTTAATTACTTCTAGTTTTTTACAATTGTTGTTTATCATAATGGCATTAGTAGGTGTGTGGTCTGAAACTGACAAATGGTGAACAGCATGCTTCAGCACTTCGTCAATAATATCGAAGAAATTGGCCGAATTCAAGAAAATCTGTGCAGGTGGAGATTCATAGATGACTCTGCCCTGGAGTGTAAATGTGGTGCTGCCCCACAAACGTTGGGAAATTCGATACTGTGTCCAATCTATCCTGTTGATTGCACATCACAGGAGCTGATGGATGCTACTAAAAGTGCCAAACTCGTCGCTAAATTTTAGGCTGACTCAATTTGAACTGTCATCGACACGCTAAGAAGCAGATGGAAGAAATCTTATGCTCCCACTTAAATCATATTCATCTGTCAAAGAACGTAAAGCAAGAAACTTCATTGGAAAATCTAAGCTACAACTCTTTAGATTGGTAAAGGGGCGTCTAAACGGGCTATATTTTACGACAATTTGTGGCTGCAATTATTGGCAAACATTGCCCAGCCATCAAAAAAACATTTTAGTGCATTTTATGGCTGAGCAATCAATTGCAGGCAACATGTTGCAATATGGCTGCAATAGTATGGCCTTTGATTCAGAACCCTTTAATGAGCCACACAATCCAGCAACAATGGCCGACGAAATGACGCTCATCGCAGCCGCTTACATTGTTTTGGCAGAAAAACGAAAAAAAAGGACACGAATGTGGATTCGACCCTACCTAAGTAGGCGTGACACTTTGGATTCCTTAGACAAGGAATTAATGCTGGATAAATACTTATTTAAAAATTTTACAAGAATGTCTAAGAGCAAAGTACTTCACGTCGCAGGGAGAAAGGGACGCGCATATACAGTAAAACAGAACAAAAATATAGATGGCCCAGATATATTGCAGTATTTTCGATTGCGAGGCGATCGTTCGGCCACACGCCGGCTACACATAAAAACATTTTGACATACCAAAACATATGTGGCTATAATGCCGGGCCATCCTTAAAATATTGCATAGTGTGGCTGGTATTGCTAGCAATGTTGCCGGCCACAGTATTGCAGCCACAAATTGTCGTAAAATATAGCCCGTTTAGACGCCCCTTAAGAGAAAATCCAATCAAATCCAAAAATTCCCAAGTATGAAAGAGGAAAAGAGTCCGCAATAGGAAAGTTCTCAGCTACAACCAAAGACAATTCCTTCACACTAGACGGGTAAAGTCCGACATGCACGCGCGACGTTTTAATTAAGGACAGGCGTGCACTGATCGCAATATCGGAACGCGATTATAATGTTCGTATGACTTCGCGAAGACCCACCGGTGCAGTGATACGCGCGGTGTCGCCTTACATAACGCTATGTTTGTTATTACTAACGAACATCATCAACTAGCCTTTTACCAACCATGTTGAGGGTCGGCTTCGAGTATAACCTAAATTATTTTGCAGGTTTTTCTCGCGGATCGCTCCCGTTATGTATGGAAATTAATCCTCGGGGACTTTTTAAATGTAGCCTATGACACTCAAGGATAATGTAGGTTCCCGTTAGTGAAAGAATTTTCGGAATCGGATTAGTTATTCCGAAGATTATCCCCCTACATACAAACTTTTACTTCTTTATAATATTAGTTTAAGTAGATGAAGCGACTAGGTATCAGACGTCCACAACCCAGTTCCTAGAAATACGATACCCCTGGTAAGACTGGTTGTCAAAATCTCAGGCAACTGACCACTCGTAACTACTGTCAAAGATCTTCAAATGACAGCCAGGACCAACGGCTTAACGTGCTTCCTGAGGCACGGAGGAGTCTCGATATGTGATGAATGGTTACCCATCTACAGACCGACCTCGGCAAGCGAAGCCTAACCCTCGATCCACGACTTATTACTAACGAACATCTTCTATTAAAATAACATAAGCTCCGGTTAGAGAAAGGCCTTTAATAAGCAATGTTAATGCATCGGTATTCGTGTCGTATGTGCGTTTATCGACCTTTGTTTGCTCTCCCAACGCATTAGGTCTTGTAAAATAAACAGCTTTAAGCTTTGAATCATCAATATTCTTGTGTGCACTGCAATTTGTGCATCAGTCAAAATTAATGCCGGTTTCTATATCTTACTTTGTTATCTTGCAGGTCAGGTGTTACAGCAAAGATTCTGAGAGTAACGGGGCCATCCATAAATTGCGCCACACGTTATGAGGGGGAGGGAGGGGGTCAACGAAGTGTGGCGTTGTGTGACAAGGGGTAGGAAGGCTCCTAAATTTTGTGACGTCACTTGTCAAAATCTAACATATGTAAGTATTAAAACAAGAACTATTAACGAAAAACTTAAAATATTTCCAACTTCCATCTGTATGAACATGTAAATTTTGTAAAATATGTGACGTCGCACTAGGGAGGGGGGAGTCTTATAAATGTGACCAGCTGTGACAAGGACGGGGGAGGGGGTTGAAAAATCATGAAATTCGTGGTGAAACAGGTCGTGGTGGTCCCCTATGGTGAAAAATTGCTAAGGTTCCTGAGCATCCCTTGGGAAAATTGTTCTAGCAAACTCTGATCGTCATCAACGTTTTGCCTTTTTCGGTCTACCTGACATATCCACCCGCCACCCTAGTGAATTCCAATAGGTTTTCATTTATCAATCGGAACAGTAGTCCAGGAATTCGGGAGGATTATTTGGCTATAACGATTGGCAGGTCAAAAAACTAGTAAATTCTGGAAACTTGATGCATTTGAAGGTAGACACATAGGTTTTGAACTTTCCTAATCATCCCTTTTGCGACTGTAAGCGTGACGATGTTTTTCTCGTGTTTATTTAACACAATTGTGTGAAATATTACTTCCTTAACAGTTAAATTGAATGAGTCAAGGTGTTTATTTCTTTAGCTAGCGACATTTATGATCCGTTACGGTGCGAATGTTTGCAATCTTATACATATTTGCGTATCAGACATAATTTTGTGTGACTAACTAGATGTATCATAGAAATATGAAATACAATCATCGATTTCGCAGAAATATCGTTGAGATGTTACACTTAATTACATTAGAACAATTTGTTACAATGTATCGCTTGAATTTTAGAACCAAACCCAGTTCTTTTATAGTTATTACACCTTAATAACATGCTAACAAACGTTACAATATCCAAACATAAAATTATGATTGACCAACATGTCATAAGTGACGTCAGAGCAGATAAAACAATTGAATAATCACTGTTTAGCCCTTGAAGCGAGAACCTTGTTTGCTTACAAATAAATTAAAACCGTTGATGTCTAATAAACATGATATAAAATTGGCAATAATTTTAAATTAAAAGCAATTTAAACAAGACATGTAATAATAGAGGTGCTAGTTAGTTTGAATAGATGCAAGAAGAAAGTTTGTGGAGATGTCGTGGTAAATGAATCTTCGCAATTTCTCCTCAGCTAGATTTGAATAAAATGTGGCCGGTGTGTCGCCGCCCTGTCATCTAAACGTGCATGCAAATGAGACGCTATGTAATGACAGACAAACATACACGATCAATGAAATGTGATTAAACGGCGGAGGTGCCGACTTCATTAGATGAGGCGGAAATGTTGGTGCTACATACATTGTATCGTTAGAAATACCATCGAACTATGAAATTATGTTAGAAGAGACAAGATACCAGCGGCGAAGGTACAACTCGATTCCTACCGGCTTCCCTTTAAAAATAGCACAGTCAATATTCTATTGCAATTAATATAATCATATTAAAGATTATGTACTCCGGATTACCTTTTACAAAAATTGACCCTTCGCTACTGCAAAATACAGTTACCTAAAAGAAAACTGACAACACAGAAACTTAATAATTTTATTATTTACCAAACTATGAAGTTTTTGCTAAAGCTGACGCTCCCTAAAGTCCTAACAAGCAATCGATAAAACCAATAAATTCGTTATAAACCACAAAACCGTTAACCAACATGAATTGTTAATCAACGATATTAATAGGAATGCTATATTAACCAATAGGGAAGGTATTATGGAATAAATTGTTTCTGTTAAGTACGAATATGCGGGCGCCCGCGCAGTTGCCGGCGTCACCGAACTGACCTAACAAAACATCATAACACCACATGAACAACATTCCAAAATGAACTTTATGCTGACAACAATAAATGTCATTTCAGTATTCTATAGAATTTATAAGTTATAAATAATTGTGAATTGTAATAGTACCTATAATTTAATAGTTGATAGAAAAATATTATAGTAACAGATAATGTTTTGCTAAGAATTGCTACGGGTTTTGTCAGCTCTACGCATGTTGGAAATTACTTGGCGAATAATATTGATATGACAAAATGTAGGTAGGTACATATTTCGATAAAAAGGACGTTATATAAAAAGCAACAACATACATTGAGCGTCAATCCATTCCTTTCTTTTACTGCCAGACCAGCAATCTGGAGCAAAAAAAACAAAGAATGTATCAAATGCGCTAAATTACTACACAATTTACGCATATTAACCAAAGAGAAAGAGAAAGAGTAAGAGAGAGACAGAGAGAGAGAGAGAGAGAAGAGAAGAGAGGGAGAGGTGATTTAAGAGTTAATTAATCTACAAAATATTTGTAGATATTTGATTCTATAACTTTGAAAAAGTCAAAGCGATTCCATAAACTTCACAAGTAACAGATAATGCAAATGAAACAACAACAAAGAAGAATGGGTTCATTTTTATTGAACAGAGTAATCGCTTTAATAAAACAATACATATAGTTAAAGCCGATTTTACAAAGTGTGTATGTATTACATAATTATAGATGTACCTAATCTACTGATTATGCTGGTATAATTATGCCGATTGAATATACAGGAGCCAAAAACTATGATATCATATAAGTACTGATACGTATGTCAATAATGATTATTACCCGTTATTATGCTTGATGGTCGTTTTAAATGCCATTCACATTCATTGCCCCCAGTCCCACTTACAAATACAAAATAATGTCAATCAATTTACCCCCTTAATTCATTGACATTGCCATCAATCATTTTCAATAAACATAATTTAGAAAAATTCTGCAAAAACTATAAGGCATTCAATAAATTATTGTGGATTATGGATTGCACACGTATTATAAGTACACATAAGACTTGTTATTTTACAAATTCAAACAGAACATTTTAATATTTGTTCACGCCATATGGATAAAAACATAGAAAAGTAATTTCCTTTCATTCTACGGTTCATAGACATTTTGATATGCAAACACGTAATAGAATACTACATAGTGCTGTAAACAAACCATAGTGCACACTTGTGTTATTTTACAACTAATCCACGGTTTTACAGCAAAGCAAATGTCAATATGGAGTGAATTAAAAATAATAATTGAGAACATCCGGAATGTCATACCAAAATATTTTATCAATGGAATTTTTTCAGTTCTTTCTTTGATAAACGTTCGTGTGAAGTTGCCAGCCCGTACTTAGTATAATTATCTATCCTTTGGGTCAGTTTTTAACAGAATTCTATTTTTTATATCGTAAGGCTTGCTTCTAATGAAGGGGCCGATGTCTGCCAGGGCTGTGGGACTGTTCGAAAGAGATACCGTGGCCCTGGAACACAAATGGCATAGAAGGAACATGGATGGGTTTTAGTCAGTAGAAGTCTGACACTCCCTTTAGCTCCGTCCAAAAAGGCTTGTATCTAACTATAGGTGCCTCTTATGCCTGTTTTCACCAACACTAGATTTTGAATACCGTAATACATGCATACGCATGTGTACTCGATAATGTGTACCTAAGCTGTGGTTCCCTATAATTGAGTGTGCGTTACAAGGCCATGTATTCTGTAGTCGTTTTTATTTTATATAAGATAAATTGTAATGTAACACATAGGAAATTTAAAAAAAAATACATTTAAACTATGAAGTAAACGACAAACACAGGAAACCGCGCCTTTTATCATTAATATAAAGTGACAATAATATTGTAATTCTCCGATATTCCGAGTAAACATTACGAGATGCGAATACTGATGCTGCCTCTGATATACAGGGATATTATTGGAATAATGCATCTCCATTGTGACTAGTTACACATGAGGTCGCCACCTCACACTATGTTGTATGTTTGTATGTTATGCAGTTGGGAGGAAAGTACATAGTTTTCTTTAATAGGACGTGCTCAGATTGTATTGTGGAATGTTCAACAATTGTTCTATTTATAATGTCTTAGAATATGGTCCAAAATTTCGAACAGGAATTAAACAGACAGTTATCAAGAGACGAACAAACCCACATACACACTGACATTTAACGAATTAGCTAAGATTAACGGAACAAAATACGGACTTAAATCTATCCGTGATCACAGATAGTAGCAATAATAGAATCGCTTCAGGGCGTTACGCGTCGGTGTGAGGGGCAGCCGACGCGAACCCACGCAACCTTTCCTTTATAAATATTGAATGTCAATACGATTATTTACGACAGATATGTTGAATATAAATGAGAGATAAAGGATCAAGTTCGATTTCTGTATAAAGAACAGTGACAATGGTTCTTTTGTCGAGTCAGCCATTTTATTTGTATGCAAATTAAAATGTTCAACAAAAGGCCGTTCGTGTCGGATAATCAAAATATCTGAACATATGAAAACTATCAATTTGATATGCAGGTTCGCATAAAAAATACAAAAGAGATAGGTATGTAGGTAAATGCCTACATAATATAAGTTAACAGTAAAGCGAAAACACTGGGGACCATAGTAAGTACAGGGTCAAATTAATAAACACGTTTAAAACAATAGAAATATCGGAATTTCTAGCTGGCTTCAAATTCAAACTTATTGATGGATCGAAGATGAACTTATCACATTCTGCTAGTGTCTGACCGAAGACCGATTACTGGCCGAAGCCGAAAGTTTAATAACCCTAAGAATTTCAGTTTCAGATTGGCTAGAAGTGAATACCTACTAAGATAATTTTTGTTCAACTATCAAATTAAAAGTTTACGAAAAAATTAATTAACACTTGATTAAAAGGACCTTGAAACTTGACAAAAATAATAACACTTCTAAATGTGTTCCCCGCCCCCCGCGTGTGGCCCTTCCACCGCGTTCTCCCGCATTCGTAACAGTTCGTTCAATTTCGGCGCTTGCTAGAAACGTTCGGCTTCGGCCAAAACTTCGGCCAAAGCTGGCCGAAGCCGAAGCTTCAGTCAGACACTATATTTTACCGTTGTGTTTGACTTGCTAATCAGATGAACTTAGTTTACTGAAAGTCATGATGAATGCTGCAAACTGATTGGCCAATGATTTAACTTATCGTTATTTTGAACAAATAAAGGCACAAAAAATGAATTCTTATAATAGGTTGCACTAACAAGTCAAGTTAAAAACGTGTGAATGCTTTTTTTTCCTAATACGACTAGAGCAATAGATGAGATAGGGTGGATGCCCACATAGCCCACCTATCATTGTGGCTAGCACGCGACCAGGTAGCGTGGTGCGTTCCACCTGCCGACAACTGTGTGTTACACCTCTTTGTGTTACAAGTGGGTTACGTCAGCAAAAAAACGAACGTCAAAATATTCAATGCAATGAAATTATTATTAACCGTTAGGTTAGTTATATATGTGGCTTTAGTTTTACCCATTGTTAAAGACAGATTAAAACCGAGTTTTCTTATAAACCTATTTTTTTGTAATCGATGAAATCTAAACTGATTTTCGATTCGACAGGTCCAATAAGATTACTAAATAATTTGCAATTAAAGATTTAGTCAATAGCTAAGATAAAACAATCTTTCAGTATTCCACTTTTATAATCCAAATGGATACGTGATTTAGAAACATCTGCGCTGTTGATGTACCGATAGAACTAAATAATATTGACTTTTTTTATGTAAACTAAAGTTCGTTCCTCTAGAGAATACATCTCCATTTGAAATGAAGCCAAATAAATATTCTAACGCGCAATGTTATGCAATAAACTGATTCACGCGTTCAAATATTACATAGTAGATAACTAGGGTTTCCATTTTCTGATAAGACATGCTAATATAAAGGAAAAAATAGTAACAAATTGTATATTTTCCTTGTATAAACAACAAAGCAAACATGTTTTTACCCCGAATAACTCGACTTTAACGTTGATAAATAAATATGTCATATTAAAGTACGACAGCAAAAGTCAACACCTTTTCATAAATAACTTTCATAAGTTCATAACTGAATAACGTAATTTTTCATCGAATACCAAGAAATGGGGTAAAAATAAGTGCCACACAAGTATAGTTAATTAAAATTAATGCAGACCGCCAAGCGGTGTTGTCAACGCGAAAAAATAAAATCTCCAAGCCCGCCAATTATTTCAATTAATGGTACGTCGCGGTGTCGACAGGAAAAGGAAGCGTGCGTTCGGGATATGAGCTAAGTATAGTCCGCGATTGTGCACTGAGTGACAGCTAGGCTTGATTAATTAATTCGTGGCCCTCTATTCGCCGAGTGGGGATAATAAATCGTGCGTCCTGGCCTCCCGTGAGATGTCGCCAAAGCCCGACACACCGCTGAATAAATGATTGAGTCAAACGCAAACATTATATGTGTCGGGACAGAAATAAACGGCTAATGATGTGTTATACAGGTAAGCGATAATAAAGTCTTCAGATCTCCTTACTTTACATCATTAGAATTCCCGGATTGTTCATCAATTCTGACGCGCTCAAAATGTTTCAGATTATATTTGTTTCGGGTACATTTGATGCAGCTTCAGTTATTTTAGTTTCGAATCTAGATTATTCTATTATTATATTTATGTTGGAAACAGTAAATCATGTGACAGCGTGTGTATTATTGCTGAATATATGACTTTCGTGAATCACAGGTGCCGTATTTAGCATCTGGTTCGATAACAACAATTATTAAAAGACTAATAACTTACGTAACATCTTATCATTAACAACGTCACTATTAGCATAGAAACCATAAACTGGTGCCTTTGCGGGGAGCACAAAAAACAGACGCCAAAAATCGAGGCCGTTCCTTTGACGAATTAGGAACATGGACAAAAACAGTTCCGCTAAATAAACAATGTGCAGTCAAATTTCGTAGAGCCGCCGCAGATGGGAACCTTCGTCCTGCAATAAAACAAGCTTGAAACCGAATCGCAGCCGAATTCGTTATTAATAATCATATCGGCGCCATTTTGTTGAAGCCGCCGCATTGACGGCGACACATGTGTTGCATAGATGTCGCCAAACATGCATTTTTGTGTCCTGCGTGTTGTTAAAGCTGCGAATTCTATTTATCTTTTAAAAGCTTTCGCTGTTAAGTATAGTTTTTGTAGAGGATTATTGTCAGTGCTAGTGTCTTCCTCCATTGTTAAATTATCGTCAGAAACTATGTGAAGTCAGTTATACTATGTCATGCATTGGGCTGCTTGCATTAGCAATCTTTTTTTTCTAATCACTTCCATGCTTTCTGTCACTCACACTAGTGATACTGACTTCAGCACTTTTAACTTCGCATTTGACTACTCACAAATGGATTTTCAGAAGCACTCAGTCTGAGTTGAAGGGTCCACAAACCTAAGAAACTGAGAATATCTTGTACCAAGTCAAGAAACTTTGCCCTGTGCAAACACTAATAGCAACAACTAAAAAGTAGCAGTCCTCGGCTTGTTGTTTTCGAAACAAAAGACCACAGCGCATTCTCATCGATACGAAGGATTACCTACAATAACTTTTAGTACCTGACTATGACAATAGGAGAATAGGATCCCAGATGACGCTCAAACACAGTTATCGGTCCAAAACAAATGATGTTAAGTTTTTTTGCTATTGAAGAAAACACCACGAGGGATTGAAGTCGTGTTTGAAGAGCTTCCTTTTATTGCCCAAATAAATAAATGGTAGAAGAGAATATTAACCAAAATTATGCTTATTTCAAAAGTCACACTGGTGGACAAAGGAAGGCTTCTCCCAAACCACGCCACAACATTCGGTCCTCCGTATTCCACATCCAGTCTAGTCCAACCATAAATAAGTATGTCGTATTTCTATTAGCCATCAGGGTTGACATCCCATTATATAAAAAAGTCATCTTTTATTACAAAATATTCATATTTTCTTTTCTCTCAAACTTGATAGAAAAATGTTACTGAAATTACAAAATGTAATACTGAATTATATTCATTAATAAACCCCTTATCTGACATAATTAGTAATTAATTTATCTACACCATAGACACAAAGTTCATCTGATTAAAACATTATACCTACATGGTCAAATGAAATGCTTGAAAAGATGCAAGACGACATTAATCAGAAGAGTCGCTTTGAAAATGCTATTGATAGAGTAAATGATACTAGAAAATCTGGATATACGAGTATACAAACATGGTCTTGTGTGGACAATAATAAATTAATGTAATACCTACCATAAAATATGAAGCAAGACTGAAATAACGGCTATCTGTAAAATTGTTTCTAAGTGAAACTCTAATGTCAGAATGTTATATTCTGTAGCCTGAAATGTCAAAGTCCTCAATCACCGTTAATCTAACTCTAATACCCACATAGGCTTCGCCTTCTCATCAAAATATTAAGCAAATTCAATTGATAGTCTCTTTTATAAAGTCCCTATTGAAACTCCTTTCCAATGTAAATGAATATAATATTGCTGAACAAATCCGGTGAAATGGCATTCATTTGTATGTATGTTTATTGTTTATGTGTAATTTACATACCTGAGCCGTACTCATATTTAGGACATATAAACATAGCGTATGTACATATTTCTTTATGAGTGTACAAATAAATAGGTTTATGTTTTGAATGAATATTTCTGCGCCTAACAGCGGCCGGAGGTTTGTTGACAACACATGGCTTTTGGGTTTTACTTCATAAAAACTGTGAACGACATAACTAATGCTTGTTTTTTGCATTTAAACCTTATTTATTTATTCTTATTTTCGTAATTATATTTAAACTATAATCATTCATCATTCCTTTTATTAACATCTATTATTTAATTCATCTTCGTCAATAAATTTCGACCTACCCTCCTATCAAAACAAATTTCTTCTAAAAACTGAGCAACATAAAACAATTATTTAACTTCTATCAAAAACACACAAGTAAGTTGGTAGCTTATCAGGTTACGGTTGTCATAACAACCGGTTGCAGTCGGCAACATAACAACGCGTCGCAACCGGCTCAACAATACGCTTGCTAACAACACTTCAAACATACCTTTCGGGGCCGACAGAGACGCCGACAGACTGACAGCACGACTGGAAACAACCGCATGGGAACACAGGACCAAGAGTTAATAAGAAACGGAGACAGAAAACACTAATTTACCCACATATAGTTGTTAGGGGCAGCCAAACTTGCAGCACAGCGTCACCGTCACCTGTGTTGTTAGGAGTCAATTAAAACAAAAGACAACTCACCACTGGACTGTCGTCGCCAAGGTCCGAATCACGGTCGGCGTCGGCCATGGCGTACGCCGGCACCGGCTCACGGTTCTTCACCCGAATCTTGGCGGCTTTTACAAAGCACGGTGCAACGAATACGCCACGGAAGGGCACGTGCTTAGCTCACACACTCGCGTCGGACATACAACGGGATCACGGGCCGTAGAGGCGAGAAACGAGCGTTGCGTGTGCTCGCACGGAATGGTATGGCGCGCCAGGTCGCCGCTCGCCCCTCTCTGCGAGGCCCCGCCTAGAGGCGGCCGCGTCACGGCGAATCAAACCGCGCGATATCAAACTGATATTTCAGCCTCACGCTCCGCCCGCTACACTTATATTGTTTTTATTCAAGCTATAAAATAATCGCGTGGCATTGATCGTTCTTTGTGATTAATAGCGATAGTGAAACGCGATATTAATGCGCCTTAATCGGGGTTTCGTTTGCACATTTAATGAGCCTGTTAGTGTTAGTTTTGTTACTGTACGTATAGCTGCGTTTGATTAATGGATCGGATGAATGAGGTCGACTGTTAAATGAACAATCCGTTCATTCACCAATCTGTTTCATTTTAATTGGTTCTTAGGTAATTTAATATGATTGGTGTAGGCTTTCTAAAACAGTTTTTAAATGAATTAATTCAGGAATAGCTTTGGATGGTATAGTGTTGTGGCTACTTAAAAATAACGCGTTGAAGTCTTTACTTGGCTTGTAAGCACATGTATAATTATAACCCAATTAGTAATTGATTATACCGAATATCATAAATATTGGTAAAAAATTAGTAACAAACGTAATAATTTGATCGAAATGTATAATTATGACAGCTATAGGTAACCTAAGATATAACGTAGGTATCTAAGTATAAATATAACCTTAAAACATTTTAAGATTTTCAATATTTGGCTGAAAGAAATTTTATTAGATTTGATTTAAACTGACAAACAATTCATTTCTTTATTTATTGAGAATTTAATTTGACTTTAAGCACATTTTCTTTTTAAATTTTGAAATCCCTGAAATTGCACTAAAAGTGCAATTAGATGAAGAATAATACATATTTATTTAAGTACCCAAAAAGTAACGCTAAATCTACAGACTATTAAAAGTGATCACCTTGGCATAGTTATGGGATTTCCACAGGGTCCATCCTAGGCCCCCTACTTTGCAATTAGCAATAGGTAGATGTGACCTTTTTTTCAATTGGATAACTAACTTCAACCACCGCCATCAGCATCCACATGAATTCACCCACTGCTGGTTATTATAGGCCTCTCTTTTCTCGTACCAATCTCTACGTCCATGTGCCAGCCTCATGCAGGCTTTTCCCCCGAAGACTGGTTTACCTAGTCATCATCATCATCATCATCATTTCAGCCGAAAGACGTCCACTGCTGGACATAGGCCTCTCCCAAGTATCGCCACATTGACCGTCCCCGTGCGTCTCGCATCCAGCGGATCACTGCAACCTTCACCAGGTCATCGAAATCCGAAACTACATAATTATGAAGAATAGCGAAAACATTGGATTTAAAAAAAAAAACAATATTCCTAACCAGGAATCGAACCCGTTGATTTTGGAGGAAAAAAACACACAAACTAATACCTAATACATCGTTCTATAGTATCGGTAAGATAAAGATAAGATAAGATAAATTTTATTCACGAATTTGAGACAACCATACAGAGTAACTTAACAATAAACATAAAATGAATAGATCGTTGAATGTGAAGTGGTACAATATAAAGATGGTTTGGCTGTCTTCAGACTGATTCGCCCTATCCCCTCGTACTAGTATAAACTGTATCACGAGCGGATAGTCTTCCTCAACCTTAGAACAGTAGATTCCCACAAGGTTCCAGTTACAAGTCACATAGCAGCAGTTTGATTACATACTGTATAGGTAATACGTCATAGTACAGATAATTATTTTAATTAAGTTACAAATTATTGGAATTGTCTGTGTTTGGGTATATGTATATGTGTAAATGTTTTATGTATGTTTCTGTATGTGTGCAGTTAGGTGTGCTTTATTGTTCATCTATTTATGTGCCTTGTTTAAAACATCGTTTTATAGAAGATTTTCAGTGCTGTGCGGTAATTCGATAATAAGCATGAAACTCTGCAAAGTAATGTTTCCCGTATGTCATTACTAATGACATACTGCAAACTAAAGGAAAGGCTAGGAATATAGATTTTTCAAAAATCCACAAAATATAACCAGGATCTCAGATCTTCCATGGTAAAGTCTGGAAGAAGGCACAGGAAGTAGTTAAAAACTACAAACGAAGAACTGCATTCTTTTTAATTTCACGTTTTTTTTTCCTTTCTATATCTGCAATCAGCATTAGCCATATGCAAGTACTAGCGACCCGCCCCGGCTTCACACGGGTGAAATATATACATATAAACCTTCCTCTTGAATGAGTGATTCAAGAGGAAGGTTTCTATTAAAAAAAACCGCATCAAAATTCGTTGCGGAGTTGTAAAGATCTAAGCATACATAGGGACAGACAGACAGCGGGAAGCGACTATGTTTTATACTATGTAGTGATGTTGTAAGTTGTGGCAGCTCGAGTGTATCCTTCAGTGAGGCCATCTCCTCATCAATAGTAGTGGATAATATGGTCAATATGTCTTTCCACTTTAGCCGCTTTTTGTAGCTTCGCTTTTTAGAGTTGTTAGCTCAGCAGCCAATTTATTGGGATATCTTTCTAGCTTCCCTTAGCTTCCCTTTGCATGTCTTTGTAGTTTTATGGCCGTCTACCTTCACCGTGCTCATTTTCAGATGACGGTGTATTTCTGAGTTGATGATGTACATCAGTACCATGGGACATTGCATAGGTTTCTGAGTACATATTATATTCTACATTCGCTGTGTTATTATAATATTGGAGTCGCAAGCGCTGAGTCCAGGCAGGTTTAGGGACACTCTTGTATAAAGGGTGCAACAAGACCCTTAATGGAGCCGAAAGGCACTTGTTCTCCCCGTCAACGCGATCATTTTTTTGTTCTAGACCATACCTGGGAACCTTCTAGTTACGGAGATATTGGGGGTCAAAGTACCAAGTTTTTAACAAGTTTTTTTCAAATAGGTACCTAATTGTTTTTAAAGTAAGATTTTTACTTTTAACACCTTCACGACCCCCGTACTATTCAATCGATCCATCAGCACAATGTTTTGAGTGCGTTACATTGAGCCCTACCGTAAAACCAAAAAAAAAAGTCGTTTCTTTTTTGCGTGAAGTTACTTGGTTTGATGTGCAGAATGCTTCGTGAAAGGTCCGTTTAAACCCTATATTGTTTGTAGTCTACACTTCGCTTGCTGTTTTTTCTGGTTAACTTTGTGTTCTTGTCTCTTAGTTTTGATATGGTGTCGCCGTGTAAGGCGTCGGTCTAGGTGTAGTCCAAGGTATCTTACACTGTCTTGATGAAGTGAGTCTAGGATTTCCAGGTGACTAGGAGGACTATTTCCTTGTCATTGTTTGAACGTAACATGTACTGATTGTATTTAGCCGTTACTCTCCATTATCATTAGAGCCTATTGGTAATATCATTAAGGTTTGTTTGTAATTTGTCGGTTGCGAACACAGGGTTGTTTTCGCTGTCTAAGATAGCTGCATCATCTGCGAATGTGGCTTTAGTGTCATTCTCATCTTCTCTTAATTTCATGAATTGGAATAATAACGTGAAAATAGCGAAGAACAACAATTTAAGGTGGTGTAGTTTTCAAATACTGGTGGCTTTTACGGATAATATCTTAAAAAAATTGTTTTGTTTTAGTTATTTCGTGTCCGTTCCTAGATAGGATGAGGAATCCAACCCTCCTAACGACTTCTGTTATTTTATTATCTAATAAACCTACCTAGGTCTTTACTAGATAGATTATTGTTGAAAATGTAGTGGATTTATCCTAGAAACTCATCATTTTACAGCTTCACCTGCTTCTTAGAGAATATAATGTGATGTGAGAATAATAACTAGTAAAATCAGCATGAACTTAAAACAAAAACTTATAATATAAGTATCTTACAAATTACAATGCAGATGTCTCGGTCGTAATGACTCACCATCATCTACCTTATCTTATCCCAGACTTAAATACCTAAATATTTCATTGATAACAAATACATGACTAAGGTTTTTGAATATCTAATCAATAAAATCTATGCACTGTTGCTATTGTTGTCATGCCAAGCAATTACAACAGCCGCCAGCATTTGATTTGTCATAAACCAACTAACTCAACGATGCTTCCTTTAAATGAGCTTCGACCAATGCCACTTGGACGGCGTCATTAGTAGCTTCCGACAGATCCTTCGGAGTTGCAAAAAAAGCAGGACAATAGATGGGACATCCTTTGTGACGAATCAACTATTGAAGGACTTCATGAACCTTTCAATATAGTTAATGCAACATAACTGTTCATGCAACATTCCGTTTGAATAAAAACTGGAAACCATCATCATCTGCCTAGCCTTTTCCCAACTATGTTAGAGTCGGCTTCCAGTCTAACCGGATGCAGCTGAATACCAGTATTTTACATGGAGCGACTGCCTATCTGTCCTCCTTATGGCGGACCAGTTACTAGTAGGTAATACGATACCCCTTGGTAAGACTGGTTGTCAGACTTTTTGGGCCACTGACTACCTGTCTGTAACGACTGTCAAAGATCTACAAATTATAGCCGGGAGCAACGGCTTAACGTGCTTTCCGAGGCACGGACGAAACTCGGTATGTAATGGGTGGCCACCCATCCATAGACCAACCTAGACAAGCACGGCTTAACCTAAAGATCGATCGGCTGTTATTATTTATCCACGAGCTCAGCAAAAAAAAAGTGAAACCAACAATCTAATTTTACCGAATCGACTCCAATTAATCGATATTTCCGAAACTCGATTAGAATGAGCTTTCGTTTTCACGATGTAGTAGGGAGCAGACAATACAAACACGAGTACCTCCTGTACTACATACTTGTATAGGTGCTGTGTAGTATAGTACAGACAGCAACAATTAATACGGCCGGCAGATCAATCGCTTGTCGAACACTGCAAGCGGTTTTGTGTGGTGGAAGACATGGGAGAATGCTCTAGTGAAAATATAATAAAAGAAAATTATTTAAGAAAAAAAACCCGACTGAAAAAAATGAAAAGCAAAGAACACACTCTCACAAACATTCACAATTTAAATTAAATAAAAGTTGGAAGTACGCGAAACCCATTTGAATATAAAATTATGAAAATGGAATGGTTCCGCCTGCTTCTATGTGCTTGGTTTTGGTTTATATTTTTCAGTCCGGTTTTTTTACATTTTTACTATTTCAAGCTTTTTAGTTTAGTAATATGAAAGATTTCGCTCACTATTTAACTCTTTTTACAATTTCTCTCTTTTTTTTCACTTTTATATGATTGGCATTTCGAATTAAAATATATTAACATATAAGTTAAATAAATTCTTAAAATCAACTTTTAAAATTCTTCATTTTGATTGAAGACTTGGAAGAAAAAATAATTCGAACTACGACTAACCGAACGAACTAAGACGAATCTAGCGACGAATAATTTATCCAATGTTCATCCGTTTAAGCGTTACAATCGAATCATACGTACATATAGGCCAAATACATAACCCTTCTTTTGAACTTCGCCACAGTCGGATAAATGATACAGTAAATGCGCAGGCGTGGATCGTCACTGCGTAGGAGCTGCATTGGCGCGGCGTACCTACCGCGTAGCTAAGCGTTGAAACTGCCTAGGCACGGCGTAGCACTGCGTTGCAACTGCGTAGACGCTATGTACCAAGGCGTAGCACTGTGTAAGAACTGCAAAGGCTCAGCGTAGCTTTGCGTAGGCACGGCGTAGCAGTGCGTTGCGACTGCGTAGACACTGTGTAGCACTGTGTAGGAACTGGATAGGCACAGCGAAGCTTTGCATAGGCACGGCGTAGCAGTGCATTGCGACTGCGTGAACACGGGGCGTGCATAGCTAAGTTTCTTTTATAATTAAGTGGATTCGGACCAGGAAGCACTATTACTGCTGGAAAACGGGTAATTGAAAAAAAAACCAGAGCTACAAAAATTGATAAAATGTTACCAAATCCTCCTTACACTCTCGTTTTTCATTATGTTTTTTAATAGTGTGACTACTTAAAAATTCTGAAACAATACTCACTATTTAACTTACTCGCTCCTACCTTGCACCACCGCCCCTGTAATCGCTCCGGGCTGATTGATGAACACCCCCTCCCACCTCGCCGGTCGGAGTGGACTCCCCCGCCGTTTAGCCCGAGTGATCCATGACTATGAGATCTATTACCCTGGCTACATTACCACAATGCCCTGCAAACTCTGTTTTATTTTACACGGTTCTATCATGCTTAATTGTAGGTCCATTTTAATTTAGCAAATGTCGATCTAACGATGTAAAAATAGATTAAAGATGGCTCTTGTTCGTTTTGATTTTTCTTTAATTATTTTGCAAATATAGACAGAGAAACAAGATATACTTTAAGCGATAGTTATTTCTCAAAAAATGCATCACTAATTCAGGAAAGTGACTGACAACGAAGTTTTGTAAGTTTGGATAAAAGTGGAGTTAGTTGAAACTGTGTTCATTATTTTGAGCTCCCGATATTTCGGCGCTGTTGCAAGCACCGTGATCGTGGGATACCGAAATATCGGGAGCTCAAAATAATGAACAATCACGGAAGATATCCCGTAAGTGACAGTATAAGTTTAGTTGTAAAGCGTGAAAGTTTAAAACAGCGTTTGTGTAGTGATAGTTATTCAGATGATACTACTCTTTTTAACTAACCATTATCGTCTCGTACGATTTTTATAAAGCAGTTCCCAATCACCATGCTATATTTTTTACTATTCGAAGGCTCACGTTTGACCACTTTCCCTCCTTAAAGGAAGTGATGTTGGGTCGACGCTTGCCTAGGAAGTAACGTAATCATTTTCTTCAAGGAACCATCATCGCACAGCTTAGCCTTTTCCCAACTATGTTGGGGTGGGCTCCTGTCTAACCGAATGTAGCTGAATACCAGTATTTTATATGGGGTACCTATCGGAGCTCACAGCCCAATTAGTACTGGCTATAATGATACTCCTTAGTAAGACTGGTTGTTAGATTTTCGGGCCACTGACTACCTGTAACGACTGTCAAGGATCTACAAATGACAGCCGGGACCTACGGCTGCACGTGCTCTCCGAGGCACCGAGGAAACTCGGTAAGTAATTCGCGGTCACCCATCCATACACCAACCTATTTTTTAGAAGAAACCTCTACTGTATAAAGAGCAGATTTCAGCTAGTCATATTTGCTGGTGGTTCATTAGACTGGTCTCTTTAATTGTATTATGATCTACCAGTGGCGAAGGTGCCCTACAACCCGATTCCTACCGGCTTCCCTTTGAAAAATGGCACAGTCAGTATTCTATAGCCAATAATATTCTATACAGTAAAGATATGTACTCCGGCTTACCTCTTACAAAAATTCACCCTTCGCTACTGTGATCAACAACAACGGAGTCTCAATCTCAACTGTTACAAATAAAATTCACAATGCGTTCTTGACGAAGTCGAGTTGACAGTGTATGGCTAAACTCACATCTACAGCCTTCCATATTTTCTTCTATTTGTCTTATTTTTGCTAAAAATTGCAAACAGATGATTTGTGGCGATTTATGGTTTTAGAAAATGGTTGTGATAACTTGTATTTATATAAGAATAGTTTTTTTTTTTTGAAAACATGCTATATATCTACATTTAGCATGAGCATCGACGAATTGTTTCTTTTGTATCAAGTTTAGAATACGCGTTAGAGCAATTTTTATGTAAATTCATTTTGGTGGGTTAATTTTGCGGTTCCCATTAAATATGTACACACGGCGGCACATCAAGCTCTACATAACCAGTATAACCTGACTTCGCTTTGTATGAGCTTCCCGTACTTTGAGAGATCAGCTTAATTTGGTTTTGCATAGCTTGATTGGCCGCTGTGCGTACCTTTCAGAAAGTTTTAAGCAGAGAAAAAAACACTAAATATTAAACTGGTTCCTTAATCTGTTGATAAACCAGGTCAAAATCAGGATAAGTTGGTCTCTTATATTGAAACTCCTAACGTCTCCTAATCTCCAGGATATGCTCAGACATGCTCTGTATAACTATTCAAGGACTCTCAAATGTGAAAAGATTGAACTAAACAATCATTTGCTATTGCATTGAATCTATGAGCTTTAAACATTATTATTATCTACTGTAGATAATGAAATTGTAAGCAAATATTTAAATACAAGAGCAAACATCTTGTAGAGTAAACGTTTCTATTTCTGTTCCACTAAACTATTTGGTAATAACGACTTAAGCAAAGATCTATAAACAAAGTTCACTTTACGATTAATAGATGGCGCTGTTTTGGTTCCTCAATGGCTGCATAGATGGCGTTAGCATATTGATCGGAGCATAAATCAGGAACATGGTTTAACCTTTCACCGCCACGGACTTCAATAGAAGTTCCAGATTTCCGTGCCACCAGCGCCACGACGTCATCAGAAACTCTTAATTTTTAACTACCTATCAAACATAAAAGTACTGTATTTAAAGCGTGTAAATCTCATTCATCGCTATGACGATACCCTCGTTACTACTGTTTACTGTATACCTCGTTATACAATTATAGCTTGGCGCTGGCGAGACATCGCGTTCTGTGTACGTTGGCGGTGAAAAGGTTAACTCAATAGTTAATCGTAATAATTTTAACTTATTTTTGATATTTTCAGATATCAGTCTCAAAAAAGGACATCTGTGTAACGCAAGGACTTTTGGCACGGGCACGCCGCAATCGCGGCGGTAAGACCCCTCTTTGAGGAGTGGCTGGATAGGCGTCACGGCGTCCTGACCTACCGCATGACGCAGGTCCTCACCGGACACGGAAGCTTCGGGAGGTACCTGTGTCTGATGGGGAAGGAGGAAACGCCTGGGTGTCACCACTGCGAGGACCGCCCGGAGGACACGGTGGAGCATACGGTGCAGGACTGCCCCGCTTGGGCAGGGCACCGCCGTGTCCTCACGGCGGCGATAGGCGGAGACCTCTCGCGCCCGGCATTGGTCGAGGCCATGCTGCGGGGCGAGACGGAGTGGGAAGCGGTCGCCTCCTTCTGCGAAGCAGTCATGCTCGCGAAGGAGGAGGCGGGCCGCGTGAGGGAGAGGACAGCGTCCTCCCTCCACCCCAGCCGCAGTGGTAGACGCCCACGGCGCCGGACGTCGGCAGACGATCTCCGGCCACCGTAGGCGCGGGCTTGCGGGCGGCGAGTAATGGGCGACTCGCTGTCCGACCATGGACCATGCCCGGGTCGACGGCGCGTTGTGTTCCACGCGCGCCTCAAAGAGTGTCAGCATTATGACGGGGCCCCCCTCTAGAGGGCGAAAGCCTGCCGGGGTCGCGGGACTTATAGAATTACCGTGACCCTGGATCATAAAGGGCTATTGAAGGACACCGTGGATTTTAGTCAGTACAAGTCTGACAGTTCCTCCCACTCTGCCCTGGGTGGGAGGACTCATTTGATGATTTTACCACGATAAAAAAAAAAAAAAAAAAAAAAAAAGGACTTTTGGCAATCTCAGTTTTACCAGATTTTTAGGTTGATAAATATATCTAAGCGATCTTTCTTTTGTCGACAAACATTTTTGACTTGCGGAATGTCTCCTCAGCTCCAACCCTCGTCCCAATGATAAATTAACAAATAGTATTGTTAATTAGACTCAACACTTCGCGGGAAAATTAAATTAGTCAAACGCAGCCCTTATTGTCCCAGGGCCATTCACCACGTTGACTTATAGAAAGTTTGTCATTATAGTCGTGACAGCTCACACTTGACACACCGCAGTTTGTGTTTTACATTAACTAGTGCAGGAATTATTGTTCATTATTTGTAGTTCAGTATAGTTTTGTTGGTGTTCTTTCTACTTTGTGGCTAGCCCGTTTGCTAAGCATTAATGTACGCTCGCGGTTTGCTCCGAGCCTCGGTTAAGTGTTTCTTAGTAATGCGTTCTGTCACTTATAAACGTGAGACTGAATAGTCGCTTGCCGCACCTGCTTACAGGTAGACTAGCATGGAAGTACATTATGGAAACCGATTACAAAATCGTTTAATAATTTATTTGATCCATCCAAAGGTTTTTTTTAAACCAGCTGTTTCAAACATTTTGATTCAGCTTCAGAATGATGGACTGAATACGTGGTAATTTTTTAGCATCGGTGTCCATTTCACCCTGTATTGATTATTATTTAATAAAAGGGCATCAAAAAACTCTTCCTCAACACTGTCACCTGGTATTAGTTCCCAATAGACTGGCGGCGTTGCCACATTGTCTCGCTTAGCAATGTTAAGTTCATGGTAGATTCAAAATCAACGAATCATCGTACGGAACCCCTCTCACGCGAGTTCCACTCGTACTTAGCCGGTTTTTTGTCATGAATGTCAATTTGTCTAGGCGCTCTTGAAACTTAAAGACACACACACTTTTCACCAATAATGCCTCCAGTTTAGTCTTCGAAAGTCCTACTCAATATCCGCTTTCAATATTAAAATAACCAGTGATGATAGGAATCTTTATTCAATTTTTATTATAAACAATGATATTGCATTCCTCTTTTATACAAATTAATATAAAAAAACCTAATTCGTTCATTTCGAATCGCTAGTCGTTATTGGCCAACAACGGCGCTTATAATAAATGCTATTTATGATTCGATCGTTGAACATCGATTACATATGAGCATCGATGTCTCGTTTAATGAAGGGATGAAATTAAAATTAAGGGGAAGTTACGATAGGTACTGTTTGTTCGCGGGGTTGTTCGATGTGGATGGGTTCAGGTTGCTTGGCGGGGCCTGTCTTCGTGATGGGGACTATTCTTTCGCCTGCATTGGGAGGGGGTCGTTTAGGGGCTGTGATGGTGAGGACGCCGTCCGAGGACAGTGTGCTGACAAGGTCCTGGACGTCGTAGTTTCCAGGGAGGATGTATCGGCGGGTGAACTGACGGGAGATGAAGCCGTGCTCGTCCTGCTTCTCTTCGTGCCTGCCCTCGACCAGTACGCTGTTGTTCGCGGCCTTTACTGTGATTTCTTCAGGTGTGAATTGCTGGACGTCGAGGATTACCTGGAATAGAGCAGATCAGCAAATAAGACTTTATCACCTACAAGACAGGGTATAATTCCTTAATTGAGTTCTGTTAGCCAGACGAGCGCCATAACTAATGTAATAACAAGCGACGTTTAACAGTCCTAACTCGCTCTATTGACTGTGCCAAATTTAATCAGGCCGGTGCTGACCGACTTCGTAGACAGGTACGACGCTAAATAGGTAGTAGAGTAGCGAACATTTGAGCTTAATTCATATGGCTTAAAAATAGACAAACACCACAATACTTACTAAAGCAAATTAAAGATCGTTTTTTTTTCTGAAAACATCTTCCAAGTTAAGCGGAGTAAAAGAATGATACTTAATGTCAAAGATCGCTAGCACGAGCGGTTTAAAAAAATCTAATGACTATCTTACCTCAAACTTGTCCTTAGTCAGGTTAATAGTAGAAGCAGACTCTTGCCTCGTCAGACTCGTTCTCCAGGGCCTGAAGTACGAGTTTCTGAACAGCGAGGAGGTTGGCAGTGTGGAGAGGGAAGACAGGAGCTCGTCCCTCTTCAGCCCCATGCCGAAGTGTTGGTCCAGCAGGCGAGAGGGCCTGTCCCACTCGTCCCACCAGTCACGGAACATCAGAGGTACTATCGACATCTGGAAAAAGAGGATGTAGTAATTATATGTGTGTTAGAGGCTCTGGATCTGGGAATGTTATTAATTGACTGCCCAAGTGCCCAGAGGGTAAGGAATGTAAGAATTCAACCACTGGTTCAGTTAGACTTGTCAAGTTGAACAAAATTTCGTTAAATTACTTAAGATATTACTACTGTGCCTATCTACCAACAGGGGCTGTTGCTCATTGGATTATAAAAGTACCTAGTTGTAGATTGCAAAACCCTATCTCCAATCTCATTCCATGACAATTGTGTCCAAATAACCCCAGTCACCTTCGGAAAATTCCATGAAACCGACTCCTCCCCATAGAATATAACTAAAACTCATAATATAAAACCTCCTCATGACTGTCCTATAACAATAGACGGTGCCAAGTCGTAAACAACAATCAAATCGGTCATGGAAACCATAGACTAGTCGATACTCTCGCGAACACTCGTAAAACTTATCTTTGGACTGAAATAAATCAACAACATTGTCTATTCATCGCGTAGATATAAATGGCGGATATTTTCATGGCGCGTTTATTTTCAGCGGCTGCATAGGTATCCTATGCACTTGTAATGGATGTCGGGCCAATGTTATTTGAATGCGCATTAGTATGTAAAGGTATTTTATTTTTAAAAACTTTGTGTTTACGAAAATTGCTAGAGCAAATAGCCCAAAGGTCAGGGCGTCCGAAACGACTGACAACAGAGAGTGTGTAAGTTCAAAACCTGCTACTTGTTTTAATTCCTCCTATCAGAAGCAATTAACAGCTTAGCTATGAACTGATGGTTAGCCAAAAATGCTAATAAAGTAGAAACAAAACTAATTGAAATAAGAAAAACCTGGAAAAATATTCGTTTCAGGTTCTGCAATCCGTTTTTGTAAATCGGAGTACGATTCGAAAATCTAAATCGTTATTCAATTCACCTTCACCTTTTCCAGATTAGGAAATCCGCATGAAAATCAAGGAGGCATATCAGGTATCGTACTAAACATCCAAACAAAACACTATCAATAGACTTATACTGTCACTTACGGGACGTCTTCCGTGATTGTTCATTATTTTGAGCTCCCGATATTTCGGCGCTGTTGCAAGCGCCATGATCGCGGGTTGACTGGAGAATGCAACAGCGCCGAAATATCGGGAGCTCAAAATAATGAACAATCACGGAAGATATCCCGTAAGTGACAGTATAAGTTTAGTTGTAAACCGTGAAAGCTTGAAACACTATCAATAGAGCTGTTTAACTAAATTCAATTACAAGATTAACTATTATTTTATTGCTAAAACGAAAAGCTTGTTGAAGTTCACCGGGTTTGTTTACATTTACAAGCAATAATACGTGCACACAATAATCGACGAAATTCTGGAACGATTTCACCGTGCATGAGTCACCTGGGAACCATTTTAGATCTGATGCAACCCGCTGAACCGAATGTTTTCGCGCTACGCTATGATGAAAGTTATGCGACATTACTAGTTTTGTAATAGAATATAAATAGATAGACTGTTGATGTAAACAATGTGAGGTGGAATATCTTCGGGATGAGATGTTTCAGATGTGTTTAGTTATAGAGATACCTGTACAAACACATGCCTACCTAAGTAGTATCTATATTTTTACAGGTAGGATGCATGAACGTTAGAAAGTTTTTGAAACTGGTCATATTTATGTGTTCAGTTGTTTTATGTACTAAGTTGTTTACGATTTAAAATGTATGAACGAGTAACTAATTAAATGTAGGTACAATACGTAGTTGATCTTATTAAAGAAATCTAAAACCTGTTCAAACATTATTTCAAATGCTGCAAAGATATTTTCATTTTCAGAACAATAATAACACGAAATCCCATATTTTCTTCGGTAGAAAAACTAACCGCATCTCCCAATCCTATCGAAATAAATAACAAATTGAAAAACCAAAAACAAACCTACATTACCTTTAAAAATCACAAAAGAAAAACACCACTACGATACGATATCACTATTAAAAAAAAGAAACAATTCACCTTTGTGGTTGTTAGTTCGTTGCAAGCGCGCGCCGCTCTGGACTCGAGACTAGAGACGAACGCAATATAATGTGATTTAAATAGAATTTTCAGCGGCCCACACGAGCTGATTCACGAGGATACACCTTGAACTTGAAGCTATAGGTACAGTATCATTCATTACCGTACGACGGACTATTTGGGCGGGAAATTGCCGTGTATGGTCCATGGAACTTTCTAGCGAAGATAATAGATACCTGTGACGGTAGCCACGATTCGTGTTAAGGGTTTTCCTGGTTTCCAAATCGTTAATAACAAAAGTAAGCTGTCTCAAGAAACTCAATACCCGATACCCGTAACCATCGCAGTGTAGATTTAAGGTTTCTAAGGTACGATCTATCCGTCGTAACCGAGGCAGGCCCAAGAATCGCTGGCGTGACGATCTGCACTCAATCTTAATGGATTGGTCGGAGAAGGCAAATGATAAACAAAATTGGAAAGCCATGGTAGAGGCCTTTGCCCAGCAGTGGGATAGACTAGGCTGATATAATTTTAAAAAATATAAAAAAGATCTATCTCGGAATTTACGAAAACTCAATAAGTACTACGTACCTACTATCCACAGCGGTTAAAACACAGTTTATAGATACATTTTCAAAATTCTTTTACCGCTGAATAGCAGCTACGAGTACACGACAGTATTTTTTTCTCCTTTCCTGGGCACGCCTTTTCGATCATTTCAGGAATTTCATGGCAACTTATTATATCTCACGGCACTGTCAGGGGTAGAGAACCACCAGAAATGATACACATTTCATATCCTCAAAACATAGGCAATATAGGAGAATATAATAATCATGGTCACCATAATTATGATGAATCTAGTAGACGACTTTATTTTCCCACGGAAAATCAGTAGGTGTCATTCGAGAACAAATCCACTTTCCTGAAAAACGTGGGATGCTGATGATGCTAACTACGACATCACCCACGTACTGCATATCATAGTAAACTTTATTCAGAGTCATTGTCATCTCAAGTACTGACGTCACGACTTCACGAGTGATCAAAATAAACCCCCTATTTTTAGTCCGTGACAATTTTATCCCAATACAAGAGTAGATGATTGTGTATGATTATAAATAGACGTGAAGAATACTTCAGCCAACGCTTTCTGAATAACATTGTGGTGTAAATCATGTCTCCCGAATACTCACGATCTTTTTTAAAGCGATGCCAAGGAGTTCTATGTACAAAGGTTTGATTAAATGCGTTAGTGTGTTGTACTCTTAATTCTGAAAATGTTGTTTAGAAAACAACAGAACAGCCGACAATAGTTCGTCCGAATTCACTAATCCTACATTTATCTTGGAGCATTAATTTAGAGCAATGGTTTTGAGTAGAAGTAAAGCGACGTGTAACATTAAATAGAACTGCAATGAACCTGTTCATTGCAGCATTGCAGCTGAAGAAAATATGGAAGAACCGAAACAACTAAAGCTGCGGCTCGTTGACACTTGTTTTTGACCTTACGGTCTGGAGATGTGGTGCTGGAGGCGAATGCTGGTAGCCTCTTGGATGGAATTTCGCACCTACGTCTTAATACTCCAATGACTCGGCATTAAACAACGTCTTTCGGCTGTAGTACAGCCGGCGCGAGAGAGACTCCATCTAGCGCCTTGTCATACAGGGCAAAGTATATACGGTGTAAACAGACCCCTCACATAGTCGTCAACCAAGCATTCTGCACATCAAATTAAGTAACTTTACGCAAACTTTTCTGCTGGGAATCGACTTTTTTTTTTGGGGTGAAAAATCACGTTTTATGGTAGGACTCGATGGAAAGCACTGCAAGCATTGTGCTGATGGATGGATTGAATAGTACGGGGGTCGTGGAGGTGTGTAAAGTAAAAATCTTACGTTTAAAAACATGTATTTAAAAAAGAAACTTGTGAAAAACTTGGAACTTTGACCCCCAATATCTCCGTAACTAGAAGGTTCCCAGGTATGGTCTAGAACAAAAAATTATCGCAAAGACAGGTAGAACAAGTGCCTTTCGGCTATGTTAAGGGTCTATTTACACCTTTTAGGCACCAGGGAGCGAGTAAGGTCACTCATCCGATGGACCAACCAAATTAAGTCTGCTGTGGGCGGTCTCTTGCACGAGTGCAACAGGACGTCAGCCATCAGGAAGAAGTGACGAATACGGCGCATCACATTTGCCCCTACAAAAGTCGCTACGTGTTCACCACGACCACTCTTCCAAGAGGTTCACGAAGAAGAAGAATGACATTCGATGATGAGAGATGTACAGACACCAGCACATCAAGCTACCCGAGACTGTCAAATTTTCCCAATTAACCTTGAACCTAATGCTTAAGCGATAATGTTGAAAATCTATTAAAGAAATTTGACAGATTGTAGTAACTTGATGCTCTGGCGTCTGCACCTACATATATATATAACTAGCCTACACTAACTCATTCCACCAGTTATATTTAAGGCCCGTGGCAAGCATATCGACTAGAGCACCGGTGGCCCAATGGTGGCGGCCCCGACTTTCGAACAGTAAGCCGTGGGTTCGAACTCAGGCAGGTGCAATACTTTGTGTAATTTATTTCATCACCACTGCTCTCAAAACAGTAGAAAACCTTATGTCCTAAAACCAAAAATTCGAAGACATGTGACATCTATCAACCCGCACTGGGCCCACGTGGTGGATTATAGCCCATTGCCTCACATAAAGAGGAGGCCGTGTGTCCCAAGAGTGGGAACATTATAGATTGATTTTATGCTTTGCTATATAGCCATGAACCGGGCCCAATCCAGCCTCCGCCTTCGGGCTACTAAGAAAAAGCTGACAGATTTACATAACATAACATCACGCCTGTAGTCCCCGAAGGGTTAGGCAGAGCTACGTACAGTCACTAGCACCAATATGTAACATCTAGTAACTTTTAAAAGTGCGTTCCCCAATGTTTAATTGTAATTTTATGCTGTTACAAAGTCGGTACCTACATTTAGTCGTTTAGAACCCATACTACATGGCACATACAACCTACTATGTATATTTTAAAATATGTATTAAGAGATCGCTTTTGACGTTAGCTAAATGTATATATTGGTGCTCGTAACTGTATTTAAAAGAACACTCACCATTTGCCAGTTAGTCAGGCATGTTTAAGTCCCATAAAATAGGGGGTACCAACCTTAAAAAGACTAGTATTCAAACTTATGTAATCAACTACTAAAAAAGCCACTGGAAATACTGTCAGTGTCTCATATTATGCCACTGTCAGTGTCACTCACAGCAAAACAAACGACAGAACGTCACCCATCAGACAGTTAGTGATGTGATGATGTCATAGTCCGTCTACATTATAGTGCTAGTGATGTAGCACAACTAATGAGAGGTATTTAATTCGTAATCCATGAAAATTAATGAAAGAATTAATCCTCAAAATTATTATTTAATATTCTTGTACATACTTTTACTTGACTAATTTCATAAATAAATAAATACACAATATTATAAGTGGCCAGCGAAACTACGTATCTAGGTCAGTAATGAAGATAATTATATAAGATAACGATTGTATTCATTTTTATTTAATATTATTTTCGTAATTAAAACATGCTCCTTAGCTGGACCTGTACCTTTCCTAAAGAATGATGCTTTACGTGGCTTGCTTTTAATAATAATAAGTTTTTTTATCTTTTTGCTCAAACACATACACAAGGAAATTAATTGACCTACTGAAAATACTTAAAATATAAGTACACAGTAAATTAAGTAGAAGTATCACTGAACTAAAAACATTAACACCCCTCATTTTGGTTGGATGGTTTTTTTGGTTGGCTATTTGCAATTTAGCATCATTTATTGTCGATTCAAAAGCATCGATAATAATGGATGTCTATATATCGATGGCCCAAAAGTCTGTCATTTTAGGTGGTAAAATAAAACACCAAATATTAAATTCCTTTGTTCATCTCATTTTATATTATATTTCTTAAAGACCTATAAAAATATTGGTCTGTTGGTGTCAGAAGCATAGTCCAAGCTACCGGTAGTTAGGGCCCGGTAGATGGCCTAGCTAGAGTATTCGATGTTCCAATATTATTCATCGACGTTTCGACGTTTACGAGGACTTGGAATCGATTTAAAAACATCGATGTTTATCTACCACCGATAAATATCGATCATCCCTAGTTGATGTTCTAATTTCCATTGTTTTCCATTTTCCACAGTATTATTTTGTTCATCTTTCGAAAAGTACAGCTTTTCAAAAGATATATACTTCAGCTTCTGTCCTATGCTCATGTCCTTGTATTGTTCTCAAGTAATGCTCTTCCATTAAACTATATTTTATTTATTTAGGTAACCTCAACGTGAAGTACTTTCATGATAAAAACTACCGATCTTATCGTATTGTCGTATAATTCGTGACTACTGCTGATAATAGGTGCGCAGGCAGATACACGTCGTTGTGTATTGAATGGAGTAAACCTCATCCTCATTGCACAATGCGGTTTCCTATAACGGGAAGACATGTACTGATATGAAATATTGCAGAAGCGAAAGTGTGTGTACGTAGCGTATAATTCGTCGAGTGCCGGTAATTCAGAATATTAGTATTAGTGGATGATTCAAGTGATTAGAACGCGGCAAAGGTCGATCATCATGCTGCCTTGGATACAGCACCGATGGACCGGCCTCTGTCTCCTTGTGACGGGCCTCCTAGCCTTCATGATGTTCCTGTATGGATTTTTCCCAATGAAATTCGATTCAGGGAAGCTATCAGATAAAGATGATCTACCAAACTTCATAGATGGTGTCAGGTTAGTTTGATTGTATATTTTTAGATTTTTATTTTCACAAATCCTGCATAAAAACCGAAAACTTAGGTAGGTAATTTATTGTTTTTCTAGGAATTTTAAATTCAAGAAAGATAATAAGCATAAATCAAAATCAAAAATCAAGCAAATCTTGACTTAGCTTGTGAGGTTGACATGTGGGATGTGGACTTAGCGAACATTTTACCAATAGTCGTGTCAGCCAATAGCTTAAATGCCAAGAGCCTAGGCTTGCACTATTATATGGCATGCATTGTTAGAAGGTTCCTCTCTGTGGAGCCCTGACCACCGGTAGCTTGGACCCTATTCTTGATACCCCTAGGCTACTATTTCAAAATGTTTTTTACAGAATTATTTAAAAACTTAATTTAGTATGTAAGCTTTAAGATTAAAATTCACATAATATGCTAGTAACATTTTTTTAATATTCTTTTTTCAAACTTGCAGTATTGATGGCCAGCAAGTTTACAGTTCAGGTGAGAACAGTGTGGTTCTCATGGTGATAGATGGGATTCGTTATGACTTCGTAACAGAAGAGTACATGCCATACACTGGACAGATGATTAAGAATAAATCTGCTTGCATTTATGTAGCCATGGCTGAACCACCTACTGTCACCATGCCTAGGATTAAGGTAAGATAAGTTTAAAAGCAAATACTAATAAGAACTTAAAAAAAAAATTGTTTTGTGTGTACTTTACTTTTAATACTTAAATAACTGATAAAACTTTAAAAATAAGATCAATTTTATAATGCTTAATTTATTTCCAATCACAAAACCAAAGAAAAAAGTTTCAAATTCAATTGTAATTTCAATCTTATTTCTAAATTAGTATTATAATTAGTGTAAAAAATCTCAATTATTTTGTTGTGTACAGTCACCTGAGAGAAAGAAGGAAAAGGCACAGTGGAGGCGCACAATAAACTTCTGGCGGGATACATTTGCAAGTGTCACCTTTACATATTAAGAATAGTTTTATTTATTCAGCTTTCCATTCATGAGCATAGAGACAAAGAAAAAACAAAGAATTTAGCTGAAATCAATACTTTACAATATTATTATATAATTTATCCAAAAAATCTTTCTTAAAGTACACACGGCGGCACATGAAGCTGTACATTTCCAGTATAACTTGGCCTCGCTTTCTATAAATTTTCTATACAATGAGAGATCCGCATAAACTGGTTTTGTAAAGCTTGATTGGCCGTCATGTGTACATGTTTTTTCTTTGGTCTTGTGTCTGAATAATTATTTTATTTGTGCTGTTGTCGCTCATTTAATTACTGCATGGCTAACTGTCCAATTTCCACCTGCTTTTTGATTTTTTTTTTCTATAAAATCCTATGCCACACACACACAAATTACTTCAACCTTCTAAGGGTGTTACCACAACAATCGATCAATCGTCGATCGATGGTAGAAGGGATTAGTCGACGTCGATCGATTGGTGTGGTAACACCCTAAGAAATCATTCATTCAATCAATCATTTATCTTATTCTACAACAGTTTAACATTATACTAAGTCTTGCTGAGAATGAACACTTATCACATTGCATGCTTGTGCAACGGACACTCAAAATATGTACTTATGTATTTTAAATTTTCATAACTAAGCTACATTTTAACATCAGGTTTTGGTGCAGAATACTTGGCGTGTTTTGGTATGACTAGCGTGTCTAAAAGCGTGTAGCATGAAAATATGCCAGTAGTTAGTACATTTTCTTCATTAATTTATAGATAGTTACTTCAGCAGCTGGTATTTTATAATTTTTTTATGAAAGATGCATTAACTAAAAATGTGTATAATATTTTCAATGTGCAATATCTGGCAGTGGCGAAGGTTCCATACAACCCGATTCCTACCGGCTTCCCTTTGAAAAATGGCATAGTCAGTATTCTATAGCCAATAATATTATATACAGTAAAGATATGTACACCGGCTTACCTCTTACAAAAATTGACCCTTCGCTACTACTAATATCTGGTTATATCAAACTTAATTGTTCGCCTTTGGTAGACCTTTTTGTAACGTTTACGAAGCCATTGTGTTTTCTTGAATGCTCAGTTTGTGACTTTGTGTTGGCTACCTCGAGTGGTAATTAGCCGCGAACCCCAATACTTGTGTATGCTTCGCATTCCAATCGCCTCCTGTAACAAAACGGTTACCAAATGACATAAAGAAGACAGGAAGGTGAAATGGTGCCGCTTATTTTATGTTTTGAGGGGCAGTAAACAGCCGACACGTTCAGACCCCCATTTTGTTTTTCCACACTTATTGTTGAACTTAGAATCTCACTAATTAAGGCTACAAAAATTCATTGGAACGGCTATTCACCTATTAAATTAATGGATATTACTCAATTAATTACCAATATTACATTAGTTCCTGTGGTTCCGAGTCATTGCACACCGTAAATATTGCTGCAGTCATGCGCATCACCTTAGGAAGAGCATGCATTGCTTTGATATCTTTTGCACTTTCTCTTCCTTATTGCTCCCTTTCTCTGCATTACTAATATTCTCGACAAAACTTTGTCATTGCATTATGTCACAACGTTAACGAGAAGAAGTATAAACCATCTCGCTTCGTCACGAGACAATGCTACAACAACGTTTTGTCGCTATGCATGTTGGCTTGGCTGTACAATTATGGGTTTTTCGTAGAAGAGTGCAGAACGGTCGTGTTTCATACATTTCCGTCTTAGATTATGCGTGTTTGGTGCCATTGTTTTAGTAAAGGGGGTCCTATACGGACAAATTTTTAATGCAATGTGTGGCTAAAATATTGTCAACTATAGTCCGGCCATCACAAAACCATTTTGATGCCGATTATGTCTGAAAATTAATAAAAACCAATATATCCCGGCAATATGTTTGAACTTGCATGGCTCATTACATGTTTGTCATGTACACACGGCGACACATCAAGCTATACATTTCCAGTATAACATGGCCTCGCTTTATATTATAGATTTACCGTACAATCAGAGATCCGCATAAACTGGTTTTGTACAGCATGATTGGTCGTCGTGCTTAAACGGGCTACAAATCAAAGCATTTATTTCCAATAGGCTAGTTACAGGCACTTTTGAATTGTCGAAACAAAGACAACAATAGCTACAGTCCCAGTCACAAGGCATAAAAACTGTGATTGTACTGTAGTTGCCCATTCCCTAACGTAGATCTCTATGGAGAAGAACGGGCAAGAAACTCCATGGACACTCTTTTAAATCAGAATATTTTTACAAACTCTTGGTTACATCATTCATGTTGAGATGGTACATTATGTGAGAACGATGTAGCAAGATGTGTACGTTAAAAGTGTCCATAGAAAACAATTCAAAAATAAAATAATTAATTCAAATAAGCCGTGGCAACCAAGAGATGACCAGTCACAACTGACAGCGCCCGTTCACGAACATGACGCATGTATCAGCACATTCAGCACCATTCAACTCAACCATTTTGAAGGGAACTAAATGATCCGACACACGCGCCACCATCAGCGAGACATTTGAGTGAGCATGACACACTCCTAACCGCCAGGGCACATTCAAGTCAAGAAAAGACGTAGGTTTCCAGCGAATGACAGCTTTCTAGTACATAGTACTCACACAATATGGAGAATACTAAAGAGATTGAATTTATACAATGCAAAGATAGTTGTACAATCTTCATCAGCTCCAACATACTATTTCATGCTGTCCATTTATGCGCAAAATCCGACGGCACCTATGACTGTCGAAATCATCTGCGTCGCAGCGAAAGACACGACAGAATATAGTTGCAAATCCATCCATCATTTTAGAAATGATAAATACGCACAAATTAACGCTAAAACAGTAAAGTAGACGTTATGACAACATCATCATTGCCCTTTTCTTGGCTTGATTGTGATGGCACTTTTACACTAAAAACGAAAATATAAAACCAACATTTATTTTAGTAACATTATTGTTTTGTTTCTGTCAATTTTGTGCTGCCGCATGTGCATCATTTGGGATACTCTGTACTACCCGATCAAATGAATTAGAAAACTGTCTGTTGTATGGTAAAGACTGACGACGCGACGTGTAATTAATTTTAGACAGTAAAAGCGCAGCTACTGCAAAGAGTTCGCAATTCACCCAGTTTTCTAATTCCCTTGATCGGGCTATAGCGGAGCAATTGCTATGCTACTTTTATGGATAAAATATAAAACGGTTTTGTTTTTATAATAACCAATATTGTTTCTACCAGGCCATGATGACAGGCAGTGTATCGACATTTGCGGACGTAGCTCTAAATTTCGGCGCGCCGGCCGTGCGTGGCGACAGCGTGTTGCGCGTAGCCAACTCCAGGGGGCGCCGTACAGTGATGTATGGCGACGACACTTGGCTCAGACTGTTCCCGGGGCTCTGGAGCGAGTCCGATGGCACCACCTCCTTCTACGTCTCGGATTATACAGAGGTACTTATTAAAGGCCGACCTTCACATTGGTGACAGTTCCTATTTCTAGTTACCCTGAGCTTTGGGGTAACTTTGATCTCATTTGTCGGCTTATCATAGAAAAAGAAGCACAATCTTTGCTTTCAACGGGTTCACGATGGTATTACTTCGCTCACAATTTCGGGGCGTATAATACGCCCAGTTTTATGTCATGTAAAATAATGATAAATGCCAAGACGAAAGCCAAAAAATCTTTCAGAGATTCAATTGTATTAGGACAGACTTTGCTTGTTCGCATTTCCCTCGGAGTCAGTTGTACAGTTTATTTCATAATTCTACAAAATAAATCCATTTTTTCAGGTAGACAACAACGTAACAAGACATCTAGACAAAATATTATCACCTGATGAGAATAAGAAGCCCAATTTTGACTTCCTAGTTTTACATTACCTGGGATTAGACCATATCGGACATTTGGAGGGCGCGCGGAGTTCTAAGATTAAACCGAAGCTGTTGGAGATGGACGAAATTGTTAAGAAGATATACACTGCCATGCAGAAATGGGTTAGTATGTAATTAACTCTACTTTAAACAGTACAGGGGGGTTACTATGACGTCTTAAAGTAGGAGTAATTCCAGTGTGGGAAAGAGACAGAGCTATACAGGTCGTCTAGCGCACATCTCTTTTCCACACTGGAATTACCTCTACTTTAAAACGTCATGGTAGGCTACCTGAAGAGAAGCCGGTGGGAATAGGCTTCTTTGGTACCTTCTCCCCTACTATGTATATTAACCTTTTCACCGCCACGGACTTCAATAGAAGTTCCAGATTTCCGTGCCACCAGCGCCACGACTTATCAGAAATTCTTAATTTTTAACTACCTATCAAACATAAAAGCACTGTATTTAAAGCATGTAAATCTCATTCATCGATATAACGATACCCTTATCGCTACTGTTTACTGTATACTTCTTTATACAATTATAGCTTGGCGCTGGCGAGGCATCGCGTTCTGTGTACGTTGGCGGTGAATAGGTTAATAAATTTACCCGCGTGAACACATTTCATTCTATGTCACTTGGCAGGAGTGTTGCTTTCCATCAGTGAAAGAATTTAGATAATTGGATGAGTAGTTTTAGAGATTATTTAAGTATTATTATAAACTAGCTTTATAAGTTCTACCGAGATAAAAAAATATCCTATGTCTTAACCCAGGTCATGGTCAACGGGACTGCCAAATTTCATAGAATTTCGTTCAGCCGTTAAGGCAAACAGACGACAGAGTTACTTTATAATTATGCATTTATATATTAGTATGGAGGAGTTCGCTCGTTAATAATAACATACGCTCGGATCGATCTTCAGGTTAAGCCACGCCTGCCTAGGTTGGTACGTGGAAGGGCAGTCTCAGGTCAGAATAGGCAGTCGCTCCATGTAAAATACTAGTACTCAGTTGCATCCGGTTAGACTGGAAGCCGACCTCAACAGAGTCGGAAAAAGCGACTCTGTGACTCTCGCGATGATGAGTATGGATGAATCTTACCGATTGCGTCGATATATAAACAACATTTTAAACCAACAAGTGGTCTATTGATTCCAGGACCGCACAGGCGTCCTCATTGTGTGTGGAGACCACGGCATGCTGGACGCGGGGGGTCACGGCGGCTCCACGCCCAGTGAAGTGCTGGTACCGCTCGTTTTAATAAGGAGTCACGACTTCCAGTGTCCTCATACGTATGTATAGCCTCTTGTATTATGTAATAGGTATATTAGGAGTTTGATTAAGGTATGAATGCTGGCAGGATGAGTGAAAGGCGCTGGCAAAAGGTATTTACAAGGCAACGCCGGGAGTGTACGCCCAAGACATACACCTTATTAGTGATGTCCTTCAGAAAAATAAGGTGTGTTTCACTTCATATTATTAGTGATGTCGCATTGTGTATGACCAGATGAATTAACGTGAACGAGGCGAAGCCAGTACATAAGGATCGTAGTAGCTGGCTTTCTCAGGGTTCTGCGAAAAAAGTGTGACAACTCATGTGAAAAACTCGTTCTTGCTGTGCATATGAGTTGGCAAAAACTGGGAGCTTAAAATGTCCGCTTTACCCGATTTATAGGATAATAATATGAATTACGTTACAATCCACACGGTCGGTCGTTCGGTCTTCTATTTTAATATTTATATTTTCTGACATTTACCATTTTTGTTAATTCCTAAATTTTAATTGATAATGGTATTTGTTGCATGTAATTAACTGAATTTAATTTAAATTTATGATAATATTTGTACGCCAAATGGCAAAACATAGAGCACGTATTATGAAAATGTAACATCTCGCATATTCTGTAACTACCTATGTTAAGAAATAAAGATTCTGATTCTGAATTCGTAAAATGCGACAATTCATTATATTGACTGCGTCTGTGACCATTTTAAGAATGTTAACGTGATTCATATTATTATTCTATTATGATTCTGCTAAACTTTAAAATCCCGAAAATGATCTCCTACTAGGTAGTAGTTTCCGAATTGTCCAAACTGACCCACCACCTGAATAGATCACCCTGCGGAATAATGTGATGAAAGTTATCCACCATTTTCGAAGCAACATTCTAACTTCCTCAGCTATCCAGGCCCAGGGCCGACAGTGGCCCAAGTGGATGTGGCGCCCACTATATCCTGGCTGCTGGGCGTTCAGTTCCCGAAGGACAACGCAGGCCGAATACTGCCTGCCTTAATGCCACAAGACACACGGCAGTACCTGTACCTACAACATGTGCATGCGCTGCAGTTTTCGAAACAACTGCCTACTGATATGGGTATGTAGTAATTACAAGTCTTAATTGATGTCCCACATACCTTTAATGACCTTTAATTAGTGGGTAACTGCTTGTCCGAAAGGCACCGCTACAAATGTGGGTTATATTCGTGCCAAGAATCTCTCAAACTTCTACTTGCAACCTCTCTAACTGAAAAACGTGTCAGAGTTAATCCTTAACGGTTTCCCTTTCCCGATTTCAGTAATTAATTTTTGTTAGCGTGAACTCACGAATAGTAAAGTAATTATAAAATCTAAAAAACACCCTTGAACGGTAAAAGCAATTTTATATGGATAAAGGTCATTAATGGTGTCACGCCCCGTTCGGAACTCGTGTCTGAATAAAAAATGCTGTTTGCAAAGTTCTTCAGTTGCTGCATGCATGAAGAACAAACTGCGCGCTGTCGATGCACCTATGCTAATCACAGGCTCAAAGTTCTTACCACACCAACTCTCATTTGTAGAATACTACAATCAGTTTCGACGCGCAGAGAAGCAATTCGCGCACTACCTCGCCACCGGCCAGCAGAGCGCTGCTAAGATAGCCAAGGACTTCTACGAAGAGTCGCTTAAGCAGATGTCGCTGTTGCTAGCCGGGACCGAGACTGAGCAGGACTTGTTCGCTATCCACAAAGCTATTGTACTCCTGTATTTGGTAAGTTACTTTTGGCCCTACCTTCGCTCGCGTGGAGGTCGAAAACAATCCCGGTGTCGTGACAAAAGTATCGTTAGCCTCGCGTCTCTCATCGTCTGGGTCGTAGACGGGGGGAGGGTTTTGAGGGTCCAAACCCCCGAAATCTCCGGCAACTATCTATGAGCTATAGACAAACCAACTTAACCGAGGCGGCAAGGAATAATTTTCGAGCTCGCTTCGCTCGCTCGTACTCCTATTCTGGTTTCTGTATGTAGGAACAAAAATCCCCTTGAAAATAATCCTGCCGTCGGCGCCCATGTCCTATGATGTCAAGGTCATGGTCTACCTGGAGTCAAGGCGAGAAAATGTAACAGACATACGATCTGAATAATGAATTTATTATTATATCAGTGTAATTAATCAGAGTTCTATGTATGTATGTAAGAACTGAGAATGTTTCATAAGATAAATCTACATCTCGAGTTTAAAGTAGAATTGATGTGATTCCATGCAGCCTGCCTATGAGTACTATCACGTATTCGACTATCACATAATCTATGTATGGACAATCAAAGATATCATCGTCAGGGGATAAGATGGTAGGTCTTATCCGCTAGTGATGTCTTTAATTGTTCATACATTGATTTGAGGCCATATGTTCCTGAAGACCCCTTAATTTGGAAAATATAGACGTTTTATAATATTTTGTTTCAGATCGCCACATGCCTACTACTAGTAACTCTATACTCCTTCCAACCAGATGCTCGTCTTAAAGACACCATCACCAGCCACTCTCTGCGCCGCTCCCACGCGGGATCCGTCCTCGCTTTCATCGTAGTCCTAGTTTTAATCACGGCAAGCCTTATCACCGCCTGTTACATCTCGGAAACTGAAAGCCAACTATGCGCATTCAAACCTCCTTGGAATTTCGCTTTATTTGCAACCTCCTGCACATTTACAGCGGCGTATTTCTTAATAAAAACTGGTATAGAAAGGATCAAAGATTTATCTCCCTTGAGAGAATTAAATGCAACAGAGTACTTGCTAATCGGTGCGACGATATTCCATTGCTGGTCGTTCTTCGGAACCAGTTTCATTGAAGAAGAGCATATGACGTGGTATTTCTTCTGGAATACGTTGATGTTCTTTATATTAGTGAGGACGGTGGTGGTACTGCTCATGTACTTGAGTAAGAGATGGAGTGGCGCTACGGAAGTGCAGGAGAAACCGGAGCTAGCGCAGAAGATGAGTGCGATAGGAGTGGGGATACTGCCCAAATGGGTGCTGCTTATAGCTTTACATAGGTAAGTGCTATTGTTATACCTTTTTGTCTGGCTTGTATTCTTGTTCTTCATAATTCGGTTCTTTTAAAGCCACCATACCAATATTTATGTACGTACTCGGCGTACGACTGCTCCCTTTTACAGTGTGCGGCTGTTGATGTATCAACATCAGCAGCGTATTAAGGAGTCCTTTATCTTCGACATAGACTGTCACGATGTCATAACGTATCTTGATGTTTTTAAATTATTGCTCCAGGTATTTAAGAACAATGAACCAGACTGGGGACCGGTGGTTGTTCCTCCCAGATACAGCAGACTGGTTAAATGCACCAGAAAATGCATTCTATCTTCAAGCTCACTTAGTTATAGGTAAAGTCTCACATACATAAGTCCCAAAGAAAATTTACCACATTATCATTCTGGTTCTACAATCTTATTTTAATTTTCCAGGCACAATAGCAACATTAATAATATGTTTACGGAACCTTCGCTACCTCAACAACGTCGTTTACATCCAATCAGGATTGACCATTGGCGCGGTGGGATGCATATTTTGCTACCGAATCGCATCCAAAGCCCTGGAAACACCAATCGAAAATATCAAGACTTGGGATCCAGTACTAATAGTCAATATGTTCTGGGCCATACTTATAGTCCAGTTCCTAATTGAAATGTTTTCATATGTCGGATCGTTGAAGTACTGCGGCTTGAAACCCATGGATTTATCGAACTCAAGCGCTACTAAGTTCGTGTATAATAAGCCAAAGGCGAAAACTGAGGATTACTTTTATGATACTTTAATCGAAGAGCCATGGAATGTTGAAGAAGTGAAATTAAATCTTGTTCGGTCAGCTTGCCACCTCATGTTGAACGATCTCATGTTGATTGTTTTGTTACTAATGAGACCACACAATGTGATAATGGTGCCCAGTATTTATATAACGTGTATGTTGACCTCCGATTGTATGGACCACAAACTGTTACATTCTAAGTTGGTTAGAAAGAGTGAAGTTGTTGATATTATTAGTAGAACGCTAGTGCACATGTGGATCGGGAACCTGTTCTTCTTCTATCAGGTGAGTTTTGCCTAATTAGACTATGTAATTCAGTTTTTCTAATAATAATTTAGCCAAGGGTTTAATTGAGGAAAAATTGTAACCACCTACTGATAAAAATCTGTAGCATAGCAACACCAAGATATTCGGCGGCGAAATGTTGCCAACCTTAGAGATCAAGCTAAAATTCTTCATGAGCTACAGCGCTCATTCCTTCCAAAACTTTGACCTGATTTCAAAATGGAAATGTTTCTTCAGACGTCTCCCACCTTCTATAGCTATAACCTTCGTCACAGGGCAACTCCAACAGCCTATCATCAGTAGACCTGGGCTCGGGCTACGTGGGGCTGCGCGAGTACTGTCCCGTGCGCGTGGCGCTGCGCATGGGCCTGCACGCGTACGCCGGGCCCGCGCTCGCCGGCGCCGCGCTCTTCTGTGCCATAGCCGCGCGTGCCGAGACATGGCGACAGTGAGTATTGAACTATTAAACCTTTTGATTAAAAAGTTTGGCCGTCACGGGAAGCTCGACAGATGTGAACAACACAAAGGAGTAGAGAGCGGCCGCGAACAAAGGATATAACTCCATAAGAGAGCGTTTTGCCGCTTGCCGTCTCGGTATACGAGTCAGTCTTACCAACGGGGCGCGCCGATAGATGGTTCACATCAAAATTTAACTTTGCTCTTTGAGTGTGACATCCAACAAGCCTTTGATAGGGTTGAGATAAGCGGTTATAACGCAGAATTAAATCCATTCTGATATCTTCATTCTTTACCATCATAGAATCCTATCTGAGGGACAGAATACTAGAAGTACTTGGACTAAAGACTGGGACTAATTGATAGATTACAATAGATTTATTATAATATACAGGGTTATTGAAAAAACACTAACAATCTCTTACAGGTAGCTTCTTTACACCACATTTAATAAATTTTGTTAAATAATCCTGTATATCAGCGGCGAAGGTTCCATACAACCCAATTCCGGCCGGCTTCCCTTTGAAAAATGGCACAGTCAGTATCCTATAGCCAATAATATTCTATAAAGTAAAGATATGTACTCCGGCTTACGTCTTACAAAAATTGACCCTTCGCTACTGCTGTATATTACTTTATCTATATTTATTCTATCTGTTTCTATGTATTAGCATGGACCTCTTAAACTGTATCAGTTTATGCAAACAAAATGGTATTTTTTTGTACTCGAAGTATCACAATGCTATCCTATTTGACCCAAAGGTTGACTGGTAGAGAATGCCTTGTGGCATTAAGTCTGCCTATGTACCACTCTTGTACATGAAGTTTAAGTAAATAAGTTGAGTCTATTGGGCGAAATGTTGCTATTAGAAATGGAGTGACACAAGGATCAATTCCGGGCCTCGAGCTAAACCAGTCATACACGTCCGATCAACCCGGGTTCAATATTACAGTAGTTGAATATTCAGACCTAAGACTTTTAATTATTTCCAGGTACTTACAGACAATATGGCGAGCGACGAACATCCTCGCGTTACACCGAATATACGCCGTACTAGTGTACTGTGTGGTAGCGAGAGTCTTCCGAAATCACTTGTTTGTGTGGAGTGTGTTCTCGCCTAAACTGGTGTACGACTTCGTAGCAACATTGTTCAGCATCCAGGCACTAGCCACGGTCGCACAGTTAGAAGCACTAGCACATATCATCAATTGGCTAGCCAGGATGTTCACCTTCAAGTCAAGACTGTGATATAGTTAAATCTTATAGTTACCAAAGGTATCGAAACCCGTAAGTGTATTGTGAGACTATACGCATAAATGTTGTTAAATATTGCCATTAATTTTATGTGATTGCCGCGTATTATAGCAACGTCCATTATTTCGTGAATTATTAATTTTATTGTATAAATATTTATGTATATGCGAATGATGATGATGGGTGTGCTATAGTACACACGGCGACAGATCAACCCTATACATATCCAGTATGGCCTGACCTTACTTTGTATGAGCTTCCCATACAATGAGAGATCACCTTAATTTGGTTTTGCATAGCTTGATTGGTCGTCGTGCGTACCTCTGCCTAACCCTCCGAGGAACTGCAGGCGTGATGTTGTTATTTTTATCGTGACACGATGGGTTGTAAGATGCTTTGTGGAAGTACAAGCTCTCGTTAAATATAAGAGGCTAACTAATAAGTATGGTGTAGCATAATTCTGTCGGCACATGAATGTCGCTTCCAGGACGCTGTTGGTAAACATTTTGTGAAAGTGGCTGTAAAAATTAAGATGGCGGCCTTTGTTCCGACTATGGCCAAGCGTCAACAGTATGCTGCAATATATTTAGTACTTACAATGATGGTACATGAATATAGCAATAACAACGTAATTCAGAGGAAGTTTTTATCTATACAGGGTGGGAGGGACACCGACGAACCAGGGTTACCACGAATTCAGTAAATCATTGTGAACCCCCCCCCACCCCACAGATATTTTTCACAAAAGTGTTTGAGTGTGTGCCGACGTATTCAGTACATCATTCTAAAATTCCAAAACAAAAATCTGATGTTTCATACAAAAGTGCAATATGGAGCTATTTTTTTAGCTCTTCCATACATTTTTTTTGTTTTGGGAGTTCAGAATGATGTACTGAATACGTCGGTGTCCCTTTCACCCTGTACAGTTATAGAAGAAAAAAAGTTATGTGACATTCCTTGAACAAAATATTTTTGTACTTTGTTACAAATATTTTTATTGCATTAACAGCATGCTACTTTAATGTATTCATGTTATAGGAACAAAAATAATAAACAAATTATCTTAACAATTTTTTATTAGTATAAGTGTATACTGGAACCACCATTTTTTTTTGTTTTTTTTATTGATAATGATATTCTATAGGCATCGCAGCGACCCCTAACCAAACCGATGTCCTAAATAAAACTAATTTTACATTACTTTGTGTGCATTTTAATTCAATTGACAAAAATAATTATATATTTCAAATTATACGTATTTTACTTTGTGAAAATAATCACTGGTACTGAATTGTTGATCTGCAGTTTCACTACCTGTAAGCGATATCTAGGAGATAAACGTGAAAACTACATAATTTATCTAGTGTAGAGCTACTTGGGATTGAAACTGCAATGGATACATAAATGCGACTGAAAAGCACCCTTACAACTGGAGGAAAGCGCCTCCCAACGTTTCAATAAAAAAAAATATTTTGTTATAAATAAAAACAAGTTGGAATGCTTCAAATATTTACCCGAATGCTTCCATCTTCTTCCTTTTCAAATACAGAGTCGAAAAATATGTAATAAGTTAGACTTTTGTTTTTCCTATAAATATCGTCTGCAGAATGCTATTTCAGACACTGTCATAATATATACCTACACATAATTGATACATTTTGGCACTAACTATAAACACAATTCACACATAAATATATAAGACATAGAACTTTAGACGTAAATGCACATAGTGACGAACGGTCGAAAAAGCCAATGATTAAAATAACTGCAAATATGTAATTAACTACACCTATCCCCGTTTTACAATACAGAAGGTACATTTAGTATTGCCTATTAAAGAATAACAATTATTATTGGAATCCTAGATTTATTTAAGATTGTAAAAATACGACGAAAATATGGAAAGTTTTTAGATCACTGATATATCTTAACCTTTTGAACGCCAGAGCATAAACGCACGCGCATGCCCTCCACGCCAAGCCACTATTTCACCTACCATTTTGTCAAATATTTGTGTCGTTTGGCGTACAGGGTACGCGGGGCCTTGTCACGTATATGTGACAATGGCGTACATAAGGTTAAAGGTGCCAGTCTAAATACGGCAATCCGTCTTGTTCCGTGCAATATTACCTACGCACGTAAAACGCCTTATCTAGACGTGCACATTAAATTAACTAAATCAGCTGTTACCGTGTAATATCATCACCTCTCCGAATTTGTTCAAATACTGTCTGGAAGTCCACATAAATAAAGTCTGTTGTATTTGTCATAGACAAAATAATTCGTAACTTGTATAAATATAAAAAAATAATGAGATTGCACTCTGGCAATTCTAACGAGAACTTTTTTTTAAAGTAATTATTTACAGCAGTAACAATAACTATACATATTATTCTCTCGTTATCAATACAAAGGGTAAAGACCGATAGATTAACGAAGGCTTATGATTCTTTATCAGCGAAGATATGACGTGGCCTTAAGTATAGTGTGCACCATTCCCCTCCAATAACACCATTGGACTCTCCATTACCTGGAAAAAAACGTAAGGTTAAAAACATATAACTCGACTAGTTTCTCGCTCAAGAAACGTACAATAGATGTAGGTCCGTACCAGTAAAAGAGATACATATTATAATAGGTGATCGCACACTGCCGCCGTGTCGTCGAGAACCACTCTGCAAAAAGCATTCTCGCGCAGTAACGCTCGCTTAGTGTATACGCATATCAGTTTTTTTAACGTTGTCCCTCACTAAGATTTTCTCCTGTATCGTGGGTGCATTTACAAACAATAAACTCACAAACAGCCAGACCCGAAGCAACTACCTTTAGGCCATACAAATGTTTATTCCGTGCGGCAATCGAACTCGCGACACGCAGCGCAGCAGCCAATCGCTCAGCCACTGCGCCAATCGTGCAGAATTCGTTTCTAGTTATAGCTCTATAGACGTGTTGAAGGACGCCCTCAGGTTAGGTAGAGCGACAATTTCTCCAGGGTCGCTGGTAGCAACTGGTTGAGAGTTGCCAAGAATTGAGCTACGAGTAAGTGGCGTGCGATTGGAGAGGCGTGTGTCTTGCAGAGGATTGTTGCAGGCTGGTGACGACGAGGCATTGCTACAAGCGACTTACTTGTGGTGTACAGGTCGCGCCGTGCCGTCAGTGCGTCAGTGCGCCTGCAGCTTGTAGCGGTACACCAGCACGCTCGCCACGCCCATCAGGATGCTCAGCAGGATGGAGCCCCACACAAACATCTGTGCGCAGAACAATATTACTTTTATACAGTTACACGGTTATGGTTTCAAAAAGAGTAGTTTCAAGATGAGACATACATCAGCATAATCATTGTCCAGGCGCTTTGCCAATTTATTGGGGGTCAGCATAACATATTATCTTCTTATTCCATTCATACAATCCATCCATGTTTTCTTATATCCCATGTTTACTTTTCACATGCTTTTCATTCCAGTAAATGTGTCTATATCACGCTACACAATTACTCAGGTTTTCCAGTCGTTATACCTCATACTTCATAACATTCGTATCTTTAACTGCTTTGCATGTAGTTTGTCTTTCACTCATCACGAGCGATGCGATCCGATATGAAGGGGCATTTCACTCATCACGAGCGAGCATGCTGGTGGATACGCAATGTTCAGCTTGGCGCTGTAAGTTGAATACGCAAAAGCACGCTCCACCGTCGTCGATGGTTTTAAAAAGAAACTCACCTTAGCTCTACTAGGTTTCTTATCAGGCGAACCGCTCTTCGGCTGTGTGGTACCGAGCATACGCTTCGCTAACCTCCTCTCCACCGATCTCTCCCTAGTGGCCCTCTGTTCACAACGCTGCAGTTCCTTGCGGGCCCCCGAGTCCTCCGGGGCCGAAGCCGCAGCGGCCCGCGCGGCCTCCAGGGCCTCCGAGTTACGTCCCATCGAGGATAGGATGCGAGATTTGCGGTATAAAGCCTTTGCGTTCTGCGGTTGGCAGGTTAGCACTCGAGTTACTGCCTGTAACATTAAACAAGATTTATGATATTGGAGATCTGAAATTATCTGAACGGTACCACATTATATTCAGGAAGTCAGCTTCTGGACTCAAGACAAAAGATTTCTGCCTCCTCTGGTTGTCAGAGACGGTCGTCATGGTTGATATAGGAACTGCTTTCTAGTTAGTAATGATGAACATATATTGCAAGTCTTCTACTTTGTGTCGCTACTTCGTCTACTCGTAAAAGACTAGGTTGTTATGTAATTGAAGGTGAGTGAATAAGTGAACATCTCTTTATTTCATATAGATTTTCCAACATACCTGCAATGCAGCCTCAAACGCTCCCGCCTTTAACTGCGCGGCAGCCATATTGTTATGTACCCGGAGTCGTTCATCCAATAACGCCTGCAGATCATCCGAAGTGGCCGGGATCTCGCCAGTCGGCGTCGGCGCAGTGATTCCGCCGTCGTTCTCGTCCAAGATGTCTAGAGCGCGCCTGTATAGCTGAACGGCTAGAGTTGGCTCCCCACGGCCATACCACCAGTTGCCGCGGGCACGGCGACGGACGCTGGAAGAAAGTGGACCTTATGAGTAGGGTTAAGATAGGGCAACGAAAACTGCAATTATGTAAATTTTTCAGACCTAACAATGTTTTTATGATAGTATACACGATGAATTTTTCAAGTGGGCGTGGATGGCCAAATCAAAAACTATGAGGAATACCTATTTTTACAAAAAACTAAAACAGGCTATCATTGGCTTTTTAAAAAACCAATATATATAATAGCCAGGAATCGAATGTTTTAGAAAAAAAATATTAACCATTTGATAGTCTGTAACGTCGATCAAAATCACTATTTGCGTCAATTCACTTATTGGTTCTAATTTCAATTGTTTACTTTTTTTTGTACAGAAATTTAAAATTAGAACATAATATTATGAACAGGACTGCGCTGCGGGTGTCATCATCACACATTTTTTTTTTTAAATATTAATCAGTTCAGTAAAATTTAACATTTTCTTTGAGTTTCCCGTACTTATGCCATTACTTCCCAGAATTTGATGCTTATTAGCGATACTATCGAATGGTGTAATAATACAGTTTTTTTTTCTTCCAAAATCAACAGGTGTCGATTCATGGGTAGGAATATAGATTTCTCAAAAATCGAATGATACAGTTTTATTTTTCATCAAAATCGGACTCGAGACTCCTTTAGATATTGATCCCCGCCGATTTGGCCATCCTCGCCATTTGAAAAAAATCCCCTGAATATTTTTCAGAAATTGCGAAATGCGAATAATTGGGTCTTAAATTTTCACGTTCAGGTTGGGCAGTGGTGTTAATAAGATCTGTCGAACATTCGGAGCTAGGCCAGTACCTACATATTACGTACATCGATATAATATATTATAGTATCGTAGTTAGTATTACGTCAAATTCACCAAACATAAATAAACCAATGTTTTGAATATTTAGTTAGCTAATATCCCCAACAGAATATATTGTAATTTCCTGTGTTACTTCCTGGCTACATACTCACAAATTGAACAAGTTATCATACCTACTTATTATGCGAAATCGCTACGCAGCTGTTTCCATATTTAAATAAGAGACACACCCACTCTAAGAGACATCAATTTTAAGTAAAAGGTCAACATGTGACGCAAGTGTAAACTAGCTTTTTAATGCAAAATGCGTTGTTTCTATGATAAAACGGACTTTTCGGCACTTTCATGGCTACAGTAGCCAATGGCCATAGAGCTGTAGAGAGTAGAGATGACCATAAAATAGAATGTAGTTTCGGCCAAGCCAAATTAAAGCATTAAGGCGATCTAAGATCTAGGTATTCTATTAATGCCATGTTAATTCAATTTACAAAACGAACGTAACGAATATTTCGCCCATCATTGTTTCGGAAATCAAATATATATGTTAGTTTGATAGTCTATCCAAACGCATGATAAAGAAAACTGTACGATACGCGTATACACTGACCCCAATATTTATAAGTAATCACAATAAAGCAAGCATTGGTCAACGTTTCAATTTAATGTGTCAAGGTTCCGCTATCTACATCAAACTGAGTTTTATGTTAATATTTTCAAGGGCGAGACTGCTTTGAAACAATCGACAGAATAATACATTTGTTTGATTTGACATTAAAAGAGGGAACAGGACAATAGCATTGACAACTTTCTAATTTTACAATACCTACTGTATTGTTTTTGCACAAAGTGAACAGTTGAACAAAATACCTAATGTAGTTGCCATTATGATTAGCTTAATTTGCACCTGACATGCAAAAACAACCTATGTCCCACTACCTACTACATTAAAAATAAACCTGAACCACGAAGTCATAATTAGCATATAGATATATATCTACACAATATTTTTATCTTCAGTCTTATTTTGGATATTATTTTAATCAAATTACGTGCCAAGATAATATTTTAAGGTTAATAACCTGAGTAACCTGTTACGGTGTAAAAAGTGGCACGACAACCGGCGAATTATATGTTTTACAAAGTACAGGTTCAAGACACTTAAATAAGTTTTACAAGATAAATATTGAGTCTGTTTCGCTCGGGTCTCAAATTTCGGTTTTGAACCATACCAAAGTGAACCCTGCTTTTCATTTTCAAGTTCATGCATCCAAAATTGTTCAAAAGCTATGTATGGGTCCAAATTAACTGCTTAAGTTTTTTCAATTAGAGAAATCATCATTTTATGGATGTTCATAAAAACAATGTTGGTTGGCTTTTGGACTTACCCAGTTTCCATTTTCTCAACAACAGACAAAGTTTCATGTTCAGGTTCTTCCATCCAGTCGTGAAGTTCAACGCGGGCATCGAGCCAAGTTTCCCCATTGATGACAGGGCCCTCATACTTGGGTCCATCAATCACACCAATGAGGCCCAAACTCTCACCAGGCTTCAGGCCATTTTCACCAAAACCAAATCGTGGGGCCAATTGTAGAAGACATTCTTCACCTTTGTACATCATTGTTACTGCTAAGTCCAGGCCTTGTAGGATCTAAAAAGAAAATTAAATATTTTCTAATTAGTTCTAAAAATTTAATTTATTTGTAGCATTAAAACAAATGTTTATATTGCCACCATCAAAAATTTATCTTAACACTGGCTTTTGCCCGAAGCTTCGCTCGCGTAAATTTTGAATTTGACAATCAATTTGGTTGCACTCTGCTTTTAATAATATAATTCAATCATTATTCGAAAGACACGTGGCGCCATCTATAATCATAAGAACGTTTTCCTCGGGAACAGTACTTTTTTTCGGGATGAAAGGTAACCATGTCCGTTTCTGTACACCTGACAACGTACATGCAAGATTTCAGGATGATCAGTTCTGTGGTTTTGCCGTGAAAAGGCAACAAACAAACTTACTTTCGCATTTATAATATTAGTAAGGTTCATACATGATTATGTCATGGTTTCTCAATTACTTTTGCACTATTTAAAGTGCTTTCTTTGTTCCAATTTGGCAGAGATCCACATTTTTTACAACAATAGCCTTTGTCTACTATATTCAGCAACAATCTAGCTTATAGATTTAAGAATAATAACATACCTATAAGTCATTACTAAAGCCATACATCCTGTGTGTATACCTAACATAACACCTAATCCAGCACAAAACAAAATATAAAAAAAAATAGAATAACAATCACATGCTTTTATATACCAATATAAACAATAGAATCCTTATATAAAGACGTGATAAGATTATCTTGGACTATTTCACACTTCCTTTGATTGGCAACTCAAATAAACTTTTGGAACAAATGCTATCGCTGATAGGCAGATGTAAGATTAGATAGTTAGGTCTATTGTTCTGGAATACTAAGTCAATACCTGATAATTTGATAATATTAGTGCATTTACACTGATATTATTTAATTATTAACTATATTGTGTCTCCCTGTGTAAAAATTATAGTATAATTTTTACATGGTGTTCATAATACAGAGTATTTTAAATATTATCTATATTTCTATCTATTCATGACTAAACCTCATACTGAAATTGAGCAACTAAATAATTTGCATTACATTGCTTAACAACAATAACTTCAATACAAAAGTCACATCTCATCATGACAGGATAAAATAATCCTTTCATAGTGACTTGCAACTTTTGTGTTTTTTGGCTCAAGTTTATCTCACCTATGAAAGTTTTTTTTTTCGTAAGCCATGTAGGCAGATTTTTTAAAACCTGTATTATGAACCTGTATTATGCCTTTCCTTGTGTTTTGATTTCGTCACAAGACTGAAATGGGGCCCAATAGGAGGATAATATTTTTTACATGAACATTCCTTGCAAGCAAGCATTTCTGAGGCCCTTAACATCATAGTACTTTTTGTATAACTTTGAATATTTTTTTTTTTATACAACATATTTTTAAAATTCCTGTAAGACCAAAAAGGATAATAATATACTTACTTCATTGTCACCCAAGTAAATTTTGACGTGATCCCGCTTTTCCACAATTTTGTCAGTGTCTTTAATTTTGACCTCATAACTAATTCGGCAAATATCACTTCTGTGGGGTCGCAAACCATTTGCATCTTCACCTACTTTTATTATCTGTAAAAGAATTTCTAAAAATTTAATTGGTTTTTAACTAATGCAATAATGGAGGATGTTGTCAAGTCAAATATATTTTGTTTGTTAAATATATCAAGTTCGAAGAACAAGAAGCAAATAATATTTGAATGTGAACACCAATGACTTTTAAATCACGTAATATTATTGTCATATGAATCACTATCAAAACAAAAGAAATCATGATTGGTAAGAAAATGATGTTACTTATTTACATAATTTTACATACAAACTATCAAAACTTAGTCCAAAGTAGAAAAGCGAAATTACAAAACAGATTATAAATGACCCAAAATTATGAAGTTTTCTCCAGTAGTTTCTAGTGAGTCTAAAAATAATCTCATAAGAGTGTTGAATGTTTCATTTCACCAAATTAAACTGGTACAATCTAAACCAAACAAGTAACAAATAGAAAATATTTGATAATGATATTATTGTGGATCTACTAAGTTAATCAAAGTCTCAGCTGACCTTTTTAAGTAGTGCGCCTGACCCTAGCAAATCTTGCCACTCATCAGTTTTTGTGTCATCTGACTTCTCCTTGGAAGCGGCTGCTTCGGCCAGCTTCGCCTCCTCGATCTCATGTGCCGCCGCAGCTGCGAGGTCCTCGAACGAGCTGCTCTCCGACTTGTCCACCAGTGTTCCTTCGCCCTCGCTCATCTACAAACACGCGCTCGTGATAATGTGTTCATCGTCAACTAATACGTAATAATGTTTACTTTCCATACATTATACACATCTCAACACGTCGTATAAAAATACAAAATGTTATCAAATAACTACAGCACTCTTACCTTAGCAGTTCAATGTTTGAAATACTTAAAAATATAGATCACTTTCCAAAAAAAATAATAATGAAAATATGACAATTCAACTTTTTTGATTTGACTTGAGTTTTTTGTGAATGAATTGATTTGATTGATCATTGAATGAATGTTATTTTGCAAACACAGAAGGCGTTCCGAATATAGAAACAAATAGTTTTCGGGTCATTCCATAATTTGATTAACGTGTACCTAAGTGATACCAATAATGCATTATAGTATAGAGCTGGCTGTTAATAATACGTTGTATATCTTAAACTAAACTAAACTGATGAAATACTAAAAACTAAGAGCACAAAGTTTTTGTGAAATGTTCTGAACGTGTACACATTTAAAAGACAGTTACAGAGTTTCTTAAGTTGAAGTAGCAAATTATGAATAAATCGTCTATATCAGTACTCCAAATCGCTAGTATCACAGTTAGATTTTTTTATTTGAAAAAACATTTTAAAATAATAATTAACACAACTATTGTTTTTTCTTATGTAGCTTCCTAACAAGCTTTATAAACTAGCTTTGATACTTGACAGTTGTCAACTTGTCAATGTCATAAATCCTGGGAGGAGGTACTTGGCGGAGCGGAATAAACAATCGATTTTACACTGCTGATTTACTTTGTAATTAAAAATAATGCAGAAGTACGAGAAATTAGAGAAAATTGGTGAGGGGACGTACGGCACAGTGTTCAAAGCTAAAAACAAAGAGACACATGAAATAGTGGCCCTAAAGAGGGTGAGGTTAGATGACGATGATGAAGGAGTACCATCCTCTGCTTTACGTGAAATATGCCTCCTGAAGGAGTTAAAGCACAAGAATATCGTTCGGCTATACGACGTCTTGCACAGTGAAAAGAAATTAACTCTTGTATTTGAGCATTGCGATCAAGATTTGAAGAAGTATTTCGACAGTTTGAATGGTGAGATAGATTTGGATGTCGTCAAATCGTTTATGTATCAGCTGCTCCGAGGACTAGCCTTTTGTCATAGTCACAATGTTCTGCACCGGGATTTGAAACCTCAGAATTTGTTGATTAATAAAAATGGGGAATTGAAATTAGCTGACTTTGGTCTGGCTAGAGCGTTTGGTATTCCTGTGAAATGTTATTCGGCGGAGGTGGTGACGCTCTGGTACCGGCCCCCGGATGTATTGTTCGGCGCCAAGCTCTACACCACAAGCATTGACATGTGGTCAGCAGGGTGCATATTTGCAGAGCTAGCCAACTCGGGACGACCATTGTTCCCTGGGTCTGATGTTGATGATCAATTGAAAAGGATTTTCAAACTTCTTGGTAAGTAGTTGTTTGAACTTTATGTTACTCTATCATCAAACAGCTAAGGCCTTAATTAAAACCTAAATTTGGGCAAAAGAAATGTTTATCTTGTTAGAAGGACTGCTGTTATATGGAGAGAAATCCAATTTTGGTGGTATATTTAATTTGATGTATGTACAGTGAATTCATTTATAACTTGGTATTATACTGAAATGAGCTGAGTAATTATTATAAAGTTTATTTATGTTACTTTCAAAATCATCAGTAAACTATTATAAATATAAGTTGCTTTTCAAAAGCAAGCAGGCTTTGCAAATTATAGAAATAAAACATGCATAACATGTATGTCCAAGGTGCTGTCCTTATTCAATTAAATAAATTGACAGTCTTCTTCCCTAACAAGATGTAAGTGGTTCAATACAAAGTATTAATCTGTTTATTTTATTACATTTTCCAGGTACTCCTAATGAAGACACATGGCCTGGAGTGACTCAACTGCCTGACTACAAGCCACTGCCGATATATCAGCCTAGTTTAGGGCTGGCCCAGGTAGTACCCCGGCTCCCAGCCAGAGGGCGGGACCTTCTTGCTCGCCTCCTTACATGCAACCCAGCACTGAGGATGCCTGCCGATGACGCCATGGCCCATGCCTACTTCCACGACCTCAACCCGTCAGTCAAGAATGACAGATGTTAACAATCAATACGTCCTTACCGCTGCACCTCAGAACTACTGGTTAGTGATAAAAACAATGATGAGGTGCAAGAGTGTTGTGACGAAGAGACTTAAATAGAATATAAGGATAATGACTCTTATACGTATAGTGGACCCAGTGAATTTATAACTGTAGTCAGTGTGATGTTTGTATTTGTCTTTAAGATTGTTATTCTGTTATGTTTTTTTTTTCAGTAATTTTACGTCTAGTGTGCGGCTAGCGTTAGAGATTATTAGACATTAAATTGAGAAAGAAGCAAGTATTTATTCATATTATTTGTTAAAGTTGTTGACTCGAAATGACCTCCATTGCATCATCCAGATAACAATAATTATCGTGAAGTTGTACAAGCTAGGCTTGTACTGTTGACGTGTACTTGATATTAAAGTCTTCAATGATCTCTTATTGCTTATTTATTGTATTGATATTAACATGCTTCACCAAAGTGAGGGTTTAATTAAAGAGATTATGAGTTTATAGACATTTAAATTTATATTAATAACGCTCTTGTTAGTAAGTTTACAAATCAATGACTAATACTTAATATAAATTAAGATTCGAATTTGTAATAAACAAAATCTTTTATAGTTAAGTAATAAACATTGTAAAACCAGCCAATATGTTTATATGTTTTCAGCAGCTTCCTTCAGTTCCGCGCTGATAATGTCACTGACATATTCACCAATCTTTCCACTGCTTTTCATGGTAGAAGACTTGGATGACGACGACTTATATGACGATGAACTTTCCTCTATTGATGTCTTTGACATGCTAGACATGCCTTTCATTCCACACATGTCAGAAGTAGAAGCTAAAGTTTGTTCCAATTGTTCAGTCAGCCCGGACAACCCCAGACTTGATTTCGCAAGTGATTCCTCGATCTTGTTCGACGTAGCACCAAGATTCGTGGCGTCCTTTTTTTCAGACATATCAACAATTTCTAAAACCTGTTTGGATGTCTTCTCTCCATTGGTACTTGAGACTGCCTCCTTGAGTAGTTCTGGTTTGAGCAGACGACTATGGTCTTCTTTCAGCAATATTTGAATTCTATCTTTGCTACACGCCATATCTTCAGTATCCCTGATATTTTTCTTAGTAGAATTTTGTGTTGATATAATTTCTGAAGACATTTTGCTTTCATTTTGAGTCTTTCTGGAACTCGCGCCACACATCTTGATTGGTACAATTTTTTCCGTTTCGTTAGATGATCTCTTCTCAGCAATAATAGTGAGGACACCGTCTGCAGACATTGTAGAGGCGACGTTCTCCGCCGGACAATGGCTTGGCAAGGGATAGCGCCTTTTAAACTGCCTCGAAATAAATCCGTGGGTGTCCTGTCTCTCTTCATGTTTCGCTTCAACTATTATTTCAGTATTCGACACTTTCACGCTGATGTCGTCCGGACGAAAATGTTGAACATCCAATGTAATTTTATAGTTACCTTTCTCGTTTTCTATTGTGGATCCAAATTCTTTAGAAATAGTTTGGCCGTTATCATAACACTTCCAAGAACGAAAATAATTGGAATTCGTATCGTAGAATGGATATAGAAAGTCCTGTGGTGGCATGCACATGCTAAAGTTTTGGTCTGATAGCCACCGACCTGGAATTATTCTAGGGAACGCCATCTTATGATATCGATGTGCGACGTTCGAACATAAGTAAACAATAGCAACGACTGAGCCGCATCAGACTCTGCCAACCGTTTTTATAGCCAACTATACTTCCCATACTAAATATTTGGCATGGTTGCCTCTTACTAGAAAAGTACGAATTCGTTACCTATGTGTGTTATAAACATAAATCTAAAAGTACCTAAATTGGCAAGGAACGTTAAACGTGGCATTCTCATACCTAGTCATACTTACCCCGTTATGAAGAAGCGTGAAGATGATAAAAAAAATCATTTTAAGCTCTGCAACTGCAGATGCTAGCGCTCAAATTTCTGTGTTACTGTCCACCTATGTACCCGATTGCCATTAATAAGAGAAATGTAATGACCATGGTTTCACCAAAACGCCAACCGGAGTCTGCCTTGGCGTAGGTTAGTAGGTATAAACTTTTGAATACATGGTTCACCCCTACGTAATTAACATCGACACCAGTCATTGATTGACGGCTGGACGCTCGAACTTTCTCAACTGTATAAATAGCCTGACATTCAAACGCTGATCCTCTGTTCCGATCGAATTATTATTAGAATCATGATCGAATTTCTATCGGGCAATTAGGTCTTTCCTGTTTATTTGACGTCTGCTCTAGTAAGGGTACGTTAATTTAATTAGTAGGTAGATACGAAGGCTATAACAAAACATTACGCGTGTATTATCGACGGGGTAAGCCATTGAGCTTAGCTTAGATCTCTTACATTGGAAAAGGTACGCAGAGTACATATCCTTATAATGTCAGAATGTTAAGGGCCCATGTATTTCTATCGACCTACTGGCACACATTTGAACTCCAGACTTTAACTGAAATAGTATTACTGGTGAAAAAATCAATAATACTGCCCAGGGATTGAAAACCGGTACGAATTTGGGTTCCGGTTCTTCATTTCGGTTCTTAAAAAGGTTCTTCTTTTCGGTACGGTTCTGGTTCAGGTTCCGGTTCGGTTCTGGTTCCAAAGTACCGGTTCCAAATAAAAGTTCCAATATACCGGTTCCGTATCATCCGATTTAAAGGTTCTCCAAGAAAGAAGGGGTATGTTTGACGCGTGCCTGGCGTGTCTTTTCTTTCAGTTCGCCTTCGAAATATTAGCGAGTGGAAGTCTGTACTGTACAGTGTCAACAAATATTATTAGATAGTGGTTTGAATAATCTAGAGTAATAAAATTACTGTTAATTAATACATAGACTCGCTTTGAAGAAGAACCGGTACAATAAAGGTTCTTAAAGGTTCCAATTTAGGTTCCGGTTCCGGTTCGGGTTCTAAGTAACGGAACCACTAAATACCGGTATTTCGGGAACCTTTTCGATCCCTGATACTGCCTTGCTACGAATCGAACCTAAGACCTCACGTTGAATAAAGAATACCGGTAAACCGACGACATTGGTTATTCTTAGGGTAATCGAATCCCGGGAGAAAATGGTGCCGTGTACCTTTTTTTTGTGCAGGGAATTCCTCATGGATACTCGTCTGGGGAGAATGGAGGATTATATCGGGCTCCTACAACTACTACCATGAGTCGGAAGACCGGGAGATACGCACACACCTCTGACTGGAGCTGGTGGCTACATACTTAGAATTTATAGGCTACCTTCTATGCCTAATTGTTGATCCCAAAGATTTTGTATTTAATTACGAAGTCTATGCTGTATTGCAAGTGATTGCTTGAGATTAGGACTACCACCGCAATTTTTTTTTGTAAAAATCTATTTTCAAAATAAACATCATTTATCAATACCGCTCTCGCACTCGCCCTGCCTTGGAGTGTCTCGGCGAGAGTGTACAGCTACTTTTAAAAGTTTTGCGTGATCATAAATTTAAAAAAAAAGGCGTCTAATTGGGATTCCTGCTTGCCGTCGGTTAAAAAGCCTAAGAATTAAAGGCACCTGCGCTGCATGAGCAAGTAAAGATCTCGAAAATTTCTCACCCCACTACGAATAACTTAGCTTTTCTATTGACCTTTTTATTCAAAAACTAGCTGTCATGCGATGCAATGCCACGAAAAGTGAAAAGTTAAATAGGTTGTATGATTTCTAGGACCGCTGTAGAACGTTCGCGGACGTACATACAGAAGAACCCACCAAAGTTTCATCACAATCGGATCAGAAGTTTAGGAAAGCATAGAGGTCAAACATACAAACATTGATTTTTGATTTGAACATTTTGCAACTGTAAATTATTTCGGAACTTGAATGTGTTGAGACGTGGTTGAAACTAAATGTACCTATGTGAACTGTTATGTTGCAGGCAAATGCTCCCAGTGAAGGAGCGCCTTTATATAGGTACTCCTTTCGTCTCATGCAAACACGCTCACCGGTTGCAAGTACAGTACATCAAGCTACCCGAAACTGTCACATTTTCCCAATCAACCTTGAACCTAATGCTTTAACGATAAAGTTGAAAATCTATTAAAGAAATTTGACAGAGGCAGTAGCTTGATGTGCTGGCTTCGGACTGGACCTTCCTGAAGAATCAAAATAATTTTACTTATTTTAAAGATAATGTGAGTTTTATTAGCAATTGGAATGAATTATTCCATACAAATGCAGATGATAAAAAAAAATCTAACTGAACTTTAATTTGTGTTGTAATCAAATTACAATTGAAATAACTTTTTAACTCAAACCAATATAATAAAAGATTCCTAAACAATAATTATAGCTAAAGCATTTCCATTTCAGCCCTTTTTCTTTTACGGTGGTTAGCCACCATATTAGCAGTAGTAAGCACACTTTCTCCCCTCTGTAGCCAGGTTGAGAGGGCTCTCTCAGTGTTTGCAGCCTCAGCGGCCTGGAGGCGTTCACTCACTGACAGAGGTTGTATAGCACCCACTGAGTCTGTAGACACACTGGCGGATAGCAGCATTCGGAATCTTTGCCTGAATGTCTGAAAAAGAAATAAGTATTCATTGATGGACATATTTTATTCTATAGCACAAGATCAAGAGATATATGTCTAAAGTTGTGAAAAATAATGCTTTTTGGTAATATTTATGAACAAATCTAGGTATTGATGTACTCATTGTTGATGTTTTTTAAATAATCATTTTTGCCTTTTTTTCTGTAAGTAGTTGCTTTTGCTCACATATTGGTTGAAACATTTAGCAAAGTCAAGATAAGTAATCAGCACAGACAATATAATGGGATAGTGATTCCATTTTATAAAAAGAACTCAAGTATAATTTTATAACATCACACCTGTAATCCCTGGGCCTGACTCTTCAGGGATTACAGGTGTACAGAGGTTAAAGTAATTTTAGTAAATAATTACAGGGACATTCCTTCAGAGATATTTAAATCAGTTTTGATTAGGATTCTTCCTGAATTCACGACATGCCCGTGTGTAGTATTAGGTTGACAAAATAGCATCAAGTTTGTTACTTACATTTATGAGAGTAGACGACACTTCACCTTTTATATCATGTTTTGCTATGTAACATCCAAATTCGTAAAAATATTGACTTAATTTATGCATATCTACAGTACAAGCATCTGCGTTAAGAATTTCTCGGTACGAATCTTTATAAATTTTGGGTAACTCCACAGAAACCAAGGGTGGTCTTCTGGAGTATAAGGATTCAGCTAACCACAAAGGTATTTCCACATTTGTTCCTGCTTTTAAATCATCTTCTGCAGCGGAGGGATCTAAGAAGCCTGAAACGGAAAGTAAACAAACATTTTAACGTAATAAGCACAAACAAATGCCGGTTTTGGTTAAGTCTTACTAACCCATTTTTGGAAGGTCATGTAAAAATTTGCATGGAATTTTCTCATTTGTTACTAGGATATCTGATATAGATAGGTAACCGCTATTATCCATAGTAAATTGTTATTAAAATCAAAGAATTTCACTCTTTTTCCTTTGTGTTGTTGCAATTTGGCGCGCTATTTTAAATGACATTGACGAAATGTCAAAGTGAAGTTTAATGAAATGACGTATATTTTTAGGGACTGTTTAGACATACAGAACGAAATCGCATTTGTTAGAAGAAATTGTTTGAACATTATCTTTGAGCAATTCCAGCATTTAAGTTACTTTTCTAATATCAAACAATGAAGAAGATAAATTAATGTGACCGAATGAAACAAAATGCAAGATTTGTTTTTGTTGTCAGTCAGTGCAGCAGTCGCTTAAAAGGGTTGAAAGCGTTTTTTTTCATTTTGATTCTAAAAAAAGTGTTCCAAGGCGTGTTTAAGTTATTTTGTGCATTATTACATTTTTAATATCTTTTTGAATCATCGTCTTTTGGATGTTTTAAGGTTCGGCAAAAAAATATTTAATAAAACACAGAATAATAATTCTGTTCAGTTTTTGATACACTGTTTAATTTTCTTATCATATTAGATCTGTATAGAAAAGGCAAAATGCAAAGAGTATACTTAATAATAATACAGGAGGCAAAAGGAGTATGTTAAAATCGGAGCCGGAGGCGTACTGTGGTTTCTGCCTATGCCCCATGGAAAAAAGGCGTGAGTTTAAGTATGTACAAATGTATGTCTGTCTAATTAGTAAATAATATTGTAAAAATAAACTAAACATAAAACCATAATAAAACGCAGATGGGAAATATTTTTATTTCTGGCAATATCGCTCAATCGGTGGCTTGCGTCTGAAAGTGTTTATCGGCAGGTTGTTAAAATTTTACCGAAAACTCAGGTTATTTCAAAGGAAGACAAGAGTCAAGACTTCATCTTGCATTCCCAGAAACATTTTAAAGACATTTGTAAAGTTACCGCTACCTTATGATGACTATGAGCTGACTGTAAATTTTTAAGCGTCTGCAGAAAATATTGTATACCTACATTGACCATCAGCATTGTAAACCGATTACAATAGAAAATACGCATCAAAATGTCGGGGTAAGACTTAGAATCACTATTTTATTAAGAGCTTTATTTGCATTCAAAGTTGCATCGTGGGATTCATGTATTTTCATAAAATTTCGGTATATTCCAACTATACACACCTATCTACAAATTATAACACAGCCTGCTCTTTCCTTTTATTTTTTTATTTTATTTGTAGAATACCGTATAACATTCAAGAGTTCAAGACGATAGTGGACTATTTAGTTGAAAACAAGCTATATGATAAAATCAAAGCTAGAAAGATGTGGGTGGATTTAGCCAATTCAAAGGTAACAATGCTTTTGTGAATCTTGTAAGAAATTATTCAAGTACTGCTTTATCTATTGTGTTATGAGTAGACAAACAAATAGAGTAAGTTAATTTAATAAAATGTTGTATTTCAGCATACAACGAGGACATGGCAGAGTTTAAAGGAAGCATTCTTGAAACGGATTTTACCAGACATTCATAATCCATACTACCATCTAACTAACGAACAAATCTGCAGCTTTAGATCTAGGTAAAGTTATTCTCGTCCTTAATCATTTAAACATAACATCGTGCCTGTATTTTGCCCTGATTATCGAAAACATTGATTGACGAGGTACATTCCATTCCTGTTTCGTTTGGTTGTTGGAAAAAGAAAATGAGTCCTCATGTTTCATTCATAGTGTGACATAATAGCTGATATTTAATCATTGATGTTGTTTTACCTTCCTGTTTTGAGAATGGGCATTTATGTCCTACTGCACTGTTACTTATAGTCGGGTTAATACATATTGTGAAATGAAATATATTATGTATTAATTATTCATATTATTTCAGATGTGATCTCGGAGATAAGAATAAAAAGAAGCTTGAAATCCTCACTATAAGTGATGACGACTCCAACTCAAATGGTATGGTTCAATGCAACTCTTTAAAAGTACTTCTGATTTTGAAGTATTGACTTATTTCATGTCTATGCACATGTGGTTGTTCCATGTCTCTCATTATAAAGATTAAAGTTATAAGGAAATGTTGCAAAAAAATGTTGTTTTAAATTGTTAATATGTTAATTTCATCAATATAATGTAGACTATACAAAGTTTTGTAAAAAAAAAAAATCAGCATAGCACATTTCTTTTTCACTCCAAATCTCATATTAAAAACATGAATACTAAAATGCCACTGCAATGTAGAACTTGGTAAATAAAAATGGCTTAGTGTAAATTGTCATTTTGAAGCACTGATTCTGCCTCATTTACTTGTTCCAAATGAATTCAATTGATTGTACATAGTTTAATTTATTGTAGGTCATAATCTGAAGGATAATGAGCCGTCCAATGAAGGGGAGACCACAGCAGGTGAGAGTATACAATGTTCAAAGGTACCTGTAAGAAATAGATCTTCGGCTGACACTGTAATACTAGAAAACTGCTATGATACCGCTGAACAAATTCAGAAGGAGTTAGAATCCAATGAATCTGATGAAAAGCCAGCATCATTGAAATCCAAATCTCTCAGGGATTGCATCACTTATTCTGAACCTTTGACACCTATGCTGCAAGAAGTCTGGGATGATTTTGCATCTGAACCTGAAGATTCAGACAGGGAAGGCCAAATGGAGATAGTTGAAAATGTACCAGAAGATATTCAAGAGGTTCCTGAACCTGACAATGAAATTTCTATAACGGCGAAAAGCGCAGTCACTGATGTTGCTAAAAATGCTGAAGAACTAACTGCTGAAGTAGTTGAGGAAGTTTTGGCTCAAGAATTAGAGGGTGATAGCAAATCAAACAATATCTCTGCTAAGGAAAAAACTCCTAATGTAACAGATAAAATAGAAGAGTTACTAGTTGCCAATTTGGATAATGAAATTTCTTCAATGACAGCAGAGAATGGGTCTGAAAACACTCATGATGCTGATGTCGACACTTCCAAATCAACAAAGATTTCCACTCCTGTGGTTGCTCAAGATTCTGTAAATCCTGTACAAGCAACTGCCCTTAATATTTCCAACAATACAGTAGATGCTTCACTACCGAACAATCCGGAAGCTTTAAACAAAAACATCAAACCACCAGAGAGTCCAAAGAAACTTGGTAGGAAACGATCTTATTCTGAAGGTAATTCAAGCACTATAGACTTTAAGAAAAAGAAACTAGATAGCAAGTCACAGCCACCAGCTAAAGCAGAATCAAAGGTTACAGAATCTCATTTGAATGCAACGGCAGAGGATAGGCTAAAAGGTAATGAAGAATCCATCAAACCAGATGTTATTAAAAAACCATGGCTTGGAGACAAGCCGATGGACCTTGGCAAGCCTTCAACAAGTTTTGAAGCTCATGTGATAAACATAATAGAAACTGAAAAGGAATCCCCAAAGATCAAGAACCCTTGCTTGCAAAACATTAGTCTGTTTGATGAACAATTTAATAAGACTAGGTATAATATGTCAGAGTCTAGTGATACTGTACAAAATAAGAAAGAAACTCAAGCGGATAAACAGGAGCCTTCTGTGTCGAAACAATCAAACGAAGTACTGGTTCTGAGGTCCCACTCGGAGTCTGATACGGAGGAAGTGCATCCCTCGCCGAAGAAGAAGCAGCGCACTGGAATTTTGTTATGTAAAACAGAACGAGACAAAGCTATATCAAACATGTTTGGATTCTCTAGTGGTAAGTTACGCATATAGGGATTATATGCATCTTGTGTGACTGCTTGTAGAATAACATATGGCATGTGCAATGTTTGACTTTGTACTTTGGGTACAGTTGAAAGTACAGTGGAGCTTCATAAATAAGGTATTTTTTAAGATATGGATCTGATTGGGCTCAACAAGCATGAATTGCATTTCCTTTGAACCATGGTCAGTATCAGATAGGTTTAAAATCATGATATTAATGCTTACATTGGTTTTCAGACACACCTTGTTTGTATAACTCATTGGTATCATTACAAACACACATTATGTCACTCACAGACACAGCATAATAAATTTAAATTTAAATCGCGCTTCCGGATGCTCAAGACTGGCACTGGCCAATTTTTATGATTTGCATATCATCATTGAGTATAACCTCCTTTCAGATTCTGCATGCCCCTATGTTTTACATAAATAATTAAAATTTTCATTTACACGTATTTCTAGAAATTAGTGGCATTCTTTTGTTTCATAGGTGGAGTTGGTGCAAAGCGTAAACACCAGTTGAGTCGTCGAAGAAGGACCATATCACACAATAATGCGGCAACACAGTAAGTAAAAAGTTTACTACCATCTCATTGGGCACAAAATAGTTTTCACTAATATTCTCCTCTGCCGAATGTTTTGCATTCATACCATCCATTTTTCTTAGGTCTATCTCTCTCTAAGTATGGTTGTTTAGTCTTTTATTGCTGCATTTTGAACCCTATAAACAATCAAGTGGTTTTTCAGCCACACTGCTGCGCTCGCCTCAAATTCAAGTGACTGGACTTCAGAGAGCGGCAGCGATAGCTTTGTATCACCACCGCGCAGCCGGAAGAACAGACCTACTAGGAAATATCGGTAAGTATTTATTTTCAAAAATCAAAAAGAAAGATCTTTTCGGCTTTAAAGTGATGTGATTGGGCCTTATAATTTGGAATAAATCCCTTAAGATCTCGGTCGGCTTAGCTGGATTTATGCCGAGCCGTTCTAAACATAATTCAGCGTGGGTAGTTGCGAATGCAGTTTACTGACTGGCATCGACACAAATTTGTAGTAATTGCTCAGGGTCGGCTTTGTTGGACAACAAATGCCGAATCGAATATTATGCCCGAACAAGTGTGTACGCCCCTAAAATTTTACAGGAGAAAAACAATATTATGTTTTTGTTTTTACTTTACTTTTTTTTTTGAGTACCCTAAAATTTTACACATATTATGTTTTTCTCCTGTAAAATTTTAGGGTACACAAAAATACACACACATACAACACATACGTACACATTATTACACAACACAAATACACACAACACACATACATGAGTACTTGACGTTTTCTTACGATGTTGTAAATGTTTTTTACTTGCAGGAAACCACACACCCATAAGATATCGGCACTAGAAGAAGAAGGTGGCCTCTTCGTCATGTACGGAAAGAAAATATATCCAGTAGTAAAGGATGGCAAAATTGTCAAGAATTATATCACTTATTTACCAGAGAGTATGTATTTTTTACAGGACCCGGCTGTTAATATAGCACATCGAGTTTACGAAAGATTCATTTTTGTAGAGCTTCCTCATGTCACTCGTACAATCCTACTACAGCAAAACGAAATACCACCAAACAGGTCCAGTAAACATAAGGAAAATGGATCGAAAAAAATTGGAATTTTTATACTAATTGCGTCAGCCGATGCGATCTTTTGTATGGGGAGTCCAATTTTTGTTTGTCTACCTTTTTTGGTCCATATCACCACAGTTTGCTGCCATGAACATTGAACATGTCTGTCAAAATCAGATTGACTTTATTCTCGTTACAATAAAATTGTTAATTGGTTGCTGCTGTCCGAGCTACCATAACTGTGTAAGCTGGGTGTGCTATATTACGCTCAGGCACTTGCATTTTATTCATCTAAGAGTTGAATGTGTCATTCGTTATTGATGATTCGCTAAAATTCAGGTGACTCGGAAGAAGGCGAGAACTTCTGGAAACAGAAATATGTGGAAGAGAAAATGAAAGCAGCTGAATTAAAGAAGTAAGTGTCGATAGCATGGTTGCAATGCTTGTAAAAGGCTGTTTAGTCATAAGTACTAACATAACGTAACACCACATTGTACACTTAGTTCGCAATAAATGTTTTTACTTTGGCTTAGATACCAGCAGCATCTAGAAACGGCCGTAGTAATAAAATTCGTGGCTCCGAAAGGGGTCGTCCATTAATCACGTGAGGCTCCGGAGGGGGGAAGGGGGTTCGGAAAAATCACGAAATATCACTAGGTGGTGTAGTGAGATATCACGTGTGTTTATTTTTTTCTTTGAACTCGTGATTTCTAAACCGAAAAGCGGTGCGTGACCTTGACATTTTTATCACGGTGCTTAACTTTCCATAATTAAATTAGATTGTACCTGTTAACCTGTATTTAAAGATAATATTCTGATTTTTTTTAAGATACTTTGTACCAAAAAAATACTCGTGATTTTAGGTAGGGGGGAGGGGTAGTCTGAAACCGTGAAACCGAAAAAGTTGCTAAAAAACATCACGTGATAAATGGACGACCCCAAAGTACATTGAGCGCACAACTTTAATCACGGTCGCCATTAAAGCCGTAAATTTCTATACGTCCTTAGTGGCATATAGCGAGTAAAAGTATGCATAGAAAATGTTTACAATGCCGCGTCTAGAAGGGCTGCCAGCTGCGCGATCTGTGGTAGATACACTTTGTGCTAAGAGTCTTAATTACATATTACTATTGTAAATTTAACAGGTTATTAGAGGAAGCTAAAGAGCCGCGGGAGGTCATAGAAATTCCCGCTCCTGTTACCGAAGCTGCATCGCTTAGGTATGTCTCACTATTTCCATTTTTAAGCTTTCACTTACACATCGATGTCAACTTTTCATTTCGTTTTTTGTTTTGTTCGGACATAATTAATTTCAAGCTTTAGCGGTGCTCATTCTCAGTAATAACAGTGACACACCGCTTAACCTCACTCCATAATTCAATCAAAATATTAATATTATGTTACGGCATTTTTTTAGGGACTCAAGAAAATCTAGTCAGACCAGGCCTTCGAATGGCGTCGGTATGTATAAATTTTCTATTTAATGTGAAGTTTAATATTTATATTCCGTAACTGACATTTTTTACTGACACAAACATCTATTTTTAGCAAAAGAAATAACTGCACCGCCTGATGAAAAGAAAGAAGCACCAAAACCGGGGTCTCCTGAGAAAATAAAAATCAAATTCACAAAGAATAATGAGGTAATAATTGCTCATATTCAGTAATAGTTAACAGCTAGTCCTTGGTAATAATTGAACATTATCAGCGCCTTTATTCCCTAGCCATAAAAGTGATGTTCGAAGTTCAAGTGACATACCATTTTCCATACTAATTCAGTTCACATTTCAGGAGGTCTACCTCGAAGGTCACTGGCCACAGATCCATCCAGTCTTAGAGCAGGTTGTGCAAATATTCCACAAGGAGGCCGAGATGCCAGCCAATGATAACAAGTCCAGGCTGACAGTTGCACACCCTGACCAATCCAAGGAGGCCAATAGTGGGACCTCGACACCTATCATCATCACTACTGTTGACCCTGGTAAGTTATAATACTGAGGCGTGTATTTTCTAGTTAATGGACTCATACATCTTAGCTCAGTATGTAACAGCTGAGATATGTGAAGCAGCTGCGGTCCTCTTATCGTATTTGGCAGCTACACGTGGCACAGGGCGAGTAAGACTGCTCGCCCGCACCTGGAAGGATTTAGGACTCAGTAGTTTACGATCTGCCCTTTGTAGTTCGCAGTATGTAATAATATACCAATCAAGAATTCATCATATTTTTTGCAGAAATCCACGAAAAAGTCAATGAATTAGAAAATGAAATATTCAAAGAGATTGAAGAACGCGATAAAGAGGAAGAGAACCAGCCAAACGGAAAAGCATCCAACGTCACTACAAGGTAAAGTCTGCCTACATTAGCCATTATTTGTCCAGTTCAAAGTATTAAGTATACATACAGGGTGACAAGCCCCTAACGAAGCCGTCAACCAAACATTATGTACATCAAACTAAGTAACTTGACGCAAAAATTATTGCTGGGAAACGACTTTTTTCCATTCTCGCCTATCAACCGTCAATAAAAGCGGTCTGTTGAATTTTTAACGCTAGGTTTAGCATCAGTGGTTAAGATTCCAACTGTACAAATAAGTGTCACTTAGTGGTAGTGAAAACAGACACAAGTTATATGCTTTGCTTCCAGGGTAGCCCATTCATGTAATCCCATTGAATGACTATTGACATGAAAAATGAATACAGAGGGTTGTATTGATGATTTTAATGATTATAACTCTATTAAGCCATATATGCGGTTGCGGTCATATTTTAATAAACATACAATCTGCTGATCTGCAAATTGCGAAAAAAGTAAGAAAATATGAATTTCGCGGAATGCCCTGGCGCTTCCACCTTAACACAGGATGGTCAGCTTATTGTTATCTGAAGTATATTTCCTAAGAAGAGTACATACTTGCATAACCCACTATTAAGAAGGGACATTCCATCTTCTAGGAAAACGGCCCGACCACGAAAATCATCATCATCAACTCTCAGTCCAGAAAAACCAAAAACTAACAATGGTCAGGAATCTGAGGAAAGTAGTCGCACGCGCAGGCAGAACGCCAAAGAGACTGAAAATAATAATAATAATACTCAAGAAAATTTACCAAATCGCCAGACGAGGACTCCTCGTAGAATTTTAAATGGTAAGCCAAGCATTTCGCTATAATTTTTTTTATGAATCGCACCCATACCATCTTATTCTTTTTTCATGTTTGTGTGTTTTGAGTATGAATGTGGTTAGCTAAAAGATCAGGAGAAGATCGAAGAAACAATGGATAAGACGTGTGTGTAAGATTATTTGGGTAGAAAGGGGTCACCCCCCTTTCGCAATTCTATCATATACAGGGTAGAAGGGACACCTACGCGAAAATTCATTCATACGTGGTAACCGTTGTCGCGTTTCCACTCTGTATAATAATTGAATTATATCTGAACTAGTAATAAAGCTTCTCAGGTAATAATTTGATCTCAACAGAGACGGTGAACATAAACGAATCCAAAACGAGGCAGACTCGGGGGTCAACACAAAAATTGAACTCAAGCTTAGAAAATGAAGACGAGGAAGTGAGATACATGTTACCGCCACAAAACAACAAGCGGTCGAAGAAGACGTCCGCTAGCAAAAAGACAAATAAAAAGAAAAGGTAAAGCGTTTAGCTTTAACTTAACTATAATGTAGGCAAAGATTTAAATTGTTAGATGTGCCCTCACTATAAATAGGTTGTGCAATAAGATTCCAAATTGGAAAGAGGCAGCTCGCACATCCCGTATGAAACGAAATATACAATTTCCAGTATGAGCGAGACAATGCTTTCATTGTTGATTTAACAGAACCGTGACCATTTTTTGACGCGGTTTTTTTTATCTAACTATTTAAATCTTTAAATTTAGATTAACTAAAGAATTGTATTGGGAAGTGCATCAAGTCAAATATCGGATAGGCACTAACATTGAAGTATGATCTTAATATGTATTAGAATATTACTCAGAATTTATTTTACCATAATATTACATAACACCACGCCTGTAATCCCCGAAGGGTTAGGCAGTGGTGTACCTAATAGTACACCCACATTTCGCCAGTTGTGTTTACCATAATATTTATAATTATTAATCCCAAGTACCACAATATTTTATACTACTTTCTACCACCACTAGGCATCTATGCTACTATTAATTTCCGAATCACTTATTTAGGAATTTTATGAAAACATTGGGATTTTAACCTGTTAGAAATACAGAGCTTAGCCAAAGGCCCCTTGATTATATTAAAATATAGTTTTATCTTAAACAGATGCTAGATTTCCAGTATTTTTAATAATTTTTAATAAAATTGATGTCAATTACCATCCATCTTTGATCTTAACTACCTATTCTTCCATAAATCTTCAATATTTCTTTTAATATTTAATTATTTATTGCTGGGGTTAAATTGCAATAGCTTTTAAACTATTTTAAATAAATTATTGTGTAAACATAAGATGTACTTAGAATATCCGTTTAAAATCTAAGTTAATATACTTGTGGGTAGCAAGACAAATATAATGTATGACTATGAGTACTCCAAAGTGAAGTAAGTGTAGAAATAATATTTTAAAAGTACAAGTGATGTACGCATATTGAGTTGTTGGACAAATCATATCGCATGCAATCAAGCATTACACAATTTTTATTCAATTAAGTATCAATGATGGTCTCTTAAAACTAATACATGTGTAGTTATTATAATTGTGTGCTAGAAAGATTGGCATTGACTCTAAAATTATGCATTTTCTGTAAATAACAAAAGCAGTAGTTAAAGGAGCTCGACCATGTATTTTATACTAAATGAATTATGTATCTGTGAATGGGAGCAGGTGGAAATACTTCGATCAATAAAGTTTTCAACTGTAAACTGTGTATTATTTCTATTTTGTCTGATAGATTAGTCAGTAATGATTATTTTATTTTGGTTTGTGTTTTGTGTTGTACTCGTAAAGTTTAATACGTCGGTGAGTGCATTTTAAACATAATGTTTTGTGTGTAAACCTGCTTCCATTATGAGTATCATATCATATTGCATGTTGCTTGTCGCATATTTTTCACTGCATTTGTGCACTTTAGCTTCTGCTGCTGTGTGTGTGTGTGTTTGCTTTAATATGCACATCTTACTTTTCTTTCTAACAGTTCGGAAAAAGCCCTGATGATACCGTCTTCGCCCGATACTGCCTCGCTACCCTCCATGGACAGTACTCAAGGATATCAAAATACCGACGACAGTCCTGACAATACAGAAACTAGGAAGAAGAAAAGAAATGACATGTCAAGCTTTGCAATCAAAACCAGAAATTCATTACGGCGCAGTTCGAGAAGGAAAACTCACCCATATGTATACCACGATGCATACAACGACTCTAGTAATTCGTCGGTAGGCGCACCTGAACAGGTAGTTACTCGAGAAAATTCTAGTTTGCCCTCAGAAGCTTACAGATCCGAGTCTTACCAACATCTGAATCCTCAAGCGAGGGTTTCATCCAGACAACTCGAAGCAATAGATGAAACAGCGCCAATGGACAATGAAACCTACTTTATTAGACACATGGAGTCAATATGTAGAAACGAAATATCGGCTCAAATTAATAAGGGTTCGACTAGTCCCTCTTGTCAAATGACCAGCGACGTTGGTAGTTCCAGTAATGTATCTCTACCAATGTCTCCAGAATTATCAAATGTGGAAAACATGTCTGTATCCAATGAAATGGTTAAATTTGTTGAAGATTACCCTACTATCAATGAAATGCAATGTAATGAATCGAAAGAAGCAACGGTAACAATGTGCAGCAAGTATAAGATATCAGACGTCAATATCTCATTACTGCTGATGAACCAGGACTGTAAATTAAAAAATTGCAACACTGTAACGGAAATGTCTACTGAACCAAAAAGTTTAGTTACAGAATCATTGGTAAAGAAAATTGGCAATTTTAATATAAATGATAATGTTACTGTAACAGATACTTTGAATAAAAAACTGCACGATTTACTTTTGGAAAGCGCTAAAAAGACGACCAAATCTGAAAGTGCGCAAAAAGAAGCAAGCATGATGGATGTAGATGTCTCTACTGTTGAAGTTCAAAAGAAGCCCAGGGCTAGTAAAAAGAGATGTTCCACTCCTCAAAAAAGGAAAGGGTCAAAGAAATCAGTCGCTCCCACAGTAGATCCCGTAGTGGAAGAAGAACATGTCGAGTCTTGTTCTCATAGTGGCAGGAAGTCTTGTCCATCTCTATTTCAAACAAATCTTGGCGATGACAATGCTGTAACAGAAGAAGTTAATATCGCTAACCTTACTATCGCGAATGAAAAACCAAAAGCCAAGAAAAAAAAAGACATCATCAGAGTTAAAATACAAAGACCCAAAACTAAAAAGGCCGCAGAGAGACTTAGTACTAAATCTGCCCAGAATGCAAGCAAAATGTCTGTATTCACTGATAGTGGGATAAATGATTCGGAGTCTGAAGTATTTGTTCCTGCAAACGATAGTGTGGATCTAATACACAATCACTCTGAAACATGTCTGCTTGCCACTGAGTGTGTGGGCGGCAGTGTCGAGTTTATAGAGAACTCGAAGTCTGTGATAACGCTGTGCGATTCGTTGCAGTCCGGTGATAACGCATGGAGCAGTCGATGTGAGAACAATGATGAACACAGCACGTCGCCTGATTTCTTCTGTAACAATGCTCAAGATGTCAGCTTGTACAATAGTAAGTTAAAAAGCTATCTTTTGTCATAGTTCTAATTAGACTGAGGTTATTTTACTTGTATGCTTTTTCATCCATAATTTCATAAAATTTAACTAGGATCATATCATGTACAAACTAAAGCTCGGGCCAGTTGATTTCTGCCCTGTACACATAATTATCTGTTGATGACTATAGCCATTCGCCAGGCAGTATGTTAAATTGTGAACTTTTGTAGGAGACATATATTTCTAGGCAACACTCCTAGAGTATATTACCAGTTTCAAAGACGACATAAAACGTAATAATGCTTTAATACGATTTAATATTTTTTTAGATTTTATACCTAAAAGTCTAGACTTCTTCCAACCATGTTGAGGTCACCTTCCAGTCTAACACATAATACTACTAATAGTATACCCAACCGAAAAGTCATGTAATCCTAAAATTATTCCAAATATAAACAACCATTCCTGTTTACTCTCTGTTTACAGAAGCTCATTCAGACATCGCCAGCACAGGCGACACAGTCTACTATAGCCCACTGGGCACTGAAGTCTCACACAATAGCCTGATCACCGAGGACTTGTCGAACGGGTCCCAGCCGCCCGCGCCATCTTCCAAATGGTACCTGTTCAGCGAAGATGAAACTAACACAAACCTGGTTGGGGCAGGATCAACTATGTTGAGCAGCGGAAGCTACGGTTCCAATCTAAAACAGCTGTTCCCTATTACGTGCGCCATACCAGACCTATCAACCATCACAGAAATGTCCAGAGAGAATGACAGCAGCAGAAAGCCTACTTTAGAAGATTTAGAGGGTCTTACTGGAGACGATTTCAACTCACTAAGTGTTTTCGATTCTAATTTTAGTCTTTAATCCATTCCAGCCGGACGCTATAAAAAATCTAGTTTATAATGTTTGTTTTGTTAGTTTTTTATTCAGTTTATGATGATTTTTAAATGCATTAAATGTTCAAATATTTTTCTATAAAAATTTTCTTTTATTGGTGGTTATACGAGTTGCATTTCACAAACGTGTGAGCGCCATTCAGCAGTAGTTATATCAGTAGGTATTTTTTAATTTTTTTTATTACCTTTACTATCCCATTGCTGGCCAAGGATGAGCCTAGTCAATAAAAAAATAAATTTGGAATCGGCATGTTAGCGGGGCTCATCGGGAGGCCAGACTAAGTTTTCTGGTATGGGTGTCAGCGGGTAAACCATTACATGGTGAAGTGTACAATAATATGGTTAAGAATAGAAAAATGTTCAAGGCTAAAATTAAATGGTGCCAAGATCACCAGGACCAAATAGTTATGGATCGGATGGCCTCACACCATGACAAAAATAATTTTCGGGAATTTTGGAAATGTACTAAAAACATAAACCATGCACCTGTCCTCCCGGTGAGTGTCGATGGACTGTCTGACGCCAATGATATAGCCAACTTGTTTAAAGATGCTTTTGTAATTGATTCACCGCTGCAACCCTCGCCGTCGTCGGGTGACTTTAAGTTTAGTACCACGCCGTCACAACTGACAAATCTTACCATAAGGTTTACATCTAAACAGGTAAAAAATGCAATTAGTCAGATGAAACGTGGCAAGTCACCCGGTCACGACGGGCTCAGTGTTGAACATTTAAGACATGCTGGTAAGCATCTGCCCCGAGTCTTAGCGTTGCTGTATAATTTTTGTATCTCGCATTCTTATCTGCCCAGTGACATGATGAAAACTGTAGTGGTGCCTATTATTAAAAATAAAACTGGTGACATGTCGGACAAGTCAAACTACAGACCAATCTCCCTGGCGACGATTATCGCAAAGGTTTTTGACAGTCTCTTGAACACCTTTCTACGGAAGAATATAACGTTGCATGATGCTCAGCATGGTTTCCGCCAGGGGCTGTCAACAGAGACTGCCATCCTGTCTCAAAAAGACCGCAAGATATTACGTAGATAATCAGAGTCCTGTCTTTTCTTGCTTCCTTGATATGTCAAAGGCTTTCGACATGATTGACTATGATATGTTATGGGGTAAATTACGCAAAGCGAATATGCCATTAGAGCTCATAAATATCTTTAGGTACTGGTATGGTCACCAAGTGAACTGTGTGCGTTGGGCGGATGCTAATTCTAATGAGTATAAGTTGCGATGTGGGGTCAGACAGGGTGGATTGACTTCACCAATTTTGTTTAACCTGTATATAGACGGTCTCATTAGTGAGCTTAGTAGCTTGCAGGCAGGGTGTTATGTAGACGGAGTGGCTTTTAATAACATCAGTTATGCTGATGATATGGCACTCTTGAGCCCTTCAGTGTCAGGCTTGAGAAAGCTGTTGGATGTTTGTGAGAGGTATGTTGAGGAGCACGGTTTAAGATATAACGCCAAAAAGAGTGAGGTTCTTATTTTTGGAGCAAAGTCCTCAGATACGTTTCCTGCTATCAGGCTGGCAGGTGGTATCTTGAATCGTGTTCAACAATTTAGATACCTCGGCCATATTGTTACCGCGGACATCAAAGATGACCTGGATGTAGAAAGGGAGCGAAGAGCGTTGGCGGTTAGATGCAACATGCTTGTCCGTAGGTTTGCTCGTTGCACGTGCGAAGTGAAAGTGACGCTTTTTAAAGCATATTGTCAGACATTGTACACGTGTAACCTCTGGACAAGCTGTACGCAGAAAGCCATCAATGCTCTTCGAATTCAATATAACAATGCGTTCAGGATGCTGTTGGGGCTGCCACGCTTCTGCAGTGCGTCGGGAATGTTTGCGGATGCGCACACTGATAGCTTCCCAGCGATCAGACGAAAGCGTGCCGCGTCGCTGCTGCAGAGGGTCCGGGGCAGTTCGAACAGTCTCCTGAATGTCATTGCGGGGAAATTTGATTGCCCGTTCATGTTTTATTTATCACACCTACATGTTTTACTAACATAGTTTTTTAAGGTTCATGTTTACTAACACTATATGGATGTAAAATGTCCGAAATAAAATGATTATTATTATTATTATATATTATAATAAAGCCGAAAATATTCGGCTCTCTGTTCAGACGTTTTAGTATAATTCAACTATTATTTACTTTTTAACAATTAATATTTGTGTCATTATTTCTTTTTAACTAATTCACAGAGGTATCTAAGTAAAATATATTAAAGTCGTATTTATGTATATGTTTTGCAAATTCATCAGTACAGACATTAATGAATTGAGGGACCTAGATTACCGCCATTTTGTAATGTCAAGTTCTACAGATTTGGGAATTTGAAATGTTTAAGAAAATCTTAACTGAATTCTTAAACAAAAACGATTAACTCATAGATAGTATTTCTGAGATTTAGGCCAAGGTACTTTACTCACGCGTCTGGATTGAGGGTCCAAGTTATTTAATCATAACAGTTTTAATTCACGTTTAAGAAATTCATGGCCCTTTGCTTTAAGTTTTTACTATCTTTAACTAATTTCCCTATAATATAAGTCTTATTTTGTTTCTCAAGGATTTAAAAAAAGAAAAAAATTAGAATTTTAAAGAGTGCCTATATCCTATATCTACATAATATAAAAGAAAAAAAGAGATAAAATGGAAAGAGATATTAAAATAAGATCTATCTACAAAGACGAATTACTCATTAGGCATACTAAAAATTCTGTAGGTAGCGGTGCACTGGTCAAGAAAAGTGGGAATTATAGTTACTATTCAAGACAAAAAGAAAAACTGTTTATTACAAATAAACACTCGTGTCTAATATAAAGCAGCCAAAAGCTGTTTGCCTTATTTACATTTGCAATATTTACTAAACACGCACGTGCAGTACAATTGCTATTAATCTGCTACTCGTCTTGCCATAGCAAGCGTGAAATGTATTGACGTATTGCGTTTCAGAGAACAGATTGTAAATAGCTTGAGCATAAATTCTGGAGTTCTGTCTTTATCGCACTCATGGAACTCAATCACGCCATCCTGCTGTCAGTGTTGCTGTCATTACTGTCAAATTCGACAATTAGACATTATTGTTGTTTTCACATCGAGTCTGAGCAAATTTTGCTCGTTTTTCTTGCATTACTAGTGAAATGTTATAAAATCACGATGCCGAGAAGTTTGCCACAAAGAATAAGTATAAGAGACTGTTTAGTTTTAGTTCTATTAGTTATATTTAATACAATTCACATTACTGATATGGGTAAGTTGATCTGAAACAATGATGAAGTAAATTATCTATTTACATATAATTCTGTTGTTTTAATATAGTTTTGTGTCGTAGCCAACAACAATATGGATATACAAAGCAAAGAAAATAAAATAAAGGACGATTCGAGTGACAAAGGAGTGAATTTCAGTGAAAATGAAGAATACTTGAAGAGTTGTCCTTCTGTTGACCAGGACATTTCTGAGTGTTCCTCACTGCAGTATCCATGTATAAATTGTGATAGGAGCATAGATTGTAGATATGGAGGCTTTTACAATTATTCCTGCACTGTTAAACCAAAAATTGTTTGTAATGTAAGTACCTTCTGTAAACACAACATCAGCATAAAGAGAATTCTTGAAGAATTCAAGTTTCCAACAATAATGTGACTCTTTATATTCCAGGGTACCAAAACATTTAACAGAACAGCAATGTGCAGGTTTTGTTACCAGACTGAGAAATGGGAACATCGCTGTGACCAGAAAGCGAACTGCAATTCTTTGGCTTCACCACTGAAATATTACTTGTAAGCAAAAATGCAATACTGTTGTAATAGGGTACATTTATTATAAATCATAGATAAACTTGTAAAGTATTTTGTGACCAAACAAAACAATATTAATTTTCCTTATGCCTAAAGTTAAATTACTTCTAATAAAATTTTCAGGACAAACTGTACAGTGTCCGACGATGTTGTGTGCCTAGGGAAGCGAAGGTTCCTGAAGAAGATCCGATGTTCATGGACTGCAGGCACTCGCTGGGGTACTGCAGTCATCCTTGCCCTAACACTTGGAGGATTTGGTGCTGATCGGTTCTACCTGGGCCACTGGCAAGAGGGGATAGGCAAGCTGTTCAGTTTTGGGGGACTGGGAGTCTGGACTCTAGTGGATGCCTTACTTATTGGGATCCACCACTTGGGGCCTGCTGATGGCTCCCTTTACATTTAAAATAATTGTCTCAGTGAATTTTAATGTTGTCAGTGTACTTGAATTATTATTTAATAGAATTAAAAGACTCTTTAAGTTTATTGCAATTTGCGTTTTCTTTACATTTTTTAATCAATTTTGCGAATAACCTGACTAATCAACGAGGAATCTGCTTGAGCCACTACTCACGATCACGATTGTCAACATTTTTCCCATTTAGTTCGTCTCGTTCGTTCATCAATCGCATCGTTACGTTTCGCGTCTCGAGGCGCGCAACATAACGAGCCGAATGACGTCTTTTCCGCTTTTATTATGAACATAAAGGTCTTTCCGAACAGCTCAAGCCGATTCCGCGTCTATAAGTGTGTTCACCATTCCATTCATAGTTCACTGACTAGTAGAGTACAAGACAGTTGGTTGTAACCTAAGGGGTGACGGAAAGGAAAAATCTCACCCTACGTCAGTATAATATATTAGCTGAATACGGCTAATACGAAGGAGCTCACAAGTTAAACGTATTAGAGCACCTCCTGCGCGCAGTGGGTCCTAACTCCCACACTATCTGTGGCAACACATTATTATAGTGAACCTCAAAATCAACGATCGCTACAGACCTCTTATCTTAAAGGTCCCGAAGATGCGACCCCTAAAGGTTCCCATATGCCATGGCTCATGGACATCAATAAAGTAGTCTCTATTGATTTATATTTTATTTTTCATAAAATTTGCCCCTTACAAAGAATTTCTACTCACGTTTATTTCTGTTGACAAACAACTCTCCGGTCTCCCATGTACACAAACAGCTACTCCAAACCTGAAACATTCATCTGCAAACCGTCCTACAATTTTCAATCCGGACTCACTCATTATTTTCCCTGCCGAAATTGAACCCGCGATTCGGAATCGACGAAGTTGTTGTTTCGAAATAGGAGGGTAGTTACTAGTTAGTTTGGATCTATTATTTTAAACGTCTGAAAATTGTTTGATTTATTTTAGTTTTAGAAAGCATGCACTCATAGAACTATCATAGATGTCACATGGACTCATGGATATGCAAATAAAGATTACCTCTACAGGTCAACTTTCACAAAACAAATTCTAATTCGTCAACAATTAATTCTAAATAAGCAGCTACTAGGCAGTTTTATTGCTCATTGAGGACCTATAAAAGTACTTTTCCACGCCCCTATGTGTCGGGCATATTGATAGACCAATGAAGTAACTAGATCAGGTGACTGGTCTACGGGTGACTGTCTACCTCACAACTTGCCGACTTCATCAGTTGATTGATGCAACATTTTCCAGAAATCACTGACTTCTCGTGCAGTCAGCAGAGGTAATTATCAAGATACCTATGTAATTTTATGACCGATTTTCTACACGCGATTGTATTCATTAATTTCACATCCTTCGTTTAGAATTATACAGGGTGTTTGGTTAAACGTGGGCAATAATTTAAGGGAGTGAAGTACTCATAAATATGAGCAACTCACTATGGGGTTATCTATGAATTAATATGATTTAAAAAATCTGCTGTTGCCTACATTTTTTCGAGTTACGCGACCAATGATGTGTGGAGCAGCTGATATGTTTTTCGCGATTTCATGATCGGTCCCATAGTAAAAGATGCTTATTTTCATTAGTACTACACGCCCCTAAAGTATTACCCACGTTTAAAAAAACACCCTGTAAAGAGAAAGAGCAAAAGCAATCACGCGCATAACCCCGCACTGATATGTCGGACCAATTAGGGAGGCCAGGATGCTGTGGCTACACTTACAATAGTGTGAAAAATAAAAGATGTAGGTAGTAGGTACGCTAAACAACGAGAGGTTGTCCCTGTCTACTTCTATTACTTTAAGTATAAGAAATATATAACATAATGGAGACGTACGTGTTATCGTATTATCTTGCTATGCCAGGTCCTTTGCATTGTTTGTTTACTACTTACTAGTTTTTTTTGTGGATAATTCCGGATATGCCGCCTAATTAGAGCATTTAATCTAGCCATATACTCTAAGGCACCTTGCTACCTGATAAATGTACATCTTGTACCTACCTACCAACGGTACCTATATTGTTTATCGGAAATTACCTAAAGGAGAAAACCCCCCAAAATTGTATTAAATGTGTTTGCCTGAACTGTGTAAGTGTCCGTTCATTTTTGTGTCATTGTGTAGGCGCCGCGTAGGTTTGACGTAGGGTGTTAGTGGGTCTGTGAGGGAGGAGGAGCAGGGCGGGCAGCGTGCGGCCGGCGCGCGGCAGCGGCGGAGCCTGCGCAGTACGCGCGCCGCTCCAGGCCTGCGCGATCCGTCATTCGTTCGCGGGTTCACGCCGCGTCGCCACCTCGACCGCCACTAGCGCTCCGCTCGCCCACCGAGCTCCGTCGCGCTCAGCTCGCGTGCGTCAGGCCGGATCGTCGCCGGTCTCGTGGTGGTGCGTGTCCCCCTGGTTCCCGAGGCACGCGTGCGCTCGCTCGCGCGTGCGCGGCGCCACGTGCGCGCGACGACGGGCCGCGAGCATGCGAGGGGCACGGCGCTGCCGCGCGTAGCGAGCCAGGCCGTGCGCGCCATCGCCATGGGCTGCGCCTCGTCCGCTGAGGAGCGCGCTGCCATTGCGCGCAGCAAGCTGATCGAGAAGAACCTGAAGGAGGATGGCATCCAGGCCGCCAAGGATATCAAGCTGCTGCTCCTTGGTAATGGAGCTTTCCTCTATCTCTGTCTAGGGTAGCAGGTGCGCGCGCACGCCGCCGGCTCGAGCTCTATTGACTCAGACTACGAAGCCGGCACTTCTCCGTTTTGGAATATAGATAAATGCATTGACTTTGTGGATATGTATTTTGGATTGGATATTGCGACGAAATTATAACAACTTACTGATATGTCTACAAAACACTACGATTAGGTCTCCAAACCAATGTTTTCTTCAATAATAAGTAGGATACATGGTTATTATAATAGAAAATCACTGCATTTCTGGTTGTAAAACTAGAATCTAGATAATAACACAACCCATTACCATTCAATAACAGAAATTGACATCCATGATCTTGAACTTCAACACAACATTAAGTAAGTAAGTATAACTGACCTGGCAATCTTTAGATCAAGGAATTGCAGGAATATTCTATGTTACTAGCTCAGGGAGAGTTCTAGGCCATTCGCATTCAGCCGTTTTGCGCTAGAAAGTTAGACAACACACAAGACAAGACCTACTATTATAGTCCTACTACTAAAGCCTATTATGTATGTTACCTGAAAGCGCATTAGACGTGGCAGATAAGTAACTTATAAGACTCGATCAGATATTATTCTAACAATAGGCCCTGTTGCTTGTCGCGCAGTGTCTCCTCCGCCCTGAGCAACTATAATATACCTAGTGGATGTCCTAAAAAGTGATTCGGAAAAATGATAAGAAGAACGGTATGTTGTATCATGGTTGGTAATTATGGCAGAAAGATCAGTAACCTCCGGAACTTTGTGGCCCATGTTTGGGGACTAGGTACCTGTTACGATGCTGCTCTACTAGTTGATTGCGTCAACACATACGGGCGACCCCAAACTGTATAAAAACATAGCTAAACTTGACCAGTCCAGCTTGAGATAAACAATTTTCGCTATAACACATGCTTTTGTAAACATTAACCACGTAGAAAAACAAACAGATGCGCTCCTGCCCTTATATGGTCTACCCTACCGGTTCATAAGCTAAAGTTTCAGGATTTTTTTTCTTTTTTCCAGCACAATCTTTAGTTAGACCCTTTAGAGTGCCCCAATCCAAGGTGAGGTATACTCGTGGAATCGTGGGCATACCGCACTTCAACGAATAATACGCCTTGTAGGTCTAGTTCTGTTACTTCCTGACCATATCTTTCCAGGATTTGGAGAAGCTCGTCTTTCCCAGTAGCACAGATAATATAATACTGCGTAGTACCAGTAGGTACCTATGACGTAGCTGCACTTGACGACAGCTAAGTAATGGCGAATAGAAAAGAAGGAAAGGAAAACTGTGATTGTAACCCAAATATACTTATTCTGAGGACTGACAGTTGTGTTTACTTACGTAGGTACCTGCCTAAGAACCTAGGTATTTGTATCTGAACAAGCAGGTCCTGGGATGATACTGATTTTCTGAACTAATGACTTTAGGAATATAACTACAGTCATCACCGATATCAACGTGTAAACAGCCTAGCCACAGGCCGCAGATGAACATGATAGCTACTAAGGTCCTTGGACAATGGAATTTTACCTACCGACTTCATGATTCACAAATGAAGATTAATGTAAACAAATAAGCAATCAATACAATGATCAAATATGTTTGGCCCAAAATTTAGGTACGTGATCTCCACTCACTGATGCCGTCATAATTACTTATAAAGTTCATTAAGTGTCAGGGCAAAATTTTGGGCCAAACATCAATACGAGCTTTTTTAGCCATCGACACGTTATGAAGAAGAATACAATGTTTTATGATGATTACAATATACATCGTATTCTTCTCGATCTCATGCCTATTGAAGCTTAATTTTTTTTTGTTATAGTTTTCGGTTCGATTCCCGACTAGAAAAAGAACAAAAAAAGTAAAAAAAAATATAAAATGCAATCTCAGTTTTATTTAATTCCTGCGTACTTTATTTACATACCTAGGTAGTCCTTTAACAATAAATCCTATTTATTACATCTATATACATATCCTATTTATTTAATGAGTGTTTGATTAATTAATATTAATTTCCCTACTCGTTTCACTTAGCTGCATATTATATGTATTTAGTTTATAAGAAATGTAAAATTGCGAGCTGCGGCCAGCCGCAAGAATTAGAAGGCGGAAGCTTTGCACATCAGTGGGACACCATGAGCCCATATAATTAAAAAGAGAAAATGCCGAACTAATCAAGTACAGAAACAAGCTGTTTTATTTCAATGTTGCTGCTGCAATTGAGAATATTACGATCAATTAAACATCAGATGTGTGATATTTTTATTCATTCCACTCAGATTCGCTTGAAAATTACTCAAAATATGTTTATGAAATATTCTCGAATAAATAAATAATTCTAAAAGCTACATCGACCTTTATTTAAAAGGCGCGCCATTACATTTTTTGGCTGTAAAAAGTAGAAATTGTCTTTGACAAATCTTTGATTTTAGCGCAGTGCTCGTGTTCTCTTTCGCGTGTGAATGTGCCTTCACGCATGTGTGAGCGAGTCCGAACGAAGATTTCCGAACGCACCCGAACGTCAGTCGAGCGGGGCGCGGTCGCTGTCACGGAGCGGAGTTGGTGCTTGTCATCCGGCCGCCATTATCTCGTATTTAAACGGATTTGTAAAATCAATTAAAGTTTGCATTGTCGTTGCGTGTTTTTAGTGTTCGGTGCAGTAAAAAACCCTGGAAAATATCGAGTCGCGGTCGTTTATCCAAAGATTGTGTGTTTCGGACCCGTATGAACAGTGAAAAGTGGTACTGTTAGGTTACTGTGTGTTGGGTGCTAACGTTGTGTAGGGTGGCTCCGGTCTCGCCGGAGCGGCAGGACGCGTGCGGAGCGCATGCAGAGGGAGCGGTGAGAGCGCGCCCGGCTCAGGGGTCGGGGCGGCCGGCGGCCAAGGAACAGGCACAGCTGCCGACATGGGGTGTGCCCAGTCGGCCGAGGAGCGCGCGGCTGCAGCCCGCAGCCGACAGATCGAGAGGAACCTTAAAGAGGACGGAATCCAGGCTTCCAAAGATATCAAGTTGCTCTTATTAGGTACAGTGTAGCTCTATTATTTGGTTGCGATCCGTGGCCGCACCCATGTTTCGGGGTTGTTGCAGAAATTTGGGCGTCCCGTTCAACGATCTCTACTTTCATGATTCCCCAGTGGGTAGCGTCCTAACGCTCTTCATGCATCCTATTATAATAGCTTGTTGCAAATTTCGAAGGAGTAGAAATGGTTAGTTGCTTTCACTTGGAACTAATCATTATGCCGGTATGTACGGTAGTTCCGTGCGCAAATGAAAGTTCCTATTTGTTTCACATTTAGGAAACATGTGTATGAACTCATTGTCTAGTCATTTCTATGCTAATCATGGTTGATTTCTGTTCCAATGTCATACATCTCAATTCAGGAGTGGTTTTCCTTATCGTGTTTCGAAACATAGGTACCACGCGACGTATTTTAACATTGCCACTATTTATTTTAACAAACTAATAAGATTGATAACATTTATTTGAACCCACCATGTCAAATCTCATAAGATATGCCAAAATTTGTATTTTCCTTATCTCTGCTAAATAAACAGTTCTAGAGTACTTAGTAACATCATTGGCTGCCATTACTCATTCCTACAGTAATAACACTGCTAACTAAATAAATAATAGACAGTGGAACCTCTAATGCCGATAGAGGCATCAGTACATGTTGAAGCAATGACTATCTCTACTTCACTGAATGATAAATCCCAGCCACTCTTCTATAATAACACACTCACCCACTAATGATGTCAATATTTCATGAGAAATATGTAACAGTCATCCAGCACAATAACTGAAGATCTTATCGGCTGGGACTTAGTTGGCAAGGAGACTGCTCTATTGTACTCGTTGGTAGTTTTCCTGCTTTACATAGATGACCTTGATGTGATAACATTTTCAGTCTGATAAAACACAAAAGAAAATCAGAATCACAATGGAAACTAAACATGTAGCCTACACTTACACGAGTTCAGTCAAAATAAAACATATTTATTTCTTTTCATGCTAACCAAGGGGTGATTCCCTTTAGAAACACAAATAATATACAAGTTGTTTTAGTTATTCCAAAACCACATGTAATGTTGTCAGTAAACAATCAACTAGTATTTAAAGAATTTTAAATCACTAAACAGTACCTGTTGGCAGTGTTTTGAACGCTTGCCAATATTTCACCAGAACAATGTCATTCATGTCCAACGATAAATGGCACAATACTTATTTACATTTAAATACAATCACTAGAGGAAACTCAACAAAAAACTCTATTGATACAATTTTATATTTATGGAGGTAATATCTATTAAATAAAGAATTTTTCCTTTGCATTGCAATGTAACGGCAAAACAAAAAGCGTTTTAGAATGATCTCAGTAACCATTTCAGGAAATTTGAATACCTATTGACATGGTATTCAGTCAACTCTATTTCAGCATTTTGTCCCAATTGAGTCATAACATAATTTGATCTGTTGAATGCTAAACTTTCACACAACTTATGTGGGACCATCCATAATTTAAAATGGAGGTTGAATTTGCAGTAAAATTTTAATTAAATATGTAATGTCTTGCAAAAGCGGGTTGCCTTGATCTTGACACTGATAATGATGTGAGTGCATTGACACAAGCCGTGCTATTTGTGATGTGTCACACTCACAGATGGTGAGCACCTGTCTTTTCTCTCAATGGCCATAGTGAATTATTTAAATGTTTGTAATTAATTTCATTTTAAGACTATGTCCTCAAATAGCTTCTTAAATATGGGTCATACTCACCTCCTGTTTTGTGAGAAACATGTGACTGGACAACATAGTTCCGTTTAATCAACTTGCTGGATCATTTCAATTGACATTAGGACTATCCAGTCTTTACCTAAACTACAGAATTATGCACACCATTCAAAGTCAATTACTTAGTCATTTTACACCCAGAGTGAGTCACCATTGTGTTTTTCTAATGTCTACAATGAAGTAGGCAGTTGGTACGATCAACAATTTATAAGGTTTATATAAACCTTATAGTCATTACTCATTAGTTCTGTTGATATACATTTTGTACACTAACTACAACAGGTACATGTCTGGATGATATGACATGATTGGTAATTTTTTGCACTTCAAATTTGATCATGATTTGCACTAATGAGTATCTTAACATTCTACAAAAATATTGGTTAACAAAACGCAGATAAAGTATCATCTTAATTAAGTAAATATGTATTCCACTCCCTCTCACAAGGGACTCGCCAATGGCCACTTCTGGCCGTATGAACATTCATGGTTGATTCTGTTGGTATGTTATAATTTTATTTTCTTCCATTTTGTTATAGTATGACAACTCATTTTACTCATTCTATGGTGTACTCATGCCATTGTTATATTCTGTTTGCATTGTGACAGTGCTGTGCAAACCCACAATATCTATTTCAATTGGTTTACATTGGTCTATAAAGATGTAGCAAAATCGTTACAGGGTGAAAGTTTATGGCAAAACCTTGCATAACAAGTCATTTTCGAGAAGCAACTATAGATATAAAAAGTTTCGATGCTCTTTCATGTTCTCACTGTCCATTGACAATCAGGATAACATTAGGTTTTTCCTTTTAAACTTTTCTGGTGTAGATATTTCAAGGAAAATGAAACCAAAACAAAAAATGTTTTGCAATCATGTAATGAGCATGTGGTGACCAATCACATGTGACAAATGTGTCAACTAGGCATCTTGTGCTAGAAATTAATTGAGGTGTCACGGCACGCCGCCGTGGCTGCCAGTGCGTGCATATCTGACCATGAATGGCGTTTTGCTTTAATGAGCCACTCCTGACATGTCTCACTTCGGAAAAATCCATGGAAATTATAGTCTCTGACATCAGACTTGAGTATTCGAAGTTTCAGTTAGAAATAAAAGAGAAGGGTCTTTGAATCATGCTGAAATGGTTGAAATTAACTAGTGTACTAGTGAATTTAAAATAATTAGTTTACATAAAATATTGTGTTGATTCATAAATACTTGTTGTTATTTTTTAAATTAATGCTGTGGCTAACTAAATCGAAGTCAAAAATCTAGAATAGTATTTGAAATCTAGATTAGCTTTGGCTTCAGGCTTGGGTTTTTGTCGACGTCATGTACCAAAAATCTTTAAAACAACACCATTACGCATACATCAAATACCATTTGCGTACGTTACGTGCGTAGCGTCGTTTAACGCTACTTATTGCGGTGTCCAGGCTATCCACCTACCTTTTTTACCGAAATAATTCCAAACGTAACAATTTCACATCGAGCGTAAAGACCGTGTAGATTTTGGTACTTAAAATAATTCTAATACCATAGTTACATAAACTCGGCAATTAATGATTATCTATTGTACTAATCGGTCAATATAGAAGTTATTAAAAAGATAAAAGTTTTATAATCCTATAAGTATTGTCATTTGGATTAGATAGGCGTAGACTTGAAATTTGAAGTTTGTTCCACGTACAACTTCTTGAATCGTAAGTTGTTCGTGATCGTGAATAGGCAAATGTTGTCAGGTTAATATTGAAGAGGCGATCGAACGGACATTACAGACAGGTATTTTATCAGACAAGCGGCATTCGAGCACGCGACGATGTTATCGTGATGATAGCGCAAAAAGGCACAGAGGCGACGTCTACTCATCCTGTCACCCTAGCGATACAGAAGTTCGATTCGATACATTATGTTTATCGAGGTTTACTCCACGATAAAAACATTCTGCTGGTTCATGCGAAAAAGTACTCTAAACGTTAACGATATTAAATGTAACTGAAGACAATAAAATCCTGGCTTATGGAATCGTTCGCAGGTACGGAACACTAATAGGATCTAAAACCACGATAGTGAAGTAATGTGCCGTTTATTCCCTGCTCCGATCGTTTGATCTGCGTGAGATAACTTTTAAACTATTCGAATTCTTAAGCAGTCACTATTTAACTAAATAATCCAACAAGACATTCACTGTTTTAAAAGTTATTATATTGGGTGTTCGTGGGAATACTTTCTTGGCACGCGATTACCATCCACTTAATTGTGAAAGTTGTTCCACTGTGAATGTAAAATATGTGATGATACCTTTTATTTTGATGTATGAATGCATTGTCTTGTACGAGGCGTCACTTCACGTCCTTTACATAAATATTATTATATTTACGTAAGCCTAGACTTTACAATCGAAGGTATGAATGGCTGTATAAGTTGCAATGCAGAAATCAGGAGTGCACTTGTGTGGTGATAATGAGTATATCGGGGGTCAGAGATCGGCCATTCGCGCTGGCGAGCCAATTAGAGCCAACAGGGGTCATGATACCAAGAACCTGTATTTGACAGGGTTCGTTTTACTACACCCACGTAATTTCGTCACTTTATTAGCCAATTAATATCTACGTACCCAGGACATGGTATATAAATATTGTCTGTAGTAATTACGCTTACATAACTGTTTTATAGGTCTCATTTGATTAGAGTTCGTATTAGATAATATTTAAGAGACAATTATTCCTATTCTTCAACAATCTACGGATGATTACATTTTGTCATCGAGTCATCACCATTGTTCAAAGTTAACAGATAATTCTGTAATTACAATCAATTAAACAAGGCCCAAAACGTAGGCTAGCTGCGTAGTGTTGCCGTAGGGAATCGATTGTATTCTAGGAATGAAGTGGAAAACCCGAAGTGTGGCCAGTGTGCGCAGAGCTGCAAACACTGTATCGATCAGCGTGGTAGACCCTTCCTACGTCCGCGCACAGTTCACAGTAAACGTTGTTAATTTATTTTTCCATGCTATTTTCACTCAACGAGACGTGCATAATGTGGACTGAAACAGTTTACATTTAGGCGGTAATTAAATGTTTTTATATCATCGCGTGTTTCATTACGTGGTTTGGCGAAATATATGCTTTGAAGAAAAGCAACTTTTATGTAATGTCGGTCGCCTAACTCCACTTGTTCAATTATTGTAATGTAATGATTAAATAATGGTATACAAATCGCAACGTATTATGTAGTAAATAGAGCACGAATAGTATTTCATTTGTGTTTTTGTTTACAGGTGCTGGTGAATCCGGCAAAAGTACTATAGTCAAACAAATGAAGTAAGTATACCTATTTGTATTATTATTAAAATTTAAGAGTTTTTTCTATTAAAATACTTGAAAGGTAGATTGGGTACAAAGGTAGATCAGGTATCTAAAAATTAGAGACACTCAATAATGTGACAATGTCTAGAGATATTACGGAGATATTACCTTGGATGAACAGACAATCTCATACTAATGGTTTAAGTTTTAACGTAAGCCCATCAAAGCGGCTTGGCACAGCTCCTGAATTTATACCAGTCGGTAAACGGTATGGATCTTTGCGTTTTTTTCAATAGACAGCAAAGAAGTGAGCTGCATATAGTATAACATCTGCAGCCGCTGTATAGCAAGCAAAGATCTCTGTTTTTAATATTTCTAAGATAGCAAGGCTAGCTTTTATCAAATAAATAGTTTAAATACGAACAGACTAGAATACCTAAAATTCTCAACAAGACATGGTACCTACCTACTCTGAAATATATTCATGAATTAAATGTTGCCAAGGAACAAAACATTTCCTATTCAAAGGAACAACCCGCCTAAGGTTAACCGCTATGGTCAACCTTAGGTGTCCAGTTAGTGTCGATTCTTTGCCCATCATCATCTCTTTGTGTCTGGTGATAGTCCACGTGGACGGCATACACCTATTTCAGCTTCAATGATTATTCTCCTACATCTGCTACTCGAAATATGGAGCGCAAAGTGTTGGTTATGATTTGTTAAGACCAGGTCAGGTTTATTCACACAAATCTTACATTATGCAGGACCTTCCCAAGTTTTCAATATGACTAATTTCAAGGGCACCTATTTTTATCTTATCTGGTAGGACAATTTGGGGTTGGTGTAAAATTGTATGGCGTGACTTACGTTTTATTATTTTTGCGATAAAATCAATAAATTATGTCCAGACCAAGAACTGTTAGTGGGCACAATCTTTCAAACGTAGCCATTCATGTATTTTTAGTAGTTATTATTTATGTTTATTAGTGTTTTGAGAACTACATAGCATTTCCAACTTTCATATTTCCATCGCAACTCGGGCGTATTGTACTTCGCCAGTTTGTCGTACAATGTTATCAATTACATTCATTCGTATCTATCTTAATCAATATTATTGTATAGAGATATAAAACATCGGTCGATTGCATGCTATCTCCCTATCTACGACTTGTCAACAAGCGTTTTACATTTTAAAGATAAAAGATTATGTTTTATGAAAATTTTGTTGCAATGTAGTGTAAGGAAATGTCAGTGTTAAGCAATATCTATGTATATTATTTGATGTTACAAATGCTCTACGTAGATTTCAAATAATACGTGTTGGGATTAATGGAACAATGAACGTTGCATCAGTTTGTTTAAAAATCATGTTTAAATTCTGTATGCTAAAATAATTTGCAAGTTGCATTAATAAATGTCGACCACCATTGCCTTGTTATCGCAGAATAGTTATAATTTTGAGAACACACACGTACCCACGTCAGACGCTAAATGCCTAGGTAACGAATACGTAGATATGTTCCGTTGTTAAGCAGTTTGCGATACGTTTGCTCGTGTTATTTAAATTAGAAGATATATGTCTTCACGTCACGCCGCGAGCTGTCACCAACGCATACGAATATAATCATTTGTGTGACGTCACCAAACGACGTCGACGAGGCTATTAGCCCTGCCAAATAGTTGATGATGGTCAGTGAAAACTGCAGATGCTTAATCTGTGTCAAACAGGTTTCTGATTCAAATATCATGACTCATTCGTAACCTACTTAATATTTAAATTGGGGTTTTTCTAACACTGTTTTAAGCTTTCACGGTTTACATCTAAACTTATACTGTCACTTACGGGATATCTTCCATGAGTGCTCCCGATATTTCGACGCTGTTGCAAGCGCCATGATCGCGATTTGACTGGAGAATGCGGGTGGATGGAAAATAAATTGTTAAAAGCAGACAAATCTATCTACCCTCTTTCTTTGTCTTTTGCTACGCGCACTACTGAAATTCGACACTAAGTCATGGCAAAACAAACTCACAGTATCACCAGGTTTTGTGGATTTTCAAGTACATGGAATCGCATTCTCCAGTATCCCGTAAGTGACAGTATAATAAGTCTGGGGTTTTTCTATTTGAGTATCATGGAAATAAGAAAAAAAAAGACCATGTAGTTCTAGTAGTTGACGTAACAATTTTTGTAGTTATCTAATCAAGGTGTTTACTATTAGTAATGTCAACAAATCTCGATAAGTTGTCAATAGAATAGAGTAGAACATGGCCAAGTCATACATAATGAGTACAATCATCGATATTGCTCTACAGTACTTACCTACGCTAATGTTGCCGAAATGAATGTGTTGTGGGTGTTTGCACCATGCCATCGATGACGTCATCCGCAGCCCGGATGCTACAGATCTATGGCACGCCAGACGCGCGAAATCAAATTATTTTATCGATACTCAATGTAATGCTTGAAAAAAATGAAAATGGACCAATTTTGGCATCAAGAACCAATTCATTTGATATATTTTGGTAAATTTCAATTCAGTCTAAGGACATTACTGTGTAACATCGTTTTCTTGAGTGACTTGATACTATTACTTAGTTTATCGAACTTTAACCTCTAAATGAGAAAAATAGAACAGGTCGAAATCTTGTAGAAATGGAGATAGAATTCCTCGAATTGTAAGATCGTTTGCGCCGGCTGCATGGTACGATTGTTTTTATTCGACAGAGTGCATCATGTACACGTACCGTCCCCATTGTTCCAATCCGTAAAATACTAAAATATTTACATATCACCCGGTAGAACTTGACACCAGGTTGTCATAACTTTGAAAAAACAGTCCTATCTGAAATACTATGGCATATTTCACGTAGTACCGGCAGAATCTTCACTTCAATCGAGTCTTCATTAACCAAAACTGCATAAGTATCGTTGCTTACTTACAGAGACCTTAAAGCTACTTAAAGTTTATTTAGATTGTAAGAAACTCAATGCTACAAAAATGCCAACCAAACTACACAAAACGAATTGACTGTTGAGTTTGGTTGAGATAGTGAGTCAAAATTGAAACAACAAAAAAGGACAGTTACGCGAAATCCATATTCAGTGGCACATTTTATCTGTCGCTTCGCATTGGCAATATTCTTGTTTGTCATTGAGTTGAGCCTACCTCCCTCACCTACATAACTTATTTATGTACATGCAATTTGAATGTCTGATCGACTAAATAATGTATACAGACAGATCTGGACAATACGAATGCATCATAAATATGAAATTACGTTGAGGACTGAAGTTAAATAACACAGGAATACGAAAATCAAGTCCGCCAAGTTAAGATTTTATGAGTCACTTTCCTATAGCAAATGTAAGATACATTGTCACGTTATATGATTTCGATAGGTTCCAATAGATGTTACGAATCGTTTATTTTGTGTAATGATTGAAAGAAGCTCTTCTTACAAACTGCACCTGCTATAGCTCGGGAATACCGCAGCTGCAGCACATGACATGTATTATATCGAAGTGCTTGAAAGATGAACTGTCCCTTTGATGTCATTGCCAATTTGGCAACAGAATAGTTACATGTAAGGATGAATAAGTAAAACCAAGAGACACGCTTGACTATCCGATATATGTGTGTAAAAGAAGCATAATAGTTCCACAAAAAGCTATCTCAATATGAAATCAATTTAATATGAATGCATTATGGAAACTGCACAAATTACAAATTTACTGCTAATTTCTTGTACATTCCCGTAACGTTAATGGCTACGTGATGAAATCACTTTGGTCGAGGCTGGAACTTAACAATCTCGTTAAAATACCGCACTATTGGACCTATGAATCACAAGGCGATCGATGACTAATACACATTTACGCCTTTTATTAACTCGTTCTCTCAATTTGGCCAATTATTTGTTATGTGTCATATGTAGTACAAATCGTGGTAATTGTTCTCCTTGCGTCTTCACTTAACAATCTTGTTGTTACTTCTTCAGAACAAACATTGTACTCTTATTTATTGGTAGATGGGCTTTTAGAACTTTTGTGGGGGATATCACGTATATGATTATCTTTAAATTACTCATTTTTATATTTATGTGACCTAACTTTACTCAACATAACTTTCTCTCCTACAGAATTATCCACGAAAGTGGCTTTACAAATGAAGACTTCAAACAGTACCGGCCGGTGGTGTACAGCAACACGATTCAGTCGCTCGTCGCCATCTTGCGTGCTATGCCCAACCTGGGCATCACCTACGGCAATAAGGACCGAGAGGTAAACTATTCATTTTTTAACTTTTATCAATAAGAAAAAAATCTTTCCGCTATGCTTGGTTTTTGTAGTACATCATCTTCAACAATATCAAATAACATTAAATTCATACCATCAATGACTTCAAAACATTGAAGACACCTAGCCAGATTAGACTCCTAAATTGTCTGGTAAATGTGCCAAAGACAACCTTTTGACTGAGTTGCGAAAGTGGCTAGGGTTCCCCAAACCTCCTAGATTTTTTTGTTTAAGTCACAGATCTGAGGTCTAAGAATTCAGACGGAAATAATTTATTTGCAAATAAATGAGTAATGAGATGGTTCAAGATCTTTTGGCTGTAATACCAGCATAACGCAAATCTTGAGATTACTTTTGCTCGGACATCAAACATGAAAAATACTCCCACAGTGATAAGTACCTACACTGATCAAATTGCCATATATAATATTTATTCGAAGATATCAATCGTACAGTACTCATTAGTTTACTAAAAATCGAAAATCAAAGCGAGTTCGTTGCGTTAACGATAAACTGCGTGGATAACGTGTCGGCTGTATTCTATAAATAATGGGCGATCGTCAGTAAAAATAATGTCGATTGCATCGAAGTCTACATCGGGAATAAGTGCTCCGGGACTTCCGTTGGCCGCTAATGTTGATTACGAAGCAATTTGTGCGAGGGGCTGGAGTGTTATGATACCTATTGCATAGTAACCATTAGTAGATTCATTTTAATGTTAAATGGAGTGCCAGTTGTAGCAAAATTTTATGTCTATCGTTCAGAATATGGGTTTTTCAATTCCAATTAAAAGTTTCTCGTAAAAAGTACTCTATTGTAAAAGTACCCTCGACATAATTTACAGGCTTCCATGAATAAATGAAAATTGCATCTGCATTTCCCGGGACTTGTTCGATTTGCGAAATGTTCTCTATATAGAGATCAATATTGGGTATTCGTTATTCATGAGTGGCTCGTTGCATACCGGCCGTCCCTCCCCGCCTGCACTCCACACAACAGCTTATTGCATTATTTGTTTGCTATAAATATTTTTCCAAAACAAATATTACCGTTATTGTAAAGCTTTCTCTTTTATTAAAGAGGTATTTCCAATTTGTATCGACTTGAAAATACAAGGAGGCGTTCGCCAAGGTTATCTTTGAGATTAAATTTGTTTCTTTAGTGTATGATTGTAAGATACAATACAGTTCAGTGTTGTTAGTCTAATTTAACAACAAAACATTAATCAATTTACCTCTTTAGATAAGACCAAGTTAATTCGTACACTTGGTTATTGTGCTAACGTTAACGAGATATTGCAAACTGAATAATTTACAGTAAACCAGATAAAGTGGCAATGTCATGTTGCGATAGTGCGCGATTCTATTAGCAACCTGCGAACAACCACCAAACGTGTAATAAAATCTGAAAGGGATACATTGGCCAGTGTTATCATCGAGAGTACCTGTTCGGAATGTCAGACAGATAAGGTATCTCAGTTCCGTTCCGACCTGTTGAAGAGTCGTTCATGTCAACGTCATCGGTTACACAACGAACGAGAAGCTGCTCTGAAAACTGTAATTAATTTACTCGTCACGAGATGTGACGCACGTACCGTTTGACATAGGTACGTCGTAAACGGATCTATAAAGAGGCGGCGAGCAATAAAAAATATCTGTAATTTCTTTCTCAAGTAGTGATTATACAAACTAGATTGCAGAACGAATGGTTAGTACCTCACCTTCGCCTTCAACACGCAGGTCAGCGTATTTTCCACATTTCACGCAATGTCCGGAGATCGATCCCCTTCCCTGTATTCCCCTAATGAGACATGCCCTCTACCGTTCCCCATTAGTTTTGCATATTGTCCGCATCGCGAGCTAAGTCGCTATTGTGCACATGGCACGTCTATGTAACCTCGTGCACCTATCTCTATCACAGACATGAAAGCAGTGGACGTGACAGCCCTATCCGGCGCAAACATGTTGAAACAAAACTTAAGTACACGCACAATGAATCGCATGAGGGTTGTCTCAGCATTGTTCCCTATGTTTAGACGATGCTCTATGCACACATAGAGAACGGGCTCAGTATTGTGTACATAATTTTAGCCTTTAGATGTGCCTCAGTGTTCCCGTACTTACAATAAACGATACTGTAAAGATGTGCCTGTACATCATGTTAGTGACGGAAGGCATGACAAAACCACCATGGAATTTTACAAATGAGATGGATAATTAATTTGACAAATTCCATACTTTGTCTCAAACGAAATAACAGTAACTGCCAAAAGAAAAATAAGTTTAGTTTGAGCATCACAATTAAAACCTTTTAAGTGCTTTACAAATAAGCAATGCTTTAATGCCAGACTAGGTAACGAGCTAATGGACGTCGATGTATTTAAATGAATATGCAATGTGTAAGCAACAAGGGTGGCGGGTTATTCCGAGGAGGGGTTGTGAATGGCGCGGCTTCCCGTCAGCCGAGCCGGGCGTCGCGCATGCGCCCCGCAACACCCGTCATAATTACAGCATATTTCACAGAAACCTCTGCAACCAGCAAAAGCACAAGCCTGATGTACGAGTTATTTATTTCATAGCATGGCATTTCATGCCGCAGTGCCGCTAGTATAAACTTTTACAATACCCAGAACAGACTGGACTTGTCTCTGCTACATAAAGTACGAGTATTTATGATGCATTGCAGTCGTCAACAAACACAAGAAAATTTTAGACGAAGACTAAACATACCAGAATTTTGGTGATTCTCATTACTCATTAGTCAATTCTTTGAGTTGGCGGTTAGCGGATTGCGTAACGAAAGCGTACGGTTCTCCGAGACGAGTTTGCTAAATGGATTACTAATCGGATTAGCGTATGTCGAAGATGCTGGGTCACTCAACTCCAATTGAGACGATATTGCTCTTCAACACGAATTATTATGACTCACCGTTTTTTATGGCTGCGTTTATCGCTTTTAAAGTTAGGCAATGGATGATAGAATCATGTAACACCGATCATGAAACAAAGTTGACCAATTTTTATACAGGTGAGGTAGGCTGTATGTAGTGAAATAACTGACTGAATTATGGTCCACCACTTTGTTATTTTGCCAAATATTATTTTGAGACTTTATGTGAAATGTAGTCCTTTCTGATCTTCAACTGCTATAAAAAATGGTGTAATTTTTTATCATTTTATAAGTGCTAATGCTAGTTTGTGTTTGGAAGCACACGTACCTCCCTTTCATTGCTACAAATTAAAAGTGTGTAACTGTATTAAATAGGTCAACACAGCACTAATGAGTTATGCATGGACCATTAAGTCGTTAATGCTTAATCACTACCATCAATGCATTTTTGTTCACATTTTCGTCATGCTATGTCAATGCAGCTTACACTAATTGGTTGAAATTTCACCCTTTAATGATTCATTCAAGATTTAAAATATCTCTTCTGGTCTCAAGGGTGTACTCTAAAGATAACACAAACATAATTATTTCATGAGGATATGCTCTTTGTGCAACGGTTAGACTCATCATCCAAATAATTGCATATTGGGATCCCAAATTCGTCTTAGTATTAATATATTTCCTCATTATTCGTTCGTGTAGCGGTAAGCGAAATGTGGAGTGCATTGAAGGAGCGTCTCAGCATTGATCAAGTTCCATCATCATTGAGACTTGGAGGAACTATGAACCAGCCACTTCGAACAATTAGTTCACCAGATTTCTGAATTTAGACACATTAACCGAAGTAAATCTAAAACAAAAGCTCCGTACATCAAGGTTTATATCGGTACCAAGTAATTGCTTCATTCATAAATTAGATGGTTGCTAAGTTCCATGATACCTAGCATAGTAATATGAAATTACGAATCGATAGTTAGCTCGGTCGTTGGCTCGAGCCCATCAAACTAAATACAAAGACGGACCTATATTAAAATAAGAATTCTACTTCAGATCTAAGGTGTCATTATTGCCCGAGTTCTCTTTCAGGAATAGACTTTAATTACTTTAAACTGTCTGGCCTTCAGTGATGTCAGAAATTACAGTATAAGGATGGGGGAACTGGCCTTATTTTGTGTCGCCGCGAACTAATGAGAATAGCTGAAGGTGTGATGATTAGCGATAGCCTAGTGGTGTGACCGTCGGACTGCTAAGTCATAGGTCTCAAGTTCGAACCCAAGACACGCAACTCTGATTTTTCGGATTCATGTGCGTATTGTATAATTATCACTTGCTTCGGTGAAGGAATACATCGTGAGGAAACCAGAATACCTGAGAGATATTTCTCTACGGCATGTAAAGCCAATTCAGAGACCCATGGGTGGCATAAAAACTGACACCAGGTTAGGCACTAACCGCATGATAAAGAAGGTGTGGTAAAAACCAATCAACAAGGTGGCACTTTGGACATTTTAATGCACCCTGGCAAGACACCAGAAGTGTCTTCCCCGGTGGCATTGCCCCTTGCCCGTACCTTGCACTGCAGTTGTACATTGGCACCTATGTGTATACGAAACATAATTCGTAAATGAGAGCTGTCGGCATCGGTGAAAGTGTTGGCTGCACTGCCAACTTCTTTGCTGTGCCGTGGACTGCTGACCTTCTTTCCTTTTTAGGATAGGTTTATTATGCTCACCCAGCGAAAACTACTACCCATCTTTGATAGTAACGATAGATAGGTTTGTGTACTTTTTGCAGTTTAACGGTTACGGGCAGTTTCATTGGGTTTTTCTATCAGCAAATCCTTAGTAGCAGCAATGACTCTGGATTTGGAACCAATTAAGGGCAATATTAGGCTCGTACCCCATACTATTACTGCCGAAGTGTCTTTAGTTCTATGACACATCCAAAATCCCCTTAGGGAATACCTAAATGCTTGATAATTCAGAGAACTGTTGTATTTGTCTGTTGCAGAGCGATGGCAAGATGGTGTTTGACGTGATCCAACGGATGGAGGACACGGAGCCGTTCAGCGAGGAATTGCTGGCGGCGATGAAGAGGCTCTGGGCGGACGCCGGCGTGCAGGAGTGCTTTGGCCGCTCCAACGAGTACCAGCTCAACGACTCCGCCAAATAGTGAGTATTTGCTTATGATAATATGTCACGGAAGACGTCGAAGGAAATGGTGTCTGGAAAAATTACGAGGAATGTCAACGACAACTGAGTAATTATGGTAAAATTCTATGTTTGGAGAAAAATCAAGGTTAGGCTCAGCTTTTGCGGATATGGCGGGATCTTAGAATAATGTAATAAAGTAAAACTAACAGGCTTTATTCAAAAAGTCTTATTTAGTAAAAACTTACATGTCTAAGCTATATTACAAAACCGTACAAAACAAACGACCTAAATTCTATTTGTAAAAATACCTTTGGCAGTTAACAGTAAAACATTAAATACGTGTTTAACATAGAAGATTATAGGCTGGTGTTGTTACCGTTTCTCTTGCGGAGTGCGAACCGCAACGGTTCGTTTGGCACATACGTCGGCGTAACGCTGTAGGTGAGCTCGCCGTAGCGCCATGATACCTCGTATTTATGGAATGTCTGGGAACAAAAAAAATGAATGATTATGAATGTAGTATGATTTTCAATGTAAGAATGTTGCCCTGTTCAGTATTTTGTAACTTAGAAATGAGACGTTTGTCCTCAATTTCATATTTCTCAATTTTTCTTTTCGGACTTAAAACTGATGGCAAATCTTTGCTGCCCTCGTTTTCTACAAAATAAAGACAAGAAACTCACCTTAGCCAGTAGAAGTTGCAACTCTGCTTCAGCAAATCTCTTCCCGATACACATTCGTCGACCAAAGCCGAAAGGAAGTGATGCGAATGGGTGGATACCTACTTCCTTTTGCTTGCGACACACCTCCAGCGCTCGGCTGTAGGGACATCCCGACTTTCCACCATGAACCATCGATCCTTCGGGTTTTGCCGTCGAGTCCCGAAGGTCGGTGTCTCGCAGCCATCGCTCCGGAACGTACTCCTTCGGTGACGGGAAGTATCGTTCCTCGTTAGATAGGATATAATGCGGGAATACGATGTGGGACTGAAATAGGAAAAAGGAAATTCTGTGAATATAAAGTATAATATTCTGACTTTCCTCTAGTCGGCAGTATAAATAAGCACATGTTACTGCTCACATGACAATTTCCTCATGCAAAGTAGGCTATGTGCATTAACTATAATGCATCATCAGTGTTTTGCTACTTACCCCTTTTGGAACTTCATATCCAGATATCACAGCATCTGACTGAATGCACCTTCCATTCCCCAAAATAACTGGTTTGATTCTGAAATTATGACAGAACAAAAATGAACAATACAACACCAAACAAACTAGAAATACCTCGAACAATGTTTTAAGGACAATGCTTATAAGATACATATTGAACTGAAGTCAATGTAAAATTAACTACTTATTATAAATACAAATAGACATTACACTTTTTCCTGTTCAGGGTACAAGGGTAATGTCCTCCTTCTAATTCAACTTAAAAAAGTAAATTCAATCTCGAAGAAACTGTATTTGTAATTGTTTTTACCTTCTTCAAATGTCCTCAATAGTACCGGTAAATAGTTATTTACGTAAATGATCATCATTTAAATGTAGTAAAAAGAACACGAATAACGAATTAAAATAAAAGAACTGAAATTGCCACTTTTTCAGCTTGATTACGTTCATCAAATTCCAGCTCGTATGAGATCATTAACAACATTATAAAACCCGTCACCCACATGTCAATTACGAATTATTTGTACTTATCAGTGCATGTGAACCTGTACTGCATGAATATTATTTATATAACGTGCTATAAACACTAGTATTGTTACACTCGACTTGTGGACGGAGGTCCTAATAGCGACTCAGGTGCAAATGTAACCTGACGCTGACCATCATTGGTCACGTTACAATAAGACGATACATTTGTATCAAGTTTTTATCCTATAGGCTCATTGGAGGTTACTGTACTCGTGCCACGAGGAAAATCTCCTGTTACTGATAATGACATTGAAACTAGCTTTATAACAAGTATCTCGGCACAAAACCGTATGAGAATACCTAAATAAAACGTTAAAATAATAATATTTTAAGAGATACGAAACAAACTAATATGAGATCGATCAAGAAGGAAGTTTGTACCCGTAAAAAAATCTCCATGAAATATGTAGGCTAGCGAAACCGTAAACTGTCAGGAATACAGGGTGATGACTAACAGGCCAACAGGACAAATTATCACCTTTGGACGGCTCTCACTTGCTTTGTGTGCTTCGGAGCTTAGTATATAGTACGGTGATGCTGCCTCGCGTTAACTAAGAGTACACAGTTATATCGGGATCCTCCAACGTTTGCTGCTCCTCCAATAACATAAGCCTTGTAATGTAAATAGTATACTAACTGTCACAGTGCCACTCTCGTACTTAGATAGTCGCCCGTTAGACGCCTTTAAGATAACACTATTAGGGTTTAAAATGTCTGAACTAAAAGTAGGCAAAAGTTTTTTAAGATTTTTCTTTCTGAGTTATTCTAACTCACCTCAATGATTCCTTTATACAAGCTTTGAGATAAGGCAGCTTGTCTAAATCCTTGCTGGTCAATCCTCTGCCTCTTGGGAGGTTTTTGTCAAGTTCAATTTGTAGTTTTCTCTGTGCTCTGTCATTATTGGCCAATAAATAAATAGTACTCGCCGCAGCAGCCGCCGTGGTATCCACACCGACCAGTAGCAGATCCAATGCCAATATAGTGGCCACCTTTTCACCAGAAGCTTTCGCTATTTGTGAGCATATGCCTTTGTCAGTCAATCTTTTCAAACAGAGTGATCTAAAGGCATCTAGCGATTCGATATATGTTTTGTAGGCAGGTGTTGAGTAGATTCGCCACAATGGTGCCGAGAGTTCCAGTACAGGGACACTATGGAAGAATCCATGGATGCATCTTATTATCTCTTTCGCTTCCACGTCATTATCTCGGAGACAGCCCAGCCTTGTCCCCAGAGCCCAAGCACCCACAGCTAGAACAAAGAGGAGTGTTTTCTTTAGGCGTTGAATTACCATCTTGGAACAAGTTTATGCGGAAAAGCACAATAGAGTTCACAGAAGGTGGCGCCGCTCGTCAAGTAGCACTTACACTCAAGGGCCCATTTGTAGAGTTCCGTGAGAAAATCTTTCGGCAGCTCACGATTATCGTCGAGAATGCATTCCATTCTGTAACGAAAATATTTTAAAATGTAGACTAATATTTAACGTTCGCGTGCTTAATTTAAATTGCTCTACCCCAATTTTCACGTTGCCTAGCTGCTAATCAAAACCTAATTCATTTAAAGCTCACATGTAAATTGTGTTTCTCAATTAAATTCATCTAAGCGTTAAATATTCCGCGTTAAAGTCAGTCAAACGAAACGTAACGTTTCTCATTGAATGAGGTTTGTTGTTCACAATGACTCAGTGTCAGTAGCCGTCGCTCAAAACAAATGCGCAGACGCCGCGCGCCGTTGTTAAAAACGGGATGTGGTCATTAAACTGAGATTCCACACTCAGATCACTAGAGGCAAAACGAAGTACTAGACCACAAAATTGCCGCATGCGTTTACGACGACCACGAGCCCTTTATGATAATGTGTTCGTAAAGACCTTTCGGTTTTATTGTTCTCAAATGCAGTTGTTGTTGTTTGCAGTTTTGAAACAAATGTGAAATAAAAACATAGCTATCTGACAAAAACTTAAAATAAATAAAATAATCTCTAAATCTGTTCTTTAAACACCTACATTGATGGTACACATCGTAATGTAGGCACTATAGTTCCATTATGATGACAGTGATTTATCACTATCATGTTTTCTTTCCAAAATAACATTACGAGAATAGATCAGTAAATTAAACAAATCGCTTTTTTAAGATAAAGAACAAAAGACTTGATACCTACGAGACATACCTGTGCACAAAATCGTCGGTCACATGTTCTAAATCGGGCACCGCAGCCCTTGCTGCCTCCGGCGCAACCAATGCTTTAGATACTTTGGATCTAAATCTAGACCACGGCTCGCCATGTCTGCAGGAAATAAACACAACTTACAACACTTTAACTTATTATCTTAAACATAAGCACAAAAGCATTTAATCCCTTACACTCCAATCAGTCCAGGCTCGGTCCCAAAGAAATCCTTTCTCAAATCTTGCTTGTAATGGCTGAGGCAAGGCGCTTTTGCTCTGTGTGGCATTGAGTCTTCCCGTCTGTAAATTCTTGCTGTTTCCTCTGCACAGAACGGAAACACCAAATCGGGATGTCCAAATAGTCTTGCCACTTTCGCCGCTCCCCCGGCGCCTGCTAAAGCTCTTAGGAACCAGAGCGAAACGTCCAAAGCGCTGGTTCTCCATGGGTTCTTTCCTATAGCAAATCGCCAACTGTTGCCGAGTATAGGCAGGGGCCTGGGGCCCGGCATCACCGTGTAGCACCGCGCGTTACTCATCGCGTACGAGTTGTCAATGGCTTGAGCTTCAGCCCCTAAGTTTAGCACTTCAGAGGAAGCAGTGGGGGCTACCATGTTACGTTTTCAGCGTCGTCGATGTCGTAATCTACGCCACCCGGCCGAGTTGACGCAGTACACACGCATGCGTACAAATAAATACAACCTCGATTGATGTTACAAACCTCTCACTCACATCTGGAGGGTTGATGTTTTCATAACTTAAAACTATTTTTGATTCCTGGTAAATAGATAATTTCGAGAGTCTACACTTTTAAAAATATTTTGGATATAAAAACTCAAATGCTATTTTGTCTTCCAAAATCCCTTTCTCGCATTTAACGACATCCATGGTGATTAAGGTGCTCCTAATTGTTAACACATAAAACAGTTTGAAAATATGTATTTAGTTTCGAATATGTAGCGCCCTATTGTCGCAAGTGTGATGACACCACTTAGAGTGTGCCTGTTAATATTAGAAACTGTCCAAAGTAAAATGCAAGTCACTGGTAGGGTTTTCAATTTGACTTGGCAAATCATTTCGTAAACTGTTTATCCACCGTTTAGAACCATAAGCCTTTGTGAAATAATATAAAGTTTTAATGACATCGCTAATTGTACGGTTAATGAAGTGGTTAGTCCACTAATTACTCAAACAAGTAATTCGCATGATGTTAAGATAACACGCATACAGGAGATAAAATTAGAATGCCCCGATCAAAACGTTTAAATTCATTTTACTCACGTATTTAATTTGCAAAATGGGGTCGCGATTAATTAAAAGTCTGGCGTGATAACAACCTTGTTGTAACGATTATGAGCGTTGGCAGTTTGTATGTAGGTACCCATTAGTACATTCCGATAATTTGATGTTCAGTGTTGATGTGTATTACGTGTGACGTCAGTGCCATCAATTCAATTTGTCAATCCCCGATGGAAGCAGGGAGCGGTGCTCGCGCGCCGATTGACTCGTCCGGTCGCTGCTCACTGTGTACATTTGTGTTTCTTCCGCAATCCCACCCATCCTGCAATGAACATGTTTATAGTAAAATGTTTCCCCTTCATCAATTTCAAATTAAGAGCATCACGCCTTACTTCATCACCGTCCTAAACTTTTTGCTAGTTCGTTATGTTCCTGCTGATAGATCCCAACCAGAGTTTGACGCGTGTGATTTGAACAACCATCGATTTATTAAATATCCTTTCTATGGTACTGGACGAAGCGAACATACAACAACAGTATACCAAGTGATTACTGGTTCTCCAACAGCTAACAATAAAGCGTTGGTTCCGCTCAGTTGATTCCAACTTACGCAGAATGATAAATGGCTATTATTTATTTGTTTACTGAATCATCGTGATGAACACGTTCCCATAAACAGGTACGGTTTACATACTTGCATTATATTATCAAGTTTATAATCCCCGACGAGTTAGCTGTTACGATTAGTGCTTTTTGCTACTCTTCAAACCTCAGTAACCACGTATAAATTGATAAAACTTACAATAATAAAATGACACATGGCTACTCTATTGAATTCAAACCAATGTCCATTAATCATCGAAAACACGTAATGTTTGTCTATCCGGCCAGGTCTAACCAAATCCCCAAATCTTCAATATAAAAAGTAAGAAGGCTCTCGTCTGCTAATCGCTACTGGGCGTTCTCATAAAGCTAAAAAGCAGTTTATTGTGTCCTTCCCGTAAACGATCTTTCAATTATCAATTCAACTCCTTCTCTGAAAAGCATCTGATCCCTTGAATTCCTGATACGTTCCACATTTTCTCTCAGAGCAGCATGAAACTGGTGTACCATTTAGTGGTCCGTCAGTAACACGATAAGGATAGTTGTTTTGTACTGTGTGTCGAGAATCGCGGTCGGCGGATGCTCTTGCAACAGTCACAAGGAACCCTTTGTGCGCGGTTCAACGCTCGTATCTGTGTGTCTCATCAATCATGAGGAAAATCACATACGGAATGTTCGCTGTAGTAAATACAATGTTGTGTATATCTGGACCTTTGAGCTAGTCACTTATTAATTAAGATATTTAAGCAGGAGTGGAAGTAAGGTCCTCTTGCTTGGTTTGGCACAATGTTCGCTGCTCAAATCTTAGGGCCGATGACGATCATAATATAATTGTCTTTCCATCAAGCATGTTGTTGTGTGTCGAAACTATGTAGTCCGCAACTGTCAACAGCACTTTATCAGCATATTACACTATTACTTCACCGCTAAGCATTGGCTCCGATGCTCAATTGGCGAAAAATTATGTCTAACTTGGGTGTTGCGTTGCATTACCGATATACCTTGCGGAACTAAGTGATACCCAGTTACTCAATGCAAAAGAAACTGTATGTTTTGATTTATTACTCTTTAAGATCGTCTTAGAAGTAGCTCTACGAATCATATAATTTCTTACTTGGTTTGACGATAAATTGCGCTTTTTGCTAAGTTGATGTCCGTTATAAAAATATCGATCGCATGCAGTGTTTACCGCAGATATGACTAAGCGGTGGACTTGAGTTAGAAAATACGTGTTCATTGAATAAATAAATTCATAGGTCTGACGTTGGAACAGAGTACCTACACCGTACATTTATAGTTTAGTCTGAAACGGTAAGTTGTCGACGGTATTGATAGCTTCAGCTGTCATGGAGAACAAGTAATAAACAATGTTGAAGGCATTCTGTATTAATATTTCATACCAATGTACTTCAATAAGTCTACGCTCGAGCAAGACACAAACTTAGACATAGTTTAAAATTACAAGAAGCGACCTTTGAAGGGGTGGGTATCGTTGGAATCTTCTTCAATTCGTGAATGTTTTATTCATTGGATCGCCGCTCAGGCGCCACAAAATCTAACAATTGTAGTAAAATACTGTGTAGTAAACTGCGAAAAATAATCGCTACATCATCGCCTGTGGCTGTTTGTCAATTACACCTCAGGCTATAATTCCGAGCGACAACTGCTCCAATGCGATATTCAACGTTTAACAGGGACGTTACGTCAGCGTTTTCATACTTTACACCTGCTAATGGCTCTTCTCATTTAGATTGGGCGATTCAATCCCCTGAACAAGTTAGTCTGACATCGTTTGATGTCAATCTCGTGACGGGAAGCGATCGCATGGTACTTGAAGATAAGTTTTTATTTATAAATGCATAGTGTCCTCGTCATACATGTGTTTTAAAAGATTGTCAGCGGTCGTAAAGCAATCGAGATAGTATCGGTGAGTTCGCGATTGCAACCGCCTCGGCGCCGCCCACGTCGTCTGCTCATGGCGCGTGGCGCGTGGAACGCCACCGGCGACAGATTTATGCGCCGATCGCATGACGCCCGCGCTAATTCCGGAAGCACTTCACAGCGCCACCGGCTGCTTAAGTCCTGAACTACCTACACCCTCCATCTAACTCCGTAACACTTCATGAACCCCTATCGCCGCCGCTTTCGGGGGTAATGTGTCACCGCCGACTTTTATTGGTGTAGTCACACCATTGCGTAAACTTTCAACTGAATCCGTTCAACCCCAACTAAACAAAAAGTGTTACGTAGGGTTGGTTAAAAATGCTCTTTTCTGGTTTCTTAGCGGTCTTTTTATAGATCTCTCTGTTCCCACGATGAAGCTGACAAGTGTTTCGTGTTATGGACATTATAAACAAACTAGCTAGTTGCGCGTTTATCCGAACCGACCAGATTTAGAAAGATTTTCGACGTTGTATTCCTCGAACAACTAACGTGTCAGGATTACAATTGCCACTATGCCCTCCGATTCTCTGTGTAGTCCAGCTAGCTCTGTGGTCAGAGTCACATTTTGAATGTATGCTAGTGACACCACTTTTCCATCGGTCTGCGACATTAGTCGCGAATCTCAAAAATATGTAACAGCCTAGTTTTCTGTGCTCAGCCAAAAATGAAGCAAATTGTTGAAAAATGGCAGACAATTGTGATAGTCAACGCATAAGTGATAGTGAAGCAGCGAAATCGGTCGATGTTGGTCGACATGTATGGCTGTGTGCAAGTCGGCTGTGCGTGACGCGATCACGGGTTCGCGTCGCTTCGGGCGCGCGCCGCGGTTCGGCCGGCGCGGCGTAGCGCGTAGTTATCGAAAGGGCTCGGCTCGGCGCGGCGTGCGGCGGCGCGCGGCGTATTGATCGCGCGGCCGGACCTGTTGCCGGGCGGAGGTCGCGCTCAGCCGACAACACCACCATACATGGATTTTATGCATTACACAGCTTGCAAACAGTGCAAGGATTTCATCTGACCAGTTTTAGCTATCGATCTTCTTTGCGAGATAAAGCCTCTTGAAAAGATAGGCGGCGCTGGCCTAAAACGTGATTTCGGGCAGTTCAATCAGAATTGTGAATTTTGCACACCAAATAAGAATATTGGAGTGAGAACCCAGATAGATAATATAAAATTAAATTCAGAATACTTAGTTGCATACAGGGCAGCTAATAACTAGGTACAGGTCAGGAGATCAAATAAAGGAGAATGCTAGGAAAATCGATACCCGCAGGACTTTGCAACGTCCCGTCATCGCGTCACCGCTAAACGCTGTCATCAATACATCCACGTTCAATAACACCAGCGGCGTTCAATAGTATAATGAAATGATTTCGGCTGCTCCGAATGTAATTCATCCTTGTTTACTGACCCAGTTAATGTTGACAGAGGTTTGACGTCAGCAACGCCCAGGACCGACGCGAAAAAGCGCCAGTATGATAAACACTCGGGTTTGAACATTTAACACGTATGTTTGTAATGTTTATGATATGTTTTAATTATAAGAGCGATCTTCGAGAGGGTTATCAGTGCTCCTTCAACTGCCACTCCGACGACAGGATATTTATTACCCAAAATAAAGTAGGTATACTGTTCTATAAATATGATACGTACCGACAGATCTCGTTGACATATTGCTAGTAACTGTAATAACGATTAAATAAATTTCAAAGACTCAAAGCAGACTTCTAATAATAGTAAAGGTGTTTCGCGAGGTCAAAGTAACAATTATTATATTGATTTTCTAGGTTTGTAGTCCTGTCTGCAGTAATTCGCAATGCGACACCTCATATTGCAGGGGGTATACCAGTTGTAAGTAGTCCCTCGCTCGGAACGTGCCTACGACCAGCTTCGATACGAAACACAAAGATATTCCGTATCGGCGAGATATAAGACAGTTTCCCTCTGGTAGTTAAGCAAGGGTCGTAGATGTCCTTTCTGTTGGCACCCGTCCAAAAGCGCCAAAAATTCCATTGACATTGGAACATAATACCCTACTTCTTGCTCCCATAGCACATTTGGACTACTTATAGAGCTTGTAATGAGATGAAAACTTTACAAATGTGTCAATACGTATATTTTATCTTTGACGTACCTTATGACGAAACTCCTTCGTTTTTCTATGCTCTTAATTAATAAACTTTTATCCTACTTCAAACATATTGACATTGGAACCGAGATCGAAATGATAGCTTAGCCTAGCTCAGTATCAACCCTTACTTCGCCGCTAACTTGTCTAAGTTTGGCTGTTCTAGGCAATCTGGCATCGGGCCAACGGTGTCAGATCTGCGATCTATACATGCTGGCCTTGAATTGCAGTTGTTTCTGACACCAATCATGACATAAACCTAATTGTCGTTTGCATAAATCATATTGGGTTCAGTCCACTAAATGTTTGACGTTTCAAAGATCACTTCGGACAGTTCCGATATTAATGGCTCATTTTGCTATGATTAGTTAATTATATTTCTGCTAAATTGTTATTGCTCTATGATATATCTGAGTGTCGTCCATTCTTGGATGGCTTGGCCTTGCTCTCCTATTATTTTTTCTGCTGAACCGAATACATTAATCGGCTGTTCTTCTACTACAGTATTCTGGGTCTCGAACTGTGTTTGAGGCACTGCATAATATATTATTATCTAATGATTATAAATACTTGAAAGTATTTATAAATCCTTTAGTTCCGAACTTAGAATCCATAACATGCAAAAAATTGTACAATCGCTAACTCTAGCTTAGATTCTTCCATGCCCTGTAAATCGTCGTTTAAATAGAATCGCCATAATTACAGAGCCGAATGGTTAACATAGCAAAGTTTTTCACAATACAAAAGGTTGCGTGTTGCCAACGTAGTTTTTCATTTAGGTTGGGAGTTACCGGTGTATCGTGTCAAAGTTGGCCTTTCACACGAAAGGTAATTACGGCGCCGATACATGTCCACTTGCAATTACGATACTTTGACCTATTTGAATTGTTAATTTTTATAAACCTTCATACACTAAACAATGAAAATTTATTAGTGTTGCATTGCAGATTTTTGTTAAGCTCACGATTTTAGTCCTGTGCTACAATGACACGTTTTGTACAGTTGTACTTCTTCTTTATCGTGTGGTAAGTGCCTAACCTGGTGTCATGGGGCTCTGACTTGGCTTTACATGGCATCGAGAAATATCTCTCAGGCATGCTGGTTTCCTCACGATGTTTGTAGTTGTACTGCTAATCAGAGAATAATGGCTGCCAAGTGCCAGTGCATACCTATTCTAAAAACAAAAACCAATAAAGCGTTGTAAATTGATTGTGGTTATTGCTGGCTATAAACTGTTTGTATTCAGCAACCAGCCCATAATTTGTCCCATTGCAATGCAAAAGCTTTTTCACTCGTAAAGAGAAATACCGAGCACATGCGTGTTAGCAATTTCAGACCTTGATAAGTTCAAGATTCCATTAGATTTTGTGATTAAAACATATTATATATTTTTATCAAATAATTCACTAGACGTAATTGTTTTTGTGAGAATGTTATCTTAAGCAATCTGGGCGAACACTGGCGTTGTTTTGTCATTAATCTTAGTCGAGATCGAAGAAGTTCAAAGTCACGTTTCTCGGTACAGTCAACCGCTTGATGGCGTCACAGACTGACTCACTTATGATTTACCATCTCGTGGTCCTGTGACATTGAGCACTTCTTACAGGTACCAGTCACCAGGAATATCATAGTTTAGTGTCTACATTCCTCAGTGTACCAATGTTGGCTTCAAGGCGGGCTGTGAAACTGTATGAAGATGGTGGAATTGTACATGGACAGTTCCGCAACGACTTCGTTTTACGCGCTTCTGTATAATTGGACGACATAAAAATGTTCTCGTCTCATTCTCGTAAAACTCGGAAGTGCAATGCAGCGGTGATTGTGGTCGGATGCTTTCCCTAAATACGTCTGTAAGCTTGACAATTAAATAGTAGCCTACGCCCTGTGCAAATAAGATTATCCTGTAATACAAATCCGGCCGACAAGCGATGCCATTATAGCATTTTACTCAATGGAGCGGTGTATGTGACGATTTACGAGAGGAGCCAACGCTCTGAAGTACACAGTTGCACGTGTGCCAGCCAGCTGCTGCGGAAAATGAAGGTTGGGGACTATGACGTCATTGTATACGAGTCCTATCGAATGCTTTACCATTTGAAACTTACTAACGAAAATACACGTTGGAAATAACGACTATTTGTGTTGTGTACCTTTCTCTTCAAGGCAGAGGCGTGCGATCATGATCTTTTCTCAAGGTTTAGTTGAAAACATGTTCTATAAATATGTTTACTTATAATTGTTTGTTTTGGGGAGCGTCAGTATGAAGATAAGTTATGAGCTGGCAATGTAGAAGTATAGCGTGTTGTCTACGGTTCGCAGCTCGTTAATATGTATGCGGCGGCGTCGCCCGGCGTCGTTGCGTCGTTTAGCGTGGCGTGGCGACTGCAACTAGTGGCCGGCCGGATGTCTGCTGATATAGCTTGCGGAATAATCAATAAAACTTAGCACTGTTTATTGAACTTAATGCTTCCTATCTCATTATGAACGCGAAACGTATTGTTACTTGGAACTAACATACGCATTTCATTTTAATTATCGTTAAATTTACGTCTAAATCCCTCCACACTTAAATACGAAGTCAGTACTGATGTAATTAACCCATTCTTGACCACTGTACCAATTTGGGAACACTTAATAAATGAAGTTAGATAAATAAGTTTTGACAATAGTTAATATTAGGTCACTGTGTTGTGCAGTCGAGAGTGTGTTCAATAAGTAATAACAACGGATTATACAAATTTGTTCAAAAATCTTTCTTTTTGACGTCACTGAAGTTCGTTATCCGGATGAAGGTACAGGTAAGCGTGCTTTTGTTATTATTATTTATTACACATGATGAATATCGCGAATATTATTTATATTTTCATAAAATAAGTAACTTACCTAACATCTAAAGCTATTTTATTGCAGTTATTTTACATATGTGTAAAAATATAGTGACATAAATAATGGTGTGCCAATTTGGGTACAACGGCTACAAGTGTACTAAAAATAACCATTTTATTTACAGAATCAATATGAATAGCTAGCGATATTTTAGTGGCACTAATGACTTCAGGGGTTTAGAATCTATCAGCAGAATAGCAGAAGATAGTGACGACGGCTTGGACTAAGATTTAGCCATCATTCCACCAGAGCCAAGCGTCGTGACTGGCGAAGAAGGTGATGATGATGTGGCACCTAGTGCCCTACCAAACGATGTCCCAGGTAGTATCGAGGTATTTGTTCGCAACGTGGGTACTCTTTCGGAATCCGAGTATAGCAGCGATGATGAACCTTTGGATGCTAAAAGGTCACGAGCTTCTTTTAGATCGGCCCAACCTGAGCAGCCCACTGTCTCTGTGCGTCGATAGTCATCGAGTCTCCCGCTTTGGCGAAAGTGTTCACCAAATTACTCGACAACCTTCGAACAAGCTGACTATATATTAGTTCTCGAAAATCGCGTCAAGCAGGAACTACCAGATTTGATACCCGTTTCACTATTTGAGAAGCTTTTTGACGAAGAACTTTTACAATGATTGCTGAGCTTAGCAAGTTGTATGCCACTCAAAATAATCGTCACAATTTCAATGTCACTGCTACAGAGCTGAATTTTTTTTTGTGTATACTCATACTGTCGGGCTATCACAAACTATCTCGAGAACATAATATGGTATTGGTCTTTAGATGGGGATATTGGTGTTATTATGTATATCTCTGTATAGTATTGGCGTATACGGAAAAAAATGGTGGTGGGTCTTATTTAGTTACATGATTGATATGACCATGTCAGATGCATGGCGATTACACGAAATCGCTAAAGAAGAACCAATGAAGCAATTACTATTCCACCGAAGTGTCGCCAGACACTACCTCAAACTATCATCCCAAAGATGTTCTGCTCGCCGCACCAAGCTATATTGAAAGTTTACAGTTGGATGGGGTTGATCACGTCCCTGAAAAGCTTCCAAAACGAGTGTGATGTGCTGTATGCCATATAAGAGGCCGCTGGGTTTGCAAGAAGTGCAAGAAAACCCTGTGTATTGAAAAATCGTGATTCGCTAATTTTCACTCATAAGAGGCCATTGTGCCAATTTGGGTACACCACTGTAAAGTCATGAAAAAAAAATTATTTGTTTTACTATTTACTCTTGTGGCTACTAAATTTCAATTAATAAAATAATTTTGAAAATCCGCTCAGCAGTTTTGATTTGGCCACGAATGGGTTAAGTGTTCTTATTTTGGTCAAATAATCACAACATGATGTTTCACTGTTGATGTACTGAACACAGATTTTCGGAAACTGGCTGAGGCCTCGTTTAGATTGAAAATGTTTCCATTGTATCTTGTAGGCACAGTGGAAACATTCAGTACAACAGATTTGGGTTTTTCCAAAATCTTTAGCTCCATTGATTCATTCCGGCTAGTGACCACTGAACAGCATCCGTTTTCCGGTTCGTTTTTGTGCATTCTTGGCATCACTATACTAATGAGTTGACTCATATTGTCCTGTAATACAAACAAGTGTTTCAAACCGAATTACAGATATATTGACATCATTCAATACGAATTCTAAGCGGGTTGCAATCAGTACATAACAATGAATTTAATACTTGCCAAATGTGTATACAAATATTTGATTGTCTTCACAAAAGAGTGCGGCAAAGGACGGTGCTAAAGTGGAATGCGTGATGGCCGCCACGTATCACATGAACAGAACAATATTTTAATTTATTACTTGCGAATTATTATGGTAATGTGACATGCATTGGAAAATTTATGACGAATACCTTTTATGCATTTTTTATTATTTTTGAACAAAATTGTTACTTATTCAACGCCATTTGTTTAATTAATTAATATTAAAAGACTTAACATTATTATATTTTATATGAACAGCGGTTTCCTCTGATAGCCATGGAAAGAACTAGCCTCCCAAATAGTTGTATTGACAGCAACATCACTTCATACAGTAGATACAAACTCAGGGTACGTTTCTATCACGGGTGCAATGAACTAGAAATGCGTCTAATGAGCGTTCCACTATGCCAGGAAACTGAACAGACCAAACCTAAGCAATAATCGGGGTCAATGGGGGCATGCAATTGAGTATTTATACATGTTAATACCACGAACTTTGATTTTTTCAACACGCCAGGAAAATTACCACGCCATTGAAATAAAATCAAGGGTAAAAAGCAAATCCAAAATTACCTTTCCGTCAAAGCCCCTAACTAGCCGCTCTATATTTGAGGAACTTAACGACATAATTATATCCTTCCCTATTACCTCGAACGATTTCATTGTTTGTAAATAAAATGTTTTATTTCGAACCCTCTGATTGCAGGCTTACTTTAATCGCTTACACATTAAACTTGATACGTTCGATTAACATGAAATATGTAGCATAATCGATCAGTTTTATACAGCGTTTAACGATGTTTTTTCACTGAAAATTCAACAAAAAAGCCACCGAAGGCGTTGTACTCTAATTGTTGTATTCAAGCAATCGTAGTTACGTAGTTTTTTAATATTCATGATTTACATTATACAACAAACTAGCTTTTCCGTGGCTTCGGTCCCGTGGACTTGATTTATTGATCCTACGTATGACGAAAATAGAAATTATATTTTGGTCTAGTTTATGACGACTTCACAACTAATGGTTGAATAACAATTTTAATGTAAATTAGATAAGTTGTTCTCGATAATGATTTGTGTTGTAACGTTTTTATGCTGATTGTAACTTTCTAACGGAACTCTTCTGTTTATTCCAGTTTCCTGGATGACTTGGACCGGTTAGGTGCAAGAGATTACCAGCCCACCGAACAAGATATTTTAAGGACTAGAGTCAAAACCACTGGCATCGTCGAAGTGCACTTCTCCTTCAAAAACCTTAATTTCAAGTGAGTATTTGTTCGGTCTGCAAAGACTGTTGAGACTCAGGCTTGCTTAGAGGTGATTTGGATTTGAGCTGGGGAAAACTGCATTGTAATATAGACAAGCACACAAATAACTGATGATTCTGTTACTTGTCAATGAAATAAGGTCCTTAATAGAAGTCTTCTCCCAGTTGAATTCGGGTTGACCTCCAGTTCAACTGGATTCAGCTGAAAATTCACCTATATGTATGCATTTCCCTCAAATTCACATTTACCATGTACTTTTCCAGATTGTTCGACGTGGGCGGACAGCGGTCCGAGAGAAAGAAATGGATCCATTGCTTCGAGGATGTGACCGCGATCATATTCTGTGTGGCCATGTCGGAGTACGACCAGGTGCTGCACGAGGATGAGACAACGGTAAGCATTACTCATATTGTATATTTACAAGGATTTTTGTAACACAACTGTAGGATATGTCTACTACACCTTTGACGACCTAACTGAGCTAAACAGGTACTGTTAAAAAGTACCATCGACTTTAGAAGACAGTAAGATTTCACCATCTTTGCCTATCACTTAGGAAATACTAGTGTGATGTTGTTGCGTAGAGTTTTTGAAAAAGTCAGTGTCGTGCCTAGGGGCCAAAAATATGGCAAGCACACTGTTCAGAAACCTTAAAATCATGAAGACTCGTATGAAAGTACCGCCACTAAGAAAAACGTGGTATTTGAAGTCCTATCTGCGATTTTTAGTATCCCGCCCGTGAGTACGGGCTTCTTTTGTATTATCAAGTCAGCAATGTGGTATCGAGCCTGACTGCCCAGTGCCCATGATGCGCTAAACGTTTATATCAGAGGCGTGCATGCTATAAACAACCAACAAGGTCCAGAACCTGTTTTGGTATGTTATTGCTCGCACGCTCTTCCGGGTTTTTATTCGGGCTTGTCCTTTGATCGGGCGCGGGCAGTTCCAACGATCACCAACGCGAATGCATTACGATCAACGATAAGCATTATTTTTCATTGAAAAATGTAGATAGGATGATATATAGTGTGTCACACATAATATGAACAGCTAGTTATAATATCATTCTGAGTTCTAAATAGGCTTTCACATCAAATGTTTATGAAGCATCCTAGACTAACACATAATTATAATATTCCAGAACCGTATGCAGGAGAGTCTAAAGCTGTTCGACTCGATCTGCAACAACAAGTGGTTCACCGACACCAGCATCATCCTGTTCCTCAACAAGAAGGATCTGTTCGAGGAGAAGATACGCAAGTCGCCGCTCACCATATGCTTTCCCGAATACACGGGTAAGTTAGCAGACACGTGATATTATCTATTTTTGAAGGAATAACGGAGATGTTGTCAAATTGCTTGAAAAGTTGAACTCCCATAGGAAATAGTGGAAGTGTTCCAAAAATCTTTAAAATTGGAATGTAATGCACCATGACACTTGCTTATTTAGTTTTATCTCTTATCTGATGTTTTAACCTCAATGTAACGATTATTTCCGTGTGCAGGTGCGCAAGAATACGGCGAGGCAGCCGCTTACATCCAGGCCCAGTTCGAGGCGAAGAACAAGTCGACCACCAAGGAGATCTACTGCCACATGACCTGCGCCACCGACACCAACAACATCCAGTTCGTGTTCGACGCCGTCACCGACGTCATCATCGCCAACAACCTGCGCGGCTGCGGCCTCTACTAGAGCCGAGGAACGAGCCAGCCACCCCACTGCGAATACGATCACAAAACATACCGCAACGCTCACACGGTTGCTGACTCACTTCCGCATGACATGTCATGCTCGGTCCGATCCCACGTCGGCCGTCGGGTGCACAGTTTTGTGGTCGTACTTCGAGACGTTGTTCCTCAGTCCCGCGACGCTCCCTGCCTCGCCGTAGCGCCTCGTGTTGATATCTCCGTGTAACTCTGTGCATATCAATGTGGCCGGCGCGGGGCGCGAGCGTCGCGGGCCGCTCACGCCGCAGCTACGCGTATTATAATTACCTATATATTTTTATGGAAAGTAAGCTTACTGGATATACCGCCGATGTGCAGATATCATGTGTCACATGGCTTGGGGCATTGTGTATGATTTTCAAGTGCTCCCACCGACAGTGCGCGACTGGAGCCGACAACAGGTAGCGTTTCATTTCCCCCTGTAATATAAAACCGTAGTTTGGTTCTTGTTTCGGCGACGCGATCCGTTGCGATCGTTTTCGATTAATGTGAATTAGTGATCTAGTGTTCAATTCTAAATTTTGGTGCTAGGCATTTGGTATAGTGTTTCGTTGGCACAAGTGGATGTTGTCGGCGTAGTGGCGCGCTGTCGGGAGCGGCCGCGTGACGTCATCGTGAGCGCGGCCGAGCGGAGCCCCGGTAACATATGTGCTTATATACTCACTCTCTTACGGACCAAACACAGAAAGGAACCAATATTTAGTCTTGAATTAAACACGGTAGTGAGATGCATGAATACGTTCGCAGGCCTACTTAAACTGATTACAAAACATCATTCCATTATTAAGTATTATATCACTTATAATGAGAAATTATTTTTTATAAACTTTTGAATGCACAACTGTAACCGCTCTATGGAATAAGACGACGTCGTTTATGTTACGTATCTACGATCATACTGTAAGATAAGTCCCGTCATTCAATGTTATTATTTAAGTTAAGCATCGTATTACGCACAAATTATTTATTCCAGTAAGAGCATTCATTTGTTACGCCATATATACAATTCTGAATATTTTTTTTGTGTTCATATTTTTCTATATCATTTTACAGTTATCCTTAAGGTGTAGCCATTTAAGATCTATTCTTGTATTCAATTATTGAAATCATGTTAGGTATTTATTTTATCTAGAGTACTTGTATTAAACGTGGTATATGTAAACTTGTCATGTTTAATTTTATATTTAAAGGTAATTAACCAATGTTTATGATCATGTTAATCTTCGTCATTTTTTTGTGAAGTGGGTGGAGTCTGTAATGGTAAGGAAGTGAGGTGTGGTCATTTGATATAATAACTAAGCAGTTATGTACGTGTATTTACAGCTAGGTACGTTGCCGAGTCGGCTTGAGTAGCGCACACGCCCCTCGCGCGTAGTCCGCGGACGATCGTCCGTGTAAGATATGTGAGTATATAAACTTTGTATACACTCGCGAATTGGCGTAATCAACCACTATATATACTATAACATAATTTATTATTAATAATAAAATAAAAATCTTACTTTTAAGCATTAGGACAGTAACTGTATCAATAAACATTAATTAATAATGCAATTAGACAGTAACCTTTACTATTGTCATAGTTAGGTGATTTATTTTCATTTTACGTTTATGAGTATGTAAAAAGTGATTAAATGAAAATGTACGCCTACACTGTGACCGCGCGGGCCATTCACCACTCCGCCGGCTCCCTGTGCGAGCTTGCTGAAGACCAAAGATATTGTTAATATTCACTGTTCCACACCATCTCAATATCGGAAATGTACTATCCAGAACATGGAAGTTGACACCAACTTTAATTATAGAATAATGCTCGCATTAACTTTCCTTTAAAATTGATAAATAGATTGTTAGATGAATAAAACGTGTTGATCTCCGGATCGTGATCGTATGGTAGTGGCCCGCGGCTCGAGCGCTCGTCGCTCGCTTGTTGCTAGGTAGGTTTTTTACTGTTATGTAACAATATGTGTACGTAAAACTAATAAAAAATAATATTAGCGCAGTTCTACATTCAACCTACATTTAAGTAAGCTTCACGTTACATTTAAAAGTTTTTTTAATGAGTGAACGATGTGGATATAATCACTCGCCGTCTTCAGTATGAAGGCCCCATACATAATTACGATGGTGTTGGTGCGGTGTGGCGTGGCGAGCTGTGCGCGAGTGACTGTGCCGTCACCAGCTCGGCGACCAGCCCGCCGCCCGCCACAGTCGCGAGTCGACGATCGGTTGTCGCACGACATCCAGTCTTCGTCGACAGTTTTGCATTTCGATGTGTTCCTCCGCCGCAGAACATTTAACTTGTATGCTTATATTTCGAGTGAATGTGATGTAAATTTTGTACACTGCCGCATTGTTTATTCGCTCGAATCACATTTAGTTTATAAGATTTGAGACAGTGAACGAATCGCACAAGCCACATGTAACATGTTTGTCTGGGACACAAAACGTGCGCACAAAGTATGAGGACGTACGTGCGACGCGCGCGACCGCTCGCACGGCGCGACGCAGCTCAAGCGCGAGTGCCGCATGCCTGGCATGGCTTGGCACGGCACGGGACGCACGGCACGTGGTATGTGCGTTAGCTTCTTATTTGAAGACTGAATTGTTGCGGCTCAAATATTCTCGCGCTTTATTAGATCCACAACTGGGGAAGTTATTGCAAAGTTTTTTTAAGGGAGTAGCGTTTAGTGATCGGGTTTGAGGCATATGTCTTATTCTAATTGTGATGTGGCATGAGATAATTCGAAGACTACCTGTATCGACATTCTACTGTTGGTATTCGCGAAATGAGCGACGTTCAGTATAATTTTTAATATTAACGCTGAGTATTGTCGAGATGTTGTCCATCTAAAACAATATCACCATGCTTCATTCATATTTGCCAAAGTTAATACTAACCTCACTATTTATACCTACTGTATGTTCTTCGATAACTAAATTATGTCTGGGATTCGCGGTAAGGGCGGAGGCGCGGCCCCAGCGTCGAATATAGTCGTATCGGTACTGATCAGAGTACAATGTTGAAAATATCTTATTTAGAATTGATGAACATGTAAACATTTATTTCTAGCGCGTGGCTCGGGATCGCTCGGGGCGCGAGGTTGCGCCGCGTGGCTCGGCTGGCGGGCTGGTCGCTCGCGTGCAGCCGCGGCACCCGAGTGCTCGCAGGCCCTGCCACTGTGCCAATGGCGCCGAGCGATCCCGATTATTGAACAAACGTTTAAGAAAGTAAAATTTTTAGTCACTAGTGGGTAATTTTTGAATGTGATTCAATCTTATCTTTATTTTTCTATATCGAGTGACATTCAACTTTGATTTCATTGTTTTCCGACTTAGTTTTTGTATTGCATTTACTGAAAGCGATGTATTTAACCAACGATGTAATAAACAATATTTTCTCTTATTTGTATCTTGTCTGCACTGGTATTTTTTATTGAATTTACTATAAATGTACTTTAAGTGTATAATTTTAAATAATTACTGAAAATGATTATATTCTAATTTTTATGTTCAAATAAATGTTTGTTTTATTTACTTCCCTTCACATACTCCTTGGTCGCCTTCCCTTTGATTTAAACAAGCTATCATTAGCTTCTCCTAAAGGTAAACGCACATTAATCCGCGCCGAAAGAAATGTTCTATCACACATCTAACGTTATCTATTTGCCTGATTCGGTGCGGATAAGTGTGAGAGGTTTCATAGGATATGTTTTAATTTCATACAAGTTATTCTAAAATTCTGCTCCTTCCTTCGGCTGATAGGTGTGCGTTTACCTTTAATAGTAAAATGCTTGAAATTCATAGGCCGATTGCAGAACTTTGAACTCCCGCAATTTCGAGTTGTGACCGATTCTGCCACCTCATAAAATCGAAAGTAGAAAGATAGGTAAAGATGCATCTATTCCATGAAAACGTACTACTGGAATCAGTGGCATATCTACAGGAAATGGCGCCTCGGGCAAGCATTGAAAACCCCGCGTCCCTTAAATTATCTAAATTCTGTCCCATTGCTGGGCAAAGGCCTCCTCCATTCCTTTCGAGGAGATTTGTCTCTTCTCAAGTCGCCAAGGTGCCGTAACCAAAAGGCCGCGCGCGAGGCCATGGGCACGGGGCCGCTTCCCCCACGCCTTGCTACGCCACTGCGCAAGACGGCACAGGGAGCTATCCCGAACATGAATCTTGTTTAGGAATACTACTATACGATGCGATGCGATACGGGCCGTTTGGTAGAAATCATCCTTTCATCATTACTTTATTGTTCCAATAAGAAGAGTTATTGAAGGAAATGTCTATAGGTCAACGAAGGGGAGAGGAATCGGGGAGAATGATACTTTGCTATTGGCTACCCTGGCCACTCCACGTTAGAAATAAACAAGTCAAACGTCAATAATTTGTCGACAGTTTACCGCCATGGCGAGTTTTTGTTGTGTTGCAATTTCAAGCGTATATAACGAGTATACAACGAGTCCGATTTTATTCAGCTTCAGCTAGATTTAAATAACGTACACAGTTGGTGCATACAAAATAAAATGTCATTAAATCTAAACAAATGCTACTTCATCAAATTTAGCAGAAAAAGGAAAACATGTGAATATTATTACTCGATTAATAACAGCCCTCTCCAAGAAGTTGATACTATTAGGGACCTCGGTGTTTTAGTAGATAGTAGTTTAAGTTTTAGGAGTCATTACGAGCAAATTATTAGTCGGGCATCTAAATTATCGGGTTTCATCGTCAGGGAAATGAAAATTTTTAAAGAACCAATTCTGACTATTTCCATTTACAACAGCGTTATTCGAAGTATTCTGGAGTATTGTAGTACGGTGTGGAACCCGTTTTATCAGGTACACTCTGATCGGATTGAACGTGTTCAAAAAAGGTTCTTATACCACTTAAGTTTCTCGGATAACAAGTGTCGTAATCTGAACACGTATAACTCTAGGCTAAGCTATTATAAAATGAAATCTTTGAGCGCACGAAGGAAATCTCTAGACTTTATGTTTTTGTTTAAACTGATAAATGGGTTAATAGATTCTCCTGAGCTTTTAGAAAAAGTGAAATTTAGTATCCCACGTAGTAGTAGCCGCTTAATTAACCGAAGGACTTTCGTACTGCCTCATAGTCGAACTAATATAGGTAATTTTTCACCCATTTACCGCATGCTTTCTCTTGCCAACTCCATTCGTAGTGAAATAGATGTCTTCGCTGGTTCTGTGGCCTCAGTTAGGACTAAACTTAGAGTCTTAATCGTATAATACGTGTTTATTGTTTTTATTTAATATTTCTCTCTTATGTTTAATTTTTTTTCCCATAACTTTTTTATTGTTTCCGAAAAAGTCACAACTTGTAATTTTTCATTTAGTTATTGTCTTTTTTTATGTTAAATTGTAAGTGTTTTACATAAAATATGCATGCAAGATTCACATCTAGTAGATGGCAATCAGAAATACTGTTTTGTAACTTTTTTATTGCATTTGTGATTGTACATCGGTTTTGTGAATTAATAAAAAAAAAAAAAAAAAAAAAAAAAATTCTTGTGTTTAGCAACAAGTATAGCCATCTTAAAGTAATTGGATACTTGAAAACTGTTGTGTGCATTTCCCTATTATTGAGTATGGTATACAGAAACCTAGCCGGGGCTTTTTTATTATGATTTTGAAACATATTTTGTTCGGCGATTCACTCCTTGCTTCTTCCATAGCTTATTCCTCTTCAGGCTGGGCCGCCTTAACTCAAAAGCTGGCGACGCCCATGACACACGGATACACTAAACCCTAATAAAAAACCTAGGTAAAAGCGAGCGAAGCGAGGGCTAATAAATAATATCTAAATTCCTTGGTCCCTCCTAAAAACCATAGATAAACCACATTTATAAAAAAAATAAAAACACTAGAGAATAACCAATGTTTCTAAACTATGATTTGAATCATTTAGAAAATAAAACTAATTGTTGTCTATTGTTAACCTCTATTGCTTTCGGCTTTTGGCGTCTGAATATCAAAACAAACAATTATTAAAATTCGTAAATTGTGTTTTTACTTTTTAAGCAATGAAAGACGTAATTGACGTGTTAGCTCTACAGAGCAGTAGACGTGAGAGAAGGCTACCTGACTACCGTAGTGCTCCAAGCCACAGTTTAGCGACAAATTTCATTTTCGAGTGTGGGATAAAACTTGGTTTGCAACCAGCGACGGTGGCTACAGCTGCTGTATTTTATCATAAATTCTTCAAGGAAGCTGATAAAAATGATTACGATTGCTACGTGATATGTACTGCATGTTTATGTGCGGCGGGGAAGTCGCGAGATGAACCTGTGAGACTGAGAGATGCCGTGAACGTTGCACACAATTCTATCAATCGTGGTGCGGGACCTTTGGAGTTGGGCGACGAGTACTGGTCTTGGCGGGGCGCGGTCGCTCAGGCAGAGTTGCTGGTACTGCGGCTGCTTGGTTTCAACTTGGATGCCCCATCTCCACACAGATATTTGCTCCACTATTTGCGCTCTCTTCAGGAATGGTTTCCGCCGTCACAGTGGCGCTCTGCTCCCATAGCCCGCACCGCGATGGCTTTCCTGCAAGATTTCCATCACTCTCCATCTATATTGGACTACAGAGCTCCGCATGTAGCAGTGGCATGTCTGACTCTAGCTCTACATGTCCTGGGAGTGTCCGTGCCATTAGCATCAACATTAGATGATGATGCTGCTTGGTATTCGGTAAGTTTACTAATTGACTGCAATTAAGATTTCAGAGGCTTTTGTTTTTTTTAGAATAGTAAATAAAATTATAAATGTAATTTTTCAAAGATTGCATTTCATTTGAGAAGTTTGTAAAGTGCTATTTTTAAGTCAGTGCTTCTGCATACACAGAATAAGATTCCAAAAATAAGATAGTAATTACATTTGTGTGTACATTTTCGTGGCCATCTAGACCTGGATCCGATTTTTTTTTCTTGAATCTTAACAATAGACGTACAATCTGATGATTACAGGCCTTATTACTTAGTACCATTTTTAAAATCAATGAGTGTTATGTATATAATATTATGTGTATTTCAGGTATTTACTAAAGACTTGCAGAAGGAGAAAAATTGGGAGATAATGGAGAAAATTATGCAAGTTTACAGCAGGGAGCCTGAACCCATATAGAAATAAGATGTTGTGTTTATTTCAAGTGCTAGTAATTAAAGATACTAAGTGTGAAATTCTTGTATTTTTCATATTCCTTTTTATATTATTCTCAATTTAAGTAAACATTTCATTATTTGGTTAAACACAAATGTTGATGTACGAAGAGGGAGAGGAAGACCAAGGAAACAATGGATGCATTGTGTGATATAGAAAGAAAAAGGAGTAAATGACAGCTTGACGGTTGACAGAGGAGATGGTTAGACAAAAACTTGTTTTCCGAAAATATAAAATACTTGACACATTTATAATAATGAAGAAGCTCGAGCCAACAACACTGAAGGTAATAAATTACCCAGCAAAACTGTGTGAATCCCTGTTCACCCAGTTTTCCCCTCCAGTAACGCTATACTGTTTAAAATAAAAGTTTATTTTTATTTTTGTAAATATTTTGGTTTTTTATTCTATTTAGCTCTTTCTGGCCCTTTTTTTTAACCTGATTTAACTATTTCTAGCCCGTTTATGCTTCGTTAGTTGCAAGGAAATTATATACTAACTGGAATGAGTACGAACAAGATTTTGATATCAAAAAACCGTTTGAAAATAAACTTTATGCGAAACACATAGAGTTCATATTACTTTAATTCATTCAAAGGGGGACGAAAACTTCAGAGCGAGAAAGAAACCTAGAGTAGATTGTGTCCTTGTCTAACAATTGCCAGTACACAAAAAAATAAAAATATTTTTTATACGGTAATAGGAAATCACGTTTATAGCTAAACTAGCGCATAAATCGTAACGGGATTAATTTAATATTCAAATACTAAATATTAAAATAATAATATCTTGCGAAATAAAGTAAGCTTAATATAAATTAAATTATTTATGAATTAAGTTATTTCTGAATGGTATGGAAACATTTGACACTCATATAAACAAACAATATGGCCGATACAATTTCGCGCTGAAGTCATATTTTAGTGTTATCAAGTTCTTTTTACATTAATTAAGTGAAATTTTCTTCTTTAAATATCGTGAAATCGAGTTGTGTGAAGGGGTGTAATAATGACGGGTTTCCTGGATGAAATTTACTTTTTCAGGTTAGTTCTTTCAACTTTGTTTACAAATTACGACTAGGGTGACAATGGTATAGATATGTAAACGGAAATCATGAAAATATTGTAAAGAATACGCCTTTTCTATTATCCATATCGGTATTTATAATCTTGTGCAAATGCGTGCAAAATTCAAAACATTGTTATTTCTAATGCATTAGCAAAACTTAATCAATTACTCAATTTTTATATTAACAAAATAACTGCTTGAAAATAAACATTTGAATTCTGTCTTTACTTACTCTCTTTTTATATACTGTTTATTACCTTTTTTATATTGCCTAGTTTGCAACCGTCTTCCATCATCAGCATCTTGGCACTTAAATTTAAGATTACTGGCATATACTAAAAACCAACAATTACATAAAACCATACATTTAATATGTATAGTGTGATTAATAAATTTATCAAATACTACGTATTAAGTTGTTTGAATATGCCAGATGCTCATGCTTCATCTATGTGAATATTGTAGCCCTGTACGCTTTAAAATCTCTTTACAAATGAAGGATATAACCTAACATGTAGACCACCGTGAACGAAAATAAGTGTTACGTATTCTTTACTTTATAGACCTATCCCATTACAAAGTTCTACAGTATGCGTAGGTTTCGGCTTCGCCCTATCTTTTTATACCCCGTAATTTTGAATAATCTGTTACCCATGCAAAACGGAGAGCCGAGCAGGGTGCTAGTAAGTTATAACAAAAAAACTGTCCCAAATGTAAGTAAAATATTGGATAGCCTATTAGAAAGAGATGCCATCCACTCTGTGTATTTTTCTCGCTCGGAACGGCTTTCGGTTGCACGTCCTCATTCCAGTTAGTATATAAGTTCCTTGGTTAGTTGTCTTTCTTCAAAAAGTAAGGCGGCAACACTGGTCAGTGTCAAGATGTCACTGTCAGTCGATTAGAATTACGTCAAGTTTCAAAAAATTTTAAACTTGTCGCCACTTGTTTGTTGTCAATTTGTCATAGTACGGTTTCCAATCAAAATCAAAAAGTTTTTAGAGTGCGATTAAAAAATTAAGAGCTGTGTAATTTATAAAGTGAATACCATCATAAAACTTGTTACGTGCGAATAATTACGACACAATGAGCTCTGACGAAGAAACAGAAGAATTTTCTTCATGGAAAGGCATTCCCGCCACTTTAATATGCATCAACACCTACGGTCCTGGGAAACTGAACTCGGCTCAAGTAGCTCACACCGCTACTTGTCGAATGATACGACAGTATTTGCGAACATCAAGTTCTCAACTCATCGGAGTGTGTTTATACGGCACCGAAGGATCAAACACATCAATTTTTGGTATAAAAAGTGTTGAAGAAGTTTTTCCACTATCATTGCCGAGTTTAGATGATTATAAGAAGCTCCAAAATATCGATGTTTCTTCAATAAAGCAAGCAAAAGAGTTGATAATTTCAGATGTCCTCTGGTACTGTAATAAGGCATTTGCAAGTTGCAAAAAACAGCTCTCAACCAGAACCGTCATCATATTATCTCGTTTTGATATACCTCCACTGCAATCTGATGTTGAACCAGCACTTAAAAGAGTTAATGACTTAGTAGATTCTAATATTGAAATAAAGCTCATTAATATTTCTGAAAGTGATTACAAGTTAAATAAATTCTATACGGATTTCTTAATTGTAGCAAATAAAGAAGCTGTCGCTTCACCAAAACCTATTTGGGATCACAAGGAAGTTGAACAATTGATGCATCAGCAGTCACATCGCCATTTAGCTGTTGCCCGATTAAGTTTTGAAATTGGCGAGGGTTTGGCAATTGGGGTGGGAGTATACAACCTGTTAAAGAGTTCTGGGTACACTCAACAGAAAACTGTTGATTTACATAGAGAAACCAATGCAATTCTTACCAGTGTTAATAAAACAATGAAAGTCAAAGTGGGTAATGGTGAACCCATGGATGTTGATGAGCAAGATACTGAACAAGAATTAAAGCCAGTGCCATTACTAAAATCAGAAGAAATTCACTTTGTCAACTATGGTGATGAAAAAATTGAGTTTACAGTAGAGGAAAGGAAGACGCTTAGTAATCCGTTTGGGCCGCCCATGTTAAAACTTCTTGGTTTTAAACCTACCAGTATTTTGTGCAAAGAGAAATGGTACTTTAAATCAGGCTTTTTTTTATTTCCAAATGAAAGTATTATAGAAGGCTCCATTGTGGCATTCAAGGCATTACATCAGGCTTGTGAAGAGATGAAAAAAGTAGCAATATGTGTGTTATGTACTAGGGTAAATGCTAGGCCCACTATTGTAGCGCTTTGTTCCACCTCTAGACCTCTTGGTCTAAATGTGGAAATTGGATTTAACATCATTCATGTACCTTTTGTGGAAAATGTGCGAAATGTTCCTGTATTTGAAGAAGATGAAGATGTGGAAATCCCAGTGGCAAATAAAACTGTTATGAAGGACATCTTGAATAACTTACAGTTTGATTATAAACCTGATATGATTGAAAATCCGAAACTTCAAGCGCAATATAATGCTATAGAAGCAATTGCTCTGGAAGATGACGAGGTTGAACCATTCATTGATACCACAAAACCAGACATAAAGAGTTTTCAAGGAATACAAGATGAATTATTTCAGGAACTGTTTGGTCCATATGGAGCAAGTGCTGCAAAGAAATCTGCATCATCAAAAGAAGGTGGTCCTGAGAGCAAAAGGGCTAAATTTGAAAATATTGATGAAGAATTACTGAAAAGTAGACTTGATAATAGGAAAGTAAAGGATTACACAGTAACTCAATTAAAAGAAATATTGAAATATAAGGAAAATCCTGGCTTACCTGCTTTGACAGGCTTAAAAAAGAGTGAACTTGTTGATTTAGTTTATAAATTCTGCAAATAGTTTTTATTGTAATTTCCGTTTGTATGATTCTATCCATATTCTATGTTAAATAAAGTGATTTTTTTTTAAATATGTTTTGTTTTCATCATAGTTTTTTTTCATTAACAACCATAATGGCCGTTTACACATTAGCCGATAACAACAACGACAATGTGAAAACATTTTCGTTAGAAAATGTATGAAACTACCAGTTCCACGATATCATTATCGCCTAATGTGTAATCGGCCATTGGCATGCATGGTCCCCTGCTTACACTCTGGTGTAATGACTATGTCAAAGCATCCAAGTTTCGGAACTACCCACATTCCAAGTAAAATATTAATTTATTATCTGTAAATAATAACTAATAAAGAAAATGAGTCACATTTATTATTGATATTTTCATTAAAAAAATACTTATGCAGATTAAGTACAGACTGTTCTGGTGGATTTTCCAAAAAAAAACCTTGTCCTGATCAATACAAGAAAAGTGTCAGGGTAGCCAGATAGTTGTTTCTTATGATTACAGTTTTATACAATTAATTCAATTATTTTTACGGACGCACATCAATTAGTAATCATTATATAACCTGAAACAGATCTGCAAATTGCAAAAAACTTAAGAAAATTTGAATTTCGCGGGCTACCTTAGCGCTTATAGAATTAATAAAAATTCTGGTCAAGTTGGTTTCGTGTTGTACTTCGTACGCATTCATTAAAACTTTAGATGGTATTAAAATATTTTTATACTATTTTGTACCACTAATTAGAAATTTTATACCTCTCAATTATCGTAGATATACAGGTCATTCTGGGAAGATTCCTTCCCAGCACGACCACGCTAAAATTCTAGATGGCATAAAAGTTGGTGAAACGGGAGCATGCCTAAGATTTTTTACTCATTATGTACTCCTATTTCATTACTGGTAAATTGTTAGAAAAGCAATAAAACATTTTCTGCCTGGTTAGTATACTTGACAATAGATGGCGTTAAATGTAAAGATAACAAACGACCGTATATTTTTATTATTGTTTGAACGTATATTCTTAATTTTAACATAATATGAAAAAGGAGTATATAATGAGTAAAAACTTTTTTGGTCGAAGTACACACGTTGGTTTCTGCTAACTACTAGTATTTATTACATTTCCATATTTTGTGAACTTGATTACTTTAATTACTTAGCTTTTTAAGATAAAGGGGAAAGAGGGTGATTTAAAATAAACAACACTTAGATCTACAAACAAATATAATTCAGTTTTCTAACATTTTACGATACATAATTTTTATAAATGTACAGGGTAAGCTCATGACGTGGGAAAAGCGGTACTAGTTCTCAACTGGCTACCGGATGTACACATGTGGTGCATAGTAATCATAGGTGCGACGCGACCGCCGCGCTGATATGCTTTCACTTTGTATGGAACAGGGATGACGACTTACATCTACTGTGAAGACATGGAGTATGTTCCATTCCAACGTGCTGTCAGGTTACAAATCTACATTAGACACCAATGACTAGTATAATTTATAAAAAATTACGCTACGGTTAAGCGTATTGAATTTCAATTTTACATCAGTATGCCAGAGAATGCATATTATGTATAGCGCTCCGAATGATGCGTTGGGATGTTCGAACTTCGAATAGCAGCCTCTGTGCGTCCCATGGAAGACAACAGAATGAAAACCTCCCATCGATCACAATCACGCATTCTAGACATTTGTGCTTCTATGTTAACATTAAGGATGTTGCGTGTCGATTAATTTTCAATAAAAAACTGAATATACAAGTGTAATTTGATTAGCATTTCCTACTTTACCGATGCAAAATTTTCTTAAACACCAGTATTAAGAGCGATATATATTTCTTATTCTATTTATATTTTATTAAATTCTATAAATAAATTTCACACAGACAAAATTTAACACATGATATTGATGTAAACGACATAGATAAATGACAGTTATTAGTTATTGCACGATAATATTAACTACTGGGTTCATTACACGGGGACACACAGACAACGTGGTGACGACACGTGACGCACCTCACCTGTACAATGTAACGAACACAACGTTATACACAGCAATATCAGACCATGTACACGATCATAGGAAAATCAACCGAACATCACACTCCCCAAAGTAACCAGTGCTCTTGGATCAATTGTGGATTCGACAGCATCCAATTAACTATTAAAAAGTCATGTTCTTTACTGTAAGTCAGAATATTTACCGCATACGATTTTACAAGTTTGGTAAAGTTTTTTCACACGTCACAAGCGCATCCGTAAACGGTAAATATTGTGAGCATCCTCTTTTTATTGTACTACAAAGAGTGGTTTCACATCTTGAACCAGAACTACTGCATGACTGTTTAATGTCCGACGCACTAAATACACATATCTCACAACACGTTTCACAATTTCACATAGAAAAAGGCAGTTTTAGTAAGTTAAAACACGAGATTAATAATATTATAATTGTTAGTGAGAGAGTGTACTAAGAAAATTGTTTCCTGATTCAAGTTGTTGTACGAAATAGGCACTTCGAGTGAGAATTTAACTACAGAAAATCGATGGGCGGACAACAATATTCTCAGAAATAAAATAAATAAATACAATGTCAACCAGTAAAGGGAATGTATTAGCTACGTCAAACTCAAACCAGTAGTTAGATACATAACGAATGCTATTGATAACGACAAGCAGCGAAGCGAAGGCCGACATGTATGAAGTGCTAACACAGAGCCATGTCTGCACTTAGTTAACCAGTGAAATAAGAAAGCGGCACATTTATATTTCACAATAAAATAACATATTATATTCATTCAATAAAATAAAATCTTCTATGGCATCTGAAATCAATTTGTACATTTTTGTACATGGCGTCAAAAACGATACACCTCACCCCTCAGGATTTGACTATATTCCATTAAAATTTCCTAATCTACTAATATTTAAATTACAATAAGAAATGACGAAAACTAACTACTACATAGTAAATATATACTTAAATATTTAGCGCTACACATGATATTTACGCACTCACCTACTTTGGCTGGGTTCACAAATAAAGGTGGTGGGGTGTTCTAATTCAAATAATACTGGAAAGTTGTACCTGAGGGTCGCCGAGTGCGCCTGCGCCGGCATCCGGCAGGTCCGTCCGCTACCAGTAGGGGACTACCTTACATGTGTCCACTGAACCGAACCGTTACAGTTTATACACCGATCTCTTACTGGGACATAAGAAACAACAACGATGGGCTTCTACTATTTGTTCATTGGAGCTTTCTGTTCGCTATAAAAGTATTACAAAGATAAACACCTCAGATCTATATAATGTAAAATTGTTAAAGAGCAAACAAAACAATAGGAACTCTCTACAACAGAAAAGAAGATTTAAATTAATTAAAAGACAACATAAACAATTTCTTTAACAAAATTACTATGAAACAATCGTAATAAAAATACTCTGCGAAACTAAATAAATAATGTATATATATTTATGTAAGGATATGTATTTAAATAAAAACTGAATTTTCCATTCGATATCAAGTCTGAATGTTTATAAATAGACTTTTCAAAGTCAAAAATGTCCCGAAGACATTAAATTCATAACTTGTCCTGTTCAAATGACATATACGTAAACTATTATTTATAATTTGGCATAATAACTGATCTTCGCATTACATCTCCATATACAAATATCGACGAAAAACCATTAACCAAGCTAAAAAATAAATAAAAATAGAAAGTGATAGATTTAATCTAATCACAAAAAAATAAAGAATACAACTAAGTATATAATTTATCTAATAGGTATATAATTTTGTTATCATTCAGAAGCCTGTGTCAGTGGAAATATCTTAAGTTAATAGAAATGGCGATAGCGATTGAGAATATCCCAAGATAAGACGTGGTCGAGTGCCGAATAGTATTGCATTGTAACCACTCACTACGTTAACATATTTATGTCAAAGTTTAACTCTAATGCCTTATACCCTCGAGTCATAAATTCTTTTATTGTTATCGTCAGCTGTTGACATGTTCGTGTGTGGTGGCGACTTCCGTAGAAAACAAAATCTGTTATGACACGCTTTTAATTAAATAATAATCATATTGCACACGAAAAAGCTACAGAATTGTGATAGAAGAATTAATAAGAACGTCAAAGCGATGAATAAGTTCATACCGTCGTCGATGGTCTCGGTGTAGTTATGGCACATAAACTGAGCATAATGTCTCGTCAACATTTTGTTTTCTACGCGCTCGCCTCGCCGCCACCTCCTCGGTGTACCTTATATTTACTTAGCTACTAAGGCATTTCTCTATCTAAAATAAGCGTATATTTGTATCAATGCAATATTATTGAGCGCTCGTTATGTAGTCATCGTTTCACCTTCCATTCAACGCGTAATCCCTTTTATATCTACTACAATTAAGTTCAAATTAAATAAACAACATGGCACTACTTCAAATGAAATCAATTTTAACTTGTGTATTTGTACCTCTACAACATTTTAGTTGGTTAAGCACAAAATATGTTTCAATAAGCTATTTAGTAAGCGTACGCTTTATGAGAACAGACTGACTTGATTTCTATGAGGTTATGCTGTTCAATAAATACATAAAAGCTACCATGTGAGCCTTAATTAAGTTATTTTAATATTAAAACGATATCATTGTCATGTATTGGCATGCTAAACTCAACTATTTTTTATCCCCAATCAAATATTTGTTCTTATAAATCATCACATTCAATAGCAGTTGTTTCAATATGGTAAGAAATTAACTAAAACGTTAACATGACATATTTCAATTTCAACTATAATTTAGATGAGTAATGTGCGAAGACGTCTTACTAAAAGTCAGCATAACCCCAGATAAAGCTACGGGAATGAATAGAGGAGTAGATTACGGTGTGTGGAAGGGAAACAAGTACGTGCGCGTGTGCGTGCGCGCGGACGTTCATCGCACGTCGGTGAGGTTGCTCTTGTCGCCGAACAGCTTCACGAGCTGCTCCTCGTAGTCGTCGATGTTGCGCTTCATGATCTCCATGCACGGGCCCAGCAGGCGCTCGAACGTCTCCACGTCGAGGACTGGAACAGTTAAGTCGAATGTTACGTTCGTATTTGTGTATTACTATCTGGCTTTGGCCTGCAACTGAAACTTAGGTACTGTAGATTTAGAACCGATAAGGGCTATGGTAGGGGGACCCAGAGCGTTTTTCAGCAAGCATATTCATCATGAAAATTTGATGGCTTTTTGAAAATCGAAAGTGGGCCACTGCTCGAAGGAATCCTGTCGGAAACTTTTCATCGTGTAGTTATAAAGGATGTAAATAGACCCTGAACATAGCTGAAAGGCACTTCGGACGTTCATTTTGGACGTTCTACCCGTCTTTGCGATCATTTTTTTGTTCTAGACCATACCTGGGAACCTTCTAGTTACGGAGATATTGGGGGTCAAAGTTTATTTTTAAAGTTCCAACTTTTTCACAAGTTTTTTTTAAATAGGTACGTGTTTTTAATGTAAGATTTTTACTGCACACACATTCACGACCCCCGTACTATTCAATCCATCCATCAGCACAATGCTTTAAGTGCTTTCTAGCAAAGCCTACCTTAAAACGTGATTTATAACCTCAAAAAAAAAGTCGATTCCCAGCAATAATTTTTGCGTAAAGTTACTTAGTTTGATGTACAGAATGCTTGGTTGATGGCTATTTGAAGGGTCTGTTTGCACCCTGTATTGTTCTGTCATCACGCCCTATCTACTCAACTATCAATTTTTCCTGCTGAATATGCTTGCTGAAAAACTTGGGCTCTACCAATAGTATTAAATCCTCACATATTGAGCACCATTTTGTTTGAATGTACCATATCGGATTCATTAGTAAAGTTTAGGTAAAAGTATATTTATTTATTTTGATGAGGAAAGCACTTAATACTATTTTGTATTCAAACTTTTGGTAAATAAACAAAACTAGAATTTGAAATTTAATGATATGTAAAATGTTATAATTTAATGATATGCAAAATGTTATAATTTAATGATATGCAAAATGTTATAATTTAATGATATGCAAAATGTTATAATTTCCTAAGGAGCCTAGTACTTAATTGACATCTACATTGATTGAATAGGCTTCTAATTAGTACTTATCGTTTCTACGAATTATAAACATAAGTAATGTAGAATAATTAATCGAAGGTTACGAAAATGAATCCAAACATATCAATAGAACTTGTTTCTACATCGATCCGTACTTCGTGATAACAAGTTAATTGATAGCGTTTAATTACTAAATAATGATCGCTTCGTAGATATTACAAGTGACTTGACCGAGAGACCGCAACAAGATTGTAATATGTGACATTGGAAGAATTTCAAATATTCGATGTATGCACTTTTTTGTGATGACAAAATTGGCACGTAGCCAGGTGATGTTTTTATTGAAACATTATATCGCCGGCGGCAGACTTTAATAAAACTAACGACACTAATAAGCATGATAGTCACGGTCGACGGTGACAAAAAACGCTGTGATATAATTGCCAAAATGTGTATTGGATACACCATCTTAGACCTGATTTTATAACCACATTTCACTTATGTTAGTAAGATCCCGGTTATTTGAAGCGCACCGAATATTATGAATTGAGTAGTTACAGGAGTTTATAAAAGCTAGCTAGCTTGTTTTTTTTATGAGCCTGATGTGTCCCACTGCAGGGCAAAGGCCTCCCTTCCCTCTTTCCATACAAAACAAAACTAGCTGCTGCTGCTGCTTCAGCTTGTAGAACATCATAATCATCATCTGCCTAGCCTTTGCCCAACTATGTTGGGGTCGGCTTCCAGTCTAACCGGATGCAGCTGAATACCAGTATTTTACATGGAGCGACTGCCTATCTGACCTCCACAACCCAGTTAGTACTGGGTAATACGATACCCCTTGGTAAGACTGGTTGTCAGACTTTTTATGCCACTGACTACCTAATATCACAATCAATAAATAAAAAATAAAAAAATCATCAATCATCATCGTAATTTGAGTACAATCGACAAGCACAGAAGAACTCAAAGCCTCATCCGAATACACAGACAGAAGTGGCCATGATAATTTTTTCGGAATCTCGATAAATGGGTAAATAATTGCGTGCGAATCATTCTTACATTACATCCGCGAATAAATCGTGATTCGATCCTAAATATGAGGCCTAATATGTATTAGAGGCATTGTTCCATCAATAAAGGCTTGACAATAAGAGGAAAACGAAGTTAATGTATGGAGATGAATGCTGCAGCGAGGCTGTCACCGGCGACATGCAAATGAGCCCGGCGCAGGAATAAGATGCTAATACTAACGCTTACTGGCCGGCAGTAAACACCTGTACAATGTGCTCGTTTTGTTGGGTTGGCTGAACTGATAAATAGTTGCTAGTGGAATAAAAAAATATTCTGTTTAATTATGTTTCTAAGTAACATCACACTTGTTTCCCTGAAAGGGCTAGCGGAGGTGATTGCATGGTACAACTTCGTTTCAAGTCACATGTATTTGAGAATGAGCCTATTTCCAACTATAGACCGACGGCTTAAATGAGTCCTCCGCCTTACCCCATCAAAGGCACATTAAGCGTCCACAAAGTCCTTAGAATATCCCACAGGTTATTTTTTAAAATAACCATAGTCCACGTAGGTATTACGACACTAATTGAACCAATACGTGATCAACCTTCAGAATATTCCATTTAAATTGATACCTTCGCGAGAACTCATTAAAGCGGTCGGTCTATACCTGGCACAAATCTAGGCTCTTGGCCTCTACTGAAGCTTTCATCCTGATGGAATCATTCCATCAGGATGAAAGCCAATGCTTTGTAGACGACTTCGGTATAGTGAACGAAAACGTAACTGCTGCGCATGAGATTCAACAGATAGGTATGCTTGCTTCCACTACACCAACGACGTAGTCACAATATTATTGCATGAATGATATTATACTTACATGCCACCCTGGTGGGTCCTTCGGCGTAAGCAGAAGCGGCGCGCGGCTTGTGGGTGACGAGAGCCAGCTCACCAAAGTACCCACCTGCCCCTGTTGAGCACAAAAGAAAATTATTAGTTCCATACTCTACAAACACTCATCGAAAAAAATTAATGTAGTATCTAGGCCTAGTAATTGACCAACAGGAAAATCCAGAGTTGCATGATTATGATCCATATTCTAATGTATCGTTAGTACTATCAATAGCCGAATCTTACATTAAAACTATCGATACTATCAAGTCGTTACTATCGATAGATTTGAGATACTAATACTAATTCACAAGGTCACGATTCTATCGATAAAATAGTAAATGAAAAACTCTCAAAAAGAAAGGAGACGGTTTGTTTTTTGGCGAGAAAGTGCCTCGGACATTGTTTCCAATCCATAATCTTATTTGGAAAAGGCAAAGGGTAATCTAATAAGTCGTTATCCACAGCAACAACAAACTATGTGTAGTTTGCGCCCTAAATATTTATAGAAGAATATACACATGCGGTTCTAAGAAACAATCGATCATTCGCCCGTCATTCGTAACAGCCTGTGTGAGCGAAGTAAGGCAAACTATTAGGTTATTGATTGCTCAACGCTCTTATAGATGACGTTGTTACATGCCCCGTCTGTCCTGCATCTATTATATTATTATAACTCAATAAACACAGTTAAGTGTACAAGTATATGTACGGTGGGGTATACCTACCCTTATCTTATATTGATTGGATTTAGAATGTGTGTTTAGAACTGTAAAATGCGTCAGCTTTGAACATGAAGACTTTTTGAGTCAAAATTATAATATTAGGGGAATACTCGGTAGTACTTCGCCAGTATGAACCTGTTTGCGTCGATTTCGACAAAAGGTTTAAAAGAACTTATTGATTGTATTCATTTAATACTTAAAGCACAAATATTTACAGAGGCGGACTGTAATCACTTGGGTAGGTTTTACGAAGAATTGTTGGGTTAGGCTGATTACAACAGATAACAGTTGATAGATATAGAGAAGAGATTCACTGCGTCGAACCAAAATAGTTGGAATAGTGGCAAACGGATGAAGATGAAAACATACAAGCGTGCAATCTCCGAGGCACAGGTTTGGTCTAATAGAGGGGAAAATCGTACAGCACAACGAAGAAAAACTACGGTTAAACTAGACAAGGTATGCGCTTAATCTTCGCGTTTGCGAGTTTACGAAGATCGCATCTCAGAGTAACCCGGGACCCGAGGCAAAGCTTCTAAGCTGGATTAGCATTTTTGCATAAATCTATGTTCTAAGTAGAGTAGTTAATCTATAAATCTTAAATAATGGTTCTTTCTAATAATAGTTCTACATTAGATTTCATCATTACACGCTCGTTTTTTTGAACACAGGCGATGATGAAGCGCAAACAGTTTCTGGGAAGTCTGTAGACGAGTATCTGTTACTCATTACTTACCAAGACGCTTGATCTCATGCTCGTTGCCGTCATCGCGGGTGATGCGGATGCTGATAGCGCCGTCCTCCACGAAGTACATGCCGTCGGCGGTGTCGCCCTGGCGGATGATCAGCTCGCCGTCGATGAGCGTGCGCGGCAGCAGCGCGTCGGCGAGGTTGGCGCGTTCGTATGCCTGGGTAATAAAAGTTATACAGGTTATATAAATACTGTAGGACACATCAAGTCAAGAGTGAATGATTTGGTTCCAGCATACTCAGATGCGACAGTGGTCAAAAGTAATCCTATCTTCTTCTTAGCGTGTGGATAGTAATCTATCCACACGCCGGTCGGTCTAGCTAGAACTTTGATACGAGGTCGGCGTTATCACTATCGTCCATCAATTCCTGTGGCTTGCAGGCATCAGGGCACGAAATTGAGTGTCCCATCATCTGTGGAACAGCACCACATTTGCGCATACCACCCAACCTATGTCCGGAGTTTGCTTAGAGAGACTTCTAAGTTAGCCAAGATGAGATGAGCCTATTAAATACTACTAAAACACTTCGCTCAGTTAATGAGGGCAAGAATAAGGGTTCTTTTTTAAGTATCTATGCCATTGTATGACCAATGAATTGAGCACAGGACCTCAGAAAGACAGGTATAAGACCTAGCTAGACAGCTAGACTTGACTGACGTGTACTAATTATACGAACTAACGCAAAAAATACTGGCCGCTACTCCTAAACTTGATTAGCCGTGGGTTTTGCGACATCACTTTATTGAAGAGGTCTTTAATAACAAATAAATAAAGTCCACTTTAACAGAGCGCTAGAACATTAGGCGGGTTAGATGGTCATTGATTGATTTTTTGTGTTCCAAATGATTATTTTGGCGGTTGTTTGTTTAATATTTTTCTTTATTTCTGTTATTTCCGACGACACGACATTTTTGAGAAAATGCTGCATTTTTTTATGTCTGGTTAAAAATATTGGTATGTCCCACGGTTGGCCGCCATTTTTCATTTTTATAATGAACGTGTGGGTTTGTTTCTCCGTTTAAACCTAATGATAAATTGCGGACATGTGTTTGACAAATGATGGTAAATAAATAATATCCGGGAATTTTTCTAAACGAGTTCCCGTTGGTCGGCGACGTATGACCTATTTGAAAGTTTTTACAAGAAACTGTTTTCATTTTACGCTTTTAAAGAAAACAGACTCGTTAAAATGAGTGTATACCGAGAAACAAACTACATTTCGAATGCAAGCGAAAATAAAAGACGCAACAAGCATGCAATGTACTACATTGCATGTTTTTTGCATAGCTAGTGCTGTACAAAGTTTTGAGTGCGAATGTTGATGACTAAATGAGTAAAGGAAGGTCAAAGAAACAATAGATGAACTGGGAGAAGGATAATAAGGCTAGAAAAGAGGTGTCTGATGAGATGATGAGTAATAGAGAAAGAAGTATGGAAGAAGAAGACATGCCGCAGTCGACCCCAAATAAATTGGGAGAAGGCCAGAAGAATGATGATAGATTGTGCTACACAAAGTATACATACAGCTGCAAAATTATCAGGTTTACGTTAGTTTACCATATAAACTAGGGTTAGGTCAATCTTTATTCAGGAATTTTAAAACGTGTGAAAGATTATTTTAGCAATAACATCAATGTCTACGTAGGATTACTACTGAAATAACAAAGTGAACGTCATCAAAACTTCGTCCGATTTTACTAAAATGCACTGTCGCCACCCGAGTTTCAGCGTGACGTGTGAGTCTAAGATAAAGCCGTGACGTCATCGTCCGGAAGGTGAATAAATTCGATAGGAGCATCGGCGTCCGGTGGCTGTTATCTCTCGCCTCGCTTGTCAGACAATATTATCTACACACGAACGGGAACCGCCTTTGACGGCGCAGCGGTAGCATGCGCTTTATCTTTTATTGCCCGATTTACTTGGAAAAACAATTGGATCAGTTTTTATGCTGTTCAAACACAGTAAAGGTATTTATGAGCAGATTTTCATATGCAAATGAGATTTATGAGTGTTTTCCTAAAGCGATAGGAACGGAGATGAGTTTCTGCATGTATCTACACTATTAGAATCGAATTGTGATGGGACCAAGTCATAAACATTTATTGAGGAAAGTTCCAATCTCGAGCAATTTCCGGTAAATCGGGAATTATGTTATCAGCACGAAAAATCTAATTTGAGAACTGCCTCAGAAGGGTACGGTACGCGGAATTCGCTGCCGGCGCGCATTTAAAGATGCATGATTGTGATTTGTGACAAGAGAAGTAAAATTGAGTGGGTGTTCATACAACATTTAACAGAGTAAGAAGTTCTAAAATTAGTAGGACTGCTAAATCGTTTTCAAACGTTTTTGACGTGTTTTTTTCCGAGATGAAACATAATCTCAGATGGTTCATAAAAAAGAAACCATGCTAAAAACACAATGGTTTTATTGTTTGTAATGCTAGTTTTAATAAGCATAGAGCATGGGGTGATCTGTACTGTTTGCATGGCCGCCATGGAAACAAGCGTGCCTTTGCCATAGTACCACAGAAAGCCCGCTATGTGAAGAGGTGCTCTCCATCACGTTTAAACCCTACAACGGAACTATTGCGCCCGTGTGTCTATGTGTCGCTTCCTCCCCTTAGGGGTAGAGTCGGGCATTAGTGACAGCTTGTTAGCTAATTACCTGCGGGCGGCAAACTGACCCTTTTCCGTTAGTCGAGAGTTTGCAAAGATTGTTTGTCGACTGTTCATACAGTCTACAAAATCTCAGGGATCAGAATTGGGTTCTTTGCTCAAAGTGCTTTTTATTTCTTTGTTATACATAACGATATACAGGGTGTAAACCGACCCTTCACATAGCCGTCAACCAAGCATTCTGGACATCAAACTAAGTAACTTTATGCAAAAATTATTGCTGGGAATCGATTTTTTTTTTGGGGTGTAAAATCACGTTTTACGGTAGGACTCGATGGAAATCATTGTGTTGATGGATGGATTAAATAGTATGGGGGTCGTGGAGGTGTATAAAGTAAAAATCTTACATTAAAAACATGTATTTAAAAAAAAACTTGTAAAAAGTTGAAACTTTGATCATCTTTGATTTAATATCTCCATAGAAGGTTCCCAGTACTTCCCAGGTATGGTCTAGAACAAAAAAATGATTGCAAAGACGGGGAGAACAAGTGCCTTTCGGATATGTTAAGGTTCTATTTACACCCTTTATATTATTCAGCTTGCGACGTTTCACAGCAGGGTAAAAGCCTTCTTTTCCACACGGAACTCATCCCACCTTCATAGTAGGTCTGCCCATGTCGTCGTGGTTGACGTTTTTTGCGACCCACTTTGTGTGGTAGCCCACAATGCAACTGACATGTGACAAACTATTTTAGCAAACTCTAATATTGTTACAGCAATCTATTTTAACCACTGCTCATCCACTTGAACCTAATCTTAGTGAAACGCATGGGAACAAATGGGTCTATGGAAACTATTCACGGCCGGGTATCATACGGCTAATTAAGCAGACTACATATACACACAATGCTTTTCAGTAGTTCCTATTTATAACATCACGTTTGTATTCGCCCAAGGGGTAGACAGAGTTTCGCCAGTTATTTAACTCCTGCGTTATCCTATAACAGCAACCCTTACTAATATCGGGCACATTGAGCTGCTACTTAGACCAAAATTCAGTACACACACTGGCACAGTCCATATTCGTGTTTTAAAACATAATGTTGGTCGCGTCTTGCTTGTACCAAAACGTTGCTTTTTATTATTTATCATGATCTCAGTAATTACTTATAGGTTTTACGAGCAGAGGCGTCTGGCAGTTATGTATGACGATAAGGAAACTTCCAATGTGAATTTCTCGAGAACTGTTAGAAAAACCAATTCAATCAATGATCGGGAGCGTCGTTCAAAATTCGTTTTAAAATGGAGAGTATCAATTGAGAATGGATGTATCGATCAATGGGAAAGACCAAAGTATCTATGGATCTTTCGGACTATGCCAAAGATACGGCTAGAAAAGGGGGTGTCTTCCAGTAGCGAAGGGTCAATTTTTGTAAGAGGTAAGCCGGAGTAGATATCTTTAATGTGATTTTATTATTTGTCTATACAATACTGACTGTGACAGTTTTTAAAGGGAAGCCGGTACGAATCGAGTTGTATGGAACCTTCGCCACTGGTGTCTTCCCAGATTACAACTAATGGAGAAGTATGCAGGGTGAAGGCACATGTTGCTCCGACCCCAAATAAATTGGTATACGGGCAGGAGGATTATGATAAGATTTTAACGGATTTAGTTCTCACATGATGGAACTTCACACAAAATGTGGCTAGCCAAGAGAATAATTTTAGACTGTAAGTACTTCGGTGTTAATGTGTATGTAAACAGACACAGTGGGAGCGTGTCAAAGACCTGTGACGCGCACAATAAGCGAGGATAATCAGGAATTGACAGATTATACCGTGGCATCGCGCCGTGTCTGACATAGCTTGAAATATTATGAGGTTTTATTGGTTTCTAGACGAAGTATTGTGTGAAGGATGATATGCTACAAAAAGGAGGCGACTGCTGAAATGACGAGAAATAGGGAAGTTCCCCAAATAAATTGGGATAAAGCCAGGAGCATGATGATGACGATCGACGAAGTAAATAATGAGCACAGGTCCTTCATTAAAGTTCCATACGCAAATAATAGTTATTTACGTGAAATTAATTCTTTTGACATCATTTGGAGTGTAAAAAATACAATTTATATTGTAAATTATTGGGCTAAGATAGTGCAATCAAGAAGGTATCAATGGTTATGAGTCGTTCAAGTGTCAATAATCTATTTTGCAGTGTGCCGGTACAGGTAAACCCACTTCTACACAGACATAAATTAAACTTCTTATCAAGTGGTCATCTCGTGCCAATTAAGTGTCGGCGCAGTCTCCGCCCTCTTCGTTGACTGTTCACTCTCGTATAGGGACAAATAGTACGTCTATACTGCGTATAGGTATTCCTATCTGGTCTAGTTGTTTCTGTAGTTGAGTTGCATGTGTGTGCGACGCGAAGAATTCGATCTGGCTCTATGAGCGTGAAGCGTCGTGTCCTAGACGCCGGTTGGCGACTTGCTACTACGACAACTGACACACTATTAGAATCTTCAAACCCGACCTAGTTTCTGTACCAGGCTACGGGCGGTACAACACTCGCTTAGCATTCACATCACACAGTACTAAAGGACTTTTGTCCGAGTGCCCAAGAACGTGGTGGACGTTGGGCGCCCCTTATCACCACCTAATCTTAGCTTAAATCAGTATTAACTGATAAGTGTTATCGCGTTACGTACGCACGTATCACGCGACGCTAGCCACTATTACAATATCTCCTATCGCCTTATCATTCGATTGCTTCTTACTCTTTTCAATTGGCATTGGTATCGTATTTATTACTATAATCCAGATAATCAAAACGTCACAAGTGTAATAAAATATTCGTGAAAATGTTTCATGGTAAATCAATAAGGCTTGACGTCACCGCTAAGGAAAGACAACGCGGTTTCTTTAATTGTACATGAAACAATAATGACATAATGAAAGGCGCGTGTTAAGTACTTTATAACGACATAAGTTCATTGTTATGATAATATTATAACAATAAATATGATTTACAATCGCGCTGGTGCTAACTCAAGTAATAAATCGTGTCAAGAAATGGGCACATAATCTTTAAAATAGCATGGCACACCATATAAAAATAGGTAGTACTATTTAAATCTACATAAAACTATGTGGAAAACGCAAAAACGTTTAAAACTAGCGTAAAAAGTTGTTTACGCCGTGGGTTGACGCATAAATTGTATAATTTGCATCGAGTTATCCTCCCCTACGCCGCAAGGTTTATTGCGTTTAACCTGTTTAACTGTATTAAAAACGCTTCGAAATAATCTAGGAAAAATATGAATACACCATTCTATTTCTGAACACGACAAGCGTCAAATATGACAAAATTATAACGTTTTTGGAGCGGAAACACAACGAGTTTCTGAATGTAATTGATGTAATCGTTCTGATATCCAAACGTTTATATAATGTAGTAAGTAGTAACAACTTGTTTAGCTACTATCTAAAAGCAATTAATGTGCTTGTCCATCGAAATGGGAAACGGACGGAGTGGAAGATTGAAAAAGATTTCCCATGGAACGCCGTATCGTTTTATTTTTCATGATCGCTAATCCGTTTTCTAAGCGTAGTGTTTGCGGCTTTAGTCCCTTGTGTCCATTCATTGTAGGGGTATTACTGGGAAGTCGGAGGATTGGCCTTCTCCGTTCAGAGTAGCCAGCCTTCTTAGAAGGATAAATTATGAACATTCTCACAATTAGACATTCTGATAATTAAATATTTCTTAAGAAGAAAGTAGAAAACAGCGAAACCAGATGCATGGAAGAGAAATATATTCTTAGGTATTTCGCCCACCACAAATAAATTGGGATAACGGCAGAAAGTAACGTGTATTAATGAATATTGTCATTAACGAAGCATTTATTACGTCTTACTACCTCCATGTCAATTAGCCGAATATCTATCGAACTCATAAGATAAATTAATCGTCGGTAGTATTTAGTCGTATAGGTAGTTCATATTTTGGCGACAGGAATGGCGCAATGTCGAGAGTTCGGGACGCCCTTCTGTATTCAGGGTCGCGTAATCAATTCCCGTATCAAGCATAAAATATTTGTATGACCTATTGCTATTTGTTACATGTTTCTCGACTGTGTGTGTGCCAAATAGCTCCCATGACGCGAACCCCCGAAGTTTTGGAGGACTGCATAAGAGAATAAAGTCGCGATACAATTGAAAATTCAATCAATATTTTATTGATAAAACTGAAACACATTCTTGTTTTTGTTAGTAAATATATATCAGAGTATGTCGACATGTAAATGGTTGAAAAAAAATCCTGTAAAGGAAGGTGTAGACTAGGCAACATATTGATTGTCGAGTCGAGTTCGAGCGTGGTCAGGCAATATTTTCGGGACGCTGGGCAACGGATCCGTTCGCGTGTGAACGTGCTGAGGGGCGGTGACACTCTCGTTTCAATATTTCTAATGTTTCAGTAGAATTTGTACGTTGTGTGTAAGTTGTAGTTGTTCGTAGCGACAACATAAATAAAATTATATTGCGAATTCTACTACTACAACAACCGCGTTTCTGTATTAGTGATAGTCTTCCAGTAGACAAAATTATGTTTCCTAATGGCTTCTATCTTATAGTTACATCTACTAAGAGATCCAAGGCAAGAAAAGATACGTTCTTTTATTTTAAGCCTCGATTGAAAATGTACAACACAACCACAATTCCAGTTGTAAGGTTAGAAAACGAAAAGAGAAGACTTTATGAGCTTCCAAAGTAGGCGACGGAGGTAGACTTTTGCTTTACCGCGAGCAAAAGGAATTTTTTACTTATGTAGCTTTACTTTTGTGGTCATTACTAATTAGTATTTTGTCACAAACTTTATTAAAAAAAACTTACGTAGGAATCTGACAAGAGCACGAAAACTGCCCGTCTAGATTTTAATCATCATTTACAGCCTACATCAGAATCGGCTGGATAGATTTCGATGTGAGTACTATTGATGCTAGTTTTTTCAATCACACGTGGCATTAATTAGGAGAAAAACTTGCTTGTTCTATCGGCATCCACATGATTGTTTTATAATATCACAAAAAGTATGAAACAAAAAACTCGTACAGCAGCGTCAGATTTTGAATGACATCGTGGGCGCATTAATTTTTTTGTAGACATTAAAATAAGAAAATATCTTCAGAAATGTTTCCAAGCTTGTTTTTAATAAGTTAATGTAAGTTTTATAGCATTGTGGGAAAGATTAGTGAACAGATTAATGTTAAAGTGTAGTTCATAAGTGCTTATTTCTCAAGGAATTCCAGTTTGTTCGATGTATGTCAGCTGCGACTGCGCGAAACATGTCTTAACGCCAGACATATTATAGATAGTTGGACAAAGCGGTAATCGTAATGATAACTTCCCACGCAACCATTTTTGGTTGAGAAAAACTCGGTTTAAAGTCCGATTGTTTACAATAAGAATGGTGTTTTTTTAGAAACAGATTCCTCAAACAATATTGAATGGATTCTCTTGAAATGTTTGTTTAAAGAATTGCAGTATTTCTGTAAACCCGTTACTGATAAATACTTCCTATCATATCGGCAGCTAATCGCAGAACAGAAATATCTTTGATCTAACAATCATTTATATGCAATTACTTTTATTTTGTCCATGAGCAAGTTCCAAGTTGTTAAGATATAACTGGTTAACTGCACCTACATTTTAATATGTGAACTCAATTAATGAAGTATGGACACAGGCTTTAAGGATCTTAAAGCAGCATTATTCTTGCTAGCATCTGTGGTGCAATTCCACCTATAATACCACAGCCTTCAAAACAGGGATAAACCAGCATCTTTTGGGCGGCAAGCTTGTTCCATCGTACAGCTCATTCAACGCTTTCTATCAGTCTTGTTTAAGGTGAAGAGGATGCCCATCAGGCAATAAATAGTAAGAAGCCTTGCTATCTAAGAACACGCAAATTTGAGTTATAGACTTATAGTTGTTCAATTCAAGGACTCAGGAAAAAAAACTAAAACAAGCTTATTAACCACTAGATTGTAGATAACGGGCAGTCCACGTAGCCCTGGTGCGCAGGGCTCCTTTTTCTTTTTGCAGGGCTTAACGTGACCTAACATGCTGGGGACCCCGCCATCACCTTCGAACCTAAACTGTCCGAGTCCGCGTGCCCCTAGCCCCGAGCTCGATTCGCTCGCTCTTGCTTCCTGTGTTCTTATTGCCGCAATGAACGGATAAATAGTTACTTGGTATAATAGTCGCCCATTCAGTATATTAGTCGCCCGATTAATAATTTCTCTTTCCTAAACATTGACTTGGACTTTTAATTATGAGGTTCCAATTTATCGGACACAACTTCCAGACCATTATTTGAAAAACAGAAAACCGTTATAGCTTCCAGCCATTCCCAATCGTTCATAATGTTCACAAATTGAAATGAGCGCAGTTCACAAGTTTAGGACAGTATTTACAAATATCCCTACTTACGAATTTGCAGCACGAAATATGCAAATTCGTAAATATGAAGTGCGCGTACAACGATACACGTCTAATTTTATGAATCAATAAGCTTATGATCGCGGTTTCGTCCGCGTGGATTTCAGTAATTGACCCACAGAATCGTACTATCGGGATAAAAATATCTTTACTAGAAGTATATCTATTAATCTAGGTTTTAAACATTGTGTGCCAAATTTCATCCAAACCGGTTCAGTAGTTCTTGCGTGAACGAGTAAGAAACATCCATCTCACAAAATTTTGCTTTTCCTTTCCTTTTGCATTTTCTTGGTTTCCTAGGAACCCAAGTAATCCCCTGACTAAATAAGCATGAAGTGAGTACATTAGCGCACGCCAATCTGACAAAACATAACCTTTGGGTTCATCATTATCACTCAGTAGACCGAGATGCACTGCTGGACACATAGCTACATCGACAACTTGTTTCCAGCGAATTCACGGAACTTTCATCAGGTCATGGGTTCACCTTGTAGACACCATCGCTGTACCTGCCGGTGCGGTGGTTCGAACCGTTTCTTAGTCTTAGTCGGTGCACTCTTGACAGAGCTGGAGAGGTCGTTATGGCATCATCTATATGTGTAACTCGTTGAGTTTGTTATGCAGCGCCATTCCTCTGACTACCACTCTTCTTGCGCTTTCGAGTACGAGATCTAACATTTTATTACCGCTGAAATAATGACAGTCAAGGACATACCTGCAACGCCTTCAGCATGGGCACCTTCTCCAGCAGATCCTCGTAGAGCTTGCGCTTCTTGAAGGCGCTCTTGAGCAGGATGCGGCGGAAAGTGTGGCGGTCCATGGCCCACAGCTGGCCTGGCGTCTGCGCGCGAACCGACGCCGCTCGGGGCATGTTGTACATGAGCGCCAGCTCGCCGAACGAGCCCGAGCCCTCGTATGTGTGCACCACCTGGTGGGAATTGAGAAGTTATTGTCTAAAACTAAAGTTGCACAGTTATATAATAAACTGTAGGTGTGTGTTAAAAGATGGATGGATGAAAGTCTTTTTCAAATTAGGTTCATCTCCATTTCAAAATAAATGTCTGTATGCCTGTTGAGTCAGTCTTAGCTTTAGATTGATTTTGACAGTCCTAAATTCTGTTTGTGGATATAATACGAGCTCATAATTATAGACTAGCTGTAAACAAAACCTATGGGCAGTAAGAGGTTCCCATTGGAAATGAATAATGAAGAATCTAGTTCAAATGGCACAAGCTTGTTACAGACTGTGTGGTTAGTCACCTATGTTATCATACAACACAGGGGAATGGTGATAAATAACATGTTAGTGGCCCCATGCCACTTATTCACTCTACACGTATGCCATCTGCCATCACAACTTTATTATAAAGTACTCGAAGCAAAGAATAAGATTGTCCTGTTGTCCAATATCTAAAACCATTCTGCTACTAGTACATTTTTGTTCAGGAATGTCGAATGATATTTTCATTTGGTAAAAAAAATCTTGGCATTTATCTCAGTTAACGATTGAAGGCACCGGACAAACAGTTCGTCGTATCTTTTGAAGTGGGTACGAAGATGTTTTGATTAATTTCTATTGATGCCAAAGTAACATCGATTAGATTTCATTACTAATGTACTTAATGGAGTCAACGGCCAAGCGATTACAATAGCTGTTTTTCGATTTGAACACACCAAAACCTTTATTTTTTCCAATTGTGAGCGGTTTAGTATGAATTTAAAACATTCAAAAGCTTTCTTTGAAGGAAAAATTCGTGAGGAGACCGGCATGTCCTAGAACCAATAAAATCGAAGAAATTGTATCATCCAACCCACACTGGGCCCACGTTGTGGAGAATAGCACGCTCACTCTCACAGATAGGAGGCTTGTGGTTGTGTACCAGCATTGGGATCATTACAGGCTGATTATCCTGTGCTCATGAAAAAGCTTTCCTTTATAAAGAGTGGTAAATACAAAAAAAAAGTAAGTAATTCGGGCCCAAATAATTTGTGCCAAATACCACGTAAATTAGGTAGTACCTAATGAGTTGGCCCGTGAAGTATGCTGGACTTTTATTTTGAGTATGACGACGACATTGAGAAATGTGTGTGCCGAGGTCAATAACCTGTGCTGTAACTACATGGAGTGTGCAACGTTAAACTAAAGGGTGACCTTTTATAACGGGTAAGTAGATCAATACGAGTTTTTTTTTTTGGAATTTACTATTGGACCCAAAGGCTTTCAGCACGAAAAGTGCCTGCTTTGGTTTGAATCCGACTCGTAAGTCGAGGCCGATATCACTGAGTCCGACGTCAAACGAAAGCAGTGAGGTCTTTCGTTTGACGTGAAGTGAAACCACCATAATATTCACACAGCTTTGACAAAGTATTCCGGCGAAATATCCACGTACCTTTTCAATGCGATCTTCGCCGGTGACGAGAACGTCGAACATGCCATTCTCGATGACGTAGAAGTTGTCTCCGTCGTCTCCCTGCCTGATCAGGTACTCTCCGGGCTCCGTGCGCTTCTCGAACATCGCGTCCAGCACCTACGCAAACCACGTCATGTGTCGACAGACTCACTCTGTTTATAATATGTGTAACAAGTGGAAAATTTTGTCTAAGATTTATAGAGTAGAAAGCGAGAACAGTTCCTGAACTGAGTAAAGATTTGTGCTGCTAATCTTGGATGAAATGAAGAACATTTTTTTTGGTTGTTACATCGTGATGACAGAGAACTTTCAGATATTAGTGTGGGGTGAGACGTAAAATGTCACCAGTTGATTATGCATTGGTGAGTAGTCACGAGCACGAAATAACTCTTTTCAAATATGTATGGTATGTTAAAACAATATATGTAATAGTCACCGTGAAAATTGAAAAATTGTAAATAATTATAATGTCAACTTTTTTAAATTTTATATCGTTAAACACAGTTACTGGTCCAACGACTTGTTTTTATGTGTTTAATAACCTTATAGTCTTGTTATGGACCTAAATTCTAAGCCTTTTACGAGATTTGGGAACAAAATAAGGATCCGGCTGTACGCGCACAGTTATCCTAGTCTAGAAGTAGTGATTCATTTATCTTAGTTTGCGAATGATTGAAGATTGTTCCGCAACAAACGGCGTACAGAGCAGGCGGAACAGCGAAATCCTATCAGATAGAAAGTTTATCTCCAAGGATAAGCAAGCTAGAGAACTCTGACATTTAATGTCTGACTGTAAGTCTGTAATGGAGCCTTAACTTTGTGATAGAGTTACTTCGTACACGAGGTAAACTGTACTAATTGAAATTAGTCTCTGGTGGACAAAGCTCTGCAGTTATTAAGTTATCAGCAAGTTTGTACTGACCTGCTGCATTTGCTGAGCGTCGAGTGAGCGGAACAGCAGGATGCCGCGCACCGCCTCGGCCAGACGCTGGCGTTGCGCGTCCGACTTCGGGAACACGGTTGTGGCTCCCTCGTCCGAGTCATCTTCTTCGGGGTCGTAGGTCTCCGCGAACACCGACTTGCGTCGAGTGTTGAAGCGCGCCACTGGCGGCTCTGTCGTACACGTTACAAACACTTTAGTAATGCAGTCAGTCAAGTTATTTGTTTTAAGAATTTGCTTGCTTTACCTTTGGTTATTGGTAACTGCATTAATAAAAATAGTTTAACTTATCGTTTATTTATGTATTATAAGATAAATTGTGCTTTCTTATGCGCTTAGGCGTTTAACAGGCTCTGTGTAATAGCGTAATTCACACCATTAATGATTTTAAACTCAAACAAAACACTCAACTGTTATCTTATACGTATCTAGTACTGAAGGGCCTATTATTATCACATGATACGTTATAACTGCTTCATAAATAACATTATATAATTTTGGTTTTCGGACTGCGAAGTGGACACTAGTTTTATCGCACCGTAAATATCTACAAGTTTAGTGCGGACATCATTATGCTACCAAATATGTAGGCGAACATTTGCACATGTGCTGAAGGCCTCACAACGTTCTATATGGATGTGACCTGACGACGTGTTTTGGTTGCATCTGTTCCCAAACGTTTTGTATCGAAGAGGTTTACTTTAGAAACATATTTGTACTATATGACGCAAACACATTCGTAAGACAGATGATTCGGTCGACACATGTGTAGTTTAGATGTACGTAATGTTATTTAAAACACAAACATCGTTTACAAGTTGCTTGCCGAATCACGGGCATCTTCCCAAATGGCTCACTACTCGTATTTGACGCGACTTCTAAATTCTTAGCACGTAGGTACTTTGTTCCAATAGTTAGTAATCATGTAAAGGTTTGCAATGTAACCATGTGCCCATCGACTTCCAGAAGGTGAATTCACATTAAACATCCGTGTTCTGACGAGCCTAGCCTCGGAAGATCTTTAACCAGCATTAGGGACACTGATTATTTTATGTGTAAGCTATTATTTAGCGACTCGTGCTAGATATCCGAAGGCTAAACGGCTGGCGATAATTATGCTCATCATTGTTACAGAATGACGGAAAACCGCCTTGACAACTACTGAGCTAGGCCACAAACAGCTGCTAATCTTTTACAACTTTTATTTTCGTTTCAAGTTGAATTTCTTGCACTTGTATTGCGTGCACTTAACTAAGGTCCAATCGATTGTAGAAACACACGCAAAGGAAAAAGTAGCCGATGCATGTGCCTGATTAAATAATTGTGTGCACCAGTGTGCCTTTAGAAAATATCAGTATGGTGCGTTCAGAGAAAGTGAAGTTAGTGGAAGTGTTTAGTATGTGTTGCAGGGCCGGCAATGTAGCAAACTGCATTATTAATAACACGCCAAGACACTCTCACGGCGGAGGCCAAAACACGGCAGGACTCAGGAATAGAGTAGCCTCGAGAGCTAATCGAAACAGAAACGTATCATTTTGCTGATCATTGTATAATAAAGTTGTAACTATTATAATAGCCCCTAAGAATTTGCCGGTAGATGGACGGCGCCGCTGGGGGCGCGAGGGCTGGTTCGAGGAGGCACGGGAAAAGAGCACATGGACGGAATTAGGGGAGGCCTTTGCCCAGCAGTGGGACAGTACAGGCTACTAAAAAAAAGAAGTTTATGAGAAACAATAGAAAGATCACTATTAATACTAACGGGATATTTACCATGTTTACTGTTTTCTATGAGTTCCCGAGTGAGTAAATATCGGGATCGGGTAATGTTATCGGGTACCATGACAGTTTAAAATCGAATAGAAAGATCTTTTTAGAATTATGTACTTATCTTTCTTGCTCTTCCGTCATTAAAAATTTCGAAGTGTATCTTCTTTACTATAAAATGACGTACACAATGCCTACACGTACTTAATTGGCTGAATGTATGATTAAAAATGTTAATAACTTTGAACTGTAGAGTAATTATATTTTTTACACGCTTCTTTCACAGCTCGCATTGAAGTTAATGAATGTTCTATGACACTATCTACTCCACAGATAACATTGTGCACCGTTAAACAATCCAGGATGTGAACCATTGTTGTATTGTACATTGATCCATTTTATAATGGATGTGAAAAATGTTTCTACCTAACACTAACTTTATCTAAGAGCTCGAAAAAGGGCGTGAAAATGATCTCATCCACTGGTACTAAATGAAAATTCACAGATTAATCTAGTAAGCCATGGTAAACACTTTTTAAAACATTTTGGCTAATTATAGAGAGCATGACATCACATCATATTAATCAACAGGTGCTTACAATTCACCGCTGAAATAAGGTAATTGCCCCATTTTGTTTCATAGAGTAGCTGCGTCAAAAATGTATTGTTTCTAAAAGAGTCATCAACTTGATTTAAATCTTAATGCGGTTATTTCTATTCAAGTAGGTAAATGGTACGTTGTTCAAAATGATGATTCTAACAATGAGAGAGAAAATCTCTTACACAAACAAAACTCAAGGTCTGCTTAGCACCTGAACAATTTTGTTGTGATACTGTGCTACCTGTCATTACATAGGCTCAGCTAATTTTACGTAACACGCGTGTATATCGCCGACATCTGGTTCGGTTCACGACGTTAAACTCAGCGGCGGACATGGAAAAATAAGCCAATCTCATCATCACACAACTTCAAAGCGTTAAAAACAAACACACAAATAGGATGAGCGTATAGTAAACACTGTAAATTTATGCCTCTCCAAACAATTTTCATGTAAAAACCTGCATTCGTTGTCGAGTTCTCCGAAGGTTCAAATCTTCTCTTTCAGTGCTTTTTCACACTAAATGGGTTTTATTAGTTCAACCGTTTGCTTATCATTTGACACTTTTATATCTTGTTTATCTCTAGATCTGTGTTTACGATGCTTTATTTAAATTTGTTTTAACACCAAATAAGGAATGTAAATATTGTTAGGTAATACTTTCTGATTATTTAGATAAACATTAGAGATAATTGTACAAATGGACATTATTATGTCTTTCCTTGTAATTTATCACTTGGCAACAGTTAAAAATTATATTCTCCATAAATAAAATTATATACCATTGAAACTGTAATGGCAGTGTGCCAAAAATTGAATCATTACAGATGTTGGCTATAAGAGAGTATTTATAATTCTTTTTTATCAAGTCTATATTCAAAATTGTAAATTTAGATTATAGTATTCATTTTGTCACAATGCTAGAGGGTGCTAGCACAAAATCAGCTAAAACTAAACTAAGTACCTAGATGTGTACTCGACAAAAGCTATCAAAGAGCAAATCATTATCGATGGGCTAAATGAGATAAACAAACATTACATAGTGATATAATGAGAATGATTAACTTTTTTTACTAAACACTGATGTGTATTCCAACACATAAGTGTTAATTAGGTCACTGTAACACCACAAATAGTAGGACAGTTAACCAAATTGAAATTAAATATTTACTAGATAAGTTCCGTTTAATTTTTCAGCTTCTGAATGATGAATTAGTGAGCTCCATATTATTTTTTGTATTAACCTTGTATGCACAAATACTATTATGTGTCGATAACTCTGATTGAGATTCATATCAGATGCAATAAAATCAAATTACTTCATCATTGATAATGTGGAGCTCGACTTGAACTGTGGGCAGCGTACCTACATGGGTACACTATACTCATAGGGGGGATGTTGGAATCCTAGCAACTACTGGCATAGACCTACTAAACCCACCTCAAGTCATTGCGGTTAACCGGTAACATTGTTATTGTCTAATGTGTCTAGTAAGTATGAGAGGAGTAGTACCTTCTTCGTCTGATATTATGGACTCATCAGGGGTGCCGGCGGCTGCACTGGGGGCCCTCACTACGGTGGTCGTCCTGTTGTTTTGTAATCTTGTGAAGAACTCGACCGCGTAGTTGATCACGTCTCCCGGTTGCTCCAGCAGATAACTTATGGTGAACTCCAATAAGATCTCTCTAAGGTCATCCGGGACTTGAATGCGTCCGCCTTGAGGCCTGCTCATTTCTAAAGGCGTCGCCTCTCTTTCTCGATATTATCCCGTGAGGAGAACGTCTAAGCGACACGGATAGATTAAAACTTCGATATTATAGCCATTGAATTAGCTAAAGCGACACACCAACGAGCAAATTTTACGATGGGGAAGTAGCACTACATACAAACGTTAGTAATAAATAAAACCACACTATTATACTAAGATTCTGTTCAAATAAAGTCTTCGCTACGAGAAATTAAATCTAATGACACACTTTTTACTGAATATTCCTTGTCCTCCAGCCTGACAAATAAAAAATCTCCCTTCACTAAAAGCAAAAATGGCGAATTTTGGATTGCCCTACTTCACTTCACTTCACTCACTCCCTTTGAAATAATTGCTATAAGAAAAAAAAAAGTTCATAGACAAGCCAAATAAATGACAATCGATCGACAGACCAGCTAGTCTGTGACTTAAATAATAAAACCACGAAAAACAAAATTAAATTGGGCATCAACAATTTTGACAACTATAAATTCTTGGTAAAATCTTTATTAGGTTGTTGGATTAAGGGTAAATTTGATTAATTTTTAAAATATTTTGAAACAATGGTTCTTTTACTATTTCTAAAGCCAGGAACACACTTATCACATGTCTTGTGCGAGTCACAGGAACACACTTATCACATGTCTTGTGCGAGTCAGTCAACCATAGAAGAATAAGCTCACTATAATTTTACGCAAGCTCTAATTTTCAGTCAACAGACACTGCAGCACTGGCCTGAGGGAACCTCTATCAAGTACTCTGTGGTGGGCCTGTTACTAGTGATTCGGACTCTTAGTGGGGATTTAATAAGATAGTGCACTAGTTTTAGGTGTAAGCATTTTTATCGCTTTGTATGCTATTGCTAATAACTCTGTAATGAAAATAATAATCAGGCTATTTAGGCAGGGAAAATATTGAAATGAGTTTTAGAAATAGCGTGACTGTTGTGGTTGCGCCATCTAGCGGGTAATATTACCTTCACACGTCCATTTAGTTGTTTCGTAGACAGAGTATTCTAAGTTTGTTTCAGCTATGGTTCAACACTATGGTATCGAAACTGAAAGAGACCTTTAAGGGTTTGACCTCGAATTTTGAACTTACCCTCACATAAAATATCCTCTTGATCGTCGCAGAGTGTGACATGTTGGGTTTGATTTTCTATGATGCTTGGTTTTACATTTCTCGCGGTGTCAGCAATCACGAAACAGCTTGTCAATAAGAAACTAGCAGCCAACTTTATTTTCATGGTTGTTTACACCCACGTTATGTTCTGCCGGTCATTTGAGTCGGCGACTGATCGCTATAGCTGTATTGGCAGCACTCAAGGCCGAGTCACGTCATACGAAACTCGCTTAGGTAACATGGAACTGGTTACCGTAGGATAAAATGAAACTTGTTTTATTTTATACCAGTTTAATAGTTTACTGCGACACAATTATAGCTATAATTTAGCTTGGAGATCTGTTATCGATTTGGGCTATGCAATTTATGATGACAAAAATCGCATGCAATTGCAATTGTGTATCAGCACACTGGTATAACTTGAAGGGGTAGACAGAGGTGTTCAGTAATCCTAGTTATGTTTACTAAAAGGAAAGTCCTAGTCAAACAAAACTTCAGACTCCGGTCCGCTTCTATAACACAACACCACCTGAGGATTGAACACGGTATCCCGTGCCGGCGTTAGGGGGTGCGCGATGGGGCGACGGCCCGGGGCGCCAATTGTACCAGAATCCAATACCAATTTTGTCATTACCGAAGTTGTTTGGAATTAAATTTTCTACAATTTTGGTCCTTTTAATTTTTTTCCTAGGGTATTATATCCTCCGATATTTTTCGATTTAGACCCCAAAATTAAACTAAATATTTGTTTATTGATGGCAACTAGGCCCAATTGTTAGAAGAGGGGGTGAATTTTCATTCTTGCATTATCACGTTTATTTTCCATTTTACACAAAAAATGGTTATTACTGAAGTTGTTTGGTGGTTTGTATTACTGAAATTAAATTTCCTACAATTTTGGTCTTTTTCAATTAATAATTACTTCGCTAATTACTGAAATACGCTAAAGCCGGTACTGACGGTATCCCACACATTTGGTGCAATATGGTGCAATGGTGCTTAAAGTTTTGAACCCCAGAGCATAAACATGCGTTTTTGCTCTTCACGCCAAGCCACAATTTCACCACCTACCATTTCGTCACATACTTGTGTCGTTTGGCGTACAGGGAATGCGCTTGTTTATCACGTATATGTGGCAATGGCGTTCAAAAGGTTAAATTCAATGAAAATGTGGCTAACCACATCCTTCTTGAATTTATTCTTTTGATCGCCTCTGCGAACGAAAATCTCATTGGATCCACTTCTAATGTGATATTCAGGAATTTGAAAGGGCGGGATCTGAACCTAAAGGTGCTCCCTTCCAAGATTAGATTTTGTATGGAAACAAGTGAATCTGAACTGTTACATTACAGGCTAATGCTCGCGGTGAGGGAGCACCATAAGATACAAAAAAGATAGCTATGTCAGTGTAATAGCTGAATGCAGAGCCATGGATAAAAAAAACATCAGTCTTTGAGTTTAGCTCCTATATTTTTAAAAGCTATAATAATTATAAAGACAACTCTTAAAACTAAATCAACATTTGAAAATCTTATCCATTAGTGCATTATTTGTCTGTGAATTATGTGAATCTAATACATTTTTCTTTATATAACAGTATTTTGTCAGAGAATTTTTCATAGGATGCGCTATTATGTTTTCCGGAGTTTCATAAGGATTGAATTCGGTTATTACTGGTTCAGCATCTTCGTCTGAAAATAAATCTATTTGAACGCTTTTCACAATACTGAGTTTAATGCATTCATACTTCTCCAAAAACATGCAAAGATCTTGCACCGATCTGTAGGTTAAATATTCACTTTTATCTGCTAAATATACTACTGAAGAACCAGGCTTTTCGAATACTAGATTCATGACGACACCGCACCATTTGAAGAATATATCCAGTCTTACTTTACCAGTTAAAGAGAGCCATGGAGTAGTTACTATGTATTTGTCGCCTATCTTTACAGACCAAGGTTGTATGTATTTAGTAAGTACGATAATGTTTTCGTAGAAGCCGACCCGTTTAGCAGTTTTCTTGGATTCGAGTACTTGTAGTTTATCTATGAGCTGTTTGTCGCCTAATCCGGAAAGTTCCTGCGGGAATAAAAATAAGTTATAGTTTTCATATAAATTATAGCTGTACGGAGGCCCACCGTTTAACTTAGACGGCGTCTGAGTCTGAGGTGATGATGTCTGTCAGCGGGTGGATGATTGAGCTGAAAGACACGTCAGCAAACCCTTTCGCACCCGGCAGCTTCCCGACACACCATTTTTGAATTTGATTGCAGTTAAGCAGTCGGCCTATAAATTTGAGGTCACGTCATTATTAGTAGAGTTCTAGATACCTGTAGCTCCTGGTATGTTGCTCCTCTTTCACCTTTTTTGTCCAAATGCGATAGTATCGAATCTTCTAAATTCAGGCTTGGCTTAATTTCTTTAACTTCTACCGAAGTATAACTGTTACAAAGAGAACTATTATAGTAGCATTATGTATATTATAAGGTTTATATTATGGTGAAATAACGGTATATTCTATGTGGAAAAATTAGACAGGATAGATGTGAAAGTTTAATAAATAAAAGTATTAATTACCTTGATAAATACTTCTCACTATGTTTGATGTCCAAATGCTGGTACAATTCAGAAAGTTTGCTAAATTCAGATTTATTATTCCACCTCAACGTTCCCGTTTTCAATTTGTATTTAGTGTCTATGACTAGAACATTGATCTCTTCGGGCAAGATGGGCGCGCCTGCTGGGTCTGTGATGACGGGCGCGGTGGTGCACATAACGTCCATGACATCATACGCATGCATCTCGCAGTACATACAGTTGATCTCTGCAGACCCTTTCACGTCATTTTCAGTCTGCTCCGTGTCCATTATACTGTTCAAACTCTCAGTAAAGTCCGAGTTCAGTCGATTCACCCACTTCCGTTGATAGAACGCAGATATTTTATATGACGACTGACAAATATCTTCCAAATCAAGTTTACGCATTTGATTGTTAAATATTTTCTCTTTTGCGGCGATGGCACCGCATTTACGTAGTTGTTCCACAGCAGTCCGCAAGGAGGCCTCAGGATACTCTTTGAAAGTCTTGTATATTTTCTTTCCCATTTCGGTGCTAATCTCAGAATCTATTGTTTGCATTATCGTGAGTACTATCGCCTCCTTGAGAGTGGCATGTTCAGGCGTCTTGAACATGTTGCACAGTTTGTTGGCGGTCGATGTTATTATTGTAAAATGTTCGTGGAAGTCTGCCAGGTTCACTGCGACACATGGAACTTTCTGTATGTACGATTTAGATTTCATAACTTCTGATATGGTCCAAACCAGTTCCATCATAGGCACCCGAGACTTGTTGATAAACTTCGACATATTTGTTGAGTATCGAAGTCTAAGCTTTTTTAAAAGTCCTTCATACTTTTGAATCAGATTCCTCCTTCTTCTCAGTTCGTTTATAATACACTGTTTTTCGTGTATCAATGTCAAGTTTGTTTCAAGAGTTGAGGCTCTACTGTGGCACACACCTTTAGTCTTTTTCGGATCATTGATGGAAAGTAAATCTTTGGCGACAATGTTTCTGACTATGAGACTGCCGGGTTGTGAGCTGGGACTCAAGATCGTTATCGCAGCTTTACACATAGTTATTATCATGTCTTCCGCCTTTGACCATCTTATTGAAGAATCGTTTCTCCTTCGAGTTAACTTTTCGTTCGATAGTCTTTCGGCCACAATTTTTGGAGGAACCTTCTTTGTTTCTGGCTTAATTTTCTTACTTATTTTCACTTTGGGCATTTTAACGACCTTTTTCTTTGACATCATGTGGCTTTTGACTGGTCTCATGTAGTACGTTTGCCAAAGCCGTGGTATTTCCATATAGAAGCACGAGTCGAATCCACAGGGTCCATTGCCGTCGCCGAACCGAGCTCCGGTGTCATGCTTGTACACCTCTTCCTCGGTGCGCTGCGGGGGCTTGAGTTGCTTCCTATCGCGCTTCGCTAACTCAATGACAGTGTTAGTGCTGATCGTATACACTTCACTCCAGTAGTTAGTGACGTCATCAAATGTTGCAAAGTAAAAAGATTTTTCTACAGCATTTTCGTCAGTAGTCCTGGGCCATATGCCTGATGTGTCTAATATTTTAGCGTGGCGATTTACATAGAATAAGAAACTAGTATAGGTGACCAGGGTGCTGTTATTGGTCGACTGCGCCTGACGAACTAGCTGTATGAGACCCAGCATCCCTAACACCTTCAGATTTAATCTGATCGCGTTCTGTAGCGTGTTTGATCTCATCAGAGTTTTATAAATGTGCGGTGGTGCGTCTTTAAGTTTTATTTGGAGCTGGCTTTCATTTATCAACTGGTTGACTTCTGTCATGCCCATACTGCCCATGTTGTTGATAACAAACTCTATGGTTACCTCTTGGATAAAATCGACGATGCTCACGAACCCTGCAGGTAGAGCATGTGATTCAGGCGGCACATGTTCGAAGTAAGCGAAGCGCATGAGAAATTCGTGAAGTTTTTGTATTTTCATATATCGAGGATTCGAGAATTGTGACAGAGATGGGCAGGTATTTTCCACATTATCTTTTTTGACGGAAACCCTCGCTTTATTAGTGACAGCTCTCATACAAATCTCCTTGTATTTCGCTTTTACTAAAGGGTCTGTTGCCGTGACGTGAGGAGCGCAAATTAACACGGAGTACTTTTGAATGCCAGGCCACTTGACTTTATAAATTTTAATATGGCCATCAGTGACCAGCTTTTGTATGAAGGACTTTAGAGCTTTAGTATCCATGGGAGGTTCGTTTATTTCCTTGGAAGCTAGATTGCTGAGTGTGATGTAGCCACAAACACACTGTTTATCTTTGAGTACTTTGAAGACACCATTAGCGAATGTCAATTGTCTCAGTGTCGGATTTTTCTTGAAGTTTCCGAGCGTTTTTCCGCTTTCAAAGCCTTCGAGAACCTTGACCTCTGTGATAACGCTTTCGTTTTCTGCCATTTCCACGTCAGTATTTGAGCTTGTTCCAGGAGGGTTATCTTCTTTTTTCTTATCAGTTTCAAGTTTAATTCTTTTCCATGGTGGTTCATCATTAGGGGCTGATGTACTGTCAGGAGCTGGTGTACTGAATGAAGCTGGTGTACTGTCAGGAGCTAGTGTACTGTTAGGAGCTGTTGTACCATCTGGCGCTGGTTTAATATCTGTCTCTTCCTTTACTGGTTCTTCAGGAGTTTGGTACTGCTTTAAGTACTCTAAGAACTTCTGCTTTTCCTCTGCGTATTTGACATCCATCTCTCCTGTGGCAGCTATGGCAATGAATCTGGAATATGGCAATCAAAATTATGTACATTCAGAGTAAATTATTCATCTTTCGTAAGAGAAACCTTTAAATTATTTACCTTGCAGTCCTCTGTTTCCCTTTATCTTCAAGATATTCCCTAACAATATTCCTCAATTTGAAAATCCTACATATTCCTCGACTAGTATAGAACTCTATGCCAAGCAACTGTGCCAGCTGTACTTGAGTGAGGCCTTCAAGTCCTGCATCCAGGAACCGTTCATAAGCCTGTCTCATGAGGCTAACACCGACCTTGTACTGGCACTCTAGGGTTGGTTCTTGTGCCTCTTCCTCAGATTCTGAAGATTCATCTGCTTTGGATGACAGGTAGATGAATTTTCTTTTGAGGGTAGTCTTTGTTTTCTTGTTTTTGTCTTCTGCTGTTACAGTTCGTTCTTCCTGTAAAATTGATACATACTTCAACTCATAAATATAGAACAACTCTGTTTAACCCTTCTGTAAAATACAGCCGTGATGTTGTGTGCAATAAGGAAAGCGAAAGATACAAAAATCTAAAAAATGTTAGCATTCTAAAATACACAAAAAATTTCGAATTTCGAACAGGTTTCCCCAATCCATCCATTACAGTTAACTTACATCATCCCACAGTTGGGCAAAGGCCTCCTCATGACTTCCAAAGTGTTTTATGAAAAAGATTTTTTTTAATGGAACTGCTGTGCAATGGCCTCCCATTTTTCCTTCCAAACCTCTCTATCTTGGGCGATATCTGACCATGTTCGCCCGGCAAACAAGATCAGATCGTCATACCACCTTCGCCGCGGTCTACCTCGACAGAACCTCAACAATACTTACAAAATTAAAAATATTCACAGTCTTCTGCAACCTTCGGTTCTGCTTCTGTGAGATCAACCCTTTCTTCACAATTACTTCAGTTTTCTCACTATAGTCCGGTTGCTCCAGCAAATACTCTATGACATCGCGTAGTACGCCTGATTTGGGCATAGACATCACACTGGGGGTGTAGAACCTTTTTAATCTGACCAGCAGTGCCTTGACCCCTTTACCTGCGATCACTTCAGTCATGTTGCAGGTCCTTATGAGGTCAAGGCTGCGTAGGTACTTTCTGTTGTAGAATAAAGTCTTGGGGTCCTTTATTACTTTGGTAAGGTTTGTTAAGCCAATTGTTGATTGCCCCTGAAATTGGTATTCGATTTTATGTTTGAGTGGTATTTAAATTAACAATATAGCTTTTAGCTTTAATTAAATAAATTTTTGTTCACCAAAGTTACAGACTTATCATCACAATGTATGAATGTGGACGAGGCAAAAGGAGTATGTAAGGATCGTATCAGGTGGTGTTCTATGGTTTCTGTCTACCCCCATGGGAAAAAGGACTGAGTATATGTATGTACGTGCAATTAAAATGTTGTGTGTGTATGTGTTTATGTATCACTGTTGGTTACCTAAATAAAATGTTGCAAAAGTACAATAATTTATCGTTGGTGCGCTTGCCAAACCTGATGTGTGTACACAACAATAAAAAATTTTTAGCTTTCATACACGAATGTATTAAGTTTTTTATTATCTTAGACTAAAATAGATATTTTATGTCATATTTTGTTCTATTTTTATTTTTTCAGTGGATTCATTGATTTCTTCTTCTATTCATTCATTAAGAAAAAAACAGATTTATATGTTGTCTTGAAAAGTTCTTAAAATGCACATATTCAGTTTGGCAAGCGCACCGACGTTATGTAACCCCACTTGTATTTTAAAAGACAGTGTACCGTCAAGTGATTCCTTTAACATGATTTAATACAAGTGAACAGTGCTGAAGTTATTCAAAATGAATAAATTTTTTGGTGTATGTTTACTTTGTGCTTTATTCATAACATAAAAAGTTCATTATTACTTTAAATAAACAGCCTATAAATTCCCAGCGCCGAGACATAGGGCTCCTTTCTGTGAGATAACTTGCCTATAATTCTATTAAAACTTTATGGCGACTCGGAAGTTAGCTGCGAGTGACGGTCTGCACAGATATAATGGTTCAAACTACTTTAGGTACCAGCGGGGCGCAGAGGATGCATTGTCTTGACTGTATACCATCACTCTCAGCAGCTAACTTTTGAGCCACCATAATGTTTGAACAGAACTATACTTATTTACTTAGGGGCCATCCATAAATTACGTCACATGAATTTCATGATTTTTTTGACCCCCCCCCCACTTCATCCTTGTCACAGCTGGTCACATTTGTAAGACACAATTTTTTCGTTAATAGTTCAAATTTTGTGTTTTAATACTAACACATGAAATGTGACATCACAAAATTTAGGAGCCCTCCCAACCCTTGTCACACAATGTCACACTTCGTCAACCCCCTCCCCCCTTAATGGGACGTAATTTATGGATGGCCCCTTATAGGATACAGAAAATATGTTTACATAAACACTTAGGTATTTGAATTATATGTGTTAGTATATAATGTTATTGTTTTTTAAATAAGTTTCTTGTCTTATTGTAACTGGGTAAATGATTACAGTTTTCAAAACAATGCCATGAAACTCTAGTTATTTTTAATCACAAGTCTCCTTGTATAATAAAAAATACAGTCTTTTATGTTTTGTTAAGTCCTAAGAACTTTTTAAAAAGAATATGAATGAAAAAGATACCTACATTACCCCTGGATCTGCCAATTAGCTCCAAAGAACAATAATGTATAGTGGTCATCTGTGCCAAATAGTTTGTAGGCATATGGGGAGCCAAGGCATGCCATCTTTCTTCCTTGTCAGCTACCAGAGCTAAGGTGTCCCCATATTCAGCTATTACAATTTCATATGTTATTGCCCTTAGTTCTGCTATAGGTATTAGCTGTCTTGTATGATAATATTTGCAGGAACCGTGCTCACCTTCAACTGGACTGTATTCGTATGGGCCATCTAGGTAGTCGTCCTGGAAGAATTACCGAGTTACAAGTGGATAGTCATCTGAACTATTTGCAACATTCAAAATACCAAGGCAAATATAATGCCTTACGCATAATTTACCAGTCAACTAAGGGTGGTGGTTATAGAAGATGTTTATGTGACGAACGAACAAACAAGAATGAGGGTGTACCGATTTTTCTGCTCATATACAACCACCTGTAATAACTTCAGATTATCCATGATCATGGTGCTTGCAACAGCGCCGAAATATCGGGAATTCAAAACAAACAGTAAACATAGTAAATATCCCGTTTCTAGTGTTAATGATAATGTTAGTAACCATGTTTAAAAACTTATAATAAAAAAGAGATTGATGGACACATATTTAATTATATTAAAATTAATGAAGCATCTTATGTCAGGTTGTTAGCAAAATACAAAAGCCGTATTTAAGTGCAGTGTAATTTATTATTCAGACACCACTCTGTTGTGTTTTATAACAGGGTGCAGATGACAAATAAATAACTAGTTTTGTAGAAGACATAAATAATCATAGTAGACACAGAAAAAAGAAACTTTCAGCAATAATCTGGTAATCGTTTAAATATAGATTAAACATCAATTCAAACTTACAGGCTCTTTCAGGTGGCCGGTTGCTTCATCGACTATTTCAAATCTGTCAAGTATTTCTACGTTGGGTAGGGGCTCTGGCAGTTGATAAATAGATATTCTGCCACAATACACAACATATCCCCAGAATCGGGCTTTCATTTTCTCTGTTACCTCTGCAGATAAACGATATTGTAGTCGCCGCCATAAGTGATCAAGTCCTATGCCTTCTAGCCCTTCCAAAGCGACTTCATCTATAATTATTTCTTTATAATTAACAGCAAAGTGTTTTAATACATTAGTTCCCATTTTTCCGAATTTATTTTAAGTCCACAAAAATAAATAAACATTTTACATGTGCACGACTGCGAAGCACTCGCAATTTACGAATGTCACTGTCAGTGTCAGTGACTTGAATGTCAAACTCATGCTGAAAATTGTAACTATGAGCCGTATGGAACGCGGTTTCTGTGTGATTGTTGTTTTTATTATTTATTTGAAACACGGTATTTTTAGGAGCAGGGGCCTGTGTTCCTTGCCTTATAATCCTACTAGCACTCCGCCCGCGACTTCGTCCGCGAAAATAGTGATAGCTCGGCTTATTTGCATGATATAAAAATAATTTATAGCCTATAGCACTCACGAATAATGTAGCTTTCTGCCAGTGAAAGAATTTTTAGAATTGGTTCCGGAGATTACCCCCTACATACAAACAAATTTTACCTCTTTATAATATTAGTATAGATAGATTAAATAAAAAAATGTGTGGTATCCTTAGTTTACGTGACTTGAATCTATGGACTTAATATTCAAACAGGACTGTGTACTCCAAAATTCGAATCACACAACCATTGAACCGTGAACCATTATGATCACGCCGTAGGTTTACTTTAGTTAAGCATTACAAAGGCAAAACGAGGCGAGAGAGTAGCCAAAAGATAAAAATGTAAAACATTGTAGAAAAACATTTTTTTTAGGTTTAATATTAGTTTTAAATATATTATATACGGGTTTACGGTAGCAACATAACAGTAATTTATTTATTTTACACAACATTAAAAAATATTATGTTTATTTGGTACCTATTAACAGTGTGTTTGGCTACCGGTTACTGATGCTTTAAGGGTATATTATATACTTGAAGGCGCGTCTCTGGCGCCATCTAGTGGTAGAGATTGAAAACCCTATTTTGACATTGATTGTACGATTTATCGAATGAACATTGTGCGGACGAGAGTGACAACACAGTTGTCACTCTGGCGGAACGTCGTGAACGTCAAACAGCCACCGTACTCGTGCAGTTTTGAATCGAACGATAGCGTGGACTAGACGGTTACGACGAATCGCTTACGTCCCAAAACTAAATCCGTTTTCATCTGTGTTGAGTTGAGTGATTTTTGTGGTTTGGATTGAGAATCGTGATTATAAGGCTGCTGATCGAAGACGTGTCTACTTATTTCCAAAATACCTCGTGCGATTGCCCACTTTAAGATGAATGATTCTGATATAGGTACCCACGTGCCTTTATCAGAAGTGGGATGCGAAAAAGAGTCGGATAAAGATACTGAGCCGCATAATCAACCTAGCAATAGTGGATTGCTCACCAATATGGAAGCCCTGCTAACCCGTTTGTTGGCGATGCCGCAGCAAACATCGCAGTCTGCAGCAAACACTAACGCGGTTCAGTTGATCAAGTTCGACCCAGATGATGGAGATGCTGATGTTAAGGGCTGGTGCCGTGTTTCCGAGTTGATTATTAACAGCAAGAATCTGAGTGGCGTGGAACTTTTAGTTGCTCTGACAACCGCACTAAAAGGTCGAGCGGCATCTGTTCTGACTAAGTTGCGTTTGGAAGACTTAACCTGGGAAGTTGTGAAGCAAACATTGCTGGCGAAATTTGGAGAGCCCAAATTGATACAGGACTATTTCGATGACGTGTTGCGCTTCCAGATCGGAGCAAAGGAGACTGCTAGTGAATCGGCTATGCGTTTATGGGCACTAATCGAGCGAATTCCTAAAGTCGAGATGTCAGAAGAGGCAATCACTGGGTTCGTTATTTCTGTTCTGAGCTCGAAAGACCACATGATTCGTCGTGAACTGAATTCCTATGCTATCACAACTCGTGCTCAACTCTTCCGGACACTCGGTGGGATTTCTTTAAAGCGTCGTACTGAAGATAATGATGGTAATGACAATAAAGCAAAAAGACCTCGCCTGTCAGACTCGAAGTTCAATGGAAAATGTCATCGGTGTGGAGTTCCTGGACACAAAATAGCAGAGTGTAAAAGGCGACGTGACGATCCTGCTAATCAAGCTGATGGTTCCAACACGGATCAGGTCAAGGACAAGTCGGCACCAATCACCTGTTTCACGTGCGGGAAGCCTGGCCACGTATCTACGTCATGCCCTGAGAAGAGAGGCGGCGCAGCGGTCAGGGAGGTCAACACTTGCGAGCACAAGACTTCGCGAGGTAAACTGACGACGGCATCTGGTGAGCATATCTGTTTCCTTTTTGATAGTGGCTCTTCTTGTTCTTTGATTAAAGAATCTGTATCTTCGGATTTTCCTGGCACTGAACGCAATAGCACCGTTTATTTGAATGGCATTGGGGGAGACGATATTGAGTGTAATAGACAAATTTCTAGCACGGTCCAAATTAATAATCTTTGCTTGACTCTCTTGTTTCATATAGTTCCGGACAATTGCATTTCGGAAAACGTTATTGTAGGTAGGGACGTATTGGAAAATGGAGTGCGGGTTGAGATTGATAACGAAAATCTTCTCATCACCACTAATGAGACAATACATTTTTGCGGAAGTGTACAAGGTATTGACATCGCGGCTGTAGATACAGATTTAGTCGGGGACGGGAAGGAAGCCTTATTGCGTATTTTGTCGAAGTATACTGAACACTTTATAAATGGTACTCCAACTAAACGTGTTAATACGGGTCTACTGAAAATTGAACTTATTGATTCTAATAAAATAGTCCAACGGCGACCGTATCGTTTATCTCCCGTCGAAAAACAGGTGGTAAGGGATAAGGTTCAGGAGCTATTGAAAGCTGGCGTTGTTAGAGAGAGTTCCTCTCCGTTTGCTAGTCCGATTCTCTTAGTAAAGAAAAAAGACGACACGGATAGAATGTGTGTCGACTACAGAGAACTCAATTCAAATACGCGACCTGAGCACTATCCCCTACCACTTATAGACGACCAAATAGACCAGCTCACGGGAGCTTATTACTTTTCGTCTTTAGACATGGCCTCTGGTTTCCACCAGATTTTGATCCACCCAGAATCCGTAGAAAAGACGGCTTTTGTGACGCCCGAGGGGCAATACGAATATGTTGCAATGCCGTTTGGTTTACGCAATGCGCCGTCGGTATATCAGAGGTGCATTAATAATGCACTTAAATATTTGAAAGATGGACCTCTGGTGTACATGGACGACGTCCTATGCCATTCCTCGGACGTTGCAGAGGGTCTGCAACGGTTAGACCAATGCCTGGAAGCTCTTACGAAAGCTGGGTTTTCGTTGAATTTACGTAAGTGTAAGTTTCTTAAAACCAAAGTTAACTATTTAGGTTATGCTATCCAAGCCGGCGAGGTTAGACCTAACTCCCTTAAAATTCAGGCTCTGGCCGATGCTCCTCCCCCGAAGACAGCGACTCAAGTTCGCCAATTTCTTGGCCTATCTTCGTATTTTAGGAAATTTATTCCTAGTTATACTCAGATAGTTGGTCCGTTGTACCCTCTTACAAAGTTAAAAGGAGGCATTAAGTGGACGGAAAAACACGAGGAGATCAGACAAAACGTTATTCGTATTCTCACGTCAGAGCCGGTTTTGACAATTTTTGACCCAAAACTGCCAGTAGAGCTCCACTGTGATGCTAGTTCGGAGGGATACGGGGCTATAGTTATCCAAAGAAGAAACAATATGCCACACGTAGTGGCTTATTTTAGCCGCCGCACGACTGAGGTTGAGTCTCGTTATCATTCATATGAACTAGAGACTCTGGCAGTCGTGCGAGCGGTCGAACATTTCCGTCACTATTTGCACGGCCGGAAGTTCACAGTTTATACAGACTGTAACTCGTTGAAGGCGTCTAAATCAAAGGTCGATTTGACACCCCGCATTCATAGGTGGCGGGCCATGCTTCAAGCGTACGATTTTGATATTGTTTATCGTGAAGGGAAAAGCATGGAACACGCCGATTATCTATCGCGAAATCACCTACCTGAGATCGCAACTGTAGAACATTGTTCAGATAAGTTTGAAGCTTCTCCTAGTTCTACTCCTGCAAAGAAAACAGTTAAGTTCGTAGAGTTGCATGCAGGTTGGTTGTCTGTCGAGCAGAAGCGCGACGCTGAAATACAGGACATTATTAAGAAATTTTCGGACGGCGATTTACCGGAGAATGTAGCACAAACTTATGACGTTAGGAATGGTATTCTTTACCGGAAAATTAACCGCAATAAAGTTGTTTCTTGGCTACCTATAGTACCCCGCTCATTGGTATGGACTCTGATCAGTCACATTCATTCGGAAATTCAACATTTAGGTCCCGATAAGACTCTCGACAAAATTTACGATCTATATTGGTTCCCCGAGATGTCGAAAAGTGTTCGCAGGTTTGTCGACTCATGCATAATATGTAAAGCCTCGAAAGGTCCCTCAGGTGCCCAACCAGTTAGACTTCACCCCATTCCTAAAGAGCCAACCCCTTGGCACACGCTGCACATAGATTTTACTGGAAAATTGACGGGTAAGAGTGATCAAAAAGAATACTGTTCTGTCATCATTGATGCGTTTACCAAGTACGTCCTGTTAGAACACACCACCTCTTTAGATGCGGCCAGTGCCATTATGGCACTGAAGAAAGCTGTTTGTTTGTTCGGGGCCCCTAAACGAATTGTAGCTGATCAGGGTCGCTGCTATATTAGCGGTGAATTCAAGAAATTTTGTGCGGATCATCACATTGACCTTCACTTCATCGCCACTGGCTCAAGTAGAGCAAACGGTCAGGTCGAACGGGTAATGCGAACTTTAAAATCTTTACTTACAATCATTGAAAATGATCCGCACAAGAATTGGCGCGATGAGTTGGGCAACGTGCAACTTGCTCTAAATAGTACAAGGTCTACCGTCACGAAATATACCCCGACTGAATTAATGTTTGGAGTTCAATCGTACTCGTTAGGAATTTCTAAGCTTTCAACTGGAAATGGTCCACACGATCGCTTAAATTTAGAAGCGATACGCATAAACGCATCCAAGAATATAGAGAAAGCTGCTAACGCTGATACTATTCGTTTTAATCGCGGAAGAGCTAGAGTAAAGCCATTTAATAAAGGTGATTACGTTTTCGTAAAAAGTTCGGAACGCAATCAGACGAAACTTGACCGAAAGTTTAGGGGACCTTTCGTGATCACCAATGTTCTGGAAAACGACCGCTATGAATTAAAAAGTGTAGATGGTCCTAGCCGTACGTTAAAGTATTCGCACGAAAATTTGCGTTTGGTGCCGGGAGGTCACGAGGGCTTAACGGAATTAGCTGAAGGCATTATGAATGACGAGGAAGCCGTGGAGGCGGTAGATATGCAGTCAGAAGGCATTATTGATGCCGATTTTGAGATTATGTCGGCTCGCAGTGTTGACACCCTGACTGCAGATTCCGCTACTCTGACTGCATCGTCTGAAACGCTTACGGCCCCTTCTGAAACAGCTAGTGATGATTCGGTAGATGAGGGACCTATAACCTTTGACGTAGAAGTAGACATCCACCGAGCATAGTGTTCAGAACCTAAGGTACGTTCAGATTATGTGATGTGATTACGCGTGGGTGTTGTTGTCCGGTTTTGCCCATTGGTTGGTAACTCGAAAGGACGCAAACCCAAAGACGAGATGTTGTCCGGTCCTGACTAGAGTGCTAGCAGGTTCGTAGGGACGCATGCGTCTGTGTGTCACGAATGGATAGTATTGTCCGGGCTTAGCGGTGCTGGTCGAAGGGACGTACGAATCTAGTTCGTTGACGTGAGTGATGGCGAGTCGAAGGGACGGTGCTGTCCGGTCTTGCACTTGGGGCAAGTCGTAAGGACGCATTTGTCCGGGCTACGCATCATTATTGTGAGTGAGCCGATGGCTAGTCGAAGGGACGGTGTTGTCCGGTCTTGCACATGGGGCAAGTCGAAGGGACGCATTTGTCCGGGCTACGCATCGAGTGAGTTCAAAATAGGCTGTGGCCTAAAGTAAGAGTCACTGGCTCATGTCAGGGTGGACGAGCACGGCGGCTAGACTAACAGTATGGTACCTTCTTGTTGCAGGAATTCATATTCGCCCGAGGACGGGCGATTGTCAGTCCGGCCGTGAAGGCGCGTCTCTGGCGCCATCTAGTGGTAGAGATTGAAAACCCTATTTTGACATTGATTGTACGATTTATCGAATGAACATTGTGCGGACGAGAGTGACAACACAGTTGTCACTCTGGCGGAACGTCGTGAACGTCAAACAGCCACCGTACTCGTGCAGTTTTGAATCGAACGATAGCGTGGACTAGACGGTTACGACGAATCGCTTACGTCCCAAAACTAAATCCGTTTTCATCTGTGTTGAGTTGAGTGATTTTTGTGGTTTGGATTGAGAATCGTGATTATAAGGCTGCTGATCGAAGACGTGTCTACTTATTTCCAAAATACCTCGTGCGATTGCCCACTTTAAGATGAATGATTCTGATATAGGTACCCACGTGCCTTTATACTCTTTCTATCGACAAACACATGTTTATAAATACTTCTAACTCCACACCCCGCGAATGACAGCCATTTTGTTTTTTTAATCGGTTGATCTAGGGTATGTTCAATGAAATGCTAATATCTTTGAATGTATGAGGCCTAGAGACGTGCAAATGATCTAATTGAAAGGTGAACGACGAGGCTATCAAATTATTAAATAATCGAAATTTCGAGCTTGCTTTATATTAATAGACAATAGAAAACCTATCAAATAGGATGTACGTGAGTTAAATATTCCGAGCTCACTGCGCTTGCCTTTGAATCCTAGATTTTCTCATTTGTTGGGCTACAATACATCAGTCGACAAAGTTATTCCTTGTACAGGCGCGGATACAGGATTTCGTTTAAGGGGAGAGGACAATTTTCGTGTGATTTTACCTATTTCTAGAAAATTCATTTTAAACAAAATAAAATGATAAACTTTTGATCAGGCGTAACTTTGCGAAAATCCATGATAAACAACTAGAATAATGCACATTTGCACCCATTGCCCCCCTCTGTATCCGCGCCTGTCTTGTATGAATGGACAAATCCAAAGATGGGTGACCAGCGCTTTATCTCTCTAGATACGTCCCATCATATAATTCGCTGGCAGTCGGTTGATGTTATAATTCAATCGGTGGGGATCGAACTGATGATCCTTACTCCGCATTTGAAACGTTGAACTATTGCCTTTTAAGGGGAAGAGTAGTCGAAAAAGAAAAGCAAAAAAAATCGAGTTTCAATATTTTATTTACTAAAGAAAAGGAATACATTTTATCCTTTGCTAAAATATTTAGCATAATATTAATAATATTTTAATGAGAAAATGATCATAACATTTCAAACAATGAAGAGTAAAATATAAAACCTTGCTACCTTCGAGCTTACTATTTCATATTTTGCAAATCAATGTTTTACAATCTATTTGTCTCTAGTTATAAAAAAATTGCACTCTATAAATACGGGCAGCGAATAAGGTGTAACAGTTCTATCACTGCAGTTGCGTTTGCATTATTATTTATAAAACCCCTACTTAAACCTATGCCTTAAAAGAAACTAAATAAGACTCCGCCTTAAGCATAAGACATATTCTCTCCTTGTATCAATGGTTCAGAGGCTAAAACATAGATTATACTTAAAACAGAGCCCACATATTTAATGTCGCTGGAGTAAAGAGCAAATCATAAGATAGTACAAAAAATGTATGAGTTTATGAGAATGGAAAAGATAATGTATAACCATAGGTTTATCATAGATTACCAAACTATCATCAGGTATAGAAATAGTGAATTGGAATAACAGGTAATGTAATAAGTGAATTTATCTGTAAATGATGACGTATACGTTATGACTACTAGTAAAATTGTACGAAGTAATGACTGGTAATGAGGTTCAAAAATAAATTGATAGACCTATTCCAATATTCTTTCTTCGAGTTTCTAAAGGGCGGTAACTATGCGATACTAAAGGCACACTATTAGAAACCCACTATCACTTAGCTTGGAAGGTTAGTGTTTAATTCTAAGCTATGTCCCGTTTCCGATAACATTTGCATAGTGGCCAGGACATAGATTAAATTTAAAGTAAAGCTTATAAATCTGGTAATGAGATAATGGTCGGTTCATGGGAAATAACGGGTCCGTAAACTACAGGTGCAAATAGGTAATATAGTTAGGCACTTCCCATTAGTTACTTCATGATATACCGTCCGCTTCTCTTTATCACAAAATGCTCAATGGGGATTTTGTTTTGGAGCGAATGGTTTTATGTCAAAATATAATAGTAAACGGCTCTAAATGCTGTATCAATATTAGCGACATTTTCAATTTTCTTAATTCTAAACCTACCTAACATTTTTTCTTAACATTTTGTGATAAAGAAATTCTTTACGTAGAGAACACAAAATGCGTTGCTGCCAACAATTCTAATTTTAAAATTCGAATGAACAATTTTGAAATTAGAATTCCGAGATAAATTTCCGAGTAGAAAAATATTGCACACGCAGCGAAACATAACGTACTTTCTCATCTGTAGAGGCCTACAGTTCACTGAGTATCGTGGCATATATCTAATTTTGCACTAAGGCAATAGTCATTAAAAGTGAATATAATTTATTAGGGTATACTTTAACGTTCTGTAAATTCTTAACGAATAGCGTGTCGCGTAAACTCTATACCGCGTCTCAGTGAACGAGGGCGCTTCTCCGCCTTGCTCTAGAACTCAATCCTCGTATTTACATGCTATAACATATAGTAGTTATGTGATGGATAGTTTGATAGTAACGTGACGTAACGAGCTATACCTTAACATTATATTTTTTTTTAATAAAAGTTGTGGATCATCTTTGTTTAATCCAATCTGTTACTTAGTTCTTTATTTCAATAAAAGTCTTCAATTTCTAACACTAAGGCTTCGAGTTTCAAACAAAATTAAGCGGTCTATTATAATCTACGTTACCATACGATCTATATAATTCTCAATATATTATAAATCAATATTTTACGCTTAGTACAAAGAAACTTCTAGGCATGTTTATGATTACAATTATCTTTACGAGTATAAAAAGGTGGTTCAGTAATTTAAACGTAGAAATGGTTATTGTACATTTCATCAATATTATTTTTTTTAAGTAATACAAAAAACAATTCTTAACAATTCTCTTTCAAAAATTTCTTGCGCTTATACTCTAACGCTTAATTTATTTACTCGACAAGACTAATTACATTACAGAACTTGCTATTTACAAGTACTAGCCTCACTTACGTATGTACGTGTTAATTAATTTCCGCATTACAAACTGTGAAAATGGCAATCACGAGTTAATGGATTGGGTTGAGTGGCAACCCCAAGTATGACTCGACGACTTCATACAGAGCGCGGCGCTAGAGGGTCAATTTATAACGAACGGACTATAAATACAATCAACTCTTAAGACGCCATAACATTAAATCTGTAACATGATAAATATTCTTTAGATACTACATGACTAAGGACTGCAAGCTTAACGTTTAAATATTACAATTTGTTTGCCATTTTCGCGGTCTGTAAATATACAATTTCCAAACATTTCTGCCATGTTGAAGCATCTACATACATATCGTATGGATTAATTAATTTAAAAAATAAACTGTGCGTTGCTTTGGTTAATTATAAAATAAGTATACAAATTGGCAGTTATATTTATATAAAATAACAACTTGATTAAGTAATAAATGTCATTAGCAATCACTACTATAAATAAATAATTTACATTAAAATCATGGCATCTTTGGTATTATATAAAAATGAAATTAAACATGAGTATTATGAAGGCAATGTCGAGAATGCCTTTTTTTATTATTATGGCGTATAAAAATTATGTTCTGTTTACTGCCAAATAACTCTGACAAGTGTTAAATCTCCAGTTAGGGGCATCAAAGGTTTTATGTGGATTTTAAGTTATATTACAGTTGTTTATTGTTTGTTGTGCACTTTGGGAGATCTCGCCAGAGTTCTGAGGTAGTCTCTATCGTGTTTCATTACGTCTTGTCTACTGTAATCGCTACTCTAAAGGCGCGCTAATGTCCGCACTAACATCAGTCCAACAGAAAAACTGAATCATTGTAATGTACAAATTACAATCCTGCCACACACACTTAGGCACTAAGTCATTACAAATAGAATTGACATTTTCTTTACACACATTCAATTGTCAACAATGAGCGAAGATGAGTCTGAACACTATACAATCTCGGGGTCAAAAGTAACTGCTAGCTAGTTTACAAAATAATTCATAAAGCGATATTATTCAACGAGAAAATTCTAGTCCCTCGGTTATTACAAAATTAGCAACAGGAACGTCTTTCGAAAAAGGATTTTTACAAACGTTTTGGCCCACATTTCTGAAAAGTTTAATTTATAGAAACGACAGTAGACAAAAGGAGACGTCGTTTGTGTCACAGAATGTATGTACACAATGATAACAGTTACGGGTTGTAACTATACAATGGCGCACCAACAATCTAAATTGGCAATGTGGCATCACAGTGCCGCCTTAACTATTATAATATGTATCTATGTATACATAATAGCTAAATCTATAACATTATCCAATAATTATCAAAACGATCTCCTAGTAATCTAAATACACCCATAAGAAGCACTTTTTAATGAATGAATAAGTATCAGAACTTTACATATCATTTTATACATGGTAAATATAATTTATATCATATTTTGTGGTTCATAATGTCATTGTTCAACTATAATTTTATAATCATCGTTTAAACTAGGTATAGCTTGGCAACATTAGGCACACAACACCTCATAATGTTTCAAGTTGAACAAAAAAGATTTTGACGTCTTTGTCATCAGATGATCATCGTGGTGTTGACACTAATGTTGTCGAGTTATAGTAACGCTAAACTTTAGAATAAGAGAACCCTCCCTATATTTAATGACGTTATGCTTAAAATAGTAGTTTATGTAAAAAAAAGCGTTTGTGACTCCATTGCAACTCTTTCATTTTGTTGACAACAATGCTGATAGAACAGTGTTGAAAAAACTGCAATGACAATCACAGTTTTAAATTAACTATTCGTTAACATGTTACCAACAAAAACTTATATTTTCTCCTACATTATTTGTAAACTATGTATATTCTAAACAATCTACAATTTGTTACATTATTCATCTTACATACATCAATCGATAATATTGTTCCGTCTTTTAAAAAAAATACATATTTTTTTGTCTCACATCCTCTGACCATAGATACGATCACTCTAGATTGTGGATAATCACCAGTACGTATATTATTTATTTTCATGGAAGAATGTTTTGTGTTCGCATTTGTTTTAACAATCCACATTTAAACATATTACATTATCTATTCTATCAAGTTACAAATCATTTAGAATTCAGCCATTCCGAAAGTGCGTTTCCGATAAACGCTTAACAGCTCCAACGTATATTACAGGCAAAATACGACGTCGTATCCACAGTAACTCACTACAGGGTCATAATCGTCGGCAATAACAAAACACGTTCGATCGAACGTCACTCAGTCGAAAACGATTCGAATAACAATGTCGTTTAATTTTGGAATGTCTCGATCACGTTCGCGGGTGACGTCACGTGCGCGTGGGTATAGGGTGGTGTCTTTATCACGTATAGTTCACGTCTGTCGTGCGGTGCGGGTAGCGGGGCGGCGCGCTAGTTGCGGTAGATGTACGCGCAGGGCTGCGGCGCGGGCGGCGGCGGCGTGGGCGGCCGCTCGCCCGACGGCGACGGCGACGACGACGGGGGCGACGGCGACGAGGACGACCCGCCACCGCTCGCCGACAACGACGCCGAGCCGCTGCTGCGCTGCGACACTGCAACATAGGCAATATGTCTCAGTTACGGTTCAAAGTTCGTGATCCAAGCTTTGTTAAATATCCCTTTGATAAATTTACACAATAGATCTAGGTACTTAATCTCTTTAAATTATACTCTCATCAAATTAATTTAAAGCTGCAGACTAATCTTTTAATAAAAGTAAATATAAGGTTTAAAATGACATAAAATCTTGAACTCACCCAATGTATGGTGATGGTGCGTATTATGTTTATGATGATGCATTTGGTCGCGCGAGTCCGCCCCGCTTGTTTCTCAGAGGTACACCTTCTTCACTGAGCGCGTGGTCGAGAAGCCATTGTCGTTGCCCCGCCGGTACCCATCGCCCTGCGGTCCGAATATTCCTGTGTTAACTGACATGCCTAGGTGAATAAGCGTGCGTGAGTTAGTGGAACGAATGATTGGTTAATATCAGGTTGAAATGGACGTGAGATTTTCTCTAAAACATTAAATTACAAACGGGACACTGGTGTAATAATATTTAAAACTTAAAAATAACATTTTTATAATTATTGAGTCAATTGATATTAAAATAATTTGAAAAAGTTTAAGATTTTTTCTACAAAACATTACTTTGTGTATGTAGATGATATCCTTATTTATTATAATCTCACGAACATTTTCAACCTCAATGGTTAGGCCATGGAAATGAAATGATTTATTAATTTGATTAACAGATTAGTAAGTGATTTAATGAAACATAAAAAAATTGAAGAGAAGGTTAGACCATGAATTATGATGAATCATGCAAAGTGACAGATGGGTTGATGACTGAAAAGAGCAAGGCGATGAAATTAGTTCAATAAAAAACTTACTTCGTTTTTTCGATTGTTCTACTAGTAGTTACTAACATTAATATTGGAAAAGGGTTAAATGCGCATAGAGACAGAAGTATTATTTCAGTGGTTAATGGAAAGTCATGCAAATCGCTGAATCTTCATACAGGTATAAGAGGTAACGACAACAAAAATGACATCCATTGAACAAATATTCGTAAATGTTTCAAGTCTTATCTGTTTACGTCAGATAATAAGGGTTAATAAGTAAACTTCTCTTCTCATGTGTTGTAAACTTTCACGGCTATCCTTACTCATACCTGTAAAAAACGATCACAGCAAGCCATGCAAGAGAATAAAAAAGAGAATAACTGACATTGACCTGATGCGAGCGAAGAGTTCCAAAGTTATCGCGACGGTAGGCGTCGGGTTGGAACTGGAACAGCGTCTCGTGGTGCGGGTGGTAGGGGGGGTGCTTGCGCAGCGTGGCGCGCGGGGACGCCGGCTTGGGCTGCGGAGCCAGCACCGGCTCGGCGTACGTCACTTCTTCTACTTGCTGAAGAAGCTTGGGTTCTGCTTGGATTCTGTAAAGACGTTACTCATAAATATTGGAATTTCTGTTGCGAATCTCCTACAGTACAGAACACTAATATTTTGTTATTTGTTAAGAATGTATGCTGATGTCTGGTGTTAGTTTACATTAAATGGTTGTTTGTTAGTCAGAAATTACACAGTTCATTCTAACCCTAAACAAAATACAAACCTATTAATATTCTGCCTTTGTTCAAAATACTCATACTCTGTATCAGGGTAAGGCATATTGTCGTCATCATCCTTCTTGCATCTTCTGCCGCAGATGTAGCCGGCTGCGAACCCTGCTCCTAATGCAGCTAAAGCACCTGCAGCTACTGCTAATGCTAAGGTTTCTACTGAGTATGCAGCCGGCGGAGGATCTGCTGCTAGAACTTCAGGACCTAAAAAGAAAAGAATTGGTTGTAATTCGGATCTTTTTGATGGAGCTGATTATGTTTCAGAATGTGATGAAATGGGATGTTCTTCAAATAATGAAACATGATAGTAAAAGTACCTTCGTTACCTCCACCTCCTCCTTTTCCGTCCTTGTCTTGCACGATGTTGATGACTTCTCCTTTTGTCTCACCTCTGGCATCATCATATAGACCTGAACTGAGACCACCTACTGCGCCAGCATCTTTACCTAGGGAAAGAATGGTATTTGTTGAGATGTTGTTTTACATATCTGCATCTATGTTTTGCTATTCTCTTCTCTATACTTTTAAATAATGCTAAATTCATTTCTACTTGCAGTTTCGTAGTCTCTATCGAGCTCTCCGTTACATGCCAACTATCAGTTATATTATTTTTATTACTTTCAGTGTTTTCAGTACTTACTGTGAGGGCAGGCAGTGTGGCTGCCAGTGCTGACGCTCTGGTAGAAGGAGTTCTCGTCGAGCCACCGACTGACGCCGTGAGAAAAGGCGCGACACCGACCCGCTTGCTTGTCCCACGCACAATACGGGTCTTGTAACGCCACACATTCGCTGAAACAAAATGACGATAAGGCTTCAGTACTTGTTCTTGAATTTCGTTAAAGTTGCGATTTTTCATGAATAGTATTCTTCAACGGAATGTTTTTTTTTGGTAAGAGAACTATTGGGTTATTCTCATTCCATCGAGTAATTAAGGTGACGTATTGCCATTTTAGAATCACCATAAAATTAAACAATTTTAGCAAACGGAACAAGTCAAAAGTTTTAAAGAAAGATGATTTTCAAGGTTATGTCCCAAAAGAAATTCTAATTGACACTTACGAGCAAGAACTGATCTTATCACTGGAACACCGATGCAGCCTCAGACTCAAAACTTGTCGGTCTGAGACAGCAATCAGCCTGGCTGCATCACGACCAGCCCTCGCGACCCTCAGGGCTCTCACTGGTGAACCAGCTGCGAATGCTTGTAGCTCCTCGATGACAACAGGAACTGCACGCTTGTTCGAGTCGTAGGATACTGCGTTGATGGCTTTTATGATTTTGCCGTTGTCTGTTGAAGAAGACAATAAATTAGTTTTTAACAAAAACGAATTTCTCTTAACTATTACAGCTATTTCTTTCCAAGACATCACAGTTGGAATTGTTTTCAAAGTAGTCTTTGAAAGATCTACCAAGATTAATGTTGGAACTCACCTGTGCCAATGAATAAGACATCATATGCTTTCCCTCCAGGGGTCTTCACTTGTGGGTCTACTGCTATCTGCGTAAATCGATAGCTGAAAACAAACAAATAAACATTAACTTCTGTACCACAGTTAACCTAATCTTACTAAAAAACGTGTAATTTTATGTAACTTACTGAAAACTGGTACGAATAACGATGGGCTCTCCGAAGAAGGCTGGCACAGACTCGTCCATCAGCGCATGCGTCTTTATAAAGTTCAGAGTTTGGTCGGGCAGCTGTCTTGAGTCGTTGTTACAAGTGCCCGGACGGGGCTCCGGTACCTATAGAGAAAATATTCTGTTTTAAGACAAACTCGTTCAAGGTTATTGGGTGATTGTTTTGGATGTGATAGACTATTAAGTTTTTGACAGAAATTCAAAGATTTTGAAGAGATATTAAACAAAAATTATGGTTCTGTCGCCCAAAATTAGGAACGGCGACAATGCGTAAGATTGTTCAGGCTAAAGAATTAAAAAATGTCAAGTTTGAGGTGGACTTGTGCAATTAGTCACTTCTATTTATAGTGTAAAAAGTTAATCTCTAAAACATGACCATAAAAGAGTATCACGTGATCTTAACCGAACTTACTTTAGCACTATTAACAGGCAACCAATTAGAATTGATCGCGTTCTGCTCTTTGAACGTTCCCTCGAAGGTATCAGCGATGTCTTGCATACTGAACGCGCAGACGGCGCTGCCCGATATACTGTTGGGAGGAGTCGTGAAGGTTCCGTAGATCAACTGCGCGTTGAGACCTCCGTACACTCCTTCTATTAGTTCTGTTGTTGATTCTGGAAGCAGAGATAAAAAGGTTAACGGACGAAATGTGGGTGCTACACTTTTGTCTTATATTTCTTGGTCTCCGTCTTATATTTCATAGCAAACTTTTGGGGTGCCATTCCACGTTATGTTTGGAGAATAGTCGTCGGCCATGCTCGGTAGCCAGATTCCTGATGAAATCACTGACGTACACCTTATCGAGACGCAACAGCACACATGCGAGGGTTAGTTTTTCTTCACATTTCTAATGACGCCATACTTAATACAGGGTGGATTTTTGAGCTGGTTAATTAACTGTTGTAGACTAGTTACAGAAGAACTTCTGAGGAGGCTGTCCTGACTTTGAATGCCAAGGACAGTCTCCAACAACCGTTTTCCTGTAGTTACAATGGTTAAAGTACCTGCCCAGGGCCCTCAAAGCCCTCTCGAAAAAATATGGTTAGTTAGTTAGTACTTATGTCTTATAACAAAGACTAGTATACTTACGTATCTCATTGAAGTAAAAGGGGAAGTCTCCGGCGACGGAGCAGTTGAGTCGGGACTTGAGGAAGGACGTCCAGCGCTGCTTGAAGCGGTGAGGTCCACCGCGGTCGTCCCGACAGACTCTGGCCACACGGGAGTACACCGCCTGAATGACGAGCATAAAAGTATATTAAATAAACTTTGGATCCTTGGTTGTTACCCTGAATATTATGGTTTTGTACAAACAGCCACACGATTCAATATCGGATTGGTCTTCTTCTTCAGAAGAAGATCAGATTGGTGACCATGACGCCGTAAGTTCCATCGCTGCCTATGCACTATTTATCTGCAGATTTCGCTTAGTTGGAGAGTATAATATTTAAAAACAGTTTGTGGATTTTTAAAAAATCTTTCCTAATAGCGAATTCTCACCCCAGTTTGAATTTTGGAGCCTAAAGTTATTAAGTAGTATATTGTATAGCATAATATCATTCAAGATACCGAAAATATATTAAATGACCTATTTTATTCAAATACAACAGTACCTCCAATCTAATTCACAACTACCTGCAAACGCTACAGTAAAACCGCATGTAAGCAATGAATTGTAGTCGTGTCAAGCCGTGAGGACGGCGAAACGTACCGTGTCACGCCGCGAGTGAATTACTACTCGTAGTGCAGCAGAACACGCTCGACTAGGGCATTCCGTGTCGGGACGAATGGGTTCATCAATGAGAGATCTTTAATGAAACTACTAGGGGTGATAATAGGTCGGAATACGGGCCATGAGAGTGCAGTGTTGGTAATAGGCTTGTTTTAAGGTTTGGCTAATCTTGAACTCATGAAAGAGAAAAGTTTTTTTTTGGAAGTTGGATGTTGGTAGCGACGGCCAAACAACAACAGAATATAATATTTATTTTTACTAATTCTTCCAACCTTCTTAGGTAAATGAAATCGATTTGTTAAAAAACTTAGGAGAAATGAGAAAGAAAAACTATCTTACCTTCCCGCAATTGATGTATTCAACGGCTGTTTCTCTAAAGAAGAAGTACACGAAGTTTCCGTGTACCAAAGAATTCACGAAATCCGGAGCTGTGAAAAAGAAATACAATGAATATGTTATTAGACTACATCTACAGACAAACGATATTCCTCGATATTCTGTCTCAAAGTGAATTTTAACACCCAATTACGCCAAGTGATGTAACCCTATCGCTGCTCAGTCGATAATTTCTAATACGATCTTAATCGGATTTAGCGAATGTTGACACGTCAAACGTCACGCGAGTGACAAGGAGTTCCCGCGTTTCTGAATTCAATTATAATGGCGGATGTCTGTTTGACAAGTCATATTGAGAGTCAATCGCCCGTGGATATGTAAATACATATTGTAAACAAAGCTTGTGTGGTGTTGCCATTATGCTTATTGTTTGCTTCTATTTGATTGTAATCTGACGTTTAGGAGATGATCATAATGATTTATTATGTTTATATGTGGCATTTATGATATTAACTTTTTAAGAAATGCTTACCGTTTAGCGTCATTGAATCATACGGCTCCGTTTGTAATGGTTCTCGATAGATGATCGGCTCCATACCACTGAAGTCTGCAACAGTACCCGAATACAGCTCGCCATCTGAAAATAATGAAAATCCGATTAAACATTTTTGATACTTTAAATATTATTCGTCGTAGTTAAGTTAGAATTGCATCAAATATTCATTTGTGGGGTTATAAAGAACGGTCGTTATTTTCAGCAGAGGCTTAAAAATAACGATCAAAATGATGACGCAGTTATATGAAAACGTTAACCCGAAACGTGAAATACTTTTTATTTCATATTTCTACATTCTCATTATTTTTTTATCGAACATCACAGTATATTCTGTCTACGTATAATTTTCCCAAGGGTAAACTCATTGGTAAGCCCTATAATGCAGTGGTAAGTACCCAAGTGCGTTACATGCCATCAGCTTACGTGACTCGCATATGCGATGCGTGTGCCCGTTAATTACCCAAATGTGTCTGTGTGAATTGCCCAAATGTAACTGTGTTAATTGCCTGAACGTAGCTGCGTGAATTGGCGGAGAGATTGCTATGGTGGGGGTGCCATTAATTCATTTGTTTCCGTACCTGTGTATGTAGATTGTGAGTGTGTCACATCATATTTAATAGCGTACGTCATGATACTTCTTTTTTAAAGTGTTAATATTGGTTTGGAAAAAGATTGTCAATTAATGATAAGGTAAGACATGCTGCGCGGACCCCAAATGAATTGGGATAAGGGCAAGAGAATGATGATGAATTAATGATAAGGTAAGCTTTTTGTTGACTTAAGTCATTATTTAAAAATAATACCTAAATCTGACATTCCACTGTCGAGAAAGCGAAAAAAACTTACAAAGATTCTAATTTCCGCCTTTATAATCAAAATCACTAAAACTCATTAGATCACCTACGCCATTAATTAGACACTACATCCCACCCAGCTATCTAAACCAAGCACTAATTTGATTAACTAGATAACAATACGATGTTCAGTCTGTTACGAATGGACCAACGGCCAACCCCCTCATTTCCCGTGGGTGTCGTAAAACGCGATAAGGGCCTAAACTGGGGTAGGCAGCGGTAGTAGGTAGTGTCTACCTGTGTAGGTATTCGAGACAAGGTACCGTGGACACCGGTGTGTGGTTAGTTGGACATTGTTGGCTGCGGGTCCTTTGTTGTTTCAATTTATGGGGTAAACACTAAACAGTGCAAGTTTAAGTAGTTTAAGCCGTGTTCGCTTTCTATTGCTGATTTAATTTGTGTTAATTTTGTACGTTTCTTGGTCATTATCGAGCACTGAGCATACAAATCAATTTCTTAACGTTTTTTTCCATGAACATTTTGATGTGAATTTTTGAAGTGATAGTTCTACTGTGTTCACTAACGGTCGGCCAATTTTCACCCTTGTGCCCCTAAGTAATAAGGTTTACTTTACTTTTGTAGTATTTCACGGTTCTTTCAGATTTTGCCTGAAAAAACATAGTACTTATTTATCTTTACTATAACCTTACCGTTGTTGCAAAAGATTGTTCGTGAGTTACTTGTCTGAGGTAAAATATTAAAAATTTATTTTGTGATAAGTGAAATTAATGTTTCTATAGCTGTTACTATTGGTTTAGTGTTTAGAGGTTCAATATGTGAACGATAGGTACCTATTGAGCTTTATACACTTGGAAACTGAATGGAAGCTTTGACATAGCAGTCCATTGAGAGTTTTCCAGTAATATTGCACGAACTACATGCATTGCATGTATATGGAAGACCACAGCTATGTAAGGGCTCTTTCATGTAGGTAGTTTAAAGAGATTGTTATTGTCACCCCACTAGGTTTCATAAATAACATTTATAAAATTGATTCAACAATCAAATCGCAAACTATTCCGTCCGTTCTCCAATCCAAACTGATCTTACAATATTTACCGCTGCATCACCATCGAGACAATGAGTATTTAGCACAATAGTTTAAGTCCTGTTCAATCTACGACCGGACGCGATCGTCGGGAATTCTGCAGTTACCAACACCATCAGCAAAATTACGACACGCAAGCAACCGATACGTAGGTATTGGTTATATACCGTGGACGTAAGACCAGCTGCCGGTGTACGGGCACTGCTCCCCAGGGCCTCCGTGCACTTAATTGGACCAGATCAATAGGAGATAACTAACCGTCCAGTGTGCGCACCACGTATCTAATGTGCATGTAGATGCATCGCGCATTTGAGTGTGTGTGTATGTACGAAAAAATATATGTAAAATAAGTGTGAGTAAGTGTGTGTGTGTGTAAGTGTAAGTGGTCACTTTGACACACACACACTAACGCAAAAATTCTTTCGCTCACATTTTATAAAAAAGTTTCATTTACACATTTACTCTTTTACACCATGTGACAAAGGGCTATGTGTGTGTTTGACCAAATATGTGTACGTGTAAAAAGGTAACGTTCGCGTGAATGAGTGAATTGCTGAACACAACGAGGACATTTTATTTTAAAAAGTTTCCAACATAAATGTGCAAAAGTTAGCCCCAGTTTTATATGAAATATAACAAACCGGCAACTGTGCTTTTGTTAAATTCAATTAATGTAAACGTTTTACTCTTTTTTCGTTTCTGTCCAACGACAAACCGTGAACACGGTTTTTAATTACTCACATGAATTTTGAAGTGGAATACTTTTAACGTGTTTTAAATGAGTGGACATACTGTAGGATCAGTTTTAATTTTGAAGCCGTATTATCATGTTAAAATGGCTTCTATTATTAAAAATACCTCTATTTTTCTCTAATAACATTCCGCAGTATTAAAGACTAGCACTTCGCCCGCGACTTCTACTGCAAAAATTGTGATAGCTCGGCTAATATGCTTGATATAAATATAATTTCTAGCCTAAGGCACCCACGAATAATATAGATAATTGTAATTACTGCCAGTGACAGATTTTTTTAGAATTGGAGCATTAGTTCCGGAGATTACTCCTACATTAAAACTTACAAACAAATTTTACCTCTTTATAGTCAACAGTTCCTTCATGTAAATAGAGCTTAAACAAAAAACACCCATGTTCTCCATAAAATAAAGCTAGCAACACCACAGTGTTGCCATAGATAAGACAAGCAAGCGACGATAGTTTTGTTGCGTGTAATAAATGGGTGTGAATTTGCAAGGGGATGCTTTAATGCAAAGAAAATTGCACAAAGGGACAGGGTGACGGTAATTGATGGTTCAGCACCATAGGAAACTGTTTGTGCAGGGGGATTTGAATTGTTGCCATGGTAACTTGGCAGATTTTTGTGACGTCGTGACAATGTTCAAGGATAACGAGATGTGTAGCTGTTTATTGAATTTGATTTAAGAATATTTTATATAACCGGCCAGTTGCAATTTATTTAGGTTAGTTGTTCGATATGTGAATTTTAAATGATTGGATTTCGTTTAAGTTGTCACAGCAACATAGACGAATAATTGTACCAAAACGACGACGACGTTTGTTGTTGTGTGTGTTGTTGTTGTTGTGTGATTAATTATTTATTCTTTAAACTCTTATCTTTATCGTTTGTTAAACAATCATGCTTTGGTCAATTCTATGCCACTGAATAAATTTTAAAGGTACTTTTATTTTAATGTAAATTATAATAATTAAAATGATAATTTTCAGCGCATGTTGTCACATCAAAACCCCAAGCTTTTACCATAAACATAAACGTTAAATTGCTTGCACAATAAAATCACACGGGTCATAATTTTAAGTTTATAATAAAGCTAGTTACACACGACCTAAGCATAAAATATAGTGCATACTAAAACAGGGTGTAAACAGACCATAAAATAACGAAGCGAATATTAAGTACATGTCCACTTGTCCAGTCTATAATATACTACATTATGTAGAACCCAAATTAATTTCGGAATACCTCTCTTAGTTTCGTAAATATATTTTTTCAGAAAGGTTTTTATATAAAAACGTCGATTGTTTGTTCGGGATAATCTCTTGTCCTTTTCAACGTGTTTTGTCTGAATACAATGGAGTAGGTACAATATGGAGGTACTTACAACTGTGCTGAAACATGGAGGGTACTTGGGTAAAGTCGGCTAATACAGGTATTTTGTGGTACTCGGATAGCGGTGACTTGGTTTATTAAAAGTCATAGCAAAAGTAAAATGCGTTTTCGCGAAATAACTGATTTTTTTTTGGTTTTGTGTTAATCTATACCCTATACTTACAAATAAACAAATTGAAGTGTGTGTTTGTAACAGTCTTTGAATGATTATTATCCGAATCTTTCTAGAAGAGTTTTCTACATAAATTCCACCATCATCATTAGCAGTATAATATCATCCAAAAAACATCCACTGGTGCACTTAGGCTCCCCCAAGCGTCACCGCGTCTCACATCCAGCGACTCCCACGGCCATTCATATTGGTATGAAATTTTCAATAGGATAAAGGCTGGTAATGGTATTCTGGTCAAGCTTAAAGCCTACTAGATATGTATGCACCACTGCAAAGGATAAATTCAGAATATGCTCGCAGTATTAGCTTTCATGCACCCGAGGGCTTTATTACTATTCAGTTCCGGTTTCAAGCCTAAATAATGAAGGAAGCGTAGTCCGTAGATGTAGGGAAACAGGATCCATGCAACCAGTATGAACCAGATGAGAATGGCGTATTTAGTTTCTATGGATCAAAATCAAAATCAAAAGGTATCAAAAGGTATCAATATTTTATTTCACATAGGCCTCGATGGGCACTTATAAAACGTCGACAAAAAATGTGCACGGTTCGGGTTGGTCGTTTCCTATGGAGAAGAACCGGCAAAAAACTCCATGGTTACTATTTTCAAATCATTTGGTATTACAATATTATTATGGATACATCATTTGTACTTAAGTATGGGGGGACAGCGGATGACCAGGACCTAACCAAAGTGACATTCTACTAGCGGTGTAACGATGTTGCAAAAGTAAAAAAATATGGTATGGACGTTAGCAAAGCTAAGACAATGGCATACGGTATGAGGTTTTTAAATACAAAATCTTTGAAACATTTTTATTCGATAAAAATTGTACATTTTATTTCTTACAGCACTGTTTGGAAATGGCGGGCTTTCTGACAGTACGCAAAAAGACTGGCTCGAATTGCGGAGAGCTCACATTAGATGAACTACATAATTAATATAAGATTTTAAACTAGACACATAATTAATATCAATAGATTAATACTAGAATATAAAGGGATTTATTTGGAGACAGCATCGAATACAGACGTGTCACTGATATATGGAGTATAAGGAGAGATTATGATAGTACCCTTCAATTGATTCACGTGAGTTTCCATAATCCTACTAGCTTATGCAATGGCAATACATAAGCTACCGCTGTCAAAAGTCATTGGTAGAAAAACGAAATACAGGGTGTAAACAGACCCTTCACATAGTCGTCAACCAAGCATTCTGTACATCAAACTAAGTAACTTTACGCAATAATTATTGGCGGGAATCGACTTTTGTTTTTGGGGTGAAAAATCACGTTTTAAGGTATAAATGGTCTAGAACAAAAAAATAATCGCAAAGACGGGGAGAACAAGTGCCTTTCGGTTATGTTAAGGGTCTATTTACACCCTTTATTTTGAAAGCGATCGTCACTTGTCTAGGATTCTAGACCCCTCCTTCACGCTCCCATCTAGACAAATAACTTGTGTCCCAGCGTAGTCCCAGCAGTGGAATCATTATCAGCTGGCTATATTTTATTTACTATCGTATTTACACTTCAAATCAACAACAAAATCCATTCAAGAAGAAAGGTTCGTAATATTCATAGTCAGGCATTTAAACCGTTAACACAGTAACGTAAACGGACAAATGACAAAGTAAATAAGTTGATAGTACATAAACCCGGTTCATTAGGTAAATTGTTTGAAGCTCGCCTTTTGTTTAAATAATAGTTTGGACCTACTTCGAAGCTGTTATAATGGTCAGTTTGGTCCTATTTTTATTATTTATAGACTGGATTTTGGTATGACTGCCTCGTTGTTCTAGTTTAGTTCTGGGTTCGATTCCCGTGTCGGGCAGTGATATTGGATGTGGCAGCCACGGTGTCTGGATCTGTACCCGGTTGATGGCAATAGGTTTGACCCCTACCACATGGTACTTTAACGTAACTGGCAAAATGTAGGTGTACTATTAGGTACACCTCTGCCTAACCCTTCGGGGATTATAGGCGTGATGTTATGTTATGTTTATTTTGGTATGTATAAGATGACTATGGGGATCAACACTTAAGTAGGTGTAGGCGTATCACACTAACATGGCAAAGCCTTTCATTTTCAAAATTTTATGAATTCATTGCATTATTTACGTTAATGAACAGATGAAGTTTTTTTCAATTGAAGGATTACTAATTTTCTTTGAAATCATTCAGATGTTATTGTTGTTTTCCTCGGGAACAGTACTTTTTTTCGGAATGAAAGGTACCCTTTGTCCGTTTCTGTATACCTGACAAGATTTATGTAAAATTTCTGGATGATCGGTTCAGTGGTATAAGCGTGAAAAGGTAACAAACAAACAAACTTACTTTCAAATTTATAATATTTTTATATATTTTTTTTTCTTCTATTCTGAACTCCAGAAAGGAAAACAGAAACGTGGTGGTCAGTTTTTACGTTAGAAGGATGTTCAGAATAGACACTTCAAAACATGACCTCTTAGTGTGGGAAAAGCAGGCACAAAATCGGCCCGAGTGGAGACGTGTGCATCGGCAGGTCAACGCCTTCGAAGAGAGAAGAACACCTACAATTTCGTCAATGGTGTTCTGACATGTCCGCTTTGTGCTCGGAGTTTTTCGGCCAAAGTCGGGTAAGCTAGCCACTTGAGAGCACATGATAGAGCAGCACACCAAAGCTCTCGACAACCTCTCTGCAGTCGCTGTGGCCGAAATCGGCTAGATGGCATCATTTATCATTAGCAAGGAAGGATTTCATCGTTTTGAAATCAATAAAAGGTTCCAACTTAACTATGTTCTAGAACAATGCCCACTAATGAACAAGCTATACACAAAACCGCGTATACGCACGGGTAATAACGAACAGATCCTTTATTCGGACGTAAGTTGCTTATTATTGTTTAAGATAATACGCCGCGTATTGTTTTCTATTTTAGGCTTGCTTATAAAGTCGGTTAGTGACAGCGTCTTGGAATATCACCTATTGTTAGGAGTAACGTGGGCGGAGGTTTTAATATTCGCTGAATTTAGTATTGAAGGGTTTATATAAATTGCGGGATCTATGTCTGTGGGTGGGTATATTTAATTTACCTACCTAGTAGGTTGTAATGTTTGTGTGGGATACATTAAAGTAGTGTTGTATGTTAACATTAACACTAGAAACGGGATATTTACCATGTTTACTGTTTGTTTTATGTACCCGTTTCTAGCGCTATTGATAATGTTAGTAACCATGACAGTTTAAAAACGTGTATTGTGTTGTATGTTGTTCAAATTTTAAATCAGAAATGTATAGTAAAGTGAGCAAGGTGAACCTATGAAAGATGTAGATATATGTATATTGTATACTGGCTGATATTTATGAGTATCCCCTGATCGAAGGTTTTTTAATCATCTGAAATATTGCATTGCATTGTTTCATACTCACAGCTCTTGAACGCATATTAAACAAGTTGATCGTGTTCAGTTTTATTGGTGAAATTCGTCCTTAGTTCACATACATACATAACATCACGCCTGTAATCTCCAAAGGCTTAGGCAGATGTGTACTTAAAAGTACACTCACGTTTCGCCAGTTATGTTTAAGTCCATGTAATAGGGGCTAGCCTTTTGCCATCAACGGGGTAGAAATCCAGACTACTACTGAGAAATTTCTGAAGGAAAAACCCAATACCACTTTGCCCGACCTTGGAATCGAACAGAGGACCTCGTGAATCAACGACACAGTCCTTTATAGTGAAAATTTATGCTAATTTGAACGTTGCAGCTAAAAAATGTAGTAACTAGTTAGCTAGCTATCAGTAGCGAAGGGTCAATTTTTGTAAGAGGTAAGCCGGAGTACATATCTTTACTGTATAGAATATTATTGGCTATAGAATACTGACTATGCCATTTTTCAAAGGGAAGCCGGTAGGAATCGGGTTGTATGGAACCTTCGCCACTGCTATGCATCCCAGCTACAGCCATACTCACCTAGGTACACAAATAATATGTATAACAGTCACGTCATAATCCTCTCGTCGTGCCATTGAACGGTCCTCTTTTCAATGCAACAATGAGTGGCCATTGTACGCCGACGGACTGTGAAAGTGGGTTCAATCGTTATGAAAAAGATTTTCCCTTTTTTCCTAATTTCCTGACAATGGAACGACCATGGACTCCCTTAACATATGTGACCCCGTTACTCGATAGGGTTCCGGCGAAATGTTAGAAGTATTCTTAGCTTGGTAACAAGGTTTTGTTATGTTGCGAAGATCCTGCTTATTTGGAGGACTGTTTTTAGGGTTCGCTTGCTAAAATTGACGACTTCTTTATATTGTCTAGTGGTCGCAGACATTACTGCTAAGCGTGAGGGCGTCCTACCTTGAAATGGGTCATCATAAAATTAATGGCCAATCAGAAAAAAAAAAACAAAAAAAAAGTACCAAAAAAAACCCATAACAAACTAACCAATTTGTATTCGTTAAAATATTTTTTTAACGAATGTTAGGCGTAAGCTATGCAATACTAACATATATTAATTTTATTTAAACCCCAATGATCAGGCACAATAAATATTCCAATATTGCAAACTTCTTTGTTAAACCAAATGTCACTCCTTTTGAACATGAATAGCAATAATTCACTTTTCACGTTACGTACAATAATGAATAACACCATTTTGAAATCGGCTTTAAGCACATATTATTTTAAAATTATTGGTCACTTTGGTTTCGATACTTTTTATACTATTGACGCTTAAACTTTGTCAAAATGATTTAATTTTACAAATTTTTCACTAGAACAGTAATTCAAGTAGGTATATTTTTAAAAAGCCGTTACATAGCAGTCATACTATTTATTGCTTATCTGTCAGGTCAGTTAACGTTCGTTACTATAACAATAAAAAACCGATGGAATTCATTAATTTGTGGTCTTGGTGTACAAGAATGTAAAATAAGGTAACAAAAGACATCGAACACTATTAAAAAAAAAAATCTTTGGTACTACTTGGTTTTTTTTTAGTTTGTATTTTTTTTCCAGAATGGAGGAATTAAGGAATTCTACGATGACCCTTTTCAAGGTCATCCATTAATTACCGCACACCCTGTATATATATTTTTTATTTTGTAAGATGGGATCGATATTGAGCCACGGTATCACCCTCAGGAAATGTGGAGCTCCTAATGATACCCACCTGAGGTTTATCGATACCTATTGTGGTACGTACTCGGAGGGTGAGATACGCTTTTATCTGTAAGTAGTTTTTCATTGTCATTTTATCGACAATACTGTCGCAGGTGTTTGTTATTTGTGATCTTAGGAAAGAGAATATTTACATGGTTTCTTGTTATTTAGTTTTTGCTACTTGCTGAGAATCTTCCACCTGGACACGAGTTGCCATGGCTAGCCTGGAAGTCTTTAAATGGACTTCGGACACAGGTTGGCCGAAGCAAGGAAAACCTGTTCGGGTGGGGATTCATAGATAACTTTACCCTGAAGCTTTAATGTGGTGTTGTTCCGCAAACTATGGGCCACTATGCGTTGATGGTTGCTACTGAAAGTGACAGTTAAACTCGTCGCATAATGCTGAATCAATTTAGATTGCCATCGATACGCTGTGAAGAAGAAGACCTTAATTGAACTCTTGTGTAATGAAAAGCTTTTGTAGCATTTCTTCTCTAGTCCTTTTCGTTAAAGTTTCGTTAGTAACAACAGCGTCAGACCCGTATTCTTGAACAATGTTAGTTTTCAAGTCGCCCTATCAGTCTCCACTAGGGTGGAGCGTCAATTTTATTTATAGATTTTCTAATCGGAATAGTTCCGGAAAGTTGTACTTAGCCATGAGGGACATGAAAAAAATAATGATAAGAATATTCGAACCTACTTTGAGCCCAATATTGCCGTCCAAAGTAAACCTGTCCAAAGAGATGGGAAAAAAAGAAAAAACCTTTCTGGTTTTTGCATAGATAAGTATCTAGCAACTTAATAGGAACACAATATACAGGTAGACCAACAGCACCTCTAGCAGCATCTAACACGCTGCAGATGGACCAAAAAATTCATACGAGTACAAACAACTTTTAATGCTTCTATAATAAGACGACTGCATCATTGGTCTAGTGGTCGCAGGCACGACTGATGAGCATGAAGTCCTGGGTTCGATTCCCTTATCGTGCAAAGTACTATTGGGTTTTTCCATCAGGAATTTCTCAGTGGAATTACGGAGAATGGATTTGTAACCGATTGATGGCAATAGGCTCGCCCTCTATTACATGGGACTTAAACATAACTGGCGCAATGTGGGTGTACTATTACATACACCTCTGCCTAACCCTTTGGGGATTACAGGCGTCATGTTATGTTATGTTATAAAAAGATGTACCACCAATTTACATCCAAAAACAAAAGCATACAGCAACTTCTATCAGTACACCAGTGGCGAAGGGTCAATTTTTGTAAGAGGTAAGCCAGCGTACATATCTTTAATGTGATAATATTATTTGTCAATAGAATACTGACTGTACCATTTTTCAAAGGGAAGCCGGTAGGAATCGAGTTGTATGAAACCTTCGCCACTGCAGTACACATAGTTTCTGGAAATACACAATGCCTAATTGGTGTCCCAGTGTTACATGACCATCGTTGTATCCCATTAACGGGCGTGGTAATGCCTATAGTCCAGCAGGGCCGTGCTTACATAGTTCGAAGATATATCTTGAGATATATCGTAAGATAAGTCATGTGGGTATTGTGCGATGTGTATTTGTAAATTGGATTATAAACTTAGTTGCGTTGATGGGATTATTGTGGCTGTATTGACAAATAAAGTGTGGAAGTTAATGGGAATTGAGTTAGAGTTAATTGAAAGAGAAGTCATGACATGTATTGAAGAGGAGATCATCATCTGCCTAACTTTTCCCAACTATTTTGAGGTCAGCTTCCAGTCTAACCGGATGTTGCTGAATATCAGTATTTCACATGGAGCGACTGTCTATCTGACCTACACAACCCAGTTAGTACTGGGTAATACGATACCCTTTGGTAAGATTGGTTGTCACACTTTCGGGCCACTGACTACATGTAATGGCTGTCAAATGTCGACAAATGACAGTCAGGACCAACGGCAGGCACGGAGGAAACTCGGTATGTAATGGATGAATGATATATACCCATATACATATACCATATACCCATGGATATTATTACTTTAATGGTTAAATAAAAATAGTATCTATATGTGTAGTGATATGACATTGATTTCCACCAACACTAATTGGACTAGCGTGGTGGATTATGATGTACTCCTCTCACAGAGAGTATATCTGTGTCCCAGCTGTGGGAACGATACTGGCTGATTAAGTGTATGTTTATGCTATTTCTATTCTACATAGCTACTAAACAGACAAAGCTTCAAAGGAATTAATGCAAGGTATATTTACTTGCTAAGTGTAGTATCAATTGAACAGTTTCCGCACTACAGATTAGCCAACTAGATATTGATTTTAAGTCCAGTTCCATTTTCAGTTATCTACCCACCCTTTACAATACCAAACGACCAAACAGGTAGACCCACGTACGTACCTCGTTATAGTACTGGCCAGTCTGCCCATAACCACAACAAAATTTCCTCTCACTGATAAAAAAAACGTTCCGAATTTAAATATTCCAGTGTCGCACTAATTGGCAGCTAGGGTTGCCAGACTATTTGCTTTGAGTGTGGCAGTAGATGTTTTTACATTTATCTGTCCTTTCAAATTTTACGTTAAAATTGTGAAAAGTGAGATTTTTAAAAGATTGCTGTTAGGTATATAGGGCAGCTTATTGGGCTTTAGTATCCCGTTTTATTTTATTTTGAGATTGAGAACGCCAAAGACTAAAATGATATCATTGGTCCACATGTGACTGGCCTCGAATAGGTCTAGTAATCTTCTGGTTTCGATAAGACTAGAGAGATATGTATTTCGGTTTGATTTTTGTTTTCAAAGCCTAGTGTCATTTGTCAAGGCTCTCTAGTATTATAGTGACTTTGAAAGCATTGCAAAGTTTTTATGAAATTATAGTTCACCACTTCAGTTCCTCACACACAGTCACATTCAGTTACCAAAATTCACTACAACTTAGTTAACTTTTTCACTTACCAGCATAAACGGCGGTGGAGTTATGCTCAGGATCGTACGGACAGACGGCCTGCCCTGACTTCTCCCGCTCCATGTGGTAGGAGTCTCGCTGCACGCTGTACTCTCTGCAGAAGGGCCTGAAGCTGTTCGTGCCGCAGACCAGCAGCCTTCCAGGACCCAGGGAGACCAGCACGCGGATGTAGTTCTGGCAGCTCTCCTGTGAAAGATGCAGTGGTTTTAGTTGTTGAACTGGACGAAGTTATAACAAGAGCAGGGAAAGGACTAGAATCCATCATCATCATCATTTCAGCCGAAAGACGTCCACTGCTGGAAATAGGCCTCCCCCAAGTGTCGTCACATTGATCGATCCCGTGCGTCTCGCATCCAGCGGTTCCCCACAACTAGAATCCATACTTCCATACTAAAATTACAAATGTGAAAGTAACTTTTTCACTAAGTAATTTATTCAAGCTTCAACCACAGAACGGATTTCTAAGAAATCGGGTACACAGGAAGATTATGATTTTCTGGTTAGCACGTATACGTATAGGTTTTTATCTCGGTACAAATTCTCCGAAGTATAATACGCAACCTCCACGCGGGTTAAGCCGAGTGAACAAGCGAGTATTAATAATATTATTGTCTCACAACAAAGCCGTTGAGTCTATCGAGAAAATGTTATAGAATTGTGTTTTAGAAACATGTAAAACTTAGAAGTAGTCCTCTACTTTGCTATACGGGTGGAAGGGACACCGACTCGAAAACGGTTACCACAAATGATATTATAAATAAAAAGAGGTAGATTATTGCTGACAAATTCAGGCAATTGTCGTAATTTGATTTAGTCGGTTAATAGCAGTGAGCGTAACAAAGCGTGTGGTGTGACAATAATATACCTGAAATGCCAAGTTGTGAAAACTAAATTGTAAAAACATATGCTGCAGTAATATTAAAACGAGAGCCATGCAATTTTCAATATTTTGGTGTTATTCTTGCCCTAAACCACGGCGGCCAACAAACAGTACGTTAAGTTGCGAATTTAGAAAAATCAATACATCAATAAATTAAAAGTTTTGTGAATGTTTTTTCCCTCCGAATTATAATGGATTACTCGTATTTCCTCACTATATTTTATCAATAGTTTTAAATTTAGGACACAACTTTAAAAAATTTCAACCTAAGTCACCATACCGTACCACAAAATTAATCGAGCCCAAGTTCCCGGCATGTCGCCAGTAAAATTAAGTCCAAGTAAATCCATGTCCGCACAGGTATATCGGCGATATAGTTCGGTAATATGATTGCATTTGCATTTCCATGAGCCACCAGATGTACGTACCGTAATCCTATTCCGTCGCAATGGGATCCGGGCATACTGACAGGCATGCAGACAGACATACACGTCGTTTTGTATAACTAGTTGAGCCTGCCGGTAGGACTTGGTTAGGTAAGATGAAGGTACAGACATGATTGGCAATTTTTGCAAGAGAAATTGAAGTAGCAAGTGGCCTTAGAAGGAATATGGTGGCCGGAAGTCGAGTAAAAGCTATGTCTTTTTGTTGTTAGAGATCAAATTGGCATGAAATTATATTTTTTACACTGAATATTTTGAAATAACCAAGAGCGCTTTCAACTCATAGTTTTTTTCTAATAGTCCGTGCGTTATTTAGTTAGGTTTCATGGAGTTTCTTACCGCTCATCTTTAACATTGAATACCGAAGTTTAAACTTGAGCTATAACTTATAACTTAAAGAGCAAATCAAAAATATCTTAAAATCTTTAAGACGAATTAAGTTTTTATCATTAAAACAGTTTTAAAGAACGGTATTTTACTGGAAATAAATCTTCCAGTTCCAGTTTTATTTTAATAGTTTTATGGTATCTTAAAAGTTTCTAAGTGACCTAGTGTTCTAGCAGTATTTTCTTGGTCATATTTTATACAGATAATTTAAAGTGACAGTGGGATTTAAAGCGCTTTCTGGATGGCACTTTTAAGCAAAATACCAAGTAAAAAATTTTCAAAAAACGTTGCCCCTCACTAGGAATTTCTCGTGTATCGTGGGTGCGTTTACAATCATTTAAACTCACACACACAAATAGCCAGACCCGGAACAACTATCCGTAGGCCATACAAATATTTGTTCCGTGCGGGGATCGAACCCGCGACACGCAACGCAGCAGTCAATCGCTCAGCCACTGCGCTAACCGTGCCGTCAATCTCCTTTTAAGAAGTCAAATCTGTGCAATCTGCCTAATAATAGAACATGATACCGTTTATTAGCAAAGCGATTAATAATCAATACTTTATTGTATTCCACATGTTATTCTTTGGTGATAAACTTGTAATTAGATCATATGGGCACAAATTGGGCACATATTGGGCACATCAAAATAAGTGAGTTAGGAGAGTGGAAACATTTGTAAATTATATAACATTACTTAGTAAACTACTATATTATAATAATTATGTCGGTACATCATTATTATAATATAGTACTTTCTGAGGTAAACGAATAGCTTAAATGTAAAATATAAACTGGTATCTATTGAGATGTAATAATAATTAATAAATCGAATAATATTTTATGTCTCGAGTATTTAGTTATTATCATACTGGGATCTCACTTTGTGAAGATTTCAATTTAAAAAAAGTGAGTGTGTGAGTGTGTGTGTGTTGTAGGAAGGTGAAATTATATAGCCTTTACTATATAATTTCACGTGGACGAAGGTCGCGGGCAACAGCTAGTTTTTATAAGTTTTCTTTTATTAACCTACTATGGATGTTGCCCTTCCCAAATTACGTCAAACGTTTCAAATCTAGGCATTTGTAATTGGCCATGTTTTTCGAGAGTGTAAACAACGTAATTTCGGACAGGCAACATCCATAGAAGGTTCATAAATCATACCTATCTACCTACTAAACTTCTGACACTAGGAAACGTCAACAACTAATCCGAATAGAGATCTAAGTTAGCTCAAACTCACGCACATTACATAACAATAGTTATTGTGTAGGCTTAACCGAGCTTCAGTTATTGACTTGCATCAATTACTGCTGTGATTGACTAGCCGAGCGGCTGACGTATTATGCTTAGAGACTGCTGTGATACAATGACTTTTGATACATAACAATAAAGAAGATAACAATAAATGGTGTAAATAGACCCTTAACATAGCCGAAAGGAACTTGTTCTCCCCGTCTTTGCGATATTTTTTTTGTTCTAGACCATACTTGGGAACCTTCTAGTTACCTCCACGATCCCCGGTACTATTCAATCTATCCATCAGCACAATGCTTTGAGTGCTTTCCAGCGAGTCCAACCGTAAAACGTGATTTTTCAGCCCAAAAAAGAAAGTCGATTCCAAGTAATAATTTTTGTGTAAAGTTACTTAGTTTGATGTCCAGAATGCTTGGTTGACGGCTATGTGACGGGTCTGTTTACACCCTGTATAGACAAAGAAGTAAGATAACAATATATTCATATACTAATGACCCACCCTTGTTTTGCACAGGTGCAATCTTCTAAAATTCATTTTAAAATATCGAGAATTTTGTTATACTTCAAGTTAAATATAAATGTATGGCATTAAACTCTTAACATCTTGAAATGGCAAGAGAGGAGATGACGAGTAATAGAGAAGTATGGAAGAAAAAGACGTGCTGCGCCGACTCCAATTGAAATGGGATAAGGGCAAGAGAATGATGACTGAGATTAAATTCTCTAAATGACGATCAAATCAATCACTGTAATAACATAGACATGTATACTTATCCGAAAAGCGTATTTGTTTTATAGTTTATCCAAATTACTTCGGGAAGAGCAGTCTTAATATAATTTCATAAAATGATAATGGTGATTAATGAACTACACTATAGAAAATAAAAACGAAGTAAGTTAAGCAAGATCTCATTGCCCTTCTCATTTGTGATCTCATAGATAGATAGCTTCAACAAAAACGTTTTTTTTTTCAAAAAATCCTGCACAAAATCCCTAAAAACGAAATCCAGTCCCCTAATGAGCTTAGTACCCTGATGTCCTAATACGTAGAACATGTTGGGCAGTGCTCGAAGTTTCTCGAGGCCTCGATCGAGTCCGTTGTCCACAGTACCGTCAGCTGCGACCATTACGTTAAGGCCCATCCCACGCAACGCATCCCGCAATACCTTGTAGGGTTGATACAAGTGAGATAAGTAACAGAAATGATTAAGAGTGGTGGAAATATGATGGGACATTCATTACTGGTTATTGTATTTTAGATTTTCCATAACATAACATCACGCCTGAAATCCCCGAAGGGTTAGGCAGAGGTGTACCTAATAGTACACCCACATTTCGCTTGTTTATTCGAGGCGAGTCTATTCCCATCAAGCGGGCACAAATCCAGACTCAGTGGCTGCTACTGAGAAATTCCTAGTCGAAAATCCCAATAACACATTGCCCGACCTGGGAATCAAACCTAGGACCTCATGCTCCGCAGTTGCGATTACAGTTTGCGGTCAAGATTAGGATTATCATTTAGGATGTTATAATTAATCATTTAGTATTAGATATTACTTGTTAGTTCGCTATTAAGTTAAGATAGGCGCTTTGGGTTATCCTGTAATGGTAGATGTAAGTAGATAAATAATAATGTTGAATAATGTGCAATGGGTGAATCTCGGTGCAAATTCTTAAGAAAGTAATTGGTTTGATTGGTACAGAAGGAATTGACAGACAAAAAAACATTACACAAATGGATTAGTCGACTCGAAAAATGGGAGAGCTAGAAATTGTCTATTCTATGATCGATATGATGATTTAATATGACATTCACCTCGTATGTCTAAAGATTTTAATAAGGTCAACTTAACTATTAAACCTGTCCAAGAGCCTAAGAGCATACAAACATTTTTTATATATTGTATCTTCTTTCTCGGACAATTGACGAGCTATGATAGTCACAAACAAGGCCAGTGGCATCCCTGATCCTCCATTACGTGCGTTACAGCAGCGAGACCAGAGCTTTGTAACAGTTTGCATTTCGAGTCGCACACCACCCTCACTTGATCAGTTACTTTCTAATTCAGAGCACTCCAGTCCGAATACTAAATGCTAGCCTATTTGGGATAAATCTAGGATAAAACACGCCCTGTTTGCTCTGGGATTAGAGCTAATCGTAAATACAGGCTGGATGTAGTCGGATTTGCTAGAGCGATGTTATAATCCACACAACGATGGTTATTGATGTTAATAGAGTACACAGAAGGAATAATGAAATCGGATATTGAGAATGATGAAGAATTTTTTAATAAAATGTAAGATTCATTACGCTGGTAGGTAATCTATTGTTGTCGTGTTTGCTTTATGTTACCGGTTATTTTGTAGTATCTGATTTTAAAGTTAACGGTCTTTTATCTCATAGAAGCACCAGAGCAGTCTCTAATTTAACTCCATTTAAAATATATGAAAGGTATGACAGAAACGTACAGAAAACATCCTTTTAGGTTTTCTAAGCAAAAAATCTGTATACCAAACGTACCTCCCAATTGATAAATTCCACTTTGCACCTACATAATCTAATTCACAATGCTACTCGAATGTTCTCGAAGACGGAATTCAACAAATCTGTTTAGGAGCAAATAGTAGTCGGCTCACGTCGGTTGCAGTTCGGGACCAAGTAAAATGGCGTGCAGGTAGACGGCCAGCCAAGCCTTGCTTGCAATTGAAGCATGAATTTGCGACGTCCCGCGAGCTCCGAGCAATCAACTGAGCGACGAACCTCGGGGACGCAAAAAGAACGTACCTTTTGTTTGTGGTCAACAAACTTTGGGAAAATTTGAAATATTTATTTTAAAAATTGTGGTCAGTGGATTGAGTGCTTCGAAAAGTTGCAATAGAAATATCTCGCCAACAGAAATTGTTAATGTATGATCAAGAATTTATAGGGAAACAATGTATTGAATCAAAGAAATTGTAGGGTGTATAGTAAAATCACTGACGAACAATCTGTTAGACGGGTCAGTCACAGAAGCAAGAATCTGTTCAGTTTTAAGACGTCAATAATGATCTATGTGGCTACGTACTACTACTACTACGTGCTTCTATATATTTAAATGTAAGAGTTCAAGTCTGTGGTCCTTCCACTTCAAGTTAATAAGCTGGTATCAAATGCCTACTTCGCGTTAAGTGGGAGTCTAGACATGATGAACGTGACTTTAGCTGAGGGAATTGGTAATCTTATGTCTCGTATTACTTCCAATACATGTGCTGAAAATATCCTGTAATTAAAAAGCTAGAGTTAAGTAGGTAGTGTAAGCCTTATTGCTCCCTTGAGAAGAAGCAGATATATAATTTAAAAGAACTACAATAAAAATATCGTACAAACGTTAGATTACAATACTTTTTACGGTGGAATAGAATTATTAACATCATTCTTAAAATCTTCTCAGTGTTTAATTTCCCAGTTGTGTGTTATTCTACGTTGCGTCCGTTTTTATCGTGAATATGATAAAATATAAAGATACTAGCTGTTGCCCGTGCGTGACCTTCGTCCGCGTGAAATTTTATAGCCTATAACCTTCCTCGATAAATGGGCTATCCAACACTAAAAGATTTTTTCAAATCGAACCAGTAATTCTTGAGATTAGCGCGTTTAACCAAACAAACAAACTCTTCAGTTTTATAATATTAGTATAGACTAGCTGTTGCCCGCGACTTCGTTCGCGTGGAAATTTTGGTGTGCATGTGTGAGACTGCCACGTTGGTCTAGTGGTCGCAAGCGCGACTACTAAGCGTGGGGACCGATTCCCGGGTCGGGCAGTGTTAAAAAAAATGTTTATTTCAATTACATAAAGTTATCACACACATGATTTGGAAGATCACCTTTTAAGCAAGGAGATGCTTCTTTTAGGGGGCATCCATTAATTACGTGAGGCGATTTTTCGACCCCCCTGGTGGGATGTCGTGAGATTTGGCTTGACCCCCTCATCTCCCTCCTAATCTCACGTGGGATTTATCAACATGAGATTGGGTGATATTTGGCGCGAATCTGGATTTGTGCCCGGTTGATGGCAATAGGCTCACCCCCTACTACATGGGAGTTCAATATAACTGGCGAAATGTGTGTACGATTAGGTACACGTCTGCCCAAACCTTCGGGGCTTTAAGGCGTGACGCTATGTTATGTGTGAGAACTGACTGCCAGATCAAAAGGTGATAATGTACTGATGACTACAAAAGGCGTCCTTTTGGGTGCTGTAATTCTGGGCGGCGGAGGTCCGAAACAAAATTAAATGGCGTTGAGGCGACGATATGGCTTCAAAAATCGGTGTATTTTGGCACTATACAACTTTTTTTCAAAGTGAACCTTGTTAAGCGCTTTTTATTCTAATACCGTTCTGTATACAACATTAAATGACTTTTTGCGAGAGCCCTTAGACCTCTTTAATTCGGCCCTGTCGCAAAATCCGTTCTTAGCGAACGTCTACTAACTATAAACTACCTCACTGCCAAATAATACCAAGTTTGGAGCACAAAAAGTTAAGGACTTTCATCCAAACTTGCGAGAGCCCTTAGTCCTCCTAAATCCGGCCCTGTTGCAAAATCCGTTCTTAGCGAACGTCTACTAACTATTAACTACCTTCCTGCCAAATTTCAAGTTTATAGCACACAAAATGAAGGACTTTCATACAAACTTGCGAGAGCCCTTAGACCTCCTTAATCCGGCCCTGTCGTAAAATGCATTTTTAGCGGACGTCTACTAACTATAAACTACCTGCCTGCCAAATTTCATCTTTATACGTCAAGCGGTTTTCGACCTTTCGCTTTCATATATTTAGATAGATTTCTCATAATTAAACCTCTCTTTCAGTACCAAATTTTTAGTGCAAAGAGTAAAGACAAAAGGAAACAAAAACTGAATCAAACAAACAAAGTCACCGACTTCTGAAGCTAAAGTTATTTTTCACTTTTTTGTGTTTTTGAAGGCGGTTTTATTTTTTGCAAAAAAGTTTTTTATTGTTCCATTTTTAGTTGTAATATCCTGTACAATTAATATTTGCTATGCATTTATTTTATATTGTCAACAAAAATAAACAAATCTGGTTATACTGCACACATCTGTGTACACCCTCGGAGCATAGAGGCGTTATGTTAGGATATTGTGTAAACAATAAACATCTAAGCGATTGCAGCAATCACGGCAGATTTGCTGCCTAATTTTGTTGAGTTCCATTGTACCTATATCTCCGAAGATCAGCATCAGATCTTCACCAAATTTAAACGGGGCCAGCGCCGCCGAATAATATTCTTCCAAATAAAAAAGAAATCATTGAAATAGGTTCTCTATTGGCAAAGGTATCGCTGAACTTACACACAATGATGATTACCAGGCATAATGCCTGCGAGTATGTGTGCCTATACAATTTAGAAAATTCCCTTGATTTCTCCAGGATCCCAACATCAGATCCTGAGCTGATGACCATGGGACCACATGGGAAGTATACTGTATAAATCAATGCCCATAAAATTTGAGGGTTCCCCTTAATTTTCCTGGGACCCCATCATCAGATTCTGACTTCATGACAATGGGACCACCTCAGGAGTCTAGACTTTCGAATAAAAAAAGAATTTTCAAAATCGGTCGACGATTGGCGGAGAAATCGGTGTACATTAAAAATACATACAGTCGAACGTAGAACCTCCTCCTTTTTTGAAGTCGGTTAAAAATTATCAAAGGAGTTTTGGTGAAACATTAGATAACCGTTAACAATACATGTCATGGTAATAGGCTTATCCCCAACAAAATGGAACTGGGCATACCTAATTATCAAAATGTGGGTGCACTGTACACATCTGCGTAGCCCCTCAGAGCATACAGGCGTGATATTATGTTATGGTGTTGTGTAAACAATAAACATCCAAGCGATTGCAGCAATCACGACAGATTTGCTGTCTATTATTGAAGAGTTCCATTGATATCTCCGAAGATCACCATCAGATCTTCACTAAATAAAAAATGGGACCATCGCGGAATAATATTCTTCCAAACAAAAAAAGAATCATCAAAATTGGTTCACAATTGGCGAAACTAAAACCTACTTACGTAAATTATTTTTATCATAGAAATCGCGCATGAGGTTACCAACTAAATTTTAAATATTAATATCTTTTGCGTCTGTTGGTCGATTTTGATGAAATAAACGCTAAAAAATACCCAGAACAATGCTTCTTATTTTGTAATATTTCGATTTTGAATACAATTAGGGGTTTTTACGTGATGCGCGCACAAACGAACAGACAAACCGACAAACCGACAAACAGACAAAAATTTAAAAAAATGTTTTTTTACTTTCTACTACTTATTTCTAGCACCTTCCAGTGATTTTTTTGTAAAAATATGTAATGTACAGACACGGAAAGTCTACGATTTTATTATATGTATAGATTATTACAAAACTGACCTTACTGAATAAACCGACTTTTTATACATTGGTGGTAAAATAATAATTAATAAGGTATTTGTACACAGCAGTGGCGAAGGTTCCATAGAACTCGATTCCTACCGGGTTCCCTTTGAAAAATGGCATAGTTACTATTTTATAGACAAATAATGTAATCACATTTAAGATGTGTACTCCGGCTTACCTCTTATAAAAATTGACGCTTCGCTACTGGTACACAGTCATACAATCGTCTTTGTAACAAGATCGTCTGCCCTCTGGCGGGGAACTACCAGGACAACATCATTAGCTACAAGTTTCCACAATATTAATTACACTAAAACACATAACACAATTCCCATATTACGAGCTTAACTCATTACGTTCTCGTTAAAAATGTACACATTTCCTTTACATTATTAATATTGCTGAACAACTTTGAAACATTATTTTTCGGGCAGGAATGACCTACTTTCCACACAGCATATAATTTTAAACCGAGCCTTAATTAGCCTTCAGCCGACCGTAGCGCCCTCTGGCGGTGAAGGTCGTTAACTTTAGCGTTTAAAGTTTTGTAATAGTTGTTGCGTTGTACGCTATAAGATTAAAAAAGTCATTATTTACGTCAGAAAGTTATAAGACTGAGGTATGTTTCGGTTAATGAAGTCTGGCCTTTGTTTTCGTTAGTTTTAATACTAAAATATTTATTAAAGATGCTGGCAAATGCTATTCTCAAGACTTGAAACAACACTATGCGAATTTGACATAAGATATTCGCAATTTGAAAACTGAAGAAATTCACTTCTGTACTAATATTATAAATGCGAACATGCGAAAATGAGGATGGATGTTTATTTATTTATTTACTCAATCACGACAAAACGGCTGAACGGGTTTGAATGAAATTTGCCACAGAGATAGATTATGCTTTTTTTTTTTGTTTTATTTATGTTATTATTTTTTCTATGTGTAACTTGACCTATGTTCACAAATAAAGCTTTCTGATTCTGATTGTCTCGAATAGCACATAGGCTACTTTTTGTCCCGGAAAAAAATCAAAATTTCCACGCGAACGAAGTCGCATGCAACAGCTAGTGAACTAAAGGAACTGTCAATATAGAAAATATATTTTAACAAAAGAAAACCGTCCTGAAGAAAAACCACTAAAATAAGAAAAAGATACTCTGAGATCTTTTATTCCTAATACCATTTGGAGATTGTTTATCACGTACTGGTGAGGTCGTAAGTGATCCAAAACTATTTATTTATAGGTTTCGTGAAGAAGTGTTTGAGATAAAAGATTCGCTGGACTGTTGCAGGTAAACGCGACAATTAAAAGGTTTTCTGGGATAAATGATTGTGGAAATTACTTAGTTGTTTTGCGGTTTCTGATTAGGTATTAAAACAGGTGACCTTTTTGTTTAAATAAGTCTCGATACGTGACATAACATGCCTATAATCCCCGATGGGTTAGGCAGAGGTGTATCCACACTTCGCCAGTTTGACGGCACGGTTGGGGCAGTGGTTGAGCAATGAGTGACTGCTGCGCTGCGTGCGAACAAATATTTGTATGGCCTACAGGTAGTTGTTCCGGATCTGGCTGTTTGTGTATATGAGTTTAAATAATTGTGTTTTAAAAAAGGTTTAAAAAAAATAGTTATTTTTAAGTCCCATGTTATAGGGGGCGAGCCAATTGCCATCAACCGTGCACTGTGACGTTCTCTAAGCGTTGATGGACAAGTGAAAACTATAAGGTATTAACTACGCCAGCGAAAGGTTGTCTAAAAAAGCTATATGAGTTTTAAGTAATTATAGAAATTTGAAACGATTTGAAAGCGGTTGTCACTTGTGTAGGCCAACTTTTCCACTAAGTGGTCACTCACGTTCAATAGGTCATCGTTGTCCTGCCCTTACCCCTATTTATTTAGGGTCAGCGCAGCATGTCTTCTTCTTCATAACTTCTCGATTACTAGCAATCTCATCAGACACCGCCTTGCACTTGCTATATCATGCTTCACACCGTCCATCGTTTATTTGGTCTTCTACTCTTATAGCCGTCCACATTCGTACCATAACTAATAATGGACTAATAACTAGTAATGGGCCAGCTCGCCGTCCGGCCATCTTATTACGACAGGCCGTGTCGACGGCGCGTTCGTGTTCCACGCGCGCCTCAGAGAGATGTCAGCAACGATGTAGGGGTCTGCAAGGGCCGATGCCTGCCAGGGCTGCGGGACTGTTCGAAAGAGATACCGTGGCCCTGGAACACAAAGGGCAAAGAAGGAACATGGATGGGTTTTAGTCAGTACAAGTCTGACACTCCCTTCCGCTCCGCCCAGAGTGCGGGGGGTCATTTGATGATTTCCCATCCGAAAAAAAAGACATTTTCCTCATTCCTCCGCATCGCTTGCCCATACCACGACAACCGATTACCACACAACTTTTCAGTCACAGGCGCCAGTTTCAAACTTCCTCTTAGGTACATTTATGAAACATACCAGTGAAAGAACCTCAACAGGAAACGATAAGACTGCAACCCCAAAGTAGTAACTCACGATTACCGACATTCCTCGCGTAGCCACGCCTTACTAAAGGAAATAAATTATAGTTTCCAATTAGTCGAGCAAAAAACTTATTAAAACGAGAGCTGGGACCGAATGGCGGCAGTTACATTAATCGAAACTCGTTACTACACACCACTAATGAATGCATAAACGTTTAAAAACTTCTTCTACTTGCACGTTTTCCTAGAGACATTCGAGTGAATTTGTAAATAGTCTAAGAAATTCGTTTGGTTAAGGCGAAATGTTTGTTTGGTGGAATAATTAAACGAGATAGAATTTTGTTTTCTTTGTCAGATATATCTTTCATCTTAAGTAGGTTACAAAAAATGAGTTTTGGATAATTCGGAAACTGAAAGTTTTATCATGTAACTAACGACCCGCTCCTGCTTCGCACGGAATTCACAATCCGGCAAAACATCGATATTTATTTTACATGAGTTTAATATTAATGTCTTACTCCTATTAAATCTTCTGGAACAAGGTCTCTAAATACCTCACCCCAGACCCCACCACCACCACCACCTCAGACCTCCTCAAAAACCACAAAGGCGGACATGGCGGCCTTTACATAGTTTTAGTATTTTATATATCCTTGTAGTTTATCTTAGTAATACATTTTTTTTTGCAGATTTATACACCTACCACTGTTTGTCTCTGCATCACCCAAAGGTTGACTGGTAGAAAATGCCTATGGCAGTAAGTCCGCCTCTGTACTTTATGTTTGAAGTGTTGAATAAATAAATGATGGTGAACCACATCAAAAGCTGTTATCTGGCTATGAAGAACAATGTATCACATAAACAGATACGAAAAGCGACTGTAAGCACCCTTTTTTATAAAGTAGAGCTAGGGCAAACACTCGTTTAATAGTCTCCTTAGTCTAGTGGTCGCAAGCGCGACTGCTGAGCGTGAGGTCCTGGATTCGATTCCCGGGTCGGGCAAAGTGTTATTAGGTTTTTCCATCAGGGTTTGTGCCCGGTTGATGGCAATAGGCGAGCCCCATATTACATGGGACTTAAACATAACTGGCAAAATGTGGGTGTATTACTAGGTACACCTCTGCCTAACCCTTTGGAGATTACAGGCGTGATGTTATAATGATGATGACATCTTTTAAACTAAATGAACGCTGAAAATAACAAATGTCCTTGCCATTGAACTCAAGAGCCTTCTATAACACCAGCCACCTTTTTACGCCATTACACGGTTGAAATACCTATACGGCCGTCATAAAAATGTTTCCCAATAATAACAGGTTCGTAAAAAGGTAATTTTACTTAACAGCCTTTTAATTTTTCCCTACGGAACCCGGTGTACGGTCATAAAACAAACACGATCACTTGAATAGTTTACAGCAATTTTTAATGGGCCCGTATTTATTGCAGTTTATGCTAATTTTTGAGGGAAACGTCGTAAATGTCGTGGTCGTTTTGTGTTGTAAGAATGAAGGGGTTGTAAACGGGAAGTAAGGTAAAGGTTAGCTTGAAAATCAATTCGTTTTAGTATTTAAATTTTACAGCAGTTCTACTAGCTTATGCCCGCGACTTCTCCCGCGTGGAGTTCGATAATTGTCACACGGGAGCATACTACCGAGATAAAAAGTATTCTATGTGTTCATCCAGGTTATAAACTATCTGTGTGCTAAATTTCATCCAAATTTGTTCAGCAGTTTTTGCGTGAAAGAGTAACAAACATTCAGACATCCATACATCCTCACACACTTTCACATTTAATATTAGTAGGATACCACTGACTACCGCCACTCATGTTTATTTTAAATTCTGTCAGTCCATTTAAAGGTTATCTGGAAGAAAGCGCTATCAGAGATAAGTCCGCTATTGTAACTTAATAATATAGTAAAAGAGTTGTGCATTAATTTTGGTGTACAATAAAGTATATCCTATCCATCTTAACGATCCACCTGTCAAATGAAGGGTCAAAACAAATCAAAACTTCTTCTTTTTCTTTCTCGTTTCCTCATGACTGAGAGTCGTGACCACATGAGGTCGTTGCCTTCTCCACCAACGCTAGAGAGCGTTGGTGGAGAAGCTGCTGGACGGTTTTGGTCCTGCGGACAGATGCCTGGACCATCACTCCACACCACATCACCACATCCACACCACCAAACACACACCACGCACCACCACACCACACCACACCACACCACACCACACCACACCACACCACATCTGTCCATCGGGTTGGTGATCTTCCACGGCCCCTTTTTCCTTCCATGTTCTAAAACTACGACTTGCTAAAACAAAGATGCTGAAAGTGTCTATTCAGCATTAAAAATGACGTTCATAAAAGTAAGTAAACTAAAAGCACTTATTAATTAACTCCAAGTCGTAGTGCATCGCAAATTCGCAATGCAAGACATTCTTGCGACGATCTGACGATTCCCCGGATCCTTCGAATGGCACCAGAGTAAGTTAATACAAATTTCTACATATATTATCCGGGTTATTGCCACCATATACCCGTGCGGGAGCTCACATTCATATTCCGTAATCCCGAAATGAGGTCGCTCATTAACTCGAACTAAAATAAAGTTATACGACCTCCTGAAGCATCTTCCGTGCGAGTCTAGCGAGAATTTCCACTCGATTGGCTTTTTAATTTGCCGGTATTCGGTAGAGAGACGTTTAGCGGAATAAGGCCTCGTTTCATACGCGACCGACTCGTTCCAAATTCAATTATTCGCCTCAAGATGGCGGCAGGTAACATTGATATTGAGCTGCGGGCGCTCTTTCATTGTCCTTTACTTAAAATAATATACCCTACTGTGGTTATTAGAAGCTTAAATTAACTAGTTATCAATATATGAAATAGTTTTTTAGAATATGTATTTAATATTGAATTATTGAAATCAAGAACAATTTGCTTCATTTTATTGTAGCGCTACGAAAGTTCGTAGCAACCGCCTACGCCGTAGCATGTTACAATCTACATATTTAAGTGTGTTACGAGTTAAATTGATGTACAAGTCATTTCTTTCCAAGAAAGGAAAGTTACTGTCTGCTGGGACACGATTTCGTGGAATGGAATTTCAGTACGCTTTCAGACGTGGAGATTATTTTACCGAGAATCGTCTTTAGAACTTGACATTTCTAAGATGTATCGGATTAAATATAAATGGAACAGTCTAACTACCAAGAATAAAATGTTTAGTCTTAGAGAATTATTAAGAAATCGGTTGGTTCGTGTATCATAAACAATTCTCAAAGAAATACAATTCCTGTAAATCATCAAGTTTAGGCGATAAGCCTTAACGCAGACGAATCGGAGAACTAAATTTTTTTAAACGGGTAAAACACGGTATGTTTCAAAAAAATACAGGAAAGCTCTATGCCCAGCAGTCTTTCTTCTTTATCGTGTGGTTAGTGCCTAACCTGGTGTCAGAGTTTTATGCCGCCCATGGGCCTCTGAGTTGGCTTTACATGCCGTCGAGAAATATCTCTCGGGCATGCTGGTTTCCTCACGATGTTTTCCTTCACCGAAGCAAGTGACAATTATACAATACGCACATGTATCCGAAAATCAGAGGTACGTGTCTTGGGTTTGAACTCGAGACCTATGACTTGTCAGTCCGACGGTCACACCACTAGACTATCACTGCGTGCCCAGCAGTGGGAAAGTAACATGAGGTGGAGGGGTAATTTTTACCTTTGACTTTTGCCCAGTGTCTGACAGTGGGAGAAGCGAAGATATAAGACAGTACAACAACTCACCTCGTCCTTCCCCTTGACGACGCACATCTTGACGTCATTCTCCGGCGAGTACCAGACCAGCCGGCGCTGCTCCGTCAGGTCAGTCAGACTGAGGTTGTACACCACGTTTCTGGAACAAGTAACACTCATATAAGACAAGATGCATAATGATTCAGTAAGGATAGCTGGAGCTGTCTGACAACCAGTCTAACCAAGGGGTACCGTATTACCCAGTACTAACTGGGTTGTGGAGGTCAGATAGGCAGTCGCTCCATGTAAAATACTGGTATTCAGCTGCACCCGGTAAGACTTGAAGCCGACCCAAATCAATTTCGGAAAAGATTTGGCAGATGATTAAGGATAGTTGGAGCTGTTTGTATTTTACACTAGGTAACAATAATAATGGCTCGTATTGTTAGGAGGTTCCTCTCTCTGAAGCCCTGACCGCCGCGCGCCGGTAGCTTGGACCCTGTTCCCGATACCGGTGGGCGACATTTTTTATATATTGTTAAATGTTTTTTATATTGTTTTCATTTTAAGAAATATTTAAAAATGTATAAGATTTGTATGAAAATAAATAAAAGAATAATGCAGAATCTTGTCCTTTTTTGTGGTAGGTTAAATAGGAAACGGTTCACTAGATGATGACTATTGGCTTCATGCTAGGACCCTAGCTGTGTCAGAGGTATTTGTACTTGGTTACAGTGATAATTTATTATTAATTGTAATTGGGCCTTAAATTGATTACGGTTTACTGCATGCTTTGGCAACAGCATACAATCAAACGATATTGCAATCTTTAGACACCAAGTTGAAATCTCTCAATTGGTTGTAAAAAATATAATGGGAATTTGGCTTGCTTGGCAGCAACAATAGATGAGATGGTACGATTGTTTGTACGAACCATTTACACAAAGTAGTTGTAATACAGACAATACTTGTATTATTTTGCGGCCAAACTAATAAGCCTTAGTAACACAAAAACAGATGCTAAAAATAGTTGTTACTCGACTTGTTATTGTGGCCAATTACTTGCGCCTCTTCTAGCAAGCCGGCCAACATACGTAGCCAAAATACACAGAACTCCGACCATTGGCTCAGAACCTTTTACTAGTTCGACTTCGTTCAAACCTCGCAGTTCATTTTAAGGTGGAAACTGAACTCATAGTTGTTAGCTGAATGTTTGTTCGTGGTTTTAATCGCACTTGGAGTCGAGGATTTCAGGTGAAGTTAGTTGGAATGGTTCCTATTGCCGCGGCGTTTATTCTGCGGGTAGGCGCTGCGGCGACAATTTGTCGCGCCCTCGTGCGGCTTAGCCGATCTACTGAATAGCTTCATGAAATGTTACACGCAAACTTAGGACTATTTACCAATAATTATTCAGCCTTTACACCGTATTTAGGTTAGTCTACGGCTACATTTGATTAGGAGCGTAATACCAGATATCGACGCGCGTCTCTGTCTACCTTTGTTATATCGTAAGAGCCCGAATCGGTTATTGACAGCCGTACATTGCTATTGTGTGCGATATAGTAAATAAGGTGGATGTCAGTGTTCGTGGCAGGCCAAAGTTCACCATGACAGATTTTCTTGTAGGATTACAAAGCCAAATATTACACAATGTGGGGTGACGCAGCGACATGCTATTGTGAGCCGCTTTCGGCTGGATTTGATGTACGATAAAAAATAAAGAGCTTCAACTAAATCAAATTGAACTTTACTAGAACGACTTTAACTGCGTGATTAGGCGCAGTTAACGATTATAACACCGCAACTAACTGTAGTTTTGAAAACTAATGTTAAAGTGACATTACGAGTGTACACAATTTAATATGAATTGTGACACAAGTTGGGGCAATTCATTAAACTTGCTGAGCATACCTGGGTTCTGTCTGGCATAATTGCGAAAGTCCTTCAACCCTTAATTAAGATATTTGGCACGAAAATTTCATAAAGAAATTATGGCGTAAACTTTGCCAATTATAGCGCAGCGAATAGCCGGTGTGACTTACATAATGTTTCAGAGATTGAACAGACAAAGTAAAGGCCGGCCCGTTACCGGATTGTAACTCCGACTTTATTGATATTACAATACACTCTTTAAATGGCAATCCCGTGAAGTTTTTATAGTTCTTCTTTGTTTTCGTCGAACGACAACGTATTGGAGAACCTACTTATGACTTTCCGATCTCAGAAACTATGTCAGTTTTATTGAAACGAAATTGTAAAAATTGTTTACGGAGAGCAGTAAAAGAATTTGTATTTCATATTTTATTTGTTCAAAAGCAGAACCATTCTCAATTAATTAAGAGTACATTATATTTTATGGGTACCTATGTAAATAGCTTCGCTTCATAGACATTGAAGGTTGTTTAGGAAGCTCGGTCCTCACTTCTACGAATTTAATTTTCAATCAATTAACCCAATGAACGTATTTTCTATGAAAAGCTAATTTAATTACCCTATTTCGCTGTAGTGTCGAGGTAATTAACTTGTAAATTGCGCTTAAATGTAGTCTATAAAGAAATTAAATACGGAAGAACTATCTAATATTTCCAATTTATTTATTTCTAGATTTTACAGCATGCCGTTTGTCTATTTCGTCCTCATATAAAATTCCAATACAACTACTGAAATGGTTCAAAATGAAATTTTTCACTTCCATTATGTTGTAAATAAGGTATTCACATTCGACGTCTTGCATGCGAATAATGTTCTTTGTAGTCTATTGTCGAGGGTCCTGCGGCACTTATTCTTAAATAAGGGAAATGCCTGTAATTCACCAATGTTGGGGGAGCCAATTTGTGGGCAGACCCTGCTCGTATTTTATGAACAAACCGTTTTTTGTTGGGTAACGAAGTGACATGATGCAATCAAGTGATCCGAGCACTAACAACAACTAATGGCTAATCCGGTTACAGAGATGTACATGTGAATAAGACAATTATTTGGGCATGAGTAGATTGTATAATAACCAGACTACACTTGATTGCTTCTCAGAATAATATGATTTGTAGTTTCATTGTGTTTAGTTTATTGACAAATAAAGGAGACTTGGCACATGTGAGGAGGATAGACCCCTTTAAGTCTAAGCCAGCGAAAATATGGTCCTAAGTTCTTTGTATTTTAAGAAGTGCCTATCAAGTTTTCTGAAAGCATAAATAATGATATATACTGGCCTCGATTCGAATTTATTTCCAAGAAACGAAACTTGTTTGTTACAAAAAATCTAAATATTTTGGAACATTCTTTGTTAATATTTTGGCGGACAGGCGAGCTGGCCCAAGCACACAAAGACTGTATCCTTTGTCAATTATTCGCTTCAGTGGTTCCCGCCAAAAGGCGGCGGCCATCTTGGACTGTGTGCGACGGATCGTCAGCGCCATCTATTGTTCGGTCACTCGCCCATGTTTTTGTGTTCTGTCCAATCCGGGCCGACTCGCTGATTGATGGTCTGAACTTACAATTATTTTCGTGTCTTCGTGATTATTTATTTTTTGTCTCTCATTCTTGGCAAAATAAATTAATCTCGGAGAATTTTCTTTATCCGGATTAAAGTAAATATCTGGGTGGGTGCGGGTATAAATTGATTTCGTGGAACAAAAGCGGATGCTCAGCCAATCAGAGTTATGCTCATCAATATACATGACGGACACACAGCCAATGATCGAATCCAAATGAAAACGTCAAACGTGGTGGCGCTTTTAAAGCGAGATTTACATAATAAATAATATTATTGGTTTAATTCGAATGTCTGTTTTTGGAGGACGTCACGAGATACGTCGCATCCATATTTTGTGAAGCGTTTAATGTGATTTATCGCCATACAGACATGTGTGACACGTTATCACATTATTCTACAAATGTCCAATACATTTTTCTGAATTACATTTAAATTCTCTATACGAGGAAAATGTGCCTAAATAGTTCACACAAATGGCATCGATATTTACGAGAAAATAACTTACGTAGGTACTCAATGAAAAAAGGAAAACGAGTTTGTTCATAGCGCCTGTTATTCGATTGTGTGCTTTGCCAAAAAGTATTTTCGAACACGAGAATTTGATTGAATAAGTGGAAACTGATTCACATTGCTGTTGCTAGCTAGTGAAATAGGCACACGCCTAGTCTTTGGTTTGTTATTTTGTTTCGCTCAGTTATTTTCATAAGGCTGTAATACGATTCCTTGAATTCGAGGATATAGAGCTGAATAATGAAAATAAACATAACTCACATAATATTACCCTTTATACGCCGACATACTAACCAATTCAATTTTCGCCTCCTCTATTTACCACTCCTAGAGAAACTTCGAATAAATAATTCAATCCTGCCAGTATATTCAATATTTATTTATTTTGCCCTGTTTTCAGAATCTGCTGGATATGTGTGCCTCAACCACGTCAGGGGATTACTAAGGGTCCATAAAATGTCTTCTAACTAGGCTCGGCACAACAAGAGGGGAAGTTGGGGAGACAGGGCAACTGTCGTCATACGAATAAATTATAGATAGTGTAACAATGTGACTTTATCTCGTGTACACAAAACATCCCCCTCTAGTACATTTCTTTATCCTTAATCACTGAAAAACTACAGGTGGCGTTTATTTTGACTATGTTATGCAAAGCAGGGATTGCCTTTGTCAGGATATTTTCGTAATTAGTTGCTAAATGTTGGGGGAGATGGGATGAAAAGCGTATCTCTTTGGCTCGGGAAAACCGCTTAATGGGTAAAGGAACAGAAAGAAATTCTGTTGTTGCCAACAAGTTGATGGCGTTATTCTATGCAGAGACGGATGATATTAAAAATGTTGTCTCTTTTCTGTGATTTTTTATTTATTTTAATAAAACAGGTTCGTGTATTTTCTTAAAAAAAAGCGTTTTAATATTTTACTATCGATCAAAAACGTTTGTGAACTACGACAGTAAAACCGACCATTGAACACGACCTACAAAGACTTTGTGCAACGCAACGTTTTTCAAAAGGGGCGATGTCAAAAATTTCAAATTTCATCGTCGAACCGACGAATTGGGACGTCGACAGATGCAATTTGTTTGCATGCACTCGACACGCTCCCGATATTGGAAAACTTTACGAGTTCCATTTAGAACAATATCAATAGGACATTGGTGTACGTGCCCGACGTATTGAGAATGTACCGACGTACTTGCGAGCACCTCAACGATGTTTTATTTACTGATGCATAAAAGATCTAGAATTGTGACAAATAATTAAAAACTCCCAGCAAACGAGATATTTCTGCCACAACCCTCTCATATTTGCCGGAGCTCATTACATTTAACGTCACTACAATGCCAAGCTCTAGGAATTCCATTTTCGTGAACCATCCAACTAATGACTTCTGTGAAAGTAAATGTCACCGAATTTCAGCATACAGAGTCGCAAAAAATAACATAAAAATAACCGCGAACCATCAAACGTTCCATTTGAAGGCACTAAAGTTAAATCGAGTCGAGCAAGTTGTACGTCATTAGCATTCGCCTGTCAAATGGGCACTCATACGGATTGGTTGATGTGCAAGCGAGTCAGCCATCTTACCGCCGACTCCTAGTAAATAGACTTGACATATCGTGAAGATTTTTCTCTGAATGGAGCCTTTCCGTTATGTTTTTGGCAGGCATTACGATTTGTGCGGTTTATTTTCTGTGTTTTGGCGTGTGCCGTCTCATTTTTGTGGCTTTTATTTTTCGAGTTCGTGGCTTTGACTTTGATCGAAGCCTCTTCCACATACTATTTTTGTCTTATTTTACGGACATCTTCTACTCTTAAGTAAACTTTTCAATATCACTTTAAACAGCGAAAATCTTTGTCTTACTAAACGTTTTTTTAACGTTTTAATCTTTTTCCCTGTTTTAGATGCAGAACGTTGGCGTCAGTATCGGCTGGGGCCGTCAATATTGCGAAAGTTTGCACCATCGGCCGCCGAGAAATTGCGCTTCACATGTTTCACGATTTATTGCAATTGTTTCTCAACAATATCCATCGTTTATTTCATCGAATCCATGACGTTTGGACGCTGCGCTTATTGTGAATGCTCTGCTATTGCATAAATATTTTGTTCCTGAATTCTTTAGTTGAATGCTTTGTTTTATGTTATGATGTGAGGGAGTTTGGTATTTCTAGAGATGGCTGCTTTATGGTTCTGTTAGAAGTAGTGATGTTTTTTTTTCGGAACAAAAGGACCATTTTTATAAAGTCACGAACAAATAGTCAGCATTCGAACGAAAATAGAATAACTTACGAAAAAATACACACTCGTTCCCACGGCGGCGTTTTATTTCCGGTTTGAAAACGGTGCAAACAAAAAAAATATATTAGATATGAACACGGTCGCTTACCTAACGAACTGAAATGAATACAAAACAACCAACACACAACACGAAAATGTTTATTTATGTAAACGAATTAAAAACGTTACGTATTTTCGGCAACGATTTTTCTTTCATATTCTTTGTGTGAGTTATTACCTTTTTACACAAAGGTGTTCTTTTCAGCATCGGTAAGACCAGTGTAGTTGGTCTCTGGCATTTCTTTGCGTTCCTTGAGTTTGGTTGAGAAGGAGGGGTCTGGGTAGGTTGGGTATCAACGGCCCGCATGCAGAATACAAATTCTTAACATTTTAATTAAAAGAGCTCAAAACGCCGACCGCGCCGGCTCTATTGTTGTCTCGTTCTGACACCGCCGTGATTTATGGCGAGTGTAAATGGGAAGGGTTGGGTTTCATCTTTCACTGGAATACACGAAATGATAATTGACATTTTTGCGCGGGCGTCACGAAAGGGTTATGATATTTGCGCAAGTAATCCTTCGGAAACATTGTCGCACATTTGTCACTGTTCAGTGTGATGGTATAGCTATAGAAGTTTATTTATGTTCTTTGTTTTATTTTGACTCATTTTTTATTTTGATCCTACTAAACTACTGTTTTGATTAACATCTCATTTCTTTCTCAAATCCCGTCGAATCGCAAATTATTACTAGTAAGTCCTTAAAAAATATCGTTTATCACAATTATCAAGCCCGTAGTACGTACCTAAGGTACAAGACAACCCTAGGTGTCTCAGCCACGAATCAATGCATCACGGTAGGCACTTCAATAATTAACAATTAACCTAAGCCCCGTCTAACTGTGGCCTACATCTCAGTTCTACCCAAGAAACTAGATCACGATAAACATCACGTCCAACTCAATACCGACTACAATCCGACAGTCCACCGCTGAAGCGCTCACAATCGCTTGAAGCGCTAAATATTTAACGATAAACATGTCAATCACTTAACGGATTACCGATTGATTGAGGTGAGAACGATATTCCCTAATTTCGTTGAAGCGTCACGCCCGACAGCCAATGATCTGATACAGCGATTATTGAGCAATATTAGGCATAGCTGTGAGGAGATTTTGACAATTATTGAGTGTTTCTGATGTATTTCGCCTTTTCCCAACTATGTTAGGATCGGCTTCCAGTCTAATAGGATGCAGCCGAATACCAGTATTTTACATGGAGCGACTGCCTATCTGGCTTCCTAAACCCAGTTACTACTGGGTAATACGATACCCCTTGGTAAGACTGGTTGTTAGACTTTCGGGCCACTGACTACTTAACGACTGTCAAAGATCTACCATTGACAGCCAGGACCAACGGCTTAACGTGCTATCTGAGGCACGGAGAAAACTCGGTATGCAATGGGTGGTCACCCATCAAGGACCAACCTAGGCAAGCACGGCTTAATCTGAAGTTCGACCCCAGCGGCTGTTATTATTTAACCACGAGCTCCTCCACACTCCTCCCACGAGATGTATTTTGTAAGATGTACTTGGTAATATTAATCAGTACTTCCTTTGGCCTAGTGAAAGATTAACAGGAATGCTAATACCGTCAAAAGTGATAGCCCTGAAGTAAATGTACTTAAAACAAGATCCTTCCAAGGAAGCATTTCTTGTAATGTAACCTTTGAGTAAGATATAATACACCGTGAATTTTTAGTCGTCTTACAACAGCAGCCCACTTCATATACCTATCCAATGACTACTAAATATTCATAAAAAATAGGTATTTATGAGCTTCTAATAATTTAAAAATAAAAATGTTCTTCAATATTATGACGCATGACGTGGTTAAAACACCCTGTTGCGAGCGATGATCTACTCGACTCGAGGGCTGGGTAGGTATGTTCTCCCGTTTGACAAGTAAAAATCATTAACAGGTTGTTTCATAATTTTATTCAAATGTATTATTTATTTTTATTTGTACCTATTATGATAGGTAAAAAAAAAAATAGCGCCTAGGGCTATTTTATGTCGGGTACATTGAATGGACCACTTTTGGAAAAAGTCACGGTGTATACTAATATTTTATCAGTGCTTAATGATTACTAGTTAAAGAGTATAGGAATGCTGGAACCGTCTTAAGTGGTGATGGAATAAACATAAACAAGATTTCTCAAAGGAAACACTTCTTGTCTTTAACGAAAATAAGGCCTGACAAGACAAGTTTTAATTATTTAATTCTTAAGTGGTTTCTGTCAAAGTCTAAGCAAAACCAGTGTTACAAATTAACTGTTACATGGCTACAAATTATGCTCAGAATAATTATAATTTTAGATGAACAGTGACGATAAGCAACGTTACTACATTTCCATCTTGCAAGAAAACTAAATTAATAAAAGTAGGGCAGCAAAGGAGCTATACTCTCCAGGCAGATCTTGAAGGGTGGAGTAAACAGTAGGTTGGGCAATTTGTAACGAATCCAAACGCGCAAGGTGCCGTCCTTACACACTTAAGAAGTTAACTGATCTGTTTTCCCCAAACTACTTTATTTGTTTAGGCCACAACAAATAGGTTCTCTCGGGCCAAGTTTCCTCGAACTGCCTCAAATTGCCCCTAACTCTTGTATTGTTTAATCAAAAGAACGGCCGGCGAACGTATGGCAGTAATAATAAGGTAGTTTTATTTACTCGTTTGTATATAAAACACTTGTGTTTAGAAGTTTGCTTATTGATTTTCTTTTTTGTGTTTCGTTAATGGCGTTTTTGAAGGACTTGCGGAATATTCTGAGTTTTTTTGTATTATTAAGAGGTCAAGTTGTTTTATTTATTGCTGTTATAGTCTGTTTAAGAGCGTAAACGTCTTACGGTTTTTCATACAAACTTTCAAGTGATATTTTTTCGCAGTGTCTGAACCGGTTTTAATGAAACTTCGTACGCATAAGCAAGATATATGGCCTATAGCCTCCGACTTGGCTTCTACATGCCGCATGCCGTCGTGAAATATCCTTTGGCATGTTTGGTTTCCTCACGATGTTTTCTATCACCCTGGCTAGTAATCATTATACAATACGCACATGAATCCGAAAATCAGCGGTGTCTTGGGTTCGAACTCGTGACCTAAGACTTGGCAGTTCACACCACTAGGCTATCACTGTGAGCAATGATGCTGAAATTATTTACCTTACGGTATAGGTTTCTGATGGTAATCATATTAGTACTGTAAACACCTTCTCGTAATACATATAGCTTCAGGCTATACCGAAGGTTTCCACCGATATCAATATTAGTGTAAGTAAATTAATATCACTGGAAACCCTATTTAATACACAAGGGGTTTCGCGACCATACAGATGGGGAAAATGATTTTCCTACCCCTATTACTTCATTTTCAACTTTATCGGCCATAAGTTACCAATTACAATGGGACTAGGGTTACCATTTCCAAAATTTAAGTCTTGACAAAAGTCACAGTCAGTCATTTCACTTCAAAATTGTGTTGTTCTGTTCCTACTCATTTAACTACGTATCCGAAAAATCCGCTTTTGTCGATAAATCCGGACAAATGTCAATGCCGGATAAATTCCAGATTCTGAGGTCCAAAAAGCCGGATATGTCCGGAATAAATCCGAACGCATGGTGACCCTAAATGAGAGCAAAGTTTGACATTATTTCAGACATTTTATTATACTCAAATGTAAACGGAAACGGAGGCAATGTGACGTCATTTCTCCCTTACGCCTTTCCATACACAAATGGCAGGGAATGCTATTGACTTATGTTATTTTGTGCTCTAAGTAGGAGTTTCCATACGCCCTCTCATTTCGCTAATTCTAATTGAAGGGTCCCCTATACCCCGGTGTACGTACGTACCCCAGTGGGGTACTCTCGCCCTTTACATTGTTTATACAATAGATACTAATTTGGGAATGTTACAGACGTAGGTACAGTTCTGTGTGAGTGTTGCCTGCCAGCAATATTTCATGCTTGTTGCTCCTAGAGGAATTGGTTTGTGGTTTCTGGGGAAAATGGGTAAACTCGAGTTTTCTTAAAGTTTCGTGTAACAAGAGGCATTCGTTTCTGAGAAAAATTGAGGTAATGTAAGACCTGCGTAATAATGTAAGAAGTATGGGTTCAATTTCCTCTAAATTAGAAAAAGGAAGTTAATAATATTCCAGTATTAGCTTTTGCCCGCGGCTTCGCTCGCGTAAATTTAGTATTTGACAATCAACTCGGGTTGTACTCTGCTTGTAATAGTATAATTCAATCATGGCTCGTTATTGTTGTTTTCCTCGGAAACAGTACTTTTTTTCGGGATGATAGGTACCCTATGTCCGTTTCTGTTCACCAGAAAACGTATATGCAAAATTTAGGATGTTCGGTCCAGGGGTTTAGGCGTGAAAAGGTAACAAACAAAAAAACTTACTTTCACATTTATAATATCAGTAAGGAAGTTAGGATAATACAAAAAAAAATACTTGAAAAGGCTACAGGAAACCGTAGGAAATTGTCTGTACCATGTCGTATTAGGTACTCAATTTTCTTCGTGAACTCTAATGAAATGGTATGAGTATTCTGTACTGTTATTTTATTCGATTTATAACTCAAATGATTTGGGTATAGTTTCAGAAGCATTTCAACTGTTACTCGAAAATAGTTGTTCTTATAACCAACATATCATTGTATAATCACGCCTAAGGATTAGCCAGAGGTGTGTAGCAGTAGCGAAGGGTCAATTTTAAGAGGTAAGCCGGCGTACGTTTCTTTAATGTGATTATATTATTTGTCTATAGAATACTGACTGTGACACTTTTCAAAGGGAAGCCAGCAGGAATCGAGTTGCATGGAACCTTCGCCACTGGTGTGTAGTATGTAGTATAAATTCATATTTCGCCAGTTATGATTAAGTGTCATGTAATAGGGACCCATTGCCATCGACCGGGCTCAAATTCAGACTTCGGGCTTTTAGTGAGAAATTATTAATTCAGACCAACCTATTTCTATCCCCTAAAGAATATCTTTCACCAACTTTATTTAAAGCAAAACTTTTCGACGACAATTACGTCATCAGTGGCGTCATTCCGTCAGTTCCAAAGCTCTTATAAATACGTCACAATCAGAGCTGAGCTGCGGCTCCTGCCCTGGGCCCCCGGGGACCACTCCAGGGCCTGGTAGCTCCGTGATTGATGCGCTGATTACCTTCGTTCCTTTTTTGCCACGAACGCTCGACTTTCGCCGCTTTTTTTGTTTTTTCGACCTCTTCTCGTAATAGGATGTTTTAGGTTGGATTTTATTAGTGCTGAAAGTTTAGATTTGGGTTTTTATTGCGTTAGATATTTGTATTATCATTAACAAGCCCCTTTTGTTACCTGACAGTAATAAAGGTATTTTGTATCCTGAGGGTCAGTTCACGGGAAGCACCTGGATACACGCACAGAACCGGGAAGGGTGACAGGAAAAAGGGGAGGTCTATACCCAGCAGTGGGTGATTCCGGGCTGATATGATGATGATGATGATGATGATGATGATGAAGGGTCAGTTCAGACATAACGGAAATATGCACGAGCAAATTATTGGATGAATTGAAAATAGGACTCTATTACCATGTTTACTTAATGTGCATAAAATAATAATCCAGTGGCGCACGTTTAGTAAAAAAATAACGATATATTTTTATAACCATAAAAAAAAGACCAAAAAGGTTTGTCCTGAATCTAGAAATACTTTAAGCCCTGTTTTTCTATTTAATTAGTGTTCGTAAAGGTAAACTGACTGACTTTACAAACCGAGCCTAACGAGGGAACCTAAAACTTTGCGCAAACACGATAAGAGCGAAATGTCCAAGATATAATACGCTTAAAAACTCGTAGTTACGAGTTTTTGTCCGCCAAGTGTTTTCATATTCAAAATTGATTTTCCGACCGGGGCCCGTATGAATATGATTAATTAGGAGCAGATTTGTTTATACAGCCTTTTATTCAGGCCCGATGTTATTACGTGATATACAATGCTGCGCGAAAATTGACTGCGTTGAGTTTATAATACGATGGACGTACATGAATATAGCGTAAAAAGAGTAACGCGCCAATTGACTAGAAACTACGAAATGAAAATTGTATTTCGAAATAGGTTAGGAAATATTTTGAAATTGTTATTTTTAGTGCGGATTTTTACGGTTGGCGAATTTTGTGCTCGTACTTTAGTTTAGATGGGTTTGTAGATTGTGAAATATCATCAATAGTGGAATGTCCATGTAAAAAAAATGATTTTATAAGTTGGCTATATAGGACAAAATTGTATTGTAAAATAGACCCGAAAACGTAAAGCTTACAAAATCATACCTAAATCATGAATAAAAAAATATTCACATTTTTATTCTCTAACTTACTCAATATAAAGTACCTTCGCCAGCCACCAGGTACACAAAGATACACCTACACACTTTACGCTTTTAGGTGGCGACGTAAAAACGAAATCAGCAAGTATCATTTTGACGGCCATTATGTAAAAGTGGGTGTGCGTGTGATAAGGCCACAAGTGGCCATTTGCCGGTGTTTGCGAGCCCCTGCTAACGTCCTCCGTATAATATGCTGAGAGAAAACTCACCTACATAATGATACACACGTACTCTTATATGAGGATGGGTATACGAAGAATGGTGAAGTGAACTTGAAACCACGCATAAGGCGCATAATGATGTTTTTTTTTTTCTATAGTTAGAGGGGAAAAGAAAATAGGTTTCTATCTACTTATTTTCGGCAATGTGGCCAGTGACTATCCAAAAAAAGAAATCATTGTGTAGAAAAATAAATGTAGCATTTTTTTCGTTTTCAAAAATAGAATCGGAGCAAAATAGAATAACTGCCAGATATTTTTCTGCAAACAGTATTATTGTAATAAAACATGAAACTAACTGAACGCTAGGCTCAATTCAAATCAATTCCTTCGCCCGACCCTCATCATAAAAATCGACGCGCAATCTTGGGATTGGCTCCCACCGAAATCTGAACGGGTTTATGTAAACGCTGCTGCTTTGATAACATCGTGTAGGTACATATGAGCCGGTCGAAACAACGTTAATTTCGTTAAAAGGCCACACAAAAGAGGATCACACTACAGGGGAATACCATTACATGGGACGCGCACCGAATAACGTTTCCGTTCGGTAAGCGACCTTATAAAATTAAGGGCGCGGGTGTGAAACGGGCGGGGACCAACGCGGCCTGCAGAACTTGCACTATACTAGTTTAACTTCGTCTGGATACGAAAGGGTTTTCGACAGTAGAGATAAACGTATCTCGAAGCATTTTCCGCTTAACATGGGATGTTGGAGTGCGTAATAAGGACTATTAAATGTAGGGGCTGAGTAGATATGAAAGAAACATTTTGTGGATGAAAACGATCTTAATGAGGCTTTCAAAACGCAAAAAAACGTACGCTAAGAGCGATTTTGGCATATCAGAAATTTGTACCTTTAACAGAAGACCATGATGTTGATAAATCAAATGGTACCCATTGTTAGCAAAACATTACGCCTGTAATCGCCGAAGGGTTACGCAGAGGTGTACTTAATAGCACACCAAAATTTCGCCGGTTATGTTTAAGTCCCATGTAATAGGAGGCGAGCCTATTGCCATCAACCGGTCACAAATTCCAACTCCGTAGCTGCTACTGAGAAATTCCTGATGGAAAAACCCTATAAAAATTTGCTCGACTCGGGAACCGAACCCGGGACCTCATGCTCAGCATTGATTGCGACCACTAGACCAACGAAGCAGTCACAAACCCAACAACGACCTATTTTTTAGTTAGAATCGAAACCTGCTACCCTGCAAAGGCTCTTAATTTTACCAATTTCAGCACACCAATTTCATCTACACGGCTCCATAAGTACATACGCCCTTATGAACATAAGGACCTAAGTAGCAGTTCCGCCTTCGTCGAGGCCACAACAAAACGACATGTGTTATATAAAAGAGTATGTTTTGCAGATATTATCATACATAGTATTTGAATTTCATTAGGCCAATGGAGATTAAATCGAGTGCGGGCAGGTCTTGTGTGTTTACTAAAAACCTAATGCGTGCTACTTTTTGAAAGGTAATTTTAAAAACGCCTGAAATGGCAGAAAATTCTTAAATTCAAAATATAGCTATTTTTACATATAGGTCATTAACTCCGATTTAATCTTCTGTCTTGTAGTATCTGTGTTGATTTTAAAACCTAATAAGTGTTGCCTTTTTGTTTTTGTATAGTTGAGATTTTATGTACCACTAGCTTTTGCCCGCGGCTGTGCTCGCGTTAATTTAGAATTTGATATAATCAATTTGGGTTGTACTCTGCTTGTAATAATATAATTAAATCATGATTCGAAAGACACGTGGCGCCATCTATTATCATAAGAACGTTATTGTTGTTTTCCTCGGGAACAGTACTTTTTTTCGGAATGAAAGGTACCCTATGTCCGTTTCTGTACACCTGACAACGTATACGCAAAATTTCAGGATGATCGGTTCAGTGGTTTAGGCGTGAAAATATTAAGAAGGATTTAATCATTCACTCAAATCGTCTCTCAAATTAGAAATCATTAACTCAAATTAAACAGCAATATCGCATGTCAAAATTATATAACATAGTCTCCCAAAACGCCTGCGAAAATCCCAAAACTTCGTTTAGCTGGGAGAAACAACCACTCACTCATGAAACAAGTGCTTTTCGTTTCTTCCCAGTAAATGTTATGGAAACTAATAGAAAGTCTCCAGGTGGCCTACCATGACGTCTTAATGCAGGAGTAATTCCAGTGTGGAAAAGAGATGGCGCTAGTCGACCTGTATAGCTCTGTCTCTTTCCCATACTGGAATACTTCTGCATTAAGACGTCATGGTAGGCTACCTGGAAACTTTCCATTAGTTTCCATAAAATTTACTTTGCTTTATGATGTCATAGTAACTCCCCACGCCCATATGATCAGAACAAAGTTAACGATATAAATGAAATGTTAATGAATTCACAATTCCCTTGAACCACCCACGACAAAATAAAGCAGCTTCTAATACTTTTTATTTATAGATTTTCATACATTAGGGTCGCGACTAACGACCTTAGCACAACTTTATATTTGGGTTACTTATTTAAACCAATGTCTGCCGTATAATCAGACAACTTCTGAATGTTATTTATAAATACTATTTGACTTTGTAATGGTATTAATACTTCAACGACAGATGACACTCATAGAATATTAATGTTTATTGGGTTCGACTTGAGTAGACTTGTGTATTAGATTATGTGTATTAGGTACCTAGATGTAACAGAACACACACAAACAACAACACAAACATAAAAAAAACAACAACGACAACAACAACGTAACAACGTAACATATAAATGTTTTAAAATATAAACTTCAAATGAAACATTATTGTATTATTTCTTTTCAATGTAATGAAATACTTTTAATGGAGAACAAGCATTTTCTGTTTTTTTATCTATTTCGACAAATGCTAGCCTAGAAAAAGTGACGTTCTGTCGACAAGTGTGATGCTAAAATCAAAAATGCTTTATACAGGATGTTTGTTTAAACGTGGGCAATACTTGAAGGGAGTGAAGTACTCATAAATATGAGCAACTATTACTATGGGGTTAACTATGAAATATTGTTTAAAAAATCTGCTGTTGCCTACATTTTTTCGAGTTACGCGACCAATAATGTGTGGAGCAGCTGATATTTTTTTCGGTCGGTACCATAGTAAAAGTTGCTTATTTTTATGAGTACTACACGCCCCTAAAGTATTGCCCACGTTCAAAAAAACACCCAGTATTGACATAGACAAGCAAAAAGCTTCTGTTAATCCTGTTGGAACTTGTTGTTGAAACATGAAATACTTTGAACCGATGGCCACTAGAATGGGCCCCAAGAGAATCATAAGTAGAAACAGACATCGACCAGGATTACGCGTCAGCATATTTGCACGGACAATGATAACCAGTAAAGTGTAAACAAAAGTGATCTCCACTTGTCCGGTCCAGTCCGCGGCCCGTCAGAAACCGTCTCGACATCGTTTTTATTACAAACCTTTTTGCTCCCTTTAATAAATCCCACACAGCCAAGTTCTAGCAATGAGAATTTCATCGGAGAAGACGTGACCATTGTCATGTAAATCTGATTTGGAAAGAAATGCAAACTTTGCTAGAACGGATGAATATTTCAAATTATACGGACACAGTCGTCGTTCGTTGTGGAAAATATTGTCCAATTTGCTACATATCCACTGTTTTATGGACTCATTCTGAAACACCAGACGTTTGTTTTATATAATAATCGACCACCTCGACGATGCCAAATAAAATTCGTTCTTTAACCTTTTCACAGTTTGTCACAATTTACTTGTTGATGTGTATCATTTCATTTCGTTTTATATTGGGCTATTAGGTTCTACAAACAAATATTTTAAAACGAGTTGTTAAAACACGTTTCATTTCAGTTAAAAACATTTATCAAGCATTTTGGGCAAACATCAAAAACATTTTTGTAATGAGACGCTACAAGTGCGAGCAAAAAGATAAAATCACAAAACAAAATGTTAGACAAAACAGAATGTTTACCATTTATTACATTTGCTTTTGTAAACACGACTACTTTCCTCACTAAATGGGAATGTAAAGATTTTTCCCAGTTCTTACACAGGGCGTGTTTTTTTCGAAACTAAAGAGCATTCTTCCTCGCCCCTACGATTACTGTGGAAAATTACAGGCTACAATTGTTGTTATTTATTTAACAAAGGGTTTACAGAAGTGGAGGCACGCGAGCAGTATTTACATAAAAACAAAGAATTATATTCGGTGGAATGTAAACAGTGGCTTGCGGCCACGACGAAGGCAGATGTGTCGCGTGGCTCTGCCTTAGTGAGGGTAGCATGTCGATAAAATTGCTAAACTATTGTCATTATGGCAACATTTTGCTTTGAAAATCTGTTTGAAAACTCGAGAGCTTTCTTTGAAGACTTGACTTTATATTAAAACTTTAATAATGACTATCTTTCATTTTGTCAAATGAGTGAAAGATGTTAATATTTTTATCTCTTAAATGGAAGTGTTTTAGAACTTTTATACGTATAAAAGCTTCCGCTTTATACCTAACATAATTTCGCAGCGTCTTAATTAACATAAACTTTTATCTAGAGCGTTGGAATATGTTCAAGAGTTTTTGAAGTTAATTCATCAAGCTATGAGGAGATTAATGTTTTCAGAAAATGTTCTCTAATAGAATTTCCTCCTTGTCCTTCAATTCACGAAAATTATGCCGACATACAAAAACAACAAGTCCACTATTTCATTTTCACGGAACCTTTCAGCTCGCTACAGTGAAGATTATCCCTTCTTGAAAGATCAGTAGGATATATTTGAGTACGCTTCAATATCAAGTGCTTAATACATTTTAGATAACTTATCGACAGTCGCTCCTCACAAAATCGTAATAAAATGGCGACTGTAGGCGGCGGGCGGGCGGGTGTTTTTAAGTCGTCTTGCCTCCATCCAAACAGAAGCCAAAAATCTTTATAAATGCAAACGAGACGGGGCTATCTACATCTATGTGGGTGCGAGAGGGACGGCGTCAGGTGCATCTGAGTTAGCTCTGCGGTTGCGGGTAGATACAGCACGTTCTTACCGCTTCAGTCGGTGCGGTTAAGGGTACCCCAACTTTGCAACGAATTGGAGTGGAGTTGGGAAAAACAAATAACTAAGTATCTCATTTGAATGTATAACTTGGAGTCTTTAAAACGAAATAGGTGTTACTGCGAATAGCGGCGCGATTATTTATGTTTCTGACACGTGTTTCATATTTAACTGTGGCAGTTTCTACACCGAATTAATTCGAGTTACAATTTTGTATAACGAGCGATTCTTCGAAGTGTAATTAAAGCGATTTAGGTGAATTATGTTTTCATTATGTTACCATTTTTCCACAAAAGGTACGAATACAAACAGCTCGTAGATTTCACAATTTCAGTTATAATTTCGGGCGTGACGTTCTATATTTAAACGGCGTTTTTTTCTCAAGTCATAATTTGAATTTGTAATACTTGTAAGAGCGGAAAGTTTCGCCATCAATATTTATGGCTATAATGAGGACACTCACCTGCCGCCGACTAGGAGATAATTTCCATCTCTTAATAATAATCTGAAGTAATCTGTATGTGTATCGTTTCCCAGGAACTTGTGCGTGTCATCCACTCCTGCAACAACACCAAAAAAGCTTAATTAGTTAATTGGCACTCTTAATTAGTACAAATATTATGGAGTATAGGTTCTCATTAGGCAGTAGACGGTGTTTTTCTACAAAAAATAATAGGTAGTAGTACAATCGTAATAAAAAAATAAAGCTGAAAATGAAACTACACTATAACTACGACACCGAAATACTTAACTAAATAAATATTAATTTACACTTATTTCTAACACATATAAATATCATTATCATTACGGTAAATATAATCTTTGTACCGAAGCTAACTTCACACAATTAGCGTAATTTTGACGTTTATTTTATCTTGACACATGACAGTTATTTTTCTATCCGATTCTACTTGATCATCGGAAACTCAACGAACCATCGAGACGTTCCTATCGATAAAATCGATAGAGGAAACACTATAATAATCTAATGTTAAATACAGAAGCTTTCGTTAACCGTGTTTCGTACCTCTGAACAACGTATATCTAAATCCAATTACGGTAAAAGCAGGTAAAGGTTAGATACGGTTTTTCCTTATTAGTTTCAGGTTACGATATTGTGTGGATCTGAAGAAATTTGCATATCCATTAGTGAAGGTACGCAGGACGACCAATCAAGCTGTATAAAACCAGTTTATGCGGATCTTGCATTGTACGGGAAATCTAATACAAAGCGAATCCATGTTATATTGGAAGTGTATAGCTTGATTTGTCGCCGTGTGTACCTATTTGTCAATTGATTTGTTTTAAATGGGTAAAATGTCCTGTAAGGGGAAGTTTGCATAGCAGCAGTTATGTTTTTTAAAACCTTGCAAATAATAGTTATGCAATGATATTACGGTTTTATGTTAAGTTAGAGCTGTGCCTGTAAATTTTCGAATGGACAATCTCAGGAACCTTCATCATCATCATCCACAGCCCGAACTCACCCACAGCTGGGTATAGGCCTCTCTTTTCTTGTGCCAATCTCCCCGGTCCTGTGCCAGCCTCAACCTTACTCGGCCCAAACAGTACGTTCTTGATACAAGAAGAATGAAATGAAATAGCTGTCTAATATGTTCACAGTAATGATAACAGTAACTAAGTGACTTCAATTCAAATTACGATGGAAGTCAACATTTTCAGTACTCCCTTGAAATTACGTTACTATTAGTGACAACCCTATTCAAACAAAAATCTATAACAATCTAACTCGCTAGCTACTAATAATCTCTTTGAAAGACACATTAAAATTCATGACACACTTCATGAAGATGCCTCTAATACGACCCAAAGGCTTAAACTCCAGTCTAAATGAGGTCTGAAATAATGGGTGTGGCCCTCATTAAACTCCTTTTGTCGTGATCCGAACTTAGTCTTTTGACATCTGATTCCTATTTGGAAATTGTAAACGATTTTCCACTTTATCCTCTTTGTGATAAAGCACTCTTTGTTTCGTAGGAGGAAAGATGTTTCAAAGAAAACATTCATGAGATGCGATAACCTTGGCTGTTTTTTCAAAGTCACGCCTTTGAAAGGCTCTGTTGTTTTTTGTAGGGTGCTAATGGATACAAAATAAAGAGTTTTCTAGCGTGTATCGTGATGCCCTGCCTTTATCTAGATCCCTGTTGGACATCTCTAATGGCGTCTCCAATCGCACGCCACTGAACTCAATGCTGGGCCATTTTCAACCATCTAAAACCAGGCTTGCGAAGACAGTCGTTCCACCCCAGGTCGAGAGCACCCTACACTGCGTTTGCCGATTCGCGGTCTCCACTCGAGAACACGTCTGCATTGCCACTTCAGCTTTGTTGCAGTCGTTCTATCGTTCTGAGTTTCGGAGTATTATGTGACAAATTGAAAAGGTTTGAAAATATTGCTGAATAACCCAGATATTGAGCAAAGAGGCTTTATTCCTGGTTATATGGCTAATGTAGTATCATTTAGGATTACCTGAAACTGATTGCCTTCAGATCGTAAACGCAAGAACCGTGAAATTTGTTAGCTCTTACATTGTTCCTAGATGAAAAAGTGCAGCTATGCGTAAAACAATATTCGTAAAAACGACAACGTTTTTTATTCGAAAGTCATAAAATCTCTGAGTAAGATGACAAGTAACATGCTTGAACAGCAAGTGCGACAAAGTAGTGATGTCATTCGAATAAATATTATGTAATAATTATTCGATTTTAATTATGAATGGCAATTGGATAATTGGCGTGAAAACGACATATTCGCTGAAATGAGTCAAGCGATTATTTCTTTTATTTAACTGTGCTCATTAAATGTTGCCTGTCACCAACGAATAAATTCACAAAATTTTTGTTGATAAGAAGAATGATTATAAAAACAATAATTGAATACAACTGGTTGCTTGTGGATTAATCAGCAACAATTTTGAATCCACAACAAAATCACTATTCCCAAAGGTCAAAATTATCGCGTAAAAAGTACTTTTTCAACCATCTAAAAAACTACGCGGAACTGAAAGAAACTTAATCGAAGTTGATTCGAGTAGACAGTTGTCGTCCCATCACTGCGATAAAATCGGCGATTACTTCAAAGTGACTTTTTTATACCAGATAGGTTCACGGGAGGGTTCAACGCGACGTCAATCAAATGGAAAAACCGTTTAAAAACACTAATAGATTACTTGATGGTAGGACGTGTGGGAACCAATCGTTTTCTGGGGACACACGCATAGAGACATTAAATCATTAGTTTGGCATACGTAGACGTCGTATACAAATTGATTGATTTTTGAAGTTAATTAGGCAAAGTCTTATACTTGTTTCTATTAAGGCGATACCTAAATAAAAGCGGTATGATAGGTGTAGTGTATCTATTTAATAGATATATAGAAACACTGTCTCACAGCCACAAGTAGTCAGGTAGCTGTCACTAATGACAACTGTCAGTCACCACGAATGGCGGGAAGTTGGAAGGTGAAGCGTACCCTGGACTAGGGGCTTGGTGGTGTGGTGAGCCTGTGATATAGTTAGTAAATTGTGTTATTAACCTACTACTAAGTTACAAGAGGATACTACAATAGGTACATTTTCAACGGTCGAATCAACGCTGATAGTTGACATCCCAACATTAAAATGATATTTAGGTGTCGTTTGGTGTAGTGACAATAGGTATGGTACATTACTGTTATTCCTATCACTGTCGCACACACTGTAAAATTAAAGTGTCCGATAGTGACGGAAACATGTCTCAGTCAAACTACATGCTAAGTAATGTCTACACATCTCTGGCAAGTCCTTTTTGCATAAAATACTTCTAATTAAGGTACACTATAAACTCTTATCACGCTATTAAACCACACAAGGTAACCACGTTGTGGCTTCTAGCACTTCCGAGACCTTCTTTCGCAATAAACTACTTAGTTAACTCACAAGAATAATTAATACTGGCTTCCCAAGATTAGCTTAGAACTACCTGGATTTCCTGTGCTAAATTCGAGAGAATTAGTAAAATTGTGTTACGACTTCTGCCTGACTAATACCAGCCTTTAGTTGACTTACTGTGGAGCAAAAGCCTTTCGTACATATATACGGAGAAAGTACTGGCAATGATGATCATTTTACACTTGCTTTTTGTTGGCATTCCTAGCAATTTATTTTTATTAATTTTTTTAGTCTTGCAACACTGCATGTATCTTGTCAATTTTATCTATCAACAGACTTCTTTGATTAATAAAATTCTAAAAGGAAAACACTCATTATCGGCCAGCTGAATATGGGTATTTAATAAGGAGTGACCAATCCGTCCTGCAAAATCCAGTAACTGGGTACTGCGGTACCCCTTCGTTCGCTGGCAGTAGCACTTGGCCTGTTGACATTTTTGTGTTTTAATGTCTTATTGAGGTTTCCTCTCCAACTTTTCCTACGCCATCTGTCAAGTAAAGTTCTGCTTACGCGCTTTATATACCCATAAAAATACACGCAAACGGTAATTAAAGCGGATATTGCTGTGGGAATTAAAATATGTATTCTGTACTGTGTTTCAACGCGCTCGCGGTGGTCCGCGTATCATTTTACCCGCCTATTTGTTGTTTGTTTTAATTCTAAATTTTTAATACAAAAGAGTTTTTTCCGTGTTTTCCTGTGGATAGTTTGTATGCAAATTTTTATGGGAGTTTGTGTATGAAAATTAATGTAAAAGTCGTGTTTTGAGTGCGGAAACTAACTACGTTTTAGTTGGACAAAATTTTCAAAACATTCGGTTTCAGAAAGGAATCCTTAGTAAAAAGTAATGGAAGTTTTGAAAAGAAAAGGTTCAGTTTTAGACAATGACCCCGAGTGTTCGAACATTCAGAAATGTCATTTAAGCCACGGCCGTAGTTTTTACAGACCACAAAGATCCTTTATCAATCTTTTAAAAAAGGCTGTAATAAAAAGAATTTGTGAAAGTTTTAGAACTTTGCGAGTAGACGAGCTGGCTTACGCGAGTTTTAAGTTTGTCAAATGATTGAGGTATTGTTAAAAAGTACTCATTCTGAGCGTTGTGGAAGTACTTTTAGTTTCTTTAGTACGTTACTTTTTCGGTGTAGCGCCTACTTTTTACTTTAATTTACCCGACTTATCATAAGTACTAATAATGCAGAGGCTCGTTTTTCGGCTAGAGAATAAAATTTGACTTTAGGAGCTCCTTCCGATACGTGTCAGAAGTAATACTTGAGTACCCTCTTATATACATACTTATGTAACCTAGCGTCGGTGCCGCTGTGTTCACTTTGTTTATCTAGGTACCTTGTCAAGTACTACCAAGATACGTCGGCAGGTAAATGTTTGGAGAAGTATCTAAAACTAACATCCTAATATGTGCTGTATTGTCTCAACGTTCACTTTGTTTTCTTTGTATTTCATTTAAAGGTCTAAAGGCACACTCCAAGGGACAAACAGAATTATTTCTAATTGAAAAACTTTCTTTAGTTTGTCAATGTAACGGTTTTCACATGTTTAAAATCGTTGATAGGTAATAACAAGAAAAGAGAGACAATAAGGATGAAACAATCAGCTCAATTACTTGACAACAGATTAAATTGAAAAGCCTGTTGTTATTTCATTCATTTGTTTTCATTTACATCGTTAGTGAGGAACCACAGTTGTTGTTTACTATGCTCACAGTACTGAAGCGTGTCGTGTCAACTGAAATGGCAAAAAAATAAATTGGGTGCCAGTATATGGTATTGGGGTGAACATTTTTTCCATATACGCCGTTCACGAGTGGGAGTGTCGATCATGGGATATTAGCCTCCACAATCGTCTGCGATCTCTCCCCTCTGTCGTTTCCGAAGGATCGAAAAAATCAGTAAAAAGATACCCTTTTGAATGCATGAATTTACGAACGTCTGACATCGTTAGTCTCGGTCTAAATATGTCTCTTTTGACCCGATCTGAATATCTAACTTTTGGGATATTTAGGTTTAATCCCTACTAACAAGGGGCGTCGAAACTTTTTTATTTGTGGACCCTGTCAGCAACAAAATGGCGTCCTTGGCCGATATATTCAAAGCGTCTTCACGCGTCCCGTCACCGCCTTGGGCCGAAACGGGACTTTTTAATTAGTTTTAAAATAATGAAAGGTCGAAGAGACCTTGTTAAACTTTAACGCGACGATAACTGAAAGAAAAACGTAATGGTTTTCCTTTTTCATTAGATAAGATAAAGAAAGATAAGGTAGCATGCGATGGTTCCTTTGTTGTGAATTATATCTTTTTTATTTTCCCTTAAGGCATTATTAGCTATCTTGGATTGTTATTTTCTTGTAGCATTAGGTAGGTATTGTAGGTTATTGTGGCGTCTTTGTTGGGAGAAATAAAAATCTGCCGAAATTAACTCTTTAATTTAATTACGCTGAGATTGTTCTACATTTCGTACTGTTATTGTGTTTATAAAAAAGCTACCAACAATAAAAACTCATAAAACCACTCTTACATAATCCTTCGTCCATGGTAAAAGGTAAACCATATTAATTTTTCACCTAAATTCAAAACAAAAGTTCTAAAAGCCGTGACGTCACCATAAAGCAAAAATTACACCAATTTGGTCACAAAGAACATTCCAGAGTAAACTTACCGGAACACGTTCTTTTTTTGAAAAACCGTATTCGCTTTTAGCGTGCCAGTATCATAGTACATTTTTCTACAGAGCTAATTTAGTTTGGGGTGCGAGTATGCGTACTAGAGATGTCCTAAATTAGATTCGAGATAGTTTCGGTTTCCTTGCCGAGCTAGCTACGTTTATGTGCGGAAATTAAATGTACGCTGGATGCAGGTTCTGCTGTGAAGTTGTGACTTATGAGAGACGGTATTAATTAGTGGATGAGGAGATTTTATGATGAGACGGATGGGAAAGCGTGATTGAATTTTGAAGATGTTTACTTGTAGGTGAGTAAGTGAGCGAGAATTCCGAATTGCACCCGAATTATGGGATTATTTTCAAAATACAATAGATATTTGGAATAAATGCAGTGGAATTAAAGCCTTCTAACTACTGATGTAAGGGTAAACATTTGTGGGTCCGGGACTGGAAGAAAGATTTGTCGTAAATGCATCTATATCACAGGAAAATGTGTGACATGAAAAAAAAGCGTTTTAAAAATGCAGGATTAAAAAAACAATTTGCAAACTACATCAGCCCACACAATAGGAGCCAAAACTCAAAGCGGCCATTTCCCATGGTAAAAGTTAAAGTTTTTATCGCTACACGCGTCATGGCGTGTAACATCATCTTTACAACTCCTATTCATAGTCAAGGTTTTATGACCCTGCTCAACTTTGCCAAAGACATTATATTTAGGGTACCGTATAAGAAAATGTATGGAGGTTTTCTGCTTATTTGTTTGTTGGTCATGGGTCGCTATGTTCGTAAATGTGGATTGTATGGTAAGTCGATATTTCCATGCGCAATTCCATATTATATCGGTTTTGGGTGAAATTTCTAAGTAACCACAATGGCACAAAGGTCAAAGCGTGGAAAGAACAATCAAAAGTTTATTTATTCCGATCACAATTTGTTGCAAAGATTTTGTTCAATTAAACTACATTGTAGCCATTTTGCAACAAGCTATTGAGAACAAACATTTGCGGATTTTCTTCAACAATTTTCGGATTTAAAAAAGGAATACAGAATTCTGTACTGAATGAAAGTCATACTTAGCGTGTTGTCGGCATAACGAGCGAGATAACGTTTTACGACGATGATATCCGATGTGTTTCGTCCCTCCCACCTGGCTCGCCGCCGCCGTTGTGGCTTTTTCTTGTATTGGCTGAAAATCGCCTTATCTCGCTCGGTTCTTAGCTTTAAAATGAGTACCGATGAAAGTATTACATATTTTGTATTTTTCAAAATTTAAAGTTTTCGAGCGTTATATGTTAACAGTCATGGCTAAATACTGAACAATCGTATTTATTAGATTTTAGCATTATTATTCAATGCAATAAAAAGCTAAGTTGTAATTTATTAGATCGAAATTAGCTAGCTTTCCATCTGAACTTACAATAGAACTCGTTCCTAAATAAAAATAAAACTGTCATCGAGAGAAAAGCGATGCGAAAAACGAAGAACTCGAGACAATTAATCAGTCTGAAAATAAAAGATAGAAGTGAAAAATAATATCTTTATCCACGAAACTGTTATCAATCAACTGAAAAACAATTCTTTGTTTATTTCAGGGTATCCTTACTGTGAAATAAAAATAAAAGCATGAAACATGAGGTGCCTATAAACTAAATGGTGTTTGTATAAAGTCGACACTATGAATAAAGTCCCACATTTCCCATGGGTGCCGTAAAGTACTAAATGTTTACATCAGGGGAATGGCTGTAAACAACTCCTGTTTCTATAAGCTTCCTATATAATCGTACCTATGCTGTATATGACTTATGATCACAAATTGTACCTATGAGGAGTACCTTCTACATCTAGTGTACATCAATAAGGTATTGAATGGATCAATCGCACGTTACTAACAGAATATAAATAATCTTTATATGAAGAAATCCTCATTACAATTCAAACTAATCGTAACATTAGGAGTACTTAGACGCTTAAGCTCCCTGTTGTTTATTTAGTTCGTTTATTTCATATAAATTAGACCCTTTTTTTTGTAAATATTTAGTTTTAATTATTCTATAAGCGGCGGAGGTTGTGTGACGATCTGGGGGGTTACTATGACGTCTTATAGCAGGAGAAATTCCAGTGTGAGAAAGAGACAGAGCTTTACAGGTCGTCTAGTACCATCTCACCATCAGGTGGCCCTGAACATGTTCGCGGGGCAAACGTGGCCAGAAATTGCACAGAACAGAGAGGTTTGCTCGGAGAAAGGGGAGGCCTTTGCCCAGCAGTGGGACACAACGAAGACTAACAAAAAAAAAAATCTATAAGTAGCTTTAAAACGGAATTCAATAATTAAATAAAGCTTATATCGTAATATTAAGCCAAAACAGAAATGATTGATTATAATATACTCGACCCGGAATCCTACGAGAAAACCTTTGTTCTACAATAGCGATCCTTTTCATTTAAAAATCGTCAACGATCTTCACAGAATCGTCAGATTTATGTTCCAAGAATTCTCCCAAGAAGCTTGTCCCAGTATATTGTAGAAGCGGGTAGTTTTCTCTAAGGGATATAAAAACCGCACCCCTCATGATGTTGGCATCCGTCATCATTAGCGGCGACCGCTGTTACAGTCGGCACCACAAGTGGCGAGCGATATAAATCGTAGTTTAGTTATAATAACGCGAAACTTGTGTGGTGGACTGTACTTCTTTTTAGTGATGGTGATTTAGTTCGAGAGCTGTCAGTGATAATATTACGTCGGATACTGACATCTCTTAAACGAGGTTTAGAAGAGCTGTTTGCCCTCAGTTTCATTAGTGAAATTCAGCCTAAGTTCAGCGGAATTAGCAATATTATTGATTTATGTACACACAAAACACATACAGGGTGTAAACAGACCTTTCACGAAGCCGTCAACCAAGCATGCATACAGCATGCTTGGTTGACGTCACACTAAGTAACTTTACGCAAAAATTATTGCTGGGAAATGTCTTTTTTTTTTTGGGGTGAATAATCACGTTTTACTGTAGGACTCGATGGAACGTCCTCAAAGTATTGTCCTGATGGGTGGATTGAATAGTACGGGGGTCGTGGAGCTGTTTAAAGTAAAAATCTTACATTAAAAACATGTATTTAAAAAAAAAACTTGTGAAAACGTTGGAACTTTGACCCCCAATATCTCCGTAACTAAAAGGTTCCCAGGTATGGTCTAGAACAAAATAAATATCACAAAGACGGGGAGAATAAGTGCCTTTCGGCTTTGTTAAGGGTCTATTTACACCCTTTATGCAGGAATTGCCATACAGACAACGGTGCACAAAGGTACCGCTTATTTCATTTAGAAATCTCTCCCAGCGAACCTACGACAGGAATGCAATTATGTAATGTTAGACTTACTCCTTTTTTTTAAACGTTAAATTAATGTCATTGGTTTTTTAGTTCTCTGAGTTGAGGTTAAACCTCATGCCAGCTGATACAATTGGTCGATTGTTAATTTGGAAAACCAATTGCAATAAAATTTTATAGATGCTCTAAAGACCTGACGTTTAATGAGGTACTCAGAAACAGTCAGTAAGGCGGCTTAATACCTTGATTCTTAGTGAGTATTAAAGTATTCTTCATATCGCTGGTACGACAAATTTTATATTTTGTTAGCCCAAAACTTCGCCACTTCCATCGCGTCGCCGGTGGCAGCGCAAAGGTCACTTCGGCTGCATGTTTTTGGCCTAAGAGGGCAGAATAGGAGGAGGAGCATAGTTTGCGACACAGCTCCACAACCACACCCCGCTGCTGTCTCATTGAGGTCCCGCTTAAAGAGGTTGGAGTTACATGTTCCAACTTGAGTCCGGAGACGATTCAAGGACTTCCAGGTGGAACACGGTAGGTTTTACCCTGCAGGACGATGCTCACTTGGTGGTAAGTAATGAATCCGAGGGGGACAGCTATTTTCCCAATTTTTTTAAATGTATTATTTGACTGCTATATTATCGACACGAAAAGACGATGTAACTACTAAGAAGATGTACCTATTCGAGTTTTAAAGAATCTGCAGTGTCTTCATAATAACGCGCAAGTAAATAAAATAACAAAAAGGCGAAAGAAAAATATACTCAGATTTTTTCACCAAACAATCCTTATGCTAGCAGTATTGTATTTTAACGGTTTTTTCTCCTGAAGTGAAGACACGATGAATTATCCAAGTGAAAAGGTCCTCCGCTAACAACTACAGAACATGCGTCACTTACATATTGTAAGGTAAAGGTCGTTACTAGGGATGGGACACCGCCTCTTACCGAGTATCGTATAACCTGGCGATTATTCGGAGAAATCGAATATCGAATCGAGTTCGGAGAATTCTTGAAAATGTAGATGTATGTGGATAGTTCACGTTCACGTTTGTGTAAACTGTAATTGGTTTAGAATTAAAGTTCACCATAACAAAAGAGAATGTTTGTGTTATCTACATAGGACCAGACAATTCAGTTGTAACTGAAATGGAATACGAATACACTTGCATGTGTTTTTGTGCAAAATAGACTCCTTTTATTTACTATCTTTTTTCGTTTAACAAAGGTATCATTTCGAAAAGTATTTTCGAAATTTGAAATGTGTTTTGAAGGCACAATTGATGATGTCGAATAAGAAACAGCGATATTTCGTGTGTTTAACTTATTTTATCGAACATCCATAAGTCCAGCAATAATATTCGACGTAGGTACCTACGTAAGTCAATTTACCAAATCGGTTATACGCTGCCCGATACTATCGACTAACTGCGCCACATCCCTAGCGGTCATTGTTGGCAGGCAGGACATTTTGTCCTCGCGAGCTTGGCTCGTTAGGTTTAATGGCCGAGCCTGCCATGGTAACGACTAACAACGCTCGTATGTTATCGCCTTCTATTTTTACCGGACAATGCCACGAAAAATCTTCGCTTTATCATTGAAATGTTGCCCGTGTAAATTATTATTTGCGGGCGTTGCCAGTGGAAAAAGATCAACGTCAATTGAGTTGTTGCCTTTGTTAGGTTAAGCGGCGGGAAAATAATAATTGTGAGTGTATGTGTATGTGGAAGAATTTTAATATATATATGAGGTGGTTTTCGAAATATTGGTTTTTTATATACAAAGTTATTGTACATAGTTGTGTCAAGTACTAATTTAGATAGGCATTCGCTGTCAAAAACTGGTATTCAGCTGCACTCGGGTAGACTGGAAGCCGACCCTAACATAGTTGGGAAAAGGCTAGGCAGATGATGATGATGATGTATCAAGTACTAATTTATTAACAATCCCTTCTTAGTCTTATTATTTCGTCGTTATACCAGAGTTTCTCAGGTATTCGTGATATTATTCATGTCTTAGATAGTTTGGGCAACCATCATGTGAATTTCCATATACATATAAAAAAATAAAAGTGGTTTCGTTATTCCATCCATGCATCCTCTTTTATTTTATACTAAAACAGCAGCACACTGGAATTATTTTGACCGCCTTAACTTAAAGTTAGTGCTTTTCGCAAATCCTGCCGAGTCTTTCATGAAACTTGATAGTGCTCAGGCGCTCAAAGTTGCCAGTGCTCTGGACTGGGTTAATTCAGTTTAGACCTGCTATTAACCTGAGTATTATGGACACACACTGCACTGTCGTTCGGAGAACTTCAGAAAGCATCGGAAATGCTTTGAGCTCATTCGTGTTTTTCCATGCAGTAGATGCGCTGTGAATGAAATACACGGTGTATATACATACATCATGGCATACAATTTTACCATGGATTTAGAAATGTTTCGTTAATTATAATAAAATAATCAGCTATTCCATAAATTTTGGCTGAGCCGGTACTTTGGTATGGAACAGCAAAATATTTTGATCCGTGGTCCTTGGTAAAAGTTTGTATGACATTGTCTCTTAAACCGTCACTAATGATACATCGACAGTCGCTTTTACTATTTCATGAATAAGTCATTCAATGGGATTAAATGAACTTAGAGCGTTGTATTGATACTCGTAATTTCAACTATTATAACTCATATACTGTCACTTACGGGATATCTTCCGTGATTGTTCATTATTTTGAGCTCCCGATATTTCGGCGCTGTTGCAAGCGCCATGATCGCGGGTTGACTGGAGAATGCGGGTGGATGGAAAAATAAATTGTTAAGAGCAGACAAATCTATCTACCCTCTTTGAAACGAAGCGAACTGTCTCATGCCGCATCAAAGAGCACATAAAGGCTGTGAAAAACAACGATGAGCAAAAATCTGCCATAGCTGAACACCTACTGCAGTCAGGGCCCAATCACTGGATCGAATTTCACAAGCCGCAGATTTTGTCAACGGATAGACATTACGTACCAAGGCTGACAAGAGAAGCAATTGAAATAAGAAAACACAAAAATTTCAATCGAGAGGATGGCTTCAAATTGTCAAGTACGTGGAATCCAGTTTTGAGTAAGCTCAAAAGTAGCAGCCGTTGTCGTAATAAGGACTCCACAAAACCTGGTGATATTGTGAGTGTGTTTTGCCGTGACTTAGTGTCGAGTTCCAATAGTGCGCGTAGCAAAAGACAAAGAAAGAGGGTAGATAGATTTGTCTGCTCTTAACAATTTATTTTTCCATCCACCCGCATTCTCCAGTCAACCCGCGATCATGGCGCTTGCAACAGCGCCGAAATATCGGGAGCTCAAAATAATGAACAATCACGGAAGATATCCCGTAAGTGACAGTATATGTGTAAACCGTGAAAGCTTGAAACAGGATTATAACTCATTATATTTGTATGTAAAGCCATATTTGTTACGGCCGCGAATCATATTTTAATCAACATACATACAGTCTGACACTGACCGGCAAATTACAAAAGTGTACGAAAAATTGAATTCCGCGGGGTACCCTTTTTTTTTTTTTGGATGGGAAATCATCAAATGACCCCCCCACTCTGGGCGGAGCGGAAGGGAGTGTCAGACTTCTACTGACTAAAACCCATCCATGTTCCTTCTTTGCCCTTTGTGTTCCAGGGCCACGGCATCTCTTACCCTGGCGCTTCCACCGTAACGTGAATTCACTCAACAAGCACACATTTTTTTTTTAAACTGCTCAGTTTTTTTTTAAATCACATATTCGCGCCTTTCAATTTTGCTAACACCCCTGACGCAACCACTTAGTCACGTCCTTGTTTCGCACAGGATGGTACAGGGTGTTCTATTCCGAGTCAGGGACCACCCAGTCACTTAACTCGTTTTGCACACGTTGTCATGGGAACTTCAAAGTGTTCCTGGAAATACTTCAGTTTAATTACTTTAATGAGGGTATGTGTGTGTGTTCACTGTGTTCAGGTTAAATGTGTGGTTGCTACTTAGATGTCTCGTGGGTCACGTGGTTTGAAGAGCAACTGCTGAGCGCGGGTTTGATTCCCATTAGGCCAAGTATAATAGGATTTTTCAGTAGAAACCTGGAGTGTGGCAGGCGCCTGGCAATCCAACACAAACGGGGAGACCCGTTTGTGTTGCTGTGTCCGAAATTCTATTATTACTCATTCATATTGTATCTTTGACAGTTGTTCCAGGTAGTCAGTGGCCCGAAATTCTCTGCCAACCAGTCTCACCAAGGGATATCGTATTACCCAGTACCTACTTACTGGGCTGTGGAGGTCAGATAAGCAGTCGCTCCATGCAAAATACTGCCAACCAGTCTTACCAAAAGATATCGCATTACGCAGTATCTACAAACTGGGTTGTGGAGGTCAGATAGGCGGTCGCCCCATGTAAATACTGGTACTCAGCTACATCTGGTTAGACTGGAAGCCGACCCTTACATGACTGGGAAAAAGGTAGTATTTATTGATGTATTATAACGACTTACTAGAAAACTATGTGTTAGACCACTCGAAATTTATGTCGTATTTATTCATCCATATTTAGCATAACCAATACCTCTCTATTACGAAGACATCTTCCAAAAATCATGTTTCTAATATCTCCAGCTGTTCATGCTAAATTCTGTTTGTCAATCACTCAATTAGTCACACAGAACTGTTTTATATGTATAGAAACAGATGTATATCTCCTTCATATGTCGTTCTATTATAATACCTATACATACCTACATATGTACATGTATCTGATTGTATCTGAGTCAGCAAGTGATTAGGTAAATTGCACGGTAGACGTTTATTTGATTATGTGTTTCGAGTGTTGTATGTGTCAATGACAGTAGCAATAATGGTATAGTGGATGATAGCAGTTAATTTTGCTTGGGATTGTCGTGACGTATTCTATTTGTGTGTATGTGTTGCATTTGTAGGTATTTTGTTGGCTTTTGCCCATCACTTGAGTGTTCTTTGAGATTTGGATTAGTTTCATTTGAGTGATAATTGTAATGCATTAACTCTGCATGCGTTTTGAAGTTGTAAAAAAAAAGTTTTTTTTTTTGTGAATTATTTCGAAGGTTTTGCTAGGTAATTTAATTTGACCCTTACTTTTATCTCGTGTGGTATTCGTAATTGAAGACTAGGGTGTTGGATTAACAAAGTCTCATCAGTAAAAAATATTCCTTGACCAATATAGAACACCCTGTATTGCGCAAGTGTAGTCCTTCACAAACTGGTCAAGCGACATAATTCGTCCAAATCTAATCGGTCTGTCTGTCCGTATGTCACCGGTAATACCTGAGTAAACCTTCAGACACACTAGCCGGCTCAAGTTAGCTTAAGTTTGGACAACAGCGGCAATTATTCAAGTTAACTAAAGCTTAGTTTCAAGTTTATGCTCTATTTGAGTCTATTACTGCAGGCTAAGTGCTGCTTTTCTTGTTTAATTTAAATTGAGAGGTTTGGGGTGCTTTGTATTTATTTATTTAAGTAAAGAGTATAATTGAAGGTTCTGAGGAAGTTACGGTAAAGTTCTTGGTCCAGTTTTCGACTAGTTTACCATTTATTTAAACTTTATGTACAAGAGTTTTACATAAAGGCGGGCTTAATTGCCCATAGGTGGACTTAATGCCAATTGATTGTTCATCGCTACCTCACATGCCACATCAAAATGATGTATTTAGGCTCGAGTGCAAGACATCAATGGAATATTTATTTAGGTACTAGTAATATAAGTGAATCTTTGTTGTTATTTTATTTGAAACTCTTTTTAACCTTTTATATTATATAACAACACACTGTATTAAGCTTTCACGGTTTACAACTAAACTTATACTGTCACTTACACGGGTTTATCCGCGATCATGGCGCTCGCAACAGCGTCGAAATATCGGGAGCTCAAATTAAAGAACAATCACGGAAGATATCCCGTAAGTGACTGTATAATTTTAACACACTGTATATACAAACGTATCACTATACTGAACTACATTTTCTATCCATTTTGTGATGATACTACAAAATAAACCAAACAACCTTTTGTTGCTCAGTTTGTCATGCTATCAAATAAGAGGAGGTAAGGGAAAAACGGACCACCCGTCCCCATGAACACACAAAAGGAGCGATCGTTGAGGATAAATTAATCTTAAAATATACATTCGAAGGTCTTCCAGTTCAGAGGAGCGTCTTCTAAAGAGGAATTTTGATAAAATTAGGGATTGGAAGTAAATCATTTGTGCGTAAATAAGACTTACTTGTAGGGATTTAATGAGCATCCTTAGAAGGCTTCCATTTTAGTGTCTTCGGTATGTTGAAAAGGTGAGGTTAATCAAAATTTTTGTGAGGGAATTAAGAAGGAGTATCGCTTTTATATTTGGTTTTTATTTCCACGAAGTAAACTGAAAGTACCTACTTCGATCGTTTCAATTCCAGAGGTGTTTATGGAAAGAGCAAATTAGGAAGCTGAGCTTATCTTCACTGAACCATATAAAAAACATAGATGAAACCCTCTACGGTCTATAAAACACTAGAACGTTCGATTCGGTGTTACCGTATAAAAATTCAGGTCGTACTTGACCCGCATTTTCTTAAAGCGGCAAAATTGCGAGTGGCACACGATTATATAAGTAAGGTGGCACTGATTTAATTTCCTGTGCACTACCACCGTGCCGTTCGCGCCCCGCTTCCCCGCAAGCATTAAGAAACTGGAAGTCGCTACCTAGAATATGTTATCAACGTAAAAGATGTGTTTAAACAGGAAATGTTTTGAGAAAGTTGTTGTAATGCGCGTAGTCTACACATTCGTGTAAGATACTTATGTATCTTACATAGGTGCTGCATATGCGTACATGTAGATATTAGATTTCAAACTATCATGGTCACTAACATTATTATTAATACTAGAAACGGGATACTTACCATGTTTACTGTTTTTTATGAGTTCCCGATATTTCGGCGCTGTTGCAAGCACCATGATCACGGATAAACAAAACTAAATCATAAAAAACAGTAAACATGTTAAATATCCCGTTTCTAGTATTAATAATCATGTAGATATTGTCATAGGAAAGCGTCATTTTGTGATGATTCAGAACAGGTGGCCTACCATGACGTGTTAAAGAAGGAGTAATTCCAGTGTGGGAAAGAGATGGCGCTAGACGACTTGTATAGCTCTGTCTCTCTCCCACACTGGAATTACTCCTGCTCTAAGACGTCATGGTAACCCCCCAGAACTGGTCTACTTACCCCATACTCGTATATACATCTTGATTGAAATACAAAACAAAAAGTTGCAAAAACATCCACAATCTAAGCTATCAAGAGCACAATATCTTAAAACATGATCATATTCCAAACACTAATCGGAAATTAATATTCCCCGGACAACTTTCTCAATAATGCAATTTCCTTTTTATAAAAACAGAACAATCTCTTCTAGGAGAAACGAGCTACTTTTATTCCTCGTTCCGAAGACGTTGGAGGGGCGAGGGGGGAGGTCCTGAAGTGCTTACAAATGTCGAAGGGGGCAGGGTTGCAGGTGATCCAAGAAGTTGCCAACGTGAACCGCATTTAAATAATAATCACCCTAAGATGATCTAATGGGGTTCGTTAATCGGTGTTCGAGAGGATCTCGGAGTGTCTGTGTTCCAAGTTCGTAAAGTAAGTACCTTCTTATTTTTGTCTGCAGTCGGCGAAGTTTTCTGTTTATTGTCTTTCGAGTTCGTGTGAGTTTCGTTGTTCGAATTATAAATGCGTTATTAATTGCTGTGTATGTTTAGCTGTGTGTTGGAAACTGAGGAAATGTTGTTTCGATTATGAATACGTAAACGATATTATAGGGTTGAATACAATTTTAAGTGCCTATATGTAAAGTTAGAACTAACTGTTGGTTGTGTGTTCTAACAGTAAATTAGTTTGTTCTAAATGTTTCGGTATTTAAACTCAACGATTAACAGTTTTTAATTTGTCTAGTAAAACTTCAGGAAATTTCCAGAAACTTCGTAAGCGAACTATCTAAAGAAATCCTTAAGATTTTTCCATCTTTAACACAAAATAAACAACACTTCATCTTCCTATTTCAGCGTGCAAACACAAACTACAACAAGTCCAAATCTATTGAGGATCCATCGATTTTGCAAATGCGTTTTGTAACACTACTCCTAAGTGGTTGGCTGGCACACAAGCTGAATACATATTTACTGGGCTAAGGAAACCGTGGGATGGTGAATGGTCGTCCCTGGACAGATATGGATGCGTTTCCGTACCATTCTGAGAGGCACTGGCGATTAATCTTGCACACCTAACGTTACCTAGGTGGAAGTAGTGGATGCAGTAGTGGAAGATCGTAAGTTTCGACGTATGGGACAGATAGATAGGTTTTGCGAGCAAGTCTCATTAGGAATGTAGTCGATGGGTTTGCGTTGGGAACTGATTAGTTTTGTGATAGTTTGTGGACTGTATGTGTGTGTGTTCATATGTTTCTTTGGGAGTGCTTTAACGTTGAATGTGTACTCTACACTAAATGTGTACTCGGAAGTGTTACGTCAATAGGTGTACTTATCATCCAATGCATTCATTGGCTTTTTAATGCATGAACCAAACATTTACTTTGTATCTGTTAAATTTTTCATAATATATTTGGTGTAGGTTCTTTCATTAAAAACAGTGCTGTTGACAACAACAAGATGATCGACGATGCATCATTTTAACCAGTAGCGTTCCCAATACTTGAACACAACTACAGCACCCACTTTGCCCCATACATCAATTCGAACTCTCCAAATATTTGGCTCTCAAATCCATTAACCGATGTACATAACCAGAGATGAATGACTGGAAACTGAACATTTTCAATATTTTATAACCGTCTTCGATAGCGGCATGATTTACGATATTCCAGTACACATTGTGACGGAGATTAAAAGTGGCAAGACAGCAGGGAAGCTGGAAGCTGGACCGTGATTTATATTTTTTTATATTTTCGTACTTAAGGGATTACGGTGGCTTCTTCAAAGAAAGAATCCCTTTTGTGTGATCATGGGATTATGAGATTTAGAATGTTGGGCGTTATTATCATTGTTCTGCTTGGTAACGCGATATGAAATATAATATTTAGAGACAACATAAAAAGGACCACGTTGCTAGGTTGTTACCCGACCACGGCGAAGCCAAAAGGAAGGGTTATGATTTTTGCAGTCTATGTATATATGTTTGTATTTACGTATGTTCCGCCGTAGCGCCTAAACTTTTCATCCAATTTTGATAAATAAGGTAACAATCGATTCGTTATTATGACCCGGGTAACATAGGCTACTATTTAACCGACTTCAAGCATAGGAGGAGTCGATTTTACCTTGACCCCGAATTTAATTAGAGCGGGGTTTTCAGTAGTCGGGTTTTTTAGTTGTAGTATACTACACAAATTCTTGTTAGCTGTAGGAAACGTTGATTTCTTGTGGACGCGTGTAATTACATTTATTTGTTGTGGCAACAACAAAAAAAATGTTGCCAGTAAATGAATTAGCGGTTGCCAACCATTTTGTCAATTTATTGTGTTGCAAAACCTATTCAATTTTTACTGTTACTCAATTTAATGTCTATCATACAGAGAGGGAGAATGTAAGTTACAATCAAGAATACTGCTAGTATTTCAAATATATAAAAAATGAAGGATAATATTTCAGATGAAAAGGTTTCTTCAAAAAGAGTAACAAAATGCTTAAAAATAATTATGGAAAACAGACAAACGAGTTCCAGAAATGAACATATACTGAAAAGAGCATACAATGCAAGCATGACTTGATTAACCCATTCACTAGCTAGGACGAGTGTTGAAAAGTATATAAAAAAGCATACGCTGTCGCAGACTTCATGAATAATTACACAGAACATGAGAGCTGGGATGTGCCATTTGTCTCTTTCTTACTCGATGAAATATAGTGTATGGTGAGTGAAACAAAATAGGTGGCAGTATGTTTTAGTTTCTTAAGTATCATTTCGTCTTTTGCCAGTGGTGTAATATTTAGTTTATTATTATTTAAGACTTTGTGGTGGAGTTGAATCAAACTGTTATTTAAGTCGATGTAGGAGCTACTTATATTGAAACTGAAATCCTGTGAAAAACTTATCAGCAAAACTTCTTCTTTTGTAACCGAAATTGTATTGCGTTAAAACTACAGTCGACTTCAAAAGTTTTTGTTTGAAGCAGGATTCAAAATAAAAGTCTTCTCAGCAATGTGCCAATTTCAACTTCAGGCTTCAGTAATTCTGTTAAGGGAAATGTTTGTTTGAAACAACGAACAACATTCGTTAAACGTATTTAAGAGAACACAAATACAGAAGAGATTTATACAGATTTTGACGTAGCTACCTTCTTAAGATCTTTAATAAACGTCGTCAACATATTTTGTATATTTTCATGAAGTCAACAACAAAAACGCAAGCGAGACGTATATGAAATGAAAGAAAAGTACACCGTGATGATCCCAAGTAACTAGCAACTTAATACACGAACATGCCACAAAGCCACAGTAAAATTATGATTGTGTAAAGCACACACATTGCTGACAAAGTGGACTTCGAAGACAAAGTACAAAGTATTAAGCTAGTTTGGAGAGACCCAAAGAAGTTTCAGAATGGAATAGAAGTACCTTTTAGTGAACACCTTGTATAAAAAACAGGACACAAGGCATACACACACATATTATGTATTCAGACATAACCAGTCTCTTAAGAGCTCCGGAGGTCCGTTCCGTTAGTATTGCAGACCATTTCAATAAGCTGACCAAGGCATTAGACACAGATATAAAAGCTGGTGGAGTCCTTAGTAACAAAAGAGCAACAATAAGAGAAGTAGGTACACTATTCGCTTTAAATCGTTAAGTCAAGAAATGTGTGCAAAAATATGCAATGGGTACAACTCTTCGGGTATTGCATTAAGTTCGTATAATTAGTGCTGACAGATGACTCTTTTATCGATGAAACTTCTCGTTTGTAAGGATTGTAGCCTTGGAAATCATCTAATGACCTCCCCACTCTGGGCGGAGCGGAAGGGAGTGTCAGACTTGTATTGACTAAAACCCATCCATGTTCCTTATTTGCCCTTTGTGGTCCAGGGCCACGGTATCTCAAGGATTGAGCCTCCTAATGTGTGTTTCTTGAATGATCTTTGACGCTAATTTTTAAAAATATTGGCGTTTCTGTAAGTTCATCTAAAAATCTTAACGTTCTTTAGTTCGTAATCTTAAAATTGTATTATGATAGAACGTTACTGTTGAAAGAAAGCTGGGAATTAACGAATTGAATAGAATAGAATCTACTAGAAGACTAGGACTAAATAAAACCCGCGTAATACACGTGCCAAATACCTTTTAAATTCATCTCAACGATCTTACACAAACATTAAGTAAGACATCCAAATATTTTCAAGTTCACAGGCTACTCAAACTCCTATAAGTTTCTCAATGAAAATAATTCCATCCAAGACTTCAAAGGATAAACTTTGAAATCGGACGGATTTTAAACTCGGCGACTTCTCGATATCTCAATGGGATGCGAATAAATTTATATTCCTAGGAAAATGCATTGTAAAAGATAGTATCGGACGGTGCAAAGTGGTTTGCGAGGCTGTGGGGGTTTGAGACGGGTTGCGGGAAGGGGGGGGTCTGTCATTCGCAGGGACGTCACAAGCAGGGTTGTCGAGTTACACAAGTTGTCACCAAGCTTTATCTTGTTTTAGCGATCTTTTTACACTGCTTATACTGAGGCGACGAATAAGCCTTCGGAGCGGAAATTCTGATTAGCCCTGATCCTCTGTAAGCCGGGGTGTGATATGTGGACTAAGTTCAGATAGCGATAAAGTTCACTACTTTGAGGGACAAGTTAGATGCAAAGAATGACGATGCATTTTGCTCGGCTTCGGATTGATAGAGATCGGAGCGATTAAAGTCGGGCGGCTGTCGGCTTTGGGTCGATGCTTCGATGAGATTAACTTAGTAACCAGTGAATCAACTCTCTTATAAGTTCCTTTATAAGATCATTTTATGTAGCATGTACTGAGCTAAATTAGACCTAATGGGTCGGTTTTACGTGAAAATGTGTTTTGTGGATATCCCGTTTGTAATCAAGGACTCATTTGTTCATTATGACTGAATACTCCATTCCATCGTAAAGAAAATGAATGAGATAAATTGGTTCACCCTTTTTGGTATAACAACTTTTGATGTAATGTTACTTATTCGAATAATGTTTAAGAAAATAATCAATTTGTATAATATCGATTAACATAATTTTCATTTCATCGAAAATTTATTTGTGATAACAACATTTGCGCTATTGATCAAAAGGTATAATGTTCATTTGATGTAATGTTCAGGTGATATAACATGTATTTCATCGAATATTCAATTGTTGTAATGTAATGCAGAAAAGGAAACATTTTTAAGTTATGTTTGGTTTTTTTTTTTAATATTTGATTCGATATTTCGACTAAATCATTATTAGTCTAGTGAAACATTAGTTTAAATAAAATTAGTGCATTTGAAAATTCGGTCAAATTAAATTATTTCAAAGAAATAAATATGCTAAATAAAAATCTACCAATTAATTATTCGGTCAAATGAATAATTATACGAAATGACTTTATTGTAACTTAAATTAGCCGGAGCGATTTTCGACAAAACGTTGTTATACCAAACAAGGGTGAACTAGATAAATTAACCCTATTAAAAATATCCTCTAAATCACCAAGACCCGTATACTAAATAAGGCCAGTTCAACAAAGACGTTAGCCGCATCGACAGGCACTACATTTCGACAGTGTACACCGGTGTTATCTGCACAAAATGGCGGCGCCAGCGAATGCGCTTCCGCTGCTGTTCGCTAGGGACAATTAATCTTGTGTCCTTACTTATTTTGTTCCGGCCACCGGGCTGGCCTGCGGACCTATTATGGAAATAGTTTAAGTGGACGTTTCGTTACGTTTGCAAGTGTTGTGGGGAGATTTTTTACTAGGATTTATTTAACTTTCCAAAATCAGTAAATTCCTTCGATTTTCAACTGTGAGTGGTTGATTTAAAAACCATTTGAGTTGTGAGTTTTACAATCACGGCTCAAAACTTTTTATTCGTTTGTTCAGCATGGCCATCACGACCTTCCACGAAACACCAATGATGGTGATATAAAATAATTCTTGCATCGCACTCACCTTTAAAGATTTAAAATCACAAATAACCTTTATAATTTGATTGCCTCTTTGGTCTAGTCGTGGACTGCCGAGCATGCGGTCCTGGGTTTGATCCCCGGGTTGGGCAAATTGTTATTGGGTTTTTCCATCAGGAATTTTTCAGTAGTAGCCAGGGAGTCTGGATTTGTGCCCGGTTGATGGCTATAGGCTCGCCCCCTATTATATGGGACATAAACACAACATAACTGGCGAAATGTGGGTGTACTATTAGGTACATCTCTGCCCTCCCCTTCGGGCATTACAGGCGTGATGTTTACCTTCATAATCTGTCTTATTTTAAATCAAACCAAATCAAAATATTTTATTTCACATAGGCCGCGATGGGCATTTATAAAACGTCGACAAAAAGGTGCACGGTTCGGGTTGGTCGTTTCCTATGGAGAAGAACCGGCAAGAAATTCCATGGTTACTCTTTAGATCTACACTACCATCTATAATTAACGAGATCATCCAATTCTTTGCAAATCGCTACAGATTCCAACTAAAGTCTTTATCTATCGAATTTCCTTCCATCGCACACAGAATACCTCCTTTAATTCGTTCCTCGACTCATTTTGTGTCTGTATCGGTTGCTGTAACCGTTGCAAGCTTTGTTTTGTGCTCTGATTGTTGCACTGTGATTCTTTGTCCGGGTAGGTTTTATACAGGTAGATCGATGGTAGGACAAAATTAATTAGCTGGGCAGGACTGGTGTTTGTCGTGAACCTTGTTGGATATGTGTACCTAGCAGTAGCGAAGGGTCAATTTTTGTAAGAGGTAAGCCGGAGTACATATCTTTAATATGATTGTATTTTTTGTCTATAGAATACTGACTGTGCCATTTTTCAAAGGAAAGCCGGTAGGAGTCGAGTTATATGGAAGCTTCGCCACTGGTACCTAGACTTTTTGAAGGAGATGGGGGCAGTGTTAATAAGTTCATGTTCTCTGAGTATAATCATAGATCTATGGATTATGATATGAAGTGGTCGAAGTAACTTTGTGCTCGGTCATGTTGAGACGTCTGTGGATTTGCAAAATCAAAACATTTATATTGATGTGATAGAGATCCATTTAAAAAGCAGTTCCTAATGTTTCAGCTGAATAAATGGTTAAAAAAACCGGCCATGTGCGAGTCGGCCTCGACCATGAACGGTTCCGTAACATCGTATGCCCCGGAGGGGTCTTTATTTTTTTGTTGTTATAGTGGCAACAAAAATGCACATTCTGTGAAAGTTTCAACTGTCTACCTATTACGGATCATGAGATACAGCCCGCTGACAGACAGACGGACGGACGGACGGACAGAGGAGGCTTAGTAACAGGGTTCCGTTGGATACCCTTCGGGTACGGAACCCTCTTTATTTTTATTTTTTTATCGTGGTAAAATCATCAAATGAGTCCTCCCACCCAGGGCAGAGCGGGAGGGACTGTCAGACTTGTTCTGACTAAAATCCACGGTGTCCTTCAATAGCCCTTTATGTTCCAGGGTCACGGTAATTCTATAAGTCCCGCGACCTATAAGTCCCCCGACCGAGTACGGAACCCTAAAAATGTTTTGAATTCTTCTATTTTATGTTTTATTAGAAATCTTTTAACAAGTATCTTTATACCCAACCAACCTGTGGAAAATAAACATACAAACTAATGCGTAAATGTAAACTACTTAAGCTTAACAAACGTGCACTAAAATATCGAGCTCACACCCGTAGGTTAAATTCGACACAGTACTATAACCCCAGATGCAGGTACAACAAAAGCGCACTTAGAACCGTGTCGCATTCACCTGTTATCTTGCTTTATTAACGTGCAGTATTGCATAATCCATGAGACAAGACTTGAGCTCGTAATATTTTACAGCAGTGTAAACGCAAGCCTCCACTATGGCTCACTATGGGCCACGTTGGCCCACTATCTTCCAAGTACAGTTGGAGACGAATATTTAATGTGTAATTCTGGCGTTTGCATATTTTTACGATAGCACACCGCTTATGTTAATGTTGCATGTTAGATAGCTTAGTACAAGGAGGTTGGTTAAGCGAGTGAGGCTTTGCAGTTTCCTGTTACGGTACAGGATTTCTGGTACCATTTTGAGCTGGAATTACGAGTATATTCTATGTGGTATTACCGACAGCCAATTTCAAGGATTAGACGGAGTTGTGCCATAGTTACTGACTCTTTGCCAAGATTATGTTTGGCTTAAGCTTTGTGTTCTCCTAGTTATTAGAGCAATCCTAGACAGCAACAGTTTATTAAGGGTCAACGTTTTCCTATTTAAAGCTTAGAATTGAAAAAGATCTAAAGATTCAAAAATTTTTTTTTTTCTTTTTATTAAACGTTGCCCCACACTAGGAATTTCTCCTGTATCGTGGGTGCGTTTACAAACATTTAAACTCACATACACAAACAGCCAGACCCGGAACAACTACCTGTAGATCATACAAATATTTGTTCCGTGCGGGGTTCGAACCCGCGACACGCAGCGCAGCAGCCGATCGCTCAGCCACTACGCCAACCGTGCCAAAGTTAAGCCTTGCTCTTCACTTTCGTATCCAAAAACAGAGTGCAGACTCGGTATCATTTCACAAAACTACTCACACTCATTTGCTCGTCCCGTAAAATCAGCCTTTTACTAATTTTCCCATTGGCTGTTCGAGAGGATCAAAGTCTGAATAGGTGGCGCGTTGCCTAAATCATACGTCAGCGACGACACTGACTGTCAGTCAGTACTGACCGTCCGACGTACGGCCAATAGAAGGATATGGGCACGCAAGCCTGTTAGTGCCGAGAGTGATCTATTGCCATTTGCAAAAGCATTGAAATGTTGCCTTTATAGTGGAACCTTACTACTATTATAAATGCGAAAGATTGGATGGATTGATGGATGTTTGTTACTCCATCACGCCAGAACGGCTGAATGAAATTTGGCACAGAGATAGATTATAATCTGGAATAGCACATAAGCTCCTTTTTTTCACGCGAACGAAGTCGTCGGCAACAGCTAGTATAACATAAATTGAAGAGAAGGGAACTAAGATTTTGGTTTTAGAGGTATGCGACATTCCGCGTATCCTCTAATGATTGATAGAGCACCAGTAGTCATAAATTAAAAACTCGTCCATAAGTGTGAGCATAGCTTGTAGACTTCTACCTACATTGTAAGATATTTCCTTTCTGGTATCACAGGTTCTGCGATAAAATGCGTCCTTCTATTCTGCATCAGGGATATAAATTTGTTTACGTCATCATCTATCAACCTAGCTGTTTTACTGGCGGACTTCCAGTCTACCCGGATAAAGCTGAACACCAGAGTTACTGCCTATCAGACCTCCACAACCCAGTTGGTAGATAACACGATATCCCTCAGTATGACTGGTAGCTGCTTCGTGAAAGTAATTATGTCAAAACCATAATCGAGTTTCAATACTCCACCACTTACCAGCTAGCAATCTATGCAAACCAGTTACAAGGCCTAACATCGTCTGCCAGCTTAACGCGATAGATTAAAGGTAACACCGTTAGAAAACGCGCGGGAGACGCAAGACGCTGTTCCTCCGACATTAGCGCCGCGCTACTAATGCTGTTATGTGGAGACGCTCTTAGCGTGTGTCGGAACGCGGGGATTTCGTTGGCGTCGTAATTTTTAACTACGTTTTATGGTAGGTACCTAATACTTTACAATCCGCTTTGAGTAAGCGTGGTGTCTGGAGTCGCTCCATGTTAAATACTGGTATTCAGCTGCAATGTGGTTAGACTGGACGCCGACTCCAACATAGTTGGGAACAGGCTAAACAGATGATGATGTCGATCAATGCTCGTGACAAAGAGAATGAGAAAAGCCTTTGTCCTGCAGTTGGAAAGTAGTAGGCTAGTATTATTGTTATATATGTATGTTTGCACCCAAAGAGACAGGCAAAGATCGCCACTTACTAGACGCCAGGTGAAGGTCATCACTGTCCAGGTAGAAAGCGGCGAAGATGGTGTGACAAACTGTCCAGCGATCGAGATAGAGAAATTCCGAGGAGATATGGAAGCCATAAAACAGACTAATAACTAACTCATGAACAATCAGTATATTTATGACTCGCGAAAGGAAATACCAATCGATCGTTTGCTGTAGATTAGAATTATTCAATCGAGCAACTTCATTAGACTAGGTAAAACCCAACAAACGGCCTTACTATTGCGAAGCCATCACCTAATAGCCAGCATGCAACGTAAGTGAGCGCATCGAGCGTCGCGAGTGAAACTAGCGAAACGAGCGCGCAGAGCGAGTTGAGCGCACCGACTCACTTGACATTTAATTCTGAGAAATTACGCAAGTAAGCGCTCTTAAGCGTTTCAGATTGTCGCATTAACGTGTATTACATATTTTAATAAAATATCTTGCAGTCGGATTGAAACCTTAATACGGTGTTATATATGCCATGTACCTACTACATTTTATTATTATATAGTGCTTATTGGCGGTATTCTAAACATATAGAGGATGAAAGGGACACCAACGTATAAACGGTTAGCACGTATTCTGTACATCATTAGTAAGGTAATTAAAAACAACAGCTATTTCTTACAAAAGTGCAGTACCTACATGGTCAAAATGTATGGAAAAGCTGTTTTTGTTTAAATTTCAGATTAATGTACTGAATACGTGGTAACCGTTTGTGCGTCGGTGTGCCTTCCACCATGAAGGTAGGTAATTTGTAACACTCATTGTGTCCAAGTCGTTAGGTATGAATGATCAAAATGACGGTAAGAATTTCAAAACAATTTTTACAAAAAAAAAAAAATGGTGTCTAGATACATTTTACAATGAGAATGCTAAATAATCCTAGAAAAGTACTATGTACTTTAAGATCTGTTAAGGCGTGTTAGGCCAACCAGTGAAGAGTGTTCTTGACTAATCTACCCACACATGTTTTATAATACCTATATGTCAAACAAAGATGAATGGAAATTCGTTGGTCCCGGCTGTCATTTGTAGATCTGTGACAGTCGTTACAGGTAGTCATTGGCCCGAAAGTCTGACAATCTGTCTTACCAAGGGGTGTAGTATTATCTAGTACTAACTGGGTTGTGGAGGTCAGATAGGCAGTCGCTCCATGTAAAATACTGGCATTCAGCTGCATCTGGTTAGACTGGAAGCCGACCCTAACGTAGTTGGGAAAAGGCTAGGCAGATGATGACGAAAGATGAATGGATTTGGTATCTTGTACTTTACCTAGCGAGACTCTGAAACAAACTAATTTACACTATCAGTAGATCATACTTATAGATGTAGTGATAACGAGGTTTTGAAGAAAGGAAGTTATAAAAGGTACTAGAAAGGTCATAAATCAGCATCATCTATAAACTGAAATATACTTGGAGAATGCTGACAAGATTCAGCACTTTATACTCGTAAAAGAGTTTAATAGATACTTTAAACCTTATAAGTTAAATAACAAAGAAGGCATTGCTATGACGAGGTAAATATCCAACCCAAAAATTAAAAAATCCTGCGTCAAGTCTTTCACAAAAACCGCAAAATTTTCGCCCTCAGATTCCCACCAAGATATCCTAGATTATAGCGTTAATTTAGCAAGAAAACTTGTACAAGCGGGAGGGGTGTGAGTAATGGGAATCTCATTATTCGCACCTGCCGCTGATTTTAATTTCCTGCACACGATCTTCGCAGACGCCTGCGCTACTTGACGACGCGATTTATTTGTGTAAATAAATATTATCCGCCACTCTTAAGCACCTATGTACTTGTACCTACGTACGTAAGATGCAAGGGGGGTTGCTGGTGTGGATTACATAGGGCGGTTGGTTATGTATTTCTGATATGTAAGCGACGAGTAAGAATAAGATTGATAATGTTTGTGAAGATTTGCTTTTATGAAAAATGGTTGTTATTTCCGATGGATAAATTGGTCTTACATTAAGACGTACCCAAGTATCAGCCAAAGTAATAAGAGGTACTGAGACAGGTATGTTATTGTATTGTTAGGAAGAAATAAGGTTGTACGTAGCACATAATATTAGTTCTATGGAAAGTAGTGACGCTTGTCTGGAACATCGCTCAAAGAGCTGTAGATTTATAAACTTATACAGTCACTTACAGGATATCTTCAATTATTGTTTAGTTGACTGTAGTCAACCCGCGATCATGGCGCTTGGAACAGCGCCGAAATATCGGGAGTTCAAAATAATGAACAATCACGGAAGATATCCCGTAAGTGACAGTATAATTTTAGTTGTAAACCGTGAAAGCTTAAAACAGTGTTTGAAGATTTCTAATTTCCTATTTTGTGTACTTACTCGCTATTTTTCTGAACATTACGTGTTCATTGAACTCGTTGTGTTTCGTGGTGGTTTAGGTTAGTTTCAGTGTTTGATATTTTGTTCCTAAATTAAAATTAACGTCTGTATTCATTATTTTGTGTATCTCGTTGTCTTTTTTTAATCATCATCGCCACTGTTGCCTAAAAATATGATATTTGCTCAAAAAACACGTGGCAGAAAATGTACAAAAGTGGCTATGGTTTGTTGGTAAACTATAGCTTAGAATGACCACATAATATTAGTGTGTGTTTAAGGATAATCCTAATAGCACATAGAAGGTTTACGAAGCGGTTTACAGAACTTCTAAATGTCGGTCGTAAAAGTGCTAAATAATGTTTAACTTCTGTATCAAATTCGTGTATCCTACACGAAAGTATTAGGGAAACGCGTTACGAGTCGGTTATGGTTGAAACATATTGGATTTTTTGAACATAATAAGTATTAAACTTTATGAAAGGATGAATATACAAAGAAGCCTTGTTTTTATAATAAAATAGGCTTATCGTAAGCCGAAAAGCTAGTAAAATCTTTAGAGAAAACAAGAATCGGTGAAAACTTAGGAAACTGGAAAAAGGATTTTATCAAAATAACAATTTAGCTCACGAAGAGATTTCAAAACATGACCGAAAACTTAATAAAAATACCAATTAAAAACGCCATATTTTTCCAATAATTTCCATTCTATTGATCTCTGTGGCAATAAGCATCGAATGAACGAAAATGAACGAAACGAATGGCGATCGAGTTAATTTCGGCGTCGAATAAATATTCATATTTTGATTGTGAAGTCCGATAGCTGGGAAGTTGGTCTCGATAATGTCAGCGAAAAGAGTATTTCCGTAGAAACTTCCTGGACTGTTTATTTAAACAGGTTATATAACCTTTGAAATGAGTCTGTAAGTGTTTCTATTGCTTGTTGTTATGAGGGGTATTTTTGTTAAAGCGGTTTGTAAATGTTTTTAACTGGCGAGTGGTCTTTTGGGTAGGTCTGTTTCATTATCGCCCATATCATACTTTTTATCAGCTTAGATATGAATAGAAAATGAAAACTGGATAAAAATCGAGTGAAAACAACAGCTGTCAGTGGAACATTTGGTCGATTACAATTCGATCTGAAAAACTGAAAAGATTTATGAAAATGGTACCTTAAATGCAAAACTTTTCAAATATTTCAACTAGCAGCCGAACTTCGATATCATTTTCGTATAAGTTATTTTAGTTCTTCATAGATTTAATATAAAAATTGGAAACCTTTAGAGCATTCCTATAAAGATAACTGATTGCCAAAGCTAGCACTAAAATCTCCATTGTTTGCCTCTGGCACGACATATAAAAATACCCATAAAAATATGGGTGCTCACTTTGCCTTTATGAAAACTCGAAGAAATATAGTATTGTAAATCAGAACAAGCGCTCAAAAATGTTTTGAAGTTGTGCAACTTTTCATTTACGTTTACATCCATTCACTTTGTACTATTTCTGCGAAATATTGCGACAAAAATATTCGGTTTTGTGTGGAAACGTAAGTTTTCAGTCAACTAACTGTTGTTTGCAACTTGTTCAGGTAAAGGCGACGAAAGTTGATTGGAAGTACCAATAATGGAACAAAGTTGCTGCTCGTAACGTTCGTGACTGTACCGGTACAGTCGTCATAAAATATGTATCGCGACGACGGAATTATATACGCATCGACTTAAAATAAGACCGTTTTCAGGAATACATTTCACGGTTCATATTTTTACTTTTTCCTCACTCATAAAAAAATTCAATCAATTAAATTGAATCTCCTCATTTGTAATTCTCTCCGTCTAAATAAATAAACATGTCTATCAACTGAACCGTCGCACTGTTATTCATGTAAACAAGTAACAACCAATCGATATTATCTCATTTGCTATTCAAATCATGTAATTTTATGTCAATTTGGGAGATCACTCCCCGTTTCGGAGTAAAATCACATTTAGATAGAAATTTAATAATCCGCAATACGTATTCGGTTGGCAACGTAAGGAATTTAATTGAAAACTTGTACACCCTTCTGATACGAGTTCGATCATAAAAACAATGAGAGGCAACGAAGTTATAGTTCAATATTCAGTCCTGGAGCGTTGATTTGCGCCAAACTATTTTTAATTTCCCGCAGGGCCTCCTCATTTATTAGTTTCGGGCCGTTCGGCGACATCTGCGCTCGACTTATACGTCGCCCGTCAGATGGCGCTGCAAAACATAAAACGGTGGCGTTGGCAAAAAATGACATACTTCAGCAATCAAATAGTCGGCATACCCGTTTTTTGCCAACGCTAGCCAGTTGCCAATAAAAATAGTTCGATTTATGTGACGTGATCGTCGTTCCGATGGTCCAGTGTTTTTCATTACGCATTCTGTGCCTGCCAGTGATTTAATGAATTTAATTATGTATTCCTTTGGCTGTCGTTACGTGTGTAGGATACGTGTAGATAAAATGTATTGATTAATGTTGTATTACCGTTGGTGTTCTCATGAAAATTTCATTTATGAACACGATTATTCCCAAGTTCATGACCTGTCGGAAACGATGATAGCTTTCTCCTCATTCATGTATCAGAAAATTCCCGCAGTCTGAGATATCTTATCAAATTCACATTGTATACGAAATTACGCCTGCCGTTTCCAAATGTGTTTGTGATGCCCCCACCTATGACATCTTGTTGGCGCTACGAAATGTCTACGATATTTCGCCTACGCCGTAGGGCTACGTAGCGTCTCTGCTACGAAACTCGCCTACGAGATTTTTTTCCCAAATCTTCTATGAAATCTTGCTTTCCGTTTGAAGTCAAGATTCATCTTTTTATCATGCTTTTGGTTTATTTTTGTGCTAAACCGAAATAAGTGGGTTTAACAAAATTTAATTTTAACATTAGTTTTGTCAGTCCCTGCGAAGTAAAATGCAAAACTGTATTTTAAGCGTAGACAAACCAGCTGACCTCACAAGATTAGATGTATAATTTTGAGAAATTATTTAGCTGGTGTATTTTTAAGGGATTAATGTGTATGCAGTGTAGAGATTGCAGTAGCCAGGGGGTAAACGACCTACAGACGATAGCAAGGAAAATTTGAATGAGACTCACATGTACTAGGGTAGCATGACACTGGGAGAGGTGGCTTTTCCACAGTCGGTGTAAAAAGTTGCACATGATGATGATCATATACAGATTGAAACTGTATAATTTTTTACTGGTTTTGTTTCACTTTATGTGGGTGCAACCACGTGATAAATTCTAGTTTAAAAAATAAACCAAGATATAAACGTCTCCTACAAAATAAAATGTTGAGAACATTACAAGTAATTTATAGTTTTAGGTCCGGCCTAGGCTGTCTCGTAAATATGTACGCCTTACTTGTATTTTCTTATATTGGACATACATATTTTAGAGGATGTAAAATCTAGTCCATATCCGTTAGGCATGTAAACAGAGCGTGTAATGGTCAATTAGTGGTAATTTTCTATACGCAAGGACAATTTAAATACATTCGTATAGCGAATGTATTTAAATTGTCCTTGCGTTTGTTCTAGAACTGACTTTTCCCAACTTTTGGTCAGGAAAAACAGCATTTAGAATTATGTATGACTAAGTACTTTTTTACTACAGATGCTTCAAAAATAACCTGACATGTTGTGGCTTTCAGTGATATCATCTCAAAAAATTGGGGAATTTATTTTGATTTGGTCTAGCATGTCTTGTTTTTCCTTAAGGACGACTGTCCTCTGAGTAGTCGCTCCCTTTCAATCATATACGAAAGGAAATACTAACATAGTCAGTAAACAGCAAAGTTTCATCGCACTTGAACATTCCAAAACAGAAAAATACACAACAATTTTCCCATACCACAATCCATTGCGCCACCGCAACTCCAATTACTATCGAAACAGCTATCATACCCGTCTATGGATGGCACTCGATTCGAAAGTATCGTAACATAACCCTCCGCGGTTCGAGCGACATGCGGCACGGGCGCGTCGCCAAATGCCTGCTCATTTGGGTCAATGCGACCGATCGCATCGCGATATAAAGCTGAAAGCAGATGAATGCGGGAACGCTTTTTAAGTGACTGTGTTGTGAGTGCTCTGATCTTGCAGTGGTGGGTTGAATTGCATTTTATTTTTGGTTGGTGTTTTCTTATTTTTGGTCTATATTGAAATAGGTTGGTGAATCCAGCTAGTAACTTACAAATGATTGATATACTCTAGTCCTTTAGTTTTTTTTTCTATATAAAACAATCTAGCATGTTGCGTAAATGTTCTATTTCCTCATTCTTCCACAATGTACGTTAAAAGATAAGTAACCAATGTCTGAAACAAAATTAAGTGCGGGCAAAATGATCCGTATAGCGTTCGAGGGTTAACGTAATGTTGGTACTGTTTCTATTAACACTATTGAGGTCACGCAGTATTGCGGGCATTCAAATAGGAAGACATTGGTGCTATTGAAATGACATACACGTCATAAGGTAATATTCAACTCTATCTGTAATATTGACAGCCCATTTTCCTTCGGTTGGTTCGGTTGTGGTTCTCCAGGCTTTGACAAAGACTACAAGTTTATCAAACGCTAAGCTCTTTTTACCCAACTACGGTGAAGCCAAAAAGAAGGGTTATGATTTTAGCACTCCATGTATGTGTGTATGTTTTGTCGTATGTTCCTCCGCAGCGCCTAAACTATTCATCAGACTTTGATGAATAAGGTGTCCCGGGTAACATAGGCTACATTTTACCCGACTTCAACAATAGGAGTAGTCGATTTTACTTTGTAATCCCCGAATTTAATTAGAGCGTTATTTTCAGTATTCGGGCTTTTTAGTTATACTATAAAGGATGACGGACGGTCGGACGGACGGATTGGCCTACAATCGCACTAGACCGCGAAATGTGGAGGGAATGGAGGCCTTTGCCCTGCAGTGGGACAATATAGGCTTATAATATAATATATACTACACAAATTCTTGTTGTTCATGTGTAAGTAGCAGTCGAAGGTAGCAGTGGTCGTTTACGGTTTAGATTTCGAGCTCATAGTAACACGATTTACCATACTTTAATCTAGATTTAAATTTTATGTAGGTACATTTGGAATTTACTTTAAGTATGTACATTTACTTCGGTAAGTTGCTATAAATACGAGCCGTTTAAAAAGAAACCAGGTGAGCTAAAAATAGAAAATCGAACGGGTTGCGACCGCGGTTGGAGCTGTTAGCGGCTGGCGCTTTATTTCTCAAATACGAAAAACTATGTATAAACTACATTTATTTTTCAGGGGAAATAATACCTACACGACAATAATTGTAAAACAAAACCTGTTTGGTGGACTTAAAGAGACGTCTATTCTTTTGGTACTAAATAAATGATTCCTCGATCGTTTGTAAGAAAGACCTCCTGGTATTTTATCTACTATAGGTACATAGAAATTAATTACCAAAAAATACTTTGTACTTCACTTGTCTAGGTTGGTCCGTGGATGGGTGAGCAACTATTACAAACCGAGTTTCCTCCGTGCCTCGGAAAGCACGTTATGCCGCTGGTCCCGGCTGTCATTTGTAGATCTCCGACAGTCGTTACTGGTAATCAGTGGCGGAAAGGTCTAACAACCAGTCTTACCAAAGGGTATCGTATAACCCATTACTAACTGGGTTGTGCAGGTCAGATAGGTAGTCGTGGTAAGACGGGAAGCCGACCCCAACGTAGTTGGGAAAAGGCTAGGCAGATGACTTTTACTTTAGAGTAGCTATGACCAAACTTATACTGTCACTTACGGGATATTTTCAACCCAACCCACCCAGTCAACCCGCGATCATGGCGCTTGCAACAGCGCCGAAATATCGGGAGATCAAAATAAAGAACAATCACGGAAGATATACCGTAAGTGACAGTATAAGTTTAGTTGTAAACCGTGAAAGCTTAAAACAGTGTCTGAGCTATGACCAGATAATCATGACTCACGAGATTTTAGATCCACAATCTGTATACATCTTTCCCTTCGACCCGAGTAAGTAATTTCGCTGATATAAAAACCAGTGTGTAGCATAAAAAATTCAATACATTGACAGTAACCCCACAATATCTTTTAAAGTATCTCATTCGGTTGAACAGAATAATATTAAAATAAAATCGACTCTAAACAGGCGAGGTACCTCAGGTGTAAACCACGATTACTATAGAAAATATTGCCACAATTTACTCTTAAACACTGCCAGGGGAAATAGAGGGTAGGCAGAGAACCCCTTCGGCCGATATTTGGACAGTTATTTTATTACCCGGATCGAATAAACTCGAATAATTACGAATAAACTGTATTTATTATTCTTAATGCTGTCGTTTCGTGGGACTGCGTGGCTTTTGTGGTGTTATTTAATTGTCAATTAATATGCCTTTGTGTTGACTAAATTTAAGGGAAGCTATGAAGTGTTTCTGTGTGTATGTGTGTAGGTAAGTTAAGATGTTTTTGGTTTAAATACGTTGGAATTTAGTCCAGTAAAATATAAACCTGGTACTTGGTCGGGCAAAAAGTAATTCAATATTGTCTAAACAAACAAAATTTGTTACACAGAATGTTTTGTGATTGGGTGCTGTTCTGTTCAGATGAACAAAAATCTATCTACATACATAAATGGCTATGTTTATGTCTCGATGGCATGTAAAGCCAAGTCAGAGGCCCATGGGCGGCATAAAACTAGGACACCACGTTTGGCACTAACCACACGCTAAAGACAGACACCACTAAAGCACTGCGGTTGACTTTTTTGATTCTTAAAACATTGCAGTACTCGCAACATTTATGATTCAAAGGGATATTTTGTGATCCAGCCAATTACTTACGAATGGTACATTCTAGAATTTTAGTCTTAAGTTTTCTCCATCAGAGAATAAATTCTAGAACGTTCTATTTCCTCAGACTTTCAAAATATACGCAAGAAGATAAGCAACGAATATCTGAACCAAAATTAAGTGTGCGTATCGATTTTCGGGGTTATACAGGGGAAAGCACCCGTTATGGCGTTCGGGGGTTAACGTAATGTACTTTTACTAAATATAGCATTAGCTATGTTGTGTGTTTTCTTTGTGCACGCTTCGAAGCATGATAAGAACAGGCCACGTGTATGATCAAAATGCTAATGAGATCAGACGTTTTTGAGCGGAGTGGAACGTCTATACTTGGGTCTACGAGATTGAGAAAAAAAAAATGGTTTACGTGATGACAAGAACATTCTAAATTAAGTCTCTGAGGCCGATATCTTTGAATTATACTTAACATGTACTATCAAGTTTACTGATGGTCGACCACTTTTATGTACTTTTTTGTTATTGCTTAGGGCATAGTGTGAAAAGTGGCAGACCCTCAGTGAGCTCGGAAGTATTAACTCTGGCTAAGCGAAATTCCTGTAACTGTCGCACATCTCCCAAACATCAAGTGCAAGACAAAGATGGGGACATATCTTAGTCAAAGCATAACCTAACTAATGTTAAGTGATGTGGGCCTCAGAATCTTAAACTTTTAGCCCTGTTTCTTGGCCGTACGGTCGGCCATTAATAACCTTGTTGCTAGGTAACGCGTTTAGCTCTGAGAACACGTTGTCATCGAATAGAACTTTATAAAAACACGAAACCAGGCGTATCTCTCAATCTCTTCTCATAAAATACAAATCATTAAAATATATTGAACCATTCAAACCCACTCTATGGAACAATTTAAAAAAATATGAGTATTATTTAGTTAGTAACATAATTCAGATATTTTTAAACAATGCGTTCCCTTTTTGTTCGCATTCCATTATTATAATGGGTACATGTACCGAAACAGTTTAAATTTTATTTAATATCTGAAGCTATAAAAAATAAAATGTTGTCAATTGAGATACTGAATGGCCAGCCTAACTAAATCATCAGTTTTATAGCTTTTATTTTATCATCAAATGATTCGTCCCTCGAAATGCACATTTAGCTGTTGGTTCCGGCTGCCATTTGTAGAGCTTTGACCTGAAAGTCAGACAACCAGTCTTACTAAGGGGTATCGTATTACTCAGTACTAACTGGGGTATGGAGGTCAGATAGACAGTCGCTCCATGTCAAATACTGGTATTCAGCTGCATCTGGTTAGACTGGAAGACGACTCCAACATAGTTAGGATAAGACTAGGCAGATGATGATTTGATCATAAAACACCAGTTTGTTCACATACAATTTTACGTTGACAATCCTATTTTTAGTTTCAATGTGGTAACAACAATGCATAAAACGCATCTACTTAGGTACATACATACAGTGGTCAGTCCAAAAACATCAGATAGTCGCACTAACAAAAAATATGAATGAATCGAAAATCGATATAATGTGTATGTCGCGGGGGGCGGAAGCGGATGTGGCGCCATAAATCCGCTGTTCGAGTCCGCCCAGCGAACTTCCGGGTGGAAAATGTGCGCCCGCCCTACGCGGGCATTTCGGTACTTTGGCTTTTTCGTGGTTTCAGCTTTTATGTCTAGTTATACTGCTACAATGGGCGATGAAATAACTTTTTAGCGGCATTTAGTTGGGTTTCGGGCAGTAACAGGGTATGGATACTCCATAGATCGCTATCTGTAGGGGACTGGCGAGTTCTTGTTGAGTGGTTGGCTTGAATATTAGTGTGTTTATGCATGTGATTGGTGCTGTATGGCTCGAAATATGATAGAGAATCAAAACAACAATACAATACAATTATGTTCGTACTAATATTAGTGTTTAAGATGTGTATGTATTACTAACAAAATGGATTTTATGAACTGTTTAATAAAAGATTTGATTTTTTGAATCAACCATTTCTGCCATCAAATGACGGATTGCCTCTCAGTTCAATTCGCGCTCATTTGGTTTTCGTACACTATTATATTAATACAAAACACTAATGTAGCCGAATAGTTGAAATTCAAGTCTTTTAGGCTTTCCGAGGGAGCATTTTACATCATTTACCAAAGTATACAGCCGATATGTAGCCGAAATATTGGAGCAGTACCTATAGTGTCAAGATATAAAAGATGCAAAAAGGCATTTGTTTTTCATGACGTTTAAACCTTCTCGTAGCATCATGTGATATTGTAGAAATAGTTATTGATTTATTAATTGCTTTGATATTTCTGTATTAATTTATAATTGTATAATTGCCATTATCTTCTGGTATTTATCATTTTTGTTATTAATTAATTTTTTTTGTCGACATTCTGAGAATATTTACTGATCGGCTAGCTTTGACATTCTTGTTTTTATAATTTTAATTGATAATGGTATTTGTTGCATGTAATAAACTGAATTTAATTTAAATTGAAGAAAACATTAATACGCCAAATGGCAAAACATATTACGAAAATATAACATCTCGCATACTCTGTAACTACCTATGTTGACCAATAAACATTCTGATTCTGATTCTGTGGTGCAAAAATGATGCTTACGCTATGGAGTTAACAACTAAGTTTACGTTGCGAAACTATCATAACTATGAGAAAACATATTATAGCCCCTAGTCCAACTAAAACCAACCTACAACATTACAGCAACAACATTACAAAATAACTTTTAATGTCCTCTCCAAACATTGTATGGCTTTCGACTTAACTGTTTGATAACGTTCCGAACGAACGAAGATTGATTCGGCTCTGATGCCGCGCCATCCATCACCCGCTCCGTAAACATCTCTTACTCGACAATACCAATAAGTGTCAATGTATCCTATAAATAACTAAAATTGTCGCGAGACTTATGAGACTTGGTGAGACGTGTATTGAATGTACGGTTGCTTTGTGACGGGAGCTATTAGTTTTCAGTACAGGTGAAGTTTTGAGAATCATTTTAAAGATGTATTTTATTCTTCGACATCTTTTAGTTTGTGTACTACTAGATTATGTAAGTATTATGATTACTGACAAATGCTAGCACTGACTGGACAGGTCCACTCAAATCTGTGTGGTTCTTTTTTCAAAAGACCATTTAAGACACTAATCTGCGTAGTCTTCATGTGTGTTGACCAAAAATAATTATGTCTGGACCTTAAAAGAGACTTTTATAAAACTTGTCTTTACCATTTTTACCTATGTTGCTTTTACCACACCATGCAACGGTAAAAACACAAAAAACACAAAACAAAAAAAAAACACCGGCCCCAATTTAGTTTAAAAAAAAATGACGTGTAAAAGTGTTTGTAGAAACCTATTTGCAAAATAATCATCGTGAGCCAACTGGCAAGTCCAAGAACCAAAAATTAAAACACCATTCTCCCGCACTGGGTTCTCTAGTGGGTTCTGACTCACTCTCTATCATAAAGAAGAGACTTGTATCCCTGTCCCTGTCCTAGTATTGGGTTATAGGGTGAGTATCCTCAGTGTGAATGTACTTTAAATAACCATGGTACTGTTAAAGAAGAAGAGAGCTAAAATGGTCAAGACAAGTTTTATAAATGTCTCAGATCTTTAAAAGAATATAAACGTTGAAGATTATTTTGCGGTAAACTTAACTTTGTGTACCAGTTGACTGTTCCCGCAGAATTCTGTGGGTAGCAGTGGCGAAGGTTCCATACACCACGATTCCTACCGGCTATTCTATAGACAAATAATAGAATCACATTAAAGATATGTACTACGGGGTACCTCTTACTAAATTGTACCTTCGCTACTGGTGGGTAGATATTTGTAAACAGATAACTAACCCTTTATGATATTAAGTACTTAAAATGTACTCAAGTTTCTACTATAGTATTCTAGCTGCTTTTCGTTATAAACGCACGTACTACCAATATTTAACAGTAGTTTTGGTTAAAAGGAATTTTATTGAAAAATCACAAAAGAACTGGAATTGCTCTGTAGCAAGGATTTCTGTCCGGTTGACGACAATAGGCTCGACCCCTGTTACCTACACGTGCCTTAAAAACACTGGCCATATAGGTGTACCACTTTTATGGTAAACCTCTCTTTTGTTATATCTTAAAAAAAACCGACCGATCATTTTGATTTTCAATATCAAAGCTTTATTGTAATATGTCATATTGTCCATCGTCAACTTTCCAATGATTTCTCGCCGTGCGACTATCAGACAAGTTCTCGACAAGGGTGTGTTCAGACACAGTTAGCATTCGGCCCTATCTAATGGAAAGAACAAAAGCTTCTCCGTTGACGTGGGCTGCAAAGGCGTGTGAACAAAATGTGTGCAAACATATGTGAGGAGCCTCGTTTGCATGGGAGAGTTGCTTGACTGGGAAACTTAAGACATTTTTTTTCGGGAGTCTTGAAGATTTTTCTTCGTGTTATCATGTATGTGAATGTTTTGTTAGTTCTTGCAAAGAAGCATTTTAAATGAGGTTTCGAGTGGAGAAAACAACAACAATCTTGTTTTTGTCACCACCTAAGGTTTCCCAATTAAAACCAACACCCAAACACAACAATAACACCCAATTGCATCCTATCCACTATCCTATCTCCAATAAACTTTTATTCGCATGCACCACCAGGACATAAATATAAAGACCGCGGCACTCGCCCGCCGCAATCACAACGCGCCCGCACTGCCTAGGGCCGTTGCGTATCTGTAATTCCCATCTCTTGGTACAAAGCCCCGTTGATTACGGCACAACCCGCGGGCGACGCAGTATGCCGTCTGAACGCAGCCTAATGCGTCTCTCCGCCCCTTGTGAACACTGCCTTTTTATTTCACGATCAATGGGGGTGTCAGATAGATAGGACTTCGTGAAATTTGTACAAAATTCTAGGTAGTGCTTTTAATGTTAGGTTTGCGTTCGGGGGTTGATTGAAAGGCGACGTATCTGGGTGTTTGATCTCGAGACTGGCCCCCGGTTTGTTGTTTTCTATTGTTTTGAAATTGGTGGTTACCACGATTTGTTATTTTTGGGGGAGTATTTTATGTCCTGTTTGGATGAGGAAGCAGAAACTCTTAGGCTTAATTTTTTTTTTTTTTTTTTCTTGGGTAATCATCAAATGACCCCCCCCCCCACTCTGGGCGGAGCGGAAGGGAGTGTCAGACTTGTACTGACTAAAACCCATCCATGTTCCTTCTTTGCCCTTTGTGTTCCAGGGCCACGGTATCTCTTTCGAACAGTCCCGCAGCCCAGCAGTCTCGCAGCCCTCCCTTGGCCTTCATTACCATTCATTTAGCCTTTTTGGCTAAATGATAGCTTAATGGTTTTAATGTAGTTTGTTTAAGCCTCTATGATGATCTTAGGCTTTCTGAGGTATTCATCTATCTGAATACAGGAATAATAGGTGTGACACCTTAACTGTAATTCTTGTCGTATGTCATCATCATCTGCTTAGCCTTTTCCCAGACTTATCTGTCGTACGTACCTACTTAAAATGATGTGCAATGAGTAAATGACTAACTGTGGTCCGTTGTAGGTATCTAGCAGTGGCGAAGGTCCTATACAACTCGATTCCTATCGGCTTTCTTTAGAAAAATGGCACAGTCAGTAGTCTATGGACAAATAATATAATCACATTAAAGATATTTACTCCGGCTCACTTTTTACAAAAATTGACCCTTTGGTACTGGTATCTAGGTATAAAACATATAATCACCTTGAATATAAAATCTTACAAGCAAAAATTTTCACCCATTCAATTCAGATTTAATTTAAATTTCAATCTGTTATACTAAAGAGGGTATAGTAGCACTTGAATTTTCTCTAAGTAGTTCTACGACAATCCTATTTGTGGCTAAATTAGTTTCTCTCAAATCTAATTTCAGAGTGCGAAACTTATTTCTTTCTTGATAGAAGTTTCAGAGTTGGGAGCTGAGAATTATGTTTAATTCGCAGTTCGCTATTTTGCGACTTCTGTATGCAGTAGATTCGGGATGAAATGTCTTTGAAAATTTTGTAGAACAAGCACATATTTTTGAGGGAGTGTGTACAGACGCGGAGCACTTCAAGCTACTACTCTGCTAATCTGTCAAATTTCTTTAATAGATTTTCAACTTTATCGCTAAGGTTCAAGGTTGATTGGACAGTGATGTGCTGGCGTCTGTACATTAAAGCTTTTGCTTCGGTTAATTTGCTTGTACTTAAAACAAAAAATCTCTGATTATATGAATTCATTAGCATGATATACAGGGTGTAATCAGACCCTACACATAGCCGTCAACCAAGCATTCTGTACGTCAAACTACGTAACTTGACGCAAAAATTATTGCTGGGAAACGACTTTTTTTTGGGTAGGACTTTTTTCATTTTACGGTAGGACTCGATGAAAAGCACTCAAAGCATTGTGCTAATGGATGGATTGAATAGTACGGGGTCGTGGAGGTGTGTAAAGTAAAAATCTTACATTAAAAACATGTATTTAAAAAAAAACTTGTGAAAAAGTTGGATCTTTGACCTCCAATATCTCCGTAACTAGAAGGTTCCCAGGTATGGTCTAGAACAAAAAAAATGATCGCAGAGACGGGGAGAACAAGTACCTTTCGGCTATGTTACGGGTACCAAATCTGTCTTTAAGTGTAATTGTCTCTTCAATTGCACAAGCAAATTTTCTAGAAAATTCGAGTCTATTCTTAATGCGTTATTAATACCACAATAGAAACAGAGTATAAGACCATCTTAATATTAAATAGATCTCGGTTTACATAAGAGAATTTATGCCTCTGACCGCAGGATATTATGGACGTCTGAAGGGCAGCATGTGTGACCTCCATAATATTTTTATGTTATTTTAACTTTAGCCGTAACAGACATTATGTGCTGGCCAGTTTTATTTGACCTCTGTTGGTACTTAAGTCGTTAGTGTATCGAGGTCGGTGTAATTTGGTCGTATGTTACCATGTATCCTTTTGGGTATATCATTGGAAGAACATATTTTATTCAGAGCTCAGTTAATGTAGATATATATTGATGAAGTATGTATGTACGACTGTTCCACAAATTCAGTTTGAAAAGTCTTTGTACATATGGTCTAGTTTAACTTAGCCATAACTATATTCTCGTATTTTTACTTCAACTTGTTTCCAAACTAGACTGCCTCGTTGGTCTAGTGGTCGCAAACGCGACTGCTGAGCATGAGGTCCCGGGTTCGATTCCCATGTCGGGCAAAGTGCTATTGGGTTTTTCCAACAGGAATTTCTCAGCAGCAGTAACGGAGTCTGGATTTGCGTCCAGTTGATGGAATTAGGCTCGCCCCCTATTACATGGGACTTAAACATAACTGGCGAAATGTAGATGTACTCCTCTGCCTATCCTTCCGGGATTACAGGCGTCATGTTATGCTATTTTCAAAACATAGACATTACCCAAAATTCGCCTGAATAACTTCCAAAAATTCAATTTCGCCATCCATTTTTTCATTAATTACCTAAAGGTCATTAATATCGTTCCTCTTGACACGTTTTTGTTTACTAATGAAAGAAGGTTGGTGTGTATACTTGTATATGCTCAGTGTATAGTGTATACTGGCACTATCACGTGATGGACGATGCTCGCCGGAATCAATCTTCGTTGGACGTAAAGCATTGTCTTCGTAACCGGTTCGTGAAAACCAAACTTGAATATTGTTTTGGGAATGTTTTGGAAGAATTGTGTTTATGTATTTTTGTGTCAAAGTAATCATTGCTGTTTAGTAGTTTCAAACTGCTACAGCTGCAAAAAAGCAGTTGGGAATTCGAGTTTTTAAGCGGCAGTGAATTTAGAATCCAAAAACAAAGTGCATTGCTAGTGTAGTTTTATAGTGCCGTGCCATACGGTTGGCACTGAATGTGCGATTGACTGCTGAGCGTGTCGCGACTTCGATTACCGCACGGAACAAATATTTCATTAGCTACAGGTAGTAGTTCCGGGTGTGTGGCTGTTTGTGTATGTGACTTCCGGGTGTGTGGCTGTTTGTGTATGTGACTTTTGTGATTTTTGTAAACGCGCCCACTACGCAGGAGAAATTACTAGTGGGGCAACGTTTAAAAAAATAAAAACAGAAACCCCAATTTTGGGCTCATCTCTCCTTTGTACAGAAGCTACACCATGGTAGCAATTTTAGAAGAATGCTTTGACGGATTTTTCTTCATACGATATAAAACTGTGTTAATTATAGTTTATTTCATACCTAAGGGACAGGATACCCCTCATGAAGGTAGCCTCTTCAAACCAGAATATGGGGTCTGGTAGGTGACCGAATGAGGTATGAACGACATATTTATTTTCCATTTCTTATCTTTCTTCTTGATCGTGTGGTTAGTGCCTAACCTGGTATCAGAGTTTTTATACCGTCCAAGCCGTCCGCCGTCTGATTTGGCTTAACCCGCCAATAAAAAATATCTCTCATGCATGCTGGTTTCTTCACGATGTTTTCCTTCACCGAAGCAAGTAATAATTATACAATACGCACATGGATCCGAAAAATCAAGGTGCGTGTTTTGGGTTCGAACTGGCATGACTTGGCAGTCTGACTCTAGGTTGGTCTGTGGATGGGTGACCACCCATTACATACCGAGCTGCCTCCGTGCCTCGGAAAGCATGTTAAGCCGTTGGTCCCGGCTGTCATTTGTAGATCTTTGACAGTCGTTAGGTAGTCAGTGCCCCAAAAAGTCTGACACCCAGTCTTACCAAGTATTACCTAGTACTAACTGGGTTGTGGGCTGGGATGTTATCATTTCTTACAAGTGTATATCACTGAAAATAATCCATTTATTCCACCATTAAAAATAAAGATTCTAACAATTCATATCCCAAATCCCAAATACATTTCCACAATGACAGTGCACTTAAACTATCAGAGAAATAAAGCAAGTAGCGCCGCGGGTTAGACATAAGCGTACAAAAGAAACGTTTTTAGCTGAAGATATTTTAATGTACGCAGCTGTGGTTTCCCAGGGTATGGAGAGGGCTATGGGATGCCCGCACTGGAAATGATGAATATCCGATATTTGTATATGGCAACATTATGTTAGTGTGAAGGGACTTTTGTGTGTAGCGAGGAAATTAATTGTATCTAGATTTTTGTATTCGATTTCTTCATTCGTTCTGATATTTTTCTTACTACTTATCAGTGGCGAAGGTAGTCCCTGTGGTATTCCCTTTGCAAATGCTACACTCAGTATTCTATAGAGAAATAATATTATCACATTAAGGATATGTACTCCAGCTTACCTCTTACAAAAATTTACTCTTCGCTACTGCTACTTATATTATTATTTGATGCTATTATAGTCACAATCGATTTGTTGAGTTGCATGAAGTCATAAACAAAGACAACGTATGACATTCGTGGGCTGAAGCTGAAAATCAGCGTTAGGTACACCTTGTGTCGCCACCTGACATCATGCTGAGCTGAGGCCCTTTGGCATTATTAGTTTTGTTTTTTTATTTATTTTGTTAAATTTTTAAGGTGTTTTTGTTTTTAATAATGCCGAATAATAAACACATTTTTTCTTTCTTTCATCTTAAACTTTTTTGCTAAGCAATATGTTTGAAAGTCCTGATGAACTGAGATTGATTTCTTTTCATATTTCATTAAGATTGTTCCGATCAATTAAATCTTAAAATCGAACGAGCAGGGTTACCACCAATTTTAGAACGTAGCCCCTGCACTTGATATCGAATGAATTCGAATCTTCGATCCTCGTGTGTAGGTCCATACATTGTGAATGAAACGAGGGGTTCGTGTTTATATAATCTTGCGTTGTGTTACCTAATTGATTGATTAATTGGTTTTTTGAGCCCGAATCAGTAGATACTTTACAAGCAGTATAGTGACAAGACGCCAGGTCTATCATTATTAATATTGAGAATTTTCCGACCTAAATATCCGAAGACTGCCCATTGAAATTGGGACAAGTTCAAAACCATTTTTTATCCACCGATTACTATAAGCAATCACACAGAAACTATTACAGACGAGAATTCCAGATGAAGTCACGTTGAGTGACAGCCCTAACTTGTGATGTCTATGGATTGTTTATTGAAATGAGAGCTTTTCATTTGATCCAATTATTTTGAAGACCTCCCGACCGACTAATTGATTTACATAGTTAGACGGGGAAGTTTAACAATTATTATTTTGTATTCGGTCGCTTATTTTCTGTCTGCGGTTCGTTATTTTATTTATTTATAGAATTATAATGTTTTTAAGTAATGGTTTTGATGGCAAGGTTTACAGCGGATTTTAATTGGTGAATGTGAAACCTCAACGCAACCATATTATTTTTGGTAAAGCGTTTCATAATGTTTGAAGTAGGGTTCGGAGTTCATACGTCTATCATATTCTCATCGGTAATAATAAACGAGGAGTGAAAGAGATGGGAAATAATTAAATCTAAAATATTGGAAAAGGGAGAACTGGGTGCTGTGGCTCAGCTTGGGTGCATAGGCCCAATATCAAGCAGTGAACTGAGATGTGCTTTCTTTTTGGTGTTGTTAGTGCCTATCCTGGTGTCAGTTTTATGCCACCCATCGTCCTCTGACTTGGCTTTACATGCCGTCGAGAAATATCTCTCAGGCATCCTGGTTTCCTTCACCGAAGCAAGTGATAATTATACAATACGCACATGAATTCGAAAAATCAGAGGTGCGTGCCTTGGGTTCGAACTCGAGAGCTATGACTTGGCAGTCCGGTGGTCACACCAATAACTGTAACAGTCTACAAGAACTGAGCAATTCCGATACGCAGAAATTGTACGTCACGTCATTGGCAAAACATACATAAAATTCTCCATTATTACTTCTACACCAACAAAAACACACTTCATACCACAATATCGAATATCCATCCATTTTATATCACAGCCGCCATATTTATGCATCACAGTAGTTTGCTGTACACGGGTTTTCACTCAAAGCGTTAGAGCGCCCGAGGCATGCTCGTATTTCCTAGTGCCTCCTAGTACCTAGTACCATGTCCGGGTCGTGCCTTGTCCGGACTAGTGCCTTGTCCGACTTGTGGCCAGTGTCCGGACAAAGTGCGCTGCGGGCGGTTTTGTAACTGCTCGTGAAGTATAGAAGAGGAAGTATTTGGGGAAAATTATTATAGGTTCTGGCTGAGTGTTCGGTGTATAGATAGGAGTATACTGTGTTGGTAGTGGGTGTGTAGGTTTTTAGTCCCATATAATAGGGGGCGAGCCTATTGCCATCAACCGGGCATCCAATCCAAACTACGTTGTCGCAATCGCGATTGCTGAGAATGAGGTCCTGGGGTCGAATCCCTTGTCGGGCAAATTGTTTTGAAAATTTTCCATCAGAAATTTCTCAGTACTTAGATACCCTCATAATGGCAAGCAGATGCTGCAAAATGCCACGTGATGTGTGTATCATAGACGCAACTTATTGAAGGTAATTTTGCAAGCACGTACTTGACATTCATTATTATATGATATTCAATAGTCAATCAAGTGTACTAAATGCAATGGCCTGGTAAACATCGACGTCCAGAAATGTTAAGTTGATGGATGAAGTTATGACTATGTGTTCCATCTGAGAATGTCCATTACAGTGGTCTATCAAAGCAAGGACAGCAAACTCATCATCTGTCTAGCCTTTTCCCAACTATGTTAAGGTCGGTTTCCAGTCTAGCCGGATGCAGCTGAATATCAGTATTTTGCATGGAGCGACTGCCTATCTGACCCCCACAACCCGGTTAGTACTGCGTTTTACGATACCCCTTAGTAAGACTGGTTGTCAGACTTTCGGGCCACTGACTTCCTGAAACGACTGTCAGTGACGAATTTCGAAATTAGAAATGTAGATTGTTGCACATAACAGTATACACCGTGACTTTTTAGTCATCTTACAACGGCAGCCCACTTTATGTATCCAAAGACTACTAAACATTCATTAAAAAAAATAGGTATTGAAGAGATTTTAATAATTAAAAATCTAATTAAAACACCTTGTTGCGAACGATGATCTACTGGACTGGAGCGCTGGGTAGGTATGTTCTCCCGTTTGACACGTAAACATTAACAGGATATTTCATAATTTTATTCTAATGTAGTATTTATTTTTCTTTGTACCTGATAGGTAAAAAAAAAATCGCGCCTTGAGCTATTTTATGTGGGGTACATTGAGTAAACCACCTTTGTAAGACGACTAAAAAGTCACGGTGTATTATAAGCAAAAATATTTTTGCTTGTACAATACGTACGTCAATGATAACAAAACCCGTACAAGCTGGCCTCTAATCCCATTCAAACTCCGTACTACGTTAGACTACATGAAGGTCAAAGTATTACTGCCGTGAGGTCGACTATAATCGAATAACGTTCGTCATAAATGCTCGCGTACGTCCTTCACATGTTCTTGGGTCGGTATTCTGAATTGCAGGTGTTTCGTTTACATTTCAAGCAAAACCATTTACAATGTTTCAAAAACAAATCAGGTTAAAACTTCGTAATAGCACTTCAAGTATAATTGGGTTGTTATAAAAGAATATTTTCTAGACGAAACATAATAGGGCAGTCAATCATTTTAATTCTGAACAATATAAGTTGTTTTAAGGACGGCTGCCAAGCCGCAACTGTTATGCCCTTGGTATGTCTGTTTTATCATCCATCAATTCAGTCTTATCATTCTGTGTTATTGCTTGACACACTTACATTGGCAAAGCCATTCATTTTGACAGTGTCATTTACCTTGTTGGGCAAAAGACTTCAAAATTCATCATCATTCTCTTGACCTTATCCCAAATCATTTGGGGTCGGCGCAGCATGTCTTCTTCTTCCATACTTCACAAATAAAGCATTAGGAATTTCCATCAAAATCCATCAAATTGTGATTGCGTTGCAGTTTTCTGCTGTCCCACCCTAACGCGATTTTTAGCCTTTCTGTGAGAAATGGCGAGTTGATAGCAATTGAATTCTCTCCACCCAGAATTAGATACGATTTTTGAATGAAACAAATTAGCTATGAACATTTCAGGGCACTTAGTGTTCCATCTATAGCAGAACAGCATCTCATTTGCACATGACCACAGTATGTGTAGGAATTGTACACCACATATTAACCTACATAGAGTACATATTTCTTTGATAAGACAAATGTGAGACGCTGTAGTAATCTCGTTCTCAATATTCTTCAACAGAATATTGGCAACCAATATAAGGTCGTTAGCGATCGACCTTATAAGCCTGGTGAGACTCATCATAACCTAGAATTCTATCACACTTCGCGTTTAATTGGACAATACTTTGTAGACGTCTAGACTCTAGAAATACAGCCTAGAAATAAGAAAAGTGCTTTGTTCCAGATTTTATGATTCCCTGTATAATAACTATGTTCTTAGGAGATTAAGATTAATAGTGAAGGCTAATATTAATAATGCCTTTATTGTGTTCATCAGTTTTACAAGCTGACTAGAAACTGAACACTGAAAGTCTTATGTCATAAATAGTCGTTATTTCTTTTGATTTGTTGTTGAATTTATGGGCTATGGTGGTAATCTAATTAAGGAAGGTAGTGACTATGAGAGAGAAACTTATTCAGAGTCAAAATAAAGTAGCTAGCACTACTCCGCAGACGCTAATCAAGTTGCCACAAAAAGTAACTGATTTTAAACTGTTTTTTTATTACAAAATAGGCTTGCGTTTGGTCACAACTCGTCTGATGTAAAGCGATGATGTGGCATAGCGTGGAGCACATATTTAAAGTAATTTCACCACAAGCGGTCACAAAGCCTACTTTTGTTTATCATATTCAGATACTAGCACTTCGCCCGCGACTTCGTCTGCAAAAATTGTGATAGCTTGGTAAATATGCATGATATAAAAATAATTTATAGCCTACTGCACCCATGATTAATGTAGCTTTCGATCAGTGAAAGAATATTTACAATTGGATCATTAGTTCCGGAGATTACCCCCTACATACAAACTAACTAACACATTTTACCTCTTTATACTCGTAATATATAGAATTATAGATCAACACACATGACGTCGGTACACTTTCGCTAGCTAATTTATGTCTTTGTGTAAACAAAGAAGGTAGCAGTATGATCATTTTAACACTCATCAAGTCGCTTTTCGAAGCCCATAAACCATTGAACAACACACAACAGAATTGCAAGCACGTGCTATACCAATCATGTTATTACTGTCCCTATTTATGCACAAAGGCAAAATTTTAGCCCGACATAAGCCAGACGGGCGATAATGGCATGCGTCTGCGACTTGTACCTACCTAGGTCTGCCACAGAGTAAGTAACCTCCGCGTCGGCAGTGACTGGAGACGCACGAGTCTTACTAACGAGTCTTCCTAGCAATATACTCGTAATTCAAGCGCAAAAATAACTATACTTATAATATTGATGCCGGGCCAATTACTTCTTAGTGAAAATTCGACTGTAACCGTCATTGTCAGAATTGTCACGGGCCGTCAGTTTCTATAGCCGTTTTCATGACCTACAGCGGCGCCTTGCTTCAAGAGAAACGTGTGTGCGTCACTTGTTCCTTTCTCGTAAGTACCGTCGCGTTGCAAACCGCATCGCAGTGACTAGCGACGATGACGGTGACGTTGACGGTGACGGTAACGGTGACTAGTGACGTAGCATGCACATCTGAATAATTTGATTTGTTTTATCCACAGTCTCTGCCACAGCACGCGTAAGCGGCCGAAAAGTATGAGTGAGGTGACGCGCAGTGACACTAATGGCTTGTATGGAAAATGTTGATAGTGCCACATTGCCTCCTCTAGCACCGGCAGCTGAGGCTTCGCCGTGCTCTGTGGCGCCTGCATTTGTAATGCATGGCCTCTCCACTGCAACTTGCGGCATTAGACTTGCAGATATTTTGTCGCCGTCGGAAGTCGGAAGCGACTTCTGAAATACGGCGCGGTTGAAGTCTTATTTATTACTTTTAGGCCGCGTTTGGTTTGCATACATAGTGCTGGGTTCAGGGTCATGCGGTAAGTGCTAGAGGTGAAATGTATTGATGTATGTTGTGCGGGGAGTGTTTTTAGATAATTTCGTGACGTGGTAGAGAAAATATTTTTCATACAAACAGGCTCAACTTTGGTGTAAATGTAGAATTAGAAAGTAAATGCATTTGAAGCATTATCCGTAATGTTTAAAGTTTATACGTACTTCATCTCTTCGGCTTAGCTTAGAGTTAAACCGGGCGAATAGCTTTTGAAACTGGATTTATTTAACGAAGTCTTTGAAACTATGTGGACAATGAAAATAAAGAGAGGCGTACCCAAAACCATGTCCTTGAAAGACATGTCTGGCAAAGGCCTGCGTCCGACAAAATAGCTCAAAGAAATTAATATTGTACCATGTTTGAAGAATCAAATCAGCCTCGAACACTGTCATTTGTTCATGTATTACAAGCATACATAAACCCACGCTTTTTTCTCATCGCGGTAGGTGGGGTATTGCAGGATGCCATCGTCTAAGATTCTAACAATGCTAGAAGGCTTAAAAGCTTAATCTGACGAGCTACCAAATATTCACTAACTCTGATTAAATGATTACTGCCACAAAAGAATTATGAACACAATCCCAAAAACACAGAAACCCTACCACAAAGGCTACACAAAAAGTAACTGTTCAAGTGAAAATAAACAAAAACCATTGTACATTACAGCTAAGGATAGATTTAGCTGTAATTATGGTGGAAATAAAGGAGGAGTAAGATAAGGAAAATCCTTGTGGGACAATCCGAAAAACTTGTAATGATGCCCGCTTGTATCGGCTTCGCGAAAAAATGTCGAGGGATGTCCAGTAGCCGTACAAATTGCCATATTTTCGGGTAGTATAACATGGCCGTTTTAAATACGGATTTCATTTTACTGGGAGGCAGTAGCGAAGGGTAAATTTTTGTAAGAGGTAAGCCTGAGTACATATCTTTAATGTGATTATGTTATTTGTCTATAGAATACCGACTGTGCCATTTTTCAAAGGGAATCCGGTAGGAATCGAGTTGTATGGAACCTTCGCCACTGCTGGGAGGTCAATTAGAGTGGTAATTGGGAGTAGTAAGAGAATTGGACGGAAAGCAGGTGAGAAAACGAGTAGAAGAAATTACTGACCATTTTACATCAAGAACACAGCATACTAACTCGACCCCCCCGTGGTCAAATGGCCGCAAGCTCGACTGCTCAGCGTGAGGTCCTGCGTTCAATTTTCGGGTCAGGCAGGGTGTTAGTGTGGTTTTCCATCAAGAATTTTTCAGTAGCAGCCGTGGATAGCAGTCTGGATTTATGCCCGGTAGCAATAGGCTCGCCCCTAATTATATGGAATCTAAAAGTGAGCATAATTGGAAAAATCTGGTGGTGGTAGTAATAACTAACTACACCTCTGCTTAAACCTTCGGAGATTACAGGCGTGATGTTATGTTACCACAGCATAACACGGTTCTTTTAAAAACACCAGTGTACCAGTAGTTCACCACAAATATCGCCCACACTATGTACCGTAAGTACGGTAAATTTTTCCATAAGCCTTCGGTGTAGTTTACGACTAGAGCCCCTTGGAGCATCTATTTCAAGGGTCCAGTAGGTCACTGTAATATACCAACGTAATTTGATTATTTATATGTATGGAGGAGTGTGTTTCTTTTTTTTTTTATGTGTAAGTTGACCCAGTAAACGTGTCAGCTGTGTACTGTTTTAAGACTGGGAGAGGCTATGTTTTGTGGCCTCTGTTAGCTAAGGGGGGAAGCACAAGGGTAGCTCGCGAAATTAATATTCTTACTTTTTTTTTGCAATGTGCAGGTCAGTGTCAGGCTTTATGTTGAACAAAATATGATTCGCGACCGTAATACGTCTGTATTTACAGAATTGTAATCATTAAAATCATCTACACAACTCTCTTAGTTGATTTAATCCCATTGAATGACAATTTCATGAAAAAGTTACATAACTCTGTTGCAAATTGAAACAAAACCTAAGAAATTATTATTAATTCTGCGGGCTACCCTGGCGTCCACCTTCTTCTTTTATCGTGTGGTTAGTGCCTAACCTGGTGTCAGAGTTTTTATGCCATCTATGGGCCTCTGACTTGGCTTTACATGCCGTCAAGAAATATCTCTCAGGCATGCTGATTTCCTCACGGTGTTTTCACCTTAAAGATCATCATTAAATGTAAGTATTTAGACCAAGATCAGGATTGGGTTAAACTAATTTAAAGCCGACGAACCAAGTATTGACAATGTATTTTAAGTTGGGTGTATATTGATCTGGGTAGACCTATGATTTGTAAGTGAATTAGTGAACTTGTCAACAAACTTCCTTTATTAATTAAACTACTAATTACTTAAGAAGTTGTTATAATACATTTAAAATGTTTATTTCTATTGACTTCCACACTACACACACTTACTTGTTCAGTGTACACTCGCTTTTTACCCACAATACCATAAAAACATTTCTGTCTAATAATGAGCTTATTTATTTACGAGTACCTACCTTCTTCATCAGTAATTCTTATATTTAGTTTTAAGATTAACTTGTATTTCTCATTATAAGTGAATTGTATTTTTTTTGAGAAATAAATTTCTTAAAACGTTATAAAGTCTTTGGAGTACCATCACAATGATTACGATTTGTAAACGGATGATGTTTTAGATAAAAGGATGAGAAAATATACTCATAGAAATACAAATACTAGTACAAATACAAATACTTTTATTTGTTTCACATACCTAACCATTTTTGTGAAATTCAAGGATATATCCCAGAATACTATGTTTGAATCCCTTAGTAGCCAAAGGATTAGCAAACACATGTGCTTACTACGTAAGCATTGTGGATACAAAAAAAATCTGTGTTCCAACCAGTTCTGCTCACCACGTAAGACAAAACTAGCTTGCATATATGCAAAACATTTTACCGATCATAGGGTAACGGTGCACTGAGGTGTAACATGAAAAATATCCAGCAAACACGATCGCAGAAAATTTTGACAAAGAAAATAAAGAATATTCGAGAGAATCGAACTTAGAGATAAAATATGGGATGTTATGATCGGGTAGGAGTGTGGATGACAGAAACTGATCTCAATAGATTTTTGACTTTATTGCTGAGGATCAGGGCGGTGAAACCTTCATATAAAGGGCTAAGGGAAGCCGCGATTAATAACGCCAAGGAGCAGATTACGTAGGAAGGAATTAATTTATAAGCGTTGTGTCGTTTTATATATAGGTATGCGTTGTTAATGGCAATATTAGCTCAACAGAGTAGTGTAGGTATCTTTTATCAGCTATCATTTTTTTCTGAAGGTTACATCCTTATGGATAATCCTTATTGTTTCCTCCGTGCCTCGGAAAGCACGTTAAGCCGTTGGTCCCGGCTGTCATTTGTAGATCTTTGGCAGTCGTTTCAGGTAGAGGTAGTCAGTGGCCCGAAAGTATGACAACCAGTCTTACCAAGGGGTATCGTATTATACAGTACTAACTGGGTTGTGGAGGTCAGATAGGCAGTCGCTCTATGTAAAATATTGGTATTCAGCTGCATCCGGTTAGACTGGAAGCCGACTCAACATAGTTGGGAAAAGGCTAGGCAGATGATGATGAAATTCTTATAGATATTTATATATCATTAAGAGGGAACCACAATAAGGCAATAAATCGCATAGTCAACAGGAATTAAATGAACATACAGAATCTGGCTACATACATACAGCCGTAAAAGTTTCGAAACGGTGTCAAAAGAGAACCCATAACAATACCAATAGGTACTCCCGCAAACCCGTTTGTTTATTTAAATTATTCCAATAACACATTCTATTATCTTTGCGTACCTAACAAAAAACCAACGTGTCAAAATAAAATCCCGTGTAATGGAGCAAAAAAGTCGCGCCATTCCCGTTCCTATTCACTGATCCCACCTCACGTCACCGAATATAAATCACAACGGGAACAAACAAAAGACTATGTAAATGTATACTTTTCCAATTAAATCCCGGCCTTTTTAATTAAATGAATGTTTAAACCCTATCACGGATCATCGACTCAATGCTTTGCGCCCTTATTCGCCCTAATACCGATTGACATTTTTACAACACCGCTAACGACAAAAAATATTTATTAATTCATTATCAGTCACACGGATTTCAGAACGGAATCTAAAGACAAAATCAGTATACAAGGTGGAGACGACAATACGACAATTTTGGCCAAGGTTTTTGAAGTAGCGAGTTGGCAACATGTGTTTAACGTTTATACCGATGCGTGATTCGTTAACCTGTTGGTGGTAGCCTATTATCTACACTATGTAGAAAATGCTAAAAATGAAAAATAACGACCTGTGAATAAACTGCATACAAAATTCAATCGAAAATATCCAGTAATTTTTGATTGAATTTTTGTATGCAGACTGGTAACGTCATGAGTTACATACAGTTTAATTTATTGCCGCATTGTCGTCTCCACCCTGTAGATTACTCCAGTGGAGAAGTTTTAATTTGTGAAGAAGGACACAATAGGAAAGTAGGCTGGCAGTTGGTTAAGACAAGGAAAAGATTTGGATAACTTTTGTATTGAGGGACGCCTTTGTGAAGGACTCTCCTTTAATCAAACGCCACTCAAGTGCCCTTGATAAGAATTCCAATAATTAATTGGAGAATGATACAAATTGAGAAATTTCAAGTACGCATCATTACTATAAAGATAAATCTCTCCTTCATGAAGTGAAAGAGTGAAGCCCGCATTTCTCCACATTTGATTCGCTCACTTTGTCGGATCCCCTATTTTTTAGGTTGAGGGTACAAAAGCATCTTAAAGGACTATAAATCAAACATTTAGGAACCTTAGTACCTCCAATAAATCCGAGTCTAACAAACGCTCAAATTATTTTAGCCTTTCTAACCAAAATCCCTCAGTAAATCGAGCGAAAATGGCCGCGTTTTATCTAGATACAGTCGACCAAATTTATCATGTGCGGACCCGATTTTTCGATAGAGACGAAAGTGGTTGAAGCGTTAAAGCGATTGCCTCATTCCCGAGCTGGACTTTTCCAGTCCACTCGAAATTAACGAACACTTAAAAAGTCCGCCACACTCGAAAACTGTGAACATGTGCCTCGAACAACGCATTAATAATTGTTTATTGCAACCGAACGTGACGAGAATATGCGCGCCGAATTAAAAATCAGATGGAATTGGGAACGGTGAAATACGTTTTGCATCGAAATTTTTGCGTACGACTGTATTTTACGAAATATTTTACTGGCGTTGCACCTCATTTATAGGTTCACGTACTTCAGCAGCAATCGAATTGTTAATTGCATTTTTGTTTATGTTCCTTTGGTTCAAGATACGACCTGAAGTTTTGTGCTTAAAGTGGAAAGCACAAACTTCAGTGTTCGACTGTGTGTTACGAAATTTTCTTAGAAAATTTCCGGTTCAAAATTGGGTCAAAGTTTTATTTAATCAAATTGAGAAACATTTATGTCTGCTTGTGTCACTTATCTCATAATTCCAAGGAAGAATATGAGGAACAGCTGTTTATAATAAGCCTGACATCACGTGTATCTGTCATCTCCAACTCAACATGTTGTAAGTGTTCATACGTGAAGCCAGCATGCGGATTCCATGGAACTAATTACGTCAACCGACGTAACGGCCGTGATACGCAGTTTGTTTTCTGAATGGGTGTCGATTTAACTCCAGCAAGCGCGGCTAGCTTTAACCGCAGCTTGTTACTCTAACACTTGGCTCGGAAATAAAGCGCTGCAGCCGCTTTAGTCGCCACAGCGCATGCGTTGTTCATAACGGCCTCCTCCCCCCGCTCCCCGCACGACTCCCCCAGTCAGCTGACGCCCGCTGAAACGGTTTTAATAGCACGTATGTGTTGGACTATTGTGTGTATGTGTGCGTGGCTTACCCAGCAGTGAGCCAAAGCGGGCTTTGTCACACGTTAGCATGAATGAGAGAGAGCCACGATCAATATTTTGAGGTCTGCAAGCTCAGGAACTTATGAAATTTTTAGTAGTTCCATGATGCTTCGGTTTTGTCGTGTAATTAAATCTACTCGAGTCACGATTCAACAATTATTCTAGAGTCGCACAATTATTCTTTGAACTTTATGATTTAGTGCAAAAGTGATTAAAGAAGAAGTATTCAGGATGCGGGAATAACAATGAACGAATCAAGCACGTTTATGCAGTTGTGTTGTATGTTTAAGTGTGTCTTACCATCTTCAACTTAGTAAGTTTAGGTACTAAATATTGACAAAATAAATACTACTTCATTACACATTTAACTAAATACCCAATAACTACTGAACACTTAGATGCAAACAACTGCATTTCATATAAAATGTAACAAAAAGGGTAAAAACAAACTAAAAACACCGCAGACAATGACAGAACTACTACGATGACACACAAAGCAGATAGAGAGAACAAGCTAACAGTGAGAGAGGAATGAAGACAGACAGTCATCATGTAATGTGAAACATTTAAGGCAGAAATAAAAATAATTGAACAAAATCCAAAGTTTTAGGAGACTGTGCGTATGTGAATGCGTCTTTATTAAAAACAAAACAACAACAGCAAATGAAAAGACAGAAATGAAACAAAAGTGAATTTAATTTCGATGAATCTTTGCATTTTGGAGAGTGAGCTAAGCTCGTTTTGTCTGAATCGTTTCAATTAAGGCTATCGACAGTTGGATCCCATTTTAAAATACCAAAAGTTTGGCGATTTTTGAATATTCTTTTACTTCCGATGAAAGCGTCGTCCAGAATCAAATGGACTGTGATTTCATTTACTTTGATTATATCTTTTTCAGAGAGTGTTTTCAATGAAATCCAACATACCTTACTCACACGCATTGAATATAATATATTTATCAGCCAATTGAGAACTGAAAATAACTTGGGAAAGTAATTAATACAACAATCATTCCTATAGTGACACTTGTGTACCTTACGAGTCCCTCGACTAGAGGACAGACTCACCTGAAACTGAAGAAATTTATTATTAAACAATCTTGAAGAAAGCGACAATAATAATGAGATTTTTAATAATTATTGAAAGCATTGTTTATGTTAGTGAGTGTGAGACAAGTATGGAGTCAACACACGTTTTAATATTTTCGTTTTCCGACTTATTTCGAATTCAACTAAAGTCATTGATTGTGAACATGCGAGGCCATGGTTGGAATCCGAGTTTTCTTTTTTAACCAGCGCCCCGTGACACTAGGAATTTCTCCTGTATCGTGGGTGCGTTTACAAACATTTAAATTCACATACACAAACAACTACCTGTAGGCCATAAAAATAATTGTTCCGTGCGGGAATCGAACCCCCGACACGAAGCGCAGCAGTCAATCGCTCAGCCACTGCGCCAACCGTGTCGTCGAATCCGAAATTAGTTGGGCAAACCCCAAAAAATAATCGGTAAAAATACATAGAATGAAAACCAAATACTCATACATTCATAAACAATAACTAATATTCACGTTATACATTCGGCAATATAAACTAAAGTTATATCGAAATGTAGTTATATCCTCGAATGCAGCAGTAAATTGTACAAGTAAGGTAATTCGAACATTTTCGATAGCTAATTGTAGCCTTTGCACTAAAGTTTGGATATAGTTAGAGTTACCTGTAACTGTATTAATCTATTTAGTTTAGCGGGAACATTTATTAGCATACGTATCTCAATAGAGAGAAATAATAAAATAAAGATAAATTAGGATTAATGAGGTCTTCGAACTAGATACTTATGCAGATGTAGAAATACAAATAGTTTATAATAATGCAATAATTTCGCGCCAGATGTAGTTTCATAGACACAATACTTCTACTCCCGATTGCAAGTAAAAAATAAAAGTTACAGTCCCATTACAACTTCGCAAATCTATCTCTCATAATTAATACAATATTTTTTTTACACAGGGTAGCACTAGAACCGTCCTCCGTGTTATCAAATTGGAGTATTCGAACTCACTTGGAATATAGGGCAATAAGTCAACAAATGAATCCGCGATGATACATCGCCCTCTTCGTCGCCAATATCGTCTCCATATAAGATTTCTTTCCTAGATTTATCACCCTCTATGCAAATAGACGCTTGATGGATATTGCGAGACGCAAACCCGGGTTTACGAATGTGTCGAAATTAATGTTTTTTCCAACGTCGAGAGCGAGTGGTGCCACGGGATATTCTAGTCATATTTCATCGAATAAACTTGTAAATAATACTTGGAATACGTTTCTGGAGAAGACGCGACGTGAAATCGATCTTATTAGTACCTACTCGCGGCAATAGTCAGAAAAAATAAGCAAGTCATTTGAAATAAATCTTTTGCAACCTTAAAACTTTTGAAATAATAGTAAAATATTTTTTTAAATAAAATAATTCAATAAAACCCAACTAACAGTAAACAGCAACAAAAGAAAACCTCTACTCAGAGCTCAGGGACAAAAGAAAATAAATATATGCATTAGGGCCGTTTAATCTAAGTTGAGTCCCGGTCACCGAGTGGTACCGAATTGGATTACCTCGGCATGTAGCATGGTCAGCGGCCGCGGCGGTATAATCAACCGGCCCAGATTAATCGGTATTATTGATTCGGTATTAATTGGCGCATCACTGTGGCTTGGCAATCACTGCAGGCGTTCTGCAATCTGCTGCGGTCTGAAAAGTCAGACTTGCTAGGACCTCTACGCATCGATTTTGTGTCATAGTTTGAATACAATTTTGGTTTAGCCATCTTAATTTCGCGTTAGGATATTACTATGATTTTGTTCGCCCGTTTTTGGTTGTGTGGTTGATTAAATATTTTGTGTCGGGACTTGAATTAAGGTGACACACAATTTGTTTTCATAATTTATTGTAATATTTTTTTTTAAATCTGTGGCTAGTTTTCGATCCTTGATTATTTCAGTAAAGAAGTTGTGTTTTATAGATAATTTTATAGATGATTTTGATTTTATTACCTTAATGAAGGTATTACTTCGGATTTAAAACTACATATATTTTTCCTGGAACTAAGCTCGAAACTAAGTAAGCAATCTAATTAGCCACTGCTATTTTCGTTTCATTTCGAGACAAGTTAACAGCATTAACCATATATTCTGTGACCGTAGTTAGATGTTATTACTAAGACTATTATTTCACGTGTCCCGGATTGTTTCCAGCCAAGCGCTCATATGGTACTGTTATTACTAATTTAACGGGAACAATTTCGACCCCCGAGATCTCCATTAAGCGAAACGAGATTCGAGGGGTATTAGTTGCAGCTAATAATTTATGTGGTTTGGATCCCATGAATTTGGTTTCAAATCTATATTTGGATTTCAGTATTGAGCCATACCGATTTAATTATTCAAGCATTAGAATACAACTGCCAGTTGCTTTAAACGTAAAATCATGTTATATACGAATGTAAATATTTTAAGAGAAGAATATCTAAAGAAAAGAAAGCGAAGAATGTCGTCGCTTACACCTTAAAAATTCATCACATTCCCACAATTTCTGGAAGCAATTGAATGAAAGACAAGAAAAGAAAATAAAAGGATCAATGAAAACCATTTGATGTTCGTTAAAATTAGACGCGAATATCGCTGAGTTTACTTACTGACGTCACAGGACAAATGCTAGATCATTTGTGATATTTCTTTTGGCCGTCTACATTAATTGCGACTCCTGATTCTATAACAATACTTTTTCTTTCCTCATGTTTTCGCAAGCAATTTATTTAAGTCGGAGTCAACCACTCCGAATTTTACTTACAAATCTGAAGTGGGCGGGTTGTATAGCAAACGAAGTTGCTTGCTTATGTATGCATTTAGGTATCTATTGTTTGTACTGTATTTAGTATTGGTGGTTACCTTTTATAGGGGTTGAAATGGGCCTTAATTGTTTCTTGATTTGCATCCGTATTTTGCTTTTTAGTTTGTTTAAATTTAGCATGACTTAAAATTTCAATGAAGCACTCTCTTGTATTTTTTCGTGCTAATGGTTTTGTTAAATAAACAAGCTAAAATAATAAAAAAAAACAAAAACGTCCAGAAGCGATATTTCTTGTTATATTAAAATCTAGGGCCATATTAAGTATCGTGCTAAAGTGAAGATGGATAAATATTATAATGAAAATCAGAATTAGGAAGAAATATTTCTGCTAAAATATTGTTGTTCTCTAGGGCCTAAAAATAAGTAATATTAGTTAAAAACCAGATTGCCTAAATAGATTAATCCGCATATCTTTGGTGAAAATCTTATTATATTTTAGAAGTAAAAGTGCTTTATGCTAAGTAAGTTCGCGAAATATAAAGATAAGTATTTCAGCTCAATTGGATTAACATTTTTTATCTGAGTATGATCAGAGTAAAGCCGAAAAATATGTTATTATTTTTGGGACAGAATTTTCGTTTTACCATTTGTTAAGAAAGCTTCTTTTTAGAAATATATAAAATATATTAATATTTTTTACAGTATCGTATTAAAAATGCTTTTTTACTAAGCCATGCTGTAGTCCCATACCGCGTTTAATTAACAAATGCACTTGTCACGACCAAACTAGGGTCTTCAGTACCCCTATCTGTCCAAAAGGGGGACATACCGATTACAAAATTGAATGTCATTATCAGAAACCACTAGACTGCTGACACTCGATCCATTCCGCTTGATTGGCTCATATGTGTCGATAGCCGATAACAATTGATTAAGTTAGCCAATAGTAGGTCGCCATCTGTCGCCGCCATTGTTATTTTCGATGACGTCACACTTTGCTTTGAATACAGAAAGTTACTGGTCTTCCACAGTTAGTTTACATCTAGTATCACCGTCAAAATGACAGTGATCTATAATCTCATTACTTTATGGTTGTTGTTCGGTTGCTGTCATTAAAAAATCTGTCAAATAAGAGTGATCTTTATTTTCAGTAGAATTAGGGTCTTGTTGGGCAGCTACTGCCAGAAGTAAACTTACTGTGAAGGGATTGTACTTGAAAGTCTGGCGATGTTGTGGCCAAATGTTGGATCAAAGTGCAAATCATTGGCGGAACATTCGTCATGGCGGGAATTATTGTCAGTTTGAGAACTTGTTACGTAAAACGATTTTGATTGATGATTGTGAGTAGGAGGAACATGTTAGTTTGAGTAGAGGAGGAGATTCTACCCTAGAATATCTAAGTAAGTAGATAAAATTAAAAATTGACGTGAATTGACTGTCTCATTGGTCCAGTGGTCGCAAACGCGACTGCTCAGCATGAGGTCCTGGGTTCGATTGCCGGTTCGGGCAAAGTTTTTCCGACAGGAATTTCTCAGTAGCAGTCACGGAGTCTGAATCTGAGCTCGAATGATGGCAATAGGCTCGCCCCTTATTACATGAGACTTAAACATAACTGGCGAAATGTGGGTGTACTATTAAGTACACCTCTAGCCTAAACCTTCGGGATTACAGGCTGTGATGTTATGTCTGTATGTCTTGATTAAAAAGGTTCTTAAAGGAATCAATTTCCATTATTAATCAAAGAAAGTGCAGCTAAAACGGGACAAGTCTAACAGCTGTAGACAAAGAAACAACCCCTCAATAGTTCCCGTCTCACAGTACAACATCTGTATCAAACACCCAAGCTGATCTGTAGCTAATCCACGGATTTCTAATGCAAATACATTCATCAGTGCTAATGCATAGGAAGTAATCAGTCTGCGAAGCCGTCATGGCCGCCGACATATAAATCAAACTGGATTAAACCGGTTTTAGGGCGATGATTATAAGATTAAAGCAAAAAAGCGTTAGAACATTAGTGAAAGTTTTTCCAGAACATAATAATTTGCTGGATCAATTTGAATTGTATTGAATTTAATAGGTAGAAAGGTACCTATAATTACACGAAAAATGAAATTACATCAAACGGAAATTAAATGATTGAGTTTGTTGACAGATAATTAAAGTTTTTGATTGATTTATTATTTTTATTATGCTTTGTTCTAAATAAAAAAAAATCCTATTCTTTTTTTCGTAAAATTTATTTTTATATTGATTGTATCTTAAATTATCTTTAATAATCACTATATTATACAACTTTGTATTAAACATAGAGACTTTAATTTTTATTTTATTATTTACATTACTTATACATTGTTTTTTAAAACATTTTTTTTTACTGTAATTTGTTCCTAATGATGGCACGGCATAATCGTTTCTTTAATAATCACTATGTTGAAGTTTGAATGAAACAAAGAGGCTTTTTATTTATTTTATTATTGACGGCAGACCCGTTAATTTAGAAATGTAAGTGCACTTGTTCTGAGATTGGTCGTCTCTGCAAGTTATTGTCTTTTTAATTTATTCTCCGGTCGTTATTTGCAGATATTTTAACTAAGAAGACTTAGTTAGTTTTAATTGCCAAGTTCGGAGGGTAGAGTAAATTTTTAATTCAGTTCAGTTATCAACGAGACTTTGTCTGTTTCTGAGATTTATTGGCGACTTTTACTACTTTTATTTTATCTGCTCTTAAACAGAGTTGACTTGAAGTAGTGTTTAAGTTATAGGCTAAACTTTGGGCCTACATAAAGTGAAATTCTAGGAACGAGTACGATGATTGGAAAGTTAAAATTGTATGGAATTGACATAAGAAACAGAAAAGCTCACAATATAACATAACATAACATCACCTCTTATAATCTCCGAAAGGTTAGGCAGAGGTGTACTTAACAGTACACCCACATTTTGCCAGTTATGTTTAAGTCCCATGTAATAGGGGGCGAGCGTATTGCCAACCGGGCACAAATCCGGACTCCGTGGTTGCCACAGAGAAATTCCTGATGGAAAATCCCAATTTAACTTTGCCCGACCCAGGAAACGAACCCCAGACCCAGTCGCAAGCGCGACTGCTGAGCGTGGGGTACTAGACCAAAGAGGCAGCCGAAATCTTATGTCGATTCTTCCATAAATCGGTGTAGAAATACAAAATGCTTTTAATGTAATTGTCACTTGTCTAGGCCCCTGTAACTGTTAAGCGAATTTAAATAAACAATCTATACCTCGAAAAATACCCAACATTAGAAGCCCCAAGTAAGCTATACGTTTCAAATTCATTTCTTAAATGGTTACATTCCCATTCCACCCGGGTTTTGTTACCTATATCCTCTACTTCGCTACATTACCATGCGCCGTACTCTTTTAGCCCCAACTTACCCTAAGTGGAACGCGGATGATGAGGGTTCAAGATAACACTTTATGGACGACACAGGCTTTAAAAAAATATTAAAAACATTTAGCGTGAATAGAGAAAAAGTTATAAATATAAAAACAATATAATTTATGACCGAGTGAATGGGTAATCGTGAACCCGATCTCGGTCGTTCCACATTTTTGGAGAACAATTTTGTCGACTGAAGAATTTCGGGAAAATGCTTCATTTAGTTCGTTCTTGAATGGGTGAGTTGGGGTACTTTGGAACACGGCGATGTCATGTTCATAATTAATTTAAAAAAATGCTATGTTAATGTAATATAAATATAAAGCTTTAACCTACCATAATTCTATTTGTTTACAGTAATAGTGATTTCAATATCCAGATTTATCGAAATGTTTTCTATTTGCGGAAAGGATAATGGGATTGAGTTCGAATAGAAGAGAATATATCTTCTGATTGTGATTCTAATAAAGTTGGTTACGTCCTATGAAGAGGAATCTTTTATCCATTGCTAATATTACTTTATTTTCTTAAGAGAAGTTTCTTTGATATCCGTCGTTATTTCATGTTTTATGTATCCTGGGATAAAGCTACCTTCAGAATAGGATTTTATTTTACAAACTACCTTCATAATAAAAATAATATAATACTTATAATGAATAAATATTAAAAGCACCTAATCCCAGCGTAGTAGGTAGTAAAGACCACTTATGTACTTCTTAAGGACTCGTTTACATGGATTTGAGCACGAAAGTCGAAGCGCTCTTAATGTAAGAGGGCACCAATTTGGCAATATTTCAGAACAAATACTACTAATGATTTCGGTAGACCTCTTAAGGGAAAGTTGAGAATATTTAGATTTACTTCGACTCCGTGTTGTTGTTTATTCAGTTCACAATTGTCCACCAAGAGGGAATAATTCATACTCTTATGTCATCGAAATAATGACTCCCAAACACGTACCCCGTTCTTTAATTAAAGTCAAAAGATTTGCAAACATAATAAGAAATTCAGATTAGTCCGACAATAAGGGCGTGATTATTTGACAGCAAAAGCATTTCGCTGAATTATTTGGCTTTTGGGAGCGTTAAATATTTCAACAATCAGTCGCGCCGCGTTCCTCTAAGTGCGAGAGCTAACTTCCATCGGGCAATTAACGGCATTTGCAATTCCAAATTCTCCATCGTTAGCGACGGAAAAAATTGCCGGCGAAAAAATTAAGGAGTTGCGAAAAAATAAACACAAACCAACTGGCGAATAAGATAACACAAAACTCTTGCCGTACATTAATTAAACAATGAAAAATAACTCCAAGTTTGTAAATGAATGACTCGCAAACGTGATTTTAAAGAGTAAAACTGTACAATCATCTTTAAATTCTCAAATACACCGTCTAATTAGGTTTATTCTTTACCGAGAACTCTTTCACTTGTAATTACTTGTCTATTTGCGAAGTTTTATCTTTGGGAGTTATGCAAATTCGAAAACTAAATTAAAATTTAGTCTTCAAATCCTTTTGCGAAATCTTTTGTGGAGCGATGTAATACCTGTAACAAAAGAAAAATTACATTATTTTTGGCCACTTATTTTTGAAATAGAAAACATTTCTTCTTATTTGTTGGTATAATACAGAGATAAGCAAGTGCGAATAAATTTCTATATTCTTTAAAATAAGCTGTCGGCGTGCAATCCCATCTCGTTGGAAATATGGCGGCCACATTTTTTGTTCTGTAAACCGATCCAAATATTTCTCATAACATCGGCTGCAATGCGGTATCCGACAAGAGCTGAGGGTACAAGATGGAGCAAGAGGGAGAGATTGAACGGGGAATATTTCCCTCTATGGGAAACTCCGATTGAAAATAATCGGCCCCTCTGCTTCGTCTGGTGACTTTATCGCTGAATATTTGGAAAAAAATAATAATCTGTTGGGTTGATGCCAAATGAAGTGGTCGCGTATTTAGAAAGCAATTTTTACTCTTTTATTGGGAATTGAGTTTTTGCATTGGGGTGGTTTTATGTCGATGTTCGTATTGAAGTACCTACGTACATATTTTCGATTTTAAAGTGTTCCATTATTCGTACAGAACAAGAGAGAATTTCAAATGAAAATTTTTTTTTCGTGTTCAGGTGATGAATATTAAGTTTTATTATTTTATGATACCTGTGAGGCTGTGACTATGGACTGTTTTCGGACTTTTACAAGAAACTTATCATGTGTTTGAAAAAAGTCTGTTGTAGAAAAACAGAAACTGTTTGTTTACACTATGTTGTTTGGAAACTCGACGGTTAAGAGAACAACGCACTCTATCTGAGTAGGTAGGTACGGTACAAGTTTTTCCTTTCCACATAATCATGTATATTGTCAAGATTGACTTTGTTTATAGTCATTTATTTCATATTTTCCTTATAATGCTTAACTTATCTACATATTGTTGGCACAATTTGTGAACATTGTTATATTAATTCGGCACCTGAAGGGAAAATAAATGCATACTGGTTATTTGATATAATGGTCGTATTAACGTTTGTTTATAAGTTTCATTTTCAACAAAACCTCAAGATTCGTGTTTACGTAGACAGAAAAAAGAAAGACTATTTTCATCTAGGGTATAAAATTACACTTTTTCTGATGACTTTTGTCTAAGAGTTACCCCAGTCCCTTATGCAGTATCAAAATGAAAGTGGGTAAGATTTAAATAAGCCGTAGAAGAAAAAGAAAACAAAAAACAAATCGACACCCGAAATCCTAAAGCCCTTGTTCCATTAAAATAACCCAGGATATAAAATAAAGGTCTTTAAAAAGCTTGCGGAAGTTATAAGTAGTAGAACCGAGTACCTTTTAGCGAGACGTCACTTATACGGGCGGGGCTTGGCTCTCCTTAAGTGCCGGGTAACCCGATATGCAAGGAATTTGCCGCGCTTCCTCTTTGTAAAACGTCGTAATGAAGAAAATGTTGATGAACATTTTTCTTTATTATGGTTTCTTATAAAGGTTGAGCAATATGGAGTTGGTGTATAATATTTTGGTAAGAAATTTTTCAGAATCTTTTTATATTATTACATTCGGAAAACACGATACTGCTTAGGTGTTATAGTTTATCCAATAACTGGTGCCAGTGAACATTAGTAATTTTCTTTTTTCATCCTGAAATTCTGTAAAACCGTTATTAACTATGAAGTATTTTTTTATCTACTAATTTGGGGTCTGATAACAATAATAGTCTGGTAAGTTAAATGTCAACATATTTTTTAAATTAATTAATTCAGGGTGGCAAGGTAATGATTTAATACCAAAATGTGTATAGGGAGTAACGCAATCAAGTAAAACATAATTAAAATGAACAAAAACACCAATTCTACCTAACGACCGTCATTGTGGCACTACATTTGAAATAAACATTAACAAACCGGACATTTATGGCAGTTACTTCAAAAATTACAATTACGCCCATACAATGTTCCCCGACCTCCCCTGTAATTTGGTTAAAAATATTCATTAAAAATATGACTACCGAGTATTCTAACTTAAACCTTCCCCCTTTGTTATAAGAATCAAAGTTTTCGAACCAATTCTTTTATGAAATCAGCTGACATTTCACTTGCAACCAAATATGGTTTTGAGCGCATTGTGTTAAAGACGATTTTAACTTGTACGTTGCATATAGTCAGCGATCAAATAAAGTGAGCATTAGCAGATTATGCCCCCGTACTGGATTAATAGTCGAATGTCGTGATGTAAATAAATTTAAAGGCCAGTATTTTTAATTCCCACATCTGTCGCACTTGTCGGCGTTAGGACACAATGGGGTTATTACACCCTAATAAGGTCATTGGGGGATGGTTTGAATAGCTGTGTAAAGTCGAATATGTAGTCTTTTTTTAATAATTTATGGCTTTTGTTGCCAATTGTTCTAGTTGAGTAAGTAGCTGTAATATTAGCAAGCACTATAGGGCCATGTGTTCCAGTGTTTGTCGTAGGTAGTTTGTGTGACGGAAATTGTCGAGATGTGTGTTAATTAAGGCCGCCTGTAAGAACCAAATGTGTTTCCAAAAATGTACTCTATTTAAGTCTGCCTCGTTGGTGTCGCAAGCGCGACTGCTGAGCATGAGGTCCTGGGTTCGAATCCAGGGTCGGGCAAAGTGTTATTGGCGTCTCGTTTCTCAGTAGCAGCCACAGAGTCTGGATTAGTGCAGTGTTGATGACAATAGGCTCGCCCCTATTACATTACACTTAAATATAACTGAAATGAGGGTGTACTATTAAGTACACCACTGCCTAACCCTTCGGGGATTACAGGCGTGATGTTATGTACTCTTATTTAACTTGTTTTTGCTGTGTCGCGTTATGTACAGTGCTACAAGGATATTTTGGCTTAATGATAGTAAAGAGTTGTCGTTGTTGATAAACATTTGTGTAATTAAACAAAAAAATCGCGAAAAAAAAAAACGCGAAAATGTGACAAGGCAATAGTTGGGCTATTTTTTTTTATTTTTTTTTTTTAAATATTTCTGGGCATGTCCAGCAGTGGACTTCTTTCGGCTGAAATGATGATGATGATTTTTAAACAAATTAACTTTGTATTAAGCTACTAAATAACCCTATCGAATGGGATGTTGCTGACTTTGGGTCATGGGTCTTAGTTTACAACCAAAGACGTTGATATTAAGTTAATTAATTTTAAATTATATAAACTAGACACGTAACTAAAGGCTCTCCAGTCATACATAATTCAACGAGAACATTTATTGGTATTCTAGTTGTGAAATGCTTTTAGAGCTTGTCCAATAAATATCAAGCTATTTTGACAGTCAATCACAGGTATAGTGCTACAAGGCTGTTCTGGCGAAATTGTTTCGTAATAAAAAAACAAGATGGCGTTAGTTTGGTGATGGGAGTTTTGGCCATTGGCAAAAGATCGTTGTTGTTAACTTTCAATATTTGCATATAATTTTAGTATTGCTTAGACTTACTTTTAATTAGCATATAACCGCGGATTCCCCGCGTGGATCTCGGTAATCGTCCCACGGGATCGGATTACCGGGATTAAAAGTATCCTATGTGTTAATCCAGACTATAAACTATCTGTGTGCCAAATTTTATCCAAATCCGTTCAGTTATTTTTGCGTGAAAGAGTAACAAACATCTATCCATTCATATATCCTTCGAGCCTCACAAACTTTCACATTTATAATAGTATAATAGAATAAGACAAAGCTTTTATAACCTAGCTCTTTACTGAGCATTAGTTAACTAGCACCTTTTACTTTAACTCAATTCCAATTTTACTGCATTTAACATAACGACCAATCAGGTTCACGTCATAATTTAGCCTATCAACAGAAATCATAACAATTTTTGATACTCATTTGCGTCACGAGCGAATCGTATGTGTCCATCGCATGACATCATTATTGCTTTATCACAGTTCGTTGCGACACTGGCAGGCTGCACTGATTAATATTCGACATCCCTCCCGAACGTGGTTGAAATGTTTGAAAAGTACTAATTGATATTTGCTTAATAAGTGCCATCATCATCCACCCACTGCTGGGTATATAATAATAATAATAATAATTCATTTATTCAGGTAATTTGCACCCATTTCCATTTATCACAATACAATCACACTACAAACACAAAAACAAAACATTACAATTTAGTCAAAAAATAAATAAAATGAATTACAATACAAATAGAATTGATTTAAATACAATTAAAATTCAATTAAAATTTTAATTAAAATGCAGTACATAAAAAGATAAATAAACAATAATTACAATTTTCTAACCGACACTGGAACAGCAACATGCCTGCCACAACAATGCCGGACATAAGGGCACTCCAGCCGGTTTGCGATCATTGCCAGGATACAATAAAGCCAAGTAAGTATATGCCTCCAGGTTTTTCCCCCGATAGCAACTATGTCGTCTGCCCATCTCTACGCCGGACGACCAACATTTCTTTTTCTAGTTCTAGGACGCCACTCGGTCACAATTTTGCTCCTCCAGCCATCACCGCGCCTTGCTAGGTGTCCTGCCCAACTCCATTTGAATTCCCTAACGCGATTTCCAAAATCGAAGACGTTTGTTTGTCTTCGGGGGTTAGGAACTCGATCTACCAGCTTTATGATACCCATGTTAACAGGATGCAGCTGAAGACCAGTATTTTAAACGGAGCGACTGTCTATCTGATATGCACAACCCAGTTAGTTCTGGGTAATACGATACCCTTTGGTAAGGCTGGTTGTCAGACTTTCGGGCCAGTGACTATCTGTAAAGACTGTCAAAGATCTACAAATGACAGCCGGGACTTACGGCTTAACGTGCTTTCCGAGGTGCGGTGAAATTCGGTATGTAATGGGTTACCCATCCACGAACCAACCTAGGCAAGCGCGGATTAACCTAAAGATCGACCCGAGTGGCTGTTATTATTTAGCCACGAGCTCCTCGAAAGAAAAGGCAGTTGTAGACTCCACTTTAAATGTCTTCCTGATTCTTTAGCTTTTGTGTTATCAACCTTACCGGAACCGCTGTGGTGCACAGAATTTTCGTAAAACCTATTATAGCAACACAAAAGGAATCCTCCCACAAAAACGCTGTTAAAATGTTTCCCTCTAACTCCGAAACCTTTTGTTCGAATTCAAAAACTAATTCACATAGAGAGGAAAACATTAAATTCGTTCAATGCAGCCAGTCCTTCCGCTGGTGAGTCAGAAGACTGCATTGCGCTGAGCGAACAGTAATTCAATAATAACCTCGTTCTACACGTCTCCAAAAACCGTATTTTCATGATTTTTAGACCAGCTTTCGTGTCTGTATGATCTAATTAACTGATCACTGCGAATGAGCTTCGTGTTTGAGCAAATTATTAGTTCACTAGCAACCCGACCCCTGCTTCGTATGGTTTTTACGGCTTGAGAGAATATCCAGATTTCTTTGTTTTATGTAAGTTTAATATCACTGTTTTATATGTATAAACTTTTTCGGGGTAAATAATCTAAATGAAGCCAGGTCAAAATCCGTTGAGAGGAACACCGTGGAACCGACACGAGAAACAACTTTATTAACTGACTTCATAAAACGACGAGGTCCTCAATTCGTCTGATTTTTTACCCGACTGCGCGACGCAAAGGAGGGTGTGTTTATCAGCCTATGTATGTATGTTGTTTATTCTTTTGTGGCGCTCTAAGAGACCAAAAGCGTGGGCCGATTTTGATGATTCTTACGTCAACAGCTCTGTCTTAATATTGCGCATATGACTATAGACAAAATTCAATATGGCGACAACCAGACGCCATATTGTGAAAAAGGAAAAAAAAAAAATTTTGCCCACGCCTTCGTCCCCAAAAATTTTGGTAGCTCGGCTACTATGCACGATATAATATAAATTCTTCTATCGGTGAAAAAAATTTCTTCTACCGGAGATTACCCCCACATACAAACTTAAAACGAATTTCTACTCTTTATAAAAAATAAATAAATAAATGGATGATGTTTCCATCTCTAAAAAGTATGACGTCTATTCGCGTCATCTAAAAAAAGCACGACGTATATTAGCGTCGTCTCAAAAACGCGTCACGGTTTTTTGAGTCTTTGTATTGTAATTAGGAGATGGGATGCGCTCGGAGTGTCGCGTCCTTTGTTTTTACAAAAAGAGGGGAATGTCACGTGTTCATGCTACGTCACGTCGTGTCACGTCAGAATAAGGCCGCGGTATACGCTGTCGTGTCAGAATAAGGCCGTATTTGTGTGTTTTTCGAAGTAATATGGCCGCACGAGTATCATACTAATATGTAAGGAGGAAAATGTTGGCTATTGGTTGGTGAGACTTCTAAAATGGGTTTGGTTGTTTTTTACTAGGGTTTTTTTTCAACAGAATTGCTGCAATGTCAATGTTAAGTTTTTCTTTTACTATAGGGTAAAGGCTGCTTCAAAGAGAATGGACGATAAAAAAAACAGCCAGGGTCTAGATATTTTCCATCTCGGAAAGCTTGTGGATTCTAGATTTATCATGCCAAGTTTTCACATTGTAACCAGTACGTTAAGAAGCAGAATTTTGTAAGTCCCAACATTTCACAAGTCAAACATTTTAAACCATATTTACCACATTTTTGCAGTTCCTTGTTCGAAATGTTGAGTTATTTTCCAACATTTTTGCCTGTAAGTATCCTCATGCGGCTGACGTTTACTAGGTATAACCATTTTCGGGCAGCCAAAATAACATCCATTCAGTGTTAGCCTGTGCAAAACACAAATAACTAATGAGGGCATTATCAGGAGGACATAATGGTTGAAATAACGCGATAATGTTGTTATAGCAGAGACGTACTCTAAATGGAGTTGGCACAACGCCTGCCGCTTGTATAAATACTTATTATTATTTAAATGTAGAAGAAATAACTGTTATTTGTGAATAACTGTTATTTCTAACGCGTTTTTGAAGGCTAATGTTTTTGTTAGGTTCCTTGGCTATCCAAGCGTTAAGTTCTTAAAGGCTGATGTTTCTGAATGTTTCAATTGCGTCTTAAATTGTCTGTAATGCCACGTTGGTGGGTCCTTAAGATATTTTATTCCTCAGTAATAGTCTGATGCCTCGTTGGTCTAGTGGTCGTAAGCACGACTGCTGAGCATGAGGTCCTGGGTTCGATTTCCGGTTCGGGCAAAGTTTTTCCGATATGGAATTTCTCAGAGCAGTCATGGAGTCTGGATTTGCGACTTAAACATAACTGACGAAATGTGGGTGTACTATTAGGTACAGCTCTGCCTAACCCTTCGGGGATTACAGGCTTGCTGTTAGTCTGATTTCAGTTGGTAAAGTACGCAAACGTGAAACGCATGTGAAATATTTCACCCTGTAAATTATTCACGGTTTGCATAATAAAACGTTTACTAACAATACCACAGTTCATCCTGAAATGATCTTTAATAAAGAACGTTAATCAGTCTTGCTTTCTTTGAATACGACCTAAAGCAAAACGGTACTCCTTGGAGGTGTTCTTCGTTCGAAATTCAACGAGCATTCGCGTTCCCGCGTAAATCCAAGTGAAGGGTACCTACATAGGCGAGATTCCAAGCAATTCACACCACGTCCCGAAGTCTGCAACTCAGGTTGAAGAATAAGACATGTTAATAGTAAATACGGGACCATTAGGGACGCTGCGCACGAATTTGCATGAAGATTAACGACTTCAAGCCCGGCTTTAGGGACTGCATACTGCAACGCCACGTACAAAGCCTTTGTCGAAACAACACAACCAAATGTAATCTCTAACTTCATCATCCTACAGTTACTAATCGCCTAAACGATCACGATATTATGGTAACTTTATTAGTGTGACCCAGTTAACGTTTCGAGTTATTTAATGTAGTTTAATGATCCGTTTCGATGCTTTTGAGTAATTAATTAGCAATTATTAAGTCTTAATCAGCATGAGAGGTCATGGCGGATAATTGGATAATGGAATGTCCGTAGTTTTATTATTACAGTAATTAATTTGTTTTAATTATGTGTTACGAAAAGTTAATGCCTGTTCTTTATACGATATAACTTATCATTTAAATATTATTTACTACGCAATTAATTGTTTATTAGCTTTAGCGGTGTTTAAGTAGATTAACTAATCTAATGAGCAAATTCAATTCGTATAATTCAATCATTTTAATAATTGTACAAGGATCTTTTGGCGCGTGGCCAAAATCGGAACTAACGTCGCCATCTTTTTTCATAACATTTCATAAAACGATTTAGTCAACGTCATTCGAAGCATCAGAATATTATTGGAGCTTGACGTACTACGGAGTTCACTGACGGTCTGCAACTTTTCATCCTTATGCCCTAGGTAATAAGGTTGAAAAGTGGTCGACCCTCAGTGCAGATAAATATAAATATACTACTCTTCGCCCGAAATCTTACACCTTATGCATGCCCAAAGTTACCAAAAGTCTCACGAAAACCACGCAAATAATGATACCGCATTCACTCGTAGCATAAATATAATAAGTCAGCAGCATACTGTATAAAGCCATGGCTACACTGCTACACTGCCTGCCATGAGCCGGGCGCCGTGCCAATTTGTCTAATGCCTAGTTATGCTCCATTTACTGCCGGATCAAGTATATACGCCCACGTTATGTACTACTTGCCATGTATATTTGTATAATGCCAGCTTTTTCGGCGGTTTTCCTGGCAACTTTCCTTTGTTTGTGCTTTTTTGGTGGGAGAGAATTTTGGTGTGGGTGGTGGAAGGTTCAGGAAATAAATATTAAACGGTTGGAATATTCCATCGTATAGAATAGTGAATACTATTCTATTTCACTGATAATTCTAAAAATAGATAGGTATTGAGGAATTTCACAACAGAAAGTTTCGTCGGAAAACTCCACAACGTTTAAACTAATAGAAAATAACTACGAGTAATAGCATAAGCATAAGCATAATCAGCCTATAATGTTCCCACTGCTGGGACACAGACCTCCTCTATATGAGAAGGAATGGGCTATAATCCACCACGCGGGCCCAGCACGGGTTGGCAGATGTCACATGACTTCGACTTTTTTTGGTCCTAGGACGTGCCGGTTCCCTCACGATATTTTCGTTCACCGTTTTTGAGAGCAGTGGTGATTAAATAAATGACACAAAGTAATGCGTCTGCCTGGGTTCGAACCTACGAGTAATATAAATAGAAAATTGTTCATAAGTGTGTTGTAGTTGTGTTGTGTGTTTAGTTTTCATTTCAGATTGTTGTTGTGTTTTGACTTTTACAATATGTAAAGCCCATTTTTTCTGCAAACACAAAAGTTCACGAAGTTTCAGGACAAAAAAAAACTATATTTCACTTAAGAAATAACTAAAAGCTTAAAGGACCTAACTTATAAGTATCGAGTTTTAAAAGACTTATCATATTTCTCTTACAAGTTTCAGTGGGTTTGTCAATTTCAGCAAAATAAAGTTTTAGATGAGATTTAGTATTTTGTTTGTGGTATCAAGTATCAACTTATTTACACTTACGAGTGAGTATACAGGGCGGCACACGAAGCTGTGCATTTCCAGTATAAATTAGCCTCGCTTTGTATAGATTTTCTGTACAATGAGAGATCCGCATAAACTGGTTTTCTAAAACTTGATTGGCCGTCGAGCGTACCTTACATAAAGGTTAATTGTCTTATAAATTCCACGTAGTACACACTTAAAAAGAAAGCTAATTTGGAACGCTCATACATAAGACACAAAAAGAAATAAAGATAAGAAGCCGAGGTACAAACTGGAATGCTTTCCCTGCCAAGTCTACATGCTTATAAGGCAGATAATATGTCGAAATGGTAAGAATACTGGCAGCCTCTAGGCGACAAAACAATTGCCGTACGTCACTAAAAAAACAAGAAGGAATCAAGGCTCCTGTCTCAACGTCGACGACAAGCGATAAGCGAGTAGAGATAACAACTAGAAACGTGTTGGCGAGAAACGAGCAGCGAGTATTTAGTTCGGAAAGATTTGTCAATGGGCCATGAGCGAGTGCACGACGGCGAGCGAATACTCGCTGACATGTGTATGTTCCAGGCGAGAGTTTGTTGGCGAGTGTACTGCCAGCCAAGTGAGCGTCGCTGAGCGAGTACCCTCTTTGATAGCTCTTGTCGCTGCGACATATCAGATTATTCGCCGACATGAAATATTAATACATACTATATACACGCCTTTTGTATATTTCTTGAGCGAGGAACTAGTCAATAATTAGTAGCTTCCTCGTCAGCGGTAGGACAGGTGTCTCAGACAGTTAAGTTGCAATGGCAAGAAAACTGGCAGCCTCTAGGCGACAAAACAATTGCCATAAGTCTATAAAAAACAAAATAAAGCTAGGAATACACTCTCAACAGTAGCAATTTGTTTCGTAAGCACAGAAGCCTAATATGCGACATCACATTATGCATATGTCGAGGCTTTTAGACGCATACGATGATGTGTATTTTTTCACGAGGGCAATCAGCGATTTTCCCTTTTCTCCCTCATACTGTAGGTTGGTAATGCCTTGCGTTTTTTGCGACGTTTTTTCATTCGCAGAAATCGCAATAAATGTGGGAAGGGTGATTAATGTCTCCGCAGATGGAACGACACTACCACTTTGATTACAAGTATTCGAGTGTTCGAGTGCTACGTTTCTCTTGAACACCACAGCGACGCTTCGTTTTTAACGACAATTTTTAGGTACATGCATCAATGTTGGAATATTCTTTAAAAGCTTTGATACTTTTTGTAGCGGTTACTCATTTCAGATTATTTCATTAATTCTAATACATATTTATTATAAATGTGAAAATAAGGATGTCTGTCGGTCAGATAGAACGAATTAAAAAAAAAATCACACACGGAGAATTAATGACCCAAGTTAGAACATAGGAAACTTCTTACCCCGACAGTACGATGCCGTGGTATAATTTTGAACGTTCATGCACGCAAAGCCGCGGTCAAAAGCTAGCTTTTAATTTTAAGTGGTTTTTATTCAAAACATGAATTTCAAATCTGATTCAGCGAATACTTCTTTCAGAGTTCATGGGTTATTAGCGCCATGTCAACACAACGTCCATTAACGCCTGTTAAACTAAAAAGCTTGATTGCAAAGCAAAAGCCTTTCACGCCTTTGATATCAAAACAAAACGCCACTACGTGTCAATGCAACTTTAACGACATCGTGTAAAAACATTTTAGCGATACATAATCGGATAGCTTCGTTTATGTTCGGCTCCTCGCGGCTTCAGTCGGATTCACTCGGCTATGCTCGGCTCGCTTTTTGACGTGCCATCGTTAAGGGAATCTGTCGAATTATTCCCATGAATATTTATTCGTCTGACGCTTGGGGCAGTAATGGTAGCACACTGGCTCCTGTACTAGCAAGATATTGAATCAATATGCGATTTATCTCACTATTTCAATGGTATGGTGGTCGGTGTGGTTTAATCGGATTATTTTTTGTGATTCAAACAATGGAAGCGTATAATTTTATTTCTTTTGAAGTCATTTTATTTTATTTTAGAAAAGGTGTTCTGAATTGAGTTATCGAAAAAGACTACTCGATCGATACTGATCATTACCATTTTTTACGAATAATCTTGTGTTACATATATTTATTTAACTATCGTTACATTTCCGCGTAAAACATTCACAGATATATTTGCATATGGCAACACCAGTATAACTACATTAGTAAAGGAATACTGTTACTCTGTGTAAGCAAATAAGATTACGTGCAAGTTGAAACAGCGTTGCGTGTTAACTAATGCAATTTAGTAGAGTGGGTGTAATGACGAATTGATTTAATTAATAGCCTAACTCTATTACTATATTATTGATCAGATTTAATGGATTGAATCTGGATAAGGGAATCAAGGGGAATAAAATGATTATCAACAGTAGTTACCATTGTTTTCCAAAAGCCCCAAAAGGCCCAAAAGTGGAGAGCAGTGGAGTGGTGTGGGAGTCGTGTGGTGTGGTGGTGGTGTAGTGGTGGGTCTTTTGTGACCCAAAAGTCTAACAACCAGTCTTACCAAGAGGTATCCTATTACCCAGTACTAACTGGGTTGTGGAGGTCACATAGGCAGTCGCTCCATGTAAAATACTGATATTCAGCTGCATCCGATAAGATTGGAAGTCGACCCCAATACAAATGTGAAACGGCTAGGCAGATGATGATGAGTTACCATTATTTTCTCATCTGATTTTGATGGTGTCTTATAAAAGGTTAGTGGAACCGTTACGGACAGATGGCGGTCCAGCGGCGAGAGGTCATCATAAAGTATTGGTAAGTCGAAACTCGTAGAAACATGATCATCAAGCACAGAAGAGACATTTTGTCATTCGCGAAACTGAGTAAACTCTGCTTTTTTTTTCTGCTTAAACAAAAAGAACTTCAGTTAATTTTGCAGCAGTAATATGCAATGCCACATTATTGGTTGATGATACTTGTCTACAAATACCCTCGTTTTAAAGGAATCTTTAATGCTGACTTGAATCTTGATATAAGATTTTAAACTATCATGGTCACTAATTATTATTAATAGTCGAAACGGGATATTTACCATGTTTACTGTTTTTTATGAGTTCCCGATATTATCTGAATCTTGATACTTGAAAATAGGCACGCTCACAATGAAAGTTCTATCTACTCCATTCTTTACCAAGCAGCACCAGCTTCACAACCTTGATGCTTCTACCCACTACTTAGCCTTTCTTTAGATTATGTAAAGGAACTATTTTCCGCTACGATGAAGAAAATTACAGAGTGCATAATGAATGGTTTTTACTTGCGCAAGCTGTGGCAGACAGATGATGGCAGGGTGTTATTACAGCGCTGTAAGGACTTGCAATCAAGCACTCCTTGTTGTATGCAAGTGGTATAATTTTAACCGGGTTGGGTTTTTGGGGTAGTTATAAATAGGTAAAGATGAGCGTACATTACAGACGCATCGGTCCCTAGTAGCGCATCCAATTCAATACAAAAAAAAAACGCCGCATTTTGTATGACATTTTGTGTTAAAAATAGTCAAATTGTCCAAAAATTATATAGGAGGATTTCTGCGAAATACGTCAAATGAATTAATGAATCAGATGGTTATATTGGTTCCCGTCTCAGCTTTTTTATATTTCAACTTTGCTGAAATACACTTTATTTTACGTGCTGAATCCTTAGTACAATAGAACATATCCAATGTTCTAGTGTCCTAAGGATTCACCATCTTATTGATGTGCAAAAATATTGGATTTCTTCAAACTATTTCTAAATACAGTACTGCATATTCCTGCACACATAATCCGTTTGAAAGAAGTACCAATCCCTTTGCTAATCCCACAACGGCTACACATGCTGAAAGATCGGATCTCGATGTGGTTTCCGCCGTTCGACTTTACTCGGTATAAATCGGGATCGCTCGGGATTCCTGCAAGGTATCGATGGCTATCAGCTAAAATGCTCCGCTCACAGGTTCACGTGTGAACTCATGCAGGACGCCTATCTTAAGGGATTGTTCCGTGTTCAGTGATTGGGATGTATTGAGAGGTAAACCTCTATATTTGGCCCGTGCAGTGTCTGAGGGTGAAATGTTAGGGGTCGATCTGATTTGGTACGATTACGGCTCAATAAAATGTAGGTATTTTTTGACCCTGCCGAATGCCGTCGCCTTTGCTGAAATCGTTAATCGGAAAAGAAACATACTTGAGCTGCGAATATGATCAGAAATCATCATTATAACAGCCGAAATTCGGAAACTTTTAGACATATGTCCTGTGCAGAGGATATCGCTCGATTTGAGACACAGAAATACTTAGTCTAACTTATTTACTTGAAATAGTACGTTTGCTGGGTGGTCCAGTCTGTCCAATGCCTTGTTTACACTTGTCTGAAGCATGGCAAGAAGAGTGGTTACGCAAGTAACATAAAAGAAAGTCCTCGCGTAAGACGTTCCTTGTTTGTCCGCAAACTTAACTCTTCCACCGCGTGTACCAGGCTATAAAATCGAACAGCAACGAAACCAATAAATTGCCACCCGTCTAAAACTAACAAAAATTTTAACAGCTCGTAAACAGGGACCGTCACCAACTCACCCTTTTAATCTCATAAAATTTATGCGTCAGTACAGGGTGTTCCGAAAGAGCATTATTATTTTAAGGGTGATCTATTTATTAGGCGCAAGGCCCCTGGCGAAGCTATAAACAATCTATTAATAAATTAAGGTCGTCCCGTGTTGGGATCGTCCGAACGTGCCACAAATATTATAAAGCCAAACTATTCGTTGCAGGAAGGGTCCGTTAATATATTATGGAGTTTTCTTAGGCAAATTGATGGTTGAATTCGTTGGCGAAATTGGGCAGACCCTTTCTACGACGGTAATAGGATAAGTTCTAACGTAGGCTTTATGTGGGTAGTAGTGAGACAGTATGAAATTTGTATTGTTCTTCGAATGGTGTGTTTGTCCACCGTTAAAAACAAGCAAGAAAATAACATGCTTGCATGCATGATTATGAAGAATATATACAACTAAATTAAGTAAAGTTTGACGGTACGGTTGGCGCAGTGACTGAGCGATCGACTGCTGCGCTGAGTGTGTGCTACTGCGCCAACCATGCCTGCCGACCATGCCATCAAATTATGCCAGTTCAATACATTTTTGCCTTTCCAGTCCCAGTCGGTAATAGAATGTCACTTTGTGTGGCCCTCGGAATGTTGTTGACTGACGATGAGGAAACACATCGTGAAGAAGTCTGAACTTAAGATATGAGTCTAAAATTGACGACACTAAGTAAGCAAGCGCAATGTTCACGCTAATCCCTTCTTGTTATAAGAACAAGCCTTAGTCCTGCAGGTGGTATAATCACAAGCCAGTATAGTAACACAAGTATCAGTATCAAATGAGACATTTCACCGGAAATCAACTAGTCCACTAGATATTTAATCAATTTAGTTACGTGTCGGCCATTTTGCAACGTGGCGGCCGTCGGTTGGTTCGTTTGAATTCGGAATGAGCGCGCGGGTACCCCATCAATCATTGGGCCTCGCCGGCCTCCGCTTGACGGGACACAAATTATGATTGAGATTTATGCCCCTTTACCACTACTCAGTAACGCCTGTTAAGGCTTGTGCCCACGATTGATTTTTGGTCTATCAACGGTTATTTTAATCAGTTTATGAATGTTGATGATAAAGGCGTGTTTATCTTGATTAATAGATGCTTTGGAACTAAAATATTATAATTTGAGCCAACTGCTACAAAGTTGGGAAAGGTCAACGCAGATGATGGTAGTTTTAATTGGAATAGCTGACCAATTAATTATTTTTCTGAACTTTAAAAACAATGCCGTAGGTATTTTGTCTGCAAGGCGCATTTAAAAACAAATAACGGAAAGACGAGCTAAAATAGTTGTGTACAACATGGCCGTTTCACTAATAAAATACAAATTAAAATCATGACAAAAAAGTCCATAGACAAGATAAGGTCAACAAAAATTTTGCTTATAACTAATGTTAGTAATTTAAAAGTAAAAAGAAGGAAACTAGACACACTGTCTATCCGTGCACAGTAAAACCAAACGGAACCTATCTTATCTATCGCTTACCGTTAGTGAAAACGAACATTAGTCCCTACAATCTGTCCTAGCCCTAATAATGTCCGTAACTAAAGCCCTGAACACATGAATACATAACAGCGTAATAACTTGTCCAAATTCAACAGCTCACATTATAAATGCGCCCATTAACGCTTAATTTACTGTCATTAATATTCTTTATGACATTTTAAAACTCATTAAAAACCATAAATTGTTTTATATTAGTTACGGAAACTAATCACGATATGAGGCCCATAGCGTGTAATGTAAAGATAGAAAGAAGCTACTACGTCAAATTAAATATGTTCCCATGAATATAAATGAGGTAGGTAGGGACGTAAAGCGATATTTTTTGGTTTTATTTGTCGGTAATGTGATTTACTGTGTGAGTTTCCTCAGTGAGCTAAATATTTTTAAGCGTGTTTTAATTGATCTGAGAACGAAAGGTTTACGTAATTATTTTATGTTAGAAACGCAATGAATTTAAAGGGAAAGTGCATCACTACATAGCTATACATATACAACCTTAGTTTTAGTATATGCGAAAGCTGAAACACGTGTCTAGTATTTTTATGTAAAGAATCTATGTACAAAATTTCAAAGCTATATCATGAAAAATCACAAAGTTATAAGCTTGTTCTGTTACCTGGTTGTCCGCACAAAAACGTGGTCACCACGCAGCGCGCGGCTCCAGCGTCGTCTCGACCTCATTGATAATAATAATTTGGCAGTAGGTACCTAAATTATTGCGATAGGTACTTAATGTCGCTCGGTGTCCAACTTGAGACTTTTATTAAATATTTTTGGGACAAATAATAACATGGTTTAAAAATTATTGGAATTGATTCAGTGACTTATTCGGAACAAACTATATTCAGGTTTCGCATAATACTAAAAATAATGTTGTATAAGGCGTCTGAATTATTTTAAATACGTGAAATAGTGTAACGTGAAACTACTGTCTTAGTAAGGACATGTGATCAGGAGGAACGAAACGCATACAGTGACTAAAAGAGTGATGAATATAAATGTTGATGGATGGAGAGGGAAAGGAAGACCAAGGAAACGATGGATGGATTGTGTGAGGAATGATATGAACGCTGACTCCAAGTAACATGGGACAGGAAGATGACGATGACGTGAAATAGCGTTGAAAAAACCAGCAGTAGGTAAGCTTCGATTTACCCCAGGTTAAAAGATGCTTATGCAACTGTATTATTGTTACAGTCATCAGTCTGTATTGTTGTTGTTTTGACTGGTGTCAGTCAAAATCCTTATTATGTTAAAATGCGTTTTCTCCATTTAAAATATGTTGTTTCAGAACGTTGTTATTACCTAGCCCTAGAATTACTACAACATAATGTTTTGCAAAGGGACACAAAAAAAACCTAACAACCTAATAAGTTTATAAGTAAATGTTAGTTATTGTTAAAATAGTTTTCACCGGTCTAAAGTAGTTTTGACTGATTAACAGCGGTCAAAAGTAGTTTTGACTGATTAACAGCGGTCAAATGTAGTTTTGACTGATTAACAGCGGTCAAAAGTAGGTAGTTTTGACTAATTATCACTTGTACTTGTCCCTGTTTAATGTATACTTGCATGTAATTGTGTAGTTTCTGTTGGAGATCCAATATATAAATAAATGCATACACGCGCATGTAAACAGAATAAATAATAAATAAGACTAGCAAATAAGCACCATTATTAAGAATTCTAGAACATTCCGTTATGTGTTACTCATCATCTGCCTAGCCTTTTCCCATCTATATTGGGGTCGGCTTCTAGTCTTACCGGATGCAGCTGAATACCAGTATTTTACATGGAGCGACTGCCTATCTGACCTCCACAACCCAGTTAGTACTGGGTAATACGATACCCCTTGGTAAGACTGGTTGTCAGACTTTTTGGGCCACTGACTGCCTAACGACTGTCAAAGATCTACAAATGACAGCCGGGATCAACGGCTTAACGTGCTTTCCGAGGCACGGAGGAAACTCGGTATGTAATGGGCGGTCGCCCATCCACAGACCAACCTAGGCAAGTACGGCTTAACCTAAAGATCGAACCGAGCGGCTGTTATTATTTAGCCACGAGCTCCTCCGTTATGTGTTACTAAAGCAATAAATAAAGCAAGTATCCTCTTATCGCCGACAGCAAAGGATTTAGTTGCGCGTTTCATTTCTAAAGAGACGCCATTCGAAAGCCGTACCATTACATTACGCTACATTCGCAACACCCTGTGTAAACCTAGAACCTTTGTATACAGGTAACACTATCGAATAAATGGTTCTGAAGTGAACGTTGCATTGTTACGTTATCTCGAACGCTCTGAAGCTCCCCCGAACGATACAAGATACGAACAGCTAGAATAAGATGATCCCTCCACCCTCCCACTTCACCTTACACCTGAAGGTTTTGTGCTCGAAACGCCGATACAAGCTAAAGATGATTTGAATTATCAGGGGTCTTTGTTAAATGGTTTGTTATGATCCTGTATTGGTATCGCTTGTGAAGGATGGAGCCCAGATTATAGACCCTGTTCGTGCCTAGATTTGTGAGAACAATTTGTGTGGAATTAATGGTAGATTGGTTTATGTTGGTGTTCGATTTAGGTTTAGAAATACCTGTCTAATTTGACATTGGACCCAACATAATTGCCTTTGGGATACAGGGCTCGTCTCTGTGGGAAGGCGTGGGCCATAATCCACCACACGGACTCAGTTCGGGTTTCGAAGTTTTAGGACATGCCGGTTTCCTCACGATGTTTTGCCTTGTCTCGTTGACCTAGTGGTCGCAAGCGCGATTGCTGAGCATGGGGTCCCTGGTTCCATTCCCAGGTCGGGCAAAGTGTTATTGGGTTTTCCATCAAGAATTTCTCAGTAGCAGCCACACAGTCTGGATTTGTTCCCGGTTGATGGCAATAGGCCCGCCCCCTCCATGGGCCTTAAAAAAGGGGTTACTGGCCTTTACCCTTCGGGGATTACAGGCGTGATGTTTTGAAAATGGCTCTAACGATTTCGTTCAAAGATGCAATATTTACGGGGGCGAAAAACCGATCTAGCTAGGTCTCAATCATTCTGCGAATCTGTCATTATGCGAATCTGTCATCACGCGAATCTGTCATTTTCAGATCTTGTCATTTTGCAACACCAGCCCCCGTAGCATGACCACCGTAGACAAGGATTTCTTTTACCGCCAAAGAAATCCTTGTCTACGGTGATCATGCTACGGGGGCTGGCATTATACGTTTCTGACAATTCGCTAATCTGTATTTTTGCGTTTTTGACGTTCTTCGCCCAAACCGAAAATTAGTTTCCTCTGTTTTCACCCGAGCAGAGCTCGGTCGACTGTAAAAATGAAGAAGAACTTCTAGAAAACTATTAGACTAGAAACCTATTCAGAATATTGCGTATCGTTCCCTAAAACTACTTTTACCAAGAAAATAGGCAGTCCGACCTTTCTTACGAGACATTCCGGTGAAGTTTAATGTCTAACAAACGTCAGATTAACAGGTTGTTAGTGGCCTAGGCCCAATTCACTGCCTGGAAGCCTATGTCCAGTTAATGGGATTAATGAATCGACTGGATTACTAACTTGCCCAGTAAAATGGAATGTTGGGAAAGTTTAGATCTAATCTTATCTTAGGTAGGCTTTTATGAGGACAGTTTCTAGATTTGAAAGCTTAGATATTATGGGTTATTAGAGTGGTTAAGTGGGTTTACTTTGACATGGCTGACTTCATTAGATAAAACGATGTCGTTTCATAGATAAAGTGCTTCAACGGAACTATATTCTGCCCCGGAAGAAGTTATGTTAGTTTTTGTTATTTGTTTGTTCATAAGAATTTCACTTTGGTAAGTAGAAAAATTTTGTTTGACAAACAGTCTTATCAAGGGGTATCGTATCTGCCAGGGCTGCGGGACTCTTCGAAAGAGATACCGTGGCCCTGGAACACAAAGGGCAAAGAAGGACATGGATGGGATTTAGTCAGTACAAGTCTGACACTCCCTTCCGCTCCGCCCAGAGTGGGGGGGGGGGGTCATTTGAAGATTTCACATCCGAAAAAAAAAAAAAAGAAAGGGGTATCGTATTACCTAGTACTAACTGGGTTGTGGAGGTCAGATCGGCAGTTGCTCCATGTAAAATACTGGTACTCAGCTGTGATCCTAAACCCTTGTGGTGGTAGCTCCATCTAAAAGTTAATTAGGTATCTAAAACATTGAAAGGCTTATTTTATAAGATTTTAAACTATCATGGTCACTAACATTACTATTAATACTAACGGGATATTTACCATGTTTACTGTTTTCTATGAGTTCCCGATATTATTATTATTACTTATTTTGTTGACATTCACAACTGATATTTTCTTTTGGATGATTATGGAGTTCGTATTTTGAAACTAACCATTGCACTATTGACGCCAGACTTCTTGCCTAACATAGAGATCTATTTCATCATCTGCCTAGGCTTTTCCCAACTATGTTGGGGTCAGTTTCCAGTTTAAGCAGATGCAGCTGAATACCAGTATTTTACATGGAACGACTACCTATATGACCTCCACAACCCAGTTAGAACGGTAATACGATACCCTGTAAGACTGGTTGTCAGACTTTCGGGGCACTGACTACATGTAACGACTGTCAAAGATCTACAATTGATAGCCGGGACCAACGGCTTAAAGTGTTTTCCGAGGCACGGAGGAAACTCGGTATGCAATGGGTGGTCACCCATCTACATACCAACCTAGGCAAGCGCGGCTTAACCTGAAGATTGATCCGAGCTGCTGTTATTTAGCCACGAGCTCTTACATAGAGATCTATTTAAAAAGTTGAACAGTTCTTGCACATAATTTGATCACAATAACTTTAAAACACGGCAGTTTGAGAAGAAACAAATAAAAGCATGTTTCTATTTTCCGCAGTAGTTCAGAACTCAAATGAAACTAGATTAAAAAAATCCAATACACAAGTTCACCCACTATTCCAATCTCACAAAACGTAACACGCGCAAATGTGATTCGAACTCACTTTCCAACATTTTGCGTAAAGCAATAAGAACACAGAAATCAAAGTTCCCAAAGCTAATATATATTGAATCGTAGTTGGATGGGCAATGCAGTCCGCGTCTCATCTCGAGGGAGAAACTTTCGCCAATGTATTACTTTGTGACGCTTCGCCCGTACTCCTAGTTCTCAACAAATGCTTACGGCGCGTGAATTGGATATTGCGGCCGTTTGATCAAACTTCAGTCGGAAACTGTATAATAATAACCTTTGTAGCACTGTACAGTGTGTTTGACATCCCTATTGTGTAGGGACGGAAAAAATTCTGAGGATAGGACTGTAGGTGTACGGACAATGTTTTGGTGGAGTCAGCTCGCAAGAATGTAGGAAAAAAGTAAGACGCGGCAAAGCTAAGGCCGCTTTCACATTAGGACGTTAGCTGCGCGACAGTAGCGCGGCAGAAGCACATTCGCAAGCAAAAAGTACGTTTTTTACCGTTTGGACGTTAGATGCGCGACTGTCGCGCTGCTAAAGTCGCCTAAATGTGAAAGCAGTCTAAAAGTGATAACTATAGGTTTTTCATTTATACAGGGTGTAAGCGGACCCTTCACGAAGCCGTCAACCAAGCATTTATGTCCATCAAACTAAGTAACCCTACGCAAAAATTATTGCTGGGAAACGACTTTTTTTTTTGGGGTCAAAAATCACGTTTTTCGGTAAAACTCAATGTAACGCACTCAAAACGTAGTGCTGATGGATGCTTTGTAAAAGTAAACGGGTCATCGAGTAGTATTAAAAAAAAACTTGTGAAAAAACTGGCACTTTGACCACCAATATCTCCGTTACTAGAAGTTTCCCAGGTATGTTCCAAAACAAAAAAAATATCGCAATGACGGGGAGAACAAGGGCCTTTCGGCTTCGGTAGAGGTCTTTTTACACCCTATACAAAGTACCAGATATCCAGTAATCTCTTTCTTTTATTCTACTTCATCCATCATCTGCGTGGTCTTTTTCCAACTATATTGGGGTCGGCTTTCAGTCTAACCGAATGCAGCTGAATACCAGTATTTTACATGGAGCGACTGCCTATCTGACCTCCGCAACCCTGCGAATACTGGGTAATACGATACCACATGATAAGACTGGTTGTCAGACCTTCGGGCCACTGACTACCTGTAACGACTGTCAAAGATCTACAAATGACTGCCGGGGTCAACGGCTTAAGGTGCTTTCCGAGGCACGTAGGAAACTCGGTACCTATGTAATGGGTGGTCACCCATCCAGAGATCAACCTAGGCAAGCACGGCTCAACCTAAAAATCGGCTCGAGCGGCTGTTATTATTTAGTTATTATTTAGCGGCTGTTATCCTCATAGAGCCTCAAACGCTCAAAAAATCTACTTAAATATTTAACTTCACACAATTATTATTACTTCTTCAATACCTATATAGCAACAGCTCCTTACACGTGTACAATCAAACTGAATAACATTATTTTCTCGGAATGTTATATTATGTGGCCCCTATAAGCTTGATTCGCTAGAACTTGCTGTAAGTTACTGTTTGCCATCCTAAGTTAATAGTGAAAAGTTACTTGTATTGTTTGTGGAACTCTCAACACTCGCTGAAGGTTCCCTAATATAACTTTGATATTTATTGCTGCTCAGATCATATTATTTTATTCTTATTCTTCTGTGTTTTTCCTCTTATTCTTTATTGCACATCGTCATCATCATCATTTCAGCCAAAAGACGTCCACTGCTGGACAGAGGCCTCCCCCAAGTGTCGCCACATTGACCGGTCCCGTGCGACTCGCATCTAGCGGATCCCTGCAACCTTCACCAGGTCATCGGTTCACCTAGTGGGAGGCCTTCCAACGCAACGTTTTTATCTTTTGTTTCTTTATTGCACACAAAATGACAAATATAGGTACATACAAATTTCAATAATATAGCTTATGTACGATGGCGAGCTTAATCCAGAATTGGGTGTTCTTGCAGCAAACCTAATTTTGACTGCGAGATTCTTCATTTCATTTGATAGAAGGTTTATGTGATTTTTAGCAAAATAACAAAAACGCTATTGCATAGTGACCAGAGATAATGAATATAATTAAAAAAACATCGTGTAAAGAAAGTCTTACGAAGTTACGAAGTCTTTTAGTTATTATCCCTGATCACAAATGGGCAAAAGCTTGAATTCAAAGATGGCAGCTATCTTTGCCTTAGTTGTCGACGGGAGTCGATCCTTGAGCTCTGCTGAAGATTTGTCAATATTGCAAATGGAGGCCTTGACCCTGGAGCGAGGTAGTAATGATTAGATAATATTAATTATGTAGTAAGCAGTAGCGAAGGGTCAATTTTTGGAGGTAAGCCGGAGTACATATCTTTAATGTGATTATATTATTTGTCTATAGAATACTGACTGTGTCATTCTGAAAAGGAAGCCGGTGGGAATCGAGTTGTGTGGAACCTTTGCCACTGGTAGGAAGACAGATGGATAAATGGTATCCATCGAGATCTATATCCATCGAGATCTATATCCATCGAGATCTATATCCATCGAGATCTATATCCATCCACATCCTAGCGAGAGATAGATATATTTACACCTCTAAATAGAAGAATTTCCCAACATTTACTTACATACACCTATCAAACGTATGTAGAAATCGAAACCACTTAAAAGTAAGACGTTGATCAGGTGGTGGACGAGGAGTGGGCCGTCTCCCTTACATGCGTAATATCGTAGGGTAGGCACACCGGCGCACGTCCACAATTGAATGTGGGATTATGGGCTGTCACAAGCGGACGTTTTGACCGTAATGTGGATTAGACGATATATATCTCGCTCGCCGTCCGCATTTCACTGTCATGTGGGTAACTAGATATTTTAATGTAGGCACGTTTATTTGAGATCGTGGAAATGGTTGGGAATAAAGGTGTTTTGTGAACAAGGGCTCGAAAAGATGTTTTTAACTATGGTCTAATTTCGATCTGATTGATAGATAGGATGATGAAACCAGAGAAACACTGGATGGACTGTGCAAAAGATATGACTTCTTAAAATTAGGACTATGTAATAGAGAAGTATGGACAAAGATGCGATGATAACGATAAGATATTTTTATGATCATTCCGACAAAAACTACAATAGAATACTTTACATTCCATAAATGCTCTGCTTTCATCTCAACTGCCTAGCCTTTTCCCAACCATATTGGGGTCGGCTTCCAGTCCAACTGGATACAGCTGAATACCAGTATTTTACATGGAGCGACTGCCTATCTGACCTCCACAACCCAGTTAGTACTGGGTAATACGATACCCCTTGGTAAGACTGGTTGTCAGACTTTTTGGGCCACTGACTACTTAACGACTGTCAAAGATCTACAAATGACACCCGGGACCAACGGCTTAACGTGCTTTCCGAGGCACGGAGGAAACTCGGTATGTAATGGGCGGTCACCCATCCACAGATCAACCTAGGCAAGCACGGCTTAACCTAAAGATCGACCCGAGCGGCTGTTATTATTTAGCCACGAGCTCCTCGCTCCTCGCTCTGCTTTCAATCTAGGAAAAACAAACTTCTAAGACTTGCAACTTGATTCTAAGTTATGCAAATATTTTCCCACAAAAAAACATGATGAGGAAACAGCATAACAAATTACAGTGTCCATCTTCGCAATATACGCGATCTCTGGATTTAATTAATCACAATATTATGTAGCGAAGGGGTTGGCCCCATGGATGCGCAGTCCAGATAACAGACGCACCGTGACGGTGCAAATTGTAAGAGACCAACTTAATTGGTCTTTAGTCTGTTTGTGATGGAGAAAAATCGGGTTCCTGATGAGTAGCGGTTTTATTTTTTTCGGGTAGTTAATTAGGGTTAGGTTTTGGTTGAAAACAGCTGTTTAACGGCCTTAAAAGTTTGATTCTGACTAAGACTCATTGCGTCAGAAGAGTCATTCGCTTCTCAGCTTAATAGCTGAGAAGCAAATGATTCTTCTGACTTCTTTCGAGTCGTTACCGACTGATCATGCTAATCACGCTATTGCTATCTGAACAATGCATAAGCGTAGTTGGCAAGCAAACCGCCACCTATTGCGATAATAAATATCTTCACTAATTGTTAAGATAACTCAATTCAATTCTGGGTTAAGCTCGCCATTGTACATAAGCTATATTGTTGCAATTTGTATGTATATTTTGTTTTTGTGTGCAATAAAGAATAAGAATAAGAATAACTCGATAAATGAGAAAATCTGGATCCTAAATATACCAACCACCAGAACATGATGATTTGAGTCCCTAAGATACAGTTACTCTTCCGCGACTTCTCACAACTTGTACCACATTCAAACTAACTCAAGCCGAGGTTTAACGAGACGGCAAATTGTGAAAAACAAGCGACCTCGATGAGGGTCAGACATGGAGGTACAATTAAAAAGCGAAATGTAAGCCAAGGATTAAGCGACCGAGGAATAATGAGACGATTTGCTGAATAATGAGCGAATGTAGCGTCTGAGATGCGGGGTTCAGGACATTTGTTAAGTTTTAAGTTTAATGTGTTTTCAGGACAGATGATTTGTTTTACGGGTTCGCTTAATGTGCTTAATGTTGTGTTAAGGCGACACTCGGACTAAAAGAGGGAGTGTTTTAGGATGTTGCATTGTCACGTCAAGCAAAAATCTGTTCGACTTGGAAATCTATAAAAGCCAGACATAATAGTAGACTAAAATGACTACTTTCTTACTCACTTTTCATTCTTATCTTATCTTATAAGCTCTTTTATTTTGAATTGTTTTCTCTGTTTTTTTTGTAAGTTGTTAAAGTATGTCTCTTAATTCAGCGTGCCTCTTGGCAAAGGCCTCCTCTAGCTGTTTCCATTGTGTTGTATCACGAGCCACTCTCTTCCAGTTAGGGCCCGCAGTAAGTCTTAACTCGTCCCCCCATCTCCTTTTTTGTTTACCCTTGTTTAAAGTAAGCAAGTAAACAAACAAAAAACAAAACAAACACTTTTCATTAAAAAAGGATTAATTAATTAATCAGGTTTAGTGTTGCCTGCTATTATAATATTAGTACAACTAGTATTTTAATAGAATTTGTCGGTAATCAAAGTTTCTTTTTTGACACTAAAATATAGGCTTGTGTTTGACCGCAAATCGCCTAATGTGAAGCGATGTTGCAGCCTAGGATGGAGCACGTTTTCCTAGAGGAAAACCGATTTACTAGAACTTTGGAGGTGTCCAGATTATAATGATCGGGAAACAGAGAAGTCGGCAATGAATTCTACAGACTGGCGGTTCGCACAGTAATGTGGAAGCAAAGCGCTTTGTCCAAAAGTTACAAATAATGAAACTTATACTGTCACTTACGGGATATCTTCCGTGATTGTTCATTATTTTGAGCTCCCGATATTTAGCAAGCGCCATGACCGCGGGTTGACTGGAGAATGCGGTGGATATCGGGAGCTCAAAATAATGAACAATCACGGAAGATATCCCGTAAGTGACAGTACATGTTTAGTTGTAAACCGTGAAAGCTTAAAACAGTGTTACGAATAATGACCTGCCCCACATTCTCCTACTTGCCTTTTTTACCAAAACACGGATAAGGCTACTACCTGAACATCATTACCGGTAAACGAGACCCACCATAAAATACTCAAGTGCAGTTACGAACTAAAAAAGTGTGTAAGAAAAAAACCGTCCGTAAGTGTCACGGTGGCCTGGCCACGACAGTTCCGTCTACCAAGTTCCCACAATAAGACTACGACCAAAAGTAACAAGTCTGAAATGTTCCTCTGCTCGTTTTACCCGCAGCGTCGGGAATCGGGTCGAGAATATCGACTTGAAAATTTCTAGTTTGTTAGTTCAGAATGACACCGCGGTCGAAGATTGGATTATTTTTACAAGTTGTACGTTCCGTTCAGGCTAGGTTTTCTTGTTTAAGTGGTAGTTTCCGAGTGCTTACTAGAGAATTGCATAATTATTGGAGGAGTGGCGTTGTTCTGTAGTAATTAGGCGGAGGAGACAAAGCCAGCAGATTGGGTGGACGTAAGGACGGAAACAATGCGTTGTTTAGATACGTAGGTGGTGTAGAATCTTGGCGGTTGAGAATTTTTATTCGAGAAAACATCAGACGTTCTTTTTATGTTTTTCAATCCATTGTTATTTTTTTTGTTTTTTTTTTTTCAGAAGTTAGGTACACGGCCTTCTAAGCCAAGGTATAGGCATGTACAAGTAGTTGTATTTCGGAATACCTATCAAGGTTTATAAACGAAATTCCAGGTTTTTCATTTCAAAACTTCGAGTGTATGAGCGCACATACACAACATATACGTACGAGGGTAGGTTATAACATTTTGTTGGTCGCAGGTGACGCCATGATATTGGGTCTGGCTAAATTAATGTCACATAGCAAATTATGCAAATCCGTGCATGCCCCTGTCTAGTACGCGTCAGGTGAAAATTCTCTTAACATTATGTCCGATGGTATTAGTGTCTGGCCTGTAATTAGTTTGGCGTTTAGAATATATTAGTATCTACCTTTTTGGGAATAGTCACTTTGTTCATATTAGTTTCTGGTTTTATGTGTAGTTCTCAACAAATCTGAATAAATATAAGTGAATAACATAACACATAACATCTCGCCTGTAATCCCCGATGGGTTATGCAGAGGTGAACATACCTAATAGTACACCCGCGTTTTGCCAATTATGTTTAAGTCCTATGGAAAGGGGGGGGGGGGTGAGCCTATTGCTATCACCCGGGCACAAATCCAGACTCCGTGGCGCTGCTACTGAGAAATTCCTGCTGGAAAAATTCAATAACATTTTGCCCGACCCGGGAATAGAACCCAAGATCTCATGCTCTCCTCGCGCTTGCGACCACGCAAGCGTATAAGTACTGTATGTTACTGATCGAGGTACAGGTAAACCAAGGCCTCCTATAGTGACTGTCATATTATAAAATACAATTACCATCGACTCTTCTAATAAATGACTCTGTAAATACCTACCAACCACTACTTTTACACCCGTATCTATAAACAAGTCATAACAGACCGACCGCTTTAGTGAGTCCTCGCGAAGGTATCAATTTAAATGGAATATTCTGAAGGTTGATCACGTATTGGTTCAATTAGTATCGTATTACCTACGTGGATTATGGTTATTTTAAAGCAAATAACCTGTGGGATATTGTTAGGACTTTGTGGCCGCGTAATGAGCCTTTGATGGGGCAAGGCGGAGGACTCATTAAAGCGGTCGGTATATACTTGACTAAAAGTCATTATTTAAGATACGATTTTTATTCTGTAGTTTACTAACTGCCCGAAGTTAGCACTGTCAAAAGTTAGAATTCTTTACTTAGCTTTCTTTGACGGTTCTCACTTCGTTTAAAAATGCATAAAAAAAGCATAAAAATGTTAGCAAAACTTGACTATAGATACAGGTGTTAGACACACAGTTGACAATGGAACAAGTATATAAACAAAACTATACTTATCACATATCAATAACCACCACTCCTACCACTCTAAAACAACAAGCTGCTTCAAAATTCACAGCTAAATTCACAAACACACATCACATCATTACCGATCCAGTTATGATCGATCTAACACAAATACGATATTAGCTATTTGCACTTCCTCTGTGAATTGAGCAATTAATACCACAACTCTGTCATTGGTCGCGTCATATGTAATGGCATAATGAATCAATGGCATCGGGTATTAGAGGACCAAAGTGGCCCGCCTTGGGTAGGGTTGCCAGTATCGTTTTAAAATAAACTCATTAATCATTTGTGAAGGGTGCGGGAAATATTGGAATAATGGTATTGAATTATCGTTTTATTTGGGTGTATCCATGGTTGGTTTGGAAAAGGGGTTTTTAATCATTTTTGTGTATCGCGTGTAGAACATAGTAGATAATTGATTTTGCAATTGAAATACTGCGTTTTGACAGTGATCATCTGTCTTCCTTTTCGCAACTATGTTGAGGTGGGCTTCTAGTCTAACCAAATGCAGCTGAATACCAGTATTTTACATGGAGCGACTGCCTATCTGACCACAACCTAATTAGTTCTGAGTAATACGACACCCCTTGGTAAGAGTGGTTGTCAAACTTAGGCCACTGGACTACCTGTAACGACTGTCAAAGATCTACAAATGACAGCGGGGACCAACAGCTTGACGTGCTTTCGAGGCACGGAGGAAACTCGGTATGTAGTGGGTGGTCACCCATTCATGGACCAACCTAGGCAAGCGCAGCTTAAAATAAAAGATCTAACCGAGCGGCTGTTATTATTTAGCCACGAGCTCCTAATATGAAAATATTATAAAGACAAAAAAATGTTTCATAATGATATTTGTTAAAGATATGAAAATCAGTAAAAACAAGGAAACAATTCAGAAATTATAAACATGTAAGTTACCATGGGAAACTTCGCAACAAAAATCATAACAGCGTATTAACAACACAATAATTCAGTTGTAAAATTTAGTCGTTAGCAGGCGGAAAAGCGTATAGATAAATTGTTACAGGAAAAATACGCACAATTTATTTTTTTGGCAGAACAATTTCTGACAAGTTTGTGTGGAGGTTGGTGGTATTGAAGAAGATTTGTTATTGTTACGTTGGATATAGTCATCGATTTTCCATAAGTCATTACGTTAAAGGGAAAATAATATTGATAGGAGAAATTTGAAAAGATGGATATTTTTGAAGACCACTTTGCATGGTCATTCTTGCACAAGGCAAGAAAGAAAGGAAAAGAAAAAAAAAAAGTCTCAAAAATACCACTGTATTAAAGATATATGGTATGTATAGATATATATTGATGTGATTTCTATAGTAGTAGTATGTTGATGCCTTGTAACATTTTACTTAATTCTAAAGTTGTGCATTTTATGTTCTATCTTAGCGAAACATGTTTGAATTATTTTAATTTTATTTAACATCATTGTACACCATGTTTTTTGCAACTAAATTATTTATGATTTATGATAATTAGAAACTGCGTATGTCCAGTAACCTGAAGCAGCAAAACACAACGTACACTTGACTAATTAATGATTTTAATAAACCTGAAAAAATATTAGATAACAAAGATATTATATGTGTGCGTTATTTTGTGTGTACATAAATAAATAAATAAATTAAAAATACGACACGCACCTAAAAGAAAAATGGCATTATGGAAAAAGTCTAACTCGCGACAACCCTACACCAAAAAGCGGGACACCGCTGTCCTTTGTGGCTGTCCTGCATTCAATTACATTGATATCATCACGCAATGACGCAATTACGATGTTAATCCGTCAATCGAGTGCGAGCCAGCTGAATACAACCCTGAGTAGTAACTAACTAACTAACTAGGGGAACTGCATGACGCCCCGGTCAGGACCTTAAGCGGTACGACTTGTGTCGCGCGACACGTTACTTATTTGGTCATACCTTGCAACTGAATTTCAAACTAGTTCCCCTCAACCGATTGAACTGAAATTTTGTTGACAATACATTTTTCATGACAATATATTTTTATGACAGACATGACTTGATCCTTCAACCAGGATATCCTTCACGAGAGAACTTCTCAACGGTTAATAGCACGGACATGAAACTTTGGATACACCTCCAATTTTGATAGATAAACCTAATTTTCTTCTTTTCATTGTAATAAAAGCTTGTTTGTTTTCTTAACTATTTTAGTTCATGAATTTTCCTGCGTGTGGGTACCGTCGCGTCGCGGTGTGTCGTGGCGTGTTCTAAGCAATTTTTTTCTCCGCAGTCGCCGTCTCACACGCGTGTCGCTTGATCGTGTAGGTCGTGGCCAAGCGGTAAGGACTGAGCTACTGAGTAGTTCTAAACTAGGGGAACCGCATAAGCCGGTGGAGTGGCTTCCGTACGACATGAGGACATGGGTAAGTAGGATTCGAAGGCATATTTTTATGAGTGGTTAAGTATTTGGCTCAAAAAGGCAGTTGAAAATGTCACTTTTATTGACTTAAGGCATCGGCATTGTACAAAATAATTGTTTTGTTCTATTTTTGATGTTTATGTTATGTTTCTATCGTGGCCAGATCTTAGAATTTATTACTTCATGATTTGGTATGTTATATTAGGTTTCTTTTGATAAAAATGGTCGACTACATCATGAAGTGATCTAACTAAGATATGACCACGACATATCCATCCCAGTGGTTTTTTCGCATTGGTTACGTCTAATAACATTAATTTTCAAAGTTTTGGTTGGTAGAGAGTGATGCAGCACTACCAAACTTTATATTGGACTAAAAACTTATAGAACATTGACTGATGATTGAGTGGACTACAGACTTCAAACTTTCAAAAATAGCAATCGTCCAGAACAGCTGCTTTTATAATTTAAAGACGTCAAACTATGTTCAACTTAGTTATGATATGCCGAGAGTTAAGATAACAGCTCTAGTTTCTAATTCATGTAGAACTTTGAAATTCTGATATTAGATGATATCGTCTAAACTACGCTTTATAATGGCGAATACATTTTATAAATGGCGGCTGATCCAATTTAGTAACAAGCAGCAACGTAGCTATAGTGATATGCAAGCTAGCAGAATGTAATTTCTAGTTCTATTGTGCTTAAAATTAAACAGTCAAATGCAGTAACTGTAATAGAAGAGCCTATCTTCCATTTTCAGTAGTGTTTATTATGTTACTAGCAGTTTTTTCTTTTCTTTTTTTTAAATCGTTGCCCCACACTAGGAATTTCTCCTGTATCGTGTGTGCGTTTACAATCATTTAAATTCACATACACAAACAGCCAGACCCGGAACAACTACCTCTAGGCCATACAAATATTTGTTCCGTGCGGGAATCGGACGCGCGACACGAAAGCGCAGCAGTCAATTGCTCAGCCACTGCGCCAACCGTGCCGTGAAACATTGCACAACAACATTATGTGAGTTGAGTGAGGTGAGTGTTGCCCGCGACCTTCGCTGGGATGAAATTCATCATCATCATTCTCTTGCCCTTATCCCAATTCACACACACATCACCACCACCACCGACACCTCCTTTCTTGCCATATCATTCTTTACACAGTCCATCCATCGTTTCTTTGGTCTTCCTCTACTCATACACTCATCCACATTCATACTCAAAACTTTTCTCACGACATTATTAAATAATTATAAAAAAAAATCCTGAATCGGATTTTGTTACCAAATTGAAGGGTTTTAATTTTTTTGAACGGAACCCTAATTTTTATTCTAAAATAAAAGTAGTTATTAGTTTAGTTTAATTACCTTAGTTACTCCTTATAACGTCAGCTACCTGCCAGTAAAATTCCTGTCAAAATCGGTCCAGCCGTTTCGGAGATTAGCCGGAACAAACAGATAGACAGACGACAAAAATTTTAATAAAATTGTTTTTGTTATAAGTGCCGTATACATTTTCATATGCATTCAGTAAAAAGCTGTTATTTTGATAGTAAAAACAGACACTTATAGATTATGTGTAGATTACAAGTGTCACGTGCAATAGTTTCTATGACATACAGTTCGTTAGCTAAGCTGGTATAATATCTATAAAATATTACAGTCTTAAAAACTCGATTTAAAAATTGCCTTAGTTTTTCTTTTCATAATTATTTTGTACAACATATTTACATTTATAAATATTTTGAAAAAGCAAATAGAAGAATAATTAAAAATAAAAATAAAAACTGTAGCCCATCGCCATCAGGAACACGTTCCATTGCCAGTTTTTATTATTATTCCCTTTATTTATTTTCTATACATTTTTATTTATTATTATTGAAATTGGCAAATTTTGCTAAAACTAGACTGTAGACTTATAATAATCAATGCCTTGTAGTAAGTTACTTCCCTCTGCTCCATTTTTCTCCTAACCAAAAACATCCTCATAAAACCTGACCACAAAACATGAACACAATATACATAAGTCCACAAGCACACAGCCTAAGTCGTCCAAAGTCATACATTTCATATTCAGCGGGATCGTCCCGCAAAGTGGGCCGAGATCCGCCGTTATTGATATTTGACAAATAAAGTAATATATCAGACCACATTAGGGGGTCTACTGGGACGGTATAAAGTATAATCTTGACCGATAAGGAACAAGCACGGATGCTATTACGGTTATTGGAGGGCCCGTGATCAATGACAGCGTTGCAAATGGTATTGGGGAAGTGGGTGACACGCGATGATTATCTAGACATGTTTAGGAGAATGTTAAGTGCTTTTTTGGATGAGATTTTTGTATAGTAGAATAATCCTCCTCTACTTCGCTTAAGGGGAAGCATATGTAGCCCGCGAAATTAAAATTTTCTTACGTTTTTTGGAATTTTGCAGGTCAGTGTCAGGCTGTATGTTGAACTAAATATTATTCGCGGCCGTAAGAAATATGGCTTTACTGAGTCATAATGATTAGAATCACCAATACACTCTTCAAGTCCATTTAATCCCATTGAATGACTTCATGAAATAGTCATTTAATGGGGTTCAATGAATGGTTAATGGTTGTCTGAGGAATCTTTGTAGTTGAAATAAAGATGTTAACGCTGTGTCGTAATGCCATAGGAAAATTGAGATTACCGCAAGAAAAATATGATGAAAAATTTACTGTTCCCACTGCTGGGACACAGGCCTCCTCTCTATAAGTGGGAGTGGATTATAATCAACAACGTAGGTCCAGTACAGGTTGGTGGATGATACACGTATTCAAATATGTTTACAAGAAGAACTAGAATACAATATTTGTTCATTTGTACTTCATAGAGATTACTCATTAAACATCACATAACATCACGCCTGTAATCAGCAAAGGGTTAGGCAGAGGTGTACCTTATAGTACACACACACAGTTACACCCACATTTCGGCGGTTAAGTTTAAGTCCCATGTAATAGGGGGCGAGCATATTGCCATCAACCGGACACAAATTCAGACTGCTACTGAGAAATTCCTGATGGAAAAACCCAATAACAATTTACCCGACCCGGGAATCGAACTCAACACATCATGCGCAGCAGTCGCGATTGCGACTGCTGCGCATGATGTGTTGAGTATATACCAAAGCATACCAAAGCAGTTTGTTACTTATTAAAATCTTATCATATTCTCTACATTTTTTTTACAAACAAAACGATTGCCCACCAATAATTATAAAGTACCTTTCCGCCACATCAAAGCAAATCAAACGCCTTTAAGCCAAGTACACACGATCCACAAATATCTTGCACCGATGGCCGCTCCAGCACGTGTAGAACGGGCCTTCGAAAGTTGTTGACGAATTCAAGGGTCTATCGAGTATCGCGATGAGAGGATTCGGTATCGATTCCCAGTACATTAATATAAGTCGAGTGCTCGACTCACCGCTAAGGATGTTTTATTGTATCGATAAAACGGATTTCGGAACATGGAGGGCTATAATGACCCCGAATTATTGTGTGTCTGTGTATTTGTGAAGATGAAAGTGGTGGGTCTTATTGCTATGGTGGGGACTAGGGGTGCACACAAAGAAGTTGTAAGTATTTGGAGATTAGTAGTCGTGTTTCGATCAATAGAATCCGTCAGAAATTACATAGATACAGGGCAGTAGCGAAGGTCAATTTTTGTAAGAGGTTAGCTGGAGTACATATCTTTAATGTGATTACCACATTGTACACTTAGTTACGCATTGTACGCTTTGATTATATTATTTGTCTGTAGAATACTGAATGTAATATTTTTAAAGGGAATCCGGTAGGAATCGGGTTGTATGTAACCTTCGCCACTGGTACAGGGTGATTCATTGAGATGAGTTAGTAAGCGAAAATCTGTAGTCACTTTTAACGTGCACGTCTTGCTACAATGTTCTCACATAATGTACATTCTCAACACGATCATTAACACTGAATACGGGACATTTAAAAAAAAAAAAAAAATATCGGACAAGAGAGGGCTAGTAAAATAAAACTTTTAAACTATGTTAATTACAACTTATTTTGATACAAGCTTGTTGTTCGAGAGGCATCTACGAACAATAGCCCCAAAAATCGGGGAGTCGAACCTCCCTGCTATAGTCACCATGCCATACATTTACCATGTTTACTATTTGTTTTCAAGTCCCCGATATTTCGGTGATGTTGCAAGAACCATGATCCACCACATGACGCATGACCACGGATAAACTGAGTCAGTTTATCTCTCGTCATCTCGTCAGACATCTCCTTTCTTGCCATATCATCCTTCACACAATCCATACATCGTTTCTTTGTCTCTGCTCTTATACCCACCCATCCACATTCATACTCAACACTTTCCTCACAAAATTTTACTCAATCTTCCGCATCACATGTCCATACCAAGCCGGTTACAACACAAGTTTATAACATGAACAATCAGTAGCGAAGGGTCAATTTTTGTAAGGGGTAAGCCGGAGTAAATATCTTTCATCTATACATATAAAATTCAAAGTCCTGACTGACTGACTGACTGACTGACTGACTGACTGACTGACTGACTTATATATCAACGCACAGCCCAAACCACTGGTCCTAGAGACATGAAATTTGGACAGTGTACTCTTTGTGAAGAGTAGGTATCCACTAAGAAAGGGTTTTTCGAAATTCCACCCCTAAGAGGGTGAAATGGGGTGTTGAATTTTCTATGTAACTTTTTATTCTCTGAGTCGATTGACTTGAAATTGTGTCTACATATACTTCAGTTAAAATGATGAGATACGTGTATCACAGTTTTTCCAAAATCATCCCCCAATTTAAAATTCAATGTCCTGACTGGCTGGCTGATACATCAACGCACAGCCCAAACCACTGGTCCTAGAGACATGAAATTTGGACAGTGTACTCTTTGTGAAGAGTAGGTATCCACTAAGAAAGGGTTTTTCGAAATTCCACCCCTAAGAGGGTGAAATGGGGTGTTGAATTTTCTATGTAACTTTTTATTCTCTGAGTCGATTGACTTGAAATTGTGTCTACATATACTTCAGTTAAAATGATGAGATACGTGTATCACAGTTTTTCCAAAATCATCCCCCAATTTAAAATTCAATGTCCTGACTGGCTGGCTGATACATCAACGCACAGCCCAAACCACTGGTCCTAGAGACATGAAATTTGGACAGTGTACTCTTTGTGGAGAGTAGGTATCCACAAAGAAAGGGTTTTTCGAAACTTCACCCTAAGAGGGTGAAATGGGGTGTTGAATTTTCTATGAAACTTTTTATTCTCTGAGTCGATTGACTTGAAATTGTGGCTACATATACTTCAATTAAAATGATGAGATACGTGTATCACAGTTTTTCCAAAATCATCCCCAAATTTAAAATTCAATGTCCTGACTGGCTGACTGATATATCAACGCACAGCCCAAACCGCTGGTTCTAGAGACATGAAATTTGGAGAATGTACTCTTTGTGGAGAGTAGGTATCCACTAAGAAAGGGTTTTTGAAATTCCACCCCTAAGAGGGTGAAATGGGGTGTTGAATTTTCTGTGTAACTTTTTATTCTCTGAGTCGATTGACTTGAAATTGTGTCTACATATACTTCAGTTAAAATGATGAGATACGTGTATCACAGTTTTTCCAAAATCATCCCCCAATTTAAAATTCAATGTCCTGACTGGCTGGCTGATACATCAACGCACAGCCCAAACCACTGGTCCTAGAGACATGAAATTTGGACAGTGTACTCTTTGTGGAGAGTAGGTATCTACTAAGAAAGGGTTTTTCGAAATTCCACCCCTAAGAGGGTGAAATGGGGTGTTGAATTTTCTATGTAACTTTTTATTCTCTGAGTCGATTGACTTGAAATTGTGTCTACATATACTTCAGTTAAAATGATGAGATACGTGTATCACAGTTTTTCCAAAATCATCCCCCAATTTAAAATTCAATGTCCTGACTGGCTGGCTGATACATCAACGCACAGCCCAAACCACTGGTCCTAGAGACATGAAATTTGGACAGTGTACTCTTTGTGAAGAGTAGGTATCCACTAAGAAAGGGTTTTTCGAAATTCCACCCCTAAGAGGGTGAAATGGGGTGTTGAATTTTCTATGTAACTTTTTATTCTCTGAGTCGATTGACTTGAAATTGTGTCTACATATACTTCAGTTAAAATGATGAGATACGTGTATCACAGTTTTTTTTAAATCATCCCCCAATTTAAAATTCCATGTCCTGACTGGCTGACTGATATATCAACGCACAGCCCAAACCTCTGGTCCTAGAGACATGAAATTTGGACAGTGTACTCTTTGTGGAGAGTAGGTATCCACTAAGAAAGGGTTTTTTTAAATTTTACCCCTAAGAGAGTGAAATGTGGTGTTGAATTTTCTATGAAACTTTTTATTCTCTGAGTCGATTGACTTGAAATTGTGGCTACATATACTTCAATTAAAATGATGAGATACGTGTATCACAGTTTTTCCAAAATCATCCCCAAATTTAAAATTCAATGTCCTGACTGGCTGACTGATATATCAACGCACAGCCCAAACCGCTGGTTCTAGAGACATGAAATTTGGAGAATGTACTCTTTGTGGAGAGTAGGTATCCACTAAGAAAGGGTTTTTGAAATTCCACCCCTAAGAGGGTGAAATGGGGTGTTGAATTTTCTGTGAAACTCTCTCGGGGTCGATTGACTTGAAAATGTGTCTACATATACTTCAGTTAAAATGATGAGATACGTGTATCACAAAATCATCCCCCAATTTAAAATTCCATGTCCTGACTGGCTGACTGATACCAACGCACAGCCCAAACCGCGGGTCCCAGAGATAAATGGAAAAAGTGGCAACACTGCCCGAGTAACATGTCAATTTTTTGTTCCGTATTTTAAAATTAAATTAAATTAGTAATTAAGTTGTATTATGTTGTAATTATATGTGATATCGTATTTCAAGTGTGTAAATACTCAGGAAAATTGTTTTCCTGATAATTAATGAAGGATTCGGTTATTCGACGTTACCGGTAACCTAAAAACAACAGCTGACGGTTTAACTACGGATTTATACGGGGAGTATTTGTTTACTTTTTATTTTATAATACCACACAATCGTCCCTTCAACTCTTTAACACGTTCACGCCAATTCTAGAATAGATTTTTTATTTATTTTTTGCTGATTTAGTACCCTGTTTTCGTTCTAAATCGCTTTGTTGTCAAAAATGTATGTTCGTATAAAGTAATTTTGTTTAACGATCTAAACGTTGTTTATTATAAAATATTTATTACGTATCACGTTCCTGTTCGTTATTCTATTACTACATGTCTTAAAATTATCTTTGAAAAAATCTTAGTTTTTCATTCTAGGCAACCTACCCACTTATGAAAAAGTAAAATAAAATCATATTAAAGTCGTAAAATTGAGTATAAGGCTAGATAATATCAATATTTTCAAACTAATATAACAACCTCCCTCATTTCTTTGAGTAAAGCTAAAGTTTTTCCCTGTTTTTCCCCCTTTCATCTCTACATTTTCTTCATTGGTCTACCCTATTAGTTCTTACCGTTTCCATATTTCGAATTTTCAGTAACCAATCCGGAAACCATGCCTGTGATGACCCGTAAGGCTACTGCTCAGGATATGGAGCTTAAATTGAGAACGGCCCTCCAAGAACTTAAGGACTCAAAACTCCAATGTCAACAACTGTTACAGGAGATAGAAGACAGTGAGGAGGAGGTCAATAACGTTAATAACAAAAACTCCAGCTTAAAACGGGAGCTAGTAGATCTTCATCAGGAATACTTGAATGTTGTCAATGAACGGGATCAACTACGGGTGGTGACGGATGGGTTCAGCAACTGTAGTAACTTGTATGAGGAGGCTTTGTGTAAAATAAGGGACCTAGAGGATGAATTAATCCATGCCAATGTTAAACTTTTTAATTTGAAAAAAGAAAAGGATCACACTCAGGCTATAGAGACTAATCATTTGTACAATGAATTAGTAAATACCAATTGTAACCCTCATTCTATTATAACAATAGACCTTACAGAGGACTCCTTAATAAACCATAAATATACCCATAAAATCAGTCAAAATAAAATTAAGAAATATGCAAGACTGAATAAATTCATTAAAAAATGTAAAATATACCAGAAACAACAAAAACACTATTCCAAAAATATTCAATTAAGGAAAGAACGTGTTTCTCTTATTAATAGATTAAATAACTATCAGATAAAATTGGAAGATAGTATAAATATTTATGAAATAGACACTCAGCGCTTGCAATCTGAAATACAGGCTCTGAATATGTCACTAAAGTCTTTATATAATAAATATGAAAGGTCTAAAAAGCAAATTAAGGAGCATATTCTTGCCACAAACGAGTTGATAGACACTTGTACTTGTCGGAGTGAACCCAGTCTTGATGCTCACCAGCCTGAGGCAACGGAGGACCCGTCCCAAGCTGTGGGTGCTCAGGATGGTATCATCATCAACCAAGATATAATACCTGACATTACACTTCATGTTTCACAAGTAGTACAGCCTGAGATTGGTGATTTTGTCTCACCTAATAGTAATGATTGTAATCAGTCAGTTATGTTCTCTGACAGTATAGGTAGAGGGCTAGGAAAATTAATTAGTAATAACCTGAGTTATTGTACCCAAAACAATTGTATGCCAGGGTCACCTACAAACAAATTATGGCATCAGTAACAAAAACTGTTTGTGATCCTAATACCACCATTACTATTTGTGTTGGTAATAGTTCTAAGATTAAAAAGGAAGACATCACTGACTGTGTATCAGAGTTGTTAAAGTTAAATTGTAGTAAAATCATATTGTGTGCTTTTCCATACTTTGAAAATTTATGTTATAGAAAAAACAATTATATACACATGTTAAATAAACATGTGCATTTTCTAGTAGGTCACTATAGTGACAAACTTATATATTTTGATATCAACACTTTTGTTGATAAACTACAATCGACTCGGGGTAAAGTGTATCTACCTGTTAGATGTAGACACAAAATAGCTCGGCTATTAGCTTTTAATATTCACTCAGACATAAGTAGTATGTCGAAGTTTAGTTATATTATTAACACTGCGTCTATTAGTAATATTACTAAGGAACAGGTGGTGACCTTAAATAAATATAGCATTAGTGCTATAAATGTTTACAAAAATTGTACTGAGGAGGATCCATATGTCACCGTGGAAAATTCTCAATTAGGGTATTTTAGTAATAGGATTTTATTGTCTGGTGAAGGCACGGGAGTCACGGGACTCACTCCAGATATTAATATTAATTTAAACTAGGAAGTGAGACAACAGAAGGTACCATTAACAATATTGTTAAACCTACCAACATCAAGGTACCTTCTTGCACTCATTTAGTTTGTAAAAAAGGGCCTCAGCAGAACACCTTAAAATTATTCCACCAAAATATCCAAGGCATTTCTTCCAAATTATTAGAAATTGAATTGTTTTTAGAAAAAAGTATGTTCGACATTATTTGTTTTACTGAACATTGGCTAAAGGATTACCAAATGCTTATTAATTATGAGAACTATACGGTGGGTAGCTGCTTTAACCGTAAATCTATGATGCGTGGAGGTTCCCTAATATTATTGAAAAATTGTGTTAAATATAAGCAACGCAATGACATAGTAGGTCTCTCGGCTGAACAGTGCGTCGAACTGTCCTGTGTTGAGCTGGATAAGCATGTAATTGTGTGTGTGTACAGACCCCCAAACTATCAAAACTTTTCCGTATTTGATTCAATAATGGAAGATGTCCTGGCAAAACTTGCAGCCAGTAATAAATCTATAATTATTTGTGGGGATTTCAATATCAATATTTTAGAAGAAAATTCTAATAGCAGTCGGTTATTAAATCTTTTTAAGTCATTTGACTTGACCAACATTTTTATAGAACCTACGAGAGTCACTCCATCTTCTGCTACTTGTATAGATAATGTTTTCTGCAATTGTGATTACTTAGATAAAGCCATAGTAAATTGTTTGCCGTATGACCATAGCGGACAAACTGTAACTTTTAGGTGTAGCATTCCACTGCAAAAAGTTCAGATTCAGTTTAGACCAATAACTAATAATAAATTAAATAGGTATAATGTTTCCCTTCAGAATAAGTTAAGCGTTATGAGCCATCATATGGACGATATTAATATAAATCAATTGTATGATAATTTCTTTTCAACAGTTCACACTGAGTTCAACAAAACTTTTGAAAAGAAGACAAAATGTATTTGCCCTAAATTTATATTTAGTGATTGGGCAACTAGAGGTATCAGAAAAAGTAGGGAAAGACTATTTGAGCTTTATGGCCTTAAGCCTTATATAAACACTGACACTTTTAACAAGTATGTTGCTAAGTATTCAAATATTTTTAAAAATACATGCAAGGCTGCCAAAGCCCTGCACATTAGCAACAAGATCAAAACTGCAGAAAACAAAATTAAGACAGTTTGGAAAGTCATAAATAACGAGACTAACAGGAAGAAAATACGTAACACTAGCTACACATTAGATACAGCGTATGGTCCTAAAAGCTCTAATCAGGAAGTAGCTCATGAATTTGTAAATTTCTTTACCGATATACCGTTAAAAATTACGGAGGCTCTTAATTCCTCTCCTGAAGTCTCAATGGGTTTATTAAAGGCGAATGTGTCTGGCTGCCTGGCTGAATTTAAATTTAAACACATAAACCCTATGATAGTTATTAAAGCTTTCCGGCAAATAAAAGTCAAACTGACCGAAGATCTTTGGGGAATGTCTATCAGAGTTTGTACATCCATAGTTGAGACTATTGCACCATACTTAGCTTTAATTTTTAATTTGTGTGTAGACCAAGGAGTTTTCCCTGATCTAATGAAATACAGTAAAGTCATACCTCTGTTCAAATCCGGAGATAGTAAAGATACTAATAATTATAGACCTGTATCCGTGTTGCCAGTTTTTAGCAAGGTTTTTGAAAAGGTAATGCTGAATCAAATGCTCAATCATTTTAACACCAACAGAATCTTACACGATCAACAGTATGGTTTCACCAAGGGACGTTGTACAACTGACGCCGGTGTAACCTTATTAAAGCACATTTTTACTGCGTGGGAAGAGTCCCAAGACGCCATAGGAATATTTTGTGACCTCTCCAAAGCATTTGATTGCGTAAATCACGACACATTACTTTTGAAACTTGAGCATTACGGACTAGGTAAACTTGCACTTAGTTTGATGAAATCTTATTTGAAGGATAGACAACAACAAGTTCAAATAAATGGTGTTAATTCACAGGGTTTAAAAGTAAAAATGGGGGTTCCGCAAGGTTCAATATTGGGTCCTTTCCTCTTTTTAGTGTATATAAATGATCTACCCTATTTATTGAAAAACCAACCTCATAATATGGTGTTATTCGCTGATGACACTTCCCTTATTTTTAAGATAAATAGACGGGCCCAAAATCTAGATGACGTGAATAATGCCCTACTTCAGGTCCATAACTGGTTCACAGCAAACAATTTAGTGTTAAATGGAAAAAAAACGAAATGCATAAGATTTGCTTTACCAAATGTTAAAAGTAGCGATTGTGATATAGTATTGAATAAAGAGAAGCTTGAATTTGTAGATAAAACAGTTTTCCTGGGGATTACGCTTGATTCAAGGCTACAATGGGGTTCTCATTTAACATCTCTTGCGGGGCGGCTAAGTTCAGCAGCATATGCTATTAGAAAAATCCGTCAATATACTGATGTAGATACCGCTAGACTGGTCTATTTTAGTTACTTTCATAGTATACTGTCTTATGGCATTTTACTATGGGGACGGGCTGCAGACATTGAGTCTATATTTATTCTGCAAAAAAGAGCCATCAGAGCCATATATAATCTTCGTAGGCGTGATTCTCTAAGGGAACTGTTTAAGGAAATTAACATCATGACGGTACATTCTCAATACATCTATGAAAACATAATGTATGTAAGAAAAAATCTACATCTTTTTAATAAAAGAGGTGACAGACACAATTACAGTACTAGAAATAGAGACCAATTAGTTCAGCCAGGCTTCAGACTCGCTAAAGTAGACTCATCTTTCATGGGGTACTGTTTGAGATGCTATAACAAAATTCCACAAAGTATTCTTGAACTGAATGAAACGAAATTTAAAACATGCATTAAACGCACACTGTGTAGGCAAGCATATTACAAGTTGGACGATTATATCGTTGATAAAAATGCTTGGCTCAATGCCGGTCCTGCTCCACAAGGACAGGGACGCATAAATGAATAGCATTACATATCCCAATCACCTGCGCTCCTGATGATTTATTTACTGCATCAGTGAGCGGGGTACACGTGGCTGAGTTTTGGGCTAAGCATATTTAAACTTTTTTCCATCGAAACGCTAAGAAGAAGAAGCATTAAATAGTATGTTGGAGCTGCTGAAGATTGTACAACTATCTTTGCTTTGTATAATTTCAATCTCTTTAGTATTATATAGCCGCATAGCCCATATTGTGTGAGTACTATGTAATAGAAAGCTGTCATTCGCGGGAAACCTACGTCTTTTCTTGACTTAAATGTGCCCTGGCGGTTAGGAGTGTGTCATGCTCACTCAAATGTCTCGCTGATGGTGGCGCGTGTGTCGGATCATTTAGTTCCCTTCAAAATGGTTGAGTTGAATGGTGCTGATACATGCGTCATGTTCGTGAACGGGCGCTGTCAGTTGTGACTGGTCATCTCTTGGTTGCCACGGCTTATTTGAATTGTTTTTTTTTCTTTTTTTGAATTGTTTACTATGGACACTTTTAACGTACACATCTTGCTACATCGTTCTCACATAATGTACCATCTCAACATGAATGATGTAACCAAGAGTTTGTAAAAGTATACTGATTTAAAAGAGTGTCCATGGAGTTTCTTGCCCGTTCTTCTCCATAGAGATCTACGTTAAGGAATGGGCAACTACAGTACTTTCACAGTTTTTATGCCTTGTGACTGGGACTGTAGCTATTGTTGTCTTTGTTTCGACAATTCAAAAGTGCCTGTAACTGGCCTATTTGAAATAAATGCTTTGATTTTGATTTTGATTTTGATATGAAAATTGGAGGGTGTATTCTTTGTGAAGAGTTAGTATCAGTTTTTCGAAATTCCTACCCCTTAGAGGGTGAAATGGGGTGTTGAATTTTCTGTGAAACTTTTTACTCTCGGGGTCGATTGACTTGTTTGTTTACATACTCTTCAGATAAAATCCAGTAAATCCGATGTCCAATCTCAAACCAAGGTATCAATATTTCACGTATCTAATTTAATTGATATAACTTTATAATAATAATTGCAAGCTATAAGCAAGTACATGTAAATCTATGTATGTATTATAGATAGATACATAGATTACTTATTATTCCAGAAGTAAGATCCCGTGGGCAATTCCCTAACTCCACGCGGGCGAAGCCGCGGGCATAAACTAGTCACTCATAAAACCTGCTTGTAAAAGTGAGCATCAGTTTGTAAGGAATAATTTGTGCATCCCATCTTTGTCGCCAGACGGCGCTAGTTCAGTTTCGGTATAAATTGATAGAACATAAACAAAATCAAATTCAATATTTTTTATTTCTCTTAGGCCTCGATGGGCACTTATAAAACGTCGACAAAAAGGTGCACGGTTCGGGTTAGTCGTTTCCTATGGAGAAGAACCGGCAAGAAACTACATGGTTACTCTTTTCTTTAAACGCGATCGAATAAGTATTAAAATTTTATGAACTTACTTCTTTTTAATTTTTTTTTTCTTTTTTTTGATTAACACTATAAACGGGATATAATTATTATGATGATTATTATTATTTATAATATATATTATATATAAGACATTACAAGAGCATTGTAAATTCACAATAGATCATGAGAGCATATCGTTACTGTGGGTTTGTTTATTCGTCTGCCACCGTCTTATTATACGATTTAAATTTATACGCGACTAGCTTATGCCCGCGGCTTCGCCCGCGTGGAGTTAGGGAATTGCCCACAGGATCTTACTTCTGGGATAATAAGTAATCTATGTATCTATGTATAATACATACATAGTTTTTTTTAATTTAATTTTTTACAGTTATGTCAATTAAATTAGATACGTGAAATATTGATACCTTGGTTTGAGATTGGACATCGGATTTACTGGATTTTATCTGAAGACAAATTTTCAAGTCAATCGATCCCGAGAGAGTTTCACAGAAAATTCAACATCCCATTTCACCCTCTTAGGGGTGGAATTTCAAAAAACCCTTTCTTAGTGGATACCTACTCTCTACAAAGAGTACATTCTCTAAATTTCATGTCTCTAGGACCAGCGGTTTGGGCTGTGCGTTGATGTATCAGTCAGCCAGTCAGTCAGTCAGTCAGTCAGTCAGGACTTTGAATTTTATATGTATAGATCGAATGATAATCCTCGAGAATCAAACCTAACGGAATACCTGCCAAATAAATACCTATACCATAAAAGAGTAATCATTCTATAGAGTCCTATTTTTTTGGCAGAAATTGTGGGGTCTCTTCAGAGACCCCACAATTTCTTTCTTTCCTTCTTTTTATTTTCTTCTTAGTGGATACTAAACTGTTAATTAAGCCTCCAATAACGTCAAACAAAAGTATCCAAAGAAGAAACTTAGACGTCGTAATAAGTCGAAAATCCCCCAGTAAGAACAAAAATACTATTACAACTTCCAATCCGATTCAAATATCTAGATAAACCGAAAACTTGAAGCCAATATCGACGTTAACTTGCAAAAATATTACAAAAAGAGCCAAAGAAACCTATCTTACGTTGTTTTAAGGTTATTGCCAATCTGAGTTTTGGCACCGGGTCCTATATTATGAGCAAAGTTTGGCACCAATCAATACGTAGCCTAATTTAGTATAAAGGCTCCATTATGTGTCAACTTTATATCCTATAAATTGTGAATTTTGATAGTAAATGTTATAATTTAGATAGATTGCAAAATGTAGTAAATTTTGATAAAATATCACATTTTTTTTGCAAGGTTTTTGCAGCAGTGAATAACTGTTATTTTTTATTTACATTTGCAGGTAACCAATTTAATAATCGGGTGTTAGTTATTTTTACACACTTTTGGTTTGATAAAATATTTTTAGGTGGCTTTTGTTTTTATGCTTTTTGATTAAGTACATGATCCGGTTAGACTAAAAGCCGACCCCAACATAGTTGGGAAAAGGCTAGGCAGACTTAGCACTTGCTTCGGTGAAGGATAACATCGTGAGGAAACGAGCATGCCTGAGAGATTTTTATCGACGGCATGTAAAGCCCATGGGCGGCATAAAACTCTGACACCAGGTTAGGCACTAACCGCACGATAAAGAAAGAATGATATCATCATTACTAGTACCTACTTAATTGTTAACTTACTACCTACTTAGTAGGAATGAACGATAAAACATGGGCTAGCTAGGACCAATACTTTAATACATCAGGATCACACCCATTTTGTGCCAAATTTCCCAAAACAATCTATAAACTTTCGTTTTCCAAATCAGTGTCATAAAATGGGGCTGAAAATTGCCACTAACAAAACAATAATTTATTAAGTTACTTAGCTTTCTCAACTTATATTTTATTCACGTCTAATTTCGACAACCGCCTACTGCTTATCGTGAAGATAAGTATTTGTGAAATTATTTAAGCGGAATTGCGACAAGTTGACATTTGCAATACAGGAATAGAAATGTCAGTCAAATGTCTAAGAATGATATTTACGGATGGGCTGAAAGCTGAAAAATATACATGAAGAAAACTGTAGATGTGAATGATACATAAAAATGTATACAAAATGTATGTTGGAGGAGGTTTGATCTTCAGGTTAAGCCGCGCTTGCCTAGGCTGTTCCGTGCATGGGTGACCTCCCATTTAATACCGAGTTTCGTCCGTGCCTCTGCCCAGCCATTTGCTGCTACAGATGTATGTTCCTATAAGATCGTTTTTTACTTTCGAAGGCATTAATAAAAGGCCTTTTACTTTTTCTTAGCGTGTCGATGGAAATTTTTTATTAAATATGTTTGGCCCAAAATTCAGCTATGCGAACTCCGCTCGCTGATGCAGTCCGAAGATCGTCAAGTGCGCAGGTGTTACGGTGTTAGGGTTTTACAATAATTATGTTATTTAACTTAAGAATGAGTTATTCTGGGGTCAGTTTTCTTATTGCGAAACTTATAATTACTTAGTTTTCGCTGGTTGAATAAAGTTTTTAGAATGCATTTTTTTTTTATTATGCATTTTCCTTGTTTTTACTTCAATTTACTAATTTTACTTTTAATTTAATTCTGTTAATAATCACCGTATACGACCTTTTTGCATAATACTCGTAAAACGAAAATGTACAACTCTGATCCCCAAGATACAGACTAACGTCCAGTTTGGGGATTATCGTTCAAATTTCTATGTATAATGTACATGATTATTAATAAATAATTTGAAATTAATAAATAATTAATAATATTATACATAGTTACTCCCCAGTTTTATCAAAAATCAAACTTCCTACGTATAGTGGAATTGCAGATATAAATTATAGAACATTTGCATCTGCAATTCATCTATTCCATTTACCAAAAGACCAACCCGAAAAACATCAAAAATATGAAATCCCATAGACACTTAACTAAAGCTTGCTTTCAGCTGTGTTTAGTTCTTTCAAAGATTTGTCCGTTGCGTGAACACTCTACTGTAGTGAGAGAATAACTTCGAGAAAGTTCATCCCTAATGTAAAAGTTTCAGAGCCTCGGGGTGTGTCAAAAGTTGCCTTTCTGATGCGTGCAACGACCATACAGAGTCGATCTTGCAACTTATATACTTTTGTCGCGAACGGTAATTGAAAAGTTTAGTGTTTGGTTGATACTTGGGAGATTAGTGAACTAGTTCTGATGCGGTAATTGATTGCAGGATTGTTGAGGTCTGGTGTTGTGACAGATAGTGTGTTAGTTTGTGGTTTGCTGCGGTAAATGGTTACAAACATTAATAAAATAACAACACGCCTGTAATCGAAGGGTTAGGCAGAGGTGTACCTTATAGTGCACCCACATTTCACCAGTTACGTTTAAGTCCCATGTAAGGCGCGCCTATTGCCATCAACCGGGCACGATCCGTGGCTGATACGGAGAAATTGCTGATGGGAAACCCAATAATTCTTTGCACCACCCGGTAATCGAACCCTCATGCCCAGCATTTACGCTTGCGACCACTCGACCAACAAGGCAGCAAATGGCAAATGTTTATGTGTCTATGTTGGCGTTTCTATGTTTACCTGGTCTAGGCAATATGACATTCTAACAGCGGTAATAATGATGGAGAAGTAACAAATGTATGACGTTGACTTAAACACCGAAAAGCTTAAGCCAATTTTGTTAAAAATCGTTATAGAAATCTGAAACGCTTTGAAGGGGACTACCCCTTGTCTAGGGCCTGTGGCCGAACTTTGTTACTTTGTTTCCTAAGAAGCAAAAACAAAGAATCATAATAAAGAAAATCTTAAAATATATTTTCGTTGCGAAGTCCGAATGCGAAAAGTATAATTTCGCAACCGCAAATTCTACGCAAACAAACGTTTCATTTCAATCAAATTTTTAAAAAGCGTCGGCATCGATACACACAATACATGCCCGCTAAAGGGTCGGGGCTTTCTACGCAACGTAATTTCCGACAGCAATGGACCGTGAGCTCTGGCGAAATTCCGGCAATCGGCGTTATTAAGCGGACCGCAGGATGCGCGTGGCGGCTTTGGGCCGAATGTATGGAGTTATCTGTACTTGTACTCCAGGTTAGGCACTAACCACACGATAAAAAAAGTAGATCCAAATGAGGTAGGTGTTTCTTACGTGACTATTCTGAGAAAGAATGATGATGTGACGATAATGTTAAGACTGCTACGATTTAGCTTGTGTAGAAGGTGATAGAAGATGTTTTGAGGCAGTAGTCGACTAGTGATAACTTCGAGTAGGATAAAGAAAATAGAATAACTTATTGTATTTGGCACCAAGTGTCTTTAGGGACTGTATTCTGTATAGTGACGACCAAAATAATTACGTAACTCTGGATTTGGCATCGTATTTGCAAGAATGGTAAGCCATGTCCAATTCAATTTTTGAACTTGCGTACCTTAAAGCGCAGACCACACCGCCAGCTAGCGAGCGAGCGAGCGAGCAAGGCGAAGGAAGAAAGCTGAAACGGTGCGTCCGTTTCACCTTTCTTCATACTTTGGTACACACTGCGAACTACCGAAAGAGCCGAAACGAAGTATGAAAAGAGCCTCGCCCGGCTCGCTCGCTCGCTCGCTAGCAGGCGGTGTGACCTACGCTTAATATACCGCGCCTTCGTAAAATATAAAGAATACAAACATCTCTAAACCATGAGTTCTCATAACTAGTCCATTTTCAAAATTAAACCTTTGTTACTTCCACATCTTGAACATCAAAGTACAAAATAATATCAAAAAATGTAAAAGAGCTTTTACCAATACAGCATAATTTCCATCTCCATACATTCTAACCCTCCAAAGCGGTGTCGGTCCAAAAGATCCCCCAATACAATGTTTTATCAACCCGAAAACAGTCGGAACGCTCGAATCTGTCTGCTCTGTTTAAAAATGTAAAGCGGGAACACGTCACTGCAGCTTGAAAGGCAGGAAATGCATTTGCAAATTAGATTTCAACCCCCCCACCGCCCGCGTTATCGTGTCTTCAACCCACTTGTCTTTTAACCTCCGGTCATGTGCGGGGATTTTGGGCGTTTCATCCCGCTTTTTATTTTGAGTGAATTTAGGCTTGATTTTATTTTAAAGATTTTGTATTCCGATGCTCATCCCACGTTTCGTGTTTAATTCCAGTAAAATTTATGTTTCCAAATATTTTTGTTGCATTTAATTTATTTGATGCCATAAAAGTTAATTGGTACAACATGACAAAATGCTCGTATTGTCCAATACGAACGACCATGCTGGAGCTTTCGCATAAAATAAAACGCAGTATTTACCTGCAAAATAAAGCCGAACTGGCAAAAATTGGAACACACAAATATTCAAGTTAAAACCAAAACACGCTGTTCTCGTGTATTTTTAATGTTTTTCTCCCCTGGCAGTTGTAAACAACCGGTCTGTGTATTAGAAAAAAAAGCGCAGGGAAACCGCTTTAAACTGGTGGTTTCTCGTTCACACTCGATTTAGCAAGGAAATTGCTGCGTCTACCCGTCGATGTTGAGTTTACATGCGCGTCCAGACTGCACAATCTCGTTTGCTACAAACAATTGAAATAAAAAAGTTAATTTGTTCCGACGATTTTGTGCAAACTTCGTGTAAGATTTCGTCGTGAATTGAATAAGTAGAAGAAAAGTTATTGTCTAAATCGTGGTGGAGCTGATGAAATTTTCGTAAAAACAATTTCAGTTTTAGTAAATCGACTTTGGAAACTGTCTAGTTGTACCCTGGGGTGAATTTGATTATGAAAATATAACGAATTCACTCAATATTTATGTACAAACAGCTGTGTGTTTCGGAATAAGAAAATAAAAATCTATAAACTGTAGAGCACACAACCAATTGTGTAGTACAACAAACTTAAACAAATTGTTATTACATCTATAAAACAGAGAGAAACAAGTGAATACTGTAAATAGAATCACAATTCGTTTCAGTGCTAGGGTCGCCAAAACTTAGACAATATTTCCCTTGCGTTCCTATTTTATGCGTCTGGGTACGATGTAATTTTGTATTTACGAGTAAAAAGCAGACCAGATTTGATTCTAAATTGTATACGAAAGGAAATTGTTAGTAGTATTGTTATTCGAGACACGTACGGTTGAGCAAGACCACGTTACTGTTACAAAATAGTACGTTCTAATCTCGTTGTAATGAAAAAAGGTTCGATGCATATTGATCTGTGTTCAATGAATGGGGACGTAAAACTTGGTATGTAATTTAAAAGTAAATTTTTAAGGAATACGTAATATGTTGTAGTTTTCGTAAAGCGTGCTTGCAAACTTTTTTTATTGAAATGTTGAATTTCTGTACGTAATAAAAGACAGTTTATACAACGTGTTTTTTTTTGATATCCCATTAATCTAGGGTTATATTCTATAAGTTAAAATAATTCAAAAAGACCAAGAATATGTAATCCAAAAATGCATAGTTTCGAAGATATCATCAATCATAATTAATTTAAGTTTTGTTGATAAATACCAGTCTCATTCATATTAAAAAAAAACAAGTAATAATAATAATTGTGACTTCGTCGAATTATTTCGTATAAAAATGAAAACAAAAAAAAATACAATTGAAAAATAATTCATATTATGTGAGTTGATATGGTCTGATTCACACCTTAGAGTTATGGGAAATAGAAAAACACCTTGTATAGATACTACTCGTATCTATACAAGGTGTTTGTCTGTCTGTAACAACAACTTATATTTTCAGTGAAAGGTGAAAGGAAAAGACCTATCAAATTAATTATTTTGCAATTTTAGTAGTACTTTGTAAGGTCCTCTAGTCCCTTCAATTCCGAAGCTTTACACGCATCTCAACAATCATTACAGCTCTCAAAATTTGAAATTCTGATTCTCAAAACTTCACCCACTAAATCCAATCTCGTTTATTAATCTCCAACCCTGTAATAACTCCCGCAATTTCAATACGATCAACCCTAACAAAACGAGGCGGAGCTATCACCGTGCACACTGTGCCCGAATATTTCATCCCGGGCCGAAAGGGTTGCCATAACTGAACGGCCCAGTGTGCCGAATCTAATGATAATGTAATTAGTTCTACGTCTGAATCCGACGGGTTTCTGGCTGCGAATAAAAACTGTTAGACTATTTGTCTCAGTTAGTCTGGTGCCAAAATGTTGAAGACTAATTCGATGGTTACGCGGACTGAGTTTTAATGGATTTGTTTAATACAGGGTGTAAACAGACCCTTCACGAAGCCGTCAACCAAGCATTAAGTACATCAAACTAACTAACCCTTCGCAAAAATTATTGCTGGGACACGATCTTTTTTTTTGGGGTGAAAAGTCATGTTTTACTGTAAAACTCAATGTAGCACGCTCAAAACATTGTGCTGATGGATGCTTTTAATAGTAAACGGGTCATGGAGGTAATTAAAGTAAAGTAATTATCTTAAAAACTAGTATTAAAAAAAAAAATGCAACTTTAACCTCCTATATCTCCGTAACTAGAAGGTTCCCAGGTATGCTCCAGTACAAAAAAAAAATTTGTATGACGGGGAAAACAAGTGCTTTTCGGCTTCGTTATGGGTATTTTTACACCCGGTATTTCTTAGCTTTTAATGTGTTGGTTGTTTTCACAAACAAACACAGCATTGAGGCATTAATTAGGTTGTAAGAAGATAGGAAAATAAAACAAAATTATTAGCTTAAAAGTGATTTTCTATTGACTTGTTCGCGAATTTTCAAGTAGCTAATAACCTAAACGTTAGCCACAAGCTTCCCCAAATTCTACCCTCTCTATAATTACTTATCGATCAACTAAACAATTTAACAGGAATTTTCTTAAAATTAACCGTCATCTAAACGTAAGTAGCGTGAAATGGGTGGCTCCGGGTAATTGGTCATATTTACTTGAGTGGCAACAGCTAGAATGGAAAAATTGCCCAATTATACGGGAAAAAATTATATTGGTTACCCCAGTAGGTGTTTAATTGGGTAAGTGGGAGGGAGGCAGGGTAAGATGTTTATTCTGGTACAAATTAATAAGCACATCAAAGTAAACTAAGTCGAACCAACAAAAGATCGGGTTCTTTGATATTTTTCCGTTTATAACAAAAATAGATTCGGTTTCAATACAATTGTGTTGTCATTTTCCTTCTGGTTACATGTTTACCCTAACTCCTCCGACCTCCATTCCATTTACTTTGCGAAACTGTTTTAACTATTATTAGTCAGACGAATTTTAAAATTTAATTTTCGTTTTTTCAGGAAAAAATATGAAGCAGCTAAAAAGCGACTAAATTATCGGTGAAAACTTTCCACTGGTAGAAAAACCGATAAACAACATCCTAGGAAAAATATCTTTTGTTTTTTTCCTAGGATTTACAAGGTACTTTGTTACTGGCTAAGTTCATTGGCCTTCGAACAAATGAAGTGGGCATGTTAACGATGAGCCAGGGGAGGTTCCAGGGGAGGAAGGGGCAAGGGATGGTCACAGAACGAAGTGTTCAAGGGCCGGGGGTTGAGAGGAGAGTCGGCAATAAGTGCAACCGTTACTGCAGGCAATCCGCCGGAATGGAGTCAGCACTGATTTATAAATGGGTAATGGATGATGGAAGTGTCGCCTTTGTTAGGAAATATTTGTAAGTTATTGGTGGGCGTGGCTGTAATTTTGTAGACATTCTATGATATTCTAAGACATATTCGCTTGCGTGTTGTAGGAAATATACGTGGACTTAGAGCGTGTGTGATCAGGAACTTATCCCCGGTTCCTTTAATATGTTTCTTTCGAATCAATTGTGCGCTTAGGCAGTAAAACCGATTCGACGGAAGATGGCATGGCGCTGTTATGGCGTGATGCCTCCTCTATGCCACGTAAAATCAACCTTTTCCCATTAGAATAAAGTTTTTTTTTTTTTTTTTAATATTTATTTCACTCCATATTTCGTTAAAGGTTTTTTTATTAATTTAGAATTCAAATATTAACATAGATGTTTAACATCTGCCGGGCGTCCCGTGACGGCCAATTTTATATCAGACATTAGTTAATACTGACGTCAAGTGATTTCATTAGCTATCATTAAATTTGACAGCAGATTTACTGCCCTGATGGTTCTGTCTGCTCTGAAGGTTGGTTTACATCATCTCTGATGCACCTATCATCCGAATAGTCGTATTCTCAAGGCATAGCATACAACATGTCCAAGAGGGAAGCATCCAATGCAATATGGTATTGATCATTCGTTGCGTGATATGTCACTACATGGCTAGGGACATCTGTTACCTATATTATTATTAGAGTATGTCATTTCTTTTCGCACTGTCACGGAGACTATACTAAATGATTGATGTTGATTGCAACGTTGATTGATATCCCTTAGTTTCCGCTGAGACCATGTGGGTGGACAACAATAAGCAAGGAAGTGAATAAAAGCAGCAGTTAACCACAATAAGTTAATTTCATTCATTGATATTTCATTTTTTTTTTGTATTTTTGGAAGAGATTTCTTCAGAGAAAAGTATCACTTTTGTACCATTTTTTCTGTGCCTTTCTTCTTTTCTGTATTTAGTGAGTAAATATTTTTTTTTTATATTTAGCTACAATTGAGATTACTTCATCGTGCCAAACATAAAATATTTTAATTTCATTTATTGATATCAACTGTTTCATTGTATAAAGGGTGTAAAAAGACCCTTAACATAACCGAAAGGTACTTGTTCTCCCTGTCTTTGCGATCATTTTTTTGTTCTAGACCATACCTGGGAACCTTCTAGTTACGAAGATATTGGGGGTCAAAGTTCCAAGTTTTTCACAAGTTTTTTTTAAATACATGTTTTTAATGTAAGATTTTTACTTTACACACCTCCACGACCCTCATACTATTCAATCCATCCATCAGCACAATGCTTTAAGTGCTTTCCATCGAGTCATACCTTAAGACGTGATTATTCACCCCAAAAAAAAAAAATCGATTCCCAGCAATTTTTTTTGCGTAAAGTTACATAGATTGATGTACATAATGCTTGGTTGACGGGTATGTTTATGTTACATGTTTACACCCTGTATAGATAGAATACTCATTATTGAACACCAAATGCAATAAATCTAAAACAAAAATAACATACATCGTTGTTTCTAGAATGTTATTGTGAAAGAGAGAACATTACCCCATGAAAGTAGATATATTAGGGCCGTATCTAGAGAAGTATCATAGTTTGCAATAGAGTGGCGCTTGTAAAACGCTTGCGTTGCAGAATCAGGACCAACAACTGGATATATTAGCCCCAACGATTGTCTATAGCCTAGAACTTTGATTGTCTATAGTCTAGCTCCAACATTGTCTATCAGCGCTGCGTCGGCTGACCGCGAAGTTGAGTGCGTCACATTTATAAGTTTCGATGATATTACTGTTTTGAAGAGTTCAATGGGATTGTCGATGGCCAATACCGTTTTCAAGTGGATTTAGTATTGAAAAAGTTTTATCTGTTGATGTCGGGGCTATGGTAAACTGTATAACTCTAGTACAGACGCCAGATACTACAATCTGTCAAATTTCTTTTATAGTTTTTCAACTTTATCGCTAATGCATTAGGTTCAAGGCTGATTGGGAAATTTTGACAGTTTCGGTGTGCTGGTGTCTGTACGTTTTATAGTAGGTAGATGGTGAAAAATAAGTCATGTCCACAATATTCTATCGGTGGATAAAATATTACCCATACCGAAACGTTTGTGGTACACAGCTTCCTGCATACATAATGTCATAAATATACTAGCAGCCTAGTAATGCATTCGTCACTCAACTATAACAAATGAGCGATAATATTAAAACCAATTTAATATTATAATCACCACGACAAAATTAATCGTTCAGTTATAAATAGTGTCGTAAATACGTGTCGTATCATACGCCACCTCGATATCGCGGTTATAATAATGAAATATCGTCCGACGTACGCCATCCGACAAAAACAATTTGTCGGCCTCGCTGCAGGAATGTCGATAATTAAACCAACCTGCAGCTCGCTATTTCAGCGCTCGATCGACAGACCCATATATTTTGCTTTCATTTTCTTTTTAATCCGTCCGGCTATGAATCCATTCCTTCCTCGTATAAATTACTAGCGCCGCCCCGATAGAGACTTCATCGATATCGGTGAAAATCAACCACGATAAATCCAACGTCTATAGGTTATAAAAAATGAGTGGAACGGGAGAACAAGAGGGGCCCACAGCGGTATCGATAAAAAAAATAAATGGTGCCACCCGTCTTCTGCGTGATATGTTGGGATTAAGCAAGGAACATCAATAAGTAGCTTTCAAAATTCCGCGCACACCGGTACACGAGAGAGGCGCGGGAAAAAATTGAAAGGCGACTCAAATATGTCGTCTGAATATTAAAAAGCAAAATACTGAATAATGCAGCGGGTGAGCTGCGAATGATATAAGAGTGTAAGACGATTGCTGGAGCTATTTGCAAGCCATTAGTGTTGATAAAGCGTAACGGAATTTCGTACAGACGAGGACGACTTTTACGAGGACACCCGACGGCTTTTTTGGTTCAGACATCATTATATTTGTTTCCGTGTCCGCCATATATGGAATTTCTTTTATCTAGTAATCTTCGCGTTTCTTTCGAAATGGAGTACTTTTTTATGTTCTAAGCTTCGGCACGTTTTTAATAATAATGATTGTAAGCGTATTTTTCGTACAACTTTTTATTTTATTGAGTTTGTTTTTGTGATGGCAAGGCACGCAAAAACTTAAAAAAAAACGATTAAAAAACACGTTTAAAGACACGAGGCTTTTAAGAAAATATTTAAAAGTAATTTTAAATTAAACCAGAAGGAAGTTTGCGAAAATTTATTTAAAAATGTAAATAGCTTTGGTACAGTAACAATTGAATCCACTGTTTATAAAATACAATGTGATTTTTCTTTATTAGACTTTTTTGTTCTGTAAACCTAGTTATCCCTACATGTTCTATTTTTCATTTAAGATTGCTCTAATTTGATACCCAATGGGCATTAAACTAATTTCCGGCTGTTCATTTTTCCTTAAAAAAGCAAAATGGCCGACAAAATGAAAAATTCATTCGTTTTCTCTCAATTTCTGAGCAAATTATTAAAAGCTACAGAATTTAGAGAATTTCCTCAATCCGCGTGATTAAATAAAGGTATTTTGGAGGGATGAATAAAGAATATAATTAGTAGCGTCACCTTTGGTTGTGACCCAGCCCATCCATTGGTTGGTACGTTAGGTTAGGTCTAAGTAAAATACATGAGACGGTCATTACTAGGGATAATCCCTGAGATAAGTGCGACGTGAACTAAGGGATGGCTTTAAGCAATCCTATAGATTTCCATTTTGCGAACCCCGATTGTATATCTTAATCACCGTTAGAGCGAATGAAAAACACTCTCTTTTATTATTCAATAACTGGCTTTTAGAAAGCGCTGCCGATGTTTTTTAGTAGGCGTTTGGGTCTAAAGGAAAAAATATACTACTCGTATCTCGTTTTGTTGAGATACGCGTTGCTTTACAAATTGAATAATGATTCTATAGGACAAGAGCTCATTTTATTGGCATTACTTCATCATCGACATGGTCTTGATGTACACAAGTGTTCAAGTCAACATGATCGGTTAGAAATGTAGCTAAAAGAGAGCTGCTCTTGCTCACGCGTTTCTATAATAACATTCTCGCATCAAAACGCTTTAACCAACCAATCTGCTAATACAATACGACAATCCACACATTTCTTCATAACGACGCTCAATGAGCATCTGGGGGCAACTTTTTTACTTACCCAGGTACCGTCACAAAGGCAAAAGTACTAAAGACAAAATAGGTGTCGGAATTTTCGCCGGGAAAATGCAATTTTAGACAATAAAGTGCACATGGGCCATTAGAGATAGTAAGTGGTGGCTGTAAACACTACCAGGGACTATAACGTCGCTTTTATATTCACACTTAAGTTTATTGAAAGCCGGCTTACTGCAGTTTTAAGTGGTCGTGCTAGTGGAATGTGGCCTTAAGGGGATTGTAAAGATGCTTCTTAGTTTTAGAGGTGTTTCATTACAAGTTATTTGAGTTTACTCTTTGTAAATAAGGTAGAAATTAAATTAATAAAGGAGGTTTTGAATGGTGTAGGTAGCTATTTATTTGCTCTGAATGAGGATACAAATGAACTAACCCTTTCCAATTCATTTACCTTCCAAATCAACTGTATCCTAATCCGAAATTAATATCGCAAGTAACAGAACCCACGATAAAATCCTCAATATATACATACATATATATATATCTACCCAGGGACGTACTCGTGCGGACCGCATCAAAATTTGTCCTATCTCATTTCACAGCCGACCCTACACGAGCCATTTAATTTACTAACAATTAAAAGGAGGATTTCCTAGGGTTCTTCACATATCATTAACTTTTTACAGTGCGACGCCTAACAAATTTGTTTAACACTGGCAAATGATGGACGCTTTGGATTAAGGGGTGATGGTCAGTGGTTTTCTTTTGTGCACTTGGCGAATAAAAGGATTATTCATTCTTTGGTGACAAATTAAACTATAAAAGAAAATTTCGGCGTATGGATAGTGGTCCAGGAGTGTGAGTAAATGACAAATGTATACTAATATTATAAAGCTGAAGAGTTTGTTTGTTTGGTTGAACGCGCTAATCATAGAAACTACTGAATCGAAACGAAAAATTATTTAGTGTTGGATAGTCCAATTATCGAGGAAGGCTGTAGGCTATATAACATCACGCTACGACCAATAGGAGCCGAGCAAAAAGAAAACAAGCCAGAAGCGGGGCACAGCTAGTGATAAATATTCCGTAAATTGATTTTAAAAGGTGATGTAAGTGTTGCATATCCGTCTACTCTGAGGAGAAATACTACAACTCAGAGATCACAGTCTTTTTTAATGTCAAGACATCATCTTGGTCTGATGATGTGAGGCCCAAACAGATTACAACCTGAGATGGGGGTTGGTATGCCCAAGAAAAGAGAGACATATGTCTAGCAGTGGGTGAAGTCAAGACATTGATGGTGGAAGAAATAAAAATAAAAAATAAACTTATTATTAACTATCTTTTCGAATTGGCAGCCAAGACCTATTTGGAAAAGAAAAGAAAAACTTGAAAAGCTATTTAATTCTGAAATGTAATTTAAAACTTGGCAATATTTTTGAGGTACTTTGTTTATATCTGGCATTGGCACGCGATGGGGCCTAGCTAGCAGGTCTTGGCACGACCTCTTGGCAGAATCTTTATTTACACAGCATAAAATATCTGATACGTGAACCAAATTCATTGTAGTAAATATGAAAACTAATTTTTAGTATTTTATTAACAGAAAATATAACATCATGCCTGTAATCCCCGAAGGGTTAGGCAGAGGTGTACCTACTAGTACACCCACATTTCACTAGTCATGTTTAAATCTCATGTAATAGGGGGCGAGCCTATTGCCATCAACGGGGCACAAGTCCAGACTCCGTGGCTGCTGCTGAGACATTCTTTATAGACAAACCCAATAACAATTTGCCCGTCCCGGGAATCGAACCCGGGACCTCATGCTCAGAAGTCGTGCTTGCGACCACTAGACCAACGAGGTAATTTTTAAAGGCATGAAAATTATAAAATATCGAAAAACAATCTTCGTGAAGTACGCACAAAAACAGTTTACAGCGGATTATATACAAAATGTGTAGGTAAGTGAATAAAAATACTTCGTGCGAACTTATGAATATTAATACAGGACCTTTATTTCAATCTCAAAGCACCCATTTTCACATAAATCCCGTTTTTGTACATAAAATCTTGTTACTGCACAGTTATTTTCTTAATCAAAACAAATAAAGAAAAATCCAGTCCAGTCGACAAAAACTACGACAAACTTCTTGCTGTCACGACAAACTCGAACAAGAAAGAAAGAAAAAAAACAACCGCCAAGCGCCGACTTTCGATCGATCATCAGTTACTATCGCCAACAAAAGTGCTTCACTAATAAAAAATTAAGCCTATTACGGATCGCAAATCGCGGCTTATATCGCATTATACTATCGTCGCGCACAGTCAAGATGTTCATTGCTATTTATTAGCCTCGGCCCGGACAAACAGTGGCCTAATCGACGTTACGGATTTACGATGCGATTCCGGACGACGGATTAAAATGGCCGTCCGGAAAATGTATGTGATGCGCTGTTTGGACTAGCAGCTAAGTATTTGTGTCTTTTTTTTGTTTTCTAATTAGGAATCGTGATAAATGTGTTGTTTGAGACCTATACAGGGTGTAAACAGACCCTTCACGAAGCGAAGCCGTCAACCAAGCATACTGTACATCAAACTAAGTAAGTTTACGCAAAAATTATTGCTGGGAAACGACTTTTTTTTTGGGGTGAAAAATCACGTTTTACGGTAGGACTGGATGGAACGCACACAAAGCATTCTGCTGATAGGTGGATTGAATAGTACAGGGGTCGTGGAGGTGTTTAAATTAAAATCTTACATTAAAAACACGTATTTTAAAAAAAACTTGTGAACTTTGTCCCCCAATATCTCCGTAACTAGAAGGTTCCAAGGTATGGTCTAGAACAAAAAATGGATCGCAAACACGGGGTGAACAAGTGCTTTTCGGCTGCGTTAAGGGTCTATTTACACCCTTTATAGATTACTTTAAGTTCATATTTTGTACTGCCTGTCTATTGTCTGCTTTTTTCCTGTTTTTTTTTTCTTACCTTCTGTACAGTAAGTGATCGCTGTAGATTTCATAACAGGTACCGGCTAAGTTCAGGTCCACTATTAACTAGAACCTATGTACTGAATAGAAATGCCTTTACAGCTATTAGCATTAAAGTTAACTACTGTCATTTAAGTAAATGAGTTTCACTGACATTTGGTTTGGTATTTATTTCAGTACGGTGGTTAATAATGTTACCTGCTCTATTATTTTAATTTTAAATGCGGATATCAGATGTCATATAAAGCGTAATTTATCTGCCATTACGTGTTTTGTTAAAGTGTCCCCAGTTAAACAAAATGGCCTACAATTGTCATAAAACGGAATATTCTATGTAGCTGAAATGTTCTTGTATCTTTTTTTCGGCTGACATCTGTCCACTTTTCCAGCCAAACTAAATTCCGTGTAGACGGGGTTATATATTTTCAGCTTCATGTAAGCTAGGAAACGGCTGCAGGCCGGTTTAATTATCCGCATTCCGGGTGGACAAATTGTTCGCCCGCTTCGTCCCCGGATATTAATTTCGATACATTGTCCCTACCAGGGCCCTGAAGCGACGGCGATTATTTCCAAACGAGAGGCTAGCCTGAAGTAACGGTACTGTCGGCAGCACGGCAAAAAATTGCAACACATTTCGTGGTACGGGGCGGAATTTAGCATAGAACAAGTTCGAACATAAAGAAGCGTTTATTCTCTCTATTAGCGTCGCAGATATTTCTGTTCCGTAATCTGACAAACGGTCTCTGGGAATCAGAGCTCAGAACTCACGGTGCGAAACTTGGGCGGCGAACGGCTCCGCTGAGATATGCTTTAGATAAAGATTATTTATACAGTGTCTTATTTTACAAATCCAATTTCCGCGTGAATACACGGGTCGGTTGTAAATAACGCAGACAAAGCTTTGCCGGAATCGCGCACCGTTCGATACATTATGCAGACCACGCTCCGTTGCTCCGCGCAATGAGCTCTGTAAATATACCAGGCACATCTGAATCCTTGCTTTTTTTTTGTTTCTATTTCCTTTTTTGCAGTTTTCGATATTCTAATTTAGAATTTTCTCGGAATTCTGCAGTTAAAAAGTCGTGAATTGGACTTTTTTGCTGTTTTCATTTTGGAATTGTGAGCCATTTTAGATCGCTTTGGAAAATGCGTGACGCGTTTTTGCTTATTAAGAAAATAAGCTGTTGAATAGTTAATTGAGTTACAAACAAACTAGGTTTGTTTTCTTGTGAGGCTTAAAATTACGATTTCAGTTATACAAATGTAGTAATCATTTAATATGTAAGTCAGAGCAAAACCTACATAATTTCCGCGACTTGACCCACGCCATGTTACGCTACACAGAAATGAAATGCGTAAGTAATACAACATAATATACATACAGAGTTCCCTGGCCTCATTGGAGCCGAATCAAGCATCGAATTACAACACGAACGTTAAATATCGATTAGAATACCATCCATCATGTCCTGATCCAAATAAAATCGTTTCTCCCAAAGAAAATACTTAAACAAATCTAATTCATTTATTTCTCTCCGACATCCGTTAGCGCTATCGGGATAACGTTTTCTGCGCCATTAATTTCGAAAAAAAAGCTGGTATGATATCTTAACTGGGTCCCCGGTTCCCCTAACATAAAGCACACTGTTCCAAACGCGTTATCCGGGGGCAAAAAGCTGCAAAGCCGTGTAGCATCACTGTAGTCACAATAACAACGAGAACACGCCCATGCACTCCTTATCACGACAGTCGAAAGGCACTTTTTCATTTTTCTTTTGTTCCCGCTACTCGTGTTTTTTGCTAGTGTGCACGACTGTCTCTAAGGGCAGCCAGCTATAGTGGAAAAGTCATGTGATTTAGAGACGACAAAAATGTTATATTCGTTACAGTGTGCCTGTGTGCGTTACTTGTGGCTTTGCGTGACATATTTTCTTAGTGTCGAGGATGACAAATGGCTAGATAAATCACAGAGAGCGCGATTTTCTTTTAAAACTTTTATTTCTTCGTATATGTTACTAGTTTTTGTGTTTACGCCTCATTTATTATGATGTTCTATCTGTCTGATGTTTAAAGTTATGTTGACAACGTGTTTCACTTTATGTTTGGTATCAGTTTTCCACTTTCAGTTAAACAATTACTTAAGTATAGTTTAACCTTACAAAACAAAAGAGTGTCAATGGAGTTTCTTGCCCATTCTTCTCCATAGAGATCTACGCTTTGGAATGTGCAACTACAGTACTTTCTCAAGTTATTATGCCTTGTGACTGACTGTAGCTACGCTTTTTTTTTGTTTTTTTGACATTCAAAAGTGCCTGTGATGGTCTAATTGAAATAAATGCTTTGAGTTGAAACTGAACCTGCTAATACTGTATACAGAGGCTATTTAAGGATTTTATGGTGCGTGGCTATAACCGGAAATAACGCCGCTATCTTGGTTTTTACCCGACTGCGGCGAAGCCCAAAAGGAGGGTTTGTATTTGACCTGTGTGTATGTATGTACGTCCGTTTCTTCGTTCCCTCGTAACTCCCAAACGGATGAACAGTTTGGATAAATTATTTTTTTTTTTTTTTTGATTTTTCAATTACACGTCGTTAGATTCGTCTTGGTGGCGCGAGTGTCACTACAAAATAAATAAAAATGGCGGATTTGGGGCGCCGTATTGTAGAGTTCGATATTTTTTTTCCAATACTATCGAGTGGGGTATCAAAATGAAGGTTTTTAAAAGGTGATGATTAATACTTCATTAAAATATCCACAAAATAATGTTCACTAAATACGCCCCCTGCGAAAAGTAACTTGTAGCACAGTTGTTGCTATCATGCTATGTCTGATACGTGCCTAAGGAGCGAGCAAAATTATAGTAACCCATTACTAAAGAAGCATATTATGGCACGATCAAGCGCAAGGTAAAATTACAAGAAAAAAAATGAAGCTAGCACTAGAGCAGGTGATGTTTTTTTCTAGAATAAACATAGTTTGCCACGATGTCAATTCAAGTTGATTCGGTGCTTTCCATCCGTGATTGGATGTCTATTGGATATCAAGATTGGTATAATGCATAAGTGGCGACAAATCGTCAATCGTCGCATTCGTCGCCCACAGCAAAGGGTAACCTATTTGTAGCAATTGGCTATTATTTGCGTGGGAATATAAATATATTTTATTCACAATGAATTTACATTTTGGCTGTACAAATAAGGTAATAATTTCTTTATTTTCTAACTAGCTGTTGCCCGCGACTTCGTTCTCGTGAATATATATACATAAAATAGATAAAATAAATAACAATAATCTCTATCAAAAAAAATTACAACCAACTACAAAAAGTATAATTTTACTGGGGATCGAACTTGCGACGTGATGCACGTAAAGCGGTCATGAAACCGTTTCTCTATTTGCTTCGCTGACATGTACTTTGAAATAGACGTTGTTACGCATATCATGGCTGAAACGATAAACAATTGAATAATACTAACATAATGCAATATTGCTCATCCCCTTAAGCAAGTAGCGTGATAATATATAGCCTAACATTTGAAGAAGCCCATTACAGATATTTGTGCAAATTTTGAACAGGATCTATGCAGTAGTTTTTGCGCCAAGTCGGAACATCGGACCGGATTTTAACGATTTTATTATATGTAGAGAAGAGAAGAGATAGAGAAGAGAAGTGCTGCATGGTTATTCTGGCACTTGGCCTTAATCAGACCTAACGCCGTACAATTTTCAGAAAATATATCAACAAAGGCCTATGTCCAGCAGTGGACGTCTTTCGGCAGAAATGATGATGATGATTTCAACAAATGATTACCAACAGCGCCCTTTTGACATCAGTAAAGCGCTAAAACAGCCATGCAGTACAATCAGCTGTTAAGGGCGAAGCGCCAGGGCAGCCCGCGAAATTCCAATTTTCTTAGGTTTTAATTTGCAGGTAAGTGACAGTCTGTATGTTATGGTGCTCCCTCACCGCGAGCATTCGCCTGTAATGTAACAGTCCAAGATTCGATTTTGTATGGAAACAAGTGAATCTGAAGTGTTACATTACAGGCGAATGCTCGCGGTGAGGGAGCACCTTTAAACAAAATATGATTCGCGAGCGTCACACGTATGTAGTTACATAATTATAATCATTAAAATCATAAATACAACCCTCTAAGTTAATTTAATCCCATTCAATAACGTGTGTACGTGTCACACTTTTTCATGAACTATTTCATGAAAAAGTGTGACACGTACTGACCGGCAAATTGCACAAACGTAAGAAAATTTGAATTTCGCGTTAACCCTGACGCTTTCGCTTTAAACTGTTCTAACAGCACGATGACGCTTTAAAGCGAATTTACGATAAAATAAATACTCCTATAGACGAATCGTGATAAAATGGTGTGAACGTACCTAGGGTTGGCAAAAACGCAAATTTCCGCCGGCGCCGCTTCTAAAGTACTTTAGACTTTGAATTTGATCTTTCACCTCTTCATAACAATGCCAAAATGTCTCCCACAAACCAGATAGCAGCGGTGACTATAAACAAGTATAAAATACTAGTTCAAGGAAAACTGAACTTTAACTCTTGAGTCTTGAAGTACTTTAAGTATTGACTCAATTTTCTAAGCAGTTAAGTGTTTGTATATATTTAGCAAACAGAAGCGAAGATGTTTAAAAAAAGACAACGAGGTACACAAAATAATGAATACAACCGTTTATTATAACTTGGAACAAAATATCAAACACTGAAATTAACCTAAACCGCCACAAATCATAACGAATGCAATTAACACATAATTGTTTACAAAAATAGCGAGTCAGTACACATCATCATTCATCATTTTCCTGCCCTTGTCCCATGTCACTTGGGGTCGGCGCAACACGTTTTTTTCTTCCAATCTCCTCTGTCAACCGTCACGCTATCATTCACTCCTTTAAATTTCATATCATTCCTCACACAATCCATCCATCGTTTCTTTGGTCTTCCTCTCCCTCTCCATCCATCAACGTTTAAATTCATCACTCTTTTAGTCACATGCGATTCGTCCCTCCTCATCACATGTCCATACCAAGACAGTCGATTCCCTTTCAACTTTTCTGTAACTGGCGCAACTTTTAAACTTCCTCTAATATACTCGTTCCTTACCTTATCCATAAAATAGGAAATTATCAATCTTACAGCCCTTTGAGCGATATTCCCAACCAGAGTGTCCTACCCGTTATATTACTTTACTCTGTGGTGTCCTACCACCAGCGACAATTTTAAGTTGTCACTCCTTGCCATAGAACTAACATGTGCTACGTAAAACCTTATTTCTTCCCAATACTAAGTAAAACCTCATTTCTTCCTAACAATAGCATCTTCTTTAGTGTTAGCCAACAATCAAAACCACGAATCCTACTTACAAAAAAAATATTATTTCAATTGCTTCTCTTTGACATCGCGTTGACAGAATAAACGAGACAGGTGGAAAAACTGATCTTTACTTACAATATTAAAATATTATATTTTACAAATATGTTTAGGGATTCATATCAACGCGGTTTGCTTACGATATTTTTTAGCTGCGGTTCTAAGCCTCTGAAAATTTGGGATACATGCACCCAAGATGGGTACATAACTAAGTTTTTGGACGAGGAAATAAGGTCCACGGTTTTCGAAATAGGAGGAACTAATGTAAGTACAACATACATGACATGTCCTAAAGGTAAACAGGTGCTGGGAATAACGATGCCATTTCTGGTCATGATTGTAAAGAACATAAAGAAATATTTTTCTTTCGAAATTACTATCTTGGACGACACAGGAACTAGGAGAAGATTTCGCGTATCAAACTTCCAAAGTACAACGCAGATCTTACCGCTATGCACCGTGATGCCAATTGCTCTTTCTGACGGCTGGAACCAAATCCAGTTCAATATGTCTGATTTTTGTAGACGAGCATACCAAAAACAATTCGTTGAAGTACAGAAATGTAAAATAAACGCTAATATACGAATCAGACGTATATATTTTGCAGACAGAATCTTTACAGATGACAAACTGCCACCAGAGTATAAACTGTTTATCCCCTTGAAGAAAAGTCCACTTAAAGGTAAACCCACAACAGACGAAGTTGTGGCACCTGCAACAGTACCAACTACAATAACACAGGAAGAAAAAAGATCGTCCAAGGTTTTAGAAAAGCCACCCAGTCTAATTTCTACAAAATCAGCGACTAAAGCTGTTGCGACAGAAGGCGCTCCTGATCAGACCATGGCGGCTGAAGGCGCTCCCGATCAGACCATGGCGACTGAAGGCGCTCCCGATCAGACCATGGCGACTGAGGAACCGGTTGCTGTGGGTGAAGAACCAGTTGCTACTGATGAAACACTAGCCACTGAAGAGGCTGCCACAGAAATTACTGAACCAATAACATCAGCATCTCAAGTGCAGGAAGAAAAAAGGTCGTCCAAGGTTTTAGAAAAGCCACCCAGTCTAATTTCTACAAAATCAGCGACTGTAGCTGCTGCGACAGAAGGCGCTCCTGATCAGACCATGGCTACTGAAGGCGCTCCCGATCAGACCACGGCGACTGAAGGCGCTCCCGATCAGCCCATGGCGACTGAAGACGCTCCCGATCAGACCATGGCGACTGAAGGTGCTCCCGATCAGACCATGGCGACTGAAGAACCGGCTGCTGTGGGTGAAGAACCAGTTGCTACTGGTGAAACACCAGCCACTGAGGAGGCTGCCACAGAAACTACTGAACCGGTAAAAGAAACATCAGCAACACAACATGAACCCGTATCTGTTGAGGATAAAGCAACTGATGGCGCAGAGTAGGAGAAAGGACCGAAAGTGCTGGTCATTTAGACAAGATTGAGGAATAAGAATAATGAATGCTGAATAGTATTATGGTTACTCAGTATGCAGATGGTTTGCATTATCATCTGGTTTTAGAAGTGAATATTACAATTATTTTTTTTGTTTGAAGCAATGTTTTCTTGTTTGAAATGTTAAATTAAAATTAATTTATATGTTAGAATATGGTACATAAATATAATTATTACAAGACAAAAAAAATAGTTTGGTATGACATAAAATAATAATTTGTGGCATGTCAGTTAATAATATTGTAATGTAATTTTGATATTTAGGTTTTAGCAATAATTTATGTGTTTGTATTTGTATTTTCGTCTATTTTTAGTTTTTATATGGGTCTTGGACCTGAAATAATAATTATTAATATTATCTGGATTACCTTCAAATATTATTTAATTTCAAACTATTAAGAGATATGTCAAAGTTAATAAGATTACAATTCAAATAAAACAAAATAAATGGAATTATTGTTATTTCCTTTATTTATATTTTTACAAATTATTTACATTTTTAAATATTCCTTAGAAAAAAAAAAAACATTTAAAATATTTAAAAAAATTAGCCTACCGGTATCGGGAACAGGGTCCAAGCTACCGACGGTCAGGGCTCCAGAGAGAGGAGCCTCCTAACAATTATTATTATCTTTTATTTATTTATATACAAATTAATTACATTTTTAAATATTCCTTAGAAAAAACAATAAAAAAAAACATTTAAAAATATAAAAAAATTGTAGCCCACCGGTATCGGGAACAGGGTCCAAGCTACCGGCGGTCAGAGCTCCAGAGAGAGGAACCTCCTAACAATACGAGCCGTGTCCAGAAGTACCGCTTTCTGAATCAAGCCCTTGATCCAGCTGCCTAACGAGAGCCTCCTCAGGTCGGGTCTCTTGGCAATTAAGCCATGGGCTGATACAACTATCGGCACAATGTTCGCTGAGTCCACATCCCACATGTCGACAACCTCTTGAGCCAAGTCAAGATACTTGATTTGCTTATCTTTCTCGGCTTTCACGAGGTTCTCATCATGCGGGACCGTTATGTCAACAATCATTGCGCGCCGCTCTGATCGATCCACCACCACTATATCAGGCTTATTGGCTACAACAGTCCTGTCCGTGATGATGGATCGCTACTGCCATTTTCGAGAACTGGGTCGGGCACATACTTATAGTACGGCACTTCCGATTCCACAAGGTTGTATTTTAGAGCAAGTTGCTGATGGATAATCCTGGCTACAAGGTTGTGTCTATGCAAGTACTCTCCGTTAGCGAGACGAGAACACCCGGAGATAATGTGACGGATTGATTCGCCTGGACGGTGGCATGCCCGACATATGTCAACCGTACCGTCCTTCACAATAAATCTCCGGTAGTTATTCGTCATAATTGCACAGACAAAACCTTCGGTTTCTCCGAAAAGGTCCCCGGAACGTAGCCAGGCTACGGACGCTGATAGGTCTACATCGGGCCCATGCAGGGCCCGGAAAAAGCTTCCGTGAAGCTGCTACTCTGCCATACCTCCATGCGGTCGTTAGTGTCAAGCACTACAGGTTTGCGCCAGTTCTTTTAGCCAAGGAAAGTGTGGTGAGGCCCTCGTCAACCGCGACCACATCTCGATGCATCCCCACGTCGGCTTCAAGGAAATATTCCCTGAGACTGCATATCTCGCGATTGTGGAGAGTCTTAGCATTTAAAAAGCCTCGACCCCCACACTTCCGCGGGATATACAGTTTCATAACCAAACTATTAAGAGATATGTCAAAGTTAATAAGATTACAATTCAAATTAATTAAAGCATTTTTTTTTTTAAATGAAGATATTATTGTTATTACGCGCGTAGTAAAATCTATATTGAAAATTACTTATTGTTTTAATAGGCGCAGTAACTTATTGCAAAAATTCTTTTTGTATTTACTTTTTCTTTTTATGAATCGACATCTGTCATTGCATGTCAAACAGACAAACGTCAAAGTGTATCGAAATGATAAACAATCAAAGTATACAATAACTGCAAACGTGTTTCAAACAAATAATTATTACTATTTTTAGTGCCATTGTTCTACAAATCAATAAAAGATGTTCAAAAACTCCTACCAAAATGGATTGTTGTCCATATTTTTCAGTTGTGGTTCTAACCCTCTCGCGATATGGGACATGGAAGTGAAAAATGGACACATAAAACGGCTCACTGACAGTGAAGTCAATTCTATAGTCCTGGAAATCGTGAGTACAAACGTTGCAACAACGTACATAACATGTCCAAAGAACAACCAAGTACTAGGTATAAAATTACCTTTTCTTGTCATGATTGTAAAGAATTTGAAGCGCTATTTCTCTTTCGAGATAACTATACTTGATGATAAAAATATGAGGAGGCGCTTCAGAATTTCTAATTTCCAATCTACAACGAAAATCAAGCCATTTTGTACAAGCATGCCTATCGGTTTGGCAGGTGGTTGGAACCAGATACAGTTTAATCTTGCCGATTTCACGAGAAGGGCGTACGGAACACAATTTATAGAAACTTTGCGAGTGCAAATACATGCTAATGCAAGAATTAGACGAATTTATTTTAGTGAAAAGCTTTACAGTGAAGATGAGCTGCCACAGGATTACAAACTTTATTTACCTTTGGAGAAAAAACTGAAAAAAGGAAAAGGCCAAAAGGAAGAAGCGGCCGCGGAAGGTAAAGTAGCGGCCAAACCGTCAGCTGCAATCAAAGCTTCTGGAGAGCAAACGCCCGTCGCAGAGGGAGTACCGGCTGAAGGAGCAGAACCGGCTTCTGAAAAAGCTGCGGAAGGTGAAACACCTGCAGCAGCTGAGGGCGAAGCACCAGGGGAGGGTGAAGCGCTAGCCGAGGGTGCAGCGCCAGCCGAAGGTGAAGCACCAGCTGAGGGCGAAGCACCAGCTGAGGGCGAAGCACCAGCTGAGGGCGAAGCACCAGCTGAGGGTGAAGCACCAGCTGAAGGCGAAGCACCAGCTGAAGGCGAAGCACCAGCCGAGGGCGAAGCGCCGCCCGAAGATGCAGCTCCAGCCGAAGGTGAAGCGCCAGCTGAGGCCGAAGCACCTGCTGAGGCCGAAGCACCGGCTGAGGCCGAACCACCTGCTGAGGCCGAAGCACCTGCTGAGGATGCAGAGGCCGCTGAAGCTGCTCCTGAGGGCGAAGCGCCGGCAGAAGGCGCTGAACCGGCGGCCGAATAAGTGAAGAAGGAAGAAGAAATATGTTGGGTTACGATTTTTGATTGATTTACGTTCTTTTATTGATTTCATTCTAATTACACATTTGTAGACATCGTTGATCGTATATTATGTACTTATATTTTCGTTAATACTTTAATGATTATTTGTTTCGATTTCTAATCCTAATATGTAGATTGTATTAGGTAGGGAATTTATTAATATTATTAAATGCCTGCAGGTCAGTTTTTGTTCATATTTTGTACAGGCTAACCTATTTATTTGTCTACTTACTTATACTACAGCGATTATACAAAATTGTTGAATTGTTCGTCCAACTTAACATGACAGAACCCAACGTCTCTTGGCAAACGTTTTAAACCATAAACACGTTACGAGTAACATTTGAAAACGAAAAAAAGCGGTTATTTGCCAAACTGAAGTGCCTTCGTACCGTTCAATATGCAAAAGCGGGTCATAAAATCGTACTATAGCCGGTTGTTGGCATCTCTTTAATAGTTTATGCTCTGGTCTATGGTGCGAAATTCCGCCCATTATTTAGGGGTGACTCCCGTCAAACTGCCAGTACATACATCCGGGATTTTATGGATAACTGCTTACAGTAACGGTTATTCGTAACGTTTTCGAGTTGAGAGGATACGTTATTGCTCTTATAAGTATTGGAAGATGTGTGAACGCAATTTTGCGAGTTGAATTAAAAAGTATAGTTGAAGTGTCATGTTTTGACAGCTCCTTATTTTTCGTATATTTGATTCGGTTCCAATTGGAGCTAAATTTATTATTTTTGTTTACTCAGGAATTATAACATTAAAATGAAACTCATAAAACTAAATAAAATCGTCAGCATTCTTTTTTCTAGCAGTTTAAAAACATTAGGTCAATGTGTCAGGTATTTCATTACACAATAGAAGTTTTACACAACTTAACTTAACTTAACTTTATAAATGTAATCGACTGCATCCAATAGTAGTCTATTGGATGCAGTCGATTACATTTATAAAGTACTGCAATAATTTAAATCTAAGGTACATTATAACTCCTTGGAAGCAATTTGTACTGAAGATAATAGCTTCTTTGTTCTCCGACAGATGTCGCTGTTGTTAGCATAAATGAATATTAAATATTTTGCTTAGGGCGCGGTTACATTTGTCATTATAACTATAGACAGATTCGTCTTAGTTGCGTGACACAATATTTTAAATGGTTACGGAAGTCCGAAAGTCTGACAACCAGTCTTACCAAGGGGCATCGTGTTAACCAGTTACTGGGTTTACAGAGGTCAGATTGACAGTCGCTCTATGTAAGTTACTAATATCAGTTCCATCCGGTTAGACTGGAAGCCGACCCAAACATAGTTGGGAAAAGGCTAGGCAGATGAGTTATTGTTAGATAGCTCAACGACATTAATTTATAAATTAAAGAGTTATGTACTACAGCACTAAGTGTGTGCCGGAGGAGCTCGTGGCTAAATAATAACAGCCGCTCGGGTCGATCTTTAGGTTAACCAGTGCTTGCCTAGGTTGGTCTGTGGATGGGTGACCACCCATCACATACCGAGTTTCCTCCGTGCCTCGGAAAGCACGTTAAGCCGTTGATCCTGGCTGTCATTTGTAGATCTTTGACAGTCCTTAAGATCTTTAACCAGTCTTACCAAAAGGTATCGTATTACCCAGTACTAACTGGGTTGTGGACGTCAGATAGGCAGTTGCTCCATGTTAAATACTGGTATTCAGCTGCATCCGGTTAGACTGGAAGCCGACCCCAACATAATTGGGAAAAGGCTAGGCAGATGATGTACTACGGCACTCACTGACGGTCGACCACTTTTCAACCTTATTATCCCTCGGTAATAAGGGTGAAAATTGGTCGACCGTCAAACTCGGTAGTACGTATTTTAAGGCTTACCCTTGTGATAGTTTCAGAAATATTTGTATGTTTATGGACGGTTACCTGAAAAAAGGAATATAAATCATTAGTTGAATTGTATGTTTTACAATAAAAAACTGTAATCAAGGCACAATAACGTACCTAGATTTAAGATTTATTCATATAATTGCAAGCCAAGTATTTATATTATTCTTACTTTGAATAAAGCGGCGTGTTTTCTGTTTTTGTGCTCACACCATAAATTTTTTATACTAAGTCTATACAGGGTGTAAACAGACCCTTCACATATCCGTCAACCAAGCATTCTGTACATCACACTAAGTAACTTGACGCAAAAATTATTGCTGGGAATCGACTTTTTTTTTTTAAGTTATAAATCACGTTTTAAGGTAGGACTCGATGGAAAGCACTCAAAGCAGGTCGTGGAGGTGTGTAAAGTAAAAATCTTACATTAAAAACATGTATTTAAAAAAAATACTTATGATAAAGTTGGAACTTTGACCCCCAATATCTCCGTAACTAGAAGGTTCCCAGGTATGGTCTAGAACAAAAAAAATATCGCAAAGACGGGGAGAACAAGTGCCTTTCGTTTGTGTTAAGGGTCTATTTACACCCTTTATGTGAGGATTTGTAATTTGCTTTCTGACGACTATGGTTTCTTTTTTTGTTTGTTTTTATTAGCTGTAAGTTCTCCATGCACAAAAATAAAAAAATAATACATAAAATATTGTCTAGCGTAGGTGTACGGACTCCTCCAATGTTACAGATCCCTGCGAAGGGCTGTCCCTGATGTGAAAGCCTGTCTATAGGACTATTTTTTTCTGTTTTTTTTTTTAATGGTATCTCGAAGGTAAACATATGTATGAAGCTGGCTTCTGCTTAACTGGACTATCCTGTGGGTGCCCTGAGTGTAAGGCCTCCAGCCAGGAGTTTTCTGTGACCGGACACAGTATTTTTATACACAGTGTGACCGACTTTCCAAAGCAATTTGTCGTATGAAAAAAATAACGATCTTAAAGCAGAAAACCTATGTTTACAAACAACATTTTATTCCCTAAAAAACCGGCCAAGTTCGAGTCGGACTCGCGCATGAAGGGTTCTATACCATCGTGGTAGGGGAGCCCCCTTTTTAATTTATTTTTATTTTTTGTTGTTATAGCGGCATCAGAAATACACATTCTGTGAAAATTTCAATTGTCTATTACGGACCATCACTAACAGCCCGCTGACAGACAGACGTTTGGACGGACGGACAGCGGAGGCTTAGTAATAGGGTTACGTTGGTTACCCTTCCGCTACGGAACCCTAGAAAGCACAATGCAATCCGTATATGGCACACATTCGGATTAAATTGTGCTTTAGAAGTTACATGTTGAGATAATAAACTACTGACTCAAATCACGATCTCTATCATGACGCAACTGAACCTACAAATAGATAACATAAACAGCCTTTTACAGGTTTAACCCATTCAATTTTAACGTTTTTTTCTACGCAAACCTCAGAAACTATGATGAAAGGAATCGCCGGAAAAGGCTCTTTAATCATCGACATTGTGCACACAAATTGAAATGGAGAAGTGTATGTTGACCTTTCATCTTTTTTTTTTTTTGGAAGCTCTAAGAATACGACGGTAAGGTATCTTTGCCTTTTTCTGAGTGATCAGTGTTTTTTTTCTATTGATTATTTCTTGTTCTCAGATTAATAGCAGGTTATGGAAGGGTTGGTGTATTGTGAATGTTTTTTTTACGTATACAAAATATATGGCTATGAGGCGGGAAATAGGTGAAGTTTTTTCAGGCGTTTATTACTAAAATGTCTGCTGCATGCCCGACGAGCTGTGGGCCAAAATAACCACGATATGGAGCCCTGACACAGCCAGAAGGCGAACGGTAGACCTCGCAGGAGATGGCGGGACGAGCTGGACAAAACCAATGACCAGTGGTCCACATTGGCCCTGGATCGAAGAATTTGGAAGTCATGAGGAGAGCACTTTCCCCAGCAGTGGGATGATACAGACTAACAGTAACAGTATTAAATTTTGATATATATTTATAGTATTTGATATATATTTATAGTATTTATATATCCTTGTAGCTAATCTTGTATTAATTAAAATTATTTTCAGATATGCATCTACTAATGTTTGTCTCTGCATCACCCAAAGGTTGACTGGTAGAAAATGCCTATGGCATTAAGTCCGCCTCTGTACTTTTGTGCTTGAAGTGTTAAATAAATAATACTAAAATAAAGCTTGAATTTTCAACAGGGTAACATTGCACGCCAAATGTTTTCATATTTTATTTTGAATTGGTACAGGTCCATTTTCCATGACTTCTTTAGTTTTACTCAAATTCTTCGTCGATATTTCATCTAAAATAGCTGCACTTGCAAGTTAAACATAAGGTAGTGGAGTAGTTGAGCTTCATCGACTCAAATGAAACCCGATGTCACCTTTGAGAAATAGCAAAAATAATAATAATAACAGAAATATCATAGAAGCTTAAGTTACACATAAATAATAACATCATATTCGTATCTAATCTGAGACCGAAAGTGGCTCACAGCTAACGAGTCACGATAAAAGTAATGGCGGCCACATATGTATCTATATACCTATGTATCTTAAGTCATATACTGGGTACATACAAAATACATGATCTCGTACATATTCGCTCAACATAAACGTTGGTAATAAGTTAGCGTGGTGTAGCGAACGATAAATCACGTAGCGATGTAACTGGTACATTTGGCCTGAGCTATAAGCGAGGAGCGGGTCTGGTTAGGTCACAGGCTGAAACTATGTAGTCTATTCATGTGAAAATTGATCAAAATTTTCTATTACTTTATAAATTGATAATCACATTGTGGTGAGTCTTGCTTTGCTATGGTTCTTTATGGAGTACGGAGGAGTTTTTTTTCTATGGCCTTGTTTGTTCCACTGCAGGGCAAAGACCTCCACCATATCCTTCCAGGTACTCTTCTCCAGCGTCACGTCAAACCAGGCTTCGTGATGCGCATCTATAACATCGCAACCTCTTTCTAGGCCAGCCTAGAAATGGAGGAGACAACTGACTACGGTGTTGTTTTACTCAATCAATGAACCCCGATTTTCATACCCCTCTATTCGAGTTTATCTTATATCAAGAAAAATTATATCAACTTACAGTATCGTAATACTATAATTTTTCTCATGTTTTTTTTTTTTCATGATATTAATCATGAATATAATCCGTGATTTTCTGTTCTCACTACATTTATTTTGAAAAATTTGTAATATTATCAGACATATTTGTATTCTACGCAATAAACCTCAAAAATATAAATTAATGAGCTCACTGCTCGCATTTCATTAACAATACTAATATCATATAGGTAATTAAAGAGGCCATAATAACCTTTCTAAATGGAATATTACGCCGTAAAAGTTATAATAACAAGTAATTATGAGAATAAGACCCGCAATGGAGTAATAGTTCTGTTTTAAATTAGGGAGCGACGTTGCGAAGGTGCTATTAAACTTGTAATGGGACTAGTCCCCGTTAATCTGTTAATAAAATGGAGCATAATGCAAGAAATAATATGAAAAATGAATGATATTTAACATTTAAAATTAAATTTTGCATAATGTGGACGGTTAATGACTACTTCTGCAAGTAGTTATAGCTAAAAATCTAGACGCATTCCTTAACTAAAATCTATAACGAAAATGAAAGAATCGGAAGGAAACAAAGTGATTCAGAACATCTTCAAAAGATAACAATGGAACTCACTATACAAAAACTTAATTTTTTTATTCCGTCACGATATTTTCTACCCGATTTCTTGCACATTTTTTTTAAAATTTCGATTGATAATGTGGTACTGCACATTTCCCGCTCCGCTTATGCCTTGTCACACATGCAAGCGAACTGAAGCTAAGCGAACAGTCCACCGCGTCGGCTTCGCGTTATATTAAAGCCTTAATTTACTGCTGCATTATTAAGCAACGGCAAAAATTGGTCATAAATAAGAATTTACTAACTATATGTACTGTTGGTATACTGATTAGCTCAGTACAGTTTTTACTCCATGGGAAATGTGGGTGATTTAGTACTCTGTGTGAAATTCGCGTGATTTAAATAATGCTAGTATAATCTACTCCTATGAAATTTAACAAACATACACACTTTTTTTTTTTTTGCAATTTTACAAAGTTTTCTCCTATTTTATTACGGTATTTTTCCAAACTTCGATTTATAGAGTAGGTACTGTAAATATTATTTTAAAAAACCTGATAATTTATATTTGATAGATAAATCAAAATTTCGTGTAACTCCACCCAGAAAATTCGTCGTTCAAATCTTCAAAATATTTTCTCTCACATATTTTCAAGAAACTACCACAAAATTCACGACACACAAAAACGTTGTAATCGAAAATCGTCAGGACACCAGCAAAATTATCTCGTGCGGCCACAAAACCAACGTAAAACAATTTGGTATTACGTGTTCAGGCCGGTCTAGTCAGCTCACGACGACTAATTTTTGAAGTCGTAAAATTTACGACAAAGGGAGCATAATCTATCTGAAGTACGGTCCGAAGAAACGTGCTGGGCCTCCGAAATTTATTTACGGTCAGCAAAATAAGACGTTCGATTGAGGAAAGTCAAGTGTCTTATTTTTGTCTGTCGATGTTTAGTAGGCCTTTCGTTGTATTGATGCCTTTCGACAAATATGTTGTGTGGAGTGATGCATGATAAAGTTCCCTTTTGTTTTGAAATGGGTTTCTTTTTGTTGGAAGATTTTATACCTAATTACTTGTGTATTATATTTTACTAGCAATCAGACCCGGTTTTGCAGGAGTACAATTTTGACATGCCAATACATCGAGATTTCTGTGCTACGAGTAGGTATACACAAAAATATGTCAACAGTTTAAGTTGTTGGTCTGTAGCTTAGAATATCTGGACGACTTTGTTTTATATGCTGTGAATTCTACAGAAGTGTTATTATAACTCGCGTTTCCGACTTATTCACGCGCTGAATAAACACGCCTTTGCTAGTGCAACAAATCTTTAAAAATATTTTCTAGACCTTTCAATATTATTACTACAGCCTAATTTTCGTACCAAAAACCACTTCAAACTTCCCTACACCAGTTACAGCAAGTTATAACCGGTTAGATGCGGTTCGTTGCGGTGTTTGCGGACGGTACCGCAACACTTACTCAAATTAAAGGAGCGGGTATACTTGCGGATGCAGATTCAATTACTGAGTCGTACTCTCCCAGCGTTACCGGGCGTTACCGGCTTTACTGGAACTGTTTCTTCCATGTGGTGTTCGATTTAGTTTATTGGTTTTTTAAATAGTTTCGATATATTTTTTAGGTCTGCATTTTTGAAGGTTTTTAATAAATTTTATTGATAAATGATACCTGAAAATCCATTTATATAAAACGCACTGCTTTGTCAAAAACAAATTGTGGTGAGTCTACTACTATCTTCATTTATTTACTGCTTTTATACCTAAACTCGGAGTTGAAATGAATTAAAACCGGAGTTTAAATAAATACTATTTTAGATTTTTTTTACCATCCCTTGTGATCTAATCCTTTATAAAATTCATTTGGAATTATAAGCTGCACTATAAGTTTTGAAAATAATATTCTTTTTCTATTCCTCACTTTGGTTGGGACACCGACGCACACCACGTATTCAGAACCCTGTACATAATTCTGAAGCCTGAATAGAAACTTTTCATCGGAAATTTTGAGAAAAAATTGCCGTTCCATCCATTTAACGTGTGGGTATTGCACTTTTGTAGGAAACAGCAGTTTTTTTTTTAATTATTATTTATTTGCATCAGACACATCCATAATTCATAAAAGATCCATAATTTAGTTAGTAAGTAGGTACACTTAAAAATAATGTTAGTTTAGTTTAGTTTTTGTTTCGCATTGTGAGAAGGTTCCTGTCTCTGGAGCCCTAACCACCGGTAGCTTGGACCCTGCTCCCGCTACCGGCGGACCACTATTTTTTATATTTTTAAATGTTTTTTTTTATATTGTTTTATATTAGAATATTTAAAAATGTATTTAATATGTGTAAAAATAAGTAAAGGAAATGTTAGTTTTAGAAGTTTCAAATAATCAGATACAAATACACATCACACAATACAAAATATTATACCTAAGTTGTACACAAAATAAAATTTAAATAAAATAAAAATTTTAAATAACCGATGAAAAATTTCTATGTGGGGGGTGTTCAGAATGATGTATTGAATATATGGTAAGCGTTTGTGCGTCGGTCCCTTCCTTAAATACATCACTATCGTCACAAGTCACCTACCCTACCGGAAAATACGTCATTATTTATTAGTTTATTTGTTCAATCACATATCGAGTAACCATCAGTGGGACGCGGCTTATGTCACGGAGAATCGTGGCTATTTTTATCTCAGCCAGGTTGAGGTAAGTCCCTACGGATGTGGAACGAAACATTTTCCTTTCTTGTTAGTCAATCACATCGGGGATCAATTTGTTTGTAGGTAAATGTTACACTAGTCTTAGTGAGCGTGGCGTGGTGTTATTATAATAGTAATATATTAATTGGCTGTGGAAATGTCTTGGTAGTTTTTTTTATTTTTGGGTTTTTAGATGTAGTACCTGTTTCGTAGAATTCGTAGGTAGTGCTAGTGTGGAAAATAACGATTTTGTGAACAGTTTTTACAGACAAAGTCATTCCGTTGTCTGTGTCTCAGAGTGACTGAAGGCGTCAACCATACATTTTTCTTCCTTAGTTCCCTTTAGGAACTTGGTCTGGAGCACGGCTTGATTGTACGGCTGTGAATATTTAGCATTTTAGAGATATATCTTCTAAAGACATACAGTATTCGACGTGCCCGACATCATTATCTGCCTAGACTTTTCCTATGTTGGGGTCGGCTTCCAGTCTAACCGAATGCAGCTGAATACCAGTATTTTACAGGGAGCGACTACCTATCTGACATCCACAACCCAGTTAGTACAGGGTAAGACAGGTTGTCGACGTGCATAACATACGATGGTTATATTACCATAACCCCACGTAAGGCTATGACTACCATCACACCAGGAAACACGAAAAATGTTACAAAGAAACGCAAAAATATAGTCCAAAAAGTTGTTATCACATATTTCACGTTTTCACGAACAATGTAGGTGTTTATCTTTACAGTACATAAACTGGGCTCATTTTACCCGTCCTGGGCTAGAGGGTCATATTTTAAAAGGTTGCCCGTCGCTGCCTACCACTGATAACAGTGCCTATCGGTTATTTACTGACCACAGAGTAAACATTACAGCCTTTTTGTGACCTTTAGTGTTATGGTAAATATATGTAGTAGTTTTTTTGGTGTAGAATTTGTATTGAACTGCCTCGTTGATCTAGTGGTCGCAATCGCGACTGCTGAGCGTGAGGTCCCGGGTTCGATTACCGAGACGGGAAAAATTGATCGAATATCTCAGTAGCAGCCACGCAGTCTGGATTTGTGCCTGGTTGCCTGGTTGATGGTAATGGGCACTATTAGGGTGTACTATTAGGTACACCTCTGCCTAAGCCTTTGGGGTTACAGGCGTGATGTTATGTAAATTGTATTTAAAAACAACTTTGTTCAAAATAAAGTAAGTCCTAAAACAATATCATGAATTATGTAGAATGAAAAACAAAAAGAAATAGTAATGATCATTATTTATTATCACTCTGTTAAAGAGAAAAGGTATTTTAAAACACAATGAAACTCATTACAAGAAAAAAAATACTTTCTCATTAAATGAACAAACTATTAATCACTCGTAGATATTAAAATACAATTTTAATTAAACACATCTCTTCAAAACATTTATCATTATTATTTGCTAACAGAAAATTCATAGAAAGTACAAAAGACGACTTAAAATCTTGAATTTTATCGATAATTAAAATCTTAGAAGCGTATGGCAGCGAGGCAAGATATTTCGATCAATGTAGAAATATAATATTGTTGAAGTCTAGACAGATAATAATACAATTTATACAATATTTTATTATCCTTTATTTATATTTTTACAAATTGTTTACATTTTTAAATATTCCTTAGAAAAAACAATATAAAAACATTTAAAAATTTTAAAAAATTGTAGCCCACCGGTTTCGGGAACAGGGTCCAAGCTAACGGCGGTCAGGGCTTCAGAGAGAGGAACCTCCTAACAATGCGAGCCGTGTCTAGAAGTACCGCTCTCTGAATCAAGCCCTTGATCCAGCTGCCTAACGAGAGCCTCCTCAGGTTATACAATATTATTTTTAGTATATGCGAAACCTGAAAATACTTTGTTCAGAATTAGTAACTGAATCTATTCCAATAATTTTTAAACCAAGTTATATTATTTCCCAAAAATATTTAAAAAAAGGCTACAAGTTGTACACCGAGCGACACTAAGTACCTATCGCAATCATTTAGGTACCTACTGCCAAATTATTATTATCAATGAGCTCGACGACGCTGGAGGCGCGTGCGCGGCGGCGCCCCGTGGTGATCACGTTTTTGTGCGTACAACCAGGCAACAACAAGCCTATAACTTTGTGATTTTTCAAGAAACAGTTTTGAAATTTCGTACATAGATTCTTTACATAGAAGTACTAGACACGTGTTTCAGGTTTCGTATATACTAAAACTAATGTTGTGTAACTATTGCTATATCCATAGAATGGAATAGTATATGAATTTGTTGTTGTTAACATAATATTACAGGTGAAGTCGCTTTTGTTTGTCTGTGTGACTGTGTTTTTCTTCGAAACTACACAACGAATTTCGATGTAATCTTCACCATCATTTCGATAATTTATTTTGAACAGTTTATGTCTGCATTAAATTCATGTTAAACTAACATACAATAAGGAAATCTCGATGTTTCGACTAGTCGTAAAAACTATGTGAACGTAGAGGCGGGTCGCTAATATAAAATAATAATAGCCTAGACAGATTTAACAATAGAATACAGTAATAATAAAGTTATTATTACTAAGTTAAAATGAACAACAAATTGCTTCGGACTCCTTCACGAGGGGTTCGAGGTCTGCTTACATTGTAACAAGGGCGAGGCTTATGTAAACTTTCACTTAAATGGTAAATTAGTAGCCCAAGAATTAAGGTTCAAGGTAGGTAGTAAATAAATTGATAACTTCTTAAAGTAAACATTAATTTTCTGTGTGTTTTCTCGAGTGGTTTTTACTTCCTAACTAGAATATTTAAGTGGGACAAGTACTAAGCGCGAAAAACCGGCCCAAATTACGCAAAGTTATTTTGCCCTACCATGAGGAGCTCGTGGCTAAATAATAACAGCCGCTCGGATCGATCTTTAGGTTAAACCGTGCTTGCCTAGGTTGGTCTGTGGATGGGTGACCATTACATACCGAGTTTCCTCCGTGCCTCGGAAAGCACGTTAGGCCGTTGGCCCCGGCTGTCATTTTTAGATCTTTGAAAGTCGTTACAGGTAATCAGTGGCTCAAAAAGTCTGACAACCCAAAGTCTTATCCAGGGGTATCGTATTACCTAGTACTAACTGGGTTGTGGTCAGAGGTAGTCGCTCCATGTAAAATACGGGTATTCAGCTGCAACCGGTTAGACTGGAAGCCGACCCCAACATAGTTGGGAAAAGGCTAGGCAGGTGATGATGATTTTGCCCTACTATTAAAATACTAACTAATATTATAAATGCAAAAGTTTGTGGGGATGGATATTTGTTACTCTTTCACGCAAAAACTACTGACCGGAATTGGATGAAATTTGGCACACAGATAGTTTAAAACCTGGGTTAACACATAGGATACTTTTTATCTCAGTAGTATGATCCCGTGCGACAATTACCGAACACAAATCGGGCGTAGCCGCGGGCATAAGCTACTAAAAGATAATTTTCAAAAGTATTTCAGACGTAAGCACAATTTGTCTTCAAGTATTTTCAATACTTGTGACAGTAGACGGTACTAGATATTGTGAAATTACAGATGCACAATTGCACATAATTATGTCTGACATGATACATCAGAATTTCAACACAATGCAATAACGTGTAGGGCACGTTCTAGGTGAACTACGAGGCATATCAAATGTAATAGATTGACGTTAACATTGCTTCCAGGCAGTGGGTTGCCCTAGGCCTACCTACAGTCAGGTAAGTGAGAAATTCAGTACGTACTACGTAGTTTTCATTGTCGTTGTCTCATCACCTTCCTAGCCTTTTCCCAACTTAGTTGGGGTCGGCTTCCAGTCTAACTTGATGCAGCTGAATGCCAGTATTTTACATGCAGAGCGACTGCCTATCTGACCTCCACAACCCAGTTAGTACTGGGCAATACGAAACTCCTTGATAAGACTGGTTGTCAGACTTTCGGGCCAATGACTACCTGTAACGACTGTCAAAGATCTACAAATGGCAGCCGGGACCAACGGCTTAAGGTGCTTTCCGAGGCAAGGAGGAAACTCGGTATGTAATGGGTGGTCATCCATCCACGACCAACCGAAGCAAGCGCGGCTTGGACTAAAGATTGACCCGAGTGGCTGTTATTGTTTAGCCACGAGCTCTTCTTTATGTCATTGTATGGAAAATAATATTTCGCCGACATGATAGTAACTAACAGCTGCAATACCAGTGGCATTTCAGGTACAGTGAGTGATAGCAATTACCTGGCCCACCTTTGCATAAATGGTTGAGAATTTTTAGAAAACGAATCGATAGAATTTTATGATTGTTTTGTATTTTATTTATTTGAGCAAAGTAAGTTGATTAAATAAATTAAATTAATTCATCGTCATCATCATGATGATGATGATGATGAATAAGGTGTCAATCGATTCGTTATTATGGCCCAGGTAACATAAGCTACATTTTACCCGACTTCAGCAATAGGAAGAGTCGAATTTGCCTTGTAAACCCCGATTTTAATTAGATCGTGATTTTTCAGTAGTCGGGTTTTTTAGTTGTAGTATACTACACAAATTCTTGTCTTGAAACCAGACAGGGTATAACAGGCAACATACAAACTATAACTATGCATCGTTACCTCTGCACAATACAAGCAAGTAAAGTAATTAACAAAGTCGTATGTTTCTTGCAAACGTCTGCGCTCTGTCATAGAAGCTGCAATGAATAGTACCTATTAGCAGAGTGGGCTCTGTGCTGTGTCACAGTGGAGCTAGCTAGTTGTCACTGGACATTATTTTGAACGTCCGCTTTCTAACGTAGGTCGTAAAAATTCTACTGCAAAATTATTTTTATCTAATGGTACCGGGGCTTCTACTGCTATAAGAAGTCCTGATGAAAAATTCCAAGACTTAGTATAGGTTTTTGGGCTATAGACACCTAACACCGAAAAGAGAACTCTTTGGTCTAGTCTTCGCAAGCGCTAGTTCTGAGCTTCGGGTTCAGGGCGTCGTCACCCCAGGAAATTCTCAATAGCAGTTCCGTTCATGGAAAGAAGTTCGTTCCCAATTACGTGAAAATAAAATATAACTGGTCAAATGCTGCAGTACAACCTCTGCTCACCTCTCCGGGGAAAGCCAACGTGACGTTAAACGAAAGAAAAGTACAGTCGCAGAATTTTAAAATGTGTTGATTATATTTTGACTGTTGATAAATACTTAGATATCGTTAATACTTCCAGCGTCTTGTTTTTGCACTAGCTTCTACTTACTGTTCAAAGTTTTAAAGAGACGTGTGGTAAGTCTCCTCAGAGACAGTTAATAGGTGCCATTAGGAAGCCCAGCGTAGTATCATAGTGCAGCTAACTCGTGGTGACTGGATATTATTTTGTTTTTTGTCTGTTTTGTTGATAAATACGGTTAGTGTCAAAGTAAAGGAGTTTGAAGGTGTGTGGCATTTTATATTAATAGTCTAGTAGTTAGGCTGATTATTTTTTCAATCGTCAAGTAGCTTTTTTATTTTATTAGCCTTTAATGTCCCACTGCCTGTCTAAGGATTCCCCAATATTTTTCGAAGTAGCGCCACCTGCACGAAAAGAGTACTTCGAAAGATATTACGAAAAGAGTACTATGAAACAGCCATCGCTGTGTGCTTCCAGGTCATCTCGACACCTCTGTCTGGGCCGGGCTCGGCAGCGACGTCGATCCTCAGATATCATTTTTTTCTTTAGCCTATATTGTCCCACTGCTGGGCAAAAGCCCCCCCCCATAGTCTTCCACTCTTTTCTCCGTGCCGTTTTCTCCAGTCAATCTCTCACAAAGGCCTCTAAGTCGTCACGACAGCGTTTTCTAGGCCTCCCTCGGCAGAAGATAGCATTTATCCAACAAAAATCAGCTCGTAGTATCATTTTGTCTATTGATACTACAAACAGGTCTCCAGTTCTTAGAAGACTAGCAAAAACTAAAAGAAAGTGAATTCGTGTTTTAGCTAAGTGGTCTCTGCCTCGTGTTATAGTGGAATTAATTTGTGAGGACACAATGTTGTCTGTGTTTCTTTGTTTTCATAGCCCTGCTGCTGTTTATAGTCCACTCTGTCTGGCTCATTTTTTATCATAGTATGAGGTATTCTCATTTAGTTCATGCTAGAAACAGTGAATTTTTTCAATTATTTGCATTTTTTTTGTATTTTTCATTTGTATGTCTTAATTATTGTCTTAATTATATTCTTCTCTGATCAGAAAATCAAACCCAGTAATAAGGCACGGGAAAAGCCTCATGGAAGGAATTAGGGAAGGCCTTTGCCCACCAGTGGGTCAGAACAAGCTAACAAAAAAAAAACAATCACAATACCACACCCAATATACAGGGTGATCCAATTACACGACAACAAACACACTTTAAAAATTCTACAAATAAAAAAGCACACAACACATACACAAAACGTTCCATATTTAAAAAAGTACACACACTAGGGCAGCGCGTTACGCCCGCTGAATATTCATAGCGCACCGGAGATTGTATCGCTTAATAAACACCCTGTATACTAGTCCGCTCACGTGTCCTTAATGACCTGAACAGTATTAATGGAGGAAATTTTAATTTTCACTTAGGACCTTTTGGTCCTGTTTGATTTATGTACGTAGACATTGTATGGAAACTGCAAATGTAGATTAATTTATGTTTGTTTGCGAGTTAATTAGTTTGTGTAGCTAGTTTGAGGAGTGAGAAGGGCTTTGTGAAATATGGTAGGTAGTGAGATTTTATGTTACCTAACAGAATTTTGGGTTTGAACATACTTTTAATTTTCGACGTGTTTTGGAATTATGATGGCCATTGATGACACCGTAAAAATAAATTGGCGACCATTTCTTGCCTTTGATGAGTTTTAAGCAAAAACTTCGGACAGCTGAGTGTCTGCCTCTGCTGAGCATGAGGTCCTGAGTTCGATTCCCAGGTCGGGCCAGGTGTCATTGGGTTTTTCCATCAGGAATTTCTCAGTAACATCCACGGAGTCTGGATTTATGCCCAGTTGATGGCAATAGGCTCGCCCCCTTTTAAACGGGACTTAAACATAACTGGCGAAATATGGGCGTACTTAAGGGTGCGCCTCTGCCTAACCCTTCGAGGACTACAGGTGTGATGTTATGTTATAATTATCTTCTAACAGCTGTGAATACAATCTTCTAATCCAAACTTTTCATATCTTGGATTACAATTTCGTGAAAATAAAATTGCTTAAAAAAGAAAAGTGTTAAAAACACAGAGGAAAGTTTCAACTAGTGCAAAAGCTAAAAGTAGCTCTTGTGAATAAATAAAATGCGATCAAAATGAATGCTACGACGAGTTCTACGAAATGTCTACGCCGCGCTACGATGCTACGAGCGTCTACGAGATGCGCTACGCCGCGTCTACGATTACATTATAACGATCGAATGAACTGTTTGTTTGAGAATCAGTCAGCAAAAAAACAACGTTGTATGTTTTTATCTTTGTCTATTTATTTTCCGATTTACTGTTACATATTTTGTAGTTAAACTGCCGCGGCGTTCTACTGACTGATAAAATCAATCCACATTTTATAAAACCAGTTTTTAACAGCAATACAGAAATCATAATAAATACAAACTTAAGATAAATATCACCAATGAAACTGATCTCGATCAGCACATCTAAACCTCGATCAAGGCGTCAGTGCCAATATTCCGTTACCTGATGATACTGACAGCTCGTAGACACGGTTCAGATGTATTAATCGAGATCAGTTTCAATGGCCATCGGTAGTTTAATTCGGCCACACACACACATAAATTCAACTAGCCCTTCGCCCGCAACTTTGTCCTCCAAAATTTTGATAGCTCGACTAATATGCATGATATAAATATAATTTAAAGCCTATAGCACCCACAAATAATGTAGCTTTCTATCAGTGAAACAATTTTTAGAATTTGATTATTAGGTCCCAAGATTAACCCGTACATACAAACTTGCAAACTAATTTTACCTCTTTATAAGGTTAGAATAGAATACGTAGACAAAACTAATCATTTTTATTTACATCATACTACTTTTCACATATCCCTTAAAAAGTCCAAACGATAACCCCAGTCGATAACGATAACGTCAGTTCAAATCAATGTTCTATAAAAGGTCAAACAATTCCCCTGTGTGCATTAGTTAATAACAAACAAACATACAACTCAGCTGACAGTTTAATTTCGCGAATGAATCGTTCATTCATTCATCCAGACGTTCATATTGAACGCTGTCGGCTCCGATCGGTCACTGGGGGTAATAGCCTGTTGACGTTTAGTCAAATTACGTTAGGGGCAACCCTAATGTATTAATATTTGCTTCGGTTTTTTTTTTCAATGGGGGATTGAGGTGTGGTTGGATAGAAAGTGTTCAGTGTGTGTGTTATGTGTGTTGTATCAAGTTGCTGTTTAACAATTCATCGGGAAATGAAAAAAAAACCCTGACTGACAAATAAAAATATAAAGAAAAGCTGTATTTTTCATTAGTATTTTTTTTAGTGCGCTTGTTTCTGATAAGTGTATTTTAAGATACAACAGTGTATTAAACTTTCAGTACGATCCAAACGGTCATCTCCAGTCTATTCCAAATGCATCTTTCATAATTTCAGGTCCTCGAAAAATCCCACTGAATTAATTCCCAAAACCCATGGTAGGCATTGGAAAACAATTATTCTCAAGTGCGAACAAAAACAAACAACAACATGCCACCTAAATCAAACACACACGAACAACTAACAGCCAACAAATCACAGCGAACATTGGCCCAAACATTGGCCGCAGTTATTACAAGCCCCGTTGCGTGGATGATAACATTAGTTTGCCGGTTTTCCGTAAAAACCGGTATAAATCACTAGCGCGCCAGCCCTGACTAATTACGGTTTAATTTAGACCAACAAAGGGCCACACTAGCGAACTTGCTTGATAAATCTCTAACATGTGTGCTGCCTAACGAGTAGTGACCAAACTGGAATAATAGGGTGGATATTTTATCGCTTTTAGTTAGGGAAATGCAGGATATGGGATTTTTTTGTTATTCAGGGAATTGTTTCAGGGAATATAAAGAGTGAACTTTGGACAATTCTGTAGAGGACTGGCCCTTGCTGCATTGTTCAGATTTTTCAAGGCAGTAATATCGCACTTATATTTAAAATTATAGAATTAACTCCTAGCTATAAAAGTTAGTTCAAGTAACTCAGTTCCTGGATATTTCAAAACTCGTAAACAGAAATATATTTATATTTCTGTTAACGAGTTTTGAAACTAGACTATTAACACTTTTCTCAATCACCTTGTACTAATGAGGACGTATTACAGTAGAAATACCATAACTCTAACCCCCCTGGTGGCCTACCATGACGTCTCAAAGCAGGAGTAATTTCAGTGTGGCAAAGAGATGGCGCTAGACGACCTGTATAGCAGTGGCGAAGGTTCCATATAACTCGATTCCTACCGGCTTCCCTTTTGCAAATGGCACAGTCAATATTCTATAGACAAATACAGCCCCCGTAGCATGACCACCGTAGACAAGAATTTCTTTGACGGAAGAATCGACAAAATGACAGATAGTGCAAAGAAATCTGTCATTTTGTCGATTCTTCCGTCAAAGAAATCCTTGTCTACGGTGGTCATGCTACGGGGGCAGTACAAATCAAACACACAAATACAAAAACGTCATAACTCCAATACAAATCAAACACGCAAATACAAAAACGTCATAACTCCCATAAGTCCTTCATCAAATAACAAACACAAGTGTATTATATCGAGCAGTTTGTAGCTGATGGTTGAATTTCTTAAGTCCGACCAACCTTTGTTTCTTTCGATGTCGTTTTTCATATAAATTGGGTATAAGCAGGGGATTACACGCCTTAGTGCCAACGTCGGGAGCAACTATTTTTACTTTTCTATGTTTTTTTCCTGTAATTCACTGAGGATTTGTGTTGTTTACATGTTTTTGTGTATTTGGTCGTCTTAAATGTGTGTCTATTGAATACATAAGTATTTTAAGATCTTAGCAAAGGGTTAGGTGTGAAAAGAAATGTAGGTTAACATACCTACACAATTGATTTTCGTTGATAATACTTGAAAGACATTTTTTTTTTTCTTAAAATATTTTAAGTCCTCCACGTCAAATGACTCACCCCAACAACTTGAAATCCGCCATTCATAGGAACATTGAATCCAAACATTCAAATTAGTACAAAAACGATAAACGTTAATTAATAGAAACATCATCGGCTAAGCTGGAGTTAGCGTCAATCATAGCATAGGAAACTTCTCTAACGGTAATTGAAAAAGTTAAAACTTTATACCTACGCAGAGATCAGAAAACGCGAATTATTAAACCAATTAAAACTTGGCAACATTAACTGATTCAACGCACAACAAATTCGCACAGAAGTTGCCAGCCTTTAGCCCCGATTTTATTTGATATGGACCCTTTTCGATACGTATAAAATTGCCGTAAAGTTTTGATTACGAATAAAAAGAATAGGGACGGAAACAGGTAGAAAACGATTTTTATGTACCCTTTAAAGATTTGCTTTGGAAGGCAAATCACGTTAGAAATAATATAATTTATTTAGGGAAAAACCTTGAATTAAAGTAAGTTACGTGCCTGTTTGGAAAAATAAATTGATTATTTAGCTGAACTCCCTCGACCCTTCTTTCCCACCTCGTCTAAAGCAACAAGTCATCTCATACTGTGTTAGTATAAACGTATAGCACAGATACTGTGTTCCAACACAGTATTTGTTACGAGTTTCGCTTTCATCTTATTTCTCAAATAAAAAATAGGTATGGCCATAACCCTTTTATGAATTTTTAAAATATTTCGTTTGTGAATATACAGATCGCGATGCCGGTAAGGCTTGGATTACATGTATTATTGCAGCTAGTGGAGGCCGAACCAGGATAAAAAATTCATTAGAACGCACCTCCTTGCCGTTTGAATATGAAACTTATTACTTGAGCTGTTGAGTGGCAAATCGCTAAATAGCAACATCCAACTCATTTTCCGCCGACATTGAATATTCTGCCATGTTTGAAGGAAAAACAAAGTGTTAAATTGCGTGGGGAGTCGCCTTTGAGTTGGTGGTGTGCTGAGCGAGTTTATATCGTGTATGTTGTGCTGTAAGGTCTACATTTGTGTGAGGGTTGGTTGTTGTAGTGTGGGGAGGGGTGAGTTTCCTGTTACAGGAGACATGTAGAGAGGATGTGGGTCAAGTGGCAGGCAACAAAAGTATGAGTGTTGCGATGACGCGCTCTTGTGCAGTCGACGACGCGACGCGACGTCGACTGCCGCCACTATGCGTCTGGCTGCATTCTGTTTGGATTGCCACGATAGCCGTTTTATATCTATCAAAGTTACAAGTTGCTTTTCAGTCAACAATTAAACTGAAGCTTTGGACGCAAGTCTTTTTAGAGTTTTAACCAGATTAACTGCAACGCTGCAAGGAAAGGGTTATATATGTCGGATCCGGTCATTAGTACGGACATAAAATGAATCGCAAGCGCGCCAGTGGTGACATCACGCGACCTGTTTACCAATCTACCCTCACCAAAACGTGCTTCTACAGAACCCTGATGTTTACAGCTCGGGGCGAGGACGACGGTCAATGTCTGATCGCAGCGGAGTTGAGACGTCCTGGAACTGTACCCGATTCATTGTGTTAAATTGTAATTTCAAGTAATTTGTTAGTTTAACAGAAACAGTGTATCGCACCCAGTGTATTCTTATTGCACGAAACTCATCGTCTGCCCACATGATGTACGACCCTATCGGAGTAAATCCTGACATATCCGACATATAGGATATATGAAACTGAAATTATTGGTCTGTAAACTCGTAAGTTTATAGATTACCCAAACTTTTTCTTAGGCATTGTTTTGATTTTAATATTTTTGGCATTGGCATTGCCATTCAATACGGCAATGCTGCCAGCTTTCTGGGCACTTTTCCCGTTGACAGCGATGCGGATAAATGTTTTGATGCTCTGTTATTCTTTTCCTTTTAATACATGTACAAGGCGAAACAAGGTTAGAATATTGATTAGATCAAATAATAACATGAGTACTTTATAGATAGATTGCCTCATTGGTCGACTGCTGAGCATGAGGTCTTGGGTTCGATTTCCAGGTCGGGCAAAGTGTTATTGGGTTTTTCTATGAGGAACTTCTCAGTAGCAGCCACGGAGTCTGGATTTGTGCCCGGTTGATGACAATAGGCTCGCCCCCTATTACATGGGACTTAAACATAACTGGCGAAATGTGTGTACTAATGGGTACACTTCTGCCTAATCCTTCGGGATTACAAGCGTGATGTTATGTAATGTTATTTTACATTTTTTTTGGTACCTAGTTTTTATTTATATCTATTTATAGTTAAACTAGAATAATTTTACGAGTACCTAAAGCCTGCTTTCCGTTCTTTTTCAACCTGTGACCCGTATTTGTTTAATAAGCGTATTTCGACGTACACTCGTGTCCAGAATGGCGTAGTAACGAAGTTAGGTAGCCACGCCGATGGCTCGCTTGAATATTAAAAGATTAATGAGATTTTAACAATATTTATGGCTATAAAAGAGGGGCTAAATTAACGGGAGGTGGCTTCAATAGACTGCTTGTTTATGGACTTTTTGATGAGCCATGTAGATTATTTATGTATGTTGATTGTTCCCTTTATCATCGTTTTTGGCAATTCCTTTTGTAGTCATCATTTTTATTAGGTCAATCTGTTACTATGTCACTTTGTACGTAAGCGAATCATGCAATTGAGGTTAGCACACTAATCTATCACTGTTCACCATTCATCTGTTCACGTTTCAGGACCCAATGATAAAACAATACACTAATGACTATGACAGAAAAGATTACTAAAACGTTACTCACGTTTTGAGTAAGCATTCACGAAAAGAAAGTATTCTATTTGACTGTAAAGTTCTGAAAACGTTCCATTTTAAACTGACATGATCGAAAATCAAAATCAAAGCATTTATTTCAAGTAGGCCAGTTAAAGGCACTTTTGAATTGTCGAAACAAAGACAATGTCACACAAGGTCACTAACAATATCATTAACACTGAAATATCGGGATTTCAAAACAAATAGTAACATTTAAATATCCCGTTTTCAGTGTTTATGATTCTGAAAACATATCCAATAGATAGAATAAATACAATTTAATTGTTTGACCTCTATCCTGAAACTACCAACAAAATTCTGAAGTGATACACAAAAGCTATCTCAACAATCACTCCAATACCACGCTTGGTTAAAATCGTAGCAATCGTTGATCAAAAGGACGAGTCGTTACATTTTTATAATCCAAACACTTTCACAACAACACTCAAAAACAGACCCTAGTCCTTAAGGAATAGAGTGAAGGTCTGTTTGTGTAACCATGTTTACTGTGTCGTGAAATCCAGACAGAAGCGTAGCGAACTAGAGGCGAAATGATAATAATTTCATATTATTTTGGAATTGTGCTTCATACAGCCGTACTGTTGGGTCGTAAGCTGGCTTTATTACATACATTTCAGCAGATTCTCTCGAAGTAGAATTAACCCTGCGATGATGCCCTGGGTACTGTGTTAATGCATGTTCAGATAATGACTATGTTCATACACAGAACGAATATGCGCTGAAAATTGTTTGATGGTTAGGTTAAGAGCGAAAAGTTCTTTATTTACCATCGTTTATGTGGTGTGTAAAATGAATGGACATAGTGTTTAGGGGCTTAGGCACTTTTTATGTGTTTGGCATAGTTATTATACGAAAAGGTCGTAAAACCAAAGTGGGATTAGACCATAAAATCATTTTTGTTATGCCATTTGTGAATAAGAGGGTTTGGGTTCCTCGTGTTTTTTTGGGCAAATTGTAAATAAACTGTTTCATCTGCTCCAATTATAAAAAAAAAAGAAAAACAAAAAATTCTCTAAAAAAAAATCAAAAAAAATTTTTTTTTTTTGATGATTAAGGTACTAAAATAAAAATCCATAAATTGTTAATCAAATATTTCTCCGTCAAAAACATAAAATACGGAACTGAAATAAAAATATTACTTTCGCCGAAAGCGAATTAAAAAAGCACACAGTTGGGCGGTAAATGAAATATTTCGCAATTATTTTTCATAGCTAAACACCGGAGGGACATAATTAACTGAATTTAATGAAATGAAAACGTTTCAGCGGTAATTTAAATAAAATCCTTACTTATTGCGTCTAATCGGCTGTGCATTCTGAAGCCAATATCCACAAAAGTTACAGTGCTTTGACTTAGGCAACTTACCGTCTCAATTTTGCACTCAAAGTTGTGTGGCAGTATGTGTAGATCATTGTATATTTGTAAAGCAGTATTTGTAGATATACAAAAGCAGCATTTGTAGATCTTTGACAGTCGTTAAAAGTCGTCCGAAAGTCTAACAACCAGTTTTACCAAGGGGGTATCGTATCGCCCAGTGGGCCACTGGGCTGTGGAGGTCAGACAGGCAGTCGCTCCATGTAAAATACAGGTATTCAGCTGCATACGGTCAGGATGGGAGCCGACCCCAACATAGTTGGGAGATGATGAGTTGTGTGGCAGTGACAAGAAAAATAAAAATTCTAAGTAACATTAACACAAAGGTCTTGGACATAGTCTAATTATCCAGTCAATATCTAATGTTCAACTAAAGTAATCAGGTCGAATAAGAGAGACAATGACAGACATGAACAGGCTACTGTTTAGCTAATGTTCAATTGAGGTAATCAAGCCAAGTAAGGTCAATCGGCGATACTGTCTTGTGATTGAAGATGCCTACAGATAATGACAGACTGCTTAGACTGGTTAGTGATTATTATGATAATACGTTAATCAGCAGTTTTTGGCACTACGCGTAAATTTAAACGTATTCGTACAGTCACGAGCACCTATATATAAACACTTAACAAGTTTTAAAAGTGTTTTTTGCCTCCTGTTCTGATTAAAATTTCATGATGTTTCGAACATGGTATTTTGGAACTCATATTTTATGAAAAGATCCTATTTTTCGCGAAAATTGCATTTGAATTTAGGAAAGTGCATACATATTGGTGCTCGTGACTGTAAGTAATTTAAAGTAAAACATGCGTTTAAAAAAGACAAAAAATCTCACATTACTTTTGAAGGGTTAAACGATCATAAATAAGAAGTATCTCGCGATCTTCGCGTTGTAATCGTGTCGTTCATCTTGCGACGGTACATTAAGTCCGAAAGCTCTAACATCTTGAAATATATCCTTCACAGATATTAAGATTCATTAAACTTGGGTTAAGTGATAGCGGTGAGGCGAGGTGTTTAGTTAATTGAATAAAATGCGTTTTGTAAGCTTTCGTGTACTTTTAAATTTAAAAAACTCTTTGTTCGCTAGCTTGCTCTTGGTTTTTAGGTACAAAAATGCCTTTTTATAATGCTGATCAGAATGTTGGGCCACAAAGGGGGTGAATGAAAGGCCATAATATGTAACTGAGATGAGAATGGGGATGTGTGGTGTAATGCGAATAGATAAAATAAGGAATGAGTACATAAGAGGAAGTTTGACAGTGGCGCCGGTGACGGAAAAGTTGAGCGGTATCGGTTTTCGTGGTATGGACATGTGATGCGGAGGAATGAGGAAAATGTTGAGTATGGAGTATGTATGTAGAAGAGAAGAATGGAAAAAGAAGACTGCTACGCCGACCCCAAATAAGTTAGGATAAGGGCAGCAGAATGATGATGCCTTTAGTTAATGTTGACCAGAAATTGCAATATGACCAACATAATATTATCCCCTGTGTAGCACGGAACTCCCGTATTATAAAGAACAATCCCATAATAATTCGTGTCTCAGTCTGACAAAAAAAAAAAAATTACCTACATTTTTGACATGTTTTCGGCATTGATTGCCACTTAGGTAATGTTGCAACTATGCTGTGGTTGCTACCCGATTTTTGCGAGCAATCGCTCAAAGTTTTTCAGAACACCTTGCCTTTAACATTTCCCTGTTTCAAAATAAATCCAAAATATATTCAGAGCAACATTTAAACAAAAAGCCGTTCAAAATGGCTGCCAGTCCGGAACACGTGCCCACTTCACTTCATTAAATTTAGACTAAAAGTTCATCGTGCTGATTTCATATTCAATTTGGCGTTTTCAGGGACCGTCATAATTTTTTTATGTGAACATAAAGCGTGTCTGCCAATGGAGACCTTTTTCTATCGGAAGGTACCAAACGCTTGGGATCGGGGTACTTTGAACTGTGTTCAGGTGATTATTTTACTCTCATAATATTATTTGCAGAGGATTCTTTTTCACGATAGACGTGACGGCTTTTGATACGAACTCTTTTATGTGTTTGAAAAACGTGGAGGTTTTACATACAGGGTGTAAACAGACCCTTCACATATCTGTCAACCAAGCATTCTGTACATCACACTAAGCAACTTTACGCAAAAATTATTGCTGGGAATCGACTTTTTTTTTTGAGGTTATAAATCACGTTTTAAGGTAGGACTCGATGGAAAGCACTCAAAGCATTGTGCTGATGGATGGATTGAATAGTACGGGGGTCGTGGAGGTGTGTAAAGTTAAAATCTTACATTAAAAACATGTATTTAAAAAATACTTATAAAAAGTTGGAACTTTGACCCCCAATATCTCCGTAACTAGAAGGCTTCCAGGTATGGTCTAGAACAAAAAAATGATCGCAAAGACGGGGAGAACAAGTGCCTTTCGTTTGTGTTAAGGGTCTATTTATACCCTTTATACAGTACATCTGTGTCCTATAATATTGTTTAGAGTCATCAGAGAGATGGGTCTAGTGGTGAGGCTAAGTATTAGGTCCTGGATTCAATCCTCGGGTCGGTCGAGTGCTTTTGGATTTTTCCATTAGGAATATTTTAGAAGTAATACCGAGTCAGGATTTATGCCCGGTTGATGATCGTAGGCTTGTCTCCTACTACCAAGGACTCAAACATAACTGGCGAAATGTACACCTCTGCCAAACCTCTCAGGGATTACAGGCGTGACGTTATTTCGTCAGAGAAATTATTGAAGCTAGAATACACCAGCAGTAAGAATTAATTTTTAAACACACGTGGCAGTAACGAATGTGGAATGAGATTCCGCTGCTGACAATTTTAAACAATCGTTATTTTTGACACATTTGTTGAAAGGTCCTACTCATAATTTTATTTAGGAAATGTTGGCATAAAAAAATGTTGGATAAGACGATACGAAGATATATCCTTATTTATTTATATTCTTTATCTACGAACAATATCTTCTTTGGTAGATTTTACTCGACAGCTCTGTTTCAAAAAGATGATAGCTGTTGTTTTGAACTGTCGATCTCAATTTTCAAATCAATAAGAATTTCAACAACTTGAATTTTCCTCTCTCGATAAAATCTCAAAACCTACAATATACATTTCATTGTGCAAAAAATACCTGTACCGTTAATTTGCGGCAGGCACAATCATGGTGGGAGTAATTTTTTTTATGAGTGAGCACACAATTCGTAATTCGACCTCATTTCAAGAAGCGTGAGAGTAGGCGGAAAAAGTGCTCCCTCATTATCGTTTTCCGCAGTCGCGCCGGTATCCAGGGTGTTGGAAAACAATACAATTCCGCATGAAAAGCCTGAGTATTTTTGCAAGAAATTTAAAAGTTTTTTTTTCTCTCTTATTCTGGCATAGATGTGGTGGGGAGGGGAAGTGTGTAATTCGTTGGCCTGGTTGCACCTACTTCCTTGTTTTTTTTTTTGGTTATATTCGTTCTAGCGCTGTTTTGCTTGAAACTACCAGCCATTTCCCAAAACAGTCGTGACGTAATGCAAGGCTGCGTGCTTTTAATATAGTTTCTATCGTCAAGAGAATCGCTGCACCATTTAAAACATTTTTTTCTTTTCATCATCTGCCTAGCCTTTTCCGAGTTTGTTGGGGTCGGCTTCCAGTCTAACCGCATACAGTTGAATACCAGTATTTTACACGGAGCGACTGCCTATCTGACCTTCACAACCGGGTTAGTACTGAGCAATACGATATCCCTGGATAAGTTTGGTTGTCAAACTTTCGGGCGGGCTAGCTGTAACGACTGTCAAAGATGTACGGCCGGGACCAACGGCTTCACGTGCTTACCGAGGCAGGCGGGAAACTCGGTAGGTAATGGGTGACGAAGGTTTCATACAACTCGATTCCTACCGGATTCCCTTTGAAAAATGGCCCAGTCAGTATTCTATAGACAAAAACCTAACATTCGTTTCCTATGTTTTGCTTCGTTTGCCTCGACTATGTGCATTTAACTCTCATGCGTCTCCCACCCAAAACTTGTCACTCTAATGACTCGCCCCTTCAACTTCCCAAACCGAAAATTCTAGAATACATTTTTTCATTAATCAATATACTGCGAGTCATCAGCTAGGGGGCGAACCGGAAGTACCCGACCGGAAGCAAAGGGACTAAACTCGGCGGTTAATTGCGCGAAAACCGAAGCCCTTCGTTTTGAATATCGAACGATTATTTCCGCGTGAGCTTTAAGGATCATGTGTTGGAGGGAGATTTTTTTTTTCATTTTATTTATGTGCGTCCTTCATGATGTTACATAAATTACTCAAGCTATGTGAATGAAACTGATGGCAAGGCTTGAAAAAATTTTTTTTTTCAGAAATATCGTGGAACCTACTGCAAACATCTTAGAGAAAGGTTTTATGTATTGGGGTCGGCTTCCAGTCTAACCGGATGCAGCTGAATAACAGAACCATGGAGCGACTGTCTATTTGGCCTCCACAACCCAGTTAGTACTGGGTAATACGATAAGACCACTTGGTAAGACGAGTACTTTTAGGTCACTGACTACCTGTAACGACTGTCAAAGATCTATAAATGATGGGTTAAATAAGCTATTGGTAAGAGGAGCGCCTCTTACCAATAGCTTATTTAAGCTATCGTTCTATCAACTTATATCTAGAACATTCATACAGCACAGCTATATGATAACGGACATAAAAGGCGAAGCAAATTGCCTCTGAATATAAATCACGAGCTCTTTAGGATCGCGTGTCGATATGTTTGGAAACGCACCATGTTCGTGAATTGCGTTATGTGTTTATTACTTTCGGAATTTATTTATAACTTTGACTTTGTTGTGGAGTTTGATTTGTTTTTGTATGTTTGATTCGAGTTGAATATGAAAAAGAAGTCACATTTTTGTATTTAGGGACGATTACATAAGCGGCCTACACTTTGAAACAAATACGTCCTGGTAATGGCTGTCATTTGTAGATCTTTGACAGTCATTACAAGCAGTCAGTGGCCCGAAAGTCTGACATGATCTGTATTACCCAGTCCTAACTGGGTTGTGGAGTCAGATAGGCAGTCGCTCCATGGAAAATGTTGGTATTCAGCTGCATCCGGTTAGACTGAAATCCAACCCTAACATAGTTGGGAAAAGGCTAGGCAGATGATAACATAAGGGGACCACACTTTGAAACGAAAACGTTAACTTAATCCAGACTGTGACTGCATTTCAATTATATATATATACGGGTAGAGCATGGTTTGGGTAAGATATAGGGTACTTTTCTCCCAGATAATACTTTTCTGTGGGATTATTTTTGACCGCCACGCTATACTGCCTAAAAGTAAATTACTCTCATGAAAAAGGCAGAACATACACTTACACAAAGGCATTATAATTCTCATTAATAAGGAACTACAAAACATATTCAAAATTCAATTAACTTCCACAAACGACATAATCTTTTTCCAAAATCAAAACGTTCCCAAAGACTCAATCAAACTCCAGCAAACAGATAAAGTACAGTCAGCGAATTATTAAAATACTTTTCGAAACCATTTTAATAGAAGCACCCAAACTAAGTTTTATCTCTGTAATCCGCACCACAAGGCAAGTTTCATGAGTAAACGAGTTAACTTAAACGATTTCCTTGCGGCTGTAAAAAAGAAAAAGTTAAAAAAAAGTTGAGAGAAGATCGCGTCTATCTGGTACCAAATAAGGTTGTGTTGTTGGGCTGGTGATGTTTTTTGATGACTGTACTTTGTCTCTATTTAATATCGCTTGTGAGCTTGAACAAGTTGAAAGTACAAGATTGTTGTTCAGAACATGTTCAAAGTATGCTTCTTCGGGGCGCGATTAAATTGTAATGGGTATAGTTGTGTGGATATTAAATGAGAATTATGTTGGGAACGCAAATGTGAGTTTTAAAACTAAAATACTGAATAGATTAAAATGTGGAATGGAGCTTGTGGCACTGAGTGGGATCTAGCTGCTGTAATCAGAAAGTTTTAAAGGTTTATTTTGTTGCTGGCTATTTAATATTACGCAACATATACAACGTTACACTTGTAATCTCTGAAGTGTTAAGCAAATGCATTTAGTTCACCTAATGGCAGTAATCTTTAATTCCCAAGCAATAAGGGTCGAGCCTTTTCTTTTAATTGGGAAAAGCCCGCCACACTGTTCCCAAACCACTGTAACTCCTGAAAGCTAGAATCAACAGTGGCGACCACCAGAAAAGCGCCAAGACAATGAAGCTCGACCAGACAAGAAACAATTTAACTGTCTTGGATCCCGCAACGAAATTAATCAGAAAAGTATAGCGGAGGAGTAGGAAAACCATAAATTCCACTTCCTACCATATCAGTAGGTGACAGAGCGAAACAAGGTCAATAGGCACAAAGGGACGTTTATAACTGGGATAAGCCCAGTTGCCTAGCACCACGGATAAATATTGTCATTAATGGGCCCAAAGTTGTGAGCGTTATACTTGATTCCAATAATGAGCGCGAGCCTATTGTCAATGGGCCCGATTCCAAACTCTGGGCTGTAAGTGCTGCTACAGAGAAATTCCTGATCCTATCTCTTGCTCAGTAGTACCGCTTGCGAGCAACTATAACTAGAACATCATCATCATCATCTTTCTGACCATGTCCCATGTTACTTGGTATCGGCTCATCACGTTTTTTTCTTCCATTCTCCCCTGTCGACCATCAACCATCACATATTACTAGACCAACGAGGCGATATATAAATTCAGTTTAAAAAAAGTTCGCAACACACGCAATATTCTAGCGTACGGGTTTGTTTACATAAACGTCGCGTTCATAAATAGTCGAACCTAGAACTGCGGGCCGGCAAATATTTGCTTTGAGTGGGAGTGCAACTCGCGGCTCGGAAAACTAAGCTAATAGTGTTACAGTCTATTTGTTTTTATACTTTATTGACTTCTGATAGCCCAGTGACCTGACTTACAGGTCGTAAGTCGTGAGTTTCAATCCTGGCAGGCACTGCATAATTGTACTTTATATCTGCTCTCAAAACGGCTAAGGAAATCATTTTGAGGAAGCCGTGTTGTCTGAGAACCAGTCATTCGATGATCAAACCGCTGAGGACTCCCCTCTCATAGGCGATTCTCCCACTGCATTTTTTGTGAAGTAAGCAACGACTTATTGTCGGGCCTACGCTGTCCCCCCATACTTAAGTACAAATGCTGTATCCATAATACTGTAACACCAACCAAAACCATGGAGTTTCTTGCCGGTTCTTCTCCATAGGAAACGACCAACCCGAACCGTGCACCTTTTAGTCGACGTTTTATAAGTGCCCATCGAGGCCTATGTGAAATAAAATATTTTGATTTTGATTTTGATTTTGACTGCAACGCGCACCGTCGTGTAGCGCAGAAAAGTCATTGTATTTCGCGTAGGCACGCGTCGGCGTACAATGACTTTTGACTTGTGCGCTTCGCGACGGAGCGCGGTGCCGTGGGAGAATCGCCATAGATACGTGGCCTGTGTCCCAGCAATGAGAACGTTTGAGATGGATTTAATACTACCTAGTAAACGTCAAGTTATACAAACATGAAAGACGTATTGTTATCAATGTTGTCTCATTTAAGACAAAAGTGGACTGGTAGAGAATCCCTTGTGGCATTAAGTCCGCTTATGTACCACTCTTGTACATGGAGTTTAAATAAATAAACAACAAAACTTGTTAACTGTGCAAAATAACACAGTAAAATATATACAACAACATAATTAATATATTCCACACAGAAACTAGGCGCAAATTATATCGTACAAAACATACAAATTATATTCCGATCAGCCATTTTGTTTTCCTCGTTATTACAATGTACAATGTTATTTACATTACTGAAACAATGGACGGAGTTGATTCTGTATTTTATTAAATAAACGAACAAATAAAAACTTGGATCCGGGATGTTTTATTTGAAAACCATGGTAATCTGGATTTATCAAAGTGATAAATGTATGGAGAGCTTAGTATTTTATTAAAAGATTTTGAAATATCAGAAAGCCACGCCGTATAAAAATAAAATCTAGTAAATACTGGATTAGATATTTGAATACACAGGCAATATTTTTTCTTAGCGAGACATTTTTCTAAGTTGGTCGTATAAATACTTTAGCACACGTAGCATGACCACTGTAGAAACAAGTTTTGTCGACGGAAGAATCTACAAAATGACAGATCAACAAAAGAAATCTGTAATTTTGACGATTCTTCGGTCGACAAAACCCATTTCTACGGTGGTCATGCTACACGTGCAGGCACGGTTTATGCTCTAATTCCTATAATATAACATACTATATGCGTGTTTTGAAATAAAACGGCCTATAGTTTACCAAAATCCTTGTATAAAACAATCATAATATCACAGACTATAAAAGAAGAAAAACTGGTACGGTACTATTTCGGTAGGCTTATTTTATTAATAAGCCGTAGACCAAAACATAAGTACCAAAAAGTTTGTACAAACTCTTGAATACGTAAAGAGCTGTTTAATAAAACTACTCGCGAACAACTACAATATTTGCATTACCCCAAGTTTTACTTACTCCGAAAACAGAAACGCTATTATTAAAATACGAATACATTCTCCCACAACACGTTATTGAAGCTGCAGACAACATTGATCAAATAATTAAAGAAACGTGCTTAAATCAAATTTAGGGTGCGAACAACAATATTAAATCTCATTAAATGACGTCCTTAAAATATTAAAGCTTCAGACATTTTCGAGTGTCTGCCCCTAATTGCAGACATTCGTTAATTTGTGTCTGGGACGAAAGTGTGAGTGATCACAGTGTCAGAGAGTGTCGGGACACTCGAGAGTGACACCCCGCCCCGGTGTGTTTGCCAAGAGAATTTGCTAGGTGTCTCCATTGGATGCTCTTTGTTGATTATTTATCTTAATTTCGTGTTGAGTATGTTTAAGTTTGTTACGGTTTTTCGTATTGTTGATGAGTCCTTTAGGTAGGTGTATCAAGGACTCGCTGTGCGCCGCGGTATCACCCGCAGCTTCTGACTTGTTTTATTTTTGCTCGGCCCCTTTTGGTTGTAGCGTGATGTTATATATTCTATAGTCTTCCTCGATAAATGGATTATCCAACAATAAAAGAATATTTCAATTCGAACCAGCAGTTCCTGAGATTAGCGCGTTCAACCACACAAACAAACTCTTCAGCTTTATAATATGTACGTATTAGTATAGATATTAAGAGAAACTGAAGTCTAACATTATTGATAGAATCACGTCAATTAAAACAGTTCTTTACTTTACTTTAATTAACACATAAACCTAATCTTTTATTGATTTACATTTTGTAATATACAAAAATGTAGCATTCATTGGTAGCACGTAGCACGTAAACTCGTAGCACCTAATCTCGTAGCACGTAATCTCGTAGCACTGCTACGGTTCGTAGTATGAAAATCAAATTGCGATTATAGATTTTATGATTCTAATTTACTAAATATTGTTATGCATAATCGTATGGAACGAATGTTACTAGAATCCAAACCATTTCAACCACACTTATCCGTTTTATCATGACCCATAATCGTATAATTATAGAGTTTATTTCTAAGTAAGTTTCTTTGCAAAGGAATTAAATTGTTTGTGTAGTTAAAAAGTTTTGTAGACATAGTTACGAGTGTCGCCTCATTATGGCTCATTAAAAGTCCGACTTACAATACTTCCATTCTTGTTTATAAAGAAGTAACATACCTGGAACAAAAAAAAATACATTATAAGGTATTTCTCACAATTAAACAATTTTAAACAAAGATATGGGAAGTAAACAAAGATATTTGCTTTCATTAGGTACGCACGACGGCCGATCAAGCTATGCATAACCAGTTTATGCGGATCTCTCATTGTATAGGAAATCTATACAAAGCGAGGCCAAGTTATACTGGAAATGTACAGCTTCATGTGCTGCCGTGTGTAGACGTGCCATATGATCATCAAGATAAACAGTAAAATACTAGAAGTATTATCGTTTAAACGAATAATATCAGTAAGCTAGTAATTGTAACACGAAGTCGTACTACCGGGATAAAACTATCCTATGTATTAATTCAGGTTATAAACTATCTGTGCGCCAAATTTCATCTAAATCCGTTCAGTAGTTCTTGCGTGAAAGAGTCACAAACATCCATTCATCCATCAGTCATCACAAACTTTCGTATTTATAATAGTAGTAAGATTTTGCAAGGATTTTACTTTTCATGTCAGTTTTCAAGGTCCCACTTTCACGTGGGACTAGGCTGGCCATGTCTGCAGCATGCCCGATGAGCTGTGGGCCAAAATAACTACTATGTGGAGCCCTGACACAGCCAGAAGGCGACGCGGTAGACCTCGCAGGCGATGGCGGGACGAGCTGGACGAAACTAACGACCTGTGGTCCACATTGGCCCTGGATAGAAGAATTTGGAAGTCATGGAGAAAGGCCTTTGTCCAGCAGTGGGATGACACAGGTCAGTATCAGTATCAGTTTTCAAGGTTAATTGGTAGATAATTCAGGTAGTAAAGTCATTCATTATCGGGCAAAAAAGTTCGGAGGTAACTGAAAAGTTTCGAGAATTATGTAAGATATTACAAATATGAAATATTTCATGAATTCATTTAAAAGAAAAATAAATAAAATCATTACCTTTCGTGAAAAGTAATTACTTTCTCCGTAAAATTGTGTGTAAAGATTCAACAATGCACGCATTGTTTACTTATTAAACTTTCGAATTGTACGATGATATTTTAAAATATAAAGAGTATTCATCCAAGAGACTATTTTCTGTAAGCCTTTAGTGTTTTTCTTTCCATAACATGTAACAAAAATGTACTGAAACTTGTTTTTAATAAAGATATGTCAGTAACACTTTCATCAAACATACAAAGAAGTCAACATGATATTTACTAAATAACGCATTTTTAAACCATGTTGCGTATGCTTAGTACTTCAAATCTTTGTGTGGGAGTGTCTTTAGCTACAGTTAAAAGTTATTTAACGCACACAATTTTTTATTGCAGGCAGTCATAGCCTAGTGGTGTGACCCTTGAACTGCCAAGTTTTGGGTCTCGAGTTCGAACCCAAGACACGCACCTCTGATTTTTCACATTCATGTGCGTACTGTATAATTATCACTTGCGAACATCGTGAGCAAAGCAGCAGGCCTGAGATATATTTCTCGACGGCATGTAAAGCCAAGTCAGACGTTCATGGGGGACAAAAAACTACGACACCAGGTTAGGCACTTCTAAAAAAAACAAAAACAAAAAACTAAAAAAAAAGTTACACGACAAGGTTTTTTTTTTAATTAGCCTGCCTAAAAATAAATGTAACAGTCACGAATATTTGTATTTTAACACTCAGTAACCTTTAATAATGATTTTCCTCAAATTTATTTAGTTTGATTTTGCTGTACACCTATCGTACCACGCTCAAGCCACATCCAGCTCCTACACGTCATTGCCCGGGTAGCAAACATGTTTGTTTCCACAAATGCTCTTTGATATAATCTTAATGTCGGTCGCTTTACCTGTCCTGTCAGCATATAAACTTAGCAGACAGTTGTGGCACTTCCAGTAAACTTGATTCAAACTTTAATTTGCTGTTAGTTTATCACACGTTAAACATTCGCCGAATTCGGTGGATGTTTTGGATGTTGGGATATTCAGTGGATGTTTGGATGTTCAGCGGGATCTTGTTTTGTTTATCTGAGAGATGTGTTGCGAGATTCTCGATCCCGTTTGACTTGTCTTATTTGAGTTTTTCTTTTCTGCTAGTACAAATGATGTTATATTTTTGTTATTTGCTTTTATTGTCCCACTGCTGGGCAAAGGCTTTCCCCAATTCCTTCCATGTGGTCTTTTCCCGTGCCTCCTCGAACCAGCCCTCGCGGTACGCGTCCACATCGTCTCGCCACCACCTTCTGGGCCGGCCTCTGCCGTCTTTCGGCAACCATCGTGTGGAGACTTTTGCCCAGCCGTCGCGGTAGCGTCGCTTCGTCTTCGTCGTCGACATGATGTTGATTTGTAATAATACCAACTCATCTTAAGTGGCTGAGCACCTGTGACAAGTCAGCATTTTTGAGACATTATTAATTTAATTTTAACCGAATTTTTATGAAAATAATTTCTATGTGTTAATCTTTTTGTAAAAGGCACGACGTAGACCGTGCTTAACTTATTCTTTAAGTCCTTAGCAGAAAGACTATCTGTAATGCATTTAGCCTTAACTAAATAAAGGAAATCTATGCGAAAATGTTCCTTTCAGTCATCTCCATAGCTCCTGTCGCAACCACGTGGCGTAACAGGTGGTACTTACCTATCGACCAACCACAAATCGTCAAATAAACGAATCTTTCGTCTGTTCAGCACAAGAATGCGAAAACAAAAAGAAAACATTTACCAGTCAGCAGAGCTGGTGAAGCGATTGACTGACCAAAGTGCTCCGGACGAATTTTATTACATGGAGTATTGCAGTATTTCACGTGGAGCGACTGTCTATATGTCCTCCACACCCAGCTAGTACAGGTTAATACAATACCCGTTGGTGAGACTGGTTGTCAGACTTTCCGGCCGCTGACTACTTATCTACTGTCAAAGATCTACAATTGACAGCCAGGACCAATGGCTGAACAATGAACATGCTTTCCGAGGCACGGAGAAACTCAGAATATAATGGGTCCAGCAAACTAGGCTAGCGCGGCTCAACCTGAAGATCGACCCGCTACTCCGTACGGGTGCGACAGAATCTTTTTTTTTTTTACCGTCACTAGTAGATACTGCTAGCACCCTCCAAAATTAACCAAAATCCTTAGAAAATTCCACTCTTGTACTCCCCATAAATTCACCATAGCCAACAAGACACCCACCCATGTTTTAACGAGCAAAATATTTCCAGTTTCTCCATACAATTACGACGTATAAGGAACCCCCTGACAAATGGTTTCCGCCTCTGTATTTTGAATTAGAACTAATAAATCCTCAGCCTAGTATTGGGTTTCGGCAGTTCGTTATTTTACTGACCCCTAACTATACATCTTGGCACGGATCCCTAACTATTTGTTCTCACAATTTGCTACGGTAGTAGAGTGTAAATTTTTGATCAGGCTAAGGGTGCTGTTTTATTAGTTTTCGAGTCAATATATAGATGGAATAAATTAGGTATATATCACGTAGAATAACGGCTATAGTAAATAACTGTCCTAATTAGATGCAGTGTAGGGAATCGTTTATGGGAAATGTCAATAGTGAACTTATACTGTCACTTACGGGATATCTTCCGTGATTGTTCATTATTTAGAGCTCCCGATATTTCGGTGCTGTTGCAAGCGTCATGAAACCGTGAAAGCCTAAAACAGTGTTATGTCAATAGTGTGATTGGTTTTCTAAATTCGATTATGGTTTTCCGATAGCGTCATGGTGGCAGTATAATTATACACTTTTTGCGTATATGCAATTATTTACTTACTTTGTGTATCACGTGTAAAATTAGTATTTAAATAAATTCGCAATTTATGTACAGTCACGAGCAAAATATGTAAACACTTAACAACTTTCAAAAGTATTTTTCTTTTACTGTTCTGATTAAAATATCATTTTGTTCCGAACATAGTATTCTGGAACTCATATTTTTATGAAAAAGATCTTATCTCCAAGTTACAATCGTTATTTCTTGCGAAAATTGCTTTTAAATTTAGGGAAGTGTATACATATTGGTGCTCGCGACTGTACCTACTTGTAGCATAAGTCGTGTGAATTAAATAAAACGTTTTCCCTTTTTTAACATCAGTAATACTAAGATCTTAATACAGTAGACCAAAGTATAAGAGTCGTGCAAATATAGGCTGTCTAATTACAATATAATTATCTTGAATCTCCATGAATAACTTACTGCCAGACATCTAAATTGGATATGTCATCTATTCCCGTACTAGACGTCTTCGAGATGAAGATTTGACACGAAATCTTAGTAGGGGATCTTAACATCTTGAATCAGACAGCCGAATACACCACCGACCTTATCACTTACAAATTAGAGTTGAAATTAGGGTGACATACTAGCAGGAGAAATGAAAGCCGCGCGACAAGACAAGTGATTAAGAGCCTTATGTTTTAGGAGACATAGTTTATATTGCAACGTGATTTGATGTTATCTGGAAAGGTGGGCAGTAAACGCATATTTCACTTGGTCCCTTGTTTACTGTTACTACCGAAACAATGGCTATAGTAATAATAATTACACCATACAGATATGAAATGGGGTCTTGGTAGGAAAATGGCGAAAACGTCGAGTAACTTGCTTGGTAATTGGATTACTAGGCTGGGATGTGCTTGATTTTGTGTGGGACGTGATATAAAGTAGTGCGAGGCGGTAATGTAGGCGGCTTTATGTTGGGCCCGGAGTGATTTGATGGTTCTGTTTTGCATGAATCTAGCGGAGACCGACCTTGGCGATCGATTTTCTATTTTAGATGATGAGATTTCGTGAGTAAAATTGAGCCTACTTCATTTTACTACAGATTTTGAGAGCAGCGGTTACTCAGTGTTGGCAGCCCCGACATACGAGCAGTAAGTAGTGGGTTCGAACCCAAGCAGGCGCATTACTTTGTGTTATTTACTTCATCACCACTGCTCTCAGAAACGGTGAAGGAAAACATCGCCATTAATTTATTGTAAATCGGTTGTGTATTTTATTTTTGACTTTTTAATTTAATTCAATAATGTTTCTAATGTAATGTAATGTAGTTCTGATATTTAGGTTTTAGCTATAATTTATGTGTTTGTATTTGTATTTTCATCTATTTTTGTTTTTATTATGGAGCTCGGACCTGGAATAAATGTTTTTTTTTTTTTATGAGGACACCAGCATGTCCTAGAACCAAAAATTCGAAGACAAGAGACATCTACCAACCCGCGTGTGGATTATAGCCCATTCCCTCTCATAGAGGAGGCCTGTGTCAGCAGTGGGAACATCATAGGCTGATTATTTATTTTTTATTATTTTTGATATTATATATTATTTTTATTTATTTTCTATACATATTGTTTACATGTTTAAATATTTTTATACAAAGTAATATAAAAAAAAAACATTTAAAAATATAAAAATAGTAGCCCACCAGCATCGGCAACAGGGTCCGAGCTACCGGTGGTCAGGGCTCTTGAGAGAGGAACCTCCTAACGATACGCGTCGTGTCCACAAGTACTGCTTTCTGAATCAAGCCCTATTTTTTTTATTTTTTTTATTTATTTATTTATGTACACACAAAATACTTATTAAGACATTACATTAAAATATAGATTAGATTATTGTTATTTTTTTTTATTAGATTTTTTATTTTTGTTATTATTTTTTTATCGATATTTGTGATATTTATGATTATGTTATGCATTTAACTACCAAAGTCTTACTTCATCATTAAAACTGCGAAAAGAAATATTCAATTAATTATATCGCAAAACTGTTTTCAATTTAAAAAAAAACTTGAAATAATAAAGCGACCAGGCCAAAGTTCCTGTTTTAGTTCCTAAAAAGAAAAGATAAACTCCACCGACCTTTTCCGCAAAACTTTATTAATATTACATAGCGACAAAGTAAGCAAGCGAATAACAATGTGCCACTATGAGAGTTAAATATTCCTTGACCGAAACTAAAATAGAAAAACATAACATAACTACACGCCTGTATTCCCCGAAGAGTTAGGCAGTGGTGTACCTAGAAGTACACCAACAAAAAAAAGAACCTGGTCGTAAATATAACCCATCGGAGTTTAGAAAGGAACCGATATACACATATGAGTGAAAGAGACGGCGCTCTAATCAAGCTGTTTTTTTCTAAACATAACACACATAACAACCAGACACATAACATCACGCCCGAAATCCCCGAAGGGTTAGGCAGAGGTGTCCCTAATAGTACACCCACATTTCGCCAGTTATGTTTGTAAGTCCCACGTAATAGGGGGCGAGCCTATTGCCATCAACCGGGCATAAATCCATACTCCGTGGCTGCTACTGAAAAAACAAAACAAAAATAAACCCATATATTTAATTCTGTTTCAGTGGCCGTTGATACTGTTATCAGCTGTAGGTAGTTGTTTATAAACATTAGTTAAGATCTTTAGCATTGTCGATAGACGATATCGATACTCATCACGTCTGTGTAGTTCCGCCAGCTAATTATTGTTTAATTTGACCTCATATATTTGTGACATATTTAAGGCCAGCACGCTACTAACACTAGACTGAACCCACACATTTATTATAATGTAACAAGATTCCATTCGAAATAACGTTGTCTGTAGTATTCAGGACGAACAACGGGCAAGTTAGCACCAACAAATGTTGTATTCTGCGAATGTACGTATTTGTTTCCAAATCACGTCCGTTGGGGCGCCTTAGAGGGGGTAAATGGGGTGCAAGGGAGGGGCGAAGGAGGTCTAACGGGCGAAAAATTGCGTACCTATCCTTACTGAATTAGTACAGCAGTGTAAATGAGCTTGGTACGATCCCAGCTGACATTGCACCACTCTAGCCAATTTCTTGGGATAACTGTACGTTGCGGTAACGTCTCTAATTGGATTGAGATGCTGCGGAAAGAATTGTTTTGATGTTATTTAATTACGTTACTTACTGGTGGCATGGCTGTGTTAAATTAATCATGAGGTTGCAATAATGATGATAAATGTTTTAATTTAGTGTTTGAGACGAAAACTATTTTTGCGCTTTTCATGGTTATCGAATTTCTGCACTGAGACTTGTTACGAACTGTCTGTTATTTGTGCGTTTATTATTTGCACCCTTCAAGCAAATTATAAAATAAAACTTCCAAGTAACCGCACTAAAACTCCTCACAGTCATCATCATCTGCCTAGCCTTTTCCCAACTATATTGGGGTCGGCTTCCAGTTTAACCGGATGCAGCTGAATACCAGTATTTTACATGGAGCGACTGCCTATCTGACCTCCACAACCCAGTTAGTACTGGGTAATACGACACCCCTTGGTAAGACTGGTTGTCAGACTTTTTGGGCCACTGACTACCTAACGACTGTCAAAGATCTACAAATGACAGCCGGGACCAACGGCTTAACGTGCTTTCCGAGGCACGGAGGAAAATCGGTATGTAATGGGCGGTCACCCATCCACAGACCAACCTAGGAAAGCACGGCTTAACCTAAAGATCGACCCGAGCGGCTGTTATTATTTAGCCACGAGCTCCTCAGAAAAACTCCTCACAGTATACCTTTCATATTAATAAATTCACGAACAAAAATGTACACATACTTTGTTAGGCGGTTATCCGCGGAATGCACACTTCCGCGTTAATTACTGAGTAATTTTATGCCCGCGTTGAGCACGAAGAACACAAAGAGGCAAGGTACCCGAAATGCTAAAGTTTCGCTTTAAGATCCACTAGTGCTAGGGCTGGTACCACTTCAACAATAAACCTGTTTTATTTTTATTCAGTTTTAGAAAAGGGTTGCGTTAATGGCGTAAATAATTAACACATTAGGTAAGTACTTCTTCGTCATCTACACTAATATTATAAAGAGGTAAAATTTGTTTGTATGTAGGGGGTAATCTCCGAAACTAATGATCCAATTAAAAAAATCTTTCACTGGCAGACAGCTACATTATTCGTGGTTGCTATAGACTATAAATTATATTAAATTTTATTTCTTATGACCTCATCTCTGTCCCCAGGACTAGATTGAGGTCAAGAGTAATCCCATTTAGTATATAAAAAAAAAAAAAAAATATCCGAAATTTTCCAGGGAAAATTAAATTTTGAACAGGTATGTATGTACCTTCACCATTTCCAAATTGGGATACCTTACAAAAATATGAGACAATACAACATTTTCGCATTGTGAAACTTTTCAACCCTAACCATGGGTACGTAACAATGGCCGCCATGTTTGATTTTCGAAGAACAAAGGTACAATGGGTGGCCACAGTCGCACACGACTTTAGCCACAACGGACCTCCATGGAAACCGTTGCTGAAGAAATATACACGTTATCTCGTAGCTCGTCTTAGATCGTATTGTAACTACTGTCAATAACTCAAGTTTACATTATTCGAGATTTGATGACATGGATGGCGACATGGATGGCGACATCGACACGTTAACAGTAATATAGCCCTAACTGGGTCCATAATTGTTCTTAGCTGTAAGCATTTTGTAACACCTTTTTAAACTTATGGAACGCAAAATAATATGAATATGAATATAGCTGTACAAGAATCTTGTGACGCGTGGCCATTTTGGGAACCAACACCGTCATCTTGCTATTTCAATCAATTTTACTAAAATACTGCCTCATTGGTCTAGGGGTCGCTAGCGCGACTGCTGAGCGTGATTTCCTGGGTTCGATTTCTAGGTCGGGCAAAGTGTTATTGAGTTTTTCCATCGGGAACTTGTCAGCCACGGAGTCTCGATTTGTGCCCGGTTGATTGCAATAGGCTTGCCCCCTATTACATGGGACTTAAACATAACTGGCAAAATGTGGGTGTACTCCTAGGTACACCTCCGCTTAACCCTTCGGTGATACAGGAGGATATGTATGTGTTTACCAACAGTGCTCTACTGTGAACGTCATCCAAAAAAGAACCCGTGTTACTGTACTGAAAAACTATGTTATTAATGTTGTAATCCAATTAACATCAATCCGGGCACGTTATTTTGATTGATATTTAGTTTTCTCATAATATTATCCTCCAGACTGTTTGCTAAGGCACAGTTTGGTTTGAACTGCTTTTAGACACAAGAACGGAATGGTTTGATTTCCAGGAAGGGTCAAAAGTTTTGACTCCTCGATGAGGGAATGTGGATCAAACTTGTTATGTGAAAAAATTCTCGGAAACAATCTGGCGATTGAAATACTGTTGTATACATAAGTATCGAACGATTTTATTAGTGCGAATGGAAGAAACTGGATAGTCATGACACAAAATCGCCAAAAATGGAGAGATTTGGAAGAGAACTGCACTCAGCATTGGGTGGCCAAAGGTCTAAGAAGAGAGAGAGATATTTGTCGAAACGTAGGTACAGGACCAGTTGGTGTTTCACCTTCAAATTGTTATTTGATTTTGCTACTTATTGACGACTAGCACTTCGCCCGCGACCCCGTTCTCAAAAGTTGTGATAGATCGGCTAATATGCATGATATAAATATAATTTGTAGCCTATAGCACCCACGAATAATGTATCTTTCTAGTAGTGTTTTTTTTTTTTAGAATTGGGTTATTCTTTTTTTTTTCTCTTTTATTGTTTAGGGGTTTTTGTTTATACAGATATGTCAACCCCATCGTGCCTTTTAACATTGTCACATTAAACCTTATTATTAACACTTAAACTATAAACAAACAGTTATACAATTATATAAAACAAAACATTGCAACATTATATAAGTTAACAAAATGGTATTTTTCTTATTTTTTTTTTTGTACTCTAACACAATGCTGTCCTATTTGACCCAAAGGTTGACTGGTAGAGAATGCCTTGTGGCATTATGTCCGCCTATGTACCACTCTTGTACATGAAGTTTAAATAAATAAATAAAACATTTGGGGTAGTAGTCACCGATGAAGAATTGGATTATTCTAAAAAATCTTATTATAGTTCCGAAGATTACCCCTACATACAAACTTACAAACAAATTTTACCTCTTTATAATATTAGTATAGAAGTATAGATGACGCTATGTTCAAACATCAAAGTAAACTTTGTAAAATAATTTTCCTTAAATAATAATCGCCAATAACAGCCAGCATGCGAAATATTCATTTCAGTGGTGAACTCTTGGCAGTGAATGTTGCCATAAATAAGCATAACTTGGCTAATGTGGCCTCAGCAAAGTACTGGCCATTTCGAGCTGATTGCTATCGTTAAAAACGTTTAACAGTCATTTACTTTTTTCTGATTTGTGGTTGAATTGTTAGGGCCGATTTATCATATTTATTGAAGGTTGAATTTCTGAAATGGTGTCTTTGAAGGCAAAGGAGAAATGAAGGGAATTTAAGTGATTAAGCGTGGAGCTCGTGGCTAAATAATAACAGCCGCTCGGGGTGCCTAGGTTAATCCGTGGATGGGTGACCACCCATTTCATGCCGAGTTTCCTCCGTGCCTCGGAAAGCACGTTAAGCCGTTGGTCCCGGCTGTCATCTATACTAATATTATAAAGCTGAACAGTTTGTTTGGTTGAACGCGCTAATCTCAGGAACTACTGGTTCGATTTGAAAAATTCTTTTAGTGTTGGATAGTCCATTTATCGAGGAAGGTTATAGTTTATAAAATTTCTAATAGTCAATAAAGTTATAGAAAAAAATTATATAAAATAGAAAACAAAACATCTTTGACTTAAACTAAACAATGATTTAATTCTATATAATGACAGAATGACAAGGGATCAAAAATTTGATATAGCTCAAACTGAACATAATACAATGTGGGTATTAAAGTTATTTATTGAGAAACACATCTGTTTACATGTTTAGGAACTACATAAATAGCGAACGCTTTTTTTTCTGTTGGGAAATCATCAAATGACCCCCCCCCCCCCGCTTTGGGCGGAGCGGAAAGGAGTGTCAGACTTCTACTGACTAAAACTCATCCATGTTCCTTCTTTGCCCTTTGTGTTCCAGGGCCACGGTATCTCTTTCGAAAAGTCCCGCAGCCCTGGCAGGCATCGGCTCTTGCGGACCCCTACAAGGTTGCTGACATCTCTTTGAGGCGCGTGTGGAACACAAACGCGCTGTAAATTGCGAACGCTGGATTGGTTATTATTTAGCAAAGAACATTGGGTAAATCGCTTAAACAATTACGAAATTTAATCATAAATAAAAAAAGATAATGAAACTTAATATAATCATCATCATCTGCCTAGCATTTCCCAACTATGTTGGGGTCGGCTTCCAGTCTAACTGGATGCAGCTGAATACCAGTATTTTACATGGAGCTACTGCCTATCTGACCTCCATAACCCAGTTAGACTGTGTAGTACGATACCCCTTGATAAGACTAGTTGTCAGACTTTCGGGCCACTGACTACCTGTAATGACTGTCAAAGGTCTACATATGACAGGAAAGGAAACTTAATATAATATCAATACCAATTATACCGTTATTACTACCAAACAATCCTATAGAAGATTTTAAACTATCATGGTCACTAACATGACTATTAATACTAATAACGGGATATTTACCATTTTTCTTTTTTTTTTCATGGTGCTTGCAACAGCGCCGAAATATCGGGAACTCATAGAAAGCAGTAAACATGGTAAATATCCCGTTATTAATATTAATAGTAATCCTATAGAAACAGTTTATTAACATTAAATTGGACTCCATACACCCGAAGGTCGAGAATTTGAGATTCATCGGTCGAGAGAATTTAATCCGAGTCGGGCGGTCGGGCCGTGTAATTGTATTCATGATTCGGCATCGTGTGCACCGGCCCTTACATGCATACCCAACCGTTTTAATGACCGAAGACCCTTACAATACGTAAATGATGCGGATAACGCGATTTTGAGATTAATTTAGTATTTTATTTGATTGTGTGAGTTAAACTGGAAAGCCTGGATGGATATATTGAGATTTTGGCTGACGAGTTCAGGGGGGTTACCATGACGTCTTAAAGCAGGCATAATTCCAGTGTGGGAAAGAGACAGAGCTACACAGTTCGTCTAGCGCCATCTCTTTCATACACTGGCCTACCATGACGTCTTAAAGCAGGAGTAATTCCAGTGTGAAAAAGAGATGGCGCTATACAAGACAGAGTTGTACAGGTCGTCTAGCGCCAGACACCAGACGTCATGGTAAGCCACCAGGTGACCTACCATGACGTCTTAAAGCAGGAGTAATTCCAGTGTGGGAAAGAGTTGGCGCTAGACGACCTGTATAGCTCTGTCTCTTTCCTGCTTTAAGACGTCATAGTAACCCCCCTAGCCTTCAATGACAGTTGCTTAACAAAGATCACCAATTACTTTATGACCCTAAAAACTAGCTTGAAGAACAGCTGTTGAACATATATTTTTTACCTTTTGATTACAGCTCTAAAGTTATTATAATCTAATAAACACACCTTTATATTATGTCTTTATCTTAGTTTGTAGTCGTAAAAACAAGTGGACCATGGCGGCACAGTTTCAACGCCTTAGAAACTAGCAGTAATTACGTGAATTATTGTTACATTAGATACTAACTTATCTATTTAATTTATAGCCAGACTTAGCGGATACATTGCACCTTGATTTCACATTGAAATAGTTGTTTTCTCGACTCGCAAGGATGTGGGTTTCCTACAACTATAAAAATCAGGTATGACTTCCTTTGACAAATAAAAACAAAATCCTAATGCACAATTATACCCATGGCTTTACTTGATATTATACAGGATATAGACAAAATCGTAAATATAGTTTGTCACACATGCGACCAATTAGAAGACTGTAGGGAAATTATATCGAAAAATAATAGCTGTAAAATACTCACGTTTAATATCAGAAGTTACCAGCGCAACTTCGATGATTTTTGCATTGCTTTTAAGCGACTGGACTCTAACTTCGATGCTATTGTTTTGACAGAATGTTGGCTAAGTGAAGGGACAATTCTGGAGCCACTACCAGGTTATTCTGTTTCTCGCTCTCACTCACAATCGAATAAAAATGGCGGTGTCATAATTTACACCAAAACGAGTAGAAATATAAAAGTGATAGAGTCATTCATTGCAGAAGCTGACAGTATCATACTTGTCCTGGACAACGAAGTAGCTATTGTAGGAATTTATAGGTCGCCATCTTTTTTAAGTTTAAATAACTTTATTACATCCCTAGACACTGCTTTATCTCAAATAAAAAGATATCCAACTATTGTAGTAGCCGGAGACCTAAATATCGACATAATTAATACTACTAACTCAAGTCATGCTGAATACTTGAGCCTGATGGCCTCACATGGTCTTTTACCTGCTATCACTGAACCAACCAGGGGGCGTACTTGTCTTGATCACATCTTTATTAAATCAAGCTACAGATCCGAAGGAATAATCGGGAAATGCTCGATAACAGATCACGATATGGTTATGGCTGTGATTTCACAAAAAAATAATGGCATTAAATTTCATACAAGATCCCGATGGACAAACCGAACTGACGATGACGCAATCGCTGAGGAGCTAATGAATATTAACTGGTCTAATATCCTCAATTCTAACTGTGCCAACTCCTCGATAAATTCACTAACAACTGTCATCACTAATCTAATAATTAAACACACACACAAAGTTAAAATTAGCAGAAGTAGATTCACTCTTAAGCCCTGGATCACTCCAGGTCTTATGAGATGCATTAAGCACCGAGACAATCTTCATCAAGCTTCAAATTCCAACCCAGACGATGATATGAAAAGACTGGTTTATACTAGGTACAGGAATTTTTGCAACAACCTGTTACATAACCTAAAAACAGAGCACAATAGCCGGCTAATAACTGAAAGTCGTAGGGACCCGAAAAAACTATGGAACACCCTTAAATCAATATATAACCCAAATAGTCAAAGAAGTGACTCATCCCAGCTAATTTCCAATTCGGAGGATCCAGTTAACTCACTTAACAAATGTAATGCCTACTTCACCTCGATTGGAAAAAATCTTTCTGATCTAATACTATCACGAATCTCTGAGACTCAAGAAACCCTAGTCAAAAAATACAAACCTTGTGAAAATTTCCCACACTCATTCTTTCTTCACCCGACAGACGAAGCAGAAATAAATAAATATATTCACCAACTTAAAATTGACAGCGCACCAGGACTTGATGGTATCACTACAAGATTTATAATAAAAATTAAAAATGCAATCCTTAAACCTCTCACCCACATTTTTAATCTAAGTTTAGGATCTGGAACCTTTCCAGAGTGCTGGAAGGTTGCTTCTGTCAGACCAATACACAAAAGCGGCCCTACAGAGTTACCTGAAAATTATCGACCAATAGCACTTCTGTCCATTCTGTCCAAAGTACTGGAGAAATTAGTTAACAATAGGTTAGTGAACTATTTTGAAAAACACAAGTTGATATCAGAAAAACAGTTTGGATTCCAGCGGGGAAGGTCTACTGAAGACGCGGCTACATTACTGACTAACTTAGTGGCTATTTTCACCCAAAAAGGAGAACAGTCCATAGGAGTTTTTTTAGATCTGGCAAAGGCCTTCGACACAATATCACCTGAACTGCTTCTGAGAAAACTAGAATGTGCAGGTATACGAGGGGCTGCACTTGATTGGTTCACGAGTTACCTATCTAATCGCAAACAGCTAGTTAAAGTAGATGAACACTCGAGTGACGTTCTTCCCATCGACTTTGGAATTCCACAGGGCAGCACACTCGGTCCAACTCTCTTCACCTTCTACATGAATGATATTTTAAACCTACAACTAAACGATGCAGAAATAATATCATATGCTGACGACACTGTCATAATTTTCCACGCTAAAACCTGGGAACAAGTGTACCGCCTTGCAGGGATCGGACTATTAACTGTTTCTGAGGCTCTTGATACAAATCTTCTGACTCTGAATATTAAAAAAACTAAATTCATAACCTTTTTCAAAACAATAGCTTCTCGACCTCCACGTCATCTTATACTTAAATACCATACATGCTGCAGTTACCAGACATCACCGCTTACACATTGTACCTGCCTAGCTATAGATCACACTGCCTCAATCAAATACCTTGGCATTACACTAGACGAAAACCTGTCATTCAAATCTCACATACACCTGCTCTCTGGTCGCGTTAGGAAGCTGATATACGTGATGAAAAAACTACGTGACTGTACACCCATTGAAATTCTACGCACAATTTACCTTGGTCTGTGTCAGTCAGTACTTCAATACGGGATTTCTGTTTGGGGTGCAGCCGGGAAAAGCACTTTTATAGAAATAGAAAGAGCTCAAAGAGCCGTTATAAAAGTAGCTTTAAGAAAGCCTTTTCGCTACCCAACAGACCTAATTCATAAGGAGTTCGCTGTGTTAAGAGTGCGGCAATTATTCATCTTAAACGCAACATTGCATGTTCAGAAAACCTTAAAAAATAGATCCGATTATAAAAAACTTATCTCTAAACGCGTACTCAACATTCCCCTTCCCGAAGCAAATAGCCTCTTAGCCAGACGATGCCCGTTTTACTCGCATATCCATATTTATAATAGAATCAGCAAAAGCTGCGACATTAAAGACATGAATAAATTTACATGCAAGAAAACCATAATAAAATGGTTGACCAAACTATCCTATGAAGAGACGGAAGAAATTTTAAGTTAATAAACTATCAAAGACTAAATAACTGCAAATAACACACACACACAGACACACACGCACACATACCAAGACACACTCACTCGACATTTAATAAACTTTAGAATACTTTTTATTTTCATTATTGTAATTTCATTATTGTACTATCATTTAATTTAATTTTTTTGTAAAAGGTAATCCACAATTACCCACTTACCAAAACGCCTTGTTAACAGAACAATCACATCAACAATATGTGTTTTAATTTTAAGTTAACGCAACTCTGGCCCCCAAGATACAGGCGCAGCCTAGTTTGGGGACCTCTGTTTATTACCATGTTAAATTTTCAATTTGTTACGATTATATCATAGTAGCTCTAAGTTAGAATAAGAAAATGTTTGTAACAATGGCTTAATAAATTTATTCTTATTCTTATTCTTATTCTTATTCTTTCTTTGCACTCATCTATTGACTCATCTATGGTCTATGTTTACAGCTGAACTCGTCCTATACAAATGTGCGTTCAAGAGAGAATAAATGAAGATTTATGATGCCAGTGTTGGAGGAATCCAAGCCGTTTCTTCCGCGATGGAATATCAACAAACATGAAAATAAAATATACATCGATGACACATTGTATGTCAAAATCAAATATAACAAACAACCAGATTTTTTCGCGAACCCCATTTCGCTTACATAATAAACCTGAACATGTGACATACGAGATTAACCCTAGCATGTCTGCAGCCAATCTCGGCCCAACATGTAGATTTATTACAAGGGGCAACTCTGCCAAGCGGTGGACGTCCCAGCCTGGCACCGACGACATGGTTACACCAAAATTATTCAAAGCTGGCCTTGCTACAGTGAATTGGTGCACGGCCAGTGCCGAGCAGTGCTAGATACGGGCGATACGGCGAATACCGCCACTTTTCAAGTGATATGTGGCCCGAGTGTTTTCTGCAGACATTCGCAGAGTTAGATTGTGCATGTTCCAGTAATTTGTGGGAGTCTTAGTCGAGTGGGTGGCGTGTTTGAACGGGGCATGGCCGCGAGGACGAAAGAATCTTGTTACGACTGAGAATGGTGTCTTCTGTATAAGGCTAAGTATGGAGGGAAAATTGTAGCCAAAGGCTTGTAAAAATATCTTTTGTCGCAGTGGGCAATACAAATTAAGATTAAGCATTAATTTCAGATAAAAATCCATAAATTGTTAGTAATGACTTAACTTATCTAAAATTAAAAACTATTGGCCTGGAATCCGTGTGCACACTGTTCCAGTACCACCCAATTAAAAGTCACCCAATATTTTATTTTAGTCAAACAATACTTACCCTTAAAATAATTACCTCAGTGACATAAACGTAACGTTGGTAGGCTACTTAGTACATTTATAAGATTCTATTCAAATTGAATCATTCGAGTTCCACCAAATCCCTACAGCCTACACGAAAAAATTAATTTCAACTTTTTTCTTCGTCAGAAAATTTTACCCAGAAACAGAGGAGCCTTGGAAATATTCCGTAAACTACCGCAAGGTACTTAGTATCTCTTCTATTTCCATTTTACGTCTTAATTAGGTAATTTATAACATTAAGCGTCCCTCATTGTAAGGAGGCGACGAGTGAAAAATATATAATTTGGACAAAAGTGATACTTAATACGCCACTTAGTCCTCAAGGGCGAAGGTGGTGGCTTTCAAGCTTTTATTTATGTCTGAAGTTCAGTCTGTCTTCTTAGTGTTTTTAGAAGGAAATTGTGGTGGAAGAACGTTATTTATTTATTTATTTATTCAGTTTCGGACAACAATATAATCCATCTTGTTAGTAAAAAATACCTTATACCTAATGTTAGTAATACACAACACACAATCAACACCAGCAACACTAAAGAATTATACTGTCCGAGGCAAGCTGCTCAGAGAACGATCAAGCAAGAGATCCGCTACCTAGTTGACAATCCTCACCACAAAATGCCTCAGAAAAGGGGAGTAAGGACTCTCCGCCAGTACTTTCAGGATACTATTGTTACTGACCCGCGTTCGATGCATCAGTGAAGCAACTTTTTTGCGGATGACTGCGTGGAAACCGTCAGTTCGGTTTTGTGAAAACATCTCTGATGCACTACAGTAACGGGGCAGTCCCAACAGCATCCTAAAAACATTATTATATTGGACGCGTAAGGCATCCAGCGACCTTTTGGCGTAGCTGACCCATAAACCCCCCGCATACAGACCCTGACAGAAAGCCTTGAACAGGGTGATCTTGACTTGGTCACTACAACGGAAGAATCTACGGGCCAACATGTTACCTCGGACCGCTAGTGCCCTACGCTCCCTCTCAATGTCTACATTATCCATAAGGTCGTCGGTAAGCATGTGCCCCAAGTACTTAAATTGGTCCACTTTATTAACGCTCATACAACATTATTTTTAGTTTATGCGAGACCTGAATATAGTTTGTTCAGAATAAGTAACTGAATCGATTCCAATAATTTTTAAACCATATTATATTGTGTCCCAAAAATATTTAAAAAGGGCTACAAGTTGGACACTGAGCGATACTAAGTACGTATCACAATCATTTAGGTACCTACTGCCAAATTATTATTATCAATGAGCTCAATACGACACTGCGCGGCTAACCATAAGATCGACCGACGAAGAAGCGGTTGTTATTATTATCTAACAGACAGACTAAATAGAATCATATATTTTTTAAACAGGAAACATCCCTTCAACATTCAAACCTTAAAAAGGCTTTTGTGCGCAAAAACTTACTGAAGAATAAATAATTGTGAGGTTAATTCTTATAAATCAGCTAAAGTTAAGTCTTCTTAGCTCAATAATGCTAGTTTAAAAAAATAACATAACATCACGCCTGTAATCCCCGAAGAGTTAGGCAGAGGTGTCCCTAATGGTACACCCACATTTCACCAGTTATGTTGGCCTGTTATAGGGACGAGCCTATTGCCATCAACCGGGCACAAATCAGGACTCTTATATTTATTCTTAATGGAAAACACCTAATAACAATTTACCCGACTTGGGAATCGAACTCAGGACCTCATGCTCAGCAGTCGCGATTGCGACCACTGACCGTTATTAGGCCACTGAGGCAGTCTTCAAGTTAGTTTTTTAATATTTAGCTAATCAAATGATACCTATCTTAAAAACTACGCCAAATAGGAATAACCAAAATTTCTTCAATTTTTCTTTTCTCTTCAAGTTTCAATTCTATTCTTATTCTTATTCATTATTGCACACAAAAATAATAGAAATACACACATAATTACAACATATATTCTATTTTGAGTAAACTAAATATTTAGCAAGTTTTTAATCAAAATGAACGCAACAAATTCGATTTTTGTATCAAAATTCCCATTGGAATTTATGTGAAGAAAATAATAAATCATGAATCTTTCAAGTTTCGAGAAGATTTTTCTTTGGTGAATGAACTCCCGGGGGACTGTAGTAATTCATCAAGTTATCCAATGTTCCAACTGATTGAAGTGATCTATTTATTTACGGAGAAAGCATTCGCTTTTTGTAACATCGATTTTTTGCTTGTCATTTTTTTTTTTTTTTTTTTTTTCGCTTGGGAAATCATCAAATGACCCCCCCACTCTGGGCGGAGCGGAAGGGAATGTCAGACTTGTACTGACCAAAACCCATCCATGTTCCTTCTTTGCCCTTTGTGTTCCAGGGCCACGGTATCTCGTTCGAACAGTCCCGCAGCCCACAAACAGTCCCGCAGCCCTTGTTTGTCCTTTCCATAATAACCCAGGATTCGTTGATAATGTTTGTAAACTTAGTTATTTTCTACCTTTGAAGAGAAACAAGGAAAAGCTTCGAACAAAATGATCTATTTTCGCAATTCCGATAATTATATTCCGCTTCTGTTTCCTTATGAAATCTCATTTTGAACCGACTTTAAAAATAACTCAACAAATTAATATTGTTAAGCTCGTTTTCGAGGATCATGTAAAAGTGGGTAGGCGTAACAAGAAAATTTCGTTTTCAAACTGATATTAACAGTACCTTTCTATTCAAAATACGGACACCTTTAATATACATTCATATCCGTATCTGTATTGACCAAACATTAAAACCGAAACTAAGTTATAAAATGTGACAAGAACTTGAGGTTTAAGCACATTCAAAAACCAACCTTGTTCCTGAACCTCTAGATTGACTTTCCAATGCAGTTTTTTACATAGCCTTCGGGCTGTACCCTCGTAAATCGTGACCAAGGACAAAACAACACATTTTGTCCAAAACGAGTTAACCGTGAATTTCCAACATTATGTTAGGTGTGTGTAATTTTGTTTCCTGGAACTAATCTAGTTGGGGTTATGTCTGATATTTGTATTAATTACATGTTGTTATAGGAAATCGTTAATTTAACATATGTATTATTAATACTCGGAACGGGTTGTTGCTGTTGTTGTTGTTGTTAACATGTGTGCCTCGTTGGTCGAGTGGTCGCAACCGCGACTGCTGAGCATGAGGTCTTGGGTTTGATTCCCGGTTCGGTCAAAGTGGCATGCTTAACAACTTCACTCATTTGTTTCTCCGTAGTCGCACAGCACACGTGTTAAGAGGGCTCATGGCCAATAGGTAAAAATAAGCAACACTTCGCCTCCTGTGTTACTGAGGTGAGTTCCGACTGAGAATTTCTATATGTGGCTACCTGCGTAGGTAGGACCCTGCCACGTGTAAACTCATTGTATTGACTATCAAGTTCCTATGTAAAGTATTTTTGCTCTGAGGAAAACGACGATTTCTATTGTTGAGTTGAGATCTTTGTTATATAACTACAGATCTTTGGTCTTAAGAGTTTAAAATCGTTTACTAGCGAAAGCACAGTTGATGGATTCATGGGGCTGGGAACAAAAGAAAGATATTTTTCTTCATATTTCTGTTATGGATGGTATTTTACCATCATCATCATTTCAGACGAAATACGTCCAATAAACGCCAGCGCAAACCTAGCACGGCACGGCAGGGCATTTTATTTTACCCAACGTAAATTCATACGTAGCTAGTCGTAACAAGATACAGATTCCAAGCTTTAATGCCGCGAAAAGAATCCTCGGTGGATATCTAAACATTGGAATTTGTATCTTGTTACTACTAGCTACGTATGCATTTATGTTGAGAAAGATAAAATGCCTTGCCGCGCCGTCCACGGTGTGCACTGGCCTTAATGGAGATAGGCCTGCCGTGCATCCCGCATCCAGAAGATTTTGAAGGTTTTCACCAGGTCACCTCGTGGGAGGCCTTCTAATGCTGTGTCTCCCTATAGGTACTACCACTCCTGAACCTTCGGGCCTATCGGCTATCCGTTCTGTATTGCCTACTGCGACTGAAGTTTGGAAATACTTCAGACTATGCTACCTGAACAGGACAAACCTATAGAATGAAATTTAATTGGCCGAATAGTCAAGACCATCTGGATACATTACACACAATTCTATATACAGTATATTTACTCAGTTAATTAGCCAATATTAAGCACACACACCGCTAATTAATCCGAAGATATTTGTCTGCATCAATCAGTGAGCAACAGTAATTCAGTGCTATCAGGCCACACACGCAACGTTGGCGTCCATAAATTATAGCTTGCATCTTATAGTATGCTTGTAGGTGTAAACACTTGCAGTGCCCCGTTCACTATATTAGACTTGTGACGTCACCTGCGTCAATCTTTACGCGCTTGCGTCTTTTGTTTTACATCCTTTGTGTTAAGCCGGCTACAGACGATAGGTACATGACAGTTTTAATCTGCATGCAAAGCCTTCAAGCAAAACTGAGTTCCATAGAGGACAAGGGAGGTGAAGGAGGTTGGCTCAAGCATGCCATCACCGGCAACACACAAGAATTTAGTTGCTTTAGTGGGTTTATTACTTGTAATGAATATAGGAAACAACTGAGAACTGAGAGGTGTGCATGCAACCTGCCACACACGCTCGGTCATGCCTGCGCAGTCGCACCGTGCAGGCATAACCAAGCGAAAAATATAAATTCTAGGTTGCATGTACATGATGTACAGGCCAGGATAACTGTACAGTTTTCTTCTACACACGTTCAGTTTTGCCTGTACAGTTTGATCGTACAGGCAAAACTGCACATGCATAACCTAGCGTGTATCAAGCTAAACCTTTAGTTCCATCGCGTAGCAAGTCGCGTCGTGGTGACTCGTGGCATGCCCTAATAATTTACATTCATAATATCTTTCATTTGTTTATCTGCAGTCGCCGTTGCAACAAGCGTGCCGCTCGATCGTGGAGCTTGTGGCCAAGCGCTTATACAGTAGGCACGTATAGGTGTATGCACTATGCACATATAGATTGTATATTCTATGTAAGTGTCGGTGCATAGTAATGACTAGCCAATCATCTGTGCACAAATATGAATATGCTGTTAAGTCAATATGCGTTTGATGTCAAGCAATTATCGCGTGGGGGTCTTCATTAAGTGTTTGTTGGTCACGTGTTAAGATACTGATTCTTTCTGTTATTAGAGAGTGGTAATTTGATGTTTCTCTGTCTACTGATCTACTTATTCATAGGTCTCTTGTCAGGGCTTGAACTATTGAATATTAGCTCCTACCCGCGGCTCCGCTCATGTGAAGGTCGAAAATTAACCCACTGGAACGTATTACCGAGATAAAGAGTGTCCAGTGTCTTTATCCAGGTCATGGCTTACCGGTGTACCAATACGTAGATCCAAGTAGGATGACAAACATAACATCACGCCTGTAATCCCCGAAGGGTTAGGCACCTAATAGTACACCCAGATATGTTTTAAGTCCCATGTAAAAGAGGGCGAGCCTATTGCCATCAATCGGGCACAAATTCAGACTTCGTGGCTGCTACTGAGACATGTCTGATCGAAAAACCCAATAACACTTTTCCCGGCCTGGGAATCGAATCCAGGACCTCATGCTCACCAGTCGCGCTTGCGAACACCAGACCATCGAGGCAGTAAATTGTTGTAATGATGACTTTAATGACGATAATTTTGTCAATACGTATACAGAGTGATTGGAAGCTGGGTGCAAAGCTTTAAGGCGAAGATAGTACAGACAATTTAGAAACATTTAAGCCATGGTTGTCTTAGACGAAGTCTCACCATTTTTTTTAACCTAATTTTTATGTTTTATTTTCGAATATTCCCAAAATTTTAACTAAACTGCTTGTTTATGGCCAAATTGAATGATAAATGAATTAATTTTCAAAATTCAAATTGTTCAATTGTTCCAAATTGTCTGTAATCGTCCAAATTATCAGCAGACGTCTTACGGCTGAAATGATGATGAAGATGATGAATAGTTGGTTAATGGAAAGAAAATCTATGAAAGTATAAGTAGAAAAACCAAACAGAACACAAACAAACCGTTCTACGCGCTACCCCGTCAACAAAAAAGGCAAGATTTAGTTTCCATCACATTCAAGGTCGAATCGAACCCGCTTTCCATTTTCCTGAAGCAACAAAAACGCAATATGCGTGCGTGACAGACAAAAACAGAATGCCGTCTATCAAAATGATTATGCCTATAACAGAGGAGCCCCGTAGGCATAATAACATTGTGTTCGTATTTCCTAAATCCGGTTCTATGATACAAATGTTACTGACTTCTGTCTGTGCGTTGAGTTTTTTTAGGATAATAATATATTTTTGGTAAGACAATGTTTGGGGATGTTTTTTTTGAGGTTCCTGGTGAATATGACATTTTTGTTGTAAGGTAAACCATAAGTAAAAGAGTATTAGCGTCATCAGTGAACCAGAACATAATCGACGATCATCAGGGATGGTGGAGCTTTCGAGAGCTTTTTATTCGTTAGGTGTTTCTTTTTTGTGACTTATACCTTTATAGTCTTCGAAACCAATGTGGCAGGCAGGTCCCATGCAATTCTTCAACTACCCTGAAGAAAAAGAAAAAGAACAGTGGAACATAATAATATGTACATCATAACCATAGCCTGTCCGCATATTTATAAAGAATAATCAGCAGTGAAATGAGAATGCTAAGATGGGTGTGCGGTGTAACGCGATTGGATAAAATAAGGAATGAGTACATAAGAGGAAGTCTGAAAGTGGCGCCGGTGACTGAAAATTTGTTTGGTAATCGGTTATCGTGGTATGGACATGAGATGCGGAGGAATGAGGAGAATGTAGTGAGGAGAATGTTGAGGATGAATGTAGATGGCTATAAGAGTAGGGGAAGACCAAAGAAGCGATGGAAGAACTGTGTGAAAGATGATATGGCTAGAAAGGAGGTGACTGCCGAGATGACGAGTAATTGAGAAGTATGGAACAAGAAGACATGCTAAGACTCCAAATAAGGTCAGGAGAATGGTGAATGAATCAGTCTACAACGTTCCCACTGCTGGGCCGCAAGCATCCTCCCTGTGAGAAGGACTGGGCCAAAATCCACCACCCCGGTGCTCCACAGCAGCAGCAGCAGCAGTGTGCCGTAGATCATGCTGAGTGGTAACTTGCTTGCAAGCCGTCCACTTTTTTTTTGTTCCGTCCTGTTGTATTTATAAATATTTGTAATATGTTGTATGTTTGTTTAATTTTTTTTTTTTTGTCATTTTGTATGCACGTCATGTCCCTGCGACAAATAAATATTTTTCGTTTATTCTTTCTTTCAGTGCGGGTCGGATTTGTATACCAGCCCTAAATTTCCAACTGTCACTGAAGCAAAATCTAGTACCAAGACACAAATAAAACAGTAACGCATTGTCTAAACAAATGTCTTATTGTTGTTGGTAGCGGCTGAGAGTAATACCGGGGACATTTGTCAAGATAAGGTAGGCAGCCGGTGATAAGACCCTACGCAATAAGATTTGCACCTATGACTCTTGAGAAACATGAGTTTTGATACCTGAGTGCTGGCTTGGTTGAAGTTTTTTTTTGTTTTATCTGGCGTTGAGATTGACAAAGGTTGTATACGTATTTTTTGAAAAAAGAATGGTTTCTAACTTTCTTACTTTTTCTTTTTGAGACGCAACAACAAAACTTTTATTAGAAAAACGAGAACTCACAGATATAATTATCAAGAATGAAATAATGTTGAATCTATACAAAAAAATTATTGAAATTGACGTGTCTGTATGTAATTTCATATAGTAGTTTTTTACTGAATGCATATGAAAGAATTTACAATACTTATAACAATTTTTATTTTTTTTATTTGTCTGTCTGTCCGTTTGTCTGTCTGTCTGTTCCGGCTAATCTCCGAAACGGCTGGACCGATTTTGACGGGACTTTTATTAGAATATAGTTGATGTCATTAGGAGTAACTAAGGCTACTTTTATTTTAGAAAAAGATTTAGAGTTCCGTGCTCAAAAATTAAATGAAATTGAAATTGTTAACAAAATCCAATTCAAATAAGAAACTAATATTTTTGTAACAACACCACGCGGATGAAGGTCGCGGGCAAAGGCTGCTAGCAAATAAACATTTGATTGCTTCAGTACGATAAACAACTTAAACTTTAACGTCAAGTAAACAAATTAACAAACGACCATTAACCAACCATTTACAAAACAGCTGCCACTACATTAAATAACCGACGAAATTACTAATTGCTTCCCATTTCCATTCATCGCTCGCAGATACGTAATTAAAGACCAACTGTAATTGGCGATACTCAATACCTTCAAGCCTGTAATAATTAAAGAAAAATAACTTAAGCAATTTTCCCTTATCGAGGGCCAAGGAGTTCCTGTCCTTTTTTACCTTTTTATTCACTTTTCCGTTTCATTAAATTTGCTTCGTCAACGGTTCGCCCTTTGGCTGTGTTATCCATTTGACCGGTTTGTCACCTCTGTGTTTAATTTATTCTTTGACGGGGGATTACGAGCTTTGATGATGGAGTTGGGTCGTTTTTTGTTTCTTGGGAACCGAGTGGGACTTTTATCGGGGTCTACGTGTGTGTAGTTATAGCTGGGTTTTTGTAGAAAGTGGAAACATGAAATAGCGGTTTTGAATTTTTGTATTGAATTGTAAAATTCGATATTGTTTATCGTTTGAAAGCAAATTATCTAATTATTACTATGTAGTATGTTTTTGAACATTTGTTTTACTACTTGGGTTTTCACACGGTGATTTTTCTGTACTCCTGTCTTCAGGATAAAGAGATTTCACTCCCTCCCTGACGCTGATCAAGATACCTCTAGATCCTCCCCTGATTTGCACGAAATAGTGGCTAACGATGGCCAAAGGGGTCAAACGTGTCTGAGATACCCACATTAGGGCACAGAAAATAGTTTTTTTTTTGTTGCTCTAAAATAGTGTAAGATGGCAGCACATATCCGTGCTACTACAAGTAATAAGTATAATCTCTCGGGCGAATCACATCGTTTAATAGTCATCGAACGTCACTTACAGGTGTACTTTCAGTTCATTGAACAGTTCGTTTGACTATCTATTAAACATTTCGCTCCATTTCTTGACAATATCTTAAAAAAACATGCAATAATGGAAATAGAAAACTTACGAGCAACCAGCCATTTTTCCACAAGTCTCCAAAGCTCTTCACTCTACAGCATAGAAAAATTATTACCTGAAAAAAGACAAAAGCTGACGTTAACATTACATATCCAAGAATATAGCTTGCCTCGTGTAGTTCCTGAATTGGGTCATCGGGGCTCACCGAATTAGTATAGAAATTGGGTTATAAAGGCTTCCACACAACGGCCTGGGCCTCTGCGTTCGTCGAATCGATGTAACCAGTTTCCTGGTAAACCAATCGTTTAATTTGTACCAAAGTCGAATTTGATATCGGAAAGGGTGAAATTTTGTTGGAAACGCGAATACGTGTTTGATATTTCGTTACTGACAGGTTTTTTGGTTTTGTTTGCGTGAAATGTTCTTTTTTGTTAGTTTTTTTGTTGTTTTGGTAAACGTAAAATTTTAATTTAAGTATAGGCCTTCTGTACATGGAAATCTGTATTTTAAAAGATTAATTATAAAACACTATCGACCCGCTCCGACTTCGCACGGGTGCAATGTAGATATACATTTACATATAAACCTTCCTCTTGAATCACTCTATCTATTAAAAAAAACCGCATCAAAATCCGTTGCTTAGTTTTAAAGATCTAAGCATACATAGGGACAGACAGACAGCGGGAAGCGACTTTGTTTTACTATGTAGTGATTTTCAAAAAACAGAATAATACGAATACTGTTTTTAACAAAATGAAGCCTTTCAAATGACTCAATTATTGTTCTGAGCTAGAAATAACTTCGTAAAATATGTTACAAGGGGTTTTCCGAAAAAGTACTACCGGGATTAAAAGTGTCCTAAGTCCAGACCCAGGTCATGCATCGAAATACGTTCAGCCGTTAAAATACGTGAAAGAAAAAACAGACATTTGGATTTATAACCTATTAGTATTGTAGAATAGTATCTATGGGTTCCCAACAAACATTTGACAAGTCGCCACAACGTGCCGATTTCTACATTTGATTCCATAAGCTGGTCGTAAATACGTCGCGATCACGTTGGCTTCACCGAGAATAGGCCCATTTTATACGAATCAGTGTCTTAAAAGAGTAACGTAACCGTCGTATAAACCACTTTTTGGTCAGATAGTGGTTGTGTAGTAGTCGCAAAACCCACGTTTTCGTCGAGTAATGGTGTTTATTACCGCTGCTTTGCGGCATTTTGTTGCAAATAGGTAGCGTAGTATTATTTTTAAACAGGATTTTGCGATAAAATGGTGAGATAAACGCCGTAAATTATTATGCCTGCATGACTTCAATATATTATTTGTGTCAGATCCATCCATAATATCTGATGTGCTATTTTGTTGAAACTCATTGGGCCCATTCAATCTATTGGGAAATTAATTCTATCGGGTAATATGAGCTAATTATGACAATTTAATTAACGCGCCATGCAAATTCTTTAAATTAAGTGATTTAATCAACTATATTTTTAGTAAACGTGCTAACAGTCACCTCTATACGGCTTAGAGTTAAAGATACAACCATATTACAACATCAAAACGACTAATTATTCTGTGCACATACTTTTTGTTCAATATTGTCAGCCATATTAACTGAAATAGGGTTCCTTTGTAGTGTTTAAAAAACAATTGCACCTACTTTTCCTGGTTTGAAGACTGTTAATTTTTTTATATTTTTGTCATGTGTCAGTAAGGTACGTTCATTCATTCAATCATATTAAAAACTACTGTCAAAAGCTGCTTTTTTAAGTTGAAGTGATTGAAGTTTCTTTACGTACCTAATTAAAATGGTGATTTATTTATAGATGGCCTCGGATCTAATAAAAATGATTTTTGATATAATGGAAATCGATAAGTTTTTAACCAAATCTGATTTCATCACACTTGCACGTTGGTGTTTGAGATGGCCCTGGATATCTACTCACTTTTTACGTTCAGATCGTTGTTTTGGTTGCTGATTTATGATAACAAACAACAAAAACAAACCTGCACATTTTGTAGTGTCAGAGGAAAATATTAAACATATGATAAATTATGATTTTCTCTGGTGCCCACGCTGCACCTTTTTTGTCATATACGATCATTATCCGGAGAATGAATGTGAATATTGTAATTAGAACAGATTATTTTGAAAACAACTGATCATCTATTCCTACTTATATATACATATTTCAAAGAGGAGTGTTTGTGAATTTCTATATAATTGAGATCAATCCTAACTAACTATGCTGACTATGCATTACCTACTAATTTTATTTTGAAAACACTCGTATTAACATATTCTTAATAGCTTTAATCCAAAGACAATGTAAACTAAGTAAAATAATTTCTTTGTTACTACTATGTTTATTTTGAATGATAAAACTGTGATTGTAAAGATATGTTTATTAATAATAAATATGACAAAAATCTTGGATTTTTTTATATTTTATTTACACCTTTACTTCAAATCAAAGTATGAATAAGTGGTACAAAATAAATATTTGAGCCACATTCTGCAGTGACTAACTTGCACTTTATGTCAGTTATATTAAATGTAACTTCTAATCTTCATCGAAATCAATTCTTTTGTATTCATAAAATCTTGTACGGAACCAACTCCACTTTGTACATTATTGTCGTTACGTGTAGAAATATTCGTTATAACACAACATGACGAGAGAAGCGCAGTTTGTAAGCACTATAATAGAACACTCAGTAATTTAACGGTAGTATAAAAGTTATAAAATTGGCTTAAAACCGTATAAGGGTGCAATTTATCACTCTTAAATGATCGTCACTTAAAGGTGGTTCTCGCGATTCTAATACGAGTAATGGTGGGATAAAAGTCATATAGACGTCACTAAGATCACGACACTGGTTTTACCACTAAATGACGCCGTTTCTACATAAAACTGTGTAATAGTCATAAAAATAGTCGTATAGAAGTTAATACGATTTCTATATGACTGTAATATACGACTAAAAGTTATATTAGAATAAGGTGCTCTAAGTCGTATTACACGCTAAATTACTTCAATGCGATGTTTACAACACTTTGAGTCGCATATTTTTTATTTATACGACTGAAATGTTTGTTGGGTTACGACCAATAAATTAATATTTTGACGACCAAACTCATAAACCTAGACCAGGTGGCCTACTATGACGTCTTAAAGCAGGAGTTATTCCAGTGTGGGGAAGAGATAGCGCTAGATGACCTGTATAGCTCTGTCTCTTTCCCACACTGGAATTACTCCTGCTTTAAGACGTCATAGTAGCCCCCAGGATCAACTTAAAAATATATTTAACGATTGCTCACATCAACATCCCCCTCTAATTCCCCAATAAGTCACAAGTAACTCCCCACAAATTGACGTGACATCATTTTGTCACAAGATAGCTATCATCACGCACGTTCACGTGGCAGTTAACGAAATTAATTAGCAGCATTAAAATCTCTTACGCGCGTACATCCAACACGATTTGAATAAATAATGTGAGTCTCAGTAACAAACATAATTATCACGGATTCATCTGAATAGCACGTGTTATTTTGTTGAAATTCGTTTGGAAATTGTCACATGTTCTGTTTAGTGGTTGTGTGTGTGTGTGTGTTTGTTTGTTTGTGATACTTAGGGAGTAGGTAAGTTAATGATAATGCTTGTTGTGATGATTAATTTCAGTATTATAGAGTACCTGCCTTTTTAATTTTGAAGGATAACTTAGACATGTAATTTTTTATTTGTTTGAATGTATGTATAGCTCAAAAAGGCCCTCGAATATCTAGGATTGAATATAATATTCTCTATACAATTTATCTGAAGTTATCGATCTAGAATTATATAATTTGTGTTGCGACCGCGAACCGGAAGACGTTGCGTTGGAAGGCCTCCCACTAGGTGGACCGATGACCTGGTGAAGGTTGCAGGGATCCGCTGGATGCGAGTCGCACGGGACCGGTCAATGTGGCGACACTTGGGGGGGGCCCATGTCCAGCAGTGGACATCATTCGGCTGAAATGATGGTGATGATGATATAATTTGCCTTTTTGTGCTAGCAATGATGTACTCCTTTAATTTAGAATAAGAACCAACCACATAAGAAACAGCTCACTGAGATTCACAATTTTGCACAGCAATATTCTCAGCTTAATAGAAAAATCCGAAACACATGCTTTTCTTATTGCATCTAGAATCTATAAATAAATAAATAAAATCAAGATCATTGATAAAACAAATCTGAGCACAGTTTATCAATAAAAAACCTAGTACCAAAAAGAACGTGAAACACTAACATGACCTAGTAAATACAACAATAACTAACACAACCAAGCATTCTGTACATAATGTGATTACGAACGTAAACACAGGTGAAGTAAATAAGGAAAACAAACACAATTAACGAAGAAATCACTAGATCAAGACATGTGTGCTACATTACTGTAATATGGATGGATGTGTGGCTTTTGTGTGTCTGTTGTTGTTTCAGAACGCTGTAGGTCGAAGTTACAATGAGTAGGCAAATTGTTTCTATGCGAATATTAACAGAGGTAACAAATTACATGTAAGGAGGAGAGAGGGAGAGAGGGAGACAGAGAGATGGAAGGAAAGGTAGCTCAGATACCAATACTTATTTCATTGAAAAAATCTAGTATCAAAATACAGTCATGTAACCAAGGTTTTGTAAAAGTATTCTGATTTAAAAGAGTATTCATGGAGTTTCTTGCCCGTTCTTCTCCATAGAGATCTACGTTAGGGAAGGGGCAACTACATGTAGCTACATTTCATTGTTATCTTTGTTTCGACAATTCAAAAGTGCCTGTAACTGGCCTACTTGAAATAAATGCTTTGATTTTGATTTTGACAGCCCTTAAGAATATTCTTAACTTCGTAAAGTTTCATCATGAACGCAGTCAAGAATACAAGAAGAAATACACAAACGTGCCCGAACACAAACAAATGACAAATAGAAATACAGTACTTCAATTTTAAACCACAAGCAAATAATATGGCAAAAATATATTTACACTATTAGAAAAACTCTGAAAGGAGTAAGAGGAAGTCTGAAAGTGGCGCCGGTGGCTGAAAAGTTGCAGTGTGCTAATCGGTTGTTGTGGTATGGACATGTGATGCGGAGGAATGAGGAAGATGTCGTGAGGAAAGTTTTGAGAATGAATGTGGAAGGCTAAGCGTAGAGGAAGACCAAAGAAACGATGGATGGACTGTGTGAAGGATGATATGGCTAGAAAGGAGGTGACTGCTGAGGTGACGAGTAATAGAGAAGTATGGAAGAAGAAGACATGCTGCGCCGACCAATGAATAACGACCAATGATAAATGGTGACCAATATTTTTTCTACTACACTAAAAAAATAAAAAAAAGAGAGACTGCCTCTATGGTCTAGTGGTCGGTAGCGCAACTGCTGAGCTCGAGGTTCGTGATTCGATTCTCAGGTCGAGCAAAGAGTTATTGAGTTTTTCCATCAGAAATTTCTCAGTAACAGCTACGGAGTCAGGATTTGCGCCCGGTTGATGGCAATAGGCTCGCCCCCTATTACATGGGACTTAAACGTAACTGGTGAAATGTGGGTGTACTTTTAGGTACACCTCTGTCTAACCCTTCGGGGATTACAGGCGTGATGTTATGCTATGTAAAAAGAGATACAGATTTTACAAACACAACAGCTACTTACTACAAGTAGCCACCTATTGAAAAATGTAGAACTATAAAAGGAAGTTGAAAAAGTATGCAGACACTGGACGATGGACTTTTGTTAGAACTTTCTCGAAAAGATAAAGAGGCTCACTCACTTCTTGTTTTCTTTTCAACGTCTGACCATGATATAAACGTAGCAATTCGTCCAATAAAATGTAATTAAAAAGATTGTTTTTGCAGCGTCTATTATTTTGCAACGGAAAGCCATATTACAAAATGTGGCGTTTTGTAGGCCAAAAAAACATACACTGAGAAGGAAAATAGCAGAAATCTATTATAAACGTAATCAATTTGTGTTACGACATGTCATAAATACATAACACACAATTTATATCCGTAAAAAGAATCAGAACAAAATATTCACCATTTTAATTATATTATCAAATATTTGTATGGCCTGCAAGTAGTTGTTCCGGGTCTGGCTGTTTGTTTATGTGAGTTTAAATGTTTGTAAACGCACCCACAATACAGGAGAAATTCCTATTGTGGGGTAAAGTTTTATTTAAAAAAAAAAGGATGCTTAGGACTTCTATAAATAAAAGCATCAGTTAACTTGTATTTCAAAACAACTGATCTATTTAACAATTACAACGAAAAATCAACAGAATTCTTAGACTGAACACCTAATTTTTCACGAATTACTCAAAGGCTTAAAAGATTACATAGAGATTAACAGATCTTCAAATTTTATTGAAACCATCTTTTTTGTAAGTTTATAGAAAAAATCCTAATTTGTAAAATTCAAAGTTTGAGTTGTGCTTTTTTATCATAGGTACTTTATTTTCAGAAAGCTGTTTTGATGGAATTTTAAATGTTTATTCAATTTTATGATAATTTAAATAAATATAAATAGATTTTGCGCTTAATTGTTCAAAAATTTTTTTTCTTATTTGAAAAGTGATATTATAGATTTGAATATTAGATAATGTATTCTATCTCTATAAAAGAGGACCGAAATCTTACAAAAGGAAACCTAGAATTTAAGAAATTGGGCCTTTTGAGGCCATTAATTCGTCACACGTCTTGCGTGACCAAGTAAGCGTGTAAGCTTAAATTTCATGAATTTTCTTTCTTGAACATTTTGTTATAAAGAATGTTCTCTTTTCACATGTACAAATAGCTTGAAATTGGGTCGCCATTGTTACGCAAATGACACAATTTAGGTCTAAATGAAGGCAGACCATGTACAACACAATATAAAGTAACAGGGTAAGTGGACTACGCCACAACATACGACCAAAAGTCATGAGACTATATTAATTGGGACATGTTCTTTCTGCCACAGAACTTAATCAACGTGATTTCCGTGCACACCACGAACATCTAATCAAGCAAAAAGTTCCCCGTTGCTAGGCAACGAATATCAACCCGTAATACTATATTCCCATCCCATGAAAGGGTAATAATCCTCGCGTCCCCATACACAATGGATACATTCCCACACAATCCAGAAATATCGAGAGAAAATTCGTTTTTTATTGTAATCTCAACTCTCATTGGCTTGAATGGTCGAGATACGACGAATATTATGCATTAAAAGGCTTATAAATACCACTTAAATGATAAGTGCGAAAACATTTCGGTGGTGCGAAATTCTTATTATCGTAAACGGATTACTGAAGGATTTCGTACGAGTCGCGCTCAATTTTAATATAATTAAAGAATTAAAATTTTAATGAGAATATTTATTCCTTCATTAATAATTCGTATTTTGTATCAGTGGCTTTGTTTACATTGGATTGTCATTCGTTCCGAGTTGATAAAACAGGGAAGTAATGAACGAGACTTCGAATTAATATTCGCTGTTCAAAGGTAGTCGAAAATTTTCGCATTTCAGCGCCACCGCACGGTCAAGTTTGGAACTATAGCGTGTAATTTACGACGAGTGGTCGTGTCAGTTTTCTAAAAAAAACTAAGGCTTCGTCCTTTTACTGCAATAATGGGAAATTTAAAAGTCTGCCGCCATTTTGACCGGTGTACAATAAAAGCAAAAAGTGCATTTCGCTGGCACTGTTATGCATATATTAAGCCATAATTTGTGCAATGCTTTGTGAAGTAAATGCTAACTTTAAAAGACTTCATTACAGAATGAATGTTTGGTTGTTATTTTGATTAATTTATTTTCACAAATGGTTAATTAATTCCAGTTTCATTAAGGAGAGTAAACTAACTAAATACATTATTAATTAACTAACAATAATATGAAATAAATAAACTAACAACAAACTATAAAAGGGCATCAAAAAACTCCTCCTCAACGCTGTCAGCTGATAATGTGCCCAAGAGACTGGCGGCGTTGCCACGTTGTATGGCAACACTTAGCCTCTGGCCAAAGTAAAAGCCATTGGTCACAGGAAGCATCAACTAGGCGATAGTTTTATGATGACTAGTACCACTAAATGAGATGTTAATTAGGTGTAGACAGCAAGACTACATAAACAGGTTTTTGACAGAAAACGCAGAATAGATCTTGGACATAGGTAACAAAACCCAAGCAATAATCTCATGAAGATAAGCAAAACACGTTTAAAGCCAAGGAGTATATACCCAGAGGCTAAGTTGTGGAGGTCAGATAGGCAGTCACGCCATGTAAAATACTGGTACTCAGCTGCATCACGTTCACGGGCGTACCCACCCTGCTCTCTGACCCGAAGCTAAGAATTTTTAGGCAAAATTAATATGATGACAAAATTAAATTTTCATTTGGGTACTTTATCATTTTTCACATTAAAATAAAAACTTGGTTAAGGTCAACAATGTCACAAAACCGTCATGTCGGCCTCTGTGTGATGAGTGTGCATAGAAAGAGGGTTCTGGAAGCACAACATACATTTGAAAACGAAATTTTAGCTAGATTTAGCCAGAACCCTCGCAGGTTATTATAGAACTAAGGTGTAGTGCAGTCAATAAAACGTATCATGGCAGTCAGTAAATAAAAAGCATTTTTAATTTCCTACTACATAGTTTATTTACTTCTGCCCCACCCCTTAAAAAATACTGGGTACGCCCATGATCACGGACCTGAAACCAGATCCTACATGAAAGACCAGTATCCACTAGCTACATAGTCTCAGTAGAAACAAATAAAAAACAAATTTAAAGATTGTAAAAAATGTACCATTACCAGCACTAAAATCTACCCGACCCTCACTTCACCACTACGTAAATTAAATTCCCAAAGAAAACACTTTTCTCAAACAAACAAGTTTGCCAAAATATTTGTGGGTAACGAAGCCAGTTTTTCTTCCCTCAGTGTTTATCCTGACAAATGTGCGTTGCATTATTGCGGCCTACTCGGGAACCGAACTTAAGACCGTACTCCGTAATGTATTTCACAGGTTTTTGTTTTCTTTTGTCCCGTGCATACTTTACTCTGGGTGGGATTAAACGACTTTGGTGTCGCTTTTTAAAGGTCTTGAGGTCCCAAGAAAATGTGGGTATTTTTATCAACTGTTTTGGTTAAATTATTTTGGTTTGGTGCATTGTTACAAAAGCTAGGTTATTGCATACGTGTGTACCTTCTTTCCTGACCAGTATACCGTTACATATACAAACATATTACTAATATACAACATTAGTTTTAGTATTTATGCGAAACCTGAAACACGTGTCTAGTATTTTTATGCAAAGAATCTATGTACGAAATTTCAAAACTGTATCTTGAAAAATCACAAAGTCGATAGGCTTGTTCTGTTGCCTGATTGGACGCACAAAAACGTGGTCAACAGGCGGCGCCACCGCGCGCGCGCCTCCAGCGTCGTCTTGAGCTCATTGATAATTATAATTTGGCAGTAGTTACCTAAATGACTGCGATAGGTACTTAGTGTCGCCTTTTTTAAATATTTTTGGGACAAAATAAAATTTATCAAAAATTAAAAATTATTGGAATCGATTCAGTTACTTATTCTGAACAAACTATACCTGTTCAGGTTTCGCATATACTAAAAATAATGTTGTATAATATACTGATACTTACTGCACCGCTTTTTCATACATCTTTTTTCGTCGCTCAATCAAGTATGTAAGCTCAACAATTTCTCATCAAAACCAAACGCAAGTCATTTATTTTTAATTCGTAACAAAACAGTTCCCAGCTTAGCAGAACTAAACGATATAAATAAATAAACAAAAGCAATATCTCGTTTAGTTTCCAAGAAAACGTCTTAAAATCCCAACATTGTAGTTCTATCCTAACAATTCTTTTATAAAAGGAAATCTTGATAAATACTCTGGCAACTCTTGTAGAATACCCCGTCTCCCCTTCATTCTAGTATTTCCATTTCGTAAATTAAATTACAGAGATTGAAAGAATGCACTCTAGTCGGCACTAGCTTGACAGCTATTCTTCTTCAAAATCTTTGGGCATTAAAGTGATCCCTATTTTATTTCTCTAAACACCTCCAGACAGAGTTTTGCATAATACAAAGCATTTTTCCAGCGTTTTATGCAATGTGGAGCTATTTCTAACGCTGGGCATACATCAAGTTTTCAAATAAAATTTTGTTTATATTCTAAAATACTTTGCGAGTAGTTGTGAATTTATTCAAGCAGCCGATCCGTAATTTATGGAGGGAAAATCCGTTGGTGGTTTTAAATAAAATTGTAACTTTGAAGAAACTGTAATATCGAAACGTAAAATATTTACAGCTGGTTTAGTTACGTGTTTATATTATGATTAATTCACTTAATTCACGTGAAATTATTATAAAAATATTACTACTATTTGAATCGATATAATTTTTGTGAATGAAACTCTAATTCTTTTTCTAAAATAAAAGTAGCATAAAGTTACTCCTTATAACATAAGCTATCTGCCAGTAATAGTCCCGTCAAAATCGGTCCAGCCGTTTCGGAGATTATAGACGGAAAAAACAGACAGACAAAAAATTTAAAAAGGTTTTTTATTATAAGAACTATATACTTTCATAGGCGTTCAATAAAAAGCTGTTATTTTGAAATTAGAAACAGACACTTCTATGGTATTTATTTGTATAGAATACATATAGATTTTCAAAACCTTATTAAACAACAAATTTTAACAAATTTTGAACATTTTAGACAAAACCATCGCAATGTTGGTAGTCCACAACTTCAAAGCTAAGCTATATAAAGTGCTTTTATCTTATAACGGCATATTCTAAAGCTTAACTTAACCTCTTAGTAAGAATACTCTTTTGAACACTCGCTGAAGATGTCCCGCGTGCATTTTAATAATTTCGCCTAAACTTTTCGAAAAGACATTTGCACTAGAGACAATTTTTTTTATTTTCGTTGCCAGCACAAGGTAAGTAAAGCTCTACAAGGCTCCGTTGGCGCGTGGCCAAAATCCAAACTGATGACGCTGCCATTTTGTTTCAAAAAAAAAAAAAAATTCAATGTCATTCAAAAGATCCTAGTAGTAGATATGTACGTAATAACGTATCGTTGCAGTAAAGTCTAACTGACAACGCTATTAAAAGTTGAGCAATGAACGCTAAAATTATAATAAACAAACAAACAACATACCATTACACACTGCAACAAAAACTCTTTCCATTTCTAATCCATTTTGTCTCAGCGGGTCACCCATCGAGCTGACAGCGGCTGACATAATCCGTTTATCTCGGGCCGGACTGCCCAGTGCCCAGTGCCCACTGCCCAGACCCGACTCCTCGGCAAATTGATTCGATACACATTGATTGTTTTCCCTTGACATTATACACTTTAAACTTTTATTTTTTGGTAGTTTCTATGTGATTTAGGTCGAATTTCCCCAATTTTTTTTTTAGCTTCTTTAACTTGAATTGTATTCTATTTGTCAGTACTTTCTTTCTTTGGCCAAAGAATTAGCATTGCCAGTCAGCGTGGCAATGCTGCCAGTCTTCTGGGCACGTTTCCAGATGACAGCGATGCGGAGGAGTACTTTGACGCCTAAGTGTCCTATTGTAGTCGTTTTTTAGTTGTTTATATTTTCTTACTTTTAGCCTTATTTTTATCATTAGTTTAGTTCTATTTGTAGTCTGTATATAATGTAAATAAGTAATAGAAAGTTGCAAGTATTTTTACTAAATATGGCAAAGAGTTATATTATAATAGTCTTAATTGTCGGTACTTAAAATTATTATTATTATTTTTTTTTTTTTTTAGTTGCACCCTTTTTCAAAATTACAGCTTCTTATTACTTACATACTATTTCTTCTTTTCAAATCCACCCTATAATTATGTTTTTAACACAAAAGCATTATGTATGCAGACCACCAATTTTCATCGTACACATAATACGAAATCCAATATTGTGCCCACTGCCCACCATTCCACCAATAGAGTGACCACAAAAATAATTGTACTACGGAAATTAAATTTCAGTGCGTGTTTTGTCCGAATTAAAATACAGGGCACGTTATAAGTGTAGGCACCCTCGTCCCTGGGGTGCATTAATAATGGCAAACGTGCATTCCAACAAATTATATGAGGTGCAATTTGTGGTCTGTGGTAATCAGCTCATTCATATTAAACCTTTTTTTGGTATTCTAAAGTGGTATTTATGTCAAACAATGTGGGCGTCAGATGGATTGGTTTTGTGGTGAGGTTTAAATATTTTTTGGCAGTTGTTTTTTTTTGGGTATATTTATACCTACATAGTTAGGTATTACTCTGTGTACTTTAAGGGCATATCATGGTGTACGGTCAGCAACCACACATTGTACTTCAGCCTAGTTAAAATACTGCAAATTTTGTTAATTTATAAAAATGTATAAGAATATTATTGAGGATTTTCAAAATAAACCACAAATTGTTTCTCTGAAAATACAAAGATTTGTTTTATTTAACACATTCTTACAATATTACAACAGTAATCGTTTATCTATGATAATTACTCAATAATCTAACCTGAAAATACAAAGAAACGACATTTAAAGTTCACTAATATCGCCTCCTCAATTATGTCCTTTTATTTTGTCTCTCCACACGTTTTCTTAAAACAATAAATCACACCGAATATTTTGACCATCATCCGCCATTCAATTCCACAGACAACTTATAAAGGCGCGAGGCGCGGCAAATTCGAATTAATGAAATGTCATTTCATTACATCTCCCCCCCCTAAGAGGGAAAATTCTAAATAATATATCTATACGCTATACCTATTAGTTATCTTCATATTCGTTTTCTTCTACTTCATCTTCTTCAGCATCTATTATGACCGGTTGCAATTTTGTTATGTGGAATAAAGTTGATTCTGTTTTTCTGGTTCCGGTGTCGATCCTATAAATGGAGTTCGATATTTTCTCTACTATCTTGAAAGGGCCTATTCTTAATTCGTCTAACTTTTTTCTATTCAGTCTATTTCCATTTTCTACATATACACTGTCTCCTATATTAAACTCTTGCATTTTTCTATTTCTATCAAATATTCTCTTGTTGTACTTGTGGGATTTTATTGTATTCTCTAATGCCAATCTTTTATCAGCAATCCACTTGTCTTCCCTTTCTATTGATTTTAATTCATTTGGTAGTAGGCTGACATTTGTACCATCCAGTAAATATTTTGGTGCAAATCCTGTAACGGAGTGTTCTGTTTCATTATATTTCTGTATGCATTCTCTTGCCACTGTCGTCCATGCTCTCTTATTATTTTTCTCATTTATTTTGCATCTTATTTTATTAACTATTGTTTGATTTAATCTTTCGTTCAAGCCGTTCGAGAATGGTGTATTCACAGCTGTAAAAATTAATTTAATATTATTCTCTTTCAGATGTTGTTTAAATTCTCTTGAATTGATACCTGGATATTGATCTGTCAGAATTATTCCAATGTCATCTGTTTCTAGTACATTCTTTGTTAGATTTATAAAGTCACTTGAATTCTGTGTTTTTGAAGTCGCAATATATGCATATCTAGTGTAGTGGTCTACTAAAAGGTGTAGGTATTTTTTTGTTGACCTAGATCCTCCAAAGCCACCAATAGTATCCATTGACATTATCTCAAATGGTTTTGTCGCTGGTCCCAATTGTGACATCAATCCAAATTTTCCTTGGCTTCTTGCTTTATTTTTTATACATATTTCACATGCTTTACAAATCTTTATGATATTCTTTGTTAGGTTTTTAGCTGTATATATTGGACTAATTTTTTTCTGCAATTGTCTGATCCCAATATGGCATAAATCTTCATGCACCTTTTTTATAAGTTTTTTACCAAATTCTTCTGAGAGGATAATCTTTTCATGTTTCTTTTTTTTTTATAATAGATTCTATTTTTGTATATTAGATCTTGTTTCTTTTCTTTTATTGTATCATTTTTTTCTTGATCTTCAACTATATCTTTTATTTGTATCAAATTGACTATTTTCAATAGTTCCTCTGTTTCTATGTGTTCATTGAAATTTATTGCATATGGTTTTATATTCTTATCTTCATTTCTGTTATCTTTAGACATCCTGTTTATTTTATTTATTGTTTTCTTTTGTTCTATCTGCAAGTCCTCATTTTGGGTTAATTTGAATTTCTTTATCATATCTAATCCGATTATAAAATCATCAAAATTTTCATTTTCTACTATGTATACATCCACCTCTTCTTCTATATCAAAGATTTTTATTTTTATTGTTGTCAAGCCATCTGTCTTGTTCACACCATTAACCGTTTTCATATATGCTATATTCACATTGTCTTTTTTTCCTTTTACTTTTATCAGTCTTGAATTTATTAAAGAGATCTGTGAGCCTGAGTCATAAATGCCACTCACTTCTAATTTATTTTCTATTAATAGCTTGATTTTGATTAATGGTGTACTTACTCGTTTTTTTTATCAGTGTTCATCTCTACTTCAATAATGGAGTTATTATTTACGTTTTTGGCCTTAAACACCTTTTCAGATTCATTTTTATTTTTCTTGAACCAACATGACTCCTCCGGATGGTATCTAATTCCTTTGTCCAACGATTCACAGGTCGTACATGGCTTCTTCTCATTATTTTTTTTCATATAAGAAAATGTACCATTTTTTATTATAGTTGAGTTTTTCTTGTGCATCATACCTTCATATTTTCTTATCTCGTTGAACAAATCAGTAGTATTCTTGAGTTCGTCTCTGTTTAGCTTATTCAAGATAAATCCAGGTAAACCTGTTGCGATGAGATCTATCATTGTTTTGGGATCTATCGATTTGTTTGTATCTAGTATAAGCCGTTCTTTTTTATAGCATAATCGATTAACAATCCGTCTTTATATTTGAATGAGAAAGCAGTTGTGTCTATGTCCCATCCTCGGTTTTTAAAAGTTTCTAGGAATTTGTCTTTCCATTCATTCCATTCAGAATTTACTGTTAGTTTTATCATCATTGAACTATACCAATCCAAGCAAGATTTTTCTAAAAATAACCTCAGTATGTCTATTTTTGTTTCATCTTTTGTTATATTAAAGCGCTCACACTCTTTTTCAAAATTCTCTATCCATTGCATTGCATTAGGATTCTTGGTTGTGAATTTTTCAATAATAAATTTCTCTGAAATATGTTTTAGGTTATGTTGATTTTCTTTCTTTGTTGTAGATTCTATTAATTTCTCCAGGATATTTTTCAAACTGTCGTCTTTGTCTCCTGGTTGTTCCGTGTTTATTTCTTCTAAATATTGATCTAAAAATTGCATATTCCCTTCCTCATCTGTATATGTTTTTTTTAGATCTTTCTCCAGTTTTATCCATATTTTTCTACTTTGGTGCCTTTTCTTTAAGCTTTTTTTTATTTTTGAGAAAGTGTCCAATTCAACAATATATGTATGATGACTCACCGGCTTCAATTCATCAGGTAAAACATAACATTTTCCTTCTTCTGTAGATATTGAGGTTATGGCTAATACATTAGATTTGCCATCCTTTGCGGCTATTATCGTAAACTCAAATAGCAGCCGATTCATCTTCTTTTAGTTAACGAAAATGTCGTTTTATAAGAATATTATTGAGGATTTTCAAAATAAACCACAAATTGTTTCTCTGAAAATACAAAGATTTGTTTTATTTAACACATTCTTACAATATTACAACAGTAATCGTTTATCTATGATAATTACTCAATAATCTAACCTGAAAATACAAAGAAACGACATTTAAAGTTCACTAATATCGCCTCCTCAATTATATCCTTTTATTTTGTCTCTCCACACGTTTTCTTAAAACAATAAATCACACCGAATATTTTGACCATCATCCGCCATTCAATTCCACAGACAACTTATAAAGGCGCGAGGCGCGGCAAATTCGAATTAATGAAATGTCATTTCATTACAAATGTTATATCGTCACGTACGTAACTACGTCAGTCTTCGGTTTAATATCGAGCTCGCGCAACCTCCAAAATTTTGTAACATTTTCTATTATTTTCTTATTACATTATTTTAGCAATTTCGTATTTAATACCTTTTTGAACATTAAATTTTATTTTTATTAAGATTCAACTTTAAGAGTAAAGGCTCATGCCCTTACACAAAGCTTATATTATGTTAAAAATAGCCCTTTACTAGTTCTGAAATTGATTTGTTTAGGATCAATTAGTAAACCAGTAATTGATAAACAATCTGGTAGGTATTTGTATCGGTTCACAATGTTATTTCGCCATTAAAGTTCCCCACTTTCAGTTTAGTTTTATAACTTTTCAACTAAAACTTGCACAAAAGTATGTACATTCCATTCTTAACTTTAAATATTTCTTGAAACATTTACACATTTTGAAGAAAAGTTGAATATTTCAGCAAGTTGTAGCAAGTTTTTGAAACACGAGTAAGACCCAAATTATTTCTTACATTCAAAGCCGACCCAGTTACTCTCAGAGGTGCAATGCAGGTCATTCAAATATAACTATGGCTGTAGAATACTGCTCGCTTTAATAAAATATCAGCCAATGCACCTAGAAGATTAAAACTGAATTTAATCATATAACATTCTTGAATTTGAACAGAGAATTGGGTTAGACGAATTAACTTAGGTAAGAATTATTAATTGAATCAAGTAAAATACAATTTTCTTTACCGTTAAAAATATTAACTTTTGGAAGTCTTGCTTAATTTGATAAAATAATGGAAGAAGGCAAATTTCTTGTAATCATACAGCCTGTATGTCAAATGCTTTAACTGTTACCAGTTCTATTTTAACGTAAGGCATGGTAACACCAGTTCAGCCTTCTAACTAATCTAGAACAATTCTTTTTTTAATGATTTACACGAAAAAATGAATAAATGCAACCCAATTTTTGTTTACCACCAAATTCACGTCTCCCATTTTCAAAAAATCATGTTAATCAAACTATTTTCACAGCTTAATATTGCCAATAAGCAGGGCCAGATGTATTAGACTCATAAATGTAAAAAGCGTCCACATCCGTTTACTAATATCAGGATTGATTACAGTATAAATCAGAGCGCTCTCGGAACCTTTTAGCTGATTAGATTATGCTACAAACGCGACTTGGCCCTACTTTAATAAAAGCTGGCAGTGTATGGCGCTTCGTAATAGGAAAAATGCTGTATCACTTAGTTTTGCTTTATTTTTTGTTCATGTGCCATTTCTGGCTGTGCCGGAGTTTTGTAGTTCACTTTTCCGTTACAGGATTTTTGGAATTATTTGTGCGGCTTCGGTAATTGTCCCACGGTACCATACTACCGGGATAAAAAGTAACCTATGTGTCAGTCTAGGTTATAAGCTGTCTGTATGCTAAATTTCATTGAAACCCGTTCAGTAGTTTTTCCGTTAAAGAGTAACAAACATCCATCCATCCTCACAAACTTTCGCATTTATAATATTACTAGCGACCCGCCCCGGCTTCGCACAGGTGCAATATATATAAACCTTCCTCTTGAATCACTCTATCTATTACTGAAAACCGCACCAAAATCCGTTGCGTAGTTTTAAAGATCTAAGCGTACATAGCGACAGACAGACAGCGGGAAGCGACTTTGTTTTATACTATGTAGTGAAGTAAAAAGTAGGATAAGGAATAGGCAGTGATTTTTTACAGCAGAATACAATTTAGTGACTGCCTTTTTGGTATAGTAGTCGCAGGCGCGACTGCTGAGCATGAGGTCCGTGGGTTAGATTCCCAGCTCAGGCAAAGTGTTAGGTATTGGGTTTTCCCATTTGGACTTCTCAACAGCGCCCACGGAGTTTGGATTTGTGCCCAGTTGGTGGCAATAGGCTCGCCCCTATTACATGGGACTTACAAACATAACTGGCGAAATGTCGGTGTACTATTAGGTACACCACTGCCTAACCCTACGGGGATTACAGGCGTGATGTTATGTTATGTAATACAATTTAAATCTTTCAGTTGTGAATTTGCTATTGTAGTCATAAAGCTAATAGCATTAAGCACTAACTTTACTTGCCAACAAAGTTCAAAAACAAGTCCAAACTCAGTTCTATCAGGCAACAAACCCATTCAGCATTTTCTTTATTAGCGGCCAACAAAGAGAAACAAAGTAAACAGTTAGAAAAACAATTAGCGTTATGTAGTTACGGTCTGCAGGCGTTGTAAACGTGTCCAGACAATTTTATTATCAACGCTTTCAATTCTGAATAGATAAAACGTTGCGGGCGAAGCACCGGCCGGGCCCACAGTGCACCAAGTCTGCGCTGGCACTGCTCCAACTACCAGACCAGCCTCACAAATCGGCGTCTGTTCTCTCGCCCTCCAACCAAACACCCCGCATGAATTTAAACCCAACACAAAAGCAATAGAGTTCAAATTTATTCACCCGACATCTTGTAACAGAAAACATTTCGAATTCAAATGTGTCGCTGAAGCTGCTGTATTCCAATATTCTATATCAATAAAGTGGAATGGTCTGAACGAAATAAGCCCGATTTTCCAGAATAGCGGCGTATGATGACCATGCAGGTGTACCAACACAATGTTTTTACATAAGCCCTCTCAACATATTTGGTTAGGACGCGCAGGAGTTTTAGATTGTGTCCATTAACCTCTAATAACAATTTAGATTCAATGAAGGCCGGTAAACTGTTTGAAGGTAAAACATTTTAATATTGAAAAGTCGTTTGCAGTTTAGGCGAGCCCGTGTGACGCTATTACATGTGGAATTCATGAAGTCAGCGTTATTGGAGGTAGGGACTCTGAACGTTATGCCTTATCTTTCTTATGTATTTTATCGTGTAGCTGTTCCCTCTCTCAGAGTAATTTGGGTCAAGACTAATTGCATTATATTCTGAAAGTTACAATGTATTCAAATTACATTGTCAGCTTATTTTGTTCCCACTGCTGGGACACAGGACTTCTATCTCTGATAGGGGCTGGACAGTAGACGACCACATGGGCCCGGCCTATATTGGGGAATGGCATAAGTCTTAAAATTATCGTTTCGAAGATATTTTCACGATATTTTCTTTAACTATTTTGAGAGCAGTGGTGATGGAATAATTTGCAATAATTCCCTGGATTTGAACTTACAACCTTTCAACTCATAAGTTGCGGCCGTTTCCACTGGACCACCTGTGCAAAAACGTTTTTTAAAACAGTGTAAAGCGGTTCCTAATTTTTACCTCCGATGAACCTGTGATGCTTCTTCCAAAAATCTTCAGAACCAACTAAAAAGCAAGTTTTAAATCACAACATATAAAACTGCTGACTGCAATCCAAGTGCAACCCACCCGTCCGTTGACCCCAAACAATAAGACATAAAGGGGTGCAAATCGAGGGTGTCCGGTTTTAAGAAAAGAAAGGAACCAAAGACTTTGGGACCTTTCCCAACGAAAGTCTTTGGTTCCATCGTTCTAATTACCGCTGGCCTTACAAAGAGTTGTGCTCAAAGGCTTGGTTGCTTGGTGCGAAATTACTAAAGACTTTTAACTATCCTAGGCGAGTTTTTAAGCGCGGACTAGTTGTGTGTGCTAGGAAAGTCTTGTAAAGTCATTACCGTGGTAAAGTTTTTTTTTTCTATGTTACAGACTGGCTGGTTTTGCTTGTGTGTCTTTTTTTTTTTTGCTGGTCAGGTTAGGTGAGGATGTTTCAATCGGTAATGTGTTCTAATTTTAAATGTAACATAAAATATTGAGTGTTATAATGTATGGTGGTGTAATGCCTTCATTTAAAATAGTGAAGTATGATTCTTACTCTAAAACCAGGTCAAGAATTACTGGCTACTAAGTTGGAGGACTGGTTCAGGATACAATAAAATATAATTCCTCCAAACAATCATTTACATTTACTAAATCCATAAACAATATTTTCACTACTTTTCACATATTGAATAGTCCTAAACAAATACAGAACTACTACGTTACTCAGGATTGTTAGCATAAACAAAGTAAAATGACTTCGACCCCAACAAAAATCACTGTTTATTATAAACAAAGTGAAACAAAATACCGCAATGGGGTAAAAGAGTGCTAAAATTGATGCGAACGCCATCTACGTATAATAACGTCAAAAATGAGAACACAGCAGACTACCAGTTTGATGCAATATCAGGTAGAGCACAATCAAATCTGGACCTTATTTACTCTATTATAAGGCCTAATCCCAAACCTCCATTTCAATCCAGATGTGCCGATAGCATGAGGTGACTTTAGGTGATTCCGAACGGTTTAAAAAGTGACTCAGTGACAAAGGAAATTGAGCGTTATTGGCAGGAACTAAGGTAGATTTCTATTTATAGTTTGATGGGTGCTTACGACGATGACCTGAAGGCCATTCCTTCACCCTTGGCATTTCGCCAGGGTACTTATACGGAGACGGACGTGTCTGCCTCCAACCGTCTAGTTTTACGGCTTTTAGATAAATTACGTTGCTGAAAAAACGGAAATCAGAAATGCTGTATTTCTTAATAAAATATGGAGTCATATATTCAGTCTGTTTTGTGGTGAAATATGCTTTATTGACAGACTTGAAAACATGTTTTTCAAGTGTTTTTGTTTTTTTTTCTGCTGGGTTATTGCTACCTATTCTTCAGTATCTTTGAACCCACTTTTATGAATCTTGTGTCTGTGTAAATTATGTGAGAATCGACACAATGATGCAAGATAAAAATCTGTAATTCCAAAAATAACCAGAAACGACTTCTGTTCTTAAGACAATTACTTAAGGTAGTATACTAGTAACCCTACTGATTACCTCGAAATCAAACAAATTCTTCTTTGACGGTCTCAAGCCGATTCAACGTCGATAACTCTGTAATAAGCAAGCTTTCTGTCCCCAAATTGTTCTAATATCCTAAGCATTAACTGTCAAAATATTGTATTGAGCCTTATTGGCAGGCACTAAGGTAGATTTCTATTTATAGTTAGACGGGTGCTTACGACGATGACTATATTAATATTATACTATTGTCAAAATCACGAAACCAATTGTAAGACCAGTAACATCACCAACACAACCATCACCGCCCACTGTGTACACGGCACAAGGCCATAACTTCCAACATGGCCGACGTTTACGCCTCCCTCCAGAATACAGGCGCAGTTACTTGACGTCAAAATATGATAGCAAGTCTTGCAGGTATATTTGAATTCATACAAGCAATATGTCTGGTGGCTCGTTGTTGTTTGAGTAAATATTGTGTGGTTGCACCTGCTACTATGGAATAACGTTCGGTTGTCGTCGGTTTCAGAGGTTGTCTTTTATATTTCTCGTTTTTTTTTTTGTTTTTTTTTTTTTATTGTAGTTATATACTGGATACATTCTAAGATCAACGTGTACATCGTGAGTGGTACAGTCGAGCACTAATATGTATACACTATTCTAAATTTATAAGGAATTTTCGCGAGAAATAACGATTGGAACTTGGAGATAGGATCTTTTTTATAAAAATATGAGTTCCAGAATACTATGCTTTAAACAAAATGAATTTTTAATCAGAACAGTAGGAGAAAAACGCTTTAAATGATGTTGAATATTTACATATTGGTGCTCGTGACTGTAAAATAACAAAAAAAAAAAACTATAATATCTATGTTGATATAAAAGGACAGTAATTATAAAAACCTGACAACCAGTCTCACCAAAGGGTATCGTCTTACCCAGTAATAACTGGGTTGTGGAGGTCAGATAGGCAGTAGCACCATGTAAAATACTGGTATTCAGCTGTATCCGGTTAGACTGGAAGCCGACCCTGACAGAGTCGGGAAAAGGCTAGGCAGATGATGATCTATGATGGTAAAAGCAGACATCTGCTACATCTTTACTTATTTTGTAAATAATAAATACGTAAAAAGTAACCTAATGGCTTTAAAACAGACATAATATTTAGGATACTTTTATCGAGGTAGTACTTTCCTGTAGGATCATTTGTGACCTCCAATGAGCATGATTATTTGGCATCCATAAGCATATTTGAGATGTATTGATTGAATGCTTTAATGTGTTTTGAAGTGCACATAATCACATAACAGTATAAAAAAAACAAAAGAAAAATAGCATTAAATCGAAAAACCAACATTTTCGCACAACTTCACAGTAATTAACACAAACAGCAAAGTAAACTCGACATTACTGAACTAGTACAACAAAAGACGCACCTGACTATTAAATCTAATTTAGTTCCCGCTCACTAAACGGTTAATGACGCTAGTTTAAACCCTTAACCCTGATTCTAATTACACTCAAGTGATTAGGAAGACACGCTGAAATGCAATAAAAGTAATGGAAAAACTAAGAACTTATTCGTCTTACAACAGTGTGCTATAAAATGTAATGGGATATGGGGGGGACTTGAAAACAGCGGGGAATCTTTAAACAACTGTATGGGGGACCCGTGTGAGACATCTTAGTTTTTACGACTGTTTTTTTTGCTTGAGAAAACTGCACCTCTTGTTTGAATCGATACTCTTCTTGCAACACCGACTACGGAGATAACAAATTAAAGAATTGGTCACTGCGACGCGATTTGCGCGGCGACGGTACTCACGTGGCGAAACAAGTAACGCTAGACGCAACGCTCGAGGTCCTAAACAGTGCCTTAAGTCGACGTCTTTTTATATTTGAAAATACATATTGAAAGGTTAACTGTTAGCGAGGGAAATAATGTAGTAACACTCTATTTTAATGGATACTTTTATGTCAGAATAATTTAAAACAATAAAGAGATCCTCGATCCAAGTCTTGAAACGTTATTGTCATGTCTAGTGAATTTGTGTATAATATTATGCTTCAACTTTATTAAGTTAATTGTTACTATTGAAATTATAGTTGTAGGTACATACATCTTTTTGCGTTTTGTCTTGAAATTGAAATGAACGCCGCCATCTTTGTTTGTTTTTTCAAAGACAATTTCGCAGCTTTTTAACAGTTTTTAAACGTCATTCAAGGACCAAAATTATCATTCAGTACTGTCATAATTTTACTATGCAATCTTTCATGAAATTATTAAAAGGTTTGCTTTCGACGTGTCAAAAACTTCACAGCTCTGGTTGATTGAAAGTCCGCGCTTGCACACGAAAAAGAGAACCGAGTCGGGTGGTTCTTTCAGTTCAATGACTAGGTACTCTAAATGAAAAAAGGGTGCGGACAACCCCTTTTTCGAAGTAACCGAATCAGTGTCACAGGCGAAAAAATACCAGGTTTTATTTAGACACTGTGATATGTTTGGACTTTTATACGTGGTACATCAATTTTACATTCTGTCGTTTGCGTTTGTACCTTTGGGGGTTTCTTTTTATTCACCGTCATTGTAACCTTATTTTTTATGCATGTTCTTGTCATTTATGCTTTATACTTTTTTTGCAAATAACGCTATCTGTCTGTTATCTTTTCACGCCCAAACGACTGAACTATTTGGATAAAATGTTGTGAATTGACAAATGGATAGGCAATGGCCTGGATTACCACGTAGGGCACTTTATATCCCGGTAGTTCCCTTGTGTAGGTTTCTTTAGGATGATTTCCACTTGGGTTAAGCTGCGGGCAAAATCTAGGATCTAAATAAAAACGTTTAATAATAAGTTTTTTGTGCGAAGCGACAAAACGCGACTTAAGTACAACGTTATTCAAGCTGTGTTCAGAGCCTCGCAGGCACTTAATATTTGTGACGTGCTCCAATTAAAAGTAAAAAAAAAACGGTGACGCGACCCCCGTACAATTGCCCCGAAGACTGAAATACGCCTTTTATTGTTCAAGACACAATGGGGGCCCGACTTGGCCTCGAACAATATGGCCGACCTATTATTTGAACGAAAGAAAATAAGGTGTTTTCATTAATGAAGTTAAAGTTTAATTGCTTTCTGCAAAATGATCTTTTCCGGCAGAGGCCTGAGGAGAATTGTGGTCACACGAATATAAATGTAATTTTGAAGTAACGTTATTTTATAAGTAACATTATTTTGGAAGTAACGTTGTTTGTTAAGTAACGTTATTTTAGTTTTTGTTTCTGAATATGGTTTTTGACGGTCGGTCCTATTTACCAATTAAAATTAATTATGTGGGATGCTTCCACGTCGTTCGGGGAGTTTTATCAGTGTAATATTACCCTAGTATATACCATTGTTTTAATAAGTGAAGAGAGACAGCGTTAATTATACGTTTTCTATTTTGTTTTCCGGTTATGAAATAATATGAAGTCCTTTGTTGCGGCGTTCTGAAAAACCCGACAATTATACGCGATGAATATTTTTCACAAGAATTTTTTGTAGTCCAAGTCTTATATTATGATTGAATTTATCAAAATTCAATAGCAATATAAGACTTGGAGACGCCATTATTTGCAGGTTTCGATCTCGGGTGTTAATACAAACGACACGAGAAAAAATATAAATTACGATTTGGCCTACATACAATAAGACGAATATACACTATTCTTTAGATTTCTTTGTGCTTGACATGATTTAGAACTACAGATGTTTTTTGAGTGTAAAGAAAGTTGCAGGACAAAAGAGGAATGGAGTATATTATTTGATTTTCCGTTGTAGTTCGTAGGTATCAGTAAGTTTAAGTTATTGTTCGCTTTGTAAGCAAAATTTTAACAAAGCTTTATTACTCATGCTTTTGTAGGTGTCTTAAATCTTTCGAGTGAAGCTAATAGCTGTACTACACTAACCGAAGTGTAGTACATACTGCAACACAGTAAATATGACCAAAATATAATAGAAAACTGGAGAGAAAATTTTCCTAATATTATTTATTTATTTAACCATTTTATGTACACACTAAAACACACAAACTACACACACCCACACACAAACACAAACACACACACACACACTACACACACGACACTACTATCATAATATTTTATAGTAATTTAAGAACACGAACCAACAAGTTCGGATTACTCGAATTTCTTTCAGTAAGAGATGTCTTTAGGTCTTCTATTACATCGCCAATTTCAGCTACTTACATAAAAATATGTTTATTCAAGAACTTTTATCTTCTACAATAAGTAATGTTCTACTTACAATTCTGTTTACACCAAAAACGAAATTGTCTTGATTTATTACATCTATGTATTATGGAAAAGACCTGAAAACAACCGACGGATAGAATTTTTGATGTATCTAGGGAATTCCCTACATCAAGTAGTGGATGTGGCGTAGACATGATTAATGCCCTGTTTTAGATTAAGAAATATGTTTCTTGTTGAGAACGTTGATTAGTTAGTGTCTACATCATATCTACACTAAAATATGATAAAGAAAATCAGTCTTCATAACCCGAAAACTCGAGCTAACAAAAGAAAAATGTTCATAATAAAATAGAGAGAAAAATAAAATGGTTCCCATTCATTTCAACCGTACAAATAAAATAAAAGATGACAATAATTGTAAAAGAACGGTTAAACCTTTACACTTTGACCAGAACCGAGCCATAAAAGTAGAAAAGAAGGAATTTGTATTCTGCGCACATTGAGCTGACAAAGCAATCGGTAACCCACACGTGGCACTCACAAAGTGGTCAATAAACGCTACACTTACAACTATGTAACTCAACCCTCCCCTTACAATACAAATGACTCTATTTAGAAGAATCGTTTCACTATCGTCCCTCAAAAACGAGCCAATATTTACGAATTCAACACTCAAATGCTACTCTAAACATGGCGTCAGTACTTTGCACTATTGCGAGTCTGTGAGTATGGCAAATACTCGCAAACTCGCAATAGTGCCCCTCCCTTCTAAGGATGAGTCGATAATGGCGCGTCTTTTCGGCGGGAATCTTAAAAAAAGGCATCTGTATTCGTCGGTCGTCGACCGGTTAGCTTTTTGATTTTTTTTTTCTTCGTTCGTAGCCGATGAGTCGCCGATGGTCGACGAAGATTGATGTAGTTTCGCCCTTATTTTTCTGCATCGCGTGTCGGATTGTTTTTTTGTTTTGGAACAAGGAAAAGTTGGTGATTTTTTTCGTTTGATTATGATAAAGAATTTTTGATGAGATGTTTTCAAAGTTATTGATTGTTGTTAATGACAGGTTTAACTTGAAGCAACGTTAATTTGATGAATGAAAAAAAAACATAAATAAAATCCATCTAATGGTGGATATTTATTTCTGTTTTATAATATATACTGCTATTTGTACAACGGAAACTCATTTATTAAACGGGAGCATTTACGATCACCGAAAAACTTCGTCCGGGAACTTTTCGGAGTAAAAATGCAGTTTTTACCGGACACTAGCCAGGAAAAAACGGAAAGTGCAACTGCTTTGATCCAATCCAATTAGCCAGGCGACTTCGACACAGAGGGATAGAATGATGGATTTATAGCCCAAGTGCGGAACTTTAAATTCAACCATTTTTAACGGTAAATTTTAAATTCAGCATTAGAGCCGTTTTGCTAAAGAATAGAGCTAGGTTTTTCGTTGAATATCTGTGATTAATTTTGTGCTAAATGTTGGATTCGACACCAAGATCGTGAACTTATCTTGTTCCATTTTTATCAGTACCAGTATAGACTTACATCATGGCAAGTTGAAGAACCTCGAAATACACGAGGAAAATACAAAATACACTCCCTCACTCACTCACCACACACCTCTCGCACTTACCATATTAAAAATGCAAGCGTAATAGTTTCATAAGTAAAAATTCCAAACTTTCTTCTATTAAAATCATTAAGCCAAAGAATAGTACTTAATATGATTCAATAACTTCATTTTTAACGGAGGGGAGAAGACGGCTAAAGATAACAGAAACTTTCGCAGCGAAAGAAAATTTTAATAAAGGAGTATTATGATACGAACAATTAACTTTATCTAGCTATTATAGATGTCTATAGATACTGTGATACAATGTCCCCTAGCTCCTGTTCTACCCCTTCATCTTGTATTCAAGGAGCAAAAAAAGACCATCAGCCAAAGACATGGTCGTACTACCGGCGATTGGCGAGAAGCGAGTACCAGTTTATGCGTATCTCTCATTGTACGGGAAATATAATAAAACGCGAGGCCATGTTATACTGGGTATGTATAGCTTGATGGGTAGCTGTGTGAACGAGTTGGCGAGCAACGAGCAGCGAATGTGTAGTTCGGATAGTTTTGACACTCGGCCATGAGCGAGTGCACGATCGCGACGTGCGATTACTCGCTGGTATGCGACACATCAAGCTATACATTTCCAGTGTAACAGGACCTCACTTTGTACAGATTTCCCGTACAATGAGAGATACATTTATATTGGTTTAGTAATAGCTTGGTACCAAGCGAGAGCCTCTCAGCGAGTATTCTCTTCGCCAAGCGAGTGTCACTATGAGAGTATTCTCTTAGCCAAGCGAGTGTCACTAAGAGAGTATTCTCTTAGCCAAGCGAGTGTCACTAAGAGAGTTCTCCTTTTGATAGCTGTTGTCACTGTGACAAATGAGTACTCGCTGTCTGTGTATCGAACGTCAGCGATCAATTATAAGGTGATATAAGTGTCTCTTTTACTTACAGCACCAGCAATCTTTCATTTTTGTTTCCTTGCGTGATCGAATCAGAAATGAAGACATCCGCAAGAGAACCTAGGTTACCGACGTAGTCCGAAGAATTGCCAAACTTAAGTGGCAGTGGGCAGGGCACATTGCTCGCAGAACGGATGGCCGATGGGGCTGAAAAGTTCTGGAGTGGCAACCGCGAACCGGAAGACGTTGCGTTGGAAGGCCTCCCACTAGGTGGACTGATGACCTGGTGAAGGTTGCGGGGATCCGCTGGGTGCGAGATGCAAGGGACCGATCAATATGGCGAAACTTGGGGGAGGCCTATGTCCAGCGATGGACGTCTTTCAACTAAAATGATGATGATGATGATGTCCAGCAATCTTTTGTACGTTTTTTCAGCGAGAAATTTAAAACTAAATAGTCGCTGCCTCACTCGTTGGAACGGGTGCCATAATGACGATTTCATTTTGTAGAAATTGTTCGAAAGTTATCACAAAGGGCCGCGCTCCGATTACTTTAATTACGACGTAACTTGTTCTAAGGATTATTTTGATTAATGAATGGAATTTAGTTACTTATGTAGTTTTGAGTTGGGGGAATGTTTTCGCTTGTTTGTGCTTAGATTTAATCAGTTTTGTTTTTTTTTATTTATTATAGTAGAGGAACCAGTTAATTAAAAATATTAACCCACCTAGATATGTCGAAGCATTAGTGTCGAATACATTGACATACGGAAGCAGTTATCTTTCATAACACACGCAAACACGGAATATTTATCTTTAAAAGGTACAATTTTTGTCCCAAAAGAGCATTAAAAATAAAAGCCTCAACCTTTCTTCATAAAATTACTAAAGCTAACTGGCAACATATTTACGCAAACAAAAAAGTATACCATCTACAGAAAAAAAGAAACGAAAAAAAGAAATATTTATGTACCGTCAGACACCGCTAGCTACCGAGCGACACTTTAAAAAGTTTAAAAAGCGAAGTCGGGAGGAAAAATTCATTTTCCAACGACGTTTTTCTGAAACACTTGGTTCTTACGACATGAGTTATTATGCAAATAGTTTTATTACGCTTGTGTTCATTGCAAAGAGGATTTATTTGCAACTAAGGCGGGCTAAGTCGATCATGATACTCTTTGCGACGCCCGCTCTTGTGGGGTGGGATTATATTTTGTATGCAGCATTTGGATACGTATTAAGGCGCAAACCCACCGCGGTGTACGCGGTGCACGCTGTGCACGGGCACGCGGCGCATTTTAGCTGCGTGGATTCATTTGTTTAACAACGTGGGTCTACGTTTCCACAGCAGTACACGCTACACACCCACAACTAAGTACAACTGTAGCGTGCGTGGCCCACCGCGGCATAGTCGTGGGTTAATATTCGTGTATAGCGTGTACCGCGTGCACAGCGTGCATGGCGTTGACAGCGTTGAGCTATGTGAGCGCCTTATACGAGCAAGCCACGCATGTACATGTGGTCAATAACCTCATTTGATGCGTAGCGTGTCCGTGCTTTGCAGTGGACACAATCATACATTCTTGCAAAGCGAAGCTTAACACACGTGCGTAGCCTATCCGTGCGCCGCAGTGGGTTTGCGCCTTTATGGTGTGTTTACTGTGTGAGATAACTTGATATTATTTTATCGCGTTAGATATTGTATATTCTAAGTGTACCTACCTTCTTAGAATACTAATTCTGCTTCATTTTTGTAGTTATTGTTTTTCGATTTATTTTTTGAATTCATATTACACACTCATAATAAAAATGAAACAGCAGGCAATCAGCGTTAAAGTTTGTCCAAAGATCACACACATATTTTGTAATGTACCTTTGATAATGTTTTAGTCCCATTTCATAGGAGAGCGAACCTATTGATGATGATGCCCTACCTGAGGATCGACCCCAAGATTCCATCGTCTTTGGGTGTTGATGGACTCAAATAATACCTGACCATAATATAAGGTAACTATTCATACACGAAATATTTTCAGGGAATCATCTAACGGCTATAACAAAACCATTTCAAGGGATTTTTTTTATCTGAGTATATTTCTATGAAAAATAAATAATTTAAAATTACCTGACCCACAAAATTAATATCAGCTCCTTATTCTTGAACATTCATTACGCTAGTTTACTACGTCGTATTTACCTACTGTCATTGAAAGAAAATGGGAGTAAAGGTTTTATGCAAAAAGTCTCAAAAATTTTAGAATTATAATAATTTTGTAAAAAAAACCACTCCGATAGTTTTTTTCCGTTGCTATGGCGTCTTTAAGTCTTATAGAAGTTACTCTTAAAATATTTCGTGTATGAAAAGATAGACCTTATATAGCAATCTGCACAGCTCTTACGTTGGCTTCGTTTAAATCCTGGGAGGTGGATGGGCAAGAAAGAAGGTAGGGCATAACCTGCAGAGAGGCTCCATAATGGCATTGTATTTGGGACGGGTCGATGATACTCCATTTCTCCAGATTATGTCTACAGCGGCCAACCTGGGCCAATAGCCCACCAGAGAATTCCCATCTAGGACCCAATGCAAAGCAGTCCCACTTGCGAACACTAGACCAACCGACGAGGAGCCAAGCCAATTTATATTCAGAGCATATTAAAAGGTGAAGTGGTGATAAATAGGGCTAGTCAAAAGAACATCTCATAAAATGTTTATGATCTTTAATACCGAAAAATGTATCTTCTTACATTTAGTGGGCATGTAAAGTAAGGATCGGTTTTTCATTGAGTGATTCTGTTTATTGCAAGTACTTGAAGTCTAAAATGGAAATATGGCCGATATTTTCGTATTTAATGGCGTTTGGGCCTAGGCTTGTAGCTTACGTTAGGGAATGGGTAACTTCAGTACTTTCACAGTTTTTGTGCCTTGTGACTGGTACTGTAGCTACATTTCATTGTTGTATTTGTTTCGACGATTCAAAAGTGCTTGTAACTGGACTACTTGAAATAAATGCTTTGATTTTGATTTTATCGATATTTTTCTTAACACAACAATAATCGATCTTTACAGTCGATCAACCAACCAGTCTCACCAAGGGGTATCGTATTACCTAGTACTAACTGGGTTGTGGTGGTCAGATAGGCAGTCGCTCCATGTAAAATACTGGTATTCAGCTGCATCCGGTTAGACTGGAAGTCGACCCCAATATAGTTGGGAAAAGGCTAGGCAGATGATAACAGTCGATCAACTAAACTTAGGAGAGTTTTACCAATGAAACTGAACGAAAATATCAGATTTAAACTGAGTTCTAGAGCTGCCTGTGTCATTAATTCAGTATTCCGTAGCAATGATGACACTGAGCTCTGAGAGACAACTCTAGAACTAGGTTTACACGTCCTGCTCGCGTTCAGTTTCAATGGTGAAATTGGTCCTTAAATATCTCCATGTATTTGTTTCTTTAGTCATGAAGACTTCTGATCTGAGCTAACCACAAAATTTCGAATGTTTATTCTTTTTTTGAAACAGCATAACAAATGAATGAAGAGGCGTATGATAAGTATTTTTTTTTATTATTCTATCGGTCGTCATTCCGAATTTTCAAATATGTACTTATACCCAGTTAATCGTTTTTAATATTCATTTATTGTAAGTGTTTTAATAACAATTCTACAAACACATCACGTATCCTAAATAACATGATACACATATACCAGCAAAATTGACCCAACACACTTCAATTCAAAACAGTTGTTAACATAATTACTGCGGTTTCCGTTATTAGGCCACATTGAAATAATATCAAATGAGCACTATGCAGTTTGTTCATCTAGCCAATCAAAATGGCGGGTCGCCAGCCATTTATTTTTGTTAGGCATCTAACCATAGCCGTATTGCAATGTTGTGATAAAAACTGTGAGTCATTGAAGAACAGGGAGGAAAGTCCCTCATTTTCTATCGAAGAGTGAGGATCCTTCGACAACACGAAAGTTCTCTGGTGGGCTACTGGCCCAGCCCCCGTAGCATGACCACCGTAGACAAGGATTTCTTTGACGGAAGAATCTACAAAATGACAGATTGTGTCGACATAATGACAGATTTCTTTGCACTATCTGTCATTTTGTCGATTCTTCGCTCAAAGAAATGCTTGTCTACGGTGGTCATGCTACGGGGGCAGGTGGTTGTCAGGTTCTTGTGGATAACTCTGCTTGGGCAATGCTACATCTTGCGACTGTCGTGCCGCTATCAACTTTTGATTTTTTTAACATTAACTACAAGTTTAGACATCTAGTATAATAAGTTAACTTAAACAATGTTTGTGAATAGGTAAAATCTAAACGTATCGTTCGTTAACGTAATGTACCATCTCAACAGGAAGATGTAAACATGGTTTTGTAACAATTTTCTGATTTAAAAGAGTGTCCATGGAGTTTTTTGCCCGTTGTTCTCCTTAGAGATTTACGATTTGTAATGGGCAACTACAGCACTTTCACAGTAAATTATGCCTTGTGAATGGGACTGGAGCTGCATTTTATTGTTGTCTTTGTTTTGGCAGGTGTAACTGGCCTACTTGAAATGCTTTTAATTTTGATTTTATCGATTTTTTTCTTAAACAGGCTGTCGAAAAATTCTAGGTAACTTTAGGTTTCTAGCATTTGTCTAATCAAAATCGGCATTTTGATAGACGGATCTCTTCATACTTAAATAACTCCACACTCCCAAACATAGTCCGGCCGCGCCCCTTCTAAAATCATAACCCTCCCGATTAAAACGGAAAGAGCAGCGTCCCCCAAATCAATGCGAATCAATAGCCGTGGCCGGACCAGTGGAAAATCAAAGCGGCAGTGGCGGGTTGAACTGATACAAAGATTACCCCATTTGGTTTATTTTTTTCGTTTGGGAAACAACTATTATATTTATGTGCCTTATTTTGGTCGAATATTGAATCAATCATGAACCTCTTATTAGTTTTTAGGGTTCCGTAGCCGAATGGCAAAAAACAGAACCCTTATAGATTCGTCATGCCTGTCTGTCTGTTTGTCACAATCACTCTATTCCGAAACTATTAGGAATACACCGTTGAAACTTGGTTTGTAGATGTATTCTGTGATTTACGATTTTTATACAAAAATATTTTTTTTAAAAGATTAAGGGGAGGCTCCCCATGAAACGAAAAAAATAAACATGGAACTGAAACTAAAAAAAAATCTTTTCATCAAACCTATACGTATAGGTTTCATGAAAAGGGTGTTAATAGATAGATCTTTAAAAATTACATTAAGGTTTCTACAAGATTTTTTTCTCAAAGTCAATTGTTTGAAACATAGACATTTCCAAAATGATAAAATGTGCCCCCCCCCCCCTCTAATTTCTATAGTTAGTAAGAGGATGAAATTCTGAAAAAAATTTGAATGGTGGAAACCATTCTAATTTTTTTCAAGATCTTTTCCTTCGCCGAAGCAAGTGATCATTAATAGAATTATTAATCTAATATTATTACCTTGCATTATCTCATTGCTCAGCCAAGGCCTTGCTGCATGACTTCTAGATATTTCAGGCTATAGTCAATGTAGACTGTTGTTTGTTCGGATCGAAGCTAGCAAGTTTAATTCAAATTACTTCGTAGAATAAAAGACGCTCGGGTCGATCTTCAGATTAAGCCGCGCTTGCCTAAGTTGGTCCGAGGATGGGTAACCCCCATTACTGTATACCGAGTTTCCTCCGTGCCTCGGAAAGCACGTTAAGCGCTTGGTTCCGCTTGTCAATGGTAGATTTTTGACAGTCGTTAAGTAGTCAGTGGCCCAAAAGTCTGACAACCAGTCTTACCAAGGTGTATCGTATTACCCAGTACTAACTGGGTTGTGGAGGTCAGATAGGCTGACGCTCCATGTAAAATACTGGTATTCAGTTGCATTTGGTTAGATTTGAAGCTGACCTCAAACATAGCTGGGAAAAGGCTAGGCAGATTAGGAAAACATGAAGAAAATGAATTGTTTTTTAAACACACACAGTCACAAACGTAATCATCAATGCTCTTTCTCTGATGAGGGCCTATAACAAATAATTAACTAGCACTAAGTGAAAGAAGTGAAGTGCGAAGAGAAAGAGAGAGAGAGAGAGAGGGGGAGAGTGTGAGTGTGAGAGTGTGAAGTGTGAGTGTGAAGCGAGGTGTATTTAAGTCGCGAGTTAATAGGCTTCTTTTGGGTTAGCTCGTTCCATCGTCGACCTCATCTCTGTCCTCCGGACTAGATTGAGGTCTAAAGTAAGCCAATTAAGAATAAAAAAAAAATAAAAAAGCACCGTCATGGTCATAATCTATTAATTTTCGGAATTTATTGGTTGGTAAGGACACTGTTCTGATACGTAGACAAAGAATTGTGTTATGTAATATAACAATGACAGATTTTAATTACCCATCAAACATTGACAGATGATTGGCATTTAATTTTATCAACAGTGTTTATTACATTTTTGATTAACTTTCTCGTAACTAACTACTTAAATGTAAATGTAAGAGGAAATAATATACTAGTTAGTAGTTATAGGTTAAATAACATACTTTAACTCGCGCTTTATTCTCGTGGAGGTGAGCAGAAACTACAGACCTACTACTGACAAGTGTACTACGAGACTTACACCTCGTCCACGTTCATACATCGGGTCATACACGCCGGTTACGTAAGTAGCACCTGACCTTTCTGGAGAACCTCACCAAGGCCTCATAAAGTCAGTGTTAGTCCTTCAAGGGCATATGGTCTCGGCGTTTCTTCGTACCTGCCTACACACCCTTAGGTTCGAGTTTCAGAAAGAGATATCCATCTACCTGTCTCCCTCTACAAAAACCCCGATTATTTTTTATCGTTTCGGGTTTAAGTTAGTAACTTTTGCCATAACGTCTTAATCACTAGCTATCAATGAGTACTTAGGGACGATCTACTAAGGCAGCCCACGAAGAGACAATTAAATCTTTATGACTCGTTAAAACGCAGGCCCTGACAAACAATATAGATAGGAAAACACTTTTAGATTACAATTTTGATGACTTTTGAACGTTTTTTTTGGATTTGTTTTTATGACCTTTAACTAAAGTTTTTTTGTGGATCTATTGATGTGTATGTTATATATAGTAGGTCCAATAGAAACAAATGATTGTTGAAAAGTAATTTTTGAACTATTTTCAACATTAGATGGACTAGGTTCAATTTTATTTAAGAAACGAAACATTGGAAGGAAGGCCTCCCACTAGGTGCATCGATGACCTAGTGAAGGTTGCGGGGATCTGTTGGATGCGAGACGCACGGGACCGGTCAATGTGGTGAACCTTAGGGGACGCCTATGTCCAGCAGTAGACGTCTTTCGGCTGAAATGATGATGAAACGAAAAATTCAAAAAAAAACCTAAGAAACTACCTCCAGCTTCAAGAATAATTCTGCCCATCAAAAAACTAACATTGCGACGTCACCGAAAAAAAAAAATACTCGTAACTCCTCAGATTTGCCTTCAATAAAACTCAACAGCCAACAGGACCACTCGTATCAACTAAGCCGTTTAATTCACCCGTATCTAGTTTTATGCCCGTCCTCCACTGATTTCAACAACAAAATCCTGTAAAAGTGCTTCGGCAAACGAGCCGAAGGTAAGCCCGGGTCGGCACTAAATGAAAAGAGGAAATTCATTACCGTGGCGATACCGCGCCGGCTGTGTATCGCGGGCCGTTTGCGCGGTAACTGCTGCCGTTAACGGCTACCGTTTATATTGGAAATCGTTAGCCTCGCCTCGCTATGATTGGTGGGTGCCAGCTTTGAGGTCGGGAGATAAAACTGAAGGATATTGTGTGTAGGTGGATGGTATGTGATGTGATGGATGATGATTTCAGAGATCTTGAGGTTGTTTTTGTTTTGTTCGTGATCTATGGGTAACTGAATGTGTTGCTTATCTGTACAACACGTGGAGTAGGGGCGGCTCCTGAGTTGTTGGTCGAACCCAAGCAAGCATTTCACTTTCTGTAATTAATATCATCACCTCAGTCTCAAAATGGTGATGGGAAACATCGTGAAAAAACCGGAATATTTTAGAACCAAAAATTCGAAGACCACCACAGTACCTATCACAGAGAGGAAGCCTGGGTCGTACAGTCACGAGCACCAATGTGTAAACACTTTTCTAAATTTAAAAGCAATTTTCGCGAGAAATAACGATTGTAACTTGGAGATATTATCTTTTTTTTAATAAAAATATGAGTTCTAGAATACTATGTTTGTAACAACATAAAATTTTAATCAGAACAGTAGCAGAAAAACACTTTTAGAAGTTGTTAAGTGTTTACGTATTTGTGCTCATGACTGTACAATAGGGATGTTTCCTGAAAAAAATTAATTAGTCCGTCAGATAGATTTCCAAAAAATATTGGACACGTATTTTTTTTTTTCACGAAAACTAAAAATGAAGACGATACAGTGCGTCGAAAACTCGTGTGTCATACTTGTAAGTAAAGTGTAGTGACGTTTTACCGAAAAGTGACGTCACAGGCCTCTACTCATGATCTTTGATGCGTTTTATCTTCGTCAAATTTATTGATTTGATAAAACAAAAAATACGTATCCAATATTTTTCGATAATCTAACTGACGGACTAAATAGAATCATATTTTTTTTACACAGGAAACATCCGTAATGGGAACATCATAGGTTTCGCTCTGTGTATGGCAGAACCTGCTAAGATACACAAGTAATTACTTAGGTCACTATTCCAAGTCATTAATACGTAGGTACTCTCACCTCACGCCGATTAATTCACGAAAATATCTACCTTCGAACAAGCCAGCCATATTAAAGGAGATAAATACACAAAGCCTAGAAAACACAACAGTTCCACACTACTAATTCGACTTTACGGGTTATTAGTACATACGGGGGATTTGGCGAGCTCAGTGTAACCCCGCCCTAAGAACTGCGCAGTTTATGACCCCGAGACAATGTGCTCTATTTTATTCAAGTTAGCGGTTAAGCTTTTATTGCTGATATTAAGGAAGCTTTAAGAGACTATAAAGCTAACTAAATACGGTAAATATATCTGAGTTTTGTTGATGCTTTTGTGGTAATTGGAAGTTTAGTCACTTTTGGTCAGAAATCCTTATTTTGTCGACATAAATCTTTGGCCTCGTTATATGGTGGGACCGACCTCTACAAGACTTGTTGGAAAAATAAATGGTTTTAAAAATAATAGTCAAGATACTGTATTGGCATAGAAAACGATACAGGTGAACTTATCGTTATCTTCTGGACACGCTCGTTCCATCGTTAATTCATCGTTATTATCACAACATGACATGACATTGTTAACATTTCAATAATTTCATTACATTAATTGAATTATATTACATTAATTTCATAACAACTTGCAACGATTACGATTTGCAATTTTAATATGTTGTAATTTGTTATGAATGGACTGTTATTTTTTTTTTTTTTTTTTTTTAGGGACAGCCAACTAAGCTTACACCAAAAAATACATGTTTAAGAACTCCTTTTACATTTAACATATTATAGTGTAGCCTTAATTAAAGGCTGCCACGGCATGCATTTAACATTAGAAAATTGAAAATTGAAAATTGCCAATTTTAACAGATTATACCTATTTACAGATCCAAGTTAGTAAAAATTTTCTGTACAATTTTTTAGAAATAATAATCTAATAATCTAAATAATATAAGTTATATTATTTTTAGTCTATAATGCACCATGTACCGGAGTACCTTTTAAATTGCTTCCCACCAACACGCTTATAAAGTTGCAGTCAATTTAAAATCTACACACGTTAGTCAATTAAAACCGCACAAAAAATATTCATACAACTCCGACCACACGAAATCATATTCCGACCGGCACCACTTCAAACACTCCACGTCATAAAAAATGGGAAACAAAAGCCCACGTGGTCATCCGAAGCCTAAAGCCTATTTCATAAAAAGGCTCTCATATCAAACAAACCAACGGTTACGGTCCGTTCACGACCTCGGGCAATACGAATTGCAAAGCGACTTGCGTCAAGCGACAGGCGTTTCTTTGTGCGAGTACCGTCTCTTCATTATCTTGAACTTAAAAAGTTCTTTTATTTGTTTCCTCTGAAGTTGCTGTTGGCCAAGCGGTAAAACCCCTATGTCATAAAAAGACTCTCTCGTCAAACAAACGACCAGTAACGCCCAGTTCACGACATAGCGACGCGACTTGTTTGAAAAGAAACACGTCTGAATACCGTCGCGTCTCGAGTCGCGTCGCATGATCTTCTTTCATTTGTTTCGCGCATAGCTTTCGCGTAGCTCGTGGCCAAGCGGTGGCGCCCCCTATTTCATAAAAAGGCTCTCATATCAAACAAACGAACGGTTATACGGGCGTCCATTATTTGCGGCCACGTCACCCATGGCGGCCGGATGTTGTTAATGGCGGAAAATGCGGAAAATTGGGCTATTCATTACCCCGAGCTCTACCGCAACAGAATCGCGCAAATACTGCCGTATGCCGTGTGGGTAGGTCGATTTATTTGTACATGTCCAATTGTCCATGCAGTTATTGGTGCGGGACATTAGTGTATGTCTGGAGATTTTGTTGATTGATTTTCATTTGTAAGTTTTACGATTTAAGATACTTTTTTCACGAAAAAAGAAGATATCTATTCACTTCTATGATAAGATTTAAACATCTTCATAATATATGCAAGAAATAAGGCACATTTTAATGTTGTAGAACATTGAACATCAAGATGTAAAGGTATAGATGGCGTCACAATCTTTTTCAACAAAGTATTTCGTAAAGCGTAAGCTGAAGAAAGATACTCAGTTTGAAAGAACGCTTCTATCGAATGTAAAACGCTTGTGAATCCGCGTAAATGTAAAAAAGACAACTATTTGAGAAACGTACACACAAAAACCCAACCCATCCTATCAAAAGCTAAAAAGAACAAGCACCTCCTAAAATAAACTCAGAATAGTTAGGTACTATCCAACAGAATAAATATTGGCAGAACGTCCCTAGGGCACGTGTTGTTGACACTATACATTACGGTAGTAGCACAACAACCCTTATTTATTGCGACTAAACCGACTTTTCCGCTACCGAACGGCATCGCGCCGGCAAATCTGTCGATATAGAAAAAAAGGCGAGCGAAATACCATAAATAGCTATATTATCCGATCGACTTCATTCTGCGAACAAATTCCGTGGAAGTTTCCCTTCTCGACGGAATATTTGTGTTTTACAGCGAACCTCGTGGCTTTATCGCTGCTTCGGATTTGATTCCACATATTTTGTGAAGCTTCTCAGATTTGTGGTGATCTGTGATGACCATGTAGGGTGTCGATAAAAAAGTTTATGACCAAGGTATCGGCTTTTAGGATGTGTGTCGAAGATGTTTGATTTTATTGGTGTTGCAGTTCTGATGTTATTAAATAACTCTCTTTCTTTGTGTCTAAACTTATCACATTTCATTTGGGGTAGACCTATCCTAAATCGTTGACGCATCTTCAATGTCATCTATAATGCTATTAACTATTGCTACAGTAACTACATTTATCTAAATTCTATTTGACGACGTCTGAAATCTCAAACCAGCTTAGTATCCTCAAAACTGTATTTCAGAGTAGGCGTAAGTTAATATTTGTTTCTCTATACACACAAATATTGTATTACACCTACACTCTACAGATTAGTAAATATAATGTTAGTAAACGGTATATATACACTGTTATAGCTAGTTAAACAGTACCTAGACTTATGCCCTTGTTACCAACCTTGCTGTCGGTCGCTTGTGGAGGCAACCTTGTTAGTTCTTTATCTACTTACTCTTGTCAACAATTTCCAGCGAGTATAAACTTCACTAGGGTTGAAATCTGTCACATAAAGAAAAAGACCTTGTCGTTTTTAGGGTTCCGTGGCCGAATGGCAAAAAACGGAAACCTTATAGATTCGTCATGTCTGTCTGTCCGTTTGTATGTCACAGCCACTTTATTCCGAAACTACCAGGACTACACAGTTGAAACTTGGTAGGTAGATATATTCTGTGAACCGCTTTACGAATAATATATAAAAATTAAAAAAATAAAAGACTAAGGGTTTTTTTTTTTTTTTTAAAAGAAATTCTACACTTGCGTGCTGTCTATGGATAGGTCTTTAAAAATTACACTGAGGTTCAACCTTAGCGTGTAAACAATACCGAGGTCGATTATACAAACAAGAGAAGATCAAAATGTTACCACAGAACTGTCTGACAAAACATGTTGTAAACAGCCTTATATTTAACTGTAAGCCCTTCAATTTAACAACCACCATAAGAAGCGGGAGATATGCCAATTTTTCCTTTTCCCAAACACGGAAGCAAGCAATATATTACTCAGTTTATTTATAGCTTCGAGAAACGATGTGTATAAACCTTTAACTACTGGTTTAAAGATCAATGGAGCAAAGAGATAAGTAGTAACAGTAGTTAGCGCAACGGTTGAACTCACAGTTAGTCGACAGTAACCTACCGCTTAAACGTTACTGTTGCAAGTAAAAGTTAACTGAGAGGAACTTGGGTTTACAACTCGCGGATGGTAAGCAGCTGATAAAATGTACCGTACATTTTTCAGTATCTAGTTTTTAGGTCAACAGGATTGGACGAAGTTTAAACGTGGGGCGTTGTGTTTTAATTTTTTTACATTTAGATGAACTATCTTCAAGGCTACGCGTAAAGGTTCTTATACTACAAGGTGAAGAGAACATTGTGCGTTGCAGCATCACAACTCATATAAGTTACGTTACGAATGCGTTGTGACACGGCACGGTAATGACATTGTAGAGGAGAGCGCACAAGGCAAATAATACATGTGTACTGGGGGAAGCACAAACCGTGTATTAGCGTCGCTGCACCACGATGCCTTTGGAGACTCTTAAGACACACTTGCATCACAGATCACAAAAACTATTTACCACAAAAAAAAAACTATTTTTTTAAATAGATTTTTTTCGTACTTCTGTGTCTTTCATCTTCAAAATATTGACAGAATCAGCGACGTTTTAATGACGGTAAGCGATAAACGCATTTTGGTGATATGCGATTCTAGTAGGTCTAAGCCTTAGACCTACTAAAATCTCAGATCACCGGTCACACCGGTCACCTTAGAGTCTAAGGTGTCATGACAATCAAATAAGACCTTAGTATGTCAAATCATAACAACCAATATGGATTGACACGGTTCATTTATCAGTATCATCTCTCATATTTCAAACACGAATTCAGGTCGACAGGAAGACCTTTCTGCGTCTCCTGGGAAATGGGGCGTAACTTGCGTAGGTATTTGGAACAAAACTTAGGATAACCCCCTAAAGGCAGAGAGGCAATATGAATTAAGTAAATTATAAATTACTGGCAGTCTGGAAGACTTTAAATTGAACTCAAACTAGAATTCGGATTTAGGTTCGTATTTAATGCAGTATTACTATGGGCTCAACATTCAAAATCAACAAAGGAGTCAAACAAGGTGATCCGGTCTCTCCCAAACTATTCACCAGATCACTAGAGTAGCAATAGAAAAAAAAAGACAGTCTTCAATTACGCCGAAAAGAAACTGACCCAAAAATAAACCTCAATGACCCGATTGGTCCACCTGTCACGGTCAAGAAACGGATACGACAAGACTTTGTCGCGGTGTCAATCTTGTGGAATTACCGTCTGACCACGCCCTAAGAGATAGAATTCCAGTTACACGGATAAAAGAAATATAATGGAAAATAAAACGACAGTTAACCTCCTAATCCCATAGACAGAAATACTTGGAAGGAGATGTACTGAGAATTTTTCCTTTTTGTGTATCTTTTTGTATCTTACTGTTCCTTTTATTTAGTGAGATACCTGGGCTAAAATCGAATTGTGGGCAAAATATAAATTGTTATTCTGTGCTGTCCTATACTATATACGAAATACCGCAAGCACATTGATGAAAAAAAACTGGCCAAGCGCGAGTCGGACTCGTGCATGAAGGGTTCCGCACTATCGTAGTAGGCAAGCCCCCGAGGGGAATGGTTAATTCTCGCCTGTTTTCTTAAATAACTTCAAAACTTTTTATCTTAAAATTATAATATGAGATGCGCACAATGAACACTATCATTTGATTACATATCAAATGACACGATATAGTTTGCAATTTTTTTTATTCATTTTCTAATTTACCCCTCAAAAGTGGCCCTCATGCTTAAAATTCATTAATTTACGTTTAACGTCCGTCTTTGCGTCACCGACTTACATATGTGTACGAAATTTCAATTCAATCGATCCATTAGTTTCGGAGTTAATTGGCTATGACAGACGGACAGACACACTAGTGATCCTATAACGGTTCCGTTTTTTCCTTTTGAGGTACGGAACCCAAAAAAGCCCACCGTCTCTACTAACTAACTCAATGCCGAGCATTACCCGACTTCGCTTCTTCAGCTTATGCAGGGCACAGCCGGTACTAAACCACTTTAGGATTCATAATGGCTGAGGAAGGCCAAAGAAAAGATGGATGAATTGTGTGAGGAATGATATGAAAGAGAAAGGAGTAAATGATGCAGTGACATCTGGCAGGGAAGAATAGAAGAAGAAAATGTGTTGTGGCGACCCCAAGTAGAATAAAACAGAGGCAGTAAGATGATGATGATTCAAAATACACTACTTCTTCAATCGGTCCCTCATTTGTGAGGATCGTGGTCACTGGACCCCTTTAAACGGACAACCAGCCTCCATCGACTCCTGTCCAAAGTTGCCATCACCACCTGCTGAAATTTGCTTGAGAACATAGCCTCTATTACTTGGTCGGACCATCGTGTTGGCGACCGGCCTCGTGCACTCTTGCCTTTGGTATTGCTTTCAATGGCCAGCTTTTCAAGGCTGCTATCTCCCCTTCAAAATACCCAATCAAAAAAATCAATATATTTTATTTCACATGGGCCTCGATGGGCACTTATAAAACGACGACAAAAAGGTGCACGGACGGTTCGGGTTGGTCGTTTACTATGCATTTAAAAGTATCTAAATTATGTTTTTAAATCAACAAAAGGCAATCCTTCACTATGACTTAAAAGACCAAAAAAAAATTATAGCTAGATATAAATTTTCACATACGTATCGCGTTTATCATGAGTGAAACATACATCATCTACACAAACAAAAACACCATATGCATCGGTTGTAAAAAACTCCTATATCCAATCGTAATCGAACACATGCACCACACAAAACATACAACATACATAAATCTGTTTATGTACTTCTTACGTCTATATCATTAATCTTCATAATAAATATCAGCCACCCCTGTCTCCGTGGGTGGGTACTTATGACCCATGATGGCCGCTACGGGGAGCACTTAATAAAATGCGTTTTTCCAATTTATATTTATTTCTTTTCCGTATAAGTACCTTGTTTTACAACGCTTTTACGTTTGTAACTTGTGTTTAAGTGGTACTGAGAATTTTTCTTTTTGTGTTATTGTATAACAGAAGTGCCTCACATGCCTGTTTTTCCCGAACGGTTACGTAAACGGGCAGAGATGTATACTAGCGACACCTACATTTCGCCAATTATTTTAAAGTCACATGTGATAGGGGGTGGCCCTATTGTCGTCAAGGGTACATATTCAGGACCTGCTACTAAGAAAAGCCAGATGAAATCCCAATAACACTTTGCTCGACCTAGGAATCGAACCCCTTGTAATAATTGAAATATATTTCGAGTTAGCAGACTAGTTTTATACAGTTCTGGGTGAATCTAAAGACGACATTGGTTTCATTTGTAAGAGGTAGGTAAGTGCAAAATGTTACGACTATTAGGCTGTTAAAGCGTGTCCACCGTAAAGAGTCCTCTCAGAGCTGGAGAACTGACGTTAATATTAAAGTTTAGAACCTAATGTCACTATTCTATCTAAGCTGGGTCTTCAGGGAACCTCTCTGACACTACTAACACAGGAATTCAGTTGCATTACCTGAATATTATCGTACTCGTGATTAAAAATGACTGAAATCTAGTCGTAACTTGGTAAAAATTGTTGTGAATTTAACCTTTTCACCGCCAACGTACACAGAACGCGATGCCTCGCCAGCACCAAGCTATAATTGTATAACGAAGTATACAGTTAACAGTAGTGATGAGGGTATCGTCATATCGATGAATGAGATTTACACGCTTTAAATACAGTACTTTTATGTTTGATAGGTAGTTAAAAATTAAGAGTTTCTGATGAAGTCGTGGCGCTGGTGCACGGAAATCTAGAACTTCTATTGAAGTCCGTGGCGGTGAAAAGGTTAAAGCCACACCGATTGAGTTCAAGACTGATTCTGTATTTTTCTTCTGCGGATTCTTCGGGATTTTTGATACTCCATTGCGTAGTTTATTTAAGCATCTAATTCCCAGCACAAACAAAAACAACATAGCACAAAACGCAAAGCAAAGACATCACAATTCATAATGCAAAATTAAACAGAATCTCTTTATATAATTAAAAGTTATTCCGTAGTTTCGTTCAGTCTATTTGCGATCTCAACGCCACTCGTCTCCTGAGAATAAAATGTAGTCAAAGACTGTATACTAAAGTAGATAATAATGTTAGTTATAAATATCCAGAGCGTAGTTTCATAATCTCTGGCTATTAAGTGGTATGTGCATGGAGAAAACTATGAAAATGTGAGAAGTTGGAGAATAGTTGTTGTAAAGAAAAAAAGGTGCTCGTGTGCTTATGAAAGAAGTTTTGCGATTAGTGCTGTAATATGTAATAGTAACTGGTCTACACGAACAAAATTCTGCAAGAAATTGAATTCCCAAGTTGCATTTGCTGCTTTGGCAAATGAAATTGTCCCTGAATAATTTTGATGGATGCTGTCGTGAGCCAAATGAAAAAGGAACACGACTGTTTGGGCCAGAATTCATACCATAAATATGAATTGGGAAACATACCTTTGACAGCTTAAGTGCGACCACACTCGATAATAAAATGAAACTGTAACGAATGCAACGAGTACACTCCTCCATACTAGAGCGATGGACGCATTCAACAGAAATAAAAACCGGTGTTATTCATTTATCTCCTATGTGTACGAATGGTTTTAGTTTCCACGTAAAAACTAAATTGTTTTTTTGATTGCGACCTGTCGCGTCTAAATGACACAGCCGCGCATGTTTTGTTTGTTTACACGAAGTTACCGCTAAAAGCTCAGTGGTTTGCGTCCTCAAACATTGTACAAATGTGAGAGCTCTTTGTGCTACCGAAAATTTTAAAACTATCCATCGTTATTCTGGCGTGATAGCGTATCGGATCGAAAGCCATACATCTTGATTCGAGCGATCGTCGGTAAAAAGAAAAGTTTGTACGTAGTCTACGTAGCAATAAATAATACCGCGGGGTGTCGGCTGCAATACATAAATTGGAAAGACTTTTGACAGCAGATCGGATAAGGCTGGGGTGGTCTCCGAGGGGGCGCTCTGGCGTTTTTATCGCGATTATAATCGGCTTTGGCCAGCGAGGGAGATACTCGGAATAGTGACAACGTCCTGCATTGTGCTGCATTTCTATCATATTTCGGTATTTTCCGATAGCTATTTGCTCAGTTTTGTATGCGGGGCGCTCGCCGGCTTCCAACAGATTGTCATTTTTATAAAGATTTTTCCTGGAACACGTCTCCGTATTGTGACAAACGAAAGTCTTACAGCGAATGAACACACGTGTTTGTACATACAAACACGTTTATTTCTTTGTTTCCTGAGTTTTCATATTGTAGCATTCTTTGTGAGGATTTGAACGGTAGACAAAGCTGTTGTGGTAAATTTTCCTTTGTAAGATATTTCTGATATGAAATTCCCCGTGCATTTCACAGTTATTTTAATAGAGTCAATAAAGCCAACAATGCGTATTGTTATAACTAACTAACTAACACAGTACAAGCCGAATGATCACGCAAGCAAAGCCTCGACTTACGTGTACAATGGCTCAGCAAATATTGCTCAAAATAGAATGAGTGACAGGTCTTTTGTCACGCGAAATTCACCGGCCTACCGTCTTAGGCCGTTTATTATAATATCAAGCGAAGCAACCGTTTGACTCATCACTTTTTTAATAAGTTCGCAGCGTAGAGGTTATTTAGAATTAATTGCGATACTTTTCGGTAGTGACAAGTGATTCGGCGATTTTTTTGAAAACGAGGCCTTGGGTAACAGAGCTGGTATGAATAGAAATACATATTCAATTAGTCTACGTCTAGGCCAAGAAGTTACAGTACATTAATTAACGAACAAAAAAACAGTGGCGTAGTGCGAATTCGTCAAAATAGTCGAAACTTTAATTAAACATACATAGGTACTACCTAGATCAATGAAGGTCGACCACTTTTCAATCTTATTACATGGGGCATAAGAGTGAAAAGTGGCAGACCGTCAGAGAACTCGAGAAAATTTAAAACTATCACAATTAAAGTAAAAATCGGATGGGAACAGTTTATTGGTTATGGTAAGAAAATAAAACGGAGATTAGATTCGGCACTGCGGAACGATTCGTCCCATTTTACTCATCATCCAACCCAGTGATTATTCCCCAAAATCTTTCGATTGAACGACACCGAATCACTCTCAACTCAATAGAATATTTCATTGTAATGAACAATAAATCACCTCAATGATCACCGATTCGCACTCAATACAAATCAAGAAAACGTTCGGTAACGCTGATTCACGCATCAATTACCGAACGGTAGCGTTTCGACCGGATCGCACGGATCCGATAGGCGCCAACAATATCGCCGGATTATTTGCAAATTGAATCAATTTGGCGAACACGGCTACGCTTTTAGTGTAACGCTATTTAATATGTAGCTCTTTCAACTTTGTTTACAAAACATGATCAGAGGTGTGATAATGATACACACGGGCGTCTGGGTCGTACAATTTGTTTAGCGTTTAGAAGGAACTTTTAACGGTGGCGTGATTGTTTTTTGGTGTTATAAATGGAGCGTGCTTAAAAGCTTTATTGTATGTTAACGCGTATGATATTTCGATGTTTAGAAAACACAACTTTTTATCGAGTTCTTCTTCTTCTTTATCGTGTGGTTGGTGCCTAACCTGGTGTCAAAGTTTTATGCCGCCCATGGGCCTCTGACTTGGCTTTACAGGCCGTCGAGAAATATCTCTCAGGCATGCTGGTTTCCTCACGATGTTGCCCTTCACCGAAGCAAGTGATAATTATACAATACGCACATGTATCCGAAAATCAGAGGTGGGTGTCTTCGGTTCAAGCTCGAGACCTATGACTTGCCAGTCCGACAGTCACACCACTAGACTATCACTGCTTAATCGAGTCTTTATCGACCATACCATACCATATTTCTGACAGTTTTCTCTTAGTTTATTTACGACCCTGTCCGCTGTATAAGAAGAAAGGTTTTAGTAAAACACTGTCGGTTTTCAGTCGGAAACTTTCGGAAAACCAAATCAACAATATCCTGGGAGCCGTGGAGAGAGCTATTCCTCAAATAACAAGAATTTTGTAGTAGGAGACATGTTGACCTGCGTGGTCGTCCTTTGCTTTATTTAATTGAACTATTTGAATACCAATGCTGCCTACACTAGAATATAAGCTGTTTTGAACTTAGCAAATCTTCCTCAAGCTCGACCTTAATCAGTATAAATGCGTGTGTGGTGGCTACACACAATGCTTCTGAATCCTGCGCTTACCACCACCCAACTTCGTTCAACCCCTGAAGCATTCACCACCCGGACATGACCTGCAGTGGCATACATGGAAAGCTATTAATCGACTACGGACTTAAGGAGGCCGTCGCAAGTACAATCTAGCCAAATGGTGATTATAGACCTTACCGACACCCAGTGCGAAAACGGTGGGCCTTACCAAACCATAACCTGGTGTTTGAGTGTCCAAAGTAGTTCTGAGGACCTAAAACGCAACTGATGCTTTGATTGAGGGCTTCGACACGAGGCGCGGCCATCTTCTTTTTTTGTACATGCTTGCCACACTATCCTCAAACCACTGCAATTCCTGCAAGCCAGAATCAACAGTGGCAACCAGTCGCCAGAAAAGACACGAGACAATGTAGTTCGACGAAGTCCCAGAGAAATAATTTGTATCGAGATTAATAAAAAAGAATAGCGGAGGAGGGAAAAACATAATTTCCACTTCCCTCCATATCAGCAAAAGAAAGTGTGGTCATCTACTGACCCACACTAATTTAGAATATTTATATATTTACCTTGGATTTAAGAAGAAGCAGGCTTAACGAGCTTACGGCTTTATGTCCCCACCTTTACTGAGTTATTACCGAAATACCGTCAGGTGGGCAAGTGACTTGATGACGTTCAACGGGAGATAATATCATTTTGGAAACTTATAACGGTAATAAACTTTTGGGGGCAAATTACGTGTGGGCCGAGTTAAGCCATATTTGTGCCTTGTTTGCGTCCGGCTTGTAAGGATGTGGGTAGGCTGGCGAGTTTTGGAATATGGACTTTGCTACTTATAAGATAAATATTTTCATGTAAGTACCTAGGTTCAGATCGCCTAGACAAGTAGCTGTCGTTTGTAAAGCGTTTCGCAAGGACTTGCAGCAACATTGACAAAAACTTAACTAAAAATTAAGTTTTAGCAGAAAAAAGTAAAATAATCCGACTAAATTAATTTTCCAATTGAGTATTAGTCTTATACTAATAAATATTTGAATGGTTGTCTTCTAAAATACATCTGGAGACTCACCCGCGTAGACTTTAAACATACACAGGTCCTGGATTATGATACGCATGAGATATGATGTTTAGCGATAGTTATTGCGGGTAGCGATAAATATCGTTTACAATTGAGAGTTTTTGGTACAAGTGGACATTCACTTGTTTTGCCAATTATAGCTAGAAGCTCAAGTGGCACGCGTCTAGCTGTCGCGACTACGGCGAAAGCAAATTAAAGAAGATGTTTGGTTTGCCACGAGTCACTGTGACACGACTTGTCGGGCGTAAACACGCAAAGGAAATAAGTGACGCATGTCGTTTGACGTATCGCCCGAGGCCGTCAACGGAACCTAAGGCTGCCTTTAAACGAGAAACAGCTAAGGACTCAAGCTATGAAAAGGAAACTCTTTAACGGTTAGTTTGACGCACATTCCACGTTACGCATTCTCATACACCATCATTTTCTTGGCTTTGTCCCATATTACCTGGGGTCAGTTAATTCTTGACGTAAAGCCAAATCAGAGGCCCATGGGCGACATAAAAACTCTGACACTAGGTTAGGCACTAACCACACGAAAAAGAAAAGAAGACTTGGGGTTGGGCGTTTTTCTCTTCCATTCTCTTCGGTCAGCCGTCACGGTAGCGTTACTCAACAGATGTAGTGGAAACGCAGCCTTACGGCCCGATATCCTCAACTATGGCCGCCGTGTTGTGCAAACGGCCGCAAAGTTTTGCAATTGATCTAACAAAATTACTTCGCGGCGGCCTTCACTCGTGTGAAGCGCCCTTTAACGATATCGAGTTTGAAGCAGAGCTCTTCAGTGTTATCGAACTACGTTTTCGGATATATGAGACCTCTTTTTGGGTGAAAAGGGCTGAATTAGGTCATGACTCATCGGCGGTATTATCTCCTTTTGAGGGGGTTAAGAAATTGTGTCATTTGTTAGAGGTAGGTAACAATCCGAAGTTGGTTGACGAATGAAATAACTAAAGTATACTCAAATGCCATAAAAATAAAGTCACATTTGTGTCAAATGCTGTTATTAGTACTTTAAAGATCATTTATTGTAAATATAGAAGTAAATGTAACAGTTAAATAAAATTAAATGTAGTTTAAGAAATCGGGAGTAAAATATACAGAAGTCTAATCGAACGCTCGCTATTTTTCTTCTAGAAAATACTCAGTATTTTGACTATTAGTTAGAATCTCAATGATAAAATAGCTGCTAAAACAGCCCCGCTCGTGATTTCACTTACTAATTAATACAATTTCCAAGTCCTCTTGACAAGAGCTAAAGTATTCCTAATGAACAATCGCTTTCTCTAATTAATTCTAAGAAATTCTTACTCCCACGACTCCTTGATGTCCTAATTTACTATCAGACGTAAACAGGCCCATTATATAGCCCTCATTATAACCTTGTTTATGAGCCACATTTTTTACGTGGGGTTGCTATCTAAAAATATTCGCTGGCCTAGTTTCGCGGGCCATCTATTCCGCGGGGTTGGCCCACTAACACCCACCACTAAATCCTGTAAGCCAGGATACAGTAACACAATAAACGCGTACAGAAAATAAAATATTTGGATTTTATTTTTTCATTTCTTTTTTGTAGTAGTAGGAGCTCGTGGCTAAATAATATCAGACAGTCAGATTAAGCGCTTGCCTAGGTTGGTCCGTGGATGGGTGACCGCATATTACATACCGAGTTTCCTCCATGCCTCGAAAAGAACGTTAAGCCATTGGTCATTTGTAGATCTTTGGCAGTCGTTACAGGTAGTCATTGACCCGAAAGTCTGACAACCAGTCTTGCCATGGAGTATCGTATTACCCAGTACTAACTGGGTTGTGGAGGTCAGATAGGCAGTCGCTCCATGTAAAGTACTGGAATTCAGCTGCATACTAGCTAACTCTGTTTTTATTAACTAAACTGTCCCATTCCACTCAAGAATTTTTCAACAAATTTTTATTTTGATTTTCTTCGGCAATAGATTAAAAAATGTTCCAATTTTTTTTCTATGAGAATGCGTTGACTGTCAGTCACCCATCGGTCACATCAATCTAAGTAACCAGATTCATAATTCCAACACGTACTATTGTTAGCAATGTTCAAAATATAATGGATTCGGTCCACGCGTAGCGGATGGCTACGGCGTAGGCGGCGTAGCAATGGCGTCATCGCGTCAGCTACGGCGTAACAATCGTACAGTCATTTATTTCGAATGAATCATCGCCATAGTAGCGATGATTCATTCGAAATAAATGACTGTACGTGTGTGTAATGGAGTCGGTAAATAAATCATTATATTAAAGAAAAGCATTCATACAATTCAAGATTACCTTCTATTATGGACAAAAAAAAAAAGTCGGTGTTGCTTCAGTTATATAAATTCAAATAAAAATAAAAAATTATTTGTAATTTCAAAATAACAGCTTTTTACTAATAAATATCAGCTGTCCCATACGTTTGGGTCGAGTAGGTATTGAAATTTTGTATGGCACAGCTGATATTTTTTTCGCATTTACGATATTGGACCCAACGAGAAAGTTGTTCAGTTTGATGGTCTGCAGCATATGCTTTCATATGACTATACCCTTTCTGTTACACCCTGTATACCACATTTTCACACGACACAAGAAAACTGTTCAATCATTCATTCCATTCACTCCTTTGATTCCCGTTGATCGCTTCAATCGCGATACACTGACCATGTTGCCAGTTTTTAATTTCATTTCAAATATTTTAAACGAAATTGTGTTAACGCTAAAATCACAATGAAATATTTGAAAGTAGCGTTTCAAATTTCTGTTAAATATATTTTCTGTATTGTTTTAACAATGTTGGCTGTTTTATTGTTGTGTGCATGCATACAGTTATTTGTGCGTGCACAGTTTTGTAACTAAGTTGTTTTGTGCATTGCTTTGGCCAGCCAGTGTTCAGTTACTTGGCTTTCATAACTTACTTGTGTTGTGTGAAGCTTTTGTGGTGCGATTTAATATCCAGTTATGTATTTAATCATTTGCATTCAAAGTTTATATATTCGCATTGTAACACATACAAAATGTGAGTGCGGTGCTGTCCAAAGATGACCTACTTACTAGAATGTCGTAGGTATTCATACAACTGCAATTTTGGGTCTAGTTTTTTTTAACATAATATTGTGTTTCAAAACATGCATAGATTACAAACAATAAATACCCTGGTTATAATGATTACAAACTAGTCATACAAAAGTGTTTCCATTCCATTACCAAACTACACAAAAAAAAAAAACACTAATTGGCGTCCAGTATTTTAAATTTAAAAAAAAAGAATCCCAGGCTACCCGCATGCGGCGTGTCGGTGGCGATTGCACGCGTTTTTCACGCCCCAATGGGCCCCAGTTTGGACTCGGCTGGACTGGAATCGGCCTCATAAAGGGCCTGCATCCGAACCAATTGGGTAAACAAATGAATGTTTGCCACGGTAACTTGTGTACATTCTGTATGGGAAAAATATGCGTGGCGTAAATTCGGGGTGTGTTTTAACGTGTGGCTGGTGAATAAATTATATTTTATTTATGATAATAGAGTTATGTTGTGATACTGTAGTAGAAGAAAGTTAAAAAAAATCGCTACTCACGACTTTTTTTTCGACATTCGACGAATTTATATTGTGGTGTAATAGTGTGCCGTGTGTGGATCCATAAACGCCAATTTAATGTGTTTATTTGTTCATTATTTTTGATTAAATTCACATTACTCAAAAAAAAACGACCACTATAAACTTCGTTGCAGCTTTTGAGTATTTTTTGTCTAATTGCACTCGGCTATAAGTATCTTAAGTATAATGCCTAAATCAAAAAACTAATCAAGTGTGCTCAAGTTCAACAAATACATGATTAAATAAAACCGTTTGATGTATTCCTAAATCTTCAGATCTGTCTACGTTATAAATCTAATCTCATATTTTCTAAAGAAGGTTTTCAATTAAATTTTACCCAAATAGTATTCAATTTACAAGCAACATCTGTAAAACGTTTTTGAATGCTTACATCCATATTTGCACAAATAGTATGCATGGATAAAAGTTCAAAGAAAGCCATTAGGAAGTGGGATATTACTATTTGAAATAACCCTCAGAATCATTTATATCCACCGCCATACAAACTTCAAATACACTCATATCTGTCAAAATATTTACAATCGTTAACTGAGACATCACACAGGTACTTAGAAGGGGTGTATTTAGCAACAAAAACATAGAGAACAAACTCTGCTTACACTAGTAAAATAGCCAAATGAACGTTTCAATTAGAAAATGCATCAAAATAAACCGCCCGTCGCGCTTCCTGAGCCTAGTCCGAGGGGATCCACCCTAAGAAAAGGTCGTTGACCCCTCACCCGACTCGCACTCATGTTACGTTCATTAGAAATTCTTCAAGCCATCCCTCTCACACACACCCTTATACTAGACAGCCATCTCGCTCCAACACTAAATAAATAATGCCGAAAATTCATGTGTTTTCCCGAGTAAGTGCAACGTGATATTATGTTGGACAAGCGAATTGAAAGTATAATATTCATGTCTTTGGTAATTGATGTAGACGTTATCGAAACCGGAGTAATATAGAAATTACCGTAGTCCTTGATAATACCGTAATTACCACCGTTAATGTGTTTTGTTCCCCATTTTGTTATTGCTTTAATAAACCCAATTTGCCGAAGAGTATTGGGTTGGACTCTGACGGCCAGTCATTATGGCAACTTACCATTAATCTGAATATTTTCTACATTACCGTGGAAATAACAAAACCAGCTGTATGAAGTAATTAGGTACATTGTTATTTTTAGTATTAATTTCCTACAACCTAATTCATAAGCATAAAAAATAAGGTAACATATAATACAGCTTTAGGTTCGTTATTATAAGTATTCGTTACCTAATTTCCCCGCTGCCATTACCATATAATTAGCGTTAGTTTACGTAAAGTAATTATTGCCGTAAATAGCCACGTCACAAACTTTACTAGTGATGGGAAACAACCCAGTTTTAGACTCCAATTTCATTAAGCTGAAGTCTAAATTAGTTGGAATGCTCTGAATGGTTATAAATAAATTAAATGCAGTTGCAGAATTAGAGAGTAGGTACTTCGAGATAGAATAAGTTATGAACGGAGTTTGCAAATTATCAGCTTTCGAAATTAAATATTCAACTCGACCAAGCCATGGCGGTAGGTCTGCAATAAAAATATAGACAGACTGTACCAGTAGCGAAGGGTCAATTTTTGTAAGAGGTAAGCCGGAGTACATATATTTAATGTGATTACCACATTGTACACTTGGTTACGCATTGTACGCTTTGATTAGAGTATGCTGTGGCTGTGTTTAATGTGATTATATTATTTGTCTATAACTGATTGTGCCATTTTTCAAAGGGAAGCCGGTAGGAATCGAGTTCTATGGAACCTTCGCCACTGAACTGTACTCAAAACAAGTTGGTAAACAAGTAGTGGCTCCACAGACAGACACAGAATTGCTCAGTCCAGCCTAGTCAGTAGTATAAACCAGAGATTTTGCAGTACTCCTAGGTAATACACTGACAATCTGGCAGCCAGTCCGAACTGCAGTTAACTCGTAAAACGAACTAAACGGCCTAACAAAGCAACATTGAACCATTTTCCCATAGATAAACATACCTAACACTTTACGGCCGATTTTACACCTTTGTTTACGGTTATGGACATCAGTTAATGTATCGATATAATGCTTTGTCGATATTAATAGCCAGGCCTATATCGATATTTATGTGCAACTTGATTTACGCCCACTACAAAATAGAGTGGCGAATTATTATACTAGTATGTGAAAATTATTTTTACTCATGAGTTATTTTTATTTTAAGCTTGACCTTAGTAAGGTTACACGGGCTTATATAATAGGCATTTTATTCATTGATACGATTTTCTCATGAATGTTGAGTATTCGAGGAATTGACCTGAATTGTAATGACTCGTTTTGGGAACGAGGGTAATAATCTAAGGGGGAAATGTTTCATAATAATTAGATGTTTTTTATTTTTATTTTATGGTATCTATGATATAATTATGTAATTCTGTTTGACTAAACCACTACCTACTCGTTACTTCTTAATGAAATTCAATATTCTGATTCTCTATCACTATTACTAAAAACTAATTATTTGTAAGTTCCAAGAACTAGCTATTACAGAGTAAAATATGAGGGAAATAGATAATTCTTCAAAAAACATTTTCAGCATAAAGCTACGCGCTCATTAGTCGTGTCTTGATTCCTGGCCTATTAGGTCAAATTCACATAGTGCTAGAAAATTTAAAAATGGACGATAACATTTTGAACATAATTATGTACTTATATGATACTTTCTCACAGTTAACAAAAATCTAAAAATGATAATTTCTTGAAATATATAATACAGGGTGTAAAACTGAGAAGCGGTGAAAAAAAAACAGCTATTTCATACCAAAGTGCAATAACTGCACGATTTGAATGTATGGAACATCAATTATTTTTTAACAACGAACGAAATATGTCAACGCTAATAGAACAATCACGTACTGAATTCTTAGTAACTGTAAGCGCTTTGATGATCCTTACACCCTGTAATTTTTTTTTAGGTTACTGGTTAGTTACAGCCACAGCCCGTTCAAATCACGCCAGCAGTCATTCCAGCTACTCTTCCACTAGACTAGAGCGCTTGCAAATCTAAACGCACCCCAAGCTCCAGAGCGCGGGTATAACAAGTCTGACTCTGACTTGCGTCCGTAGCTAGAGAGGCGGAAAATTAAAGCCAGACGCTCGTCAGTGACCCGCATGCGACGACACGACTTTCTTGCATTGTAACCGGATTGATAGCGATTCCTTGCGGAATAATGTTCTTTAGATACGATTTCCTTGCGGTAATAATGTTTTGAGTTGAGGCTTTGAGATGATTGTTTTGGTACGCGTGGGATGGGTTGGTTAGTATAGATTTTAGTTTGGAATATGGAAGGTTCTAGTAGCAACTGGATGTGAGTTACCGAGAATTGAGTTACGTGGCGTGTGATTGAGGGGGCCTATGTCCAGCAGTGGATTGCTGCAGGCAGACGAAGACAAAAAAAAAAAAAAAATTCAGGTCGTTGACCCATATTAGAAAAAAAACATACACTTGACAATTTACAGGCCGATAAACTACTTTCACTAAATAAATAAAGTTAATTAAATATCGTACACATATAAGAAATAAACAAATGTCAGATTCAGTCAAATTAATGTCAAAGGTAAAATAAAATAAAATCAAAATTAAAATGACAATTAATTAAATTAGGTAAGGAACGACAATCAAAAATTACAATATCCATAACACGTGAAAGCCATATAAAATGACAAATCAAGCCGCAGCAATATGCCAGCTACAACATTGCCCAACGTAGGGGCAATCCAGTCGCTTAGCAATAATATTAGGATCGTAGAAGTTCTGATTTTGTAGTTTCTGCCTACCCCTATGGTGAAAAGACATGAGATTAGGTATGTATGTGTGTGGTTTGTAGAAATTATCTACTGATTGTAGACATAACTGCAATTTTCGTTGAGGAAAATGGTTGTTCATGTCATGTTACTTTTAATCTAACTTTTTCCAATGATTATCACAAACAAGAGCAAAATGATTTCTTATTTTTGAACAGCCTTCATTAACTTAGAAGTCATGTACTTTACCACAACATACCTATACGGAACCATCTAGTATATTTCAAAAGAGTGCCATTCCTTCGGTACGTCGCCGTCGATTTCTCGATTCGCGTCAATAAAGTACGTCCGCACGACAACCAATCAATCTATGCAAAACCAGTACACGCTGATCTCTCATTGTAGCCGCAGTTAATTCAAAGCGAGACCATGTTATACTGGAAATGTATAGCTTGATGTGTACGCCATCTTAACAAGCCCTTGTTCAAAGTCTTCTGCATTCAATTAGCTGGCACAAATGCATTGATTAATTAAAATACAGCTAAATAGATTACTCCAATTACCATATCGCTGGGGTATTAAATAATGTATGGAATAAAGTGCACTACTTTCTATTGGACTTGATTAACCTAGTTCTAATTAAAAGTTTGTTTACGCTTAGCAGTATAAAATACCAACATTTTGCCGCATCTAGTTGGGGACCAACATAGTTGGGAAAGGCTTAGTTTTGGAGCGGCTAACTAAATCGTGGGGCGGTAGTTCGTCGACTTTATTTTCGTATAGGGACTTACATAGTAGGTTTCATGCAACCAAACTACTGAATAATAGTTTTTTGGATGTTTATGGAGATCTGAGTAAACTGAGAATTACGTGATACTCAACGCTTGTCATCGTATGTCCATCTAGATCATCATCATCTGCCTAGCCTTTTCTCAACTATGTTGGGGTCGGCTTCCAGTCTAACCAAATGCAGCTGAATACCAGTATTTTACATGGAGCGACTGCCTAACTGACGTCCACAACCCAGTTAGTACTGGGTAATACGACACTCCTTGGAACCTGAACTGGTTGTTAGACTTTCGGGCAACTGGCTGGTTGTAACGACTGTCAAAGATCTACAAATGACAGCCGGGACCAACGGCTTAACGTGCTTTCTGAGGCACGGAGGAAATTCGGTATATAATGGGTGGTCACCCATCCACGGATCAACCTAGACAAGCGGGGCTTAATCTGAAGATCGGCCCGAGCGGCTGTTAATAATGAGCCCTATTAGATCGGACTTAAAACATAACTGACAAAATGTGGGTGTACTATTAGGTACACGTCTGCCAAACCTTTCGAGGACTACAGGCGTGATGTTATGTTATATAAAAGTACAGTTTTCTACTTGACTATGAATGACACTGCGGCCCGTAGTTTAAACTTGAACCCTTACTGGTCTACTTCATCCACGAATATTATGTACCATGCCTAATATTCTCACCACAAAAAAGCAGCCCAAAGACCACAATGTCAGGGACATTTAAACTAGGTCATACGGTTGCTAATGAGTACGCGACGAAAAACGCTCCCCAGCAACCAACAGGGATACTTGAACGAAGAAAATATCAAGTAATAAGATACTATAATACCTGTGCTTACTTGTCAAAGGGTTTTGCTCAGGCTTATGTACCTGGTAACTGGTAAAAAAGGATTTTAGGACAAAATATAACAGTATTTGCAACCATTTAGGGTAGTAACAGGCATTATGGGACCAACACTGACTAATTTTTTTCGGCACGGTTAGCGCAGTGGCTGAGCGATTGGCTGCTGCGCTGCGTGTCGCGAGTTCGATTCCCACACGGAACAAATATTTGTATGACCTACAGGTAGTTGTTCCGGGTCTGGCTTTTTGTGTGTGAGTTTAAATGTTTGTAAACGCACCCACAATACAGGAGAAAAACCTAGTGTGGGGCAACGTAAAAAAAATTATAAAAACTTGATTTTACATCAAATATTTTTAACAAGGAAAAACATGTAACAAACTTTATATTAAATCATTCTAGACAACTTCAGTTATTACTTGTACAAAGTACAAATTATTTCAATTGCTAATATTAATTTCTTTCCTGTTGGAATAAAGTAAACATCTAACTTTTATTCAATTATTGAGTCAACGGCGAGATTTTTTGTTCGAATTGTACGAAACGTACTTCACTATGACGTCGTCGTCGTAGATGAATAACGGAAAACGGAACCCTTATAGATTTGTCTGTCTGTCCATTTGTATGTCACAGCCACTTTATTCCGAAACTATTAGGACTACACAGTTGAAACTTGGTAGGTAGATGTATTCTGTGAACTACTTTACGATTTTTTTTTTGTTTAATGGTGCTGACACTTCTTAATTTAATTAGGTATCATCATCATCTGCCGAGCCTTTTCCCAACTATGTTGGGGTTGGCGTTTTTAGTCTTAGCGAACGCACCTATTTACCAGTATTTTACAAGAAACGTCTACCTAACTGATCTCCACAGCTCAGTACGGATAGCAAGACCCCTTTGCTAGTCTTTTTACTCTGGACGCTCTTAAGAGGGCCCTTCCCAGTCCGTCTATCGTCATCATAGTCAAAAAGCTTGTTGTTTCATCCAGACCCAGCGGCGATGTTTTTTCAACTCACCCGTCTCAGAGGGCCCCGACCCCGCACGAATCGTCTCTCGCGCACCTCATACCACCTAATGCGACAACATTGTACGAAAAATAGTGTTCGAAAATTTCATAAACTTGTTCCAGGAGATACGTTTTTTTGAATAAGGCTTACAAGTTTGTGAAATTAATATTTGTCATTTAAAATCTCCATTACATTTGCAAGGTTTCTATCACAATGATTTCTTTACTTTTACAATTTATGAGTACAATATGAACGGCCAAAGTTTAGGTTAATATGTGCAAAATAGCAGATTTTTAGAGGCTTATACTGAATTTGTTTCTCCAAATTTTTACTTTTTGCTTTGATAGAAACCTAGATATAGTGCACAAGATACCTATCAGTAAAAAAAAATCAAAGATAGATGTGTTACCACGGCATAATCACATAAGAGCGTTTGTATGAAAAGTATGACGGGTTGGCCGCTCTTAACTAGCATATCTTTATACATCTCATTTAGTTTTCACATAAATTTGTCTCCACATGAATGATGTGACCAAGATTTAATAACAATATTTTGATTGAAAAGTGAAATTGAAAAGCGTCCATGGAGTTTCTTACCCATTCTTTTCCATTAATGTCTACGCCTTGGAATGGGCAGCTACGGTACTTGCACAAGTGTTTGTCTGTGACTGTAGCTAGACTTTCTTTGTTTTTCTGACATTCCAAAGTGTATAATGGTCTAATTGAAATAAATGCTTTGAGTTGAGTTGAGAGTCAATTGTACCTCAATATGTTAATTTTTTATTCAATAGCCAAACAAAATTAACAACTCAAAACATATTACCAATTCACGGACCGATATCCCGATAATCACTAACTATTCACAATCAAATATACATTAACTGGATTAGTTATAACATTGTTAAAATGCACCACGCTCACATAGGTAATCATGAATGCCCAAGAGATTATTGTAAATTGCACATCATTGAGTTATTTACATAGTTGGATAATTTTATTAAATTCAACTATGTATATTATTTCGGAATAAAATATGGAAGCCTGCGAGTACCTATTCCATCATCGATCACATAATAGCTTACCATTAAGTCAAACTTAAATCTTACAAGAGAAAAAGGGTACAATAGGGGCATATTATATAATAAATAAGTGGCCAAAAGTGGCGATGGACTGGCCACATGATTAGAACAAAACCGGAAAGGTGGAGCAAAATAGTAACAGATAGGACTAGTTAAGACTTACTGCGGCCCCTAACTGGAAGACAGTGGCTCGTGATAGAATACATTGGAAACAGCTACAGGAGGCCTTAGCCAAGAGGCACGCTGAATTAAGAGACATACTTTAACAACTTACAAAAAAAAACAGAGAAAACAATTCAGAATAAAAGGATAAGATAAGATATAATAAATAAATAAATATTATATATATCGGACGACTTAGAAAACTTTATCTAATACAACTCTTGTTTGAACTGATAATAATAAATTTTCTATGTATTATTAAATATTTTAGAAGAAACCACAGTCTACAGGGCGAATGACATTCTGTGTCGTCTGTGAGCTGACATTCTGCTGTCTTCTTTGTAGTTATATATGTCCTTATCACGTGCACTAGGTTATCATGAGGTCATGAGTTTCATTCCTAGGCCGGGTGAAGCGTTAATGGTGTCACAGCAACAGCCTGGAACCGCCATTGCTATTGATTAAAACAGGTATTATGCGTGGCCGCTATTTTGAAAATAAAACAAAATGGCGGAAGTTAGGCGGCCGCGCTTCGTACAAAAATCTTTCAACCCGTTTGAAATAGGAATCGAAATTCGAGAAGCATCTTTGGTCGTAATAACATAATTGGTATTTTGAAACGTCGTTGGTCTTTAAAAACTAGTTAAGTATTTATAAACATCTTTAGTTTTTAGAATAAGAAAACCATCTTTGGTCTTCCAGACATTTTTAGTCCTATGGTATTAAAAACATATTTTTGTCTTTTGACGCATCTGCGGTCCTTGGACGTCTTTGGTCTGTAGCCACATTTGCAGATCTCAGATTTAGCCGTCGTTATGGTATGTCGAGCACCTATATAATCTAAGCAAGAGAAATAACAAGACAATTATAATACAGCACAAAATTGAAAATTCAAATGCAACCACTCGAGGGAAGAGTTCATTAAGTATGCATTGGACAATCCATACGCTATTATCTAATAACATTATTGTGCCTTAGTTATATGTACTGAACTAGTGACCGATATTTATGGAACGTGTAGTGTAGGTATTATTTCTCATATTCATCGTTTGTAAATGCATATTTAAGAATGCAATCAGAAAGTTGGTCGCCAACAGCTGTCCAATATTTACCCGTATTCTTTAATTTATCTTTTTTTACAAGCTTTTATTTAACTTGCAATGTTAGTGTTTCATGTCAAGTTATCATGATTTATTATGTTATATTATACACTCGGCGTCACAAAAATCGCACCTCTTTAAGAATTCCCTTCAAAGTCATTTTAACCCTATTAATCAATGGTAGACATATGACTGTAAGGTATCATTGGAAAGGCAATTCATTTAAATTTCAGAATAAATCAATGGATTTGGTTTTTTGTTTACCAGGGAATAAAAAAAAGCAAGCAAATGCAAATGATTAAAAAGTTAAATTTTATTTTATCAGCAAAAATTACAAAGAAGTCCTTAAAAACAACTTAAAACCTAGTGTTACCCCCTCTAGCCCTGATGACTGCTTCCATGCGTCCTCTCATGGACCGAATTAATGTGACAACAGTCTCTTGAGGAATGTTGTCCCATACTGCAACGACGGCATCTTGGAGGTCTTGGAGAGTGGTAGGGGCAGGATCACGTGCCCGTACTCGCCGTTTCAGTTCATCCCAAAGATGCTCAATAGGGTTCAGGTCTGGACTTCGCGCCGGCCAGCGCATAACAGGGATTCCAACTTCTTGCAGGTAGTCTCTTACAATTAAAGCGGTGTGACAGCGGGCGTTATCGTGCATTAACGTGAACCCACTGCCAACAAAACCAGCATAAGGGACAACCAGCTCCTCTAAGATCTCTGTTATGTACCGAGCAGCAGTCAGCGACCCTTGCCCGCGAGCACTTCCAGCCCGAGAAACGCACACAAGGTTCGTTTTACCCTCGATTGACATGCCGCCCCAGAACATGCACGAGCCACCCCCGTATTCCACTGTCTCTTGAATACAGGCTTGCGCGAATCGTTCCCCTTGCCTCCTATACACTCTTCGACGCCTGTCGTTGCAGAAAAGACACACCCTCGTCTCATCCGAGAAGAGCACAGCCCTCCATTGGTCTATTGTCCAATCCACATGGTCACGGGCAAATTGCAACCGGTCTCTCCTATGCTGTGCAGTTAATTTTGGCCCTGTAGCAGCCCTATGAGCTGCAATTTTCTTCTCCCGCATTCTTCTTCTAATCGTGGAGACGCTTACAGAAGTTCTGCGAGCTGATCGCAGTTGTTGTTGCAGCTCAACAGCATTGGAGAACCGATTACGTAAAGACGTCGAAACAATGAAGCGATCGTCTCTTTCGGATGTGCACCGTTGTCTTCCAGATCCACGTCTTCGGATATAGCCACCAGTCTCTTGGAAGCGTTGGAACACTCGTCGAACGGCAAAACGACTCAAGTTCAGTTGCCGAGCAACATCACATTGCCGCATCCCTGATTGCAGTAGTGCAATGACTTGAGCGGCTTCATCTGCAGTGGTATCCATCTTCTGGGGTATTTTTCTTGCTGTAGCTGTTCATGTGTGTTCACTTTAAAGGTTGAATAGCGAATGACTCACATTTAACCCGGGTCGCCCGTTTTATACCCTTGTAGGGAGGTGCAATTAGTGGCCGTTGTAATGCGTATTTTGACAACATTTTTTTTAACGTTACGTGCTAATGAGATCTGTTGTGTTTAGGAATTCTAACTGTTGTTAATTTAAAGGTCGTTAAACATACTTTCAATTGATACCAATATTAATAAGGTTTAATGTATTCGTTACTGGCGGGACATGTTTTAAACTTATTTTCGAAGAGGTGCGATTTTTGTGACGCCGAGTGTATTTAGGTACCCTTTTTGGTATTGCAACCACTAAATTTCTGGGGATTTAGGCCCCCGAATTTTCATCAAGAACAATGAAGAGAACAAGAAAGAACAATTTTCCAAAAATAATGAAACCCCATGAATCAACACTGCGGGAACGGTACGGATAAGACACGCAGATGATACGCGGATGCTACGGTCACTAAACCCGTTATGCACGGGTTTGTTGCGCTGTTGATACGTTCTAGTGTAATCCATGTCATGATTCTTTCCTTATACGTTCATAGTACGGTCATGTTATGGTACGGTGAAGTTTACAGACCTCTTTAACGGGCATTTCAATCTTGTGAATGAAACCAATGTGAATAAGAAATAGAATAACAACCGGACACCACACAGTGGCTATAAAACTAGACACAAACAATCTTATTCTAAGTGTGAATGTTGCATTAGCTTTCTCATTCCCACACCGAACTCGTAATCCTTTATTTATACTACCCAGTATCTTCTATAAAGGATTCTTGAGAGCACTTTACAGACAAACAAAAAGTTTTTACATGCATAATGGCAATGATAACTAGAGTGCCTTGTTCCGAAGGGAAGCCAGCAGGAATCGGTTTCTTAGATGCCTTCGGGCCTGATAACTAGTTTCTCTCCTCTCTTAGTAATAAGCCGAATACTTGTATTGCTAGAGGAAGTCCGCTGAGGAACGTTGCATACCTGAAACAAAAGGGAAAGGAATTAATATTCATAGGTATAATAGAAGACGGTGAAAGAAAAAATCATAATATGACATTCTTGTTGGACGATTTTGTATTACTTTTCCTTTATGTTAGTATCTATTAAATGAGCGAAAAGAGCAGGAGTAAATACAGGGTGTAATGTAAACAGATCCTTCACGAAGCCGTCAACTTCTGTACCTACACCAAACTAAATAACACGTTATAACTTTGACCGTTGATATCTCCGTAACTAGAAGGCTCCCAGGTATGGCCCAGAACAAATAAATGATCGCAATGACGAGAAGAACAAGTGCCTTTCGGCTTTTGACAACCTTTGTTAAAAACATGAAATTAAGAAATGTAACAGCTAATGTAAATGGTACTACAACTGTCCTTTTTAGGGACAAGCACGTCTCACTTTTCCAAAATACTGCAACTCCTAAAATCCAGAATCGAGAGTGGCGAACAGCAGAAAAGTGTTGAAGCAATAAAGCTTGAGGAGTTTCGGAGAAACGATTCTTGTCGTGGATAGGTACCGTAACGTAATGAATCAGTAAATATTAGCGGAGAAGTGGGAAAAACCATCATTGCTACTTCGGAATGTATAAATAACAATCAACTAGAAAAACTGCAGTATTGTTTACAACCAAACAGCTAAAGCACTGACAGCAACCCACGATGTTGTCATATCAAAATATCCGTGTGAAGAAAAAAAAAAAAACTTTTATCCTAGACTAAAAAACCGAGAGTCGAAGCACACAACATCGAAAAGGGAAGCCGGTTGAGGGGCTCTAACTCCCGGATCCCGTATGAAACCGTTGAAATGAATAAAAAATAGCTCACACAAAGGGCGTACGGGTCAAAAGAGAGATACCTCAGAGTGTAATAAAGTCTCTCTTTCACAGACAGCCAACGTTTCAAATTAAAAAGTAATGTGGCTTTCGTCAATTGCAAAGGAGGATGTTTTCGCGAAAACTTAACGTTTGATATGAATACGCTTCATAACACTCGCCCGCACTCGATGCCACGGTGAAGTTTGAACGGAATGGGAAAAAGCATCAGTCATTTTAGGGTTGGAACAAACTTTTGTTTACGTCAATTTATTTAAGAGATGCGATGTTTGTTTGATTGCTATATAGTGCTGCTGAATAGTTACATATACAACATTATTTTTAGTATATGTGAAACCTGAATATAGTTTGTTCAGAATAAGGAACTGAATCAATTTCAATAATTTTTAAACCATTTTATGTTTTGACTCAAAAATATTTTTTTAAAGTTACAAGTTGGATACCGAGCGACACTAAGTACCTATCGCAATCATTTGGGTACCTACTGCCAAATATATCAATGAGCTCAAGACGACGCTGGAGGCGAGCGGCGGCGCCGCGTGGTGACCACGTTTTTGTGCGGACAACCAGGTAAGAGAACAAGCTTATAACTGTGATTTTTCATGATACAGTTTTGAAATTTTGTACATAGATTCTTTACATAAAAATACAAGACATGTGTTTCAGGTTTCGCATATTATACTAAAACCAATGTTGTATATTGCTACAAGATTTTTTTGGCGTTGGAATAACGTTGACAGACCGAAGGGCGCTGTAAAAAAAAAAAACATTTAAACATTTTTAAACATTTTGGTGAAATGTATTAAACAATCAAGATGGCGCCTTAATTCCGTATAACATTTTCTCATTATCCCACTTTCCATAATAAAACAAAAAACCAACATCAGTCTCTTAAACCTTATTGCAACCAACAAAAATTGCAAATAAAAGGTAAGCTAGCAGATTAACTTAATTAAATTAAACTCCTCCTAAAATATCACCAAAATAATTAGCTGAAAAGGTAAATCACCGTTAACTGCAGTTTTTAAAAATGTCTTCGAGTTACCGCGCTAAATAGAAGTGAATTATGGCTGGAATGCAGAAACAAACAAGAGCAAAGTTGGTACCGGACATTTTAAAATACAAGCGTCGCCAGGAAATATGGGAGTGAAAAACTTTCAAGGATGTTCTTCAGCAGTTTAAAGTGTTCTAAAAGCAAACAAGTGTTTTCAGCTTTTCTTTAAAAGTGGTACAGCATTATATTTTGTGCTACTTTCGTATTATCGAGAATATCTAGTTGCTTTTGTCGGTACTGCTTGTGTAGATAAGGAAATAGGATTAACTATTCACTTTGTAGTAGTGAAACGTTTTGGAATTTTCTGACAGGAACTGTCGTTCAAATCTTGAAGTCAGCACATCAAGACACCACAAACTGACAAATTTCTCCAAATTATTTTAAGCCATAAAATGTCGATGGTTAAGTTCAAGATCGAATGAGAAAATTAGACAGTTTGTAGTAACTTGACGCGCGAATGTACCACACAAAAAAAATTGTAATCAAAAACTTAACTTGCAGCTCAATCTAATATTTCTCAATATTCCCTGGAACACCACTAAAATCCCGAGACCTTGAAACCTAAACAATATGAACAGGCTAACATCTGGCGAATGTTCCAAAAAGTCATTAACATCAAAACGCGAGTCTCGCCAAACGCCATCGGTTATCAAGCTCAAGTTGTTTTCAAAGTTTCCCTCTTCCTTTGACAGCGGCTTTTCGTCTTCAGCCGGCAGATCTGATGTAATCCGACCTACATTTCTAAGTCTCTATAGCCGGCCTGAATTATGGTTATAATCGGGAATAGTTGGAGACTAAGTTTCTATCGATATATCGCCGCTAGGTCCAAGATCTTCCAAGTTCACAAATGCTGAGAACAGATACCTAGGTAGGTACTCGAAGTTCAGTCAGTGGCTTCCACAACTTGGGAGGAAAAACAAATAAATGTTTGCTTCCAAACGTTTTCTTGTTTTCGTTTTGTTGCTGACTTAGCGCCTTTGATGTTCAAGCGATCGAAAATTAATCTAAAAATGGACCTAAGCAAAATGAAGAATCTGAAATCTGGAACTACTCACACGGACTTTGTTGATCGAATTAAGTCTAACGTCCATCTAAAATTCTTGCTCAGAAATTCTGCCATACTCATTTTCTTTGATTGACTTAACACTTGAGTAAGTAATTAGTCAAAGTAATTTATTACTTTGATCAATACTTAGAAACCAGTCTTAATAAATTAGCAATGTAAGCTTTGAAATATTTAGCGATCAACAAAAGCCTTTAAGTTAATAGGAAAAGGATCAGAATGCTTTGCGTTACAACATTTTAAAATAGCTGGTACAAAAGTTTTTCTTTTTTAATATACATATTTACCCTCTTTTACAAGGTATCCTGCATGTAACATAAACCTATTGAGCAACCGCGAAAGCAATTTATCCGAGCATTACTCCTCACAACAAGATCAAGTACCGGGGAAGTTTATCAAAGATCTTTGTAAAGATTTTGCCCTTAGTATTAAGTAGAACACCACAGCCTCCTTCAAACAGAAATAATGGGAAGAGATAACGACAGAGCTGGGCCATTACCCAATTGGGTAAACGGGGATTCCTTTCTTTTGTCCGAGTTTATCTCGTTCAATGAAATATGATCTCTGACGGAACTCTGATTGTCGCGGACCATTCAATTTGGAGAAAAATTCACTCGGCCTTCATTAAATAAAGGATATCGATATACTACATCTCACCATTGTTGATGACGCGTAAATGCTACAACTTACAAGTGACGCTTGGTATGTTCGATGACCTAAATAGAAAAATAAACTTATTACTCGGCCGAGACATTTATTGCCGGCTTGTATTGCTGTGTGTTACAACTTTTACATAAACACCGAGCGTGGGACATGACGCAAACAAGATACGAACTTCTTTATTAAAATTTATGAGTTCTATCAGACACCCAAAGTTTTTCAAGCCTACTTGTATTATGTATGGGAAAGCGGTTACCGTTTTGTTTCTTACTTTCCTGTGCATAAATAATGGCGTGGTTTTTTTGCTGTATACAAATGAATGAAACATTTTTGTTTCAAACTTTTCGCGGCGATTGAAATCCAGAATTTTACGCGCTCGGCTTTGTCCTTTTTGAAATACATGAAATACCGTACAACTGTTGCACCTTTTTTCGGACAAATGTGTGCAAATAATGGAGAAGCACATTTTTAGGTTTCATTTTAGCGTTAAAACCAACTGCTTTTCCACGTTACCACTTCTGCTAATTGCTATTGTTGCAACATTTTTGAATATAGAAAGAAAGAAAGAAATAAAACGTATTTATTTGAAACACACACAGGACAAAACAAAAAAATAATGGTTGAATTCACAATAAAACAAACAAAAAATATATCAAAAGTAAACAAAAGAAAAAGATAACACAAGTTAAATTGGTCCTGTATGAGTCCAAAAGGTCCCAGTCTCAGCATGGTGCTGCAACATTTAAAAAAAAAGTCACAGAGCTGGTATTCTGATAGGGCCCAAATTGATGCCTCGGTAAGATACGAATATAAGTTTATAATACGAAATAAAGGGTGCTCGAATACGAATATCTTCACACCAATATCAAATAGTTTGTATAACCCGTACCGTACAATCAATACTCTAAATACTAAACAGATCACCCCCACAAAACAACACCAACTATACTCCTCTTACAATCCCAATTCCTGAGCAATGGTAATACAAATACAAGTGTCGTGCAGATGCCTCACCGCGGTAACGGGCATCCCAACATCTCGGTACCCCCGTAAAGGAAAGTAGAGAAATTCCTGAGGAAGACTGAGGTGGCCCCACGAATGAAATTCCACTCCAAACTATGCGTAAATTGAGGCCTAATTGCAATTCCTATTGGGATCTAGGCCTCCATTGCAAGCCTGGTGAATAGGACCCATATGAGAGCGGCTGCAAATATGGACGAAGATATTGGTTTTCGGCGAACTTTAATATGTATTCTGGCGCTTTCGTTATTTGCTGTTCGGCGATCTTTATTTTTCTAGGCGCCGTGTTGTTTTAGTGTGATATTTTGCTTGGAACATCAGTCTCCGATATTATATTGAAAAGCTGCGCAATACTTTACTTTTATTAAAATATGTTATATTATGACGCAGAAAAGACTGCGTCTGAAATACACTATATATTAATTTTAATCCTAAAAGCAATGAAACAAAAATAGATATTCGTAGTGAGAAAAAAACATTCGCACTTCATTTGAAAGTGGGATGAGAGTGTACGTCCCGCCTGCCCACCTAGATCCTCACCAAATGAATTTTTAATAAGGCCAGCTTCACGAGAATATAGCCTTATATAACTTTTCATCTTCACTAATAATAAATTTATGATAGCTATATCCATATTTTTTTAGGTCTCCCCAAAAGGTTTTTCTGTTTTCGGTCTTTTTATTCAAATCTTACTTTTACGGTTATTTGGAGAGAATTTGAATCTGCTGATATTATTCTGCCACTGCTTAAAACTTATACTGAAATACACGAACAACTGTTAAAGCCTACTTATAAAATGTGTAGTCTGCCAACTAACAAGCACCTTAAAATTTTGCTTTTCTAAATTATTAAATCTAAGACGAAACATGTAACATTCGAAGTACTTTAGAAAAGAAAGATCAATGAACATAATATTTCAAAGAAAATATACTCATAAAACCGTTTCACAGACCCAAGCCTACATATAAATCTCACCATTCGACTTAACACAATGAATCCGAGTATATATATATTATATACCCCTTTTATATATAGCGTATAGGCAGGCACATCGCCGGAAGGTGGGCGTTATAATTTTCAGCATATCCGGCATTTACTACGATAAATGTGCTAGGAAATACGGTTAAGATGAATAACATAGTAACGAAAATTGGTACTGCTACCTGGTTATATCTATTTTAGGATTGCGTACCTGCGATTGGTTTTTGGTATAATTTGTTTAAACACTATTGAGGGTCCCTGTCTAATTTAATAGCGTTAGTATTCGTTTTTCAGTGTGTTTTGTACAATATCCACACAGAGTAGGTACCTACAAGGTACCGTTGCGAGTCTATTACCTGTTGAAATAAAACAGAGCAGTGGAAAGGTTCGCAATTAATTAGTTGTAGATTCAAACCCAGGAAGACACACTGAAAACGGTGAAGAAAACATCGTGAAGAACCTGGCATGTTCTAGTTCTACTGAAACTAATGTTGTATATACAGACAGACTGGACAGATGGACAACAAAGTGATCCTATAAGGGTTCTGATTTTGCTGACTGAGGACCAGAAGCCAAAAACATACTAGAAAACATGTTCCTCAAGTTTTTCCAAACACAACACAACAGCCAACTTGCACCAAACACGGAACACAAACAAAGCATGCCTGTATTTACGTAAGAACACAAACATGTACGTAAGTACAGTCACGAGCAACAAAATCGCGAAATTAGTAATTATGCGATTTTAGTTTGATAATCGCGTTTGCGTTCGCGGTTGTTTTTTTTTTTTTTTTTGTTCAAAATCACATTTAAAAGTTGCATGTATCAGAAAGGTCTGATCATGTAAAAGAATGTGGTATACACCATCACACTGTACAACTTTCTCGATGGGACCATAACCGTAATCACGAAAAAATCAGTTGGCCTATACAAAATTCTCAATCAATACCTCAGCATTAGTCTTCTTCTTCCATACTTCTTTGTTACTCATCATCTCAGCAGTCACCTCCTTTATATCCACGTCATCCTTCACAGAGTTCATCCATCGTTTCTTTGGTCTTCCTCTACTCTCAATACATTCCTCACGACATTTTCCTCATTCCTCCGCATCATATGTCCACACCACGATAATCGATTACCACACAACTTTTCAGTCACCGGCGCCACTTTCAGACTTCAAAATTTCAATACCTACTCGATCTAAAATCGCTATATTGCGCCTTTGGATAAATCTATTCAATCTGATGGACTGTACCACATCCTTCTACCTCGGATACATTCTGCAGGTATTGTTGCTCATGACTGTACACCATGCCTACCTAAAATTAAACGAGCCCAAAGTAATTTCTTGAGCCGTCAGCCGTCACTTGTGAATCAATGATGGATAAAGCAAATTAAAGGAAATTGCCTACGGACATCGCGTGTGCCACTAATAAAAACAGTTCACTGTAAAAGTAACGTATTCCTGAAACACACGATATTTTCAGTTCCTCTACGTTTACCGAGTAAAGTGCTCGATAATTTTAGAATGGACTTTGATGGTGTGTCAACAAAGTTGCAGTTGGTTTACGATGTAGTTTTACGAGAGGATGTTTAGGTTTGTGCTTATAATGTGAGTTTAGAATGTTTGCCGAAATTTATGTAAAATATTGTACGTAGGTACTTATGTAAAGTACAGCAATGCCTGGAAATACAGGCGTAATGCTCATCATCTGCCTAGCCTTTTCCCAAGTATGGTGGGGTCGGCTCCAGCTGCAGCTGAATACCAGTATTTTACATGGAGGGGCTCTTATTTGAAGATCTTTAACAGTCGTTACAGCTAGTCACTGGCCCGAAAATCTGACAAACAGTCTTACCAAAATGTATCGATTTACCCAGTACTAACTAAGTTATGGCGGTCAGATAGGCAGTCGGTCCATGTAAAATACTGGTATTCGGCATCTTCTATGACCGTCAGAAAGAGATCGTTGTTTTAAATTCGTTTATCGCTGAATGCATTTAATTATTTGTAAATAAACCTGCATTTTTGTAAAAAATGTCAAATTTTAGATTTTAAACTATCATGGTCACTAACATTACTATTAATACTAACGGGATATTTACCATGTTTACAGCGCCGAAATATCGGGAACTCATAACAAACAGTAAACATGGTAAATATCCCGTTAGTATTAATAGTAAAATGTCAAATGTATTAAAAACCAGTAGCGAAGGGTCAATTTTTGTAAGAGGAGCCGGAGTACACAATATCTTTAATGTGAAAATATTATTTGTCTATAGAACACTGACTACGCCATTTTTCAAAGGGAATCCGGTAGGAATCGAGTTATATGGAACCTTCGCCACCACAAACCTTCGTACTAAGTACAGAGTAATCTATCTCTAAAAAAGGTCTAGAAAAACAATTCCACTCTACTTTGTAGATTCTAAGAATAGTAGCTGGCTTCGGTTTGCACTGCACTAAGTGGGTATAAGACGATTAATGAAAAGCCTGGCTGATAATACTTGATTAAAGCGATCTAGCACACAGAATACATAAGTAAACAGTATTCAAGTGGAATACTTAATAACGTCTTTGAGTTTTATGAACTTTTAAAGTGTTTTTTTTTTTCAGCTACTGTATTAGTTAAGGCTTGGCTGATACGCACGACAACCAATTAAGCTATTCAAAACCTGTGTATGCGGATCTCTCATTATACTGGAAATCTACAAGGTGTAAATGGACCCTTCACGCAGCCGTCAACCAAGCATTCTGTACATCAAACTAAGTAACCCTACGCAAAAATTATTGCTGGGAAACGACTTTTATTTTGGGGTGAAAAATCACGTTTTACGGTAAAACTCAATGTAACGCACTCAAAACATTGTGCTGATGGATGCTTTGAATAGTAAACTGGTCATTGAGGTAATTAAAGTCAATTTATAACCTTATTAAAAACTAGTATTTAAAAAAAAACTTGTGAAAAAATTGGAACTTTGACCTCCAATATCTCCGTAACTAGAAGGTTCCCAGGTATGGTCTAGAACATAAAAATGATCGCAATGACGGGGAGAACAAGTATTTTTCGGCTTCTTTAAGGGTCGGTTTACACCCTTTATACAAAGCGAGGTCATGTTAAACTTGAAATGTATAGCATGATGTGTCGCCGTGTGTACTTATAGGGTGTACGATTAAAGGTATTTGCATAAAGTCAGTGTCACTGCTATATCTCATGGTTTCAGAAAAAAAATTAGGAAATGACAGTGAAATTTTTCTTACTGCAAGTGGTTGGTTTTTTTTATTCCATGTGGCGATAGGTCATACCATCATTTATATTAATAACACATACACATACCATTCACATGATACAAAAAAGACACTCAACAAACTATTTAATCTATCCAAAAATACTCTTTCGAAACCCTTGAAAAAGCAGAGACTTCATTCGAAGTAGCAGTGTCCGACCTAGGGTCGTTTTCCGGCCGAAGCCGAAGCCGAAGACGATTAGTCAGCAATCGCCACAACCTTCGGCTGAAGCTGAAGCAAAGAAACCTTCAGCTTTGGCCAAAATTTCGGCCCATTTTGGTCGAAGCCGAAGGTTTGGCCGAAAGTGGCTTTTTCGGCCGATAGTGGCTTTTTGGCCGAAGGTGGCCGAAGGTGGCCGAAGGTGACCGAAGGTGACCGAAGGTGGCCGAAGGTGGCCGAAGGTGGCCGAAGGTGGCCGAAGGTGCCCGAAGCCGAAGCCGAAGCTTTGGTCGGACACTATAATTATTATAACATCTGAACTTCAGACCATAAATAAACATATTCAGTGATATAAATCAAACTTAATTCAAACCCAAGCAAGCTATTTCATCAACACGTACAAACCATTGTTCATCCACAAATTGCTTTCTCATAATACGAAACTGTTCTTCAAGGACAATATTCGTAACAATATCTAACTTATACAGGGTCGTCGTTTTCTTAGCTGACTGTACGATTTTTCCAAAATCTCTGCATTCATCATCATCATCACCATCTTCATTTCAGCCAAAAGACGTCCACTGCTGGACATAGGCCTCCCCTAAGTGTCGCCACATTGACCGGTCCCGTGCGACTCGCATCCAGCAGGGAAGGGCACATTGCTCGCAGAACGGCTGGCCGATGGGGCCGAAAAGTTCTGGAGTGGCGACCGCGAACCGGAAAACGTTGCGTTGGAAGGCCTCCCACTAGGTGGACCGATTACCTGGTGAAGGTTGCAGGGATCCGCTGGATGCGAGTCTACATTCAAATACCAATTTTTCATTCGTTATGCATAATTTCCTAAGACTGTTTTCCACTAACAACAACGGCTAATTGTACAGTCACGAGCACCAATAAGTATACATTTTCCTTTTAAAAGCAATTTTCGCGAGAAAGAACGATTGTAACTTAGCGATTGGATCTTTTTCTTAAAAATATGAGTCCCAAAATACTATGTTCGTAACAACAAGAAATTTTAATCACAATAGAAGGAGAAAACCACTTTTAAAAGTTTGTAAGTTTACATATTGGTGACTGTACTACCGCGCTCACTGGCGGTCGAGTCAGCGCGATAATTTTCAACCTTATTGTTCAGGGCATAAAGGTGAAAATTGGGCGCAATGCTTCCCAATCACAAAAATCCAAACTGTAAAGGTAGCTCCCGGTTACACCTGAATATTTTACAACTACCGTCAAACAAACAGAATCAAAAATTAAATCTAATTCGCCTTCGGGAGTCATTAGGCATGCAACCATTACGACGCTTTCAGTCTAAGGGGCCAGGCAGTACAGATTAAAGCTTGAATTTTTTAAGAAAAAAAGTAAAAAAACGTGGTGCGTTTTATTGTTATGGTGGAATAAAACCTCGTTTTCATTGTTTATTGTTTAAAAGGCTATTGTTGTGTGCGTTTTTGAGATGCATTGTGGATTTAAGTAGCAATAATTTTTGGTTGGGTTCAGGGAAAAATGCTTTCGTAACTTTGTTGCTTTTAGGGCTTGCCGTAAACTTTTCAATGAAGGTAGCGATAGTGTTGACGAGTGAGACGAGAGACGGCAGCACTAATAAAATTCGTGGCGTCGAAAGTATGTTCCACACACGACTTCTGAACGAACCAAGCTGTGTGTTTCCATACGACATTTGTGTCTTAGTACAGACTGAAAACTGTCAAATTTTCTCAATCGACGTTGAACTTAATGCTTTGGCGATAAAGTTGGAAATCTACTAAAGAAAATTGACAGATTGTAGCAGCTTAATGTGCTATCGTCATCTATCGTTATCTAATCTAATCATATTATTCTGTGCACTGTAACACGCATTGAGTATAAAAACAGACGCCATAAAAGTAATCATGTGGATTAGAAAACACTATGAAAATACGCAAGTACCTAAGTACGTGGATAAGACACACGGATGTAAAATGTCTACATTTACAAGATATATTAAGTAAACAAAATTAAATCCAGAAACCGATGATACTCTTGTCGATACATTAATACGTCAAAGCATTTAAATACATAACCATTTATCGTATCACAGAATTTCTTCATATTTATGTTTGCAGGTACATTTCAAGGCTTAATTTGGGCTGAAAAGTACATTTTACACACTCTCATGCCTTGGTGAGTTCACAAAAGAGGAGAAATTTTCCTAAGTGTTCCAAGTAAAATGTAGCCACATAGATATACATTTTAATATGAATGAGAGATGCGGTTAGCATATTATAAGGTTTCAGGAAAAAGATTTAGCGAAGCATCGTTGTCGTTTAACTAGATGCAGCTGAATACCAGTATTTTATAATGGAGCGGCTGCCAGGGTCTACACAACCCAGTGGCGGTAAAACGGTACCCTTTCCTTAAAGAGATGTCAGCAAGAAGGAAGGGGTCCGCTGGGGCCGATGCCTGAAAGAGATACAGCGGCCCTGGAACAGAAAGGGCAAAGAAGGAACGTGGATGGGTTTTAGTCAGTAGAAGTCTGACACTCCCTTCCGCTCCGCCCAGAGTCCGGTCATGTAATGATTTGTCTCATCATCTGCCTAGCCTTTTCCTAACTATGTTGGGGACGGTTTCCAGGCTAATCGGATGCAGCTTAATACCAATATTTTATATGGAGCGACTACCAGGGTCTACACAACCCAGTGGCTCGGTAAAACGGTACGCTTTTCTCAAAGAGATGTCAGCAAGAAGGAATGGGTCCGCTAGGGCCGATGCCTGCCCGCTGCGGGACTGTTCGAAAGAGATACAGCGGCCCTGGAACACAAAGGGCAAAGAAGGAACATGGATGGGTTTTAGTCAGTAGAAGTCTGACACTCCCTTCCGCTCCGCCCAGAGTCCGGTCATGTAATGATTTCCCATCCGAAAAAAAAGGGGTCCCGCAAACCGTAACGCCTGTCTCATCATCTGCCTAGCCTTTTCTTAACTATGTTGGGGACGGTTTCCAGGCTAATCGGATGCAGCTGAATACCAGTATTTTATATGTAGCGACTGCCAGGGTCTACACAACCCAGTGGCTCTGTAAAACGGTACCCTTTTCTCAAAGAGATGTCAGCAAGAAGGAAGGGTTCCGCTACGGCCGATGCCTGCCCGCTGCGGGACTGTTCGAAAGAGATACAGCGGCCCTGGAACACAAAGGGCAAAGAAGGAACATGGATGGGTTTTAGTCAGTAGAAGTCTGACACTCCCTTCCGCTCCGCCCAGAGTCCGGTCATGTAATGATTTCCCATCCGAAAAAAAAGGGGTCCCGCAAACCGTAACGCCTGTCTCATCATCTGCCTAGCCTTTTCCTAACTATGTTGGGGACGGTTTCCAGGCTAATCGGATGCAGCTGAATACCAGTATTTTATATGGAGCGACTGCCAGGGTCTACACAACCCAGTGGCTCTGTAAAACGGTACCCTTTCCTCAAAGAGATGTCAGCAAGAAGGAAGGGGTCCGCTAGGGCCGATGCCTGCCCGCTGCGGGACTGTTCGAAAGAGATACCGCGGCCCTGGAACACAAAAGGCAAAGAAGGAACATGGATGGGTTTTAGTCAGTAGAAGTCTGACAATCCCTTCCGCTCGGCCCACAGCAGGGGGAAGACACTTGATGATTTCCCATCCGAAAAAAAAAGGGGCCTGCAAACCGTAACGCCTGTCTCATCATCTGCCTAGCCTTTTCCCAACTATGGTGGGGAGGGTTCCAGTTTAAACAGACGCAGCTGAATACCAGTATTTTACATGGAGTGACTGCCTATCTGACCTCCACAACCGAGTTAGTACTGGGTAATACGATACCCCTTGGTAAGACTGATTGTCAAGACTTTCGGCTCACTAAATACCTGTACCGACTATCGACGATCTATAAATGACAGCCGGGAACAACGGATCAACGTGCTTTCCGGGGCACGGTGGAAGCTCGGTATGCAATGGATGATCACCCATCCACGAACCAACCTAGGCAAGCACAGCTGAACCTAAAGATCGACCTGAGCGGCTGTTATTATTCAGCCACGAGCTCCTCAACGCCTGTCTAAGATCTATAAATTATAACCTGGACCAATGGCATGTCGGTCCCATCCACCGACCATCCTTAGCAAGAGTTGCTTAACCTAGTACACTGACGCGTGCGGCTGGTATTTTGTAGCCACGAGACCGTCAAAAAATATTTAGACAAGCATTTAATAATATGTTAGAAAATTTAAACAGAATCAAAGAGGAAGTGTGAACAAAAGTTCTTAAATCATTGTTATCTGACCAATTATGGAGTTGTGGCCAATTAACATTGGTCCTTGTGTTCCTTTACTTTCCACGATGTGTGGGTTTAACTTTGGATGGTCCTGACTAATTACACTATTTCGCTAACATTCTCCGCGTTGAATTATTAGCTAGGAATGTCACAAGTAGTGATATATGGGAGGGCCTGAGATTACTGTACGTTGTTTGTAGGCCGAATGTCCTGTAACGATCATTAAAATAGAAGTTTCTGTATATGTAACGTTTTTGATCATAATTAAACTCGACTCAAACTGCGGAATAGAGTTCAGGAATTCGTTAATATGTTTTAATTCCTCTTTAATGTTTTGCACGTGTTTTCGCCTGAACGGAGTTTAATTCCCGAGGTTAGTATAAATCCGGGGTTGACCTAAAGATTAAAACTAAATTCAGTAGTAAAATAGTGTTTGTCGCCTCGTGTCGCTTAGTGATATGGATCTGTGGTATACTCAGAAGGAACGTAGTTATGTTAAACATGTTATCTTCGTGATGAAAACTCGCTGAAAAAATATTCACCCAGAATTTTCAGTTTTCAAAAACGCTACTCTACTGTAGATACAATACACTTGTACTATCATTTTTTTTTTTTTTTTGTAAAAGCTAATCCACAATTACCCACTTACCAAAACGCCTTGTTAACAGAACAATCACATCAACAATATGTGTTTTAATTTTAAGTTAACGCAACTCTGGCCCCCAAGATACAGGCGCAGCCTAGTTTGGGGACCTCTGTTAACTAATTACCATGTTAAATTTCAATTTGTTACGATTATATCATAGTAGCTCTAAGTTAGATTAAGAAAATGTTTGTAACAATGGCTTAATAAGTTTATTCTTATTCTTACTACTACCACTGCTACTGCTTCAACTACAGTGCTACAATGATGTGTGTGCACTGTGAGTGCTGATAATAGTATCAGCACTTACAGTTTGAATATAGCCGGTTCAGCTCTCTGGAGGAAAAATCTGAATTTAGTAGATACAAAACAAGATCTTTTCTTGGAAACCACAAAGTCGAAAGTAAAATGTACCTGTACATTTCACTGGCGACTTACCATTGCAATGCGGATATCGGGAATGCTGCGGAGAGAACCACTTTTACTAACACACATTTTCAAGCCGTAAAAGGCAGAGCAACGTTAACACTGTTATAATAAGATGCACCAGGAATGGTGGCAACCATGTTTGAAACCACGGGTTTAGTGAACAATGTGGTTGACCACATTTCGAAGTTCTTTGGATAATCCTTCAAGTGAAACGTTGGGTACGTTGGTTGTTTGTGTCTCTGAGTTTATTATGTATGTGAAAGTGTCTCTGTTTGTCTGTGTGCTACATCCTCACGTTAAAACGGCTTGACGGATTTTAACAAAATTTGCAAATGTATACGTCAGTCAAGGCATAAAGAGTGTAAATAGAACCTTAACGAAGCCGAAAGGCACTTGTTCTCCCCGTCTTTGCGATATTTTTTTGTTCTAGACTATACCTGGGAACCTTCTAGTTACGGAGATATTGGGGGTCAAAGTTCCGACTTTTTCACAAGTTTTTTTTTAAATACATTTTTTAATGTAAGATTTTTACTTTAAACACCTCCACGACCCCCGTACTATTCAATACATCCATTAGCACAATGCTTTGAGTGCTTTCCATCGAGTCCTAAAACGTGATTTTTCACCTCAAAAATAAAAGTCGTTTCCCAGCAATAATTTTTGCGCCAAGTTACTTAGTTTGATGTACAGAATGCTTTGTTGACGGCTTCGTGAAGGGTTTGTTTACACCCTGTATACTGTCTATGTATAATTTTCGACCTCCACGGAGGCGAGGCGGCCAAAAGCTAGTTGTTAATATTCCTAGCTGCGAAAAATCAACACGATTGACATTATCTTTGACGATTATTCTCCAAGTGTTCGTTATTTAAAATGGATACTAATTTTACTGACAATTTATTTCTGCCAATACTACTGTGGACGGCGTTTTAAACTTAGAACCATACCAACCATACTTCGCAAAACACCACTAAATACAGCCATACCTACTCAATTCATCGCAACTCCACGACAACACCCTGGCTTTGGCATTCACAGTTCATCAAACATTGCTATAGCACCACACACATACATACCTACATTACATAGATATACATACAAAATGAAGCGAACCGTTTATAATCGCGAAGTCTCGCAAGTGACACCCATCTGCTGAGCCGATGGTAATTAATTACGCTTGCCAGTAACATACACTTCCACAGCCCATAAATTGACGCTTGAATCGGGACTGCGTAAGCATTTCTTCAACAGTGACTGATTGTGAGTCATTAGCACTTGTGAAATGTAATAAAAATCTGCGTCTTGGCCTTTTAGATATCTATCTATGTACAGACGCCAACACAAGCTACTACATTGTGTCAAATTTCTCAATTTTATCGTTAAAACGTTAGGTTCAAAGGTTGATTGAGATTTGATAGTTTCACTCGTAGTTTGATGTGCTGGCGTCTGTATTATGTTAATATGTAAAAAGATTTTTTTCTAATATATTCATGTCTTCTGATTCCGTTGGACAGCTACATTCACAGATGTAGATATACCTAGATAGCGCAAGAGCACCTCCACTTCGCGTGTCCGGCTTAAGCATTTTATGCTTAACGTGGTTCAGCAGTACACAAAAAACTTTTTGATAAAGTTCCCCTAATGTAGGCAAGAAAGTGTTGTCTCATCTTATATTATTATAATACTAGCTTTTGTCCGTGGCTTCGTCCGCGTGGATGTCGAAAAATATCCGATTACTTACCTTCATCCCCCTTTTTAACCTTTCGAGGGTAGAATTATCAAAAACGCTGAGACACGTATAAATTAATTTTCAATCGTCAGCCTAAACACAACATTTGAAGATCCTAACTTCAAAACTGACAGACATTCATATAAACTTCCATCCCCTATTTTACCCCTTTAGGGTAGAATTCCCAAAAATCCTTTCTTAGTGGATGCTTATTCTTCACAAAGAACACACCCTCCAAGTTTCTTGTCTCTAGGACCAGCGGTTTGGGCTGTGCGTTGATATATCACCCAGTCAGTCAGTCAGTTTACCATTTTATATATATAGATAGAAGATAGAAAATACCGGAGACATGACGCATTTTCGAAACTAGAAACATTCATGGGGCTTCTTATATAGGTAACATAATTAGAAGTCGTTCTTGGAACGAAAGCGGTAACTTGAAAGCAGTTATAGGATATGAACTATGAAACAGTTACTGATAATCTATTGTTTTACATCCTTCCATTCCCGTTGACATCCGCTTACCCATGTGAGGTAAGTAGAACTTGAAGTACGCGCTGGGTCGGTAAATTACAAACACTTGGTATTAGTATTCAAGGTACAGTTTGATGCCTAGCAACAGCCAACTTTGTCAGTCAAAATTACGCGTGGCGCATACTGGTTGATTCTAATATAATCAAAGGTTCTAGGTTATATAAGGTAGGTTATAGGTAGGTTATAATAAATTGAGTTTGTTTGCTTTTGAAAAGGTACCATACAAACGCCGATCTGTGTTTTTGGTTACAGATAACATATTGGTGATACTTTCTAGTCGTGGCCTTCTTTTCTCGTTGTGAAACTTGAGAATTATGAGGAGGAATTATGTGGAATGTTCGTCATTCTACAGAAAAGGGAGGAGTCCTTTGAACAGAAGAGTGTCAGTCTTGTGGTCTCGACACTTGCTGTCGGGCTGTATACAGGGTGGAAGGAACACCGACGCACAAACCGTTACCACGTATTCAGAACATCATTCTGAACCCACCCACAAAGAATCTGCAGTTTCAAAAGTGCAACAAAATAGCTGATTTAAAAAAAATACCGATAGAAAATTGTGCTGACAGTTTGTGGTCGGTGTCCCTTCCACCCAGTATATCCTAATCTGATTGTGCAATGTCATCGGATATGTCAGTTATGTAATGATATCATAAATAAAAAGAGGTAGATATCGCACTAGCGCAAGCAAATTGTTGCAGACAAATTCAGACAATTGTCGTAATTTAAGTACTTCAAGCGCAATAGCTATCTCTTTCTGTATCATACGTTTCTTATCTATCGTAGTCGTAACAACGCAACGATATTTGAACGCCGATCAGTATGAACGAAGCGTATCTTCTTTATAATATCATTGCAGGTAAGTGTGATATTCGTTCGTCACAACACAACACTACTAATTGGCAACACACTGACCTTTTAACTTACACGACGGTACATAAAAACACTAATCTTAAACGTCTCCTCCTCTTACATAAGCTAGTGGCTTTGCCTGGCCTTAAACGAATGATTTATATACCTACACATGGAAAGGTTGATCAAAATTTCAGTAATACATAATTTCACAAGTAGGTACATAAATTTTGCCCACGTCATTTTCAGTAATCGAATTATAATACAGCGGAAATAAGAGATCGGTCGAGTAGATTGTGGGCACAGCAAATTGAATAACTGACAATGTCGTTGGCAGTCAAAAAGTCGGCCAAGTGTTGGCCCAATGTCACATTGGATGAAAAGTAAAGAAAATTACGAATATTTATAGGTTTAAAACGTTCAATTTATTTAGGGCCAGTGACCGAACGAAATTTTGCACACATGAATAATAGAGGTTCATTTAAAGTACGTAAAAGATTTCTTTTGCGTGTTAAAATTATACTATCGTCACTAATTTTGTAAAGCGTTGTAGGTGCTTTTAGTAAAATGTTTGAAGAAAGCCCGTTTTACAGGCTTTGACGAGCATTACAGGTGTTGTCATGCGAGTAGGTTACTGGAGCCTTGTGAAGTACTAAGTGAACGCTTTAATGAATTTATTACGTGTAGATACCATTTGTGAGAATGGTATACCTAATTACAGTGCCACAAGCATCTTTTGACTTTGCTAGGAATTGTTATTGGTGAAATATAACATAACATCACGCCTGTAATCTCCGAAGAGTTAAGCAGAGGTGAACCTAATAGTACACCTATCTATATTTCGCCAGTTATGTTTAAGTCCCATGTAATAGGGGGCGAGCCTATCCATCGGGCACAAATCCAGACTCCGTGGCTGCTACTAAGAAATTCCTGATGGAAAACCAAATAACACTTTGCCCGACCTGGGAATCGAACCGAGGACCTCATGATCAGCAGTTGCGCTTGCAACCACTAGATCAACGAGGCAGTCACAGACACATTTGTGAAAATGTATTAAAAAACAAGATGGCAAGTTTGGTTTCGATTTTGGCCACACGCCAAAAGATCCTTGTGCAGCCAGATGGTTAAACATTTCAACCAAAACCGAGCAACGTCAAATATTAAATGTTAAAAAACAAAAAGAAGTAAACGTGAAATGATCCAAAAAAGTTAATTTCATTGTTCATTAATTAAAGAGACATTATTTACTTTCGTCTGAAACCTTTTTTATGACAGCCTCTTCAAACAGCCAATGTGGACACTTCATTTACATTATGTACTCAGCCCAGCAGGTATTTTGAGGAATATTTCAGTGTTATGCAATTTGAGTTACGAGATTTTTTTGGACAAAATATGGTTATGTCTAAAACTGGACACTAGGGATGTTTCCTGAAAAAATCTAATTAGTCCGTCAGATAGATTTCCAAAAAATATTGGACACGTATTTTTTCTTTTTCACGTAAACTAAAAATTAAGACGATACAGTGCGTCGAAAACTCGTGTGACGTCATACTTGCAAGTAAACTGACTTTTTAGCGAAAAGTGACGTCACATGCCCCCACTCATGATTTTTGATGCGTTTTATATTCGTCAATTTTTATTGATTTGATAAAACAAAAAATACGTATCCAATATTTTTCGATAATCTAACTGAAGGACTAAATAAAATCATATTTTTTTTACACAGGAAACATCCCTATTGATTGTTTATACAGCCACATTGATTAAAGTATTCCAGGCACTGCTACTGTTAACTGAGCTCGTGGCTAAATAATAACAGCCGCTCAGATTGATCTTTAGGGTGACCACCCATTACATACCGAGTTTCTTCCGTGCCTAAACCGTTGGTCCCGGCTGACATTTGTAGATCTTTGACAGTCGTTACAGGTAGTGGCTCAAAAAGTCTGATAACCAGTTTTACCAAGGGGTATCGTATTACCAAGTACTAACTGGGTTCTGGAGTTCAGATAGTCAGTCGCTCCATGTAAAATACAGGTATTCAGCTTCATCCGGTTAGACTGGAAGCCGACCCTAACATAGTTGGGAAAAAACTGTTAGGTACATATTTTTAATCCTACAATTAAGTCAGCTTAGCTTTTTAGGAAGCACTTATTATAACAATACATATTCTAGTCTGCTTTCAAAATGTTATTAGAAATAAAATGGGTTTAAGTTAATAGTTCAACAGGAGGAATTGTATTCGAGACTGATACACACCGTGTGATATTTAGCCGATGGGCTATTGGATATTTTACATATTATGAAAGCATTATTTTTCTAACAGCAAAAGATGCTTTCATTTTATAAATTCAAAAAACATACATTTTTAACTTCCTCTAAAGAACTCCAGATGTCGTTTGACGTTAATATAAAATTAATTGCGTCAACGAAGCAGAATCAGGGATTCTGAATCCAAGTGGCATTTTAAATGTGTTTCCTTTGCCAGCTTTTGCTTTACAGAATATTTAAAAAATATTGTCATTCCATAATCGAATTTTGCTTCTGTTTATCCATCTTTCTTTGTAGCATTTTGAGTTTAAAAGAAAGCTAATATGGTTATAAAGTATTTGTACGACTGAAGAAGATTATGGTAGAAGATGATAATAACTATTTCACTGTCTCGTTGGCCGACTGGTCGCAAGCACTACTGCTGAGCATGAGGTCCTGGGTTCAATTCCCAGGTCGGGCAAAGTGTTATTAGGTTTTCCATCAGGAATTTCTCAGTAGCAGCCACGGAGTTTGGATTTGGGCCCAGTTGATGGCAATAGGCTCGCCCCCATTTACATGGGACTTAAAACATAACTGGCCAAATTTCGGTATACTATTAGGTACACCTCTGTCTAACCCATCGGGGATCACAGGCGTGATGTTGTGCTATGATAATAATTTACTGAATCTACTTCTTGGAATACGGGTTTCCATTATGCTCTTATTGCAGAAGTATGATGAGGACCCATCATCACACCTAAAATACAATTCAATTCAAAAATACGAGTAAAACATTTTATTTGCCTCACATTTAAATTAAAAATCGTTTAAAAACGAAAACAATTGTGGTGAAAACGTATCAGCACGAAACAAGTGGAAAATAACTTGTATCCACATTAAATACGCCGATTCCACTTTATTCCGGCTCATAGTGGAATTGTAACATAACCAGAGCACACGGCGGCACATCAAGCTGCACTTTCCAGTATAACATGGCCTCGCTTTGTATAAATTTCCAGTACAACGAGAGATCCGTATAAACTGGTTTTGTATAGCTTAATTAGCCGTCGTGCGTACACAATGGAAATGTTTTCAATAGAATTTTCCATATTACGCAGGAAATGAAGAAGATATCTCGCAGCTTGTTTGTTTTGTTTCCTATAAACACTGCTCCGAATTAGAAGCCTCAAGGACAGCGGGATTTTCCTTTATTAACATTCCGACCAAAATATGGTGGTTTACCCGTCAATGCCAGAAGAAAGGTTATGTTTTTAGGGTTCTGTACCCGAAGGATAACCAACGGGACCCTATTACTGAGCCTCTGCTGTCCGTGCGTCTGTCAGCGGGCTGTATCTCATGGTCCGTAATAGGTAGACAGGTGAAATTTTCACAGAAATGAAATTTCCTGTTGCCGCTATAACACTAAATTATCAAAATAAATTAAAAATTAAAGGGGGTTCCAATGGTACCCTTCATTCGCGACTCAGACTCGCACTTGGCTGATTTTTACATCTATACATATAAAATTCAAAGTCCTGACTGACTGACTGACTTATACGAGTATATCAACGCACAGCCCAAACCACTGGTCCTAGAGACATGAAATTTGGACAGTGTACTCTTTGTGAAGAGTAGGTATCCACTAAGAAAGGGTTTTTCGAAATTCCACCCCTAAGAGGGTGAAATAAAGACATGTTAAATTTTAAGTCACATTAAATTGCTAACACAATTAAAACGACCTAGTTTTACTAACGAACTTCACAAAGAACCGACCTATACCGATGGGAAGCGCGGATAAAATACTCAGACAAAGCAATTATACTATCTAAAATATTCTAGAAGACTAGACTGAATTCCCGAACCGACTCTTTGATTTAGTACAATTTGTTCCAGTTGACAAGCCAGGCTTCTTGACTTGAATGTGCCCTGGCGGTTAGGAGTGTGTCATGCTCACTCAAATGTCTCGCTGATGGTGGCGCGTGTGTCGGATCATTTAGTTCCCTTCAAAATGGTTGAGTTGAATGGTGCTGATACATGCGTCATGTTCGTGAACGGGCGCTGTCAGTTGTGACTGGTCATCTCTTGGTTGCCACGGCTTATTTGAATTGTTTTTTTTTTCTTTTTTGAATTGTTTACTATGGACACTTTTAACGTACACATCTTGCTACATCGTTCTCACATAATGTACCATCTCAACATGAATGATGTAACCAAGACTTTGTAAAAGTATACTGATTTAAAAGAGTGTCCATGGAGTTTCTTGCCCGTTCTTCTCCATAGAGATCTACGTTAGGGAATGGGCAACTACAGTACTTTCACAGTTATTATGCCTTGTGACTGGGACTGTAGCTATTGTTGTCTTTGTTTCGACAATTCAAAAGTGCCTGTAACTGGCCTATTTGAAATAAATGCTTTGATTTTGATTTTGCTTCGGAACAAAGACAATCAGATTATGTTCATGTCAAATGAATATATTCTTTTTAGTTTGGAATTTAATGATCGAGGAATAGCCAAACTTAAGTGGCAGTGAGCAGGGCACATTGCTCGCAGAACGGATGGCCGATGGGGCCGAAAAGTTCTGGAGTGGCGACTGCGAACCGGAAGACATTGCGTTGGAAGGCCTCCCACTAGTCGTACTTAGTAGTAGACATCTTTCGGTTGAAATGATGATGATGATGATCGAGGATTGGTATCTGATTGATATTTGAATTTCTAGGACAGCGCCACCAAAAGCCAGAGAGCTTCACGTCGAACTTATGTTGGCCGGAGCAAAAAAATCTCTACAGATGAGGGTTCATGGACAGCTCAGATCTAAAGTGCGTATGTGGCGATTTCCTACAGACAACGGCCCATCTTCCATCTTGCACCATATAGTGGAGAACGTCATTCTGAACACACCCCGTGTTCAGAATGACGTTCTGAATACGTGGTAACCGTTGTGGGTCGATGTCCCTGCCACCTTGCATAGATGTGTACTGAAGTAGGCTTCCATCAGTGTCTGGTGTCCACAGCCATTCCGTAAACTGAGACTGATGCTTTAGATACAGCATTTCACACAGCACATGTACCTATTTTCTCACATTTTTAATTTTTTTAAATTTTTAATTTAATTTTTATTTTGTATTTTTTTTATTATGTGTGCTTGATGAACTGACGTCAAATAAACTTTATTCTTTCTTTCTTTCTGTCTTGAAAAGTGTTGCTAAGGTATCATATCACAGGATCATTCCAGTCATAACACTAACTCAAGTTGAGCACAGGCTTTCTAAAGTACCAATATGATGTCGCGAGTACTTGACACGTATAGAAATAAATTGTCAAGTTTAATAACATTCTGAGGTCGTTAACTCGACGTCTGCGAGCAATGTAACCCGATTCCTTTGGAGAGTTTTATATCATAAACAGCTGATACATTTTTGTTTTTGTTTTTGTCTCTTTCTTTTTCACATGGTTGTATGTGTGTTAGAGAGAGATGAACCGTGTTGCTGTAGTTACAGCTGCAGTGTCAGTAGTTGTGCAATAAAAAGGCTGAGCTATTTTGTCTTTCTTAGTCTTATTGCGTTTCTGGAAATCTAATCCAAAACCTACTGATCGAAGAAGACGAAAGACGAAGATCGAAATATTTTTTAAAATGAATTTGACTATTAAATTATAATAGAACTACGGAAAAAGCTAAAACAGCAAAAATATTTAAAAAAATAAACAGTAATACTTTCAAATTCCAGTTTCGAACTAAATATTTTAACGTGAAAGTCAATATTTCCTACTGAACGAACGTGCAGACAAAATTCTTCTCATATTTTGGTTTCAAAATGGTTTGCCCTGCATTCCAGTGTTTTGAGCGAGCAATGGGAAGAGATCTCCAAAGGATTTAATAGATTAAGCACGTCGAATGCATTTGTACACAGTTATTTCCACTCAAGATCTGCTCAGGGTAAAACTGGGGCGGATTCCTTGGATCTTTTTTACTGACTGACGGTGTACAACTTGATTTTATGCAGGCGTTTTATTAAGAAAATCCTTCTTAGGATTAAGTCACGTTTATAGAAATTAAACGTTCTGTTACTCACAGAGTAAATAATGAGCATAACTTAATCTGAGAACCTAAACTTAAGTCAGGGTTCTTTGATCCAAGAGCTGTTTAAGACAGATGAGATCACAAGCCAATCGAAACTAACTCCAACCAAAATGCACAATTACAACTCAAGCGCAAACTGCACAGCAAAACATTATTCATCTCTCCGCAATTTGTGAACAGGGATGGTTAAAATTCAAAGTCAAAACGCCACGAACAATACCGCCAAAAGCGTAAAACCAACCGCGACTTTTCAAAGGAACCAGCGAACCATGCGAATTTACGGGAAACTCCAGGACAAAACCAGCTATGTCCTGAAGAGACAAATTCCCGCTTACACGCCGAATAATAACTGCCAACGACAATTCATGAAATTGCAGCGAATTTCGCCCCAATTGTACACGCCGAAGAATGTTGGATGTCCCATTATAATTTCGTTAGTAATGGCTCGCCATCCGACCGCCCTTTATCTGAGAATTTGAAGTTAGTAATGTATACAATTAAGATTAATGTGTCCTAACACGTAGGTATAATGGCGTCAAAAACATTAGCCGCGAACAAACATGTTGTAAGCGCGGTCTAATCTCAGCGAGTCAGGCGTGTTGTGTTAGGCGACGTCGCCGAGATAGTGGCCAGTGCGGTATTAAAATTAAATTTCGCGCGGCTTGCGGAGGTCAGCACTTGTTCATTATTGAAGAGAAAAGGCGAGCTAGACCTCCATTGAGTAGTTCGTACTATGCTCATAAAATATTGTATATTAATTTAGTTTCAACTCCCATGTCGCATTATGTGCGGATGGGTTCAAATTCGCTTGTGAAATGAACCGAAATTATATTGGAACGGTGTAAAGAGAGGGAAAGCGGCGAACGTCATTAGTTGTTAATTTCATTGTATAGTTACGCCGACAGTTCTGACGCTCTTCCAACAAAGGGTGATAAATTGTGTATGCTGTAAGTAGAGGCTTTGTTTCGACGTGCCAGGGGGGTCTGTAAGAGGAGCAGGCTCACTCTTATCGCTTTTAATTTGAAACGATGCCAAAAAAATAAGGAGGTCCTGGGAGCGCGCGCGACGGTGTGCGATTACTTAACTTTAGTGCGGCTGCGGACCGAATTACATGGAATGGCGCCCAACGCGGGGCTCGGTATAAGCAAATTGTGAGAGAACGAAACGCCTTGAAATTGCAAATTCAAGCGGCTCCAGCGCGTTTTGTTCGAGTCGGTTCCCGCAATTCGCGCACCTCCACAGTTCCTTACATTATTTAACGAAGTAGCCGCGGAAGGAGATTTCGCTGTGCGAGTTTTTGAACGACTCCAGAAAATTCATTTGTAATTCATACAAAATTCTTTGCACTTCGTTCCCCTACTTTATTACGCTTTTATATTTCACTTTTCCCGCTTCATTCGGTTATTACGTACATACGTGCCGCGCCACACAAAAATGTCACTCATTGTCTATAATCTGATCCAATTAAATTCAAAAAAGAACAATCTCGGCGCTAATTTTCCGTACGGAGAAAAATGGTCGTTTCAATTATTTTTGCCCTCGTGTCTCGTTGAAAAAAGATTGCACAAACAAATGTACGAATTAAGCACAAACGAGGCGCCATTTGCCGGGTAATTCCATCGGACTTTTAGTAAAAAGAAGTCTGTACCATATTCGATATTTCGACTGGAGAAATAAATGTTCGTCTATAATTTTAACAAATTTCCTGCCCGATGCGGCATTATGTTTCGCGACAGAGCAATCTGGCTCGTGATTACGCGGGAAAAAACGCTAAGAGGCTCCCTTCTGCGACGTTACGTCTTAATGTGGCCACAATATACATAATGGCAAGATATTTAGACCACGAGTGTTCTTGACTGCTATAGATCAAACGAAGACATTACCACAAAACGCCGGTTAGATACTGACAGCATAAAATATTCCCAACGCAATGATATATTTGAGGGATATGGAAATAGGCGACGGCGGGGAGTCGGAATATGTATGCGGCTGTCCGTGACAAGAACAAAAGATTTTGAGATAACAACCGACCGGATCTTTAGGGTGTAAAAGACGAGGAATCCGGAATAAGGGGATATCAGACGTAAATGTTAACTGGATCGAAAGTGCAGATATTTCGGGACACTTGTTTTATAGCGATAAGAAATAAACGTATTCCAATTATTTTTAAAGCATTTCAGTATTGCTGTTTGTGTATGTAAGTTAAAAAGTTTGTAAACGCACCCACGAAACAGGAGAAATTCCTAGTGTGAGGCAAAGATTATTAAAAAAAAAAATTTAGATACATAGAATTATTTTATTTAGAACGTATTATTTATCAAATAATAAAAAAGCCAAAAACTCTATCATTATTTTCTTATATTCACATTCATAGGTGCCTACCAGTGGCGAAGGTTCCGTACAACTCGATTCTTAACGGTTTTCCTTTGAAAAATGGCACAGTCAGTGTATAGACAAATAATATATTCACATTAAAAATATGTATTCCGATACCTCTTACAAAATTGACCATTCGCTACTGGTGCCTACCTTCGATCAATAATAGTAGGGTAGGATTATAGATCGATGGTACCTACCTACATTATGTACGAACGCCAGCACATCAACCAACTACAATCTGTCAAATTTTCTTTAATAGATTTTCACCTTAATCGCTAAAGCATTAGGTTGAAGGTTGATTGGGAAAATTTGACAGTAAGTCAAATTCAAGAATTTGACACTGGCTTGGGTAGCTTGCTGTGCGCGTCTGTACCTACTAGATTCAAAAACTATTTTATTTTTCGCCCCGACTGCGTGTTTTTGACAAAGTAAAATAACAACGAGTTCACTAGAAACAGTCAGTATGTACTCTACACGATTGTTTTTGCTGACACTCCGCGTTATGTCCCACATTTTCGGTGAAATGCAAACCGCTTTTTCCGTATTTCATGAGAAATATTTCCGCTCAATATTATTACTTGTATACGAATTAATTTTAGGTGGATAAGCTTATTAAAAGAAAATTTAATAAATGGTATTTATTCTCTCACAATTAAGTAAGTATAGGGAAATTATTTGTTAAGCAACTTCACCAACTTGAATACCACCATAGTACTATGGTGGTATTCAAGTTGGTGAAGTTGCTTATAATATAATATAAATATAATACTAGAAATACTCCGTATCTATATACAAATCAGAACAGTCATTATTTGACAGTTGAATGAAATATCTATGACACGGGAAATTTATATAACCAAGTAGCACTCTTGTATTCTTTACCAGAGTGCTACTTGGTTGGTGTCATTCCTTGACATACAAAAAAAAAACAAAAGTAAGATACATTTAAAAATAAGTATAATTATCATGATCAAGATCATCATCTTCCTTCCTTTGTCCCATGTTATTTGTGGATGGCGCAGCACGTTTTTTTTTCTTCTATTCTCTCCTGTCTACCGTCACGATATCATTTACTTCCTTTTTCCCTCAAATCATTCCTCAAAATATCCATCCATCCATTCTTTGTTCTAAATTCTTTGGTACAAATACCATATAAATGTTCTACGAAATATGTTCGAATCGTAATTGTACTATTACATTACAAGCCTGTAAATGACGCTTCCTTGGCCTCCCCCAGGATTTCTGCAACCAACGACCGTGGGGTGATAATGCCGTAATCACCAGGCTTGGCAACTGAATTGGTATTCATTACCATATTTTTCAAGTTTACATACAAATGACAGGGTTATTAACAACACTTTTTGAATTAAGTGTCTATCAGTCTTTTTTTAACTTTGTTATAGACTTAGGCCCGGCGCCCATTGTCGGCACGGCATAGCAAGGTATTTTTAGGTGACGAATAAAAATTATAATTTAATTGTATGTAAATAAAGTTGAAATTTCAATGTTAACGGTCGTTAGTACAAAAACAATACCGTGGTATGTCCTTACGACCGTTCATATTGAAATTTCAACTTTATTTCCATACAATTAAATTATATTTTTATTCGACGCTTAAAAATACCTTGCCATGCCGTGCCGCCAATGGGCGCCGGGCCTTACTTCGTTTTCGAAAGGTGCCAATAAAAAAAGATTCACTATAAAGTAGTAAAAAGAAGCTTGGCAAAACAGAGTTATTTTATATCCCTCAAAATTTTGCTAGCCTGCTTCCGCAATTTGACCCTAAACAGCTGCACCTGTATGAACTATTTTTGTAAACCCATCGGTATAAAACACTACAAGCAAAATAAAAAAAAAGCGATCGCCTCATGGTGTACCTATCTATTGCAATTTTAAGAAATCATTTTTTTTTTTTGTAAACAGGAGTCAAAATACCTTCAGAACAGTAGAATAATGTGTTGATAATTCATACGGAAAAAGAACAAAGTGTCCAACTTAATACACATCTCTGTACGGTACAAGAAAACTACGCTCAAAATCATGCTGCATATTTCATCAATCCACGCTCCCACGATATCCTAGTCAAAATTCAGACAAACTCCTCAGTCCTCACATAGAGGGCGTGTCAGAAGCAGAGCCCGTAATGAACGCCGGGAGACTCACTTTGTCCCGTTTTTGCTACACCTACTTGTGTGTGAATAATTTAACAGAACCTTGAAGTTCGCTAAGACGGCTGACTATCTTTAGTGCAGCTTTCTCAGACTTTTTGTGGAGTTTCTGTTTGGTTGCGGTAGAGGCGGCCTGCTTTTGTTTTGAATAAGAATCTGTCTGTTGAGTTAGAAAATAAGATACATATTTACGAACTAAGTGTTGCCTGCGACCTTTGTTCGCGTGAAATTATTATAGAAATGTTTTTTTTTTTTTTGATTCGGATTTTGTTAAAAATTTCAAGGGTTTTAATTATTTTTTCACGGAACCCTGGTGATGGGTGATCTGGATCCTAACTACACTAATTAACAAACAGCGTAGAAGTATAGCCTGGTTTCTTCTTCTTCTTTCTGGGTTCATATTTTATATCGCAAATCTGTCGAAACCTAAGTCCTAAGTTAAGATTTCTCTAAATCTTGTCTTTATAAACAAACAAATAAATAATAATAAACACACAATCACCAGCCACTGAACCATTTGTTAAAGTGGAGTTGGGCCCCAGTACCGCACAAAATTCAAATCAAAAATCTCATATACCTTTTGAACATCTAAAACTAAGTCCAAATCACAATTAATACAAAGCATGGCAGTTCCAGATTGCCAAAACAAAACCATCTACCATAACCGTCCTTGATAACAGCGAACAGTCTGTAGGTAGTGTCTCCAGCTTGCCCAAACGACGTTCATAAAAATAAAGCTAGCTAGAACAAAGCAAGGCCTAACATAAAGTAGCTAAGCTAAGATAAGCTGTTAGGAAGGCCGTTACTGGCATCTGGCATCTGGCCACGCCAGCCTGCCAACCACTGGCACACAAGTAATTACTGTAATACATTTACGTTTCCACACAACACGAGATTTGATTAAAATCTTACAAAGGAAATAAGAGGAGGACAAATATTTTTATATTAGCAAGAAGTCCTTAATTAATCCTGTTAATATTACGTTGTTTGTTTCTGTTCTTGAACGTAAGTAAGTCAAGAATTTTCTTTATTTTTCTGTAACCTTTACTGTGAAAACAATACAAAGCTAGCAATAAAATATATCTACCTATTATAAGGGATCTAAACAAAAACAGAAAACCGAATGAAATTCGGAAAACCTTGAATTTCCACAAAACAGAATGAAATTGATACAATTTTGCACGCGCAATATTCAAAACAATACGAAAATCGAATACCTCGAGTACTACAAAAGAGGTTAGAGACAAAACACACCTACCTATAGACCTATTATCTATGCTAATGTCCCCTGCCCCACTTCTAACAAAAAGAAAAAGGAACAGAAATCCAGACTACAGACACATTCGCATCAAATCCATTCAGAATTTCAAACGAAGATGTTTCTAGTCCATACAAGATTACACCCATGCAATCTCATTCAAGCTTATCTGTATTGGATAAACCCAGTGCATTGTGCCCGAGTATATTGAATGGATGTCTACACGTCCACTCGGTGCAGTGACTAGTCAGAATCTGGGCGCTGTCAGACGTGTTAGGTCTTAGGACAGCTCGGTATGCGTCAAAATCGAACACTGGCGGTAGTCGTGCGTATAAAACGGCTTTCAGTTTTGGATTGATTCGCTTTCTGAATGAATCGAGCGTTAGTTGAAAACAAATGGTGTTAGAAATATATTTGCTTTGTTAGGGTGTGTACTTGTGTAGTGCACAAACAAATAGTTGTTACGTATGCAAACGATACGTGGAAATATTTTGTACAAATCTAGCTACTAAAATTGAATGGGGTTTAAAATAGATTTTGACTTGGAACTGCCTGAGCATGAATGACGTTTTAGTTTAAATTCCTAGGATCAGTGAATTGCTATAAGGTTTATTTTCAGAATTTTCTCAGTAGCAACCTGGAGTACGGTTGATGACAATAGGACTTAAACATAACTGGCGAAATGTGGGTGTGAAACAGGTAGACCTCTGACCTCTCCCTGGACGCCTCTGCCTAACCCTCCGATAGTCACTATTTTTTACTTGGATTTCGGAGTTTAACAAGAGCGAAATGCCCCAGCATGTACGAACATAACGCACCTCGATATTTATAGGTACTAAGGCACCAGCATACGTAAGGCAGTGTGAATATTTCATAATATCGAAACGGTGACGACGTACAATATCGAACGCCACAGTTCTATATTCGATGTGGCGAATGCACTTGGCATGTTTGTCTTAGAATATGTTGGTACTAGGGCGCCATATGCATGATCGGGTTCAAATACCAGAGCATATTTGAGTGTTAACACGGAGTGGGTTATTGGTCAATGTTTTGGTGAGTAACAGAATATTTATGGGGATTTTCATCTCAGGCTTTGCTTGTAAAGAGAGAACACTTTATGGTATTGCAGTGGTAGTGGTACCCATTATGGTTTCCATAATATTTTGCAAAAAACTATGTGTTTTAAGTTTGTTTATCCCTAATAGATTGAGAGTTCAGGCTTAATTGACCTACTAAATTCACAAAATAAAAAAACTTAAAACATTTCTTCATAATTAGTTAGATTATATTAGATATGATTAGGGACTTACCTTTGTAAGGTAAATTAAAAAGATTAATAAAAAAACAGGCTCTTTTGCTCTCACAAAACTATGTTGCGACAACATCAAAATGGTACTTAATAACGTGACATCATACTTGATTGACATAATCATGTAATAATGTACCAAGATACATTATTTATGGAAAAAAACGAGGTCGATTGCGTTCCTCTATAAATAAAATAACGCTACTCGGCCTTGCCACAGGATATTGGTAAGTAACTCGTAACTTTTTCAACGAATCGCTTCAATATGTAAGCGTAATTAACTCGTATAATGAACGATTTATATCCTGCAATTATACACGACACGACGTTTACATGTTAATTTTAATCGATGAATCAATCAGAGGTAAAAATAGTATACTTATGAAGTTTTGTTTTTGGTTACTTGGATCTATAAAACAATGAACTGTCAGGAACTTTTATTGACATACTTAGGTAGTTGTTGTTAAGGTGCTCCCTCACCGGGAGCATTCGCCTGTAATGTAACAGTTCAGATTCACTTGTTTCCATAAAAATCGAATCTTGGACTGTTACATTACAGGCGAATGCTCGCGGTGAGGGAGCACCATTACGTTTTAAAGTGGAATTCTCTAAAATCAGAATCAAGTTTACCACTGTCCCCCAACTTCACAAATTTAACATATTTTATTGTTAGTCTTGATTGTGTTTTTGATATACTTAAATAAACACGTATGTCACAAAATAATAGGTCCAAAACACAATCGCCGTTGTAAATAAAGCTGTGTCCGCATTAGGCGAACAGTGACCGGCTGACTGATTGCTTCCAGTTCGCCTCCCTATGAATTTTAAATGGAGTGGTTATAAAGCGCGTACTGTACGTGATTTGCGGCGTTTCGCTTGCCGACTCATTCAGTGAGCGGTGGATTCGCAGCGAATTTACGCGCGCTGTCGTCGGCGTCAAAGTAGGTACGCTCACAACGACGCCGCGCACCGCCGCGCGCCTCGCCTTCTCAATACGTTGCGATTCAGCTTGCCTTCTTTGCCAAGAGTTCGCCAGAGCTTCGTGGCTAATTTACTACAGTTCACCAATCACTCGATACCTATTGAGTTGACCACCGATTCACCACTCAAAGTCAGGTACTGTTTGCCTAATTAAGACACAGCTTTAGGACCCTGTGAACTAACTAAACATTACCAAAACATTTAAATTAAGAAAACACTCCAAGAAACGTCTGTTGGCATTCAAAATTCGAATTAAATCAAAAAGGAAAACAACACGAACAACAGTCCACATCCAATACCGACCAGTACTAGTACATTCAAACTTCACAAAGATAAGAACTTCAAGGCGTAATTCAATAATAAACAGAGAACCCTTTGAACTCTGACGAAACGAAAGGCACCAAAAATCCAGCACCGTTTACAGAGTGCAGCATAATAAATTCATTTAGCCCGTCCGGCATAGTTGCGCGAAATTAAGCGGGTGCAATAAAGATTTGCCTGAAAAACTATTTGGACTAGGCCAACTATTTGGATTAAAGCAGGCTGTACGTATACCCAACTTACGTGCAATCCAATGGCTGTACGAAAGGCATTTATATTTTGCTTTTTATTTTGTTTTGTGCCAGTCTTGTGTTGTGCTTTGTGAAAAGTATGTTTTAAACATTTTTCGGCATTCAAATGGGCACGAATTCGTTTGGGTTATTTTCGTTTTATTTTGAGGACCGAGAAGGTTCGATGTTTAAAAACTTGTGAACATTTAGAATGTTTGGTGCACAAACACAACGTTCGTAATGCTGACACAGGCTTCATCTAAGTGACAGAGAGTGGGCCGTAATGTTTATTTGGTAAAATGGGAAAATTAATAACACCCCTAATCCTTTTCGCTTCTTAGCTCGATATTCCCAACAAACAGCAAGCTATTCCAGAAAGCGCAACCCGAAACTGCTGAAGTAAAATTCCTCACATGCGACAATTAATCTTTCTTAATCCAAACTTGGGAGCGGTTTATAGCCCCGAGTATGGTGTAACAGTCACGTGGCAATCTGCCAGGCAAGCCTCGTGGTGCCAGCCAAGCATCCATAATATCGTCTACGGCCGTGCCATATATATCGGCCTTCTGGCATTTTGGTAACAAATGGCACTAGTCCTGGGCCTTGTCTTATGAATTTTGTTATGTTCTACGTTTGGATTACAAGATGTTTTCTTGTTTATGAATTTGTTGTGGGCTTGTGTTTGCGATTATGTGTTGAAAGTTCTGAAATTATTAGCCAATAGATACTAAATGATGATGGCTATAGTCTCGCCCCCTTTTATGTGGGACTAACATTACTGTATAGACGTTCTATAAGTACACTTTAGCCTAACTCTTTGGAGGTTACGGGCGAATGTTTTGGTGTTTTATAATGTAGACAAAGTAGTCTATGGTCTGGAGTGGTTTTAGATACTCTGAGAAAAATATACTTGAACCTCAAGCTATTCATTATTTTTTAAATGTCGCAGCACCATGCTGAGATAGAAGCCTTTTGGCCGCATACTGGTCCTATTTATTAGTTTAATAAGTTTTAATTTAACATTAATTTTATTTTTTGTTAGTCTCATTCAGTTTTAGTTCCTTTGTTTTGTTTTACATATTTTATTGTTTGTCCTGTGTGAGTCCAATAAATACTTATTCGTTCTTTCTTTCATTTAATTCATATTTTCATTGTGATTTTAGACAGGGTGAATTTTTCAAGTGGGCGTGGATGGCCCAATCCGAAAATATGAGAAATAGCGAAAAATACTCAAAGGAGTCTCGAGCCCGATTTTGATAAAAACTAAAACTATCATTAGATTTCTGGAAAATCTATTTTCCTAGCCAGGAATCTGTTGATTTTGTTAAAAACAACACAAACTGTATAATTACTCCATTCGATAGTGTCGCTAGTAGAGATCAAATTCTGGGAAGTAATGACACAAAATGCTTACCGAATCGAATCGAAATGTAAAAATAATTGAATATTGTGGTTCGAGTCGCAGGATGTCGACACATTTGGAGAGAGTAATGGAGCGATATCATTGTGGAGTCGCAGCTCCACCGTGAAAATTGATCTGCGAGGGGCGTTAGATATATTGAATGCGAATCTACATGGATATATGCAGTTTCGGGTTATGTCTTTTATATATGTTGTTGGAGAAACTGAAAGTAAACAATAATAATCTTCTCTAAGCAGATTTTAAAGCGTTCTAATGCTAATTATTCGAGACAGGTATGGGGACTGCCTCATTGGTCTAGTGGTCGCTAGCGCAACTGCTGAGCGTGAGGTCCTGGGTTCGATTCCCAAGTCGGGTAAAGTGTTATTGGGTTTTTCCATCAGAAATTTCTCAGTAACAGGCAAAAAGCCTGGATTTGTGCCCGGATGATGGCAATAGGCTCGCCCCCTACTACATGGGACTTAAACATAATTGGCGAAATATGGGTATACTATTGGGTACATCTCTGCCTAACCTTTCGGGGATTACCTGAGCGTGATGTTATGTAGGTTTGGGGATTTTGACTAAATTAATAATTATGTACCAGGAAAAATAATTATGTAACAAGTAGGAAAATGTTATTATTCCGAGTAAAGCAAGAAACTGAATTGAAAATCACATTACGTAGGTATTTACTCATTATCCGTCTTATATTTTTAAAGCGCAGCTCCTCAACCTAAATATCAAAATTTTATAATTCTTAAGAAACAAAAAACTCAAATATCTATTATAAAACTCAAATCTACACAACCAACAAATAAAACACAAACCCAATCCCCCAACAAGACTAACACAATTTAAACAAACAAACCGCACTATCCATAAATCAGAACTTACATTACAAATTGGTTTCTCCCAGTTCTACTTAAAAACAGATCCGAGTAAGTTTTCTCAGCTTTTTTCCATACACGTCTAGATTCTGACAGTACATTACTCACGCCATGGGGTACCAAGGGGCTGCAATATTTAATCTTGTCGAGGCAAACTTCTCACTTATCGAGAGGAAATGGATAATCTCGATTCGTGTCCGGGTGACGCCTGCGCTTTCGATTTCGAACCAAATAGAATAAGGATTCCTTAAGATGCTGTTTTGCGGATCGGAATTTTGTTTATTTGTTGGTTGTGTTGGAGATTGTTGGGAATTTGTGTATGATTGCATTTAAGGGCAAAAAGAAATCATTTGCTCGAAGATTTTCCTAGAAAAAAAAAAAAAAGACTTCGAATCATTTTCAAGCATGAAAAGGGGGAGGCCTTTACTCCACAGTAGGTGGAATAAAGCAGCTAACGATGATGATGAATCCTTACAAACATACATAACATCACGCCTGTAATCACCAAAGGGTTAGGCAGAGGTGTCCCTAATAATACACCCACATTTCGCCAGTTATGTTTAAGTCCCATGTAAAAGGGGGTGACCCTATTGCCATCAATCGGACACAAATCCAGACTCTGTGGCTGCAACTAATAAATTCCTGATGGAAAAACTCAATAACACTTTACCCGACCCAGGAATCGAACCCAGGACCTTACTCTATCATTACAATTTTAAAACCTTATTATTGCGTGATGGTTGGTCCTTTAGCTGTCTACACGACTTTTATAGCCAAATTAAACAAATTTCTTGTCCAACATCGGTTTATTTTTATTTTATTTTATTTTATTTATTCAGGGACAATAAACAGCTACAATATGTGTTGGAACAGAGAAAAGATAATACAATATATTAGCAATATTACAGCCCACTACATTATCCGCATATTAACAAAAGAGAATATGATAATGAGTACCACTAGATAGGTAATAAATAATTACATCACATAAATAACAAATAATAATAGAATCGATTAGCAATAATTAAATAAACGAAACAATAATTACATCATGCAAAATAGAAATTCCAATTGATTAGATTGCTTGGCAACAGAGTAATAATTAGCACTAAAAGCAAATAAATAATAGATAATAAAATATAGACTAGCTTACATTCCTAATAACATTATTGGTTAATAATTTTCATAACATTAGATTTAAATTTGGATTTTGAGCATACAAAAATATCAATATTAACAAAACTACAATTATAAGATTCAACCATTCGACGTATAGGGCAGCGCAAACCAGAATTAGTACGGCAGGTGTTGACAGCAAATAGGGTACCTGCACGTGTACTACGTATATTAACGGTGCGTGGGACTACATAACATAGTTTGTTCGTGAGATCAATACAATCAAAATCACCATGAACAATACCATACAGTACAGAAGCCTCTAGATACTTACGCCTAGATTCCAGGTTGACCTGCCTATATTTATTTAGTAATTGTGAGTACGACAAATACGTTTTATGGCATCTATAATGCATGGCTCGAAGAAACTTACGTTGAACTTTTTCAATCTCGTCTATGTATTTCTGGTAAAACGGGTTCCAGATAGGGACGGCATATTCTAATTGTGATCGTACAAGGGTCTTATATAGGTAAAGGTATGTGGAAACCCGCTTGAATTCAGTGGACGATCTCATAACGAAACCGTACATCTTAAATGCTTTATTTACAATTTTTTCTACATGTTGGTTTAGGGACAACTTATCATCAATCAACACACCAAGATCTTTAACATTAGATACTTTACTGAGCTCTGTGTTGTGCAATGAGTATTTAAAATTAATAACCATTTTATTCTTTGTGAAATTGATGCAATTGCACTTGGGGAGACTAAGGTGTAATTTATTGTTTAGGCAGTAGTCAGTGAGTCTATCCAGATCTTGTTGGAGTAGTCGACAATCCTCTACAGTTTGTATAGACCTATAAGCTTTTAGGTCATCAGCGTATACAAGAAATTTTGTATTTTTAAAACATTTGTCTATGTCATTAATGTATAGAGTAAACAATAGCGGTCCCAAGATTGAACCTTGTGGAACACCCGAAGTTATATGCACTGCATCAGACTGATGACCATTCACGACAATCCTTTGTGTTCTATTTCTAATATAGGATGAGAACCAGCGAAGCAAATTTCCGCGTATACCATTAAACGCAATCTTATCCAGTAGGATTACATGATCGACCTTGTCAAAAGCTTTCTTGAAATCTGTGTAAACCGCATCAACTTGTAGTCGCCTGTCCATATTTTCAAAAAGATAATTGGAAAAAATTAACAAATTTGAAACAGTCGAACGTCGGTGAACAAACCCATGTTGCTCTGGGATGATGACGCTGTGTAAGATTGGATAGATTTCGTTGTGTACGAGTCTCTCAAAAAGTTTAGACAAGGTCGACAGGATCGAGATAGGCCGGTATTGCTCTACATCATGTTTTGAGCCATTCTTGTGTACAGGCGTGATGTTAGCCCGTTTCCATTCATCCGGGAAAACACCCTCGCTTAAACATTTATTGTAAATGACAAAGAGCGGCCCACAGATACTACCAGCGGTGGCCTTAAAGAACAGAGCTGGGTACCCATCGGGACCTGCTCCTTTGGATGGATCCAGTAATTTTAACTCTTTATGTATTTTATCTTCTTCAATATGCAGGTTATCGATCAAGCTAACATTGGGATTACAGTGTCTAGGCGGGGTCCAGGCGGACAGTGAGGGTGAACTAGGTTCAAACGCAGACTGGAAAAAGTCCGAAAACATATCACAAATCTCTTCTGGGGCACTTGATTTAAAGTTTTGATAGTGCATAGTGGATGGAATACCTGATTTATTTTTGCGATTTGCTACATATGTCCAGAAGTACTTAATGTTTGTGGTAAGTTTATCTTCAACTGAATTAATATAGTTTGAGTAGCAGGTTTTACAAGCATCTTTAAAGGTTACTCTGTATTCCGAAAAGTCATTGTAGTCTTTGATGTTCTTAAATTTTTTCCATTTAACCCAGAGACGTTGTTTTTTCTTGTAAATTTTGATTAATTGTGCTGAGAACCAAACCGGAAAATCAAGTGTCCGGGACTTAACACGCGGTACATTGCGTTCAGTAATGCCACCGAGAACATCATAAAAACGTTGCACGGCCTCCCTCGACGGAAGGTTCTCCAGCAGGTTCACCCATTCAACCCCACTGATTTCTTCATTAATCACATCATAGTTAGCTTTGCGAAAGTCATATTTGCTTAACGTTTTTCTTTGCAGAGCTTGTGTGGATATATTTGTGTGGGCTGTAGCAACAAACGGAGGATGATGTGTGTCTATAGGTAGTAGTGAGTCTAATGGATGTCCTATAGTACTAGTAGTGTTAGAGATAAACAAATCCAATATTTTCCCATTAGCATTAGGTATGTTATTAAATTGGTTTGCATTCAGAGTTGACATGAGCTGTGCCAATTGTGAACATACAGGGGACGTTCCAGAGTATGACATACCATGCGCCCCGACAGACCGTCCATCTTTCCATGTAATTTCAGGAAGATTGTAATCACCTACAATAAATATATTTTCGACATAAGGTTCAATTAACATGTCCTGCAGTGTATCAAGGTGAGTTGTATATACATCGGCAGTCGCCCATGGTGGTATGTATACAGCACTAACTACATGCATTTTAGAGCTATTGTCCTTACTCGGAATACCAACCGCAAGATGCTCAATACACGTCGGTCGACCAGAGATGTCAAGCAAACATGACCGGAGCCCACGCGACACCGCGACCAGAACCCCACCGCCATCACGTTTAAAGGTTGTGTCGCGATCTCGATCACAGCGGTACACAACGTATCGAGGATCTACAAACTCACCGCTAGCAATATCGGGTATAAGCCACGTCTCAGTCAATACAATAATGTCGTAGGAAAACGACAGAATACTCAAATACAAGCTTTGCAATTTAGTTCTCACCCCTCTGCAATTTTGGTAATAAATAGTTATGTCGTTACTATCCATTAAACAAAAATCTAAACGTAAATATGTATAAGGCAGCAAGTATTGTGCACATAGAGTACAGTCGTAGTATAAAGTGATAGCAGGTTGTTAATATATTTATATATAGATATATCATGTCGTACTCACAAAAGGAGATCAGCATAATGATGTCAGATAAAAACAATATAACGGAATGCAAATAATAGTACATTTTAGAATACCATTGAATAGCAAATAATTTCATGAATAAATAGTTGAAAAATGATAAAATTAAAACTCTTAAAGGAACATGCAACACAATACAATAAAAATGATAATTCAGCCCAAGCAATAAATACGCTAACTTATGCAGATAATATATCATGGTTATAGCGTTGAAGACGATAAAGAGGAAGCAGTTAGTTAATTGTCTTCTTTTTGATTTTACTAAGATCACCTTCTCCACGTATCGCAAAGGCGGTTTCACCATCACGCTCGCGTACCAGTATGGTACCATTTCTGATCCATACGTATTTATGGTTATGGTTGTTTGCAACTTCTCGGGCTCTACGAAACAACTGCTTTCTCTTTAAGGTTAAATGCTCATTAATATAAACAGATGTGGAAGTACCGGACATACCAATTTGTTCAGTCTTTAATGAGTTAGCTTTCCGATACGCGCTCAGCAAATTGTCTCTCTGTAGGCGAGAGGTGAACTTTAAAATAATATTCTTTGGTCTTGTGCTCTGTTGATGAGCATGAGGCACTCTGTGTACAGCGACAATGTGATTGAGTAAAATTGGAGATTTAAGAACGTTCCCGATGGCTTCAATGATGGAAGGTAAGTTTTCATTACGCCTTTCAGGCAGGTTACATATCTCGACATTACATTGTCGAGCCTGCTGCTCAAGAGCGTCAATCTTAGTTTCCAGGCTACAAATTGTTGACTCAAACTCGGCTGACGATGTGTTACAGCTCAAATCATCAACACGCTTTTTGAGGCCGTCATGCTCCGCTGTCTGGTTCTGAGAAGTGGTTTGTAGGTCAATAATGTCATCACGAAGGGTGGACACTTGTTGTTTTAAGTGGGTTTGCTCTGTACGCAGCACTTGCATATCTTTCCGGATGCCAGTCAAGGTGGACCTGATATCGTCATGTATTTGAAGGATGTCCTTGTTCATATCACTCCGCCATTGGCTAAGAGTTGCCTGTAGGTTTATTGTGAATGCCTCAAAATCTGCAGAGATTGAGGGTTGCGATGACTTTTCTGTGATCAGCGTCCTATTACCGCCAAGACTGGTGGACGAATTGAGATGACTGTGGTCTAGGTTATCACAGGACATATCCATGGTGTGGTCATCAGCTGGAAGCTCAGCGTAGCTGCGTACGGGAGTGTTTATGTTTGACCTGGCTCGCCTAGTTACGTTACAACATGAAGGACACTTCCAGGCAGCCTTGTATTCGTCGTTTAGAGCTACAAACTGGCTCAAAGTCAAACACAAGCACTCGCAGTGGTATTTCCCACCACATACAGAACACTGAAGAATACACTATAACAATAACGGCATAGCACATTGAATACATGCCATACATGTATTGTAATACATGTATGGCATGTATTCGAGCTGCCAAGTCGATGTCATAACTGGCAGGCCGTGCCAGTAACGTGTAGCCAGCTTAAACAAAAACCTACCACCGTAAAAATTTGTTATTTCCGTAGTTTGTTGTGAAAGTATGATAGGAACAATACGTTGAAACTGGCGACAAAATGTTTAAAAATACTACAGACAAAGTTTGATAACACTACTTGCATTCATTTGTCAAAAGATAAGCAATTATGTGGGTATCAAGACCGGTTTTTTAGTTATTGCTAACCAACCATGATTTTAATCGATATTTATACTATATATATTCTATATTTATACTATACATATTATTTATTATATTTTTTATTTGTGCAATTGTATCACTAACAAGTAAAATCTTAGGGCTGATATGCATTTGCATTGTAAAACTTGTCAGAACTGAGCTTTAGGTCCTCTCTTAGGGTAACATAAACATGCGCTAATGCTCTCTACCAAATGAACAAAAAAAAACAGAATTCACATGAAATTATCTGCGAGAAAACTTAACAGGAATACCCCTATTTCAACAAAAAGGATATCAAACAACAAATCAAACTAAAAAAACTCAGGCCGAAGAACAAAAAACAAAATGGCTACCTGAACAAAACTTAATCGATACCTGAAACAAGTCCCGGTAATCGTTTAGGTAATGTATCGGCATCTCTTGTATCGAACTGTCACAGTATAGTGACAAAGGTTAAACAGGGTGAGATCCTTACACTGCCAATAGAAGGACGAATAAATGATTATTTTTCTTCTAAATATAGTAGAGTAGAGCGCTAGCTGTATAAATAATATCACATCGTCGGGGACAGTGCAAATCCGCGGAACTAGCATTGGGTAATTCCGCGTATCTGACAAATGTAGCCAATTTCAATTACGCATTGTCGTAGCGACTAAATTAATGAATTTAATAGATTTCTACTGTTAACAATACATAGAACACATGAATTGTTACTATGTATGTAAAAATTAGGTCAAAAATCGTAGAAATAAAAAAAAACCTTATAACCTTCCCCTGTAAACCTACACGTAGTGCAGATACACGCACTTTACGTATGGTAGATTCGCGGATTTGCTCTATCCCCGACGATATAGCTCTTCGTCATCCTCGCAGTTCTGAGCTATAAAAGAAATACTGAACCTCTAAAAGATTATTTTTATTCGGGCGTACGAGTTTGTTTTTTGTGCTAGAAAGTAAAACAATGATTTCAGGTCCTATGTGTATGTGTGTATGTGCTAGTACCAATGTGAGCAGACTTATATTTATTAATCCACAGTATTGGCTTGCCATAGTTGTGGGTGTAATAAAACCGTTTGCTCATGATTTTTCTAAAGATCTGCATTATTTCGCAGAGCCTCTTTACTTTTCCACCCTTTTTTAGCTGACTTTTTTATCTAGGCTTTTATGCATTTCTTCACATAACATCACGCCTTTAATCCCCGAAGGGTTAGGCAGAGTTGTACTTAATAGTACACCCACATTTTGCAAGTTATGTCTAAGTACCATGTAATAGGAGGCGAGTCTATTGCCATCAACCGTGCACAAATCGTGACTTCTTTGCTGCCATTGAGTGATTTCTTCATCATCATCATCATTTCAGCCGAAAGACGTCCACTGCTGGACATAGGCCTCCCCCAAATGTCGCCACATTGACCGGTCCCGTGCGTCTCGAAGGCCTCCCACTGGGTGGACCGATGACCTGGTAAAGGTTGCAGAGATCCGCTGGATGCGAGACGCACGGATTTCTTCAGTTACGTACAAAATAAATACCTGTGTGTGTAAAAAAAATGTCATTTTCTCTTTAAAATTTTTTGATAATGTACTAGATAGGGAAAATACCGTGACCTTTTCAATAACGTCCAAACGAAGGTAACACAAACACCTCCAAAGAAAATTACCTTAATTTTTTATTCTCCAAAATTGCCTCACACGATTAATATCTATTATGAGACAATTAATTAGTAATCCACTTTTATTTAACGCGCTACGTCCAATAAAGTTAATTTGATTATAAAGGTCCATAGTCCCTTAAAATTATCTGGGGGATAATGGCTGAAGTTAATCCTCAGATATAAAGTTAAATAAGGCTTCAACATATTGGAATAGATCGGGACAATGGTCTGGAATAGGTACTGAATCTACAAATTGGTTTTAGGCATTATGTATAAAGGCAACACTAGGATTGAATTTCAAAGTTTCAGTTTATGTAATGTAAAGTTATCTATGTGTGTAAGTCGGGCTGGTATTGTTTATGACTACAATATATTGGTATTCGAATTGTTGACTTTTGATTTACAATAGACCCTGACTAAGGGCGAATTTCACAAATGAAATTGAACAATATCAGCATGTTTAGACCGTGTTCAAGGGCAGCTGTCATAACTGCTATGGAATATAGACATGGACATCTGACAGCTCTTCTTTCATTGGCGAAGACCGCTTTACGTATGATATTAATATGGTATTGGTATGTAATAGTGTTGACTAGAATATTGATACCATATCAATATTTAGTTATCAGAAGGTAATTACGCAAACACTGGACATAATGAGAATGGACATAAAAGAGCTGACACTGAAACATCAGATAAAAAAAAATGACCTAAAGTGTTCTCTAATGATTAGAGGAGGCGACGACAAATCAATATAAGCAGTAGGTATATAATAGCAAAGTAAACCATGAGTTACTCAAAAATATACCCGGCACGAACACACAGCAACAGTACAAGTTTATTTATTTAAATTCAATCAAACAACAGACCTTATCGATTGACTCCCGAGAACTCGATGACGTGTAGTCGGTCCCGAACCGTGTTAGTTTCGTGAAACGTACTAGTCAAAAGCGTTAGGTCTGCCCCGATGAATTCTTAATGCCGTATCTTCGGAAAGCGTATTCTAAATAATTCACACTGCTCAGACTATAGCTGGAAATGACTACCAAAGAGAAATACCGACTCGAAGTTAAGTGAAAATGCGCAATAAAACCAAGTAATGTTTCCCAGCTTATTAGAATACGCGTCTGCTTTCATGAAATTAAATGGCCGACTAAGGAACCCCTTATTTGTTTTTATTTTCTTCGAATTTTGTCGGGTTCATAATTTCTTTTTCTCTCTTTATTTATGTCTTTGGTTAAATTATTTGCCGTGTTATCGCCGTGTAAGGAGGCGTTTAGCTGCTTTTTTTGCTAACCTTTTTAGAACGGTTTATTTTGAAATCGTACTGACTTTTTTGGCAATCTTACAGCCGATTTACACGACACGGTCTGCTATTTCACTTGGTAGTTAATTTTATTATGTGGTGGCGTAAAAATGTATGGTTATACTGGTAGTTGATTTAAGCACAAGTAAAAACTGTACAAAGGCGAATGCCTTGGGCATTTTCTACCTGTCTACCTTAGTTTGATGCAGAGACAATACTCAGTAGGTGCAATAACAGAAAAAGGGCTAGAAAATATTCATTACTAAAGCATATAACAATAAATACAAACATAAAGGGTGTAAAAAGGCCCTTAAAGAGGCCGAGAGGCGCTTGTTCTCCCCGCCATTGCGAAATTTTTTGTTCTAGACCTATACCTGGGAACCTTTTAGCTCCGGACATATGGGGAGTCAAAGATCCAACTTTTTCACAAGTATTTTTATAAACACATGTTTTTAATGTAAGATTTTTACTTTAAACACCTTCACGACCCCCGTACTATTCAACCCATCCATCAGCACAGTGTTTTGAGTGCGTTACATATCTACCATAAAACGTGATTTTTCACCCCAAAAAAAAAAAATCGTTTCCCAACAAAAATTTGTGCGTAAAGTTACTTAGTTTGATGTACAGAATGCTTGGTTGACGGCTTCGTGAAGGGTCTGTTTACACCCTGTATAACAAAATATATAAAGTTAAGAGAGATAAACAAGAAAAACTACAACAACTTAATTCTGAGACGAATCTGCCAACTTCTTGTGAATATGTTCCCGAGCTTTCACTTTGAAAGTGATTGGTAGTTATGTGCGGACATAGGCTGAATTATCACCACAACGCTGCCTACAATCCGGTATACAACATTGCTGCTCAAAATATCCTACCCATACAGTTCCATAAATAGCCGCATGTCTTTTAAAAGTCAATAGAACACTGTTGCCATATGAACGCGCTTTGCCTATTCTGAACATAACCCTATCAAGGTCAGGGTACCTAGCTCAAAGCGGTAAGACAATATGAGTCAGACTAGAATAGGTATAATGTACATTATCGCCTGACACCGAGCATAATGTAACATATTGTAAAGCTTAGGTACTAATTTCATAATGAAACCTTTCTTCATTGTCTTATGGGTAACAATATATTTGCTTTAAATAGGTAGCTATCTATTGTTATTCACTGATATTGTGAGTTAGTTTGGATACGAACTAATTAAGGTAAACGTTAATTTGACATTTAAAACTACGATAGTAACAGACTGTATACACCGTGACTTTTTAGTCGTCTTACAAAGGTGGTCCACTCAATGTACACGACATAAAACAGCTCTAGGCGCGATTTTTACCTACCATAATAGGTACAAAGAAGAATAAATAATACATTAGAATACAATTATGAAACATTCTGTTAACGATGTTTACGTGTCAAACGGGAGAACATACCTCCCCAGCGCTCGAGTATAGTAGATCATCCCTCGCAACAGGGTGTTTTAACTACGTCATACGTCATAATACTGAATAATATTAATATTTTTAAATTATTAAAATCTCATAAATACCTATTTTTAAAAAATAATGTTTAGTAGTCATTGGTTACATGAAGTGGGCTGCCGGTGTAAGACGACTAAAAAGTCACGGTGTATATCTATATGCCACATTTTGCTAAAATGTCTTAAATCCTTCATATTGTTTGCTGATGAAGACAAAGAACGTTTGCGGTGCTGTGAGAAGACGTAGTTCAAGTTTTCGAAGCTCTTTGTACTATTCTTCGTAATATCCAAAGATGTATGAGATTTGACTGCCTTTGCCGACTGCTGAGCATGACGTCCTGGGTTCGATTCCCAGGGCAAAATGTTATTGGGTTTCTCCATCAGGAATTTCTGCGTAGCAGCCTGCTCGCCCCTTATAACATGGGACTTAAACATAACTGGCGAAATGTGGGGGTACTAGTGTGTGGCTGTACACCTCTGCCTTACCCTTCGAGGATTAAAGGCGTGATGTTATGTTATGTATGAGATCGACACCACCGGAATGAGTGCAAGAATATCAGTTCAAGAAACTAGCCATAAATCACAAGGTCAATTTCTGAATAGATGCTTTCAACTTAAAAGCCAAACAACCGAACACTTCAACCAAAGGCTAAATATTCAAGGATTATATTTTGCTTTCGAATTTTGTAACTAACTTATTAAACATTGAAGCTTCGGTTTATTGAGTAAATAATGTTTACAAAGGATACGAGGTTAAACCGGGCACGCTGGTAACCAAATAAATTTTGGGTATCTTGTAGGCACCTAGTTACGACGGAATCGATACGCGGGTACCAACAGATAGTGACCATGAAGTAGCTGGGAAATTTTCCTTTATTGACTGACAAAGGGAAATTAGGTAACGATTATTTACACGTTGGTATCTATGAAGTGTGTCCACGATACAGGGTATCAGTATTTTATTCGTGTTACTATTTTGTGAAGTCGCAATAACACACAAGTCCTGTATTATGATACGCGTGAGATATGATATTCAGCGACAGTTAGTATGCGTAGCGGTAGCTATCGTTTACAATTGCGAGTTTTTGGTACAAGTTGACATTCAATTGTTTTGTCAGCCTGTGCATACGTAGACCAAAGAAATAACTCAAAAGTAAAGTTTTATCATGATTAGATAATACCGCCATCTTTCAAAACCGTGAAGTTTCGCTGGTCAATTTACTTTAAGTTTGTACAAAAAGCGATAGTTATAAAAAAAAACGAACATCCTTATCGTGTGCATCGAAAAGCCTAAATCATTCCCACTGCTGGGACACTCACACAGGTCTACTCTTGTGAGAGGCAGTGGGCCATATACGGTAAGTCCATGTCTCATCACATGTGAATATGTGATGGACGAAGGATGACTTTTTCTTATATTTGATTTAATACTAGTTGCCCGCGACTTCTTTCGCATTTAGATGTGCACGTGTTTATAAAGAGTAGCATATGTGCCATTCCAGACTATAATTCTATCTCTGTGCCACATTTCATCCAAATCCGTTCAGCCGTTCCGACGTGAATAAGTAACAAACATCCATCCATCCAAACTATCGCATTTATAATAGTAAGTTAGATTTTTTATAATTCCTTTATGGTAAATATGTTTGTTTTGACTGACCTTCACAACCCAGTTAGTACTGGGTAATACGATACCCCTTGGTAAGACTGGTTGTCAGACTTTCGGGCTTCACTGACTACCTGTAACGACTGTCAATAATCCACAAATGTTAGCCCCCGACCTACGGCTGAAGGTGCTTTCCGAGGCACGGATGAAACTCGATATGTGGGTGGTCACCCATCCACGGTCCCACCTAGGCAAGCGCGGCTTAACTAGCTCCTAAATAAAGAACCTGACTAAATCTAATTAAACCAAAGAACTCTCACATGAACTTAAATCAATACCAACTTATAATTAATCAACAAGTAAGCCAGTTTAATCAGTGGCTGTCCTGGACGTGCCCTGCCTATATTTCCCCGCAATTTGGTCCATTGACTGTGCCCAATGAAGTTGCAGGCGACTTGGGAACTCCTTTGAGAACACCTGGCTAATACACTTGGTACATGCAGCAGTGCTAATGGAGTAGCGGTATAGTTGCATGATTTAGCTGGTTTTGAGTGGAATTGTAATCTGAATAAACTTTATTAATTAAACTTTATATAAATTATTTGTGTTGATTAATATGGTAAGTGGTGGTGGGTGGGTAGTGGTGGGGTGCCTCATTGGTCGTGCGGTCGCAAGCGCGACTGCTGAGCATAAGGTCCTGGGTTCGGTTCCCGGGTCGGGGAAAGAGTTACTGCGTTTTTACATCAGGAATTTCTCAGTAGCAGTCACAGAGTCTGAATTTGTGCAAAAAATCACTCTGTATAATAATATCAAGTAGCTTTTTATTTAAAAAAACCTAAAAAATTAACATTTTGAAGTGAACTTCATTAGTTTATAGATAACCTACCCAGGTAACGCCAATCAACAAAAATCACGAAAATCGCACACTTCAAACGATCTATTGTCAAAAATTTTACAAAGACAACAATATAAAGCCTTGTTCAGACAGAATTTATGGGCCAATTACCGGCACACACCAGCCATTAGGCCATTCGCTTTTACATGCTAATCTGTTATTGATAGAGGGCAGCCCGTGTTAATTACGCCCCTTGGTTCGGTCGCGTGGTAGTGTGTGTGACACTCGTGACACTAAAAGTATTCCTGACCCAATTTTGGTGGATGTTATTTTGCAAGTGGTAACATTTTTTTATTGTTAAAAAAAATACAGGCTGGAGTGATATCGACGCACAAACGGTTACCACGTGTTCAGTACATCAAAGCAAACCCTTCCACTTATACATTTTTTCACGGCAATGCAATTTGCAGATCAGACTATTTCATGAGAAATTCATTCATGAGAATAAATGAACTTAGTGGGTTGCTGTGGCGAAGGTTCCATAGAACCCGATTCCTGCCGGCTTCCCTTTGAAAAATGGCACAGTCAGTATTCTATAGCCAATAATATTCTATACAGTAAAGATATGTACTCCGGCTTACCTCTTACAAAAATTGACCCTTCGCTACTGGTGGGTTGTATTGATAATTATAATTCTGTAAATACATACGTATCACGGTCACGAATCATATTTTAAGCAACATACAACCTGACATTGACCGGCAAATTGCAAAAAACATAAGAAAAATGAATTTCGCTACCCTAGCACATCCTTCTTAATATAAACGCGCGCGCAAATTATTAAACTGCAGACTACTACACTACTAAGACGATTTCCATAGTCCTGTCCGAATTTTAATAATCGTTCCGTCCTCCGCTTAGCTTATCGAACACTTAAAAGGGCTTATATCGACGTAATCCTTATTTATGAAGTGTACCATAATACCTTCGCAACAGAGATTATATTAATAGCTACCGTGGTCCAAACCGAAACTCGGAATTTTCACAATCAACAACTTTTAATCTTCATCATTATGCAGTCAAGATTCATCTAACTTAGTTCTTTTAAAACTTATCTAGTTTACAGTTGCCGCTTCTTCTGTAGCTGTCGTGAATAATAGACAGGAAAGTGTGGGATGGATGTCAGTGTGTGAAGATTTAATATGTATCTTCACTTTTCGTACACAACGGCAAGCTTTTTAAAACATTTTTTTTTTTTCAACTCCGCCTGTATCTCGGGCACATTACCAGCTGACAGCGTTGAGGAGTTTTTTGATGCCCTTTTATAGTTTGTTGTTAGTTTACTTATTTTATGTTATATAATAGTTTTTAATTAATAATGTTTTTCAATAGTTTGAACATCGTATGTACCTACGTATACCTAACCTAAAAAACTATGAAATAAGTAGATTTTTTATAAGTAGCCGCCATTTGTTCAATGCGCTTGTTAAATTATAAAAAATCCGTAAATGAAAATCAAATCTTATTGTATGCCTTTATTAGGTACAAAATTAAATCTGATTGTATCCTTGTGCGTTTATTAACTTTTATTTAAAACAACCACTGGACGCCAACCAACTATTTTGCTTACTAAGCAACACAACATCGTGATTTTTCCAGCAAATTACTTTAACGTAAGTTTTTAACAACGTTCATCAATATTGTTTTTTTGACCTTGTAAACTTTTTCAATTAGGGCCACGCTAACTTTAATACAAAAAATTGTTAATGACGTTTTCGCAGCTGGGTAATTAATTAAAAGTATCATAGACAAGGAGAAGGCACGGACTATCGCAGACTTTAGAAGATACTTACGTATGTTTTAAAAATAGAATAAAAAAACAGAATAATTTCAAACGCTGTGACATTTGTTTTTAAATGTTACTTTTAAATTATATTTTTTTTCTATGTTCAATTTTTACATTATTTTATTTTATTGTTAATTTCATTATTTTGTTTTGTCCTGTACGAGACAAATTTAATAATGTATTATTTTTGCTGCAACAGATAAATACTACGTTATAAAACTTAAAAAACCCCATTCATGACTTTATAGAAAACTAGGTTCTCTCCGACTTTGTCCACATCGAAGAAACATAATTATCCTGAGACATTCGGTAATTGTTTAGCGTTCCAACATTGAAAGATTTTTTGAAATCAACTGAATAGTTCGGAGATTACCTCCTACATACAAATTAGACCCTTTTTACAATAATAATGAGGGTTCAGAATGATGTACTGAATACGTGGTAACTGTTTTAGCGTCGGTGTCTCTTCCACCTCTACCGTGTATAGAAAAAAAATCCTTCCATAATTCGCATTAAAAAATAAAATCTTCCCTTTAAAAGCATCTATCAGCAATTATCTTCCTTCATCCACTTACGTACTTATACGTATATTGTCGCACGGCTTTCCCCTCACAGCCTGAGAGTTATCGACGGCTCTTAAAGGTACTCCTGCCAAAAATAGTGACGTGCATGCCTCTGAACAAAAGCTATCATGTATCCCATGAGTGGAGGCTGCCCCTTAATGACTGGTGCTTAGTCTTGGTATGATATTTTGTGGTTGAAAGAATCTGATGTCGGTACCTCACATGATGATGTCACGTGACGGCCATAGGCGAGTACGTTTAGTGGGCGACCACTTTTCAGTCTTATTACTTAGGGCTTAAAGGTGAAAAGAGGTAGACCCTCAGTGAACTCGGGAGTACCACGCTGCATGAATCGACAGATGAATCAATATCGGTGATGGATGGTTTGACTATCGCAATATGATTTAGAATGATAGAAGTTACTGGCTGTTTATTTTGCTACCTTCAGTCTTTTCTTGAAATACTTTGAGCATTTTAGAAATAAGACCAAATACAACGTGATGACTTTTCTTTATGGACATCTCTTGAGTTATTAAAAACGCCTTGTCACCACCGGAGCTTGATGTGTTTCCACTGTAAAAGATGTATTGATCGATAAATGATTCGCAACCACTAAGTGGCATTAAAAGTGCATAAGCGGAAGCTGCAGTTGGTCTTCCGGAGATGAATCCCAAAGCGACATTGACGACTCTCTAAGGATGTATTGATCAACCGAATGCTCAATGTTATCACTTATGGCTTCAACAAAATGTTATTGATCTTGGTCGTGCTATGTTACAGTTAAACAAATAAACAAATCACGTATTCAACAAAGAATTTGAAACTCCAAACTGCAACTCATTAGTAATCTATAGATCTATACATCTATACATCTATATATCGATACAACTAAATAAAATTGAAGTGTCTGTCTGTAATTTTAATAAAACATCGTTTTACGGAATGCATTATGAAAGTAGGTATATACTTATAACAAAACAAAACATTTTTTTTGTCTGTCCGTCTGTCTGTCTGTTTGTTCCGGCTTATATCCAAACCGGCTGAACTGACTTAGACGGAACTTTAACTAGCAGACAGCTAACTAACTAACTTTTATTTTAGAAAAAGGATTAGGGTTCCGTTCAAAAAAATTAAAACCCTTGAAATTGTTAAAAAAAATCCGATTCAAATAGGAAAGTAATTATCACGCGGTCGAAGGGCGTGGGCAACAGCTAGTTCATAAATAAATTATCCTTTCACTAAAACCATCAATACGAAACAAAACAATTCCCACACAGATCACTAAATTCAATCAGAAGCCCCATTGACCGTTCATCACATTTAAAATTCCGACATTGTCAGTGTTGCCCACAACGACTCCGGGAGCGTGTCCCAGACTTCCAAAGACATTTGTTGCTGACCTTTCCAGCTGAATAAATAATTTAAACTCGACTCAAGCCCCCCAGATTTAGTTAAACAAAGGTGGTCCAGTTAATAGGGTAATACATTTTGGTCAATTCTACGATCCGAGGGAGGGCGAGGTTAGTTTGGAAGCGGGGAGTAAACTAATTGAGAGTGTTTAAATTAATGTTGGAACTTTGGTTGAGGTACTGTTTGGACACATACACACACACAGGTACTGCCGAAAAAGTAAAAGGGTGGCTAATGAAACAGGATTAAGTTGGTTGTGCTCAATCCTTCATCATCTCTAACCTAAGAATGTAAGAAACGTATGGATAAGTAAGAAAAATATAATACACCCAGTTAGATTTTCAAAGGATTTCATTTCTGTGTAGGTAAACTAAACCATTTTGCCGAGTGTACTTAGGAAAGAAGTTAGAAATTACATCGTGCCGGCCATAATCGGTTTTTGAGAATTTTAGCAAAAGTAACAAAACTATTTTTGTGTAAACTCAGCATTAATCTATTTAGAAACATAAAATTAAAAACAATCACTACTATACACCATCCATAAAACTTCTAAAAGCCCTTAAAACAGTGTAATTTACAACACATTCCAAAGTCATTATTATCCGCGCCCTGTGCGACCACTGCCCAAGGACTGACCACGGCACTTAGCGAATTAAGCATGTCACAAGTTAATGTTTAATGGTTAATGCAGACGAGGGTAGGCATTAGACCAAATTAGCCATGTCTGCTTAGATGGACGCGTTCCTATCTGAAGTTATGGCTGTATTACCCAACTAGTTTTGTTGGCACAGTCATTTGTAGTGGAAGTATTATCTAGAACCGTCTGTTTTCGTAAAAAAGCGAATTTGGGATAGGACGCTTTTCAAGCAGTCTTCAATTTATGTGTTCCACAATAGAAATAAAAAAAGAAAGAGGGAGAAAGAAGTAAGGATCGCTGCAGGTCCTAGAAAAAAGGAGCATTCTTACCGCGATGCATGAAAAGGTTTTAAAATAAAATAAGGGACGATAAAAACAAAAAGACCCATGTCTTTCGGCCTTTTTGCAAACAACGATAAACAAACAAAAATGTACGCGTTTTTTTTGGTATAAATTTCATTTCAGTTCGCTATTTTCGCCAATGTCCTTTGCTGTAGAAATATTAAATGATTTTGGAGCGACTGCCTCTGGTCTAGGCCACCAGCGTTTTGTAGAAAGTACATGAGTTTGAGTTACAAAAAATAATAGCGCCAAACATCAACAGTTTTTTTAAACAAAAATACGTCTGCTTACGGGGATTAAAAAAACACCAACATTCGTAAAACAGGTCAACATATCCGATCCTATATGCATGCAATGTAAGCACGAGTGCATAACATCAATATTGTTCCTGTTAACTCCGACAACTACCGTAAACATACTTGTGCTACAAGTGTGTTAAGTTAACAAGAGCTCAGCGTGTCTTGTATCTATCGTTAGGCGAATAAAGGTAGATATGAATATAGATTACAAAACAAACAGCTCATTTTACGCAGGTACACATGGCAAAAGAAATAGGTATGCAGACATGCATGCTACCTACAGTAACTTTGTTTTTCGTTAACATACTATGAAAAACAAATGTAGTTTTGCTGTTGAGTATAAAATTACGTATGAATGAGCATTAAAAATATTCTTATTATACAGCGTGTCCAGAAAGGTGTGATCATATTTCAGGGTGTGATTGAGGCCATCAAACTAAACAACTTTCTCCATGGGACCACATTCGAAATCGCGAAAAAAAATCAGCTGTTTTGTACAAAACTTTCATACCTACTCGACCCAAATGTATGGGACAGCAGATTTTTGTTTCGTAGACGCTGGAACACGCTATAATGTTTGATTCTACGGAGCCCTTTGTATGCGACTCCGACTCGCACTTGGCTGGTTTTCATAAAGAAAACCTGATCAAAAATAAGACTATCCACAAATGAACACATCATCATCGAAACATATTAAAAACCAACCCAAGAGACACCATTGAATATTAAACCCCGTCTGCACAGGTATCTTCACAACAAAATACAATTCGGTACTGTTATGCAATGCAGCTGTCCCAAAACTGCTCAGTTCTCTAATTTCTGAGCTGTCAAGTCGAAGAAGCGTTAAGCCAATACGGCAGAATCACACGACAGCTGTATTAGAATAGGATTCAGCTCGTTCGGCTGTACCCAACCTGTCTGTCCTGGCCTTAAATGAGTTTGTATTTGTAGACGAAATATTTATGTACAAGTTATGTGTTTGTATGGCCGCATTAATTCAAATAATTTTTGATATTCTGTTTAAGAAAACACGTATCATAAGTGCAGGTTGTAGGTTGTAGGTTGTTGTGGGTTGTTGCAGGTGTAAATGGACCCTTCACGAAGCCGTCAACCAAGCATTCTGTACATCAAACTAAGTAACCCTTTGCAAGAATTTTTGCTGGGAAACGACTTTCTTTTTGGGATGAAAAATCACGTTTTACGGTAACACTCAATGTAACGCACTTAAAACATTGTGCGGATAGATGCATTGAATATTAAACGGTTCATGGAGGTATTTTAAGTAGAGTTAGAACCTTAAAATCTAATATTTAAACAAACTTGTGAAGAAGTTGGAACTTTGACCCCCAATATCTCCGTAACTAGACGGTGACCATGTATGGTCCAGAACCAAAATATGATCGCAGTGACGGGGAGAACAAGTGCTTTTCGGCTAAGGCATTAAGGTTGTATTTACACCCTTTATGTGATTTTTAATATTCTTTTTTTAATTATATACGTAACAATAACATGTAAAAAATCTGCCAAACTGCAAAACAGTCGGCGGTTGTTCTTGTTTCACAATATATAACAAATTTCTCGATGCATCTCCTGCGATTGTCGTTTGTATGGGTACCTGTTCGCACGGATAAAATTGAAACATTCGATATTAACTATCCGGATAGCGACCATCGTATATTAATTAGTATATTAGTAAAATAATATAGTGTAAATACAGGTGGGTGTGTTTTCTTTTTCATGTGAGCATCAATTTCAATTCATCAAGTTCTATTATGCTTTGCTTTCTAACAGAATTTTGTTACATAAGCAAATATGTTCTCTTCCCGAACATAAGCCGACAAGTTCATTGACCTCCATCACAATCCCGACGAAAGGAAGGAACAACAAATAACAAAGGCTCACAGCAACCCCGTGTTACAATATGACAACACAAAAGTACCGCCATCATGTAAATATGGAGACACAAGATCACGACTAAGGGAAACTCCACTTACAGACGATAACGTACAGTTGTATCTGTGTGCCAGCCTCCACATCCCATAAAATACTTGAGAAAATCCAAAATAAATGTTTTCGTCTAGCCGCGCTGGCGTCACTCCTTCATAAATCACATAAAAATATATCCTAGAGTGGCAGATTAAGTGATTCTTGGGAAAGTTGTTCGGCAAACAGGCGAATCCATTAAAGTAAGCCCATCTGAAGAAACTGTGTAATCTGTTTATACGTTTGCATAAAACTGTTAGTTGTGTGTGTGTTTGTGTGTGATTTGATGCTAAAAGCTTGGGGAAATTAAAAGATAAGCTGCTGAGAGGGTGCAGATATGAATCTTAGTGAATAATGATGGGTTTATTAATTTTACACAGGGTGGAGTGGTTAAAACGGTAACCAGCAATTCAGTACATCAATCTGAACCCCTTTGCTATTCGTTGTACTATGCTTTAGCCATTCCCTACAAGGAACGACTTGGCCGAATCATAAATCTTCAACACTAAATACCGATGGTAACTTTCAATCTCATCTACTTGCAAACAAACTGAAATCTGTGTGCTAAAATTGATAACAAGCATAAAAAAGTTAAATCACCAATATTTTTTATCTCCCACATCCATTTTAACATAGAATACTTTTTTAAAATCAAATCAACATAAAAATACAGTAATATAATAAAAACACATGAAAATAAAGCATGATAAGCGCTGTTCGCAAATCGATTGAATCGAATACGGAACCAATTTCGATTTCGAGCGAGAAAACCCACAACTCGTTACAACTCGACACATTACGCGAGTTAGAGTTTCATCGGGAATAGCTAAAAAATAAAAATTGTTTTTATATACATATACATACATATATTCACCTATATACTTTGTAACGGGAAGGTTTTTTCACGAAAACTGGGTGAATACGATTTCAGTTCGCCAAAGTTGGTAGGTATTATTAAATTTTTACGACAACAGACGCGCGATATTTATTTGTTTTTCCGCGTTGTCGGAGTAAAATATGTGCATGATTTGCTTAGTGACGTGAAACTATTTTCTTGAGGAGCATGGCCTTTGTTATTACTAGAAATTTATGTTTTGTAAACAACATTATTTAACAAGACATTCATCATTCTCTTGCCCTTATTCCAATGTATTTGGGCTTTTTTTATCCCATCATGTATTCAAAGAACTAAAATTACAACAGAAATAGGTAAACAACAAAACATACGTCCTTATTCCTATTTATTTATGAAATCCTTTATTATGCAAATAAAATTTATGTACAGTAACAAGAAAAGGTAACGAGTGAGCTGAACGGATCGGATTCATTCTCAAATCCGCGTTTACAAATAATCGGATAATCCGATTCCCGTAAGGAATCGAGTTCTCGATGCTCGCTACATTTAATAAACACAATGGAATAAGGATATTGTGCATTGCTTACGTTGAAATGACTGAGATAGGATCAGATTGAACTACTTAATGTGATAAATACACACATGGTGTTGCTCCCAACGGTTGTTGATTTTCATTTTATTCAAATAGTCGTAGGCGCATCTTGTTACGATATCTCGAAGGTACAGAAAAGATGGAAAACGTAAATCATATATGTGGGTATATCTTGATGATTTTCAATAATATAGGGTTCCAAATTCATTATGTATAATTTGGCGGTGAAAGCTCTTCATTATCTACTTGATGATTTGCAGTGAAGGTTCTTACAATAATGACAATCATGCGAAGCGACACTTATATGAATGCCTAAATACAGGGTGAAATATCGACGCACAAACGATTACCACGTGTACCCTACACAAGGTGTTTTTTTTTTATATCCCATAACTCTAGGGTATGAATGAGACCATATCAAAGAATCAACTGGCATTTCAACAATCAACTAGAATTATTTTTCAATTATCATATTTATGTTGTTTTCATTTTTCATGCAAAATAATTCGCCAAGTCACGATTACTACCCTTATGTGGAATATGCCAATGTCGCATTTTCTTAACTTTAAATATGAATGGTTGGTATGAATGAAAATGAAATAGGTACTCATATTAATCAATGAAACTTAAATTAATTATGGAATAGAATAAAATGTATTTGCTTAAAAATATGGTATAAAAAGATGGTAAAATACAAAAAAGATAGAGCTAAACATGTTTTTGCTTGACAGTAATAAGCGTGCAAAATTGATGATTTCTTCGAAACTATGCATTTTTGGACCACATAGGTATTCTAGGACTTTTTGTATTGTTTTTAGTTATAGAATATAACCCTAGTCTTATAGGATATAAAAAACAAGTTTTATATTTTTTTTTTTAAACAAATTGTTTCCTACAAAAGTGCAAAACCCACACCGACCTATCGATGAAAAATTTCTAAATATAGGGGGGTTCGGAATGAAGTACTGGGGGGTTACTGTGTGGAGTAATTCCAGTGTGGAAAAGAGATGGCGCTAGCCAACCTGCATAGCTCTGTCTCTTTCCCACATTGAAATTATTCCTGCTTTAAGACGTCATGGTAGGCCACCATAACATGTAATAACCGTTTGTGCATCGAAGTCCCTTCTGTCTTGTTCATTGTCTGAAATTATTTATAAATGACTGCCACACTTTTGATTAAAAGGTATCTCAAACCACAGAAAAAGTATCAAAGACTTTGGATGAAAAAAGAAGGCACAATGTAACATCATCAAGTAAGAAACTTTTGATTACTGATACACAACCAGAGGAAAACAAAGTTAGCAAAGCATTGAATAGGTCTTTTTCTTAACAACTATTTGGCACCCGTATATTTTTTTTTCCAATCTACCTTTATCCTTTTTCGATTTACTCAATTTCTGGTTGTTTATTTTCCTATCATCCTACTAATATTATAAATGCGACAGTTTGTGACTAAACTACTGAGCAAAAACTACTGAATGGATCTGGATGAAAATTAGCACACAGATAGTTTGTAACCTGGATTAACACATAGGATTTTTAATCCCGGTAATATGATTCCGTGGGCCAAATATCGAACTCCACGCGGGCGAAGCCGCGGGCATAAGCTAGTACCACAATATAACGAGTACATAATCATACGAGAATATTTATCAAGGGCAATAAGTCACAATCTCCAACACAACAAATCAATAACTTTCCAATGTTACACTGGAATCCATTTTAACATTCGTACGGCCAAACTTAGTCCCAGGGGTAATCACAATATGGTAAACTAGTTGCGCAGTTTGTGTCCAAACCCTTACAGGGCCCTCAACATAGTTCACAGGTCAATTTTCTTGTTAAAACATTCCTATAGTAATTTCTAAGTGGGTATCCTATTGTTGGAATCAGTTTCCAAGTGCTGTATAATTTGGCGGCCATCTTGGAAAGTTTATATGGCATTGTGTAAAGTTAAACTAATTCTGTAATGTAAATTGCGATTGTTGGAATGTATCGGTTTGTTAATATTGAGGTTATAGTAATATGTCTTTGAATATTAATTAATATTCTGATCTTAGAAAATAGGAGGTGAATTTGACGTTATTTTATGCTATACTACTAAATAAAGGGTGTAAATAGACCCTTAACATAAAAGAAAGGCACTTGTTCTCCAAGTCTTTGCGATAATTTTTTTGTTCTAGACCATACCTGGGAAAAAAAACTTGTGAAAAAGTTGGAACTTTGACTCCTAATATCTCCGTAACTAGAAGGTAGTTACGGAGATATTGGGGGTCAAGTTTTTTTTAAATATATGTTTTTAAAGTAAGATTTTTACTTTACACACCACCACGACCCCCGTACTATTCAATCCATCCGTCAGCACAATGCTTTGAGTGCTTTCCATCGACTCCTACCTTATCACGTGATTTTTCAACCCAAAAAAAAGTCGATTCCCAGCAATAATTTTTGCGTAAAGTTACTTAGTTTGATGTACAGAATGCTTGGTTGACGGATATGTCAAGGGTCTGTTTACACCGTGTATATTAACCCCCGCCTTATATCCTGCTAGAACAAAAAATCCTAGAAAAGTTATGTGAAGAATTCCCGATTGGATTTATAAGGACTTCTCATATGGTCCTTAAGAACAAATTAATTTTATTTCCCCCAATTATAAATCAACTTCAAACAGGCACGAAATCCTGCATTCAAATAAAAAAGCCATTCATAAAAAAAAATACACAAAGAAATTCCATTCTAAATTCAAATAAAAACCAGTAGCATTATTATAAACCGCGCACTCATTCCTTAGAGTTACGACACGTCTCTCTTTGAACGAAGAAAACAATTTCATACCGTAAATTTCACTTTAAAACTATGTTTGAAACTTCTAATATCGAAATGCACTTTATCTATGAAAGACTTTGAATGCTCGAGGCGAGAGGGTGCACATCAAAGATGTCGTCGCAAAGCCGCGGTAGGGTTAACTTCCATCAAGCGAAATGTAACTTTAACTTCTTACAAATATGATACAAATTCTTTTGACACGTGTAGTGGGATGTGTGACATTTTGATGAGGGTTGTTTTATAAGGGGTTAGCTTGGGTTTTTGCTGGAAACCTTAGACGTCATAAAGCCAATAAACTTATCTTAAACGGCGAACTGTGACGCCGCGCATGATCGAAGGAGATGCCATACGATTTATTATGGGGACGTATAATGTATGCTTAGTTGACATAATTAACTTTGATAAGTGGTTTTGCAGTTAAGCGTCTACTGTAAGGTGTTGATTATGAGAATAGCTATTTCACTATACATTTAATAGCGTAATTAAATTTAAGAAATAGAATACGTCGTAATCGTTCTTATGACCGGAAGGGTCGTTCATATTAGAGATCGTTGACAGACCAGCACGCGTAGCATAACCACCTCCGAACCGGATCTTGTCGACGGAAGATTCGACAAAATATCATTTTGTCGACACTATCTGTCATTTTGCCGATTCTTCCGTCGACCAAACCCGATTCTACGGTGGTCATGGTACGCAAGCAGCTAAATCTAGCATTAATAAAGGCAGAGTTAAACAAGATGTAAGAGACATGGCAACACAAACTTTTACCAAAGATTCAGAAAGAGATGGAGCTCGACGTCCTGTAAAGCTCTGTCTCTTTCCCACTTTGGAATTAAATTAACACGGTACTGTTTTAAGACCTCATGGGTGATTATGAGCAGATAAACTGGTCTACCCTCTTTCTTGTTTGTATCAAGTTGTGACAGTTGTAGCGGTACCGAAAAACGAACAAGAAAACTGAATTTTTTGTCTGCTCATAAACACCCACCAATAACTTCAGTCCCACCAGAAACCATAACTCATTTGTCAAATTATGATAAGCATTAAAAAGTTATAAGGGAACAGATGAAAATACATACCGGTCAAAATTATAACCCTCCCTTTGCTTCGATTTAGTCAGGTAAAAGTTACGTCTTCTCTATCTTTTTATTAGGTTGAACACACTCTTATTTAAACTCTTTTCACATTCAATAAGATACAATTCTCCACATCAATACACTCAATTACTTACCTCAAAGAAAATAACGAAAAGCAAGATTATAGGGCACTGCAAAGAACTTTGCCTAAAACTTCAGACTTCACAATGATGGCCGAGAAAGCGGGGCGCGGGAGAATTTCCACAAAACAAGACTCGCTTCTCTTTTGTCTCGTTCGAGATCCACACGGGAAGTTGAAAACTGTACGTACCTGGAACAGAGAAAAGAAACATTAGTTTGTACTCTGCTGATTCATTTTAGAAATGAGGTCAGTGAATTAAAGTTGTGTAGCTTGATTCTGCAGCATTTTCATGGGAAGCCCCCCCCCCCCCTCCCATTTAATATAATACAGGGTGTAAACAGACCCTTCACATAGCCGTCAACCAAGCATTCTGTACATCAAACTAAGTAACTTTACGCAAAAATTATTGCTGGGAATCGACTTTTTTTTTTGGGGTGAAAAATCACGTGACACGGTAGGACTCGATGGAAAACACTTAAAGCATTGTGCTGATGGATGGATTGAATAGTACGGGGGTCGTGGAGGTGTGTAAAGTAAAAATCTTACATTAAAAACATGTATTTAAAAAAACTTGTGAAAAAGTTGGAACTTTGACCCCCAATATCTCCGTAACTAGAAGGTTCCCAGGTATGGTCTAGAACAAAAAAATGATCGCAAAGACGGAGAGAACAAGTACCTTTCGAATATGTTAAGGGTCTATTTACACCCTTTATAGACAGAATTTCACATTACAAAACTTCGTAAAAGCTTCACATCCTGCAGCTGTATAAAAAAACAACCTCAAGACATTTTTCATAATGTCATCTCGCAGAGCGTCCTATGAGGCTGGCCTCTGCTTAACCGGACTAATACAACGTCAAGACATCACTACCAACCCTGCTTGTTCCCACCCGACCTACACTTACGTATTAAGGTGACGCTTCCATACAGGTAACAGGTTACATGCTTCACGAGGAAATTCAATAAAGTCTCTGACGACTTGAACCTTGACGGAGCTGGAACACGTTAGGTTCAAAAGGCTGGAAATTAACCTAAATAACTTGCAAGTGGTCGAGGGTTGCATTATAATTACTTATGTGCACGCGAGCTGGGAAACTTGTATTTGTATCGGGAGCGTGTGGAAAGGTAGCGTTATGTAACTTTCGAGGTATGTTCGTGGTAATTTGTTTTAGACTTATACTGTCACTTACGGGATATCTTCCGTGATTGGTCATTATTTTGAGCTCCCGATATTTCGGCGCTGTTGCAAGCGCCATGATCGCGGGTTGACTGGAGAATGCGGGTGGGTGGATATCGGGAGCTCAAAATAATGAACAATCACGGAAGATATACCGTAAGTGACAGTATAAGTTTAGTTGTAAACCGTGAAAGCTTAAAACAGAATTTGTTTTAGTTCCACTTATTAATAGTAATTCTCTAATGCCATTACTTTCCAGAATTTGATCCCTATTAGCGATACTATCAAATGGTGTAATAATACAGTGTGTTTTTTTTTCAAAATCAAAGGGTTCGATTCCCAGCTAGGAATATTGATTTTCCAAAAATCTAATGATGCAGTTTTAGTTTTTATCGAAATCGGGCTCGAGATTCCTTCAAGTATTTTTCTCTATTCCTCATAGTTTCGGATTTGGCCATCCACGCCTACTTGAAAAATTCACCCTGTATATTCATGACCTGCCTCGCCTTTTGCCAACTTTGTAGGGGTCGGCTTCCAGTCTTACCAGATACAGCTGAATACCAGTATTATACATGGTGCGCCTGCCCTTCTGATATCCACAACTGGGTAATACAATACAAATGACAGCTGGGACCAATGGTTCAACATGCTTTACGAGGTACGGAGGAAACTCGGTATGTAATGGATAGTCACCCATCCACGGACCAACCTAGGCAAGCACTGCTTAACCTTGAAGCGCTGCGGCTGTTACTTTTTAGCCACGAGCTCCTCAACTGTTGCTATTTTATTGTAAATGCGGACTTAACTACATCTGTCTGTAGGTATGTGGGCTATCTTTCACGTTTGAACGACTGAACGAATTTGGATGTTTGGCACACGGATAAACCATGACCTGGGATAGGACAAAGAATACTTTTATCCCGGTAACCAAGACTGCCAAGTCATAGGTCTCAAGTTCAAACCCAAGTCACGCACCTCTGACTTTTCGGGTTCATGTGCGTATTGTATAATTATCACTTGCTTCGGTCTTCATTTTTATTACATATTATATTTGGCCCAAAATTCAGCTACGCAAATTCCGCTCGCTGATGCAGTCATAAGATCGTCAAGTGTGCAGGTGTTAGGGCATGCAGCGCAAGATCGAAGATGGGCCATTGTCTGTGGAGACACGCTGCATACACATTTGAGATCTGAACGAAAACATTGCGAGGAAAAAACATGCCTGAGAGATATTTCTCGACGACATACAAAGCCAAGTCAGAGGCCCCTGGGTGGCATTAACAACTCTGACACCAGGTTAGCCACTAACCACAAGATAAAGAAAGAGATCCTGGTAACGCGGGCGAAACCACGTTCAAAAGTTAGTACTAAATAAAGTTTTAAAAGCGTATATTCATCATCATCTTCCTGCCCTTGTCCCATGTCACTTCTGGTCGGCGCAACACGTTTTTTTCTTCCATTCTCCTCTGTCAACCGTCACGCTATCATTTACTTCTTTATCTTTCATATCATTCCTCACACAATCCATCCATCGTCTCTTTGGTCTTCCTCTCCCTCTCCATCCATCAATGTTTATACGAGTATTCATCTCTCTTTTAGTCACATGCGATTTAAAAGTGTACCTATATTACTCAAATAAAATTGACATAAAATGATTGTAAATTATCTTCATAACGTCCAAAACTATTAATAATTTTTCCATTAACATAATGAAGACCTCACTGCAAACATGTCAATCAAGTAAACTATCATTAATTTTAATTCAAATTACGAACTCATTTTCTGTAATTACTTAACTATACAGGGTGTATACCTATACTATTTACGTTGAGCCACGCAAAGCGGTACCGTCTAGCTGGCTTGAAAGCAAGCATGATTCAAAAATAGGTCAAAACAAGTAGCTCCTTTTTCAAGTCCCAAAAAAACTTTTTTCATCTTAACTTCAGTATTTCTCTAATATATTAAGAGATAGTATTTTGCCAAGAACATATAAATGATTTCACAGTTACAATGTTGTCAATTTTCTCTATAATCCGATCGTACCATCATGATGTGAAGAAATTAGTATCCAGATATATCACATTAGCGGTTTGCATTTCTAACTCACCCCCTGTACATACGTAATGTGATGGCAATATTTTCGTCATTAATCTATTGGACTGATTGTGATCAATCGCCTAATCAATCTCAATCATTAGGTAATTGTGAAATCTATATCTAGATATGTATGCGCATACATTAATTAATATTGAAATATGATATTAATGGTTGTGTCAAATCTATTTCGTTTTTGATCACAATCTATAAGCTAAAAATATGTAGGCAAAGGTAAAAAAAGCATTCATTTTTAACAAACACAATGCCATTAAAAATGAATGCTCCTTTTAAAAACAAACAATAGTATTTTCCTTTCCTAACGTTGTTCTCTTTCTAAAATGCCTTCTGCACATTCAAAAACATTTTTTTTAAATCGTTCCTACAAGCAAAGGATTTATTGAAAAAAGACTTTACAGTAAAGTCAACTAGGATTAATCACATTTCGCAACTCATAAAATGACTGGCCTCACTTTTACTGAAACTACACAAGCCTTCTAATTTCAAAAACACACGAACGAACGTGTCACATACGTTACCCGCCATCTCCATTCTCATTCGCCCATTACTCGGCACCCAAAACATCACATATTATTCTAATGACGTAAAACAATTTCAGGACTAATTTAATTTCCAACAATGGCTTCGCAGTGTGAGTACTAAAACAAAAACGCCAGGATCTTTTAATTGCACTAATTAACTGCCGGCGTCACGTACAAATTAAGATGGCGAAGAAAAATTCAAGTGAATGAACGAGTGAATGAGCCAGTGAACGAACGAGAACGTTAATTGAGGTCATTATGGAACGAGGATGCACTAGACCGCGCTGGTTTGTTATTTGAATATTATATTATGAGAGGAAGGGTTCATGGGATTGTCGAGTAGTCGTTGACTTGATTAGATTATGTGCCTTCGTAAAGCTAGGATAAACTTCTTTTTTTTTCAAGATTTCTAGCTTTATTTATTACTAGCTGTCGCGCGCGACTTCGTTCGCGTGGAAATTTTGATGTGTAGGTAAGTGGGAGAAAAAAGTATCTCTCTATATTTTTCCTTGGGATGACACAGCTTTACCTTATGGTAAGTACATTTACTTAGACGAAAATAATTAGTGACAATAGCTCTATAGCTTTTGTTCTGAATGTTTCTGAGTAGAGGCAATGTCAAGCTCTCATACAATCAAGTCTATGTCAAACTATGTTAGGATCAGCGTCCAAACCAATTACGACTTTAGTTAGAACGACTGCGACCCCTGATTCAATTATTAGGGAAATACAGACATCAGAATATGCGGAAACTAAAGCCTAACCCTATTTGTCAAACGTATTGGTAACACGAAAATCATTAATATTGTTGCCAAAACAATTAATTTCCGCTTTGATCGGTTCAACAGAACAACATTTGCCAATGATATATAGTAATAATTTGAAGTTCATAATCATCACCGTTATCTTTGTAACAAGCAGTGGAAACAACAAACGCATTTAAACGAATTGAATGCTAGACTTTTTAATAAATACGTACTAGGCTCCCAGAAGCTCAAAGAGTTAGTCCAGTAAAATAGTTGGTGTGATTTCTGCATACTTCCACGGTTTCACTCGCCAATTCAGGTGTCAGACTACAATGACTTTAGGACCACCACGGCGTTATAACCTGACACTTTATAATCCCCTGGTACTGCATGTGTTGCGTGTGAACTATTTATTTGTTGCATACATGTTGCTACAGTGTGAATTATTGCATTGCACGGTATTAAAACAACAAGTTTTTAAAGGTTAGTGTAATATGCAGGGTGAGGCACTGAGGGCAGGTACTGTTATACTTAACTCAGACCTTTTTGCCATGGGGGTAGGCAGAAACCACAGAACATACTACAATTCCTGCTTTCTTGGTTTAATCAATTAAACAACGACGCCTACAGAAAAGGTTTAAATATTTTACGTACTTTAAATTATCGTACCGTAACTTTTTGACTTCATGAAACCTGAAATTAGGACCTAAATCGGGAGATAGGCAATAAGCCCTCATTAGCAAACGATTCTACCTTCACGTCAGCCCAAGAATGCAATCATAGACTTCACACACAGTAAGAATAAAATTGTATTATTATTATTGGTTCCTAACCACCGGTAGCTTGGACCCTGCTCCTGATACCGGCGGACCACTATTTTTTATATTTTTAAATGTTTTTTTTATATTACTTTGTATAGAAATATTTAAAAACGTAAATCATGAGTAAAGAAAATAAAAAAACGAATTAAATTGTATAACATAAACATCAAATGAATAATTATAATTCTACGGCTACTTGATGCAAAGTAAAGTTAAGATTACGATTTTAAATGTAAGTTTATTACAGTGTACAAAATAATCCTCTTTACCTAAACGACTCACATAACTTAGGTTTTTTCTAGCATTAAACAGGAGATACCAGCTCGCGGGTCGCAAATCTGTACGAAACATCGGTAGGAACACGCGATGCATAGCCGAGGGTCATCGCTATCTAGCCTAGATCCAGTTAACTGGGTACGTTGACCGAAACAAACTGGATATCTAATGCCGGGTACACATTGGTGTAACGCAACGTGTAATGTAACACGAATGAGCCGTCCAGACTTATGCTATGCAACTTGAAATGTAACCCAACAACAAGGCGAAGTTGTTACAGCGTGTGTTACACTTCATGTTACGTTTCACCAATGTGTACCCAGCATTATAATTCGACGTGGTAAGGTGAAGACCAAAGAAACGATGGATGGACTGTGTGAAGGATGATATGACTGGAAAAGGGTGACAATATTGGGATGACGAAAAATAGAAAAGGTAAAGAAATTGATGAAGAAGACATGCTGAGTCATTATATAATTGTAATGAATTTATCAATCTTATTTTTAATCGATTTTGTCATAACGTTTTAATTTCATTTAATTGAATATTAGCGCTTAGTACTTATTAAGGTTAGCTTATTTTCCGAATTTATTGTTTTGTGCATGTGGTGTTTACCTTTAAGTAATTGTTGCGCTGTAATTTTTTTTTTTTTTTTATCCCGTGTGAACAATTGTTGGTAGACCTAATATAATAAATAAATAAATAAATCTATACTAATATCATAAATAGGTAAAATTTGTTTGTAACTGTAAGTTTTTATGTAGGGGGTAATCTCCGGAAGTAATGATCCAATTCTAAAAATTAATTCACTGCCAGAAAGCTACATTATTCATTGTTCCCTTGGTCAGAGTGGACCATTTCAAATACTTGGGGCATATAGTAACATCCGGTCTCAGAGATGATGCTGATATCGAGAGGGAGCGGAGAGCCTTGGCTGTAAGAGGTAACATGATAGCTCGCAGGTTTGCGCGTTGTTCAGGGTCGGTCAAGCAGACCCTTTTCAGGGCTTATTGTACCTCTCTGTACACGTGCAGCCTGTGGGTAAATCACACTCAAAAAGCATACGAAGCCCTCCGCATCCAATATAACAACGCATTCAGAGCGTTGATGGGGCTGCCGCGACATTGTAGTGCCTCGGGCATGTTCGCCGTCGCTAGCGTCGACTGCTTCTATGCAACGATGCGTAAGCGAAGCGCGTCCCTGGTACGCAGAGTTCGCGGCAGCTCCAACAGCGTGCTGGTGATGATAGCCGATAGGCTCGACTGTCCATACGTCAGACGTTGCAGTGACTTGCACGTCACCTACAGTCGTCGGCTGCCTGTATAAAAATGTTTTGTGTGGTTATTGTTTTGTGTTGTTCCTATTGTAATGTAATGTTTAATGTATTCTGTGTGTCGTTGTGCTATATTTAATTATTGTGAATTAATGAGTCCTTGTTACTTGATGAATAAATGAATTATTATTATTCGTGGGTGCTATAGTCTATAAATTATATTTATATCATGCATATTAGCCGAGATATCACAATTTTGGCAGACGAAGTCGCGGCTATAGTGCTAGTTCCAAATAAATGGAGAAAAATAATTTTTCATTAATTAATTAATGCATTTTTATGGTTTGCGTTTATCTACGTACTATATTTAGGTACGCTGTGTGTTCAAGCATCTTTAGTTTTGTAAAATCGAATAAATTCTCACTGTATGCTTAAAACACGACACTGTTATCACCAATCCGCTTAAGTGTAACTAAGTATGTACGGTAAGTTGCGTGCTTTTAATTTAGGGCTGGCATTTTCAGAAAAACTACGACTTATAGAGCCTATTATTAAAAGTCCTGGTTAATACCACAACTAGGCAACCCTGAAATATGCTCGTGCATAAAACCAAAAAATCCACGACATTAAGTAGACCTAACTTAATGTTTTATTTTAAAATATTCCCTCCCAAGTCTTAAGTTTTAAATACCACAGCAAAGGAAATATTCTGTGCAATAACCACAAATCTGCATCGCGGTGTATTCACGAACCTCGCTTTGTTGTTTCTATATTTATTCCAACATTAAAATTATTTATAGCAAAAAAGTTATTTGAATGTAGAACGTAAACTTACGTAAAAAGGAACGAAAATGCATAGAGCCGATTATTTCCAATTTTATTTGATGTTGGTATTAAAAATAGGAATTGTATCGGCTACTTAGAATTCAAATCAGGTTTTAAGGGTCGCCGTAGGGAAATACGTTTCTGAGATGATCTCATACAACCGCCTACACAAGCCTGTCAATATAAACTGTTGTATTTGTATAATGTATTTACATCTTGCTCTTTCTATCACATTACCTCCTGCTTTGTCTTTCGTTGAATCATACCTTCTACGTAGAATACCGATGAATTGATGAGGTACTTCCTTGCGTATAAATAGCCTAAATGAATAGTTTTTAATAAGACAAAGTATCATACAGACAAAGCAGCTTAGTTACACTTTAAACAACAGGATGCCGGTTTAAAAATAATGCGTTGTGATCATTTTACACGCTAACACATTGCTGCGAGATGCACATCCAGGGGGGTTTAGAGTGTGGGAAAGAGATGGCGCTATACGACCTGTATAGCTCCTGTCTCTTTCCCACACTGGAATTACTACTGCTTTAAGTCGTCATAGTAGGCCACCAGAATAAACCCCTAGTTGTAATCATAATCTATTTTATCTATCTATCTGAAATATCAAAACCAATTTCACGACAATGCCGTGCCATTCTTGACGCAAAACCGTTATCATTTGGAACATCAGTTCTTTGTCTAGCTAGACAAGAATAGAATAGAGTAATCATCATTAACGTCTCATAAATAGACTTATGATCTTACATGTTTCGCCATAGAAAGGCACACAATTATTAGAATATTTTTGACGTAAAATTAAAACACGAAACATGAATGTGTTAAAATATTAATGTTTTAACATGTATAAGTAACAATACTTACAATTTAAGGATTATTCGTTTCAAAATCTTAATAATAAATTAATAGATGCCCAAAAATAAAATCAACATATTATAAACTGCTTTGTAGAACTCTGTAGCCATTTCAGTCTATCAGTTACTTTTTTTTTTAGAAATTCTTTTACACTATAAAACAATTATCAATGCTATTTATGTAACTTGGATTTCAAATATAATTTAAAGGGAGTTAATTCTTTTGGTATGTTGTGAAAAAAAAATTAGGGCAATAATTAAACTATTTTTTTGCCATAATGTGCTTTGATGTGAAGGAATTCTTAATCTTGTGAGATTTCGACGAGTGTATTTCGAATGCAATGGACAATGGTATGCCAGCCCTAAGGCTCGATCACATTGGTAGCGTGACAAAGCCTCTAGTCACGTCAGTGTCAACCGCGTGTTTAATATCGAATTACCCGACGCCTGGGTCTGTCTAAAGCCTAAATAATGTACTAGATAATTCAGCTGAATTACGGCGTGGCTTTTATAATTTGTTTCTTGGTAAAGTTTTAGTAGCTTTTAGCTTTTAGTTATGTACTTATTTTAGGCAAAAATTGTATGTGGAAGGTTTGAGTTAAGGACTTGAATATACCTACCACAACATTTTGTGAATAAGAAAAAATAGATACAATAAGTCTAGGAAAATATAACTTCGTTATTATTTTAGGTTTTTCTATTGGTTTTATTTTCATAGAAGGAACGGATTTATTTTACAAAACAAAAGTAGCTGTATGGCTTAGTGAAACCCAAAAAATACACGATCGAGCAAAATAAATCAGTTTAATGGACAAAATTCAACATTAAATACAATCAGTAGAAACACGATCCGATCGACATCGGGCGACGGACATGACACATTTAGGTCATTCCTCCGCACGAAAAAAAAACTGTCACCTAACAAAAACTCATTAAAACAGGATAAACCATTATTACGATGTTTGATCCTAAAAGTTTTATTATCTCAGAACAAAAGTTGACGATCCAATGCATTTCATTAACAAAGAAACCAAGGAGAATACGTAATTAGAAAAAACCCTGCGAATTGTGTTTCTTACTTATCTTTCTTTCTTTAAAATGCAGTTGAAAAAAGCTCTAGCTTCAGAGAACAGGAATTTTATATTTTCTTGTATAATGACTTTTGCTGTAAACAACTATATTATACAGGTTATTAGAATATTAATCTCCTTTAGAAGAGAAAATGAAAAGATGGTGTTAGTTACGTTGCTAAATCTTAGAACTATATTTTTAACTAAAATCTGTTGATTATTATTAACACTTTAATAGCCACTTAACAAATATGATCGCTAAACTGGACGCACAGTATAATGCACGATTCGTTCTCCACTTTGTAAGATTACCTTCATACTTATTTTATAAAACTACCACTATCGCATCAAACGACATCATTTCACCAACAGCAGTGATTTACGAAGAACAAGTGACATCAGTAAATTCTTTACCTTTGATAGCAGTAATGAACGTGCAAATGCAGTCACGTCATGACAGGAGCGTGTTTGACATTTATAACTAAACGCATCTTTATTTACACCTTAATTGAATAAGCCATAAGTTTGCTAATGGACCGCTGAACATTACCTTAAACAATACTTTAAAGGTCATAAGATATCGAACATCTTAAAACTTGATGATAACTTGATTTATGAAGCGCAAGTGACATCAGTTAAATGCTCAGTCTTAATAAAAGTAATGAACGTGCAATGCAGTCATGTCATGTCAGGATCGTGTTTAAAAATAATCATCAAATCTTTTCACGCTCTTGTCCTATGATGTCATTTACCAACACCAGTGATTTACGAACAGCAAAGTGACATCAGTAACTTCTTCACCCTTAATAACAGTAATGAACGTGCAATGCAGTCACGTCATGACAGGAGCGTGTTTAATATCATATTACCCGCGCCTGCTAGCTCCCACCAAATTATAATATGATAATGGCTAGAGACCGAGATCGGTGGTACTTCGGTATAATGCATGCCGTAACTGGCTTAACTTTCGGATAAAGCTCTGGTTAATGGGTTAGGTTTATGGAATTGCTGGGGAGTTAAGCAAAAATTTGTTTGGAGGAAGAATGGTTTGAAAAGGACGGTTTAAATTGTGTCTTGAGAAAAAGAAGGTTTTTAGAAAAGTGTAATAGCTGAATGCCCTTAGTTATGTGTATGAATAAGTAACGATATATTCGGGAGAAGTGGTAGTGCTGTTTATATACATTCATACTTCAAGTATCTCCTAACAAAAGTCACAAAGCCAGTTGAGAAAATAAACCTGACTTGTTTGCTAAAATTTTAAACTATCATGGTCACTAACATTACTATTAATACTAATAACGGGATATTTACCATGTTTACTGTTTTCTATGAGTTCCCGATATTACGGCGCTGTTGCAACATGGTCAATACCCCGTTATTAGTATTAATAGTATTGTTTGCTAAAGTATCCAAAAACGAGTTTTGCCAACATGCGATGAATCTTGGATTTTTTGTGAAGATTCATATACCCGATCATTATCTCTTCAAATTTTGTGTGAATCCGTTTTATCTAGGTAAGCGTGCTGCATCCTAGGCGTCTTCATCGCTTCTCGATCTCAAGCCTATTTAGTCTAAAAAGATAGCTTATTTCAGCCATAAAAATTCTTCTACAAGGCACTAAAAAAAACAGTGTGCTAAAGAGAAGCACAGTTGTAATATGGTAATAACACAGTTAGTACGACAATTGTTATCCTGCAGTTACACTAAGAAGCGAATTTGGAGTAAAGCCAAAAGCACAAAATGGAACCGAATTTTTGTCACAATAATTGTTCATTACGGCTTGTTAATTTAACTTCGGACAGCGGAGCTTGAATACTTTTAATTATAGTGCAATATTTTTCAGACAGTGGCGTAATGACTGAGCAATTGGATTTGTACTCCGCTGTTCGCTTCTTTCTTCTTTATCGAGCGGTTAGTGCCCAATCGGTGTCAGAGTTTTTATGCCACTCATGGACCTCTGACTTGGCATAACATGCTGTCGAGAAATATCTCTCAGGCATGCTGGTTTCCTCACGATGTTTTCCTTCACCGAAGCAAGTGATAATTATACAATACGCACATGAATCCGAAAAGTCAGAGGTGCGTGTCTTGGGTTCGAACTTGAGACCTTTGACTTGGCAGTCTGACGGTCAAAAAAACATCTTCTCCATACTTTTGATTTCGCAGGCGGTAGATTTGTTTTTAATGTGTTTTTTTAAACATTTTTAATAGTGTGCTGCCTTTTGTGTCTGCATTATACATGCAGACGAACAAATGATTTTATAGAATGTTAGTCGTTCCAGATTGGACCTTCTGTTTCTATAAATTCTGTGGCAATAAGTGCTTCGCAGGTGTAAGGCAACTATTGCTCATTGAACTGACTTCAAATCTTGGAAAATCACTTTGAGATATGTAGTAAACCAAGGTACGGTTACGAATTGGAGAGTAGATAAACGCTTCATATGGAATTGACATTTCGATTACTTGGCTTAAATATATTGATTTGCACCACAATTTATAGCGATGCTTAGAGATCTTAAGTATTTGAAGCTCAAATGTTTGACTGACTAGGAATCATCCTAAGTAGTCAAATTATTAAATTTTGAAAATTAAAAGGAGCATTACGAAACAGTAAGACCCCACTGAACGAAAAGAAACGAGAGTACACAAACATTTTGAGTAGGAGGTTAACGTCACGTTGTGGGAAACAAAGCTATAGAGGACGTCTAGCGCCATCTCTTTCCCACTCTGGAATAAGATTAACATAATACGTCACGTTACGACGCCATGGTAGCCCAGCAGGTCTATAATCCCTACATAGTCCACAAATGGCTATTAAAAGTGAAAACAAGAAAATTAGCGATTCAATTAGTTGGCATTCCTCCACACCCTTGATGCCCTGGTACATTAATTATGTAACTATGCTGTAACAGTTGTATTTACTACTAAAACAGCTGTTGATGCGTATCTTTTTAAGGCACCAGTCGCTTTCACAATCCCAAGAACACAGTTGAACCAACCTTATTCATTACACTTTTTATCATGGCCATAGAAAAACCAATTGTAACAACATGGAGTAAGGTCCAAAACTAGGTGTAGTGGAAAGACAGATGGCTGGTAAAAGACATGTATTACCAAATAGAGGAATTGTCGCATTTCACTCGAACAACAAACAAGGTGATGAATGTAATCGAATACTAACACTCGGACCGAGTTACAGGGAAAATTCCATTTACTGCCCGTTATTCGATACTATAAGAACCATCCAGAATGGTAACCCTATCGTGTGAAGAACGACACGATTACGTAGGATGATCAAATGAAGTGGGCGCTCTCCTATTTCGTCGGGTTACACCATTGCAGTGGCGTTTTGTGCAATAAAGTTGTATAGAAAGCGGGTGGTCGGTTAGGTTTTTGTCTGTAAATTAGGCTTCTATAAATGCTTTAGCCTTTTAAATCTTTTGAGAGCTCTTTTAAAGTCTGTTTTTCAGTAAACGGACTGAGCAAATCGTGGTTTTTCGTCCAGTAGTTTTGTAAATCTCCTAGTAAATGTTTTTTAGCTATGTTTTCATTTACCTATTGCTGGTCAACAGTACAATCCAAAGCCGTAAAGCCTTGTTTGTGCTATCTACTGCGTGACATTTGGCATCGACAAACGCGCGTTCCCATATATCACTATTGGTAATCCAACTTAACTATTGGCCGTATATCTGGTATTGCGATAACACTGGGTATGTACATTTTAAAATACATCCCTAGTTGTGCAAAATAAACTTTGAATGATACTAGTATTTAATTTTATTATCTGTTATCTGAATGCTAAACGTGGTTAATTCTTATTGAGGCTATGGTTGACGAGTTTCCTAAGAAAAAAATCTGCCGTGCAGAAGTTTTGTACTTCAATATCTACTAGACCGAAATGTATGGAACAGCAGTTTATTTTTCGCGATTTCGATGATGATCCCGTGGAGAAAGTGGTTCACTTTAATGGTCTGAATCACACCCTGAAATATGACCACACCTTTCTGGTAGACTCTGTATGTATAGGTATTTACTAGTACGTACTAACCATCAGTGGCGAAGGTTCCATACAACTCGATTCCTACCAGCTTCTCTTTGAAAAATGGCACAGTCAGTATTCTATAGACAAATAATATAATCACATTAAAGATATGTACTCCGGCTTACTTCTTACAAAAATTGACTCATAACAATGTTATAAATACGACAGTAGCTCTGTAGGTTTGTCTGCATGCCACTTTTTCAGGCCTATCCCGCTGAAAGGTACTATTTTAAACCAGGACGTGGCTTAGGACATAGGACACTTCTTTCTCGGATAACTACCGACATCCACGCGGTCCAAGACTCATCATCACCCACAGCTCGACTTCACCCACTGCTCTCTTTGCTCGTGCCAAGCCTGTCAACCCATAAATTCCATTTATTTTTTTCGCTGGAGATCTTACGCCAATTATGAATGAATCCTCATACAAACTAAATTAAACAATCAAAACTAATTTTAATAATAAAATTGACATTAAACTCTCACCCGTATCATTTGTTCATTGACTCAAGAATGTCGCAAAGCAATTGAGTGATTTGCAAAATTCAAAACATTGTGAATGAAACCCTGTTACATCGCATTACAGTACAATATTCAATTGGGGTAGAAATCAACACATGCTTGGAAGCAATAACTCTATATTGAGTCCGTGGATGTCACGTTTAGCAATAGCTAGTGGGAAACTATGCCGATACTGTGAATTAATTGCAGTAGTTAGTAATATTGTGTTGTGTGTAAGATATCGTTTGTTACACGTTAATGCATAGTTGTAGGAACAAGACTACAAACTTATTGTTAAGAATGTTACGAGCAAACTCCCGTATTGGTTTAGCGGTAGCTACCTCCATTTTAGAGCACAACGATCCCATTATTTTTAAAGATCTGAATCTTTTTTTATATACATCCAACAGTAGGTACGTTTTTATTTTGAGCATTGATTAGTATATTAAAAAAATGGGCATAAGGCCCAGACTCCACCAAATCGTAGACGAGCGGAGCGGAGACGAGACGTGCGGAAAAAGATCAATCACATTCATTGAAATCTACATCGCGTCTCTTCGTCTCTCCTGTGATTAGTCAAATCTTGCACATCTCTCCGCTCCGCTCGTCTCTGCTTTGGTGGAGTTCGGGCTTTAGTGGCTATGAGGCTCTTACGTAGAACGGATGACCGATAGTGTCGAAATGTTCTCGAGTGTTTACCGGAAGGCAAAACGTGGGCCCCGAAAGGGGAAAGGACCATCCAGTGGAGGTCGTGGGTATCTAGCTAGATGCGGGTTTCCCAAGACTGGGTCGTAGCAGCGATGCTTGAGGAATGCCTACTTCCATTGCATAATGTCAACTGGAAAAGTGGAGTCACCTAACACAAGCATCTCCTTGCTTGAAAGGTGATCTCCAAATCATGTGTGTTATAACTTTGTCTTCTCTTAGCGTGTCGATGACAATTTAAATTGAGTCTGCCCAAAATTTAGCGACGAGTTTGCCGCTTTCAGTACCATCGTACTGAAAGCGGCAAACTCGTCGCTAAATTTTCACATCACAGGTGCCGGTGGATGCATGATGATGACCTGTGATGTGCAAGCAATAGGAGAGTCAGGACACTATCTGTCATGTCTGACCTGGAAGTCTTTGAATAGACTCCGGATACAGCTTGGCCGAAGCAAGGGAAATATGTTCAAGTGGAGATTCATAGATGACTCTGCCCGGGAATGTAAATGTGGTGTTGTCCCACAAACGATGGGATAACTTCATGTAATTAAAATAAACATTTTATATATTATTATTCCAGCAGTCTTTCTTACTTGCCCTACATTTTACAATCATTGATTTTAATTAGGGTTATAGTTGGTATGTAAACCATCATCGAGGGGATAGGGCGAATCAGTCTAAAGACAGCCAAACCATCTTTATATTGTACCATTTCACATTCAACGATCTTTCTATTTTGTGTCTCAAATTCGTGAATAAATATAATTATTATTTACTTTCCCTTTCCCAACTATTGGAGTCGGCTTACAATCTAACCGGGCAAAGCTAAAAGAAATATTGTTATTTTAACATGGAGCGCCTATCTGACCACCACAGCCCAGTTCCTGGGTAATACGATTCCCCATGGTAGCACTGGCTGTCAGACTTAATAAGACTTGACAGTAATCAACGCTGTCCGTCGAAATATAAGAGAAGAACGATCAGGCGGGTTACTATGACGTCTTAAAGCAGGAGTAATTCCAGTGTAGGAAAGAGACAGAGCTATACAGGTCGGCTAGCACTATCTCTAACACTATCGTAACTTTATCGTTACTTTCAGATTTATGTGTCTTTATATTGTTTGTATTCTCCGAACTTTTAACACAGGCTGAAAATAAAAACTTAACAGCATATCATCACGCCTGTAATCCCCGAAGCGTTACGCAGGGGTACAACCATTTCGCCAGTTATGTTTTAGACCTATGTAACAGAGGACGAGCCTGTTGCCATCAACCGGGCACAAGTCCAGACTCCGTGGCTGCTACTGAGACATTCCTGATGGCAAAAACCATTAACACTTTGCCCGACCTGGGAATCGAATCCAGGACCTCAAGCTCAGCAGTCGCGCTTGCGACCACTAGACCAACGAGGCAGTCTTAAAACTAAACAGCAAATAATAATCTTTCCCAAAAAACTCCAGTGTGGGAAAGAGACAGAGCTATACAGGTCGTCTAGCGCCATCTCTTTCCCACACTGGAATTACTTCTGCTTTAAGACCGTCATGGTAGTCCACCTGTACTACTAATTGAATGATAGATGATGAATTCAATAACGTGAATTCCCTTTTGTTCAATCTGGACGTTAATCTAGGTAGCTAAACTAATACCTGTGTTTAAAACTTAACCTAGGCCGAAGTCTGTTATTATCCGTGAACTACCCACTAAAGGCTGTGAGAAACCGCCAGATGTCCGTTAATAAGGACATAAATAGTCTGTTTCCCTTGTTAAAGAATTTAAAAATAACAGGGGAGGTGTAATGGACAACAATTTAGAAAAAAAACCTTTTTTGTGGCAGGTGTGTCTATGGTTTACAAATGATTGGTGTTTTGAACAAAATAATTTGTTATAATTATTCCTGCCAGCCTAATCATTATAAAAACGATTTATTTTTGTCTGGAGCATTAGTATTAACCCTCTGAATAAATATAAAAACACAAAATAAGCCTGACGTTATGAAAGTTAGACGTCAGAACGGAAATTATATTCTAACTAAATAAACACGCGATTCTTAAATAAAACCATACAACTCCACTGTCTGAATTGTAAAACGCAACATTTCCTTTATTCCGAGGTTCGAGGATAAACATAATAAAAATATGTATTCAGAATGTCAAGCGTTCATCAAGTTGATTGACGGTAGCATAATATAGGGAACTAACTTCAGTAAATATTATATTTTCACAAATATTTTTCCTTGAAAGCTTCGGTAAGGTATTATGACAAAAAAAAAACAAGTTGCTTTATGGCAAAAAATAAGAAACAAACAACGGATAGATTAAGACCTTATTTGCTGATCATTGAAGTAAAATGGACCGCGTTATTATAATAAGAATATTATTTAATGTCATTAAATTAGCGCAATGGTAAAAAAATGTTTGAATTTTTTAACCCCTTATGGAATAAAAACAATCCAAATTATTATATTGCAACACAGAATTTTGAAATTCGCTCCCCTGTCACAACAATATGGCAGCTGCAGTGAACTGTCAAAAAGCGCGCGAGATGAATGCCAGCCGATACATGGCATGTGCCGGAATGATTTGTGGCGTACTCGCCAAATATGAACGCGGCCGTGCTAAAAATATTGATTTATTTTCAGCCTATTGAACATTTTCACATATAAAATAAAGCCCATTCCTGAACGTCACTCATGTCATGGCTGATGCGGTAAATACAGGAAAGTGTAAAGTTTTTTTGAACGTTTTCGTAAGTTAAGTGTATTACTAGTAGGTTCGATAAATACACATTTTGCAGGCGTTATTATCATAAAGCAGTAAATTATTTTATACAGGAGTAGAATGCCTGAAGACATAACCTTTATATCAACAAATTGAGGCTGCCTGCTCAAATTATGCTTGGATGAAATTATTCAATAAGACTGAACTTGTTAACAAACTCAAATTATATCAGTGTAAAGTTTGGTATCGGTCTAAAGTAAGCAAGCACATAATTTATGGGCAAACACAATATATTAAACTTCATGTTTGATCGTATAAACAACGTATGTTTTGACACCTTATATTTAAAAAATAAAAAAGGAGTATTAGATTGCCAGCATTAAAAATAAGGAAGCGATACAGTCCACAAAGCTGACAGCAAAAAGATCAGACATTTTCCTCTTTCCCTTTACGCATAAAATTGTTTTCCGTGGCCATACAAGCACACCATATGACATTGTATAAAAAAAGTAAATCCGTGAGGTGACGTCGTGAGTGACCTGTGAGAGGATTACACCTGTAAGCCTCTCAAGTATCGTGGCTTCAAAGCGGGGACTTATGGACCTCTGGGGAGGTTTTATGAGCTCCACAGATAGTCCATATAATTAGTATAGCATTATTTTAAGGGGAAACTGACCAATGTGGAGGATTACGGTTCGTAGTATCCAAAGGAATGGTTTGTATTTAGAGCAAGTTAAGTGATTTTATGTCCTTAATTAGGTACTTTATGGAACAACGTTTTTTTATTCAATGGCAAATGTAACACATATTGGTCGGATAAAATTTGAGTTCAATCGACATGCAAAAAACAAAGCCTGTAATTGATCATGCGTTGTACTTTATTCAGATAAACACTGCACTTGATTATTGCCAAAACCAATTGTTCCTCAACACAGAAAATAAATTAACACATAAGCAGTTAGGTACCCTGCCAGTCAACCCTGACAACCCCCTTTAAAAAACAACAGAGTCTAAACTGTACAGCGTAGTTTCTCCTGGCCAGGTTAGGTGGCAGGGGAAATACACTTGATTGCACTCGTTCGCGTTCCACTCACGATGCATTTTGATTTCAACCTACTTCTTATTTGCGGGGAGTCACTATGGCAATATGTGTTTTTTTTTTGTGTGTTCATGTGATTTGGAAAATAAGGATATTTTTATTTGAAAAGATACCCGATTTCGATGGCATTATCTCACTTAGGGTTGAAAGTCAAACTTTGAGATGTAAGAATAATGGTTAATTCCATTCCAATAGTTTACATTTTTATCAGATATTACTTGTATAGGTACTCACTTGATACATCAGTATTAAATAACAAACATAACACAATAATCTAATGATTATTTACACAACAAAACACAATTATAAATATCCTGACCACACACTTTTCAACACTCGCGACCGTCGATCAACCAAGACATTGCGTTTGAAACAATCGTTACATTACAGATAATGAAAAACTTTCTTGCTAATTACAGAAGAGTCCTTGACACAACTAGTGTGTAAATGTTTAATTTACACACTAGTGAAACTCATCAATAATAACTAAGGATTACTAATGTATCGCCGGTCTAGCGTGACTACTGTGAGGTACCAGGGTACTAGAATACACCAGGGGATTTCATAACCACTACAATTGTATATATTATAATATATTGCATTCAATATGCAAATTGAAATAACAAATTACTGCAGTTATGCGCGGTTTTACGACAAATACGGCATAAACATTTATCAATCAATAGTACCCTATTGAAGCTGATTGATAAATGTTGCGTAAAAACTGTGAATGAAAAACGTGCGTGTGAGTTTACACGCGATGCATAATTTTTCAAGGGTTTTTGTCTTACGTTGGTGTTATGTAACTACTGACTACTGATATGTAATTATGACGTTTTTAATATTTGTTAGTTATTTAATCGCGTGTTTATATTGCCATACCATTTTTATTTACAGCTTTTGAAACATTATGTGACGCACTAGACAAAAATTTTTTTTTTAAGGTGTGAAAGATATTTTTTGTAGTTTTCTTTGAACTGGATATCATGGGGAGAGGCCTTTCTCCAGCAGTGGAGTGTTGTAGGCTAACAGTAACAGTGAGGGCACTTTAGTAATTAAAATTTTTGATACTAAATAATTTGGAAAACATTTACAAAAACTAAGAATTGACTCCATTTTCTAAATCCTCGAACTTGGAAATCCCCATCTCGCAATTTCTGGAGGCAATCTTGTCAAGTCATACACGTTACAGCTGTGAATCAGGAACCGTAACGGTGGCAGGAGCTTGCACAACCACGGTGCATATTAACGGCTGCGCCCGCGCATCCAACACAGTGACACGCCACACGCCACGCCAACATGATTCGCAACATTGCTGTGAGTTGTTATTTTTTATTATTATTTAGTGAAAAAAAAATCGTAGGCAAATTCCCCCATTTTACTAAGTGATGGTGTCCTACTCAAGCTCGGAAAAACGATTTTTGTTGTTTCATTGTGAATTAAATAAAATAAAGCGAAATAGGGTTTTATAGAAATTTTGTTCAAAATATTGTATTAAATGAACATTGCTCGGAATCCATTTCAAAACAATCGGTATAAAGATATATTACAAAAAGAAACGTGAAAAATACTAACAATGTTTGACACGAAATGCAAAACACAATATTTAAAAAAAAAACAACCGTATTCTTGGAATTCCAACTGTTGTTGTTGGGCACAACACCAATTCCTAAAACCGATAAACCAGATTTTTGTATGAATTCTCGAATTGTTAAAAAGTCGAAATAAGACTAAAAATTCCTGAAAATTCCTCAAAATTATCTAAGCTTATCTGAAAAATTTCATTTCTATTAAAAACACGACGTGGTCGTTTCTAGAGTGAATTAAATCTTCAGTGAAATTGTATTAGCAATTATAAAACTGGCCAAGTGTGAGTCGGACTGTCGCACAAAGGGCATCGTAGCAGTTAGCACCAAACAATATAATAACAATACTGTCACTTACGGGATATCTTCCGTGATTGTTCATTATTTTGAGCTCCCGATATTTCGGCGCTGTTGCAAGCGCCATGATCGCGGGTTGACTGGAGAATGCGGGTGGATGGAAAAATAAATTGGGTAGATAGATTTGTCTGCTCTTAACAATTTATTTTTACTTGTCTTAACAATTTATGTAACTTAAAACCGTGAAAGCTTGAAACAATATAATAACAATATTTTTAACGCTCCTCCATATGTCAATTTACATTCAACATCAAAACTTAACTTGTTTTTCATAGTATGTTAATGAAAAACAAAGTTACTGCTACAGTTTCACGAAAAAGTCTCATTTCTCAAAAAATAAGTATTTGTTGAAACTTCTTTTTTCTTTTCAAACCCAGATTTTTTTCAGAATTTTGTTTCATGGGACTTTAAACATTACTGGCGAAATGTTGGTGTATAGATACTGTATGTCTCATAAAAAAATCAAATAACATCATTTATTCGCTTGAATATGTACACATCGCACGTCCTCTAAATTTTCATAACACAAAATATGTCGATTTTTAGATAATACCTTAATGGGCTTCAATTATCCTTGCTCTATAATTGAAAAAAAAACCGCTATAAGTTTACAAAAAAAAGTCGCCGAATGGCACAAGCGAAACTTTTTGACGCAAAGAATCGTTAAGAACGCAAAAAACTTTAAATGCATCTATCTCAACACTGCTATTTTTGTGTTATGACAGTTTTTTAGAGGATGTGCGACATGGTACAAATAAGGATGAAAAATACAATAATAGAGCTCAAAACCATACCTTACCCCAACAGGTGTGCAAAACTAGAACAATTACAAAAAAAAAACATCTCTGTATACTAGGTATACATACTAGTTTCCGCTCTACAATTAAAGCTTCGTTTTTCTTCACAAACATTTTTTCATTTAAGTATTTTTCTATTTTTCAGTTGACCCTGGCCGTAGTGGTTGCAAGCCATATGTGCTTAGCGAACCCTGTACCAGAACCCGACCCTGTTCACAGAACACAGTAAGTACTTATTCACTTTGATAATGTTGCTATCTGGAAGAATAAGAACATTAACCCCTTGTGAATTGATAATACTTTAATGTACAGTCGCCAGCGCTTCAAGTTACCACAAACTGTCAAATTTCTCCAAATGATTTTAAATCATAAAACGTTGGTAGTTAAGTTCAAAATCGAATGAGAAAATTTGACAGATTATGGTAACTTGAAGCGCTGGCGACTGTACTTATACAAATAATGACGTAAAAAGTTCTAGTAATATTCGTCATCATCTGCCTAGCCTTTTCCCAACTATGTTAGGATCGGCTTCCAGTCTAACCGGATGCAGCTGAATACCAGTACTTTACATGGAGCGACTGCCTATCTGACCTCCATAACCCAGTTAGTACTAGGTAATACGATACCCCTTGGTAAGACTGGTTGTCAGACTTTTTGGGCCCCTGACTACCTATAACGACTGTCAAAGGTCTAAAAATGACACCCGGGACCAACGGCTTAACATGATTTCCGAGGCACGGAGGAAACTCGGTATGTAATGGGTGGTCACCCATCCACGGACCAACCTAGGCAAGCACGGCTTAACCTAAAGATCGACCCGAGCGGCTGTTATTATTTAGCCACGAGCTCCTCTGTATTCGTAAAAAGATTTCTTATTTTGTGATCTCAAAAACACTACGATGATAATAAGGAGTAAAAATGTCTTACTTAAACACTTGAAAAAAGCCTTTTAATTTAGTTCAGTGTAGCCAGGTTTATTCAGTTAAGTACTATTTCGAAAATTATGCTGAAAGAAATTCCTAATTAACTGCTAGAGAAAACCTTTGACTGCCTCGTTGATCTAGTGACTGCTGAACATGAGGTCCCGGGTTCGATTCCCGAGTCGGGCAAATTGTTATTGGGTTTTTGTATCAAAAAATTTTCAGTAGCAACTACGGAGTCTGGATTTGTGACCGGTTGACGGCAATAGGCTCGCCTCCAATTACAAGAGATATGAGTGTACTATTAGGGCTGAACTGCGAGATGCCAACACAAAAAAAAAAAAAAAAAACCTCTGCCAACTCTTCAGGGATTACAGGCGTAGAAAACCTTTTGTTTTTGTTGTCCAAATGTTGTGTTGCGTAAAAAAAGTCTAACTAACACCGCAATTTGGCGCATTTCCCATACATTTCTCATTTCCCGGCGATTATTCTCTCCGCGTAGATTCGGGATCTTCCTGATAACACAGATAATATCTAACGCTGTCTATCCATCAGATTTATTGCTAACATAACTGTTAATGGCAGCTGCGACATGAGTTATGTACTGTCGGTTGTGCTAATGTAACTATGTATAGCTGTTGGCTAATATGTATAACCTTAATGGTGACGTCATGATAAAGTATATACCTAATTTTGAGGATAGAAAAATCTGGAGTAAATATTACTTTTTTTTCTCTTAGGTTAATAAAGGGTGTAAATAGACCCTTAAAATATCCGACAGGCACTTGTTCTCCCTGTCTTTGCGATTTTTTTTTTGTTCTAGACCATATCTGGGAACCTACTAGTTACGGTGATATTGGGGGTGAAAGTTCCAACTTTTTCACAAGTTTTTTTTTTTTAAATACATGTTTTTAATGAAGATTTTTACTTTACACACCTCCACGACCCCCGTACTATTCAATCCATCCATCAGCACAATGTTTTGAGTGCTTTCCATCCAGTCCTACCGTAAAACGTGATTTTCCACCCCAAAAGAAAAGTCGATTCCCAGCAATAATTTTTGCGTAAAGTTACTTAGTTTGATGTACAGAATGCTTGGTTGACGGGTATGTGAAGGGTCTGTTTACACCCTGTATGTTCAAAAATGATACATTACGCCTGTAATCCCCGAAGTGTTAGGCAGAGGTTTCTTTTTTTTTTATAATCGTGTTCGTAATAGTACACATATATTTCGCCAGTTCTTTTTAAGTGTTAAGTAATATTTACAGACACCAGCACATCAAGCTGTCAAATTTCTTTATTAGATTTTCAACTTTTTCGCTAAAGCGTTAGGTTCAATTTTAATTGAGAAAATTTTACAGTTTCGGATAACTTGATGTGCTGGCGTCTGTACATGTAATTTAGAAAAAAAAAAAGTAAAGAAAAGAAAAAAAAAATGTAGAAAATTGTCTCAATTTATTTTCAATGTGATGAAGGACATTCTTGTAGCCAATTGGCTGAATTACATACAGGGTGTTACTAGACCCTTAACGAACCCGTCCACCAAGCATTATGTATATCAAACTAAGTAACTTTACGCAAAAAATATTGCTGGGAAACGACTTTTCTTTTGGGGTAAAAAATCACGTTTTACGGTAGGACTCGATGGAATGCACTCAAAGCATTGTGGTGATAAGTAGTGTAGTCAGTGGTGTCTTGAGTAGCTAGTTACTATATTCCTTTAAAAAGTTAGACCCTCGTGTGTTTTAAATCCACACTTAAAACGTTTTCTATCGCATTTGGAAACTTTTATTTGGCAATCTATGTTTAATTTTTTTTCTTTTGTTTCAGCGTGAGAATTCACGTGCCGTATGAAGTACACACAATAAACCACCACCATGTGCAAACAGTTCCCGTGATAAAAGAGGTCCCGATCATCAAGACTGTACCCATCATCAAAGAGGTTCCGATCATCAAAACTTTGCCGGTGGTCCAAACTGTGCATGTACCTGTGCACCACACCGTACATGTCGAGAAACCTGTGTTCGTGCCTATTAAGGAACATTACTCCTTCTCTTCGTGGCATTGATTGAAATTGAAGTAATTTCTTTTTTTAGTTGTAGAAATAATGGAAATTTAACGATTTGATAGTTAAATTCTTGTCGAAAATACTGTTTCTTCGTTTGTCAAAGTTAATAAAATTATAAATAGAGAGAGGATAAAACTAATACAATTATAAGTCATATTGTACCTATCTTGTTATAACTTCCAGGGCAAGCTAACACTCAAAATAATTGTCTTATATTATATTAATCATAAATATTAGTACTAAGTTTAATTGACCTTTATTTTGAATGTCAGTGTTCTTTAGAATGGAGTTATTTTCAGGAATGAAACCATGTAGTCATGTTCTAGTTACCATACATAAATAAGATGATAGCCTTAGATATGTAAGAAAGCTTTAAGTGTTTTGTAGAACACTCGACTTAGCTGTGTCAACATCGAAATAAATAATTAATCGAGTAGACTGTATACGCGTTTATTTAAAGCCAAAAGAAATTGTAACTAAAGACTGTCACTTTTACTTATGTCAAATCAAATACAGTCAGTGTCACTATTCCATAGCAACCAGCTTCAGTTCCATTGCTGAAATCCGCCTAAATCAACAATGTTAGGCTATTATTTCAATAATAATCCCGCCAATATGTAACTCTTGATATAATGAATTTAAATAAGGGTTGTTAACGAAGACCACTAGTGTGTAACAACATTAAAAATGTCGGATAATAAATGAGTTTAATTAACTAGCCTCGACATGCAACTGCGGACCGCCATTTTAATTGAACGAATGAACGAGAGAACGATTGAACTGTCGAAATTATTACAAATGTAAATAATGTTGTAAGCATTAGCGATTATTCGATTGTTGGTCCGATTATTCGAATTATTTTGTTCGGAATTATATTTTTGATTTTGTTTAATTCATGTTGCTGTTGTTACATTACATTTTAGTCTGTCGGACCGTCTTAAACACAGCTAGTTTTAAAAATATCTATTTTAGTATTACTCATATTTTAATTCTCGGGAAAGCTCTGTTTAACTTGGGAAACTTAACTGGCGGAATGTGGTGCTTAACCTTACGATGATAACAGGAGTGTGATGTTATATTTACTCTGTTTTGTATGTCTCTCACTTTGCATGTTTTGCTGTTTTTGATTAATAATGTTACCATTATTTCTACAACTGTCAATGTAACCAATTACTTGTTAGTTCGATGTAAATACTCGTAAAAACTCTTGTTAATCACACAATGAGATAAATACACGTCCTTCTGTGATATGTTAATACAGTGTAAAACTTTGTGGACTTTGTTTTTTGCCTTGCAAAATCGCGAAACATTAAATACATAGACGATTTTTGTGCAATCGATAAACACTTTACATAACCTCGAAATATCGCACTTCCATTCTTTTCAAAACATTACCTTCACTTCTTCTTTTTAGGTACTTAAATTTTCATATATATATTAATATGGTAAAGTAATTGGATTAAGTAGGCCGCCACGCCACTGATAGCATCAATGGTGATTTTTTTGGTTTTTTTATTTTCATCATTTGAATTTATCAACTCGCCAATGTCAGTCTTCTCTCATATTTTGGCTACCAAGTGTAAGCACAAAACTATACACAGATATCCCTGTAAAACTCACTTACATCACTCTAACACATAGGTACTACTACTAAGTTGACTGACGGTCTGCCACTTTTCAACCTTATGCCCTAAGTAATAAAGGTTGAAATGTGGTCGCCCGTCATTGACCTCGGTAGTACCAAAAACAACACAACTTCAGTTTCCATTATTACACGTTAAAACAAATTTCAGCCACAAAACAGCAGCAGAACAAACGCAAAAAGTCATTCCAGTCCCACAGGATGAGTTCAAGCTTAACTGCGAGTTGCACATAAATATAAACGAGTGTTTGTTTACGTTACGGATTCATAAGTAGATGGAGTGATCATTACGGGGGAAGGGTAAGGCAGCTGCGCATTTGGTGTTTAGCTGGAAGAATATTATGGCGCGTAATGTCCCCATCTTGTCTTTCAATACACTTCACAGAATAATTTGACAAGTGTTAATCAAGAGCGCCTACCAATGTCAGTTGAGCGTCGAAAGGTCTGTGTTTGACAATAAAAAGATGGTCCACGTAATTATAATGAGTTTTATATAATAATTGATGAAGTTTAACGATAACAGAATTATTATACTACAGCTTAACAAGCTACCAATGCAATTCACGAAAGTCAGTTTTCTCATGTTTCATTCTTGCGTTTGGACAGCCAAAGTCTAAGTTGTGATTATCACTTAAGAGCTTCTTATTTTCGGTACACATATTTCCTAATTTTTATACTCAACTAGAATTAATAAACTATCTGCAATTATTCGTCGTGGTTACTTCATGTACTATCTACTCCATGGTATGTAAGGCTCATTGTTTAAACGCGTTATCGCGGCTCGCAGACTATCGGCATGTCGGCCTATTGTGGTCTTGTCAATCGTTGTCAGACTAGAGGCCTACTGCGCACTATCTGACAAGACTCGTGTCAGCTTTTGTCGAATTTTGAATATTGAGAGATTACGGTATTGAGGCTTGGGAGTAGTGTTCTCTTCAATTATTGATAATAGTATACCTACTAGAATAACTGACTAATCTGTCAATTAATCGTGGTGATTAAAGATCAGCCCTACATGAGCACGAGCTTTTGTCTTTAGTGAGTGCTGATACTTGAAAAAATTGAAGAATGTAATCTTGAGTCCTTATAACATAACATCACGCGAGATTACAGGCGTGATTTTATGTTGTAGGGTTAAGCAGTGTACCTAATAGTACATACACATTTCGCTTGTTATGTTTAAGCCCCATATAACAGGGGGCCGGCTAATTGCCATAAAATACTACATAATACCCAACTGCATACTTGGGCTTTGTGTGACTGCCACTGGCTTGGCCACCATCAGGGATTTTATTTATTTATGCACACACAAAACACTTAACAAGACATTACATTAAGATAGAAGAGCACAAAGGTACTGCTTATTTCATGAGAAATCTCTTCCAGCAGACCTGCGAGAGGAAAGTAGAATTAGAGATGTAGACACAGTGTGTAGAAAAGACAAAACAATTTTTTTAATTTTGATAACACAATAAATTAGTCGCTAATTGGTCGAAATTTGTCGCCAAATATCAGAATTTGTCGGCCACTGGTTCAAAAGATATAATGGTTTATAGGTGGCCGATCTGGAGAAAGTCTCTCCAGCTTGGCCACGTTTATATCTCAGAAACTAGGCACCTAGCGAAGATCTGTTTTGTTCCAAATTTAAACGCTAATTAGTCGCAATGCGTCGCCAAGTTACAGATTCAGTCGGTGTGTAATTAAAAATATATTAAAGAATTCAATTTCCCCATACAGTCAATCAAAATCAAAATCAAAATCAAAATCAAAATCAAAGAATTTATTTCAAATAGGCCAGTTACAGGCACTTTTGAATTGTCGAAACAAAGACAACAATAGCTACAGTCCCAGTCACAAGGCATAAAAACTGTGAAAGTACTGTAGTTGCCCATTCCCTAACGTAGATCTCTATGGAGAAGAACGGGCAAGAAACTCCATGGACACTCTTTTAAATCAGTATACTTTTACAAACTCTTGGTTACATCATTCATGTTCAGATGGTACATTATGTGAGAACGATGTAGCAAGATGTGTACGTTAAAAGTGTCCATAGTAAACAATTCAAAAAAGAAAAAAAAAACAATTCAAATAAGCAATTCAAATAAGCCGTGGCAACCAAGAGATGACCAGTCACAACTGACAGCGCCCGTTCACGAACATGACGCATGTATCAGCACCATTCAACTCAACCATTTTGAAGGGAACTAAATGATCCGACACACGCGCCACCATCAGCGAGACATTTGAGTGAGCATGACACACTCCTAACCGCCAGGGCACATTCAAGTCAAGAAAAGACGTAGGTTTCCCGCGAATGACAGCTTTCTATTACATAGTGGTATGGGGAAATTGAATTCTTGTGATGATTGTACGAAGGACCAAGTAGGGCATAAACAACAATTAGCGGTCATCGAAAGGCGGTTTATCAGCCCTTACGACCTACTAAAAAAACAAATGAGACAAAATTCAAGGTAGGTACGACAAAATTCGTGACACGCGACCTAGACTAAAAGCAATTCCGTTAATGAACACAAGTTTACGAATTTGTAAGAGCCATAATGAGCCCTTGTTTACACCGATGGGAATAAATGCTTCGCAAATACTCGCAAATGGTCAGAACAGTTAAGTTTACTGGTTCAGTTAGAGTTTACTGACTTAGTTAACCGTTGATTACGTAGCGATTAGTGTATTAGAGTAAGTACTGTGTTTGTGGTTAAACTGCGGCAATGATATTAGATTTTACAGCGATATTTTAACTAGGCTTATTGCCAGTGGTTTTGGAAATTATGTGCTGAGGGCGTGGGTATTGTGAATTTTATTGCAAAATACTGTAATATTATATTGCTAATTTATTGCATTATCGATTTAAAATAAAATAATGTTCTCATAAAAGCTAACTAACAAGCAAAAAGCTACTGAATGAGTTACCATGGCCTATCAAACACCGTGTAGAAACCGGCGTGTCTTTGGACTTCTAGTTGGAACCAAAAGTTGAAGATTTTTGACGTCCACAAACACGCACTGGGCAAGCGTGGTAGAACACCAAGGAGGTGGAGGCCTGTGTCCCAGCATTGGGAACACTATAAATTAAACTTATACTGTTACTTACGCGATATCTTCAGTGATTATTCATTATTTTGTCAACCCGCGATCATGGCACTTGCAACAGCGTCGAAATATCGTGAGCTCAAAATAATGAATAATCACGAAAGATATCCCGTAAGTGACAGTATAAGTTTAGTTGTAAACCGTGAAAGCTTAAAACAGTGTCACTATAGGTTAATTATACAAGTCCTATCAGTGATAGGAGGAGCTATGAGGCACACAGTGCTACCTACATTTTTTGTTTAGTTTTAAGTTTTTCTTTTTTCTGTTTTTTTTTTGTATTATTTTTGTTTTATATTGTGTGCGCTTGTGGCATGTGCCAAATAAATGTATTTTCTTTCTTTCTTTGATAGAAGTCTTCAAGTACCGTAAGTTTTACACTAAAAACCTACTAAGTTAATTGCTACCATCAACTCCATAATAAAAGATATCTCCTTATTTAAACACCTTCAACATAATTTTATGCAATACCAAAAAAAAAATATGTAGCCAGCCAGCACATACACACTCACTTATTGTTTCACGCCAAATTAATTCTTTTCGCGAACTCATGTACACTTGTTACTGATAATTATTTCGCTTGTGAACACAGCCCTTGACTCCAATGATAACCTGACAGTTCCAATTCAGATGCCAATTTAAATGGCAACTCGCTGAACAATGGCTTTAATGTTGCCAGTTAATGGGAATTTTTTATAAAATGCATTGTATTTTTTTTGTGATTGACAACATTCGTGTATTGTGTTGTGCAGGTTGCTTCATTTAACTTTTGAGTATGTTGGGAGGTTAACGGTATTTTCGTTCTAAGACTTGTACTGACTAAAATCCACGGTGTCCTTCAATAGCCCTTTATGTTCCAGGGTCACGGTAATTCTATAAGTCCCGCGACCCCGGCAGGCTTTGGCCCTCTAGAGGGGGGCCCCGTCATTATGCTGACACTCTTTGAGGCGCGCGTGGAACACAACGCGCCGTCGACCCGGGCATGGTCCATGGTCGGACAGCAAGTCGCCCATTACTCGCCGCCCGCATGCCCGCGCCTACGGTGGCCGGAGATCGTCTGCCGACGTCCGGCGCCGTGGGCGTCTACCACTGCGACTGTTTGAAGCCTTTACTGAGTCTGGAGAACTTTTCTTAGACGCGAAAAAGCAAAATTAGCAAAATATTCTGATAAGTAACACTTAGTGTTAGTGTAAACGAACATAACATATCAACTAATTAGATCGATGACTTTTTTCATTTAGTTTTTATAAACCACGCCCAGTTTTAAAAAACTTTAAAGGAATAACATGTTCAACATTCGTTTATGATCACAGGCGTAGGACACATTAAATTAACTGTTTCCATCTACATTAATCAGTCAATAAATACACCTCAATAGTCCATTAAAATACCGACAATGCAAATAATGACGATTTATTTCAGCGGCCACATAACGAGCTTACATCGACGATGTAATAAATAAGCTTAATTAAAACACGCTAAAATTATTTCCATTCGATCATATTATCGACGAAATAACCGACTGAATTATTTGGGCGGTTAGATTTTTTTACACTTAACGGTAAGTTATTGGACCACGGATTTTTGTAAATGGTTGAGTTGAATGGTGCTGATACATGCGTCGTGTTCGCGAACGGGCGCTGTCAGTTGTGACTGGTCACTTGATATTAATCATTTATTCTATTTTTGAATTGCCTTTTTGTTTTTACTATGGACATTTTTAACGTGCACATTTTGCTATATCGTTCTCACATAATGTACCATCTCAACATGAATGATGTAACCAAGGTTTTGTAACAATATTATGATTGAAAAGTGTCTATGGATTTTCTTGTCCGTTGTTCTCCATAGAGATCTACGCTAGAGAATGGGCAACTTCAGTACTTTCACAGTTTTTATGCCATGTGACTGGGACTGTAGCTACATTTCATTGTTGTCTTTGTTTCGACAGTTCAAAAGTGCCTGTAGCTGACTTGAAATAAATGCTTTGATTTTGTATGGATTGTGAGTTGCTTAGTTTAAGAAACGATTTTGGCTGTTATTTTGCACTTGTTAAAAGTCCATTTCTTTATCATGCCATCATCATCATCACATCAGACCGGAATCACCAACTGCTGGGTACAGGCCTCCCCTTTTTTCTGCCACACTTCTGGTTCTGTGCGTCCCTTATCCAGGAGTATCCCGCAACATTAATTCATGTTATGTGTTATTCAAGTTAATTCATGTTATGGGTCCGTCGATATACAACCGGTTACCTGATAATATTTTAAGCGCGACGTCTGACACTATTTTTAAAGCTAAACTCAAAGGCTGGCTAACCGAACAGGCATTATATGACCTAAAATAATGGTTTTAAGAAAATTGATGTGGTTATTATACTATATGGTTCTATTATTCTGTTTATTGTGTGATATAATTTTTTTTTTCTTTTCTTTTTTTAAATTATGATAATTTGTTTTTTTTTTAATGTATTATGATTTGTGTTTTTACTTTTTCCAAAAAATTACCTGCTATTTCGATATAATTATTAATAAATAAACTAAACTAAACATTTACGATATCGTGTAGTGTCTAACCAGGAAAATTCCACTCAAATCATTTCATTGCAAATATTATGGTTTTATCGTATGTGCAGATCGTGTGGTAAGCAATAACCACTTATTACAACTAAAAATCTACTTATAGGACCACAATAAACACAAAAATGCACTTGTAGAATACATTCTCAAGATTAACTTTCCAGAAAAATGCTCAGCACACTTTTCATCAAGAAAAACCTTTGTAAATCACGTAAGCCACGCAAACAAAGTCAGGGTACAAGCTAGTTTATTCATAAGTTGAGCGGACAGACGTAGCACGAAAAAGCAAAAAGCTACCCATTATAAATGAAGAGAAATCATGCGATATGAAACACCGCTCGACTTCCACCAAATTACTCCGGGCGAAAATTTTTAAATTATACATCACGATAACCAATTATGCGGGTCAGTTCTTTCTCTATCCGAAACGGTGAAATTTGTTGGAGAACTACACAATCGAATAAACTGACGCTTTATAAACTGTTCTGGCTTTACTATTGGCACGTTTGAGTGCAATTTCTTTCGTAATCAGTGAACTGATTCCGAACATTTGTTATGAGCTCAAAGCATTTTGGCTGGCGAACTAATAGATTGTATACAACATTAGTTTTAGTATAGGCGAAACCTGAAACACGTGTATTTTTATGTAAAGAATCTATGTGCAAAATTTTAAAACTGTATCATGAAAAATCACAAAGTTATAAGCTTTTTCTGTTACCTGGTTGTCCGCACAAAAACGTGGTCACTCGCGCCTCCAGCGTCGACTTGAGCTCATTGATAATAATAATTTGGCAGTAGGTACCTAAATCATTGCGATAGGTACTTGGTGTCGCTCGGTGTCCAACTTGAAACCTTTCTTAAATATTTTTGGGACAAAATATAACATGGTTTAAACATAATTGTAATCGATTCAGTTACTTATTCTGAACAAACTATATTCAGGTTCGCATATACTAAAAATAATGTTGTATAAGGTCGAATATCTTCGTTATTTTTAACGTTGTTTTCGACAAACGCGTTAATTAAAACCAACTCCTCTAGTACTTTTATCAAGCGTCTAATCTCAAAGACAACATCAAAATTTGTTATTTAGACCCCACTTTACTGCCGACTCAGCTGAAAAAGTATAGTAATAAAAAAGGGAACAATAAAATCCGACATTTCTCCGGTAACAGCGCCGTTCCCCACATAATATTCAAAACGGAGCACTACATTTGATCAAAGATATGTTTATTTCATGCATAGTCTCCTGGTGGCACGTCGTAGGCTATAAAATCCAGAATGAATCTATTCAGTGAGCCCAGCTTCACGAACTTTACGTAGTGAAAGTTTACAGTTACTTCCCATTTTAGAGTTGCTTGGTTGTTTCAGAGACGACGAAGTTCTAAGTCCGAAGTTCCATAGCTTTTGAAGGCATCTCAGGCCGGGCCGAGGTCTGTATTTGGCCGTTCTTGCCTATAATCCAATGGTAGATTGGATATGTTTTGTTTAGCAATAGCCAGCTCAAATATTGATGTAGCTGCTGCTTTGAACTCGGCAGTTCCGATTAACAGTTATGGCTGTCGATTAGGATAATGTTGCTGCATTTTGGAAGGTTACAAACTTGAGCTGATTGGTGTTCAATACTGGGTGCATACTACAAAGATTAGAATCAATGGCAATGTTTCATAGATTTTAACAGCCTATAAGCGCAACTTGATACAGCCTACAAACCCAATGAATTTCATAGAAATGAACACCCAAAAATCATCTACGATCACGCGCATGATAATATACCCATTATCGCGTACTTTCTCATTTGTTTAACTCATCAAGGAAAAGATCAATTAAGAAGATTAGTTATCGCCTTTAAAGATTACGTCATTGCGAGCAAACGACGGGGGGGAGGTGGAAGGAGGTGATGGGGGGTCTGGGGGTAAGGTGACGAAAACGCACAATATCTTCATTCGCGATTCGCCTGCGGCCGATAGGGGCGGGCTTGTTAACTCCGAGGACGATTTTACGCGACTACATTACTTTGCTGATAGAATGAGCTCGGGGACCTGGTTTAAATAAAACCGCGTTGTAATTTGTTTAACTATAAAATGGGAGCAGAATGGGTTTGTTATTTGTCTTTTGGTCAAGATATAAGAACACGCGTACATTTACCAATGAGGTGGCTGAGGTATAGATACCTGCCGTGTATTGTCCACCCATATTTCAACGATTGTAATCTATCTTAGCTCTGTGTAACTTGAGGAAAATTAAGTCCCTAGCCTGCTACGAAGATGCTCTGAAATTCCTAATAGAAACTACAATGCTCGGGGAATGATGCTCAGCATTTGGAATTGCGACATATAAAGGGTGTAAATAGACCCTTAACATAACCGATAGCCACTTGTTCTCCCCGACTTTGCGATTATTTTTTTGTTCTAGTCATGCCTGGGAACCTTCTAGTTACGGAGATATTGGAGGCCAAAGTTCCAACTTTTTTTTTTAAATACTTGTTTTTTTGGTGTGTAAAGTACACACCTCCACGACCCCCGTACTATTCAATCCATCCATCAGCACAATGCTTTGAGTGCTTTCCATCGAGTCCTAACGTAAAAAGTGATTTTTCTTAAAAAAGAAAGTCGATTCCCAGCAATAATTTTTGCGTAAAGGTACTTAGTTTGATGTACAGAATGCTTGGTTGACGGCTATGTGAAGGGTCTGTTTATACCCTGTATGTATAGACCAGCGCGAGGTAATCAAATTGGAGTAACTAATAAAAATGAAAAGCAAAATATTGACCTAAAGGTGAACAAACAAATTAGATTTAAATTAATTAAAAAACATTATTACAAGTCTACACAGACTTGGGTAAACATTCCGTCTTGTCTTCGCCCTTACGAAGCTCGAGGGCGAATTTCATTTGAAAGCGACTCAATTGTGGCCTGCCTTGTACATAGCTAGGAATGTTAGCCTTATAGAAACATAAGTACGTGTACAACCAGCGGTGTATACTGCCGACCGCGGCACTATCGTGCTACCGCAATTGTAGGACCTATTCTGTGGTAGCTGGGAGGTGAATATCTAAACAGTTGCTAGCCTTAATACGTAAGTACATAATATATCTATGACTTCAGACAGGGCACGTGTAAATGGCCTATGTTAGATTACGTTGATACATTGTAACAGTATTTTAGTAGAAAAAGTTTCGTGTTACATAACATCACGCCTGTAATTCCCGAAGTGTTAGGCAAAGGTGTAGGTCAATTTTTGTAAGAGGTAAGCCGGAGTACATATCTTTTCTGTATAGAATATTATTGGCTATATAGAATACTGACTGCCATTTTTCAAAGGGAAGCTGGTAGGAATCGGGTTGTGTGGATCCTTCGCCACTGGTAGGTATCTAATAGTACACCCACATTTCGTCAGTTAAGTTTAAGTCCTAAGAAACAGGGGGCGAGCCTATTGCCGTCAACCTAGCGCAAATCCAAACTACGTGGCTGCTACTGAGAAATTCCTGATGGGAAAATCCAATTACACTTTGCCCGACCCGGGAATCGAACCCAGGGTCTCATGATCAGCAGTCGTGCTTGCGACCACTAGGCCAACGAGGCAGTTTCGTGTTCTTCAGCTTCATTTCGTCCTGCCACCAGATGATTGGAAAAAGCGTGAAATCTCGATTTAAAAGTTCCAAATTCAAAAGTATATAACGTTTTCTATAAGCAGTGAAAGGTTTCCTACCAGTACCGAAGGGTCAATTTTTGTAAGAGATAAGCCGGAGTACATAATTATCTTTAATGTGATTATATTATTTGTCTATAGAATACTGAGTGTGCCATTTTTCAAAGGGAAGCCGATAGGAATCGAGTTCTATGGAACCTTCGCCACTGTTTCCTACAGTGTTTGTTTTTTCCTACCTGCTTTTTTCTTTCCATACAACTGCTTTATAGTATCCGAATGTATGTACTACAACTTCAAATTAACAAATTGATGATAATTTTCAATTAACAATAACCTCGCAGACCTCTGTCTGCGCCGCTAACTAAAAATTACGGTACTCTTGAAAATAAATGCTAATTAACGGAATCTAGTTTAGATAAGTGTTACTTAAGTGCCTATTAAGATCAAGTCAAGTAGAAAGCTAAAATCTTGCTAGAAACCTCTACCTTATAAGGTGATTCAAATTCTCGGGATGAAATTTACATTAAAGGTGTGGTGGGTCCTAACGGCCCTCATAGAAATACTCTGCCAAGTTTTACTGGCCTGAATTGATGCTAGCATATGCTGATCTTTATGTGCTGTCCACCTGAAACCTAACCTAACCCTGTTTTCACACCGAGATGTTCTACTACATTAGTTTTAGTATATGCGAAACCTGAAACACCTGTCTAGTATTTTCGCGCGCGCCTCCAGCGTCGTCTTGAGCTCATTGATAATAATAATTTGGCAGTAGGTACCTAAATGATTGCGATAGGTACTTAGTGTCGCTCGGTGACCAACTTGTAAGCCTGCTTTAAATATTTTTGGGACAAAATATAACATTGTTTATAAATTATTGGAATCGATTCAGTTACTTATTCTGAACAAACTATATTCAGGTTTCGCATATACTAAAAATAATGTTGTACCTGTTAAGTTTAATTTTACACCTAAAACAGGTTGTAAAAGACTGTTGTATCTAAAAAAATAAACATAACATCACGCCGGTAATCCCCGAAGGGTTAGGCAGAGGTGTACCTCATAGTACACCCATATTTCGCCAGTTATATTTTAAGTCCCAAATAATTGGGGGCGAGCCTATTGCTATCAACCGGGCACAAATTTTATTCATACTTCGTGGCGGCTACTGAGAAGTTCCTGATGAAAAAACACCAAATAACACTTTGCCCGACCCGGGAATCGAATCCAGGACCTCATGCTCAGCAGTTAGTCGCAGAGGCAGTCAGTTGTATCTAATACTTGACAAAAATGGCAAAAAGTTAAGATATGGGTATGTTTTATACACTATTTTCTTTTGAAGTTGATACATACGAGTATAAATGACTACAAGGTTCATTTACATTTCTCTGAGCTCAGATCTTTATAAGTATTATAAATACAGACAGTTATCGTCACAATCTCCCGCCCACTCGTATAAAAAGGTACCACAATGTAATCAGTACACAGCCTTGTACGGTAAAGAAACGTAATTGAGAACTTAGTACGTATTTTATTTGGTTTAGGAATGTTTCTTACGACAATGCAAAACCAGTATCAAATAACTGGTTCTTCTTCAGTCGTTTCAAGGAAAATTTACTGCCCACTCTTACGGAATAATCAGCAATTGTCCCTATACCGCATAAGGAGTGCAAAAACGACTTAGACTTAAAACCTTCATTCATTCATCTGCTGATCTATTTCTTTCTTTTTCATTTCGGTTTAAAGAAACTTTATTCCCAATAAAAACATATGGCACTTACTTGAGAACAATACTAAAAAACATACATATATAAATTACAAAAAGTTCGTCATCAGTATCATAGTTAACAGTTACCCATCCAATGTATTCATTTCTCCAGAAGAGATCGATCCGCAATTATGTGCTGGCTAAGTTGAGTTTTGAATGCATTGAAAGAGTGTAGATTTCTTATACAGGACGGTAATTTATTATAGAGTTGTGCTCCTTCAAAAGTTAGCATTTTTTTGCCATTTTCGTCCTTTATTTCCGAAGAGAGAGAAGAACAAGGAATTGGTTGAAGCTTTCTCTCATTAAAGAATCAATTTGTGATTCTCGCAACTAAATATGTACTTCTTTAATTATTTTTACCTATACGTTTTCTTCCTGTCCCGCAGCAGCTCCGCGTGGGTGAAAGTTTGACAGTAAGTGAATCAGTAGCTACCGACACTTCGTCAGTTTAGCTTTACTCCCTTGTGATACGGAGCGAGCCTCTTGCCATCAACCGGGCACAAATCTAGTCTCTGTGGTTGCAACTGACAAAATCTTGATAGAAAAACCCAATAACACTTTGCCCGACCCGGGAATGAACCCCAGGATCTCATGCTCAGCAGTCGCGCTTGCGCCCACTCGACCAACAAAGCAGTCAAACAAAACAATTCACTCTAAAACTGCATAATCACGAATCGATGTTATCAGTGGCCAAGTAAAAAGCCTAGAAGATATAAGACGCCATAAAAACGAACGTTCGTTCAAGGGATGGTCCAATTTGGCTTATTTTACTGCCATCTAGTACAAGATACCGTCTCCCAAGAGTTATTAGCCTGACGAAATTGCACGCGATTTTTCTTAACAGATAATTTGTTGTTCAAAAAAGAAAAGATACGCAAATTAGCATTCTGGATGAGATAAGACGATAATCAATTATGACGAGGCTTCATTTAGATTGGAGAATAAAGCTGAATGGGTCTTTTCTGAATATAGGGAATTTTTGAAGGTTGATGGGTTCCGATGAATGAGAATAGTACAGGACTGTTAATGAGGCTTAGGGACGGTCTACGTCCAGTAGTGAACGTCTATTTACTTTGTTGATGATTATGTCATCATTCATCATCATTTCAGCCGAAAGACGTCCACTGCTGGACATAGGTCTCCCCCAAGTGTCGCCACAATGACCGGTCCCGTGCGACTCGCATCCAGCAGATCCCTGCAACTTTCACCAGGTCATCGGTTCACCTAGTGGGAGGCCTTCCAACGCATGATGATTATGTATACAAAAGTTATTTATGGGGCTGTTTGGTGATTTAATATTATATATATTTAATAGTTTTCATGATGGGTCGTTTTGCATTCAATATGAGAACAATTTACGTATTATGAATTCAGTCATTTTAAGTAGATATATTTATATCTCATTAGCTTTACTTATTCACTGCTGAAACGGTGGACAATTTTCTTAAAATAAACGTGGAATAAAGTTCTACTAATCCATTCTATTCCTAATCAGATTATAATATTTTTCCCCCACAATTTTATTTTTTAGAATAATGAAAATTATGGTGGAGTAGGTACATGTTTTATAAATTCTGAAGTACAGTCGCGTGCACCCATATTAGTTACGGAAAGTTATTTCATTCTGAGTTTCCATAAAGCAGACACAAAAGTAACTACGTTTAAGTTTTTAATTACCTTCTTATGTATATACTTCCAGCATGCTAAGTGGAATTTATGTGTTTTTAAAGTAACTAGTTTTATATACTTTTGTAGATGTGGATTATTGGTTAAGTTATTATCAAGAAATCGCTATTATTACACGAATAATTGCTTATTTAATACTTTAAGTACGCAACTGTACAGAGGCACTATCTACCAGTCAACCTTTGATAAATACCAGCACGTTATAAAACAACTTCAGATAATTAATCATTTCAACTTTATAATATCAATATTTGGAGCTACCTTTGTCACCTAATGTGTTAAAAAATATATAAAAAAACGTAATTTGAAACAAACTAGTTACGGATTAGGCATAGGTTCGTAAATATTGTTAAGCAAAACTAGATTAACAGATTTACTTTGCCGGCGGCTTCGCCCACGTGAATTTCGGTAATTGTCCCACGGGATCGTACTACCGGGATAAAAAGTATATTTTGTATTAATCCAGGTTATAGACTATCTGTGTGCCAAATTTCATCTAAATCTGGTCAGTATTTTTTGCGTGAAAGAGTAACAAACATCCAGACATCCAAACATACTCACAAACTTTCGCATTTATAATATTAGTAGGATTTAAATAGTTAAAAACACACTGTATCAATCCTTTATTATTCACACGCATTTTTTGCTCACATTACTATATTTTAATTTCACACATGGTCAACAGTTAAGTCGTCAGCCATGACACATGACGTATGACGTTTAATTTTATAACTTGCCCTTAATAACACGCACTCCAACACTATTATGTTTTAATTACATTAAAAGGATTTTGAGGCTTAAGTAATTAGAGCAAAGTATTAAAATAACAAAATGATTGATTGTATTTTTTTTTTGTGAAACACAACCCAGAAAGAACACAAGGACTTCAACAATTAACAAATAAACTAAGATCTACTAAAATGTTCTGGCGTTCGAATGACATAGACATTTTTATGAAAATAATTTTATAATTCTATTATCATCAAAATGGCGTCGTTAGTTCCGATTTTTACCGTGCTGGCAAAATATATACAGAGATACAAATGAATTAAAAGATCTCAATAAAAAACCCCTCAGAAACCTAATAATTATTATTACACGACAAAAAACAGTAATACACAAACTATAAACATTACATAACGACTATTATCGGCCATTACAGCCGTCCAAACGTCGTCCGAACAAACATAGTTTTACAAACAAAGGTGCGTTCTGAAGTGCACAAAGCATGCAACTTTAATATTATTGTATAGAGCGAGATAGGGGCGGCCGTGGGCGCGACGCTACTCGGTCAACGAACCCCATCAGCATATGGTGGACTGTCAAAACTTTAATAATACCTAAAATTATTATTTTTATTTTAAAACACTTTTGTGGCGTGACTGTACTGGGTCAATTAGATTTATATTAACGCATCATAGGAACAGATTTTTTTAAATTTTGCTTTGAATGATGTTTATTGTAGGATTGCAGAATAGAGGGCCTACATATGGTTATCGCTTTCAAAACATTACTAATGCTTAAAAATTTTCTATATCGTAAATACATTTTGACTTTCCCATCATCGTTCAACGATGGGTGCTCTCTGGTGGTGCACGACGTTGGTAGTTGTAATAACTAGTACAGTACCAGTTAAGAACCATCTTACTACTTTTACAAATGCGAAAGTTTGTGAGGATGGATGTTTGTTACTCTTTCACGCTAAAACTACTGAACAGATTTAGATGAAATTTGGCACACAGATAGTTTATAACCTGGATTAACTCGTAGGATACTTTTTTACCAGTAGTACGATTCCGTGGGTCAATTACCGAACTCCACGTGGTCATAAGGTAGTAACATATAATCATGATCATCTGCCTAGCCTTTTCCCAACCATGTTACGGTCGGCTTCCAGTCTAACAAGATGCAGCTGAATACCAGTATTTTACATGGAGCGACTGCCTATCTGACCTCCACAACCAGTTAGTACTAGGTAATACGATATCCCTTGGTAAGACTGGTTGTCAGACTTTTTGGGCCACTGACTACCTATAACGACTGTCAAAGATCTACAAATGACAGCCGGGACCAACGCAACATAATCTGGTTACAAAAACCATCGAAAACCACTAAGAAAAAGAATTTACGATACTGACCCAAGATCAGTCTGATCTAGGGACAATTTTTTATAGTAACCAGCAGTAGCGAAGGGTCAATATGTGTACGAGGTAAGCTGGAGTACATTATCTTTAATGTGATTATATTTATTTGTCTATAGAATACTGACTGTGCCATTTTTCAAAGGGAAGCCGGTAGGAATCGAGTTCTATGGAACCTTCGCCACTGGTAACCAGTATTAGGTACATAATTTTATTGACATCGCTTCTCCATAGTGACGCGATGGTTACTTAATAAACTGGCTTCAAAATAATTACGTAACAGACAAACATTAGTAAAATTATCATGCTCTGCTAAATTATCTATAATTACTACTAAGAGCAAAATGTCGCAGGTACTAAGTTCATTAATTAGTCCAGAATGAACAGACTTTAATGTCAAGTGCTTAGACCTAAAATGTAGACTTGTATTTTGAGTCTAGAATAAACCCAGCAAATTTGAGTGGATAGACTAATATATAAGCCTTTACCTCTCAATTTTATGTAAATATCTATTATGTAAATAAGTTCATGCAAAGTGAAAAATTAGAAGAATTTTGAAACCCTTTTTTGCTAGGTCTAGCATTTTATTTAACCTCAGACACAACTCCAAGCTTTATTATATTCCCTTAAGGTGACAGCAGAGGTGTAGGTTCGTATAGTCCACCAACATTTACCCAGTTATGTATAAGTCGAAATAATGGGAATCATCGACACGATGAAGGAGAAGAAGATAGGGAGCGAGCCTATTGCCATCAATCGTGCACAAATCTATACTCCGGGTTCCTACGGAGTAAATTCCTAATAGATCGATAGTAAAATAAATAAATAAATAAATAAATAGATCGACCTGGAAATCGATTCCAAAAAAAAATTGCTCATCTGAATGTAAGTACTTATAATGGGTGTTATCTCTATCGTTGCGATCATTTTTTTGTTCTGGACCATACCTGGGAACCTTCTAGTTACGGAGATATTGGGGGTCAAAGTTCCAACTTTTTCACAAGTCTAATACAATTGGTCAGAGCACTAGTTTTCCCGACTTTCCTCTATGGAGTTGAGACGTGGACAATCCGAGCAAGAGAAACACAGAGGATAGACGCATTCGAAATGTGGTGCTGGAGGCGGACGCTCCGAATTCCATGGACAGACAAACGCACAAATGTGTCTATCCTTTCCCAACTCGATATCAAGACCCGATAGTCTACAGTTTGTCTACAGCGTATTTTGACATATTTCGGCCACATAATGCGAAGGGGAGATAGCAGCCTGGAAAAGCTGGTCATTGTTGGCAATATCGAAGGCAAAAGAGCATGAGGCCGGTCGCCAACATGATGGTCCGACCAAGTAAAAGAGGCTATGTCCTCAAGCAAATTTCAGCAAGTGGTAATGGCAACTTTGGACCGGAATCGATGGAGGCAGGTTGTCCGTTTAAAGGTGTCCAGTGACCACGATCCTCAGTAATGAGGGACCGATTGAAGAAGTATACAATAGCTTAGATAGACCACTCTAATCTTGCATAGAATACTCTAATTTTCCGAATCTTTAACCATATTCCAATTCAAATAGTTAAAGACCACTCTCAAATATTTTTTTGGCAATCAAAACGTAACGTACACCAATCATTAAAAGAACCTTAATTATAACTGAGACTTTGATTAATACTAACTCGACTCGGCAAGGTCTAGACTATTTTTTATCAGAACATTAAAGTATTGGCAACTGATGCCGTTCGGTAATGGTCTGACCCTATAATATCGATTTTTCATTAGTGAAAAACATATTTACAGCAAGATGTTTGATAACAATAATTTTCTTTCTGAAATTTGGTGACTGTGTTTCTTATGAAATTGTAAAGGACGTTTAGGCGTAGCTTTTAGGGTTAATGCTTGCTTTAAATATTTAGGGCACATTAAAAGAGCCTTCTTGAGTACTTACACTAACACAAAGTAGATATACTTACACCTACTTGCTGCTTATCTATATCACCCAAAGGTTGACTGGTAGAAAATGGCAATGGCATTAAGTCCGCATCTGTACTTTGTGCTTGAAGCGATAAATAATTAAATACTTAGGATACCTAGTAGATAAGTCTTTCTAGTCAAGCACAATAAGGTCAAAGATGACGTATGCTTACTTGCGTTCATGCTGGCGAGAAATTCTCATAAAATCATGATCAAAATTTAAACTAAGAGAAGTAAGAGAGAAATAGAGATTTCAACATGTTGTCATGTGTGGCAATTACACAGCTCTTACCTTTAAGTTAACCTACTGAGTCGTGACTTAAGGTAGACGCGCCAGGGTCGCCCGCGAAATTCAAAATTTACAAGGTCAGTGTCAGTTGTATGATCAAAACAATATGATTTGCGGCCGTAGTACGTATGTATTTACAGAAATAAAATCATCATTACAACCCCTTTAAGTTCATATACGCCCACTGAATGACTATTTCATGAAAAAGTCGTTAAATGGGATTAAATGAACCATATTTGTTAACAGCCATATTTGTTAACAGCCATATTTGTTACGGCCGCAAATCATATTTGCTTGCAAAAAAACAAAACAAAATTCGGATTTCGAAACCGAATTTAGCCTGGCCTTAAGATTCTCAGAATTCTCAGATTTTACCTCCTATAACATAACAGTAGCGCAGGGTCAATTTTTGTAAGAGGTAAGCCGGAGTACATATCTTAACTGTATAGAATATTATTGGCTATAGAATACTGACTGTGCCATTTTTCAAAGGGAAGCCGGTAGGAATCGGGTTGTATGGAACCTTCACCACTGTAACATAACCATAATTGAAAATACGAGTACCTCATCCTAAACCTGCCACAATTAGTGTGCTAGCCCACCTTTATTAACGTACAGACACTACAGTGCATAAACAGTTTATCGATATCCGGCCTGTACTTGTGAATGATCATGTTAATTGATACTGGGAAATGGCGCGGCAACTGAATATTGTATCGGTTTACTGAGCCAAACGTGTGTTTTGCACACAATAGGTACTGTTATCTACACCTTATTTGCGTGTCTATTTTAGGGACAGGCAGTATAAATTATTGATGTCTATGAGACAGGATTGGAACGTGATAAGGGGTTTGAATTAGGTAGAAATTAACTATCAATTAGGAAGCTGAGTTTACCAAAAATCGAAATCAAAAGTTTTTTTATAATTTTTTATCACCACTTTAAATCAAATCAGATTATTGCAAACATGTTGTACAGGGTTTGGAATAATGTTATAAGCGTCTAACATGGATACTGTAAAGGCACAGCAAAACAAAAAAATTACATTGCATTTCATAATTATCATATCACATTTTACAAAATTGTTCGTTCCTTCCATTTTACGAAATTAGTACTTCCCAAGGTTGGGCCTAGGAAACCAGGGCCGTCCAAAAGCGCGTTGGGTTGACGATAATTCTCATATGTACAGAACAGAGAGGATTGGCAGAAGAAGGGAGAGGCTTATAGCCAACTGTGGGTGATTCCTGGCTGAAATGATGATGAGTACTATATATACTTCATACCAGCTAACGTGTAAGTAAGTGTTTATTAGCTTAGAATTGCACATAAGTTCATTTCCAATGATACCTCGGTATAGCTCTGTTCAAACTTTATGGCGGCTCGGAAGTTAGCTGCGAGTGACGGTCTGCGCAGGTATGACGGTTCAAACTTTATGGCGGCTCGGAATGTCTAACGTAAAGCTGCGCACAACACAATTTAAGGTATCAGCGGTGCGCAGAGGACGCATCGTCTCTCACATCTAACTTCCGAGCCGCCATAAAGTTTGAACACAACTATAGCACTCGTCAAGTGAGCTATCGTAAAATGCCATCATCTCATCTCTATTAATCACTAAACGAAGACGCGTTTTAAAAATACCAAGTATATAATTGTCTTAATAATTGCAATAAGTGCAAGGTCTTAATAAGACTGATAATGTGTGAATTCCCTTTTCTTGCTTTAGATATATTACTGAAAACAATATCTCAAGAGCAATTGACGTTTAAATTGATTGATATATTATTTGATTACGCTGCTATCACACTGTATTTGCCATTCTTGATTTAATTATAGCGTCTGGGTGTTGAGGATGACATTCTAAGATAAATTAATTTATTGATATTTTGAAGGCCGCAATACAATATCATATTATACTATTTTCCAAGCATTCCATTCCATATGATATTTCTAGCATTATAAGTAAGAGTTTTAGCTATTTTCTTTATGACTTTCCATTTGAATAAAATTCAGTAAATTAAAATAATAAAATGGAATGCAGTCAGATACAAGAATAAATAAATCACGCAAATATATCAAATAATATTTTCCTATGCAAAAGAATTCATTCTATTTACAACAGGACTTACCCTTTGTAACGTTTTAATTTCATAAGTTTTCTGCTGATGACATTTCAAAGCAAATATGTCGCATCATGAGTTTATATAGTTTCTATTACTCTCTTTACACAAAACATTTTAACCTATGAAAAGAGGGTAGTTACAAAAAAACTTTCTTTTTGCTAGAAAAGAGGGTAGATTCAATAAGAACGCAGCTTTTATCAGAAGTTTCCGTTCAAAGACAATGTGTGTCAGTGGAAATAGACGGCGTTGTTATATGCAAGTGATTCCGCTCTTTAATGAGTTGTATCCGTCACGATAAAGTATGACGTCACAGTGTTGGAATCACAACGATTTTAGTGTTATAACATTATTGTCTTTTCTAGTCTTGTCTGTTGTGATAAACAACAATAGTTATTATTGTATCTTCTATTCCATTCATGAGATACGAAACAAACATTTATACATTTATACAAACAAATGTTTGCGATAAGATAATATAGACCTATGATACACAGCACACACAGCACAGCACATGAATTTTTTTTATTTATTTTTTTATTGTTACTTAATATTATATTTTGTGTGCTTGATGAACTGACGTCAAATAAACTTTATTCTTTCTTTCTTTTTCTTTCATACAAAGTAATAGTCGAAAGCGTGACTGTACTTCTTAGGATTCCGTACCCGAAGGGTAACCAATGGGACTAAGCCTCCGCTGTCCGTCCATCCGTTCGTCCATCCATCTGTCTGTCAGCGGGCTGTATCCCATGATCCGTAATAGGAAGACAGTTGAAATTTTCACAGAATGTGTATTTCTGTTACCGCTATAACAACACATAAAAAATTAAAGGGGGTGCCCCCTACTGCGATGGTACGGAACCCAACATGCGCGAATCCGACTCACTCTTGCCCGGTTTTTTTTCAGAATTAGATTTTTAACTAAATTATAGTTCTTAAACTTAAGTGTTAAATAATACACTTAAACTTTACATCCACAATTAAAGGAAAACATAATATGATTCTGGAAACCCAAGCCGTCTTCCAATAATTTGCACAATTGCACACAAACTTTACCCACTAATTTCCCTGTCTCGTTTTACTTAAAGAAGAATAGCTAATTCAGGTCAACGACTGAACTGAAAAAAAAACTTTTCCAACTAAAATTTACACGCGTTCCATGTTAGCGATTATTTTCGCTAAAAATACGGTAAAGTTTTAGCTCGACACGCTATAGCGTGACTTGGGTACAACACTATACTAAAGTGTTGCCACACTAATAATATTAATTAGTTTGGATGTGTAGAACAGGATTTTAGTAATGTAGGTACAGATGTGATCGCAGGTGCCAAGTGTGGCGTTAAGCCAATTATAAATTGGGGTTGGAACATATGTAACTCAAGTATACTAAGTTAGGTATTAAGGTAAATGTAATTCGGCAGGTACAAATTGGCGGGTTAGGTTAGTGTTAATAAAATAATTGAAGCTTTTACTTGTAAACCTTCCTTTCTATTTGAAAATAGGTCTGCAAAACATGAGAGTTATAAAGAGGATCTCTTCCTCCTGCAGGATTTATTTTATTTATTTATTTATTTATAGGTTTACCAACAATTGTTTACACAGGTTTTATGCTAAAAGTAACATGAAAAATTGTAACTGCAACAGTGCAACAATCACTTATAGGTAAACTCCGCATGCATAAGGATCGACAAAACATGTAGGAATTTAGATTTAGATCTGTTAAAAGTATGGTCATAGCTCGAGTACATACTAATCTTTAACTAAATGAGATAAACTATACTATGATGTCACAGGAATGACCCAACTTACTATAATAAGTTGCTCGCAGTATCAAACATGCGAGACCCAGACGATAGCGCAGGCAACTCTTAATCTTACATATCTCGTCTAGCTAAGACGCTACTTCTACTCCAGTCTAGTAGGGGTACTCACTTAAATTTAAAACGACTATTTTATTCATACTGAATAATTTACGACTCTTTCATTACAAGTAGAGGGCACTTTAATCATGATTGCAGAATATTTCTAACTGCGAGATAAAGTACGTTTTTAATTTAAATAATTGTTTCGGACTGAAGAATTTATGTTTTTAGTTTTTGGACAAAAATTTATTGCTTTTACACCTTTTTTTTTTAAATTCATCAAATGACCCCCCCCCCCTCTGGTGCTTTTACACCTCATCATCATTCTTATACCAATTTATTAATCAGCCCTTAGGCCAATTTATTTGGGTTCGGCGCTGCATGTCTTCTTTCATACTTCTCTATTACTCGTCATCTCACCAGACACCTCCTTTCTTGCCATATCATCCTTCACAGTCATACTGTCCATCTATCATTTCTTTGGTCTTCCTGTACTCTTATAGCCATTGCTTTCATACCGAATTTGTTAAAATTCTATCTATTCTATATAAATATCTGACCGTGTGATTAGGCAAAGTTGGGCGCCAAAAGAGACGATTAAACGGCAAGGAGAAATATACGCTCAAGTTACTATTTTCATAACATTATTAAATGGTGTTCCACTCTGACAAACCCGAGATTATCTTCCAACAAAGGCTGTATATTTTCAGTGACTGTATTTAATTAAATAATGAAAAAACTTCAAGAGCCTATATAACTTTTACATTAGTTTCTTTTTCATGGAATTGCGGGAGTCTCTGTTTAAAGCGTAACTTTTTTTGTTAGAACAATTATTGTTTCGCCTACAAGAAGGATTTATGTTGTAGACATTAAAGTCGTTTAAACCGTTTATAAAACAAGATTGTTTATTAAAACGAAGAAGCAACTTTAACCAACTGAAACCTAAGACCGTTTTACTTTAACCCTCTCATCACTTATAAACACCGAGAAAATTACTTAACACGATCCTAATTTCACCGAATTCACACGACGAAGAGACCTAAATCCCGTTCACTCACAAACACCTAAATAATTAACTAAGCGAACATTAGGCGTCAAATTAGACGCTACCAGAGAAAGACGTCCCGCCTCGCAGGGCTTCAACCTCGAGACGCCATGTTGGTTGGCGTAAAAGCAGGATAAGGGAGAAGATAAATCGTAAATACACGTGACAATTAGAATTGTTTTGTTATGTATTACATAGCATCATGTTGAACTGTATTATGTAATAGGAACAAGTTATATATCGAAAATTGTTGATAGTAGATTAGATTTAAGTAAAAAATAGTAGCACCCAGACTGCAGTCTCAATGTCTAAACCTTTCCTATGTTTAAGCTTTACATACAAAAGTATCTCTAGTCTCACAATAAACATAAAGGCAATCTTAAAATATTTAATTACACTGTAACGACTTTACAAGAATAGATTTCACCGAAAAATCAAATGATCACCCAAATTCTTCCAAGTTCACTTCTAACGAACCCCGTTTCCAACCCACACGTCTATGACCCTTGACCCCACAGACCTTGTCCTAAAGATACATGTCCTACAAAAGCCGAACTCGTGGCACTCTTACACCGAAAGCTTCGTCCTTAGGGCCCAGACTATTGACATTATGCAAGGAGTCGGTGAGCTTACTCTCTAAGCCCGCGAGAGGCCTTTGTCTGACTGGCATTCGCTGCGGTTTAGTGGTTCAAGCTAGAAATAATACCTACGTATTTACTGACGTCATCTATGCTTTATTTCTCTTTGATTCGAATTTTAAAATAAGAGTATTTTGTTTTTAAAAACGTTTTGAATTTTCTTAATGCAAAGGTCGTTTGTCTGATTATTATGAAGTATTGGATTACTAAGTACTATGATGGATGTCTTGTAAGAATAGACATGATGGACACTAAGTAGTAAATATTTTGAACTGAAGTTTTAGACTGCTAAGTAAGGACAAAAAATATTCTTGGAGAGTAAGTAAGAGCTAAGTTTATCATGATATTTACAACACAAGTAAATGATAACAAGTGAATGAAGTACATTGGCATGTTACATACTTTCATAACATTACTTGGCTCAACAGTCTGTTGTAGATTTACTTAAGTCAAAACTAAAATCAATTCCACTCAGACAAAACTTAAAACTAATTAAACAAAATAACCACCTTACATTGAAACTTTCAATAATTTAAATCCTCAAGTCTCACAATCAAAAATCCAACCTAAATCCTTAATGGCTTCATAATTATTTAAGATACTTACAAACGTACAAAACTTCAGGTTCAATTGTTAATTTTATTTTCACAACATCAACTTATCCAATTAAAGTCGTTGAATAATAAAATCAGCAAACGCTTACTTCTTAATGAAGACCGGTATTGGGGTTAATTATTTGCATGTTACCTGGAACAATGGTTAATTCATTAATAACAGACCACAAGACTTTCAATCCATTGGGTTTAAAGTTAAAAATCTTCGATGCGAGAATGTTCAATGGGATTACATTACATGGAAACGAGACAATCCAACTTAATTAGTATGAAGAAAATGTTTTATTTCATTATATCAAAAACCGTATGATATTTGTCAGTTTAGAAATTCACTCTAATGACGTAGCTTCTGGATTTTATCAAATCTCAGAATCATCCACAATTTTATTCTAATTTCATATATACCAATTAATTACACTCATGCATCATTGAAAGTAAAGAATCGGGTATCTAATTTATAGATTCTATGCAAAAAAAGCTGGAAACCCCTTTTCCCTTGTTACAGATTTGTATATCTTGACGATATAGTCACACAAACCAAAAGCATAATTTCCGATACTCTTTCAGCAAAAAGGGAGTAAGTAACTCATTTGCTTTTATTTACCAACAAATAAAAGAAAATAAAAATAGAAAACACACAACATATTCCACCCTCCACATGACTTGGAGCAAATACCGTTTGAAGTGTTATGACGCAATAACTTAAGCTCATACTCACTAACAATTAAGTAAAGCCCGAAGTACCAACATGAGAACTGAACAAACTTGTAGCGATTGGTGTGCAACGCTAAGTACTTGCCTGCGTCAATAAGCGATGCCTCTAACGATATGATAGTTTCCTAGTTAGAGGTTCGAGAATGTTCCAGCTAGATCAAATCTGGGTGTGTTATGAAACTTATGAAGTTACTTGCATTTTAACAGTTTGCATATACTCGTATGAAGATCATTCAGTTGATGTGTTAGATTATAGCAATAAAATAAGAACTGGAAGTAAATACTGAAATACAGCAGTGACTTTTGTTTAGAATCATTATATAGTACAGGATGGCACTCTGGTAACGACAGATCGAATCGTAAACCACAGTAATACAAAATGCAATAGAAGCAACACTAACTATCCACAGTCTACCTGATTGAAACTTAGACATAACAGTCTGCAAAATCAGTCTTTCCATTCTAGCTGTCTAGATCCTCAGCTGCTTTAATCCGTTTAATCGACTACGAGGAATCCAAAGACGAAACGAAGCGAGGAACAAAAAAATGTGAAATAGAATCTGAAAGGGTTTATTCGTATTTTATAGCACCCTTTATCATGAGTTGATTACACGTGACCAGTTCAGAACAACTTGAAGAGGAAAATCTTCGAAACAAAAAACATGAAGCATGAATATTAAGAATTCGCAAAGTCGAAAAGGCTCAGACACAAAGTCAGTATTGTCCTGTTTTTCGCAGAAAAGGTTATTGGAATATAACAATACATTCGAATACATTTAATGTTACGTGATATAGTTCTTGGTAAAGAGGCGAAGTCATACCTAGATTAAGTGTAAAGCTAGCAAGAACGTTTACAGACGTCAAAATATTCAGCTAGAATATAAAATATTCCCGAAGAATACGTATGTTCTTTTAACAAAGTGAATATCGAAGTGACGGTGGATCAAGAGTGTGGGGGAGTGGAGGAGGTGGCAGTGGGTGGTGGGAGGTGTCGAGGCCAGCCGGCGATCAGTCACTGTCAAGTTGCCGATAGCGAAAGACGTCTTCGTATCGCGCAGAATTTTATCGTTAACGATATCAATTCGTATTTTTAATCGAAACTTTCCTCTTTTTGATAGGCTCTCTGTCCGATTCGGAAAATGGAACAACATGCTGTTACATTATTTACTCAAGGATATTGTTTATTATTCGAAACAAAATATTTCTTTGTAGCCATCGCACATGCCATAACTCTAAATATATGCGTAAATTAACTCGTAAACGTTTATTTAGGAAACTCATTTCCTTCCCTATTACTAACGAACTTTCTTGGAAAGCCAACTTCCATATATCCTCTACTAATTATTTCCGCGAACCGCACAAACTTCATCGACAAATATCCAGGTCTGCAAGTCACTAACCTGTGGAGTGAGAACTTCAAACACTGAGTCTGGAATGGTCTGGAAGAACAACAAAAACTGTAAATAAATTTAGTTGGAGACGTCAACTTGAAGTACTTTTACAAAACTTATTCGCTCTCAGTTCTATTGAGAGGCGTAAAACGTCACTGCATCCTTATCAATTGGATCGTTTCCTATGTAACATAGAAAGGACCGTGGATTTATTACTTCACTGATTTTTTCAATTGCTCCGAATGCTGCGAAGCGAGATTTATAAGACATTCCCTTACAAAGAGTCACGTAATTCTCGTATTCTCGTCCCAGTTGCTATCGAGCCGTTCTCCAGATAACTTGGACGAGGCGAAAAAAAATAATCGATGGCGACGACAAGCTATGAAGTCGGACAATCGGATTCGTTCTTTTACAGGAAATGTGTCTGTCTTTAATTACTTTTTTTTTTAAACCGAGTACTTACTTTTCTCGATAATGAACTGTGGCAAGCTAGTCCCTTTTTTGTAGTAAAAAATCGGATGCTTTTACGAAATTATATTGAAAACCTAAATCACCAATTATATAATATTACAACTATGTAACAAGTAAAATACCGTTAATTGCACACCTAATTACCTATATCGGCAAACCATTGAGATTACATTTTACGAATCAAAATATTCATCCCGTAATCCGATATAAACCATTAACGCCACTCGTTTACTGTACAAACAAATACAAATATCTACAATGATATTCCCAAAGTACCAGGCAAACAGAAAATAAAGCTGGTCACACAAAAAGGCGTTCAGATGCAACGCGACTCACAACTGGTGACATCCCAGTCTCCCATAGTTTTTACTACCGAAGCGTGACTTTTTTGCTTAGCAGCTGCGAACCCAAAGGATTTGCATCCAACACCGAATGGACTTTGAATAAATATCCGGGTTCCGTATCCTCTCACTTTATTTCAAAATTGATAGAGGGATTTGATACTTTTTTGACGTATGGATTTATAAATTATGGATAACTTTCTTCAGTCCCTAAAAATGTTTGATATAGGTACGTTTATAACAAATGCAATATGAAACGTGTTTCGTATTTTATTTCGTAGGCAGAGAATGTGATTATTGCCATATTTCAGTGTTATAAAGAATTACGTGTTGCCATTCGTCTTGTCAAAAAGTTAGACATAAATATTCAGACGAGCAAAGAATTGTAGATACAAAAACTTTATCGTGGGTATACTTTGGTAATATTCGAACCGTTTTTATTACAATTGAATATTCTCATCACAGAACAGTAATAACAATACTATTAGTAACATACGATTCATTTAATATTTTTCCAAATCACGCACGATTAGACTTACTACAAAAAAAAACAAAGATATCTCTTACTATAGCTTAATCAGTATTCATACAATAACAGACAGAGATGTACCGGATATGACTAGTGGTTTCCGGCCCTTACAACGAATAGATATTATTTAAATTTTATCATTCGCCTTCGAGAAACCGCAGCCGCGTTATTTCAAAATTAAAACACAACACAAACGGTTGTGTTATCTCACTTAAAAATCTTATGATGCCTTTCTTAGCAGGAGGCATGCACCGAAATCAAAAAGAAATCATGAATTCATGATATACATACACACTATTATCGTTTATAATAAAAACTATTAATGATCATATTTATAATTTATTTTATTCTTTGCAATATTCTGTTCATAATAATAATTAAGACAACAGTGGATCTCTCCATCTATCCCTAATCTTGGGCGAGAATATGTTTTAATTTATCGAAACATTTTCATGTACTTACATGGTGATGCCGCCCTTACACTTGTTTGAGATCTTCAAACAAATGTAAGGGCGGCATCAACTGTTTTACTACAGCTGTCCATACTGTTCAATTTACCGGAGCCAGCTGATGGAGCGTGTAGCTCCACTAACTCCACTCGTAAACAGGGCAACAACCCGCCACCTACGCCAACCTACCACACGTAGTTAGTAACAGTGCTTGCCGAAAGTCCTAATGCTCATACAATGCCAGTAGCCCCTAGGGAATGTACTAAGGACAGTTAGTTCAAACAGGTAATGAGCGTTCCAGCTAATGTAGGTACTTATACTATCACGTTCATCAACACATCTACTTATTTGAGTTCATTTGAAAAAACCTTGTAATGACCTTGAAACTTGATTCAACAAAATATAGGTAAATATAAATTATTAATTATCTTCATTGCCCAAACAAAACAGTCAAACATAATAACTTCATTATTAACTACTCATCCATTTTAAATTACATAGCTACTAATATACGGCTCATCGATAAGTACATAACGGTTTTATTAAACATTTTTACACTGAACAACGAACTAATATTATTAAAACGGGTACGGTTACTTTATGACTAAATAAAATAAATTGTTGTCAGAAGCAAATATAAAAGAATAAAGTTTATTTGACGTCTGTTCATCAAGCACACAGATTAAAAAAAGATGCAAAATAAAAATAAATAACAAATTAAAAAATTAAAAAAAGAGATAATACATGTGATGTGTGCCGTGTGTGTGCCTCACGGCTGCGCCAAAAAGGTCCATTTCAGAATTCATGACAGACAGGTGATGCTGTCTGACGCTGGTCTTCCAATGAACCTTTGGGGGTAAGTGACGGAACAACAGTTTCAAACATAATATACCTATATAAATAAATATATATATAATAGATATCGTTTATGTATACCGGATAGTATATAATGAATATATAAACTTCCGTACAAAAAATATGGAAGTTCGAATTTCGTGAAACAGAAAACAGAAAACCGCAAGCCTTGAAACTTTTTGTGGATTCCCTTCGTGATATACGGTCACGGTACAAAAAAGTAATTTTACGTTTCGGTATACAAATAAAAACAGTTTGATTGTTTTATATTCATCGTTTATGTACCTAAACTGAGCTTAAACTAAGTTACTTTCTTTTATGCTATTTACATCGTTTTATTATTCGACTTTTTAAATTGCATAAATCAAATGAACGTCAGTCAAAAATAAACTCTCTATACTAACGTATACGGTTGTCTCAGACATGCAGAATTTATGTAAATATACCTCTGGATACAGTTCGCAAGTCTGAGTACTCCACCATTTTATAATAAGGACTTCGTTTGCGACTAATTTTAGATCAAAGTCGTTCTAGACTGTTCTAAGGGTCTCGTGCTATTCCGACGCTGAATTCAAGAAGAAAAATTAATTCTTTATGCGATTTATGAAGATGACGAGAAATTATTACATGAAAGAATATTTCCAGACGTGTGTGTTAGTAATATATTCGAAGTTGGTACGTCTAAGAATAAGTAAACAGGATTAGCGCGTCTGAATATTCTTCAGTGAAGAAGACTGCCAACGTCAGCGGCGGAGGCATCGAGGCATGAAGCTAGTCCTCTGTCGCCGGAGTGCCGGACGTGACCTCCCGACCTCCCTCACACTCCCCGACATATTTACACTTCTTTGTCTGAACCTCACCCACACCACGCCGTAAACACAAAGACACTGAATCAAAACGAGATACCCCAAAAATGTAGGCTTTTCAATAACGGATCTGTACATAAGTCTTCATTTTTTGAGACTCAATTAAAAAGTTACGTCTTAGTACCCAACAAAGATTTCCGAATTCTTTTTCTTCGTGCAGTCTGCAACGTTACGGAAATTGAACTTTTCCTAACTCGTTTTATTTTTTTACTTTTTCGGTAGCGTATCGGTGATCGCTACCATTTGTTACTGGCCTTCAAATACGTCAGCGGAGGAACAATTAAACGTGGTTCCTATACATCTCGGGTGGTGGCATTGTGTACGCCTTGACAGGTCAGCCGACGGAAAAAGGTTTCGTGAAAGAACTCCTTTCTATCTATGATCAATTTGCCAAAGATATCGTGTACCGCAAACGCCATTTTGCCAAACACCGCGATCTCGCCTATTAAAGTAATCGTTTCTATTTTAGATCAGTTTATCTGTTATGTTATGATTTTATGAATTAAGCTCACGAACAGATAAGAGGTATTTGCGTAAGCAGATCAAGTCTTCATTTCCCTACATACAATCTCATGATCCGATTATGTCTGTAGCGCACGTATGGCACATTTTTTAAAAGCAAACCCGACTGTTGTGGATATTCGCCAAAGCGGCGTTTATACCAAACAAGGGTTTGAAGACACACATCGTAATATATAGATATGTATATAAAAACATACGCCGCCGGCGCAAATCGACTGATGAGATTACGAAAGTAATTTTTGGCTGTTTTCTTCGAAACTTTTTAAAAGAATATGGTGATAGAAGTTTGTAACAAAGATATAATTAAGATAAAAGAAATACTATCTGGAAATTGCCATGACATATTTCAGTAAATATATGAAGTAAATGGGATCTACTGAGTTAGAACTATTCCATTTCTTTTGGGTGCGATTGGTTTCGGTGAATTAATTATGTATCTCTCTGTTAGCAGATATTATGTTTCTATTTACATTACATCGAAATCATACCATACAAACGATAACTACTTTAAACGAAATTCAAACCATACAAACGATACCTACGTAAACTAAATTCATTATTGACTTCAGACATTGTGGCATATTTCAATGCCTCATACTTTTTATTCCACACTGATCAAATCTCAACCGAACCAATCAAAACGAAGCCACAGACAATTCGAAAAAAAGAACTAACAAAAATAATAATAGGAAGAAAATCAACAAAAAGATTCGCGGGCTCGTGCCAGACCCCGGGCCGTGTGTCGCCATTCAAGCCGGGGGGGAGCCGGTGGGGAACCGGAGGGGAACCGGCCAACCGTGCAGCGCCCGTCTGCCGACCGGCCGGGCGGCCCTGTGTTTACCAGATCCACAATAACTCTATTGTATGACTAACTTTCACATTGTAAGGGGTTATTGCTAGGAAACTGAGATATAACGTCGAGTATTTGAGCTTTATTGTTTATGAGTGAAAAAGGGTTTTTTGTAAAAATATACAATGGCTTTTCATTCTGTTATTATGTTTTTCCTGGTTTCCGTCTTATCTTGTGAAATAATTATACTTTATCTGGTAATTTACCCAGTAAAATTAAAACTGAATTACTGGAATCCAGTATTACGCCGCCGTCTCGAAATCTAAATTGATCCTCCAATTAGGACAGTTCGGAATCTACGCTCACGCTCTCCTAACATTAGGAAAAACCTAATCCTATTCTACTAATATTTTAAATGCGAAAGTCTGTGAGGACGTATGGATGTCTGGGTGTTTGCTGCTCTTCCACGCAAAAACTACTGACTGGATTTCGATGAAATTTGGCACACAGATAGTTTATAACCTGGATTAACACATAGTTTTTATCCCGGTAGCACGATCTCGTGGGCCAATTATCGAACTCCTCGCCGACGAAGCCGCGGGCATAAGCTAGTACAAAATAAGCCCAACATACAATTCAAAACGAAACATATCGAAATGTAATTCACTACATGATCAAGTGAAGAATCCATACAAATCATTAGGGAAGCCATACAAGTCATACACAAGCTTACTACTGCAACACAACGTTCGATAGTTCACCTTAGCTCTGCCCCTTAATCTGCTTCCAACCTTGTAACGGATTCAATCCTTTAATCTGCGTCAATTTATTGGCTCTTAACTCAGCTTTAACAACATTAAACTTTATAAAACTGTGAATTGATCGTGATAGGCTTGTGTAATATTGTTTACGAATATATTTATGACTGGCTTTTGCCCACGGCTTCACCCGCGTGGATGTCGAAAATATCCGACGGAAACGTTCCGAACAAACATAGTTACTTACCTTCATCCCCTTTTTTAACCCTTTGGGGGCAGAATTATTAAAAACGCTGAGACACTTATAAATTATTTTTAATCGTCAGCTTACACACAAAATTTGAAGATCCTAACTTCATAACTGACGGACTTTCATATAAACTTCCATCCCCTATTTTAGCCCCTTTAGGGGTGGAATTCCCAAAAATCCTTTCTTAGTGGATATTTACTCTTCACAAAGAACACACCCTCCAAGTTTCATGTCTCTAGGATCAGCGGTTTGGGCTGTGTGTTGATGTATCACCCAGTCAGTCAGTCAGTTTACCATTTTATAAATATAGATAAGGTTAATTGCGGTTTAGAGCGACGAAAGTTTTATATTTGTTCCTAAAATCTGAAAAAACCTTCTTTGCATATCATTATCATCACTATGATTCTCCGGCCCTTACCCTAATTTATTTGGGGTCTGCGCACAATGCCATCTTCTTCCATACTTCTCCATTACTCGTCATCTCACCAGTCACCTCCTTTCTAGCCATTTCATTTTTCACACACTCCGTCCAACGTTTCTCTAATCTTCTTCTACTCATCCTTGCGTATCTTATGGTTTCTAAATCATCATCTTCCTACCTTTGTCCCATTCTACTTGGGGTCGGCGCAACGTGTTTTCTTCTTCCATTCTCCCCTGTCAGACGTCACGGCATCATTTACTCCTTTCTCTTTCATATCATTCCTCACACAATCCATCCATCTTTTCTTTGGCCTTCTTCTCCCTCTCCATCCATCAACATTCATATCCATAACTCTTTCAGTCACAATGCGTTTCATCCCCCATCATTATGGCGTCTAAATAATAATACTTATATTCATTTCGAATAAATCAGTTACATAATTGCGTAAATACACTACAGAGAGACACTATGAAAATACTCTCAGTTTGGGTCTGACCTAATTGAAATTTGAAACGAGGTTTGAAACCTGTCCTGCGGTTGACCAACATTCCATCCAAAATTGACGTCCATGTCACCTCTGTAATCGAATTTAGTATGGCTCTAACAAATCTCAAAGGAGTCGTTTTCCAACTACAAACACAGAGCAAAGATTTATATTGAGGGTAAATAATTCGCTTCAGTGCGAGGTTGCCGTGTGCCTCTGTGTCTATTGGTCGAAAGGTCTGCCAGTCTTTATTAACCCGCCAGAATAATCGATTGGTTAGATTAACGAAGACATTCTTACTTCACACATTTGAGTGGTGAGAACGATTTGTGTAAATTGGAGTGCTGATTAGATTCCTCCCTCGAAACTCGGCGTCTTAATCTTTTCGATTCATTACTCGCTAAAAGTAAGATGTATTCGTGATTAATTGTCTTGTTTTGTCTGGCTACGATCAAGGATTTATTTGGAGTTGGATCGTGATCGGTGAAGTTTAGGGCGATTTGAAAATCGTTAGCATTTTTCTGAATTTTGTCATGGAACTCGAAAACAACCAAAAACATAGACAAAGAATATTTTTATTTGCAGAAATTGCATTGACATCTGTACTTCATGGGTAAACAATAACTACAGAGGTATATGATGCAATTTATGTAATGTTTCAGGATTGGTGACATTGCTTGTACGTAGACATATCTGTCATAATTCTAACTATTATTGACATCTTGGCAGTCATTCGTCTCCTAAATTATACCCACCAGCAATAACGATACCGTGGTTCAACTAAAACGGAAAATCAGATTTGTTGAATTGCAAATTCAATTTAAAAATTCATTTTCCGCAATCACAAAACGATAATTTTCTTCAACTTACCGACCGACCGGTTGAAAACGTCGTATAATAATGTAGTAAGTGAATAAGAAATCCACTTACTAATAATAACATTGTCAGAGTCTATTGTCCGTTGGGTTGACCCAATTACAGACCGTGAACACCACATTGAAGCGAAATTGTTCGATCTGTCTACGGAAATTAAATTTTCTGAATACCCCTTCGTGAATCGATAGAGAAAGCAAAAGTGCGACCAGTCGGATTGGACCCCTCACGCCCGGCTGAGCAATCTCGGTCGATGTTTCGTTAGAAGAAAATAGTTTTCAAAATAATCTTTAAATTAGATTTTTATGTCTGAATCTGCATATTTTTGGGTTGATTTTGAGTTAACTCTTCGACTAGTGATGATTGACTAATGATTCAAAAATATTTGATCAAGTCATAATATACAAGAAAATCTCGTATTGAGATACATACTTCACATTTTCTTAGCACCTATAACCTAATGAAAATATCAATTCCAATTCAAGGTCAAACACAAAACAAAATAGCAATAGCAGCCTCATTGAACACAATACATAATGTATTATATATACACACAAGCAACTTCCACCGACTGCACACGACAATTTCGATCATAATGCATCACGACATTGACAGGACATTCCCAGCCAGTTACAAGAGAGATCATATTACTCTGGTATATCAATGTATGGCTGGATTTTCTGAATTCATTTGTTATTTCGGGACCGCAATGATCAGTTTCGTACTGGAGGGATGTATTGTGGCCCGCGGCCATTGTGATTTTTTTCCATGGTGACTCAGCACTTTTCTGCGAAAAACCGTTTCTAAGGCCTTTGTAGTCGGGCATCCTGGGGGATATTGGGATCGAATGAAATGTATACGCGTGTATATTAAATATGTACACCGTTGTATTGTTACTTTTTAATTTGTTGGCTGTCGTGAGCATACTTTTGTTTGTGGAAGTATTATAGAAGATGTAGCTACTTTGTTTGTAGATTTTGTCTGAAGAAGATATGATTTTTGTTTAGGTGATTTTTTGTATTACGTTTTAAAGATCTTAGTGATGTCCTACAACCTTGAACAGAAGAATCAAAGAAAACCGCGTTTTTAAATAAAATACCGAGAAACACGAAATAAAGACTTTCTGCTGCTTTTGTTTTCCAATACAAATATCAACTGGTATATTTTCTTAGATTTGATCTCTGGTTCACTTTGAAAGTTGCAGCTATTGATCTATGACCCAGACTGACTGTGGCCTAGACTTCAGAAACAGACGTCTTTGAGTCTGTATTTGACGAAACAATATTTAGACTAGACTAACAAGACCAAGCTGATATTTCATTGTTGACTTCCAAAGTTCCAAGCTATAACGTTAAGTTTTTGATGTAATAACTTCATCGGAATTATTACTCGTCGTCGTCATAGGAAAATATCATTCAAAATTTGGACCGGCCAAGTGCTGATCGGAGTCGCGCGTGAAGGGTTGCCATCATAGAAGGGGAAAAAATTAAAGGGGGGGTCCCTTTAATTTAAATTTATTATTTGTTGTTATAGCGGCAACGGAAATACACATTCTGTGAAAATTTCAAGTGTCTACCTAGTTTGTAAAGTATACTGATTTAAAAGAGTGTCCATGGAGTTTCTTGCCCGTTCTTCTCCATAGAGATCTACGTTAGGGAATGGGCAACTACAGTACTTTCACAGTTTTTATGCCTTGTGACTGGGACTGTAGCTATAATTGTCTTTGTTTCGACAATTCAAAAGTGCCTGTAACTGGCCTATTTGGAATAAATGCTTTGATTTGATTTGATTGACGGATCATGAGACACAGCCCGCTGACAGACAGACGGACGGACGGCCGGACAGCGGTGGCTTAGTAATAGGGCGGGACCCTATTACTAAGCCTCCGCTGTCCGTTGGTTGGTCACCCTTCGGGTACGGAACCCTAAAAAGGAACTGCCGTTCCCCATTTACCTAGGTACATCAGTGCCAGGCAGCCTAGAAACCATATTATGAAGAGCAGTAGGTTTTAAGGTTCAAGCCAAGCTTTTAGGCTTGAATGAAAGTAATAACAGCCGCTCTGGTCGATCTTCAGGTTAAGCCGTCCTTGCCTAGGTTGGTCTGTGGATGGGTGACCACCCATTACATTCTGAGTTTCCTCCGTGCGTTGGAATGCACGTTAAACCGTTGGTCCCGGCTGTCATTTGTAAATCTTTGGCAGTCGTTACAGGTAGTCAGTGGCCCGAAAAGTCTGACAACCAGGGGGGGCTTACCAAGGGGTATCGTATTACCCAGTACTAACTGGGTTGTGGAGGTCAGATAGACAGTCGCTCCATGTGAAGTACTGGTATTCAGCTGCATCCGTTTTGACTGGAACCGACCCCAACATAGTTGGGAAAATGCTAGGCAGATAATGATGAAAGTACCGCCACTAACTACGAAACACCGGATAAGCATCGCCTTTTACTGAAATCATTCATCATTCTTTATTTGAAACGACATACTGCATCCCACGTTTATAAATATCCCAACGGCATCGAATCGATTCGGGATCAGCTAGTAAATTAAGTCATGCAAAAACAAAAAACATTCTACTACTCCAACGAGCAGGACTTTTAGTTTCAAAATAGAAACAAATCCCATCCAGCTTTTATTCCATTAATAAAACTAAAATCGCACCAACTTCCCTAACATAACACACACTTTAATCGATACAAAATTCATTGAACTTATCGATATTTTTAAATCGATTCAACTGCAGCAATTCAAACTCAAAGCAGTTATTTCAGTTACACCATTGCAGGTTCTTTTGAATGTCAAAAACAAAAGGATGAATTAAACTATAGTCCCTGACACAAAGCCTAATAACTTATGAAATTATTCTAGTTGCCCATTCCAAAGCGAAGATCTTTATGGAGAAGAATGCGCAAAAAACTCCATGGACAATCATCTAAATCAAGATATTTTTACCAAGATCTTGGTTACATCATTCATGTTGAGATTATAACATTTTATATGAGAACGATGTACAAAGACGTGCACAAAAATAAAGTAATTGTAACAAACCATGGCAGTTAAGAGATGACCAGTCTCCACAACAGTGTCCATTCAGCTCAACCATTTTGAAGGGAACTAAATGACCCGACACACCCACCACCATAAGCAAGACATTTGAGTGAGCATGACATTCTCTCAACCACCAGGGCACATTCGAGTCAACGATAGTACACTCTCACTATACTCACAAATGTGCTATATAATTATACAATATTAAGAAATTGTGTTTAGTATACATTACAAAGATAGTCTAACAATCTTCTGCAGCTTCCACAATAATTTCAAATGCTAATCAATTACTTTACCTCTATGGTTGTATTGGTTGTGGACCAGGTGGAGTAGGACCAGCATTTAGGCAAGCATTTTATCATCAACGGAATCCATCAACTTATAATATGCTTGCCTTCATAGTTGTGCATTTTATACATGATTTTAATTTCGTCTCATTCAGTTGTAGCATATGAGGAGGCCAAACTTAAGTGACAGTGGGCAGGGCACATTGCTCGCAGAACGGATGGCCGATGGGGCCGAAAAGTTCTGGCGTGGCGACCGCGAACCGGAAGACGTTGCGTTGGAAGGCCTCCCACTAGTTGGATCGATGACCTGGCGATGATCCGCTGGATGCGAGTCGCACAGGACCGGTCAATGTGGCGACACTTCGGGGAAGCCTATGTCCAGCAGTGGACGTCTTTCGGGTGAAATGATGATGATGATGATGTGAGGAGGTATTTTATAGTAACACTTTAAACATTACCCCATAAAAGATGAGTCTACTTTAGCTAGCCTGAAACACTGAACTAATTGGTCAATATTTCTAGTAGCAATCGATTTATAATTCAGAGTTCGTTTATAATCCTTTGTACGACTATGAATAACACAACGATAGGTTGGTTAGCCGTAATAGTACGGTAATAGGAGACTATTAGCCTCAGCGCTAGACTCACGAGTGCATTAAGTCCATGGCGGCCGATAGCATATAACGAGTGAAATTAGAAACCGACCCGCACTTTCTCTATGGAACTGTTTTATGCAGTGCCTCTGTTATACCCTTTATGCATTATGCTGACACAAAACCGCCAAAAGAGGAGAGGTTTGGAAGAGACCTACACTCAGCATTGGGTGGCCAAAGGTTGAAGAAGAGAGAGCATGCATGCATATGCGTAAGCATAGGTAATTCTGTTGGGATTTTACTAACGTGAAAATTCTTATAGGTAGGGTAAAATTCAGATCAAAAATTATCGCCTAACTGTTTAATGGACCTTTTGGTTTCTGAGCTTCAAGTTGTAATTTCGTTACTACCTCAAAAATGTTGTAAATTTATGACGTAAGTCCTGAAAAATACCTACAGAAAAGCTTAGGAATTTAATTATTAAAACCAACAGAAAAAATGTTTAATGATGGCTTATTTTCTGTACAAATGAGCCCCTAATTACTTAAACGCTTCAACTCGAACTACTTCTAATAAAAACCAATAAAACAAAACATAATCACTTTTTTCACTAACCCTCACCAAACGCCTCGCTTGGTTCGGATGCCACGTGTTTCAGTTCAACGGCCTAACCGTCCCGATGCCGGACCGCTGCCGGGGTAGGTATTATTAACCCCGCGACTCCGTCACTAAGTGCAGTTGCAATTGTCCTGTTAGCCGAGAACACAAACAATGCGGGGTCCCAATCAAACGGCCCGGATGGCCGTAATTAAGATCTGCTCTCAAGTAATTAGAGTGAGACAAATAGTGCAAGCAAACGTGCAAACCTCTATTATATCGTACCATTGCCTGGTGACGAGTCCACAAGATTGATTCTGTTTGTGGATCTTGTTCAATTGTGAACCAATTTGTGTGCCCCGGCCGGCCCGAAGGACAACGTTATTCGATAATAAGGTTAAAGGGTATGATCAAAATTCATAGGCATTTAAGGCAAATTCTCGGCCTAACAATATTAATGATCGAAAATTCTGTGCTACACCAACAAACACGACGAAAACTTCTAGCTGAATATTCTGAAAATATTGGAAAAACTAAATAAGAGCCGGAGTAATTGGTGAACTACTCGATAAAAGTTGTAAAATTTTCCCCGTGAGAGCAAACAAAAGTTTAACTGAACTTGTGTACCTAATTACCGATTCCGTTCGGAAACCTTTCCGCGAGTTACAAAACTTGTTTACACAAAACTTTTTCGTGAACTTGTAAAATTATCTAGGCCATATTTTTAGAATTGAGGGTATACCGTTAAAGCGGCGAAACACGATGTCCAAATTATAAAAAAGGGACTGTTTTAAAACAATTCCCGAACTTTTTCAACGCGTCCCACCTCAAGGCAACGACCTTAATTTGTCAAGCTTACGATTTTGTGCAAAATGAATAAAAGAATCTGTGTACATAACACCCGAGGGATCTATAGTAAGTACAGAAGTGAACAAAAGAGAAGATGATTGTTCATTTATTTAAGTCAGCGAAAAAATGATAATAAGTCAGTGCAGATGAATAATATTTTATTTAAAAAAAAAACATAAACTTGCATAAGCACTTCGTTCGTGAGAAAAAATCGGAAATGACGTCTTAACATCTGCCACCATTTTGCGTTACACACGAAACAATAGCGCTTCGTGTCACGCAATAAAATAAAAATGTCGCCAAATCGTCTTGATAATAACTTCCGGAATAAGGCAGTACCAAAGATACGTAAGTTTTCATGCTTTTTGCGCAGCCTTTTTTTGCGCATTTCACTTTGGAGAAACGATAAAAATACCATTTCATCACGAAGGGTAATTAATAATACCCACAAAAGTGAAATATTCAATGCCATAACTTTATTGAATTAGGGTTCGAAGACACGAAAGAAAAACATCTTAGACATTATAAGTTGATACTTATTCACATTTTAGTACTGTTTCTAAGTCGTAAAGCTTATGTACCGATCCAATCCATCTTACTTGACAAATGCAGCAAATAAAACATACTTTACGACTCAAGTCATGAGCCGAGTTTATGAACTCCACTCAAAACTTTATTTTCAGAATGTTACAATATAATTTCGTTAATAATTCAAAGCAATTAATACTGTAATAAGAATAACACTCACTTGAAAATCGTGTACAAGCAAAAATAAACTATAAGGGTGAACGATTGTGTTAGAAATTGCTTCGTGGAAAATCCTATTCCCACATGAATGATCGTACGAAGTGGGGTCAAAAGTTGAAGTTGGTAAAAAATCGGTTGGCGCAGATGTTTGGCACATGGCGACTGCCGCTGCCATGGAATAGCGTTTAATAAAAAGGAAAAAGACGGCGTCTCATTTCTTTCTGTGCGATATTTTTCCTGATGCGCTCAGTAGGTCAGTGAATGGTTTGATGGCGATCATCAAAGGATAAATGAGGGTTTTTGAATGAGATTCTTTGGTAAAAAAATAACATGGAATCAGTAAAAGGAAAGGAGTGATCCATGATGATCCTCATCTTATAGCTTGAAAGCCTAAAGCCATCAAATCTAAAATCAAATTAATTTACACTAGTATAAGCTTGATACTTGTTAATGTGGAAATATGGAAACATGGGCTCAGTATAGTATGACGTCGGAGGCCAGGGTACACGCAAACAAGTGTCGAGCTAAATGACAACTATCAATTGTAGGATATAACACCAAATACTGATGTAATAAGCGATGGTACCTTCATAAGTTTCTTTCTGAAGCCGACTTTCCTTGCGACTATTGAGATCTTTGTTTTGGCTTTAATGTGTTTTCAGGATCGTTCATGAGGAAAGTTTTGAGTATGAATGTGGATGGGTATAAAAGTAGAGGAAGACGACAAAGAAACGATGGATGGACTGTGTAAAGGATGACATGGCAAGAGAGGAGGTGTCTGATGAGATGACGAGTAATAGAGAAGTATGGAAGAAAAATACATGCTGCGCCGACCCCAAATTAGTTGGGATAAGTGCAAGAGAACGATGTGTTTTTATGATCGGACTGTCTGGTTTGACGTCACAGCCAACATGTTCTTACCATATTCCTCCTCCTCCTTCCTTCCTTATCATATTCTTCTTGCAAACTAAAGACGTTCTTCTTCTAAGCCCTCGGCTCACCATGAGCACACAACCCTAGTGACCGTCTGATTTTCTAAGAATTTCATCTCACGGCAGCGCGCGCCTTCAGTTCAGGTATGTACTTCAAACTAACCTAACATTAAAAATATGGTAATACAAATGTATAATTCAGCCTCATCGAACAATGGGAGAAATTCTTATGAGGGTTAGTACATTTTAGCAGAACTAAACTCTTAGTCGCAAGGTCCTTTGTCCATCCAATTCATACCGAGTTTCCTCCGTGCCTCGGAAAGCACTTTAAAACGTTGGTCAAGGCTGTCATTTTTAGATCTGTGACAGTGGTTACAGGTAGTCAGTGGCCCGAAAGTCTGACAACTAGTCTTACCAAAAGGATCGTATTACCCAGTACGTAGTAGTAACTGGGTTGTGGAGGTCAGATAGGCAGTCACTCCAAGTAAAATAGTGGTATTCAGCTGAGTCCTGTTAGACTGGAAGCCGACCCCAACATAGTTGGCAAAAAGATTAGGCCGTTGATGATGGCGATTCCTTTGTCTCTTCACTCGAAAATTGCCTGTTATTTTTCGTCTGGTTGAATCCGCCTCTTAATATGCCTCTAAGCCTAGTCACCCCTCCCCACAATATACGGACAAACATAAATCTTCGAAACCATTACCACAATAGTGAGAAATTCCGGACAATACCAAGGACAATTTTTGCGTGATATGAATGACAAAATGAACCCAGTACTGGCACAAATGTTAATAACGGCTTTTATTTTTCACGCTTTAGATACTGTAACTTGTCAACTATAAACATCACCTGTCTAGCCTTATCCCAACTATGTTGGGGTCAGCTTAGCTTGAATACCAGTATTTTACATGGAACGACTGCCAGTCTGACCTCCAAAACCCAGTCAGTGGGTAATACGATGGGACCAAGGGCTCCACGTGCTTTCCGACGCACGGTACACTCGGTCGGACACTCGGTATGAATAAGTTGGTCACCCATCCACGGTCCAACCTCGGCAAGCATAGCTTAACCTTAACGATCAACCCATCTTGACAACTATAAACATAACCCTCCAATTATCTTTGTACGAATATAAAAAAAAGTATAATGACGTAACCTCATGTTCAGTAGGTCTTTTTTTAAATCCAAAACTCGTTTCGCTTTCAGAACAAGTATGCTCAAAACAGGATCTTATGATCGTCAGATTCACATCTGTACCGCTATAGGCACTTATAAACAATATTAAATTATACCTATAGGGATGTTTATACCGCCTACAGAGGTTATAATCGCTTGGCGGAGTTTTTCGTAAGGAGCCTGGAGGGATTCACCAGTGCCTGAGCAATTACTTATGACATGTGTCGTAAAAGTCATATAAGTAGCGATATGACAGCGGGGGCACACAATAACTTTAATAAAGGCGATATAGGCGGTTTTTGCTGCGGTATTTTGTACTGGTAAACATAATGCGAAATCGTAACAGCGTGTCGGTATAGGTTCCAGGACTTTCTGAGATATTGTTTTTGTTATGATCCTACATCAGACTAATAATTTTGAATTGCGTGTACGTTATTTTTTTATCAGTGTCTCATGTATTTATTTAAGTAAGGTTATTTTGTACATTATATACAAACTACAAATAGAACTGAAATAATAATACAAAATTAAGACTGAAAGTAAGTACCTTCCAGTGGCGAAGGTTATAGACAACTCGATTCCTACCGGCTTCCCTTTGGAAAATGGCACAGTCAGTATTCTATAGACAAATAATATAATCACATTAAAGATACGTACTCTGGGTAATCACGTACAAAATTGACCCTTCGCTACTGGTACCTACATAGACATACAATTATATGTATTACATAACAACGATGACGATGGGACACTTTGGCGTCAAAGTATTCCTCCGTATCGTTGTCATTCGGGAACGTGCCGAAACTTAGATTAAATGCCCTTTTAATTAATTACTTGTACTTTCAAATCAGAACATCTGCTCAAGCAGCAAGCACAACTCAAGCAGATGTTTTTTTTTAAATAATAAGTAACTATGCAAATAATTATTATAAGAAACCGAACACCTAAGCCAAACCCTTCAAGGGGATATTCTTCAAAGCGCAACTATTTTTAAGCGCAACCAACTAAGCGCAACTAAATTATTCCTCGAAGCGCAACCGTTAGTTGCGCTCACAAATTCAAATTAAAAATATGGCATGTTTATTCCTCAAAGCGCAACCATGTTTGAAAAAAAAATTATGAATCAATCATACCCCTCTCTATTTTTCATCATGGTTGTATATGTCGAGGAATAATTTAGTTGCGCTTAAAATAGTTGCACTTTGAGTAATAGCCCCCTTCAAGATACACATTTATTTATTTTATTTATTATTTATTAACACTTCAAGCACAAAAGTACAATAGCGGATTTAATGCCATAGGCATTTTCTACCAGTCAACCTTTGGGTGATGCAGAGACAAATAGTCATACAGCATATCGAGGAATAATTTAGTTGCGCTTAAAATAGTTGCACTTTGAGAAATACCCCCCTTCAAGGTACACATAACTGATGTTACAGTACGACATTAATAACAATAGTAAATATAAACTTGACAAATGAGTTATTCAGTAGCTCGAGAATACATTCACAGGAATCCCACAGTCTACAACTCATGGGAGATTACAATCTACTACATAAAATACACTGGTATCTCTTTAAAATTAGCATTTATAAGCTTACTAAGCTTTTTATGGCGTGGCACCAGCAACAGGCGTGCGTGTATGTATGACCAGATATAAAGGGTGTAAATAGACCCTTTACATAACCGAAAGGCATTTGTTCTCCCCGTCTTTGCGATAATTTTTTTGTTCTAGACCATACCTGGGAACCTTCTAGTTACGGAGATATTGGGGGACAAAGTTCCAACTTATTCACAAGTTTTTTTTAAAAACATGTTTTCAATGTTAGATTTTTACTTTACACACCTCCACGACCCCCGTACTATTCAATCCATCCATCAGCACAATGCTTTGAGTGCTTTCCATCGAGTCTTACCATAAAACCTGATTTTTCACCCCAAAAAAAAAGTCGATTCCCAGCAATAATTTTTGCGTAAAGTTACTTAGTTTGATGTACAGAATGCTTGGTTGACGGTAATGTGAAGGGTCTGTTTACATCCTGTATTATGAACGTGGTGGAGGCCCAAGGAGTATGTAAGGATCGTAGCAGGTGGCGTTTTGTACTGTCTGCCTACCCCCGTCGGGAAAAGGCGTGTTTTTATGTATATATATCACGCAATAACGAACATTGAAAAATGAAATTGAGCAAATCGATCCAGGAGTTCTCAAGTGATAGTGCGATTTATTTCTTGTTCACTTGAACAAGAGCTTATGTTGGATACTACAACTAAAAAACCCGACTACTTAGGGTTTACAAGAAAAAATGAATTCCTCCTATTGTTGAAGTCGGTTAAAATGTAGCCTATGTTGCCCGGGGCATAATAACGAATCGATTGACACCTTATTCTTCACAATCGGATAAATAGTTTAGGCGCTACGGAGGAACATACGTAAATACAAACATACGTAAATACTTACATACAAAGACTGCTAAAATCATAACCCTTTCTTTTGGCTTCGCCGTAGTCGGGTAAAAATTCGTTGTGTACCTCAGTACAGTGCAGTACAATACCACCTTACGTCACAGGAACCTTACAACAACTTCACAAGTAGGAAAGTACGAAGGAAACTTGAACGAACATCATAGACACATGCATAAGTTCATTAATAATGATCACGCATAAATATACCACGCGGGGGCGCCACAGGCGATTCGAATTTATTAGTCATTGAGACACTGCGCGATATGCAATTTGATATCCCTTTGAATGTTAGATAGAAAATTTGATGGAAATAGAATGTAATGTGTGGTTGTTAGTGGCACTTAATTATAGGCTGTATGATAGAGAACAATGTGTAGGTAACTACTTACAAACACTGCTTTAAGCTTTCACGGTTTACAACTAAACTTATACTCTCACTTACGGGATATCTTCCGTGATTGTTCATTATTTTGAGCTCCCGATATTCAGATTTCAATAGAGATTTTCAGTCAACCCGCGATCATGGCGCTTGCAACAGCGTCGAAATATCGGGAGCTCAAAATAATGAACAATTACGGAAGATATCTCGTAAGTGACAGTATAAGTTTAACTACTTACAGCTTGTAATGGCACAGGCTGCCTTATAAATATTGATATTTTTTCCCAATTTTTTTGAGAATTCTAAAGGTGAAGTATGGAAGAAGAAGTTACTAACAGTCCGTTAAGTCCAAAAAACATGTTTGTTTACATTATTGGAAGCTAACTTGCGAACGCAGACCACACCATTCAATGACTACATATCTCCATCCATCCATCCGTTACATAACCTACTTACCTGCTCTCATGTTCAGAAGGGAAACAACCGTCATTGTGCGTAATCCTCAGGTCCCGACTGATCCCTCACATCCTTCACACAGCCCTCTTTCATTCACGCTTCATGCCACCTTACTATTCCCCACTAGTTCTTTCCACTTCAATGAATAAAGGAATCAATTATACTGGAACGGTTAGTTGGTTCTGTAAGCTTCTGTACAGTGTTTTGTGTTTTGAATATTAGAGGAATGAATTAACTCTACCGGACCACTCAAAAGAGGTTTTCTTTATTACACTCTAACGAAAGTTAACATTAGAGAAACTAACCAAAATTGACACTTCGCCACAGCTATCCTCCCATGACGATAGGTACTTACATGAGCCATACATAAATTAAATAAAACTTTATTCAAGACTACAAACAGTCCAAAGTATGAAACATTAAGTTAGTAGTCGACAAAGACCGAAAAACAAACGATACAGTCAACAATGCAAAAGCAAAAATCTACAATTAAACCCTTAAACAAATAAATCCGCAGTTTATTTAACTTTTAACAGTTCCAGACTTCCAGTCGTCTGGAGCACTTTCCAGTGTTCATGGGAAGAGTTTAACCGCGTAATAGTCGGCAAAAATGGATTTATTTCCATGGAGCACGCCTATTTTTGTTCCTATTGACTTTTGCATTGAAGACTAGGTTGTGGCATTTTAGTAGCAGTCTTTGTTTCGTAATAAATTATGAGTGGAACTAGGTAAACAGTTTGTTGCTGCATGGTTTAAATTGAGGGGATTATGGATAGCATCTAGTGAGGAAAGTTTTGAGTTTGAATGTGGATGGGTATAAGAGTTGAGGAAGACCAAAGAAACGATGGATGGACTGTGTAAAGGATGATACAGCAAGAAATGAGGTGTCTGATGAGATGACGAGTAATAGAGAAGCATGGATGAAGAAGATATGCTGCGCCGACCCCAAATGATGGTGATATAAGTAACTAGCATCCATTTGTGTAATATTAGGAATCATCATCTGACTAGCCTTTTCCCAACTATATTGGAGTCGGCTTCCAGTCTAACCAGATGCAGCTGAATATCAGTATTTTACATGAAACGACTGCCTATCTGACCTCCACAACCCAGTTAGTAGTAATAATACGATACCCCTTGGTAAGACTGGTTGTCAGACTTTTTGGGCCACTTACTACCTAACGACTGTCAAAGATCTATCTGTGTAATATTAGGAATGATATGTGTAAAACCATTAAAGCTACGGTCAAAAAGTTTGGAAGTAACATCTACAGTGATGTGTTTGTCTAAATTATAGAGAAAAGAATTTCACCACTGTAAGATAAAAAAAAATCTACAGAATTTCCAAAGAGATGTATTTCGTAAGACACATTAACAAACATCTATTCACGTTCACACTTTTAACGTTATAATCAATCGCTCTCCAAATTCTGGCTACGAAACGAAAGCTCTCACGTTTCCATGAAAATAAACGGCCGATGCACTTTCTTAAAACAGGGCATTTCGAAACAGATCGAATTGCTTCAATTATTCGGCTGTGTATTGATCGAGTTAACTGTACAGCAGGCAGGTTCCGACATATACGTAGAATTTTTTATTAACACTTTTGTTACACAAGCTTAGTAGGAATTAGGAAAGGTTGTGCTGGAAAACTTAAGGATTCGTGGTTGGTCATACGAACCGCATTAAAACCTTATGGAATCTTTCTCAAAATTCCATGCATAAAAGATTACTGCTAATCAAGAAAACAAAAGTAATGTACAACAAGATAAAAATGTTAACAAAGCTAAAGGCGCGTAAAGTAACAAAAGATAAACTGTGCATAATAAGAACATAAAAGACGCACAGGTTTTACATGACAATGAAATACAAAAGATTAAAAATAATACAACAAGAAATAACCACACAACTTTACTACACACAATAAACGAAAAACAATTTAATCCAAACATTATAACACCAACTAACAATTTAGCTTCATAAAAGAGAACATCAAAGGAAGGGAATAAAACATAAAAGAATGCCGTGGAAGACATTATTCCAGTCGGCAACGACAACGCCATCGCAGACTTGTTTCCGAATATAGACAAATCGATCGATAGTCAACACGATACTCTGTGAGACTGTATTAAGCACAACACTGCTACAAATGGGAAGTTTTGTTTATCCATTCTTCGTAGAATTTAGATCTACGTTAGAGAGAAAGGTATGGAAAATTAGCACTAACTGCCATGCTACACAATAACTACAAGACAAGCGACGGTTGAGAAAATTTCCAAAAGAAATGAAGCCAATCAATAGCGGTTATAAAACCATGAACCCATGAATCTAGAGGCAGTATCCAAATATTTATGAACTGATTAGTCAAGGAACTAATTGGCTGATAGATGTTTGTTATGAGATCACGAAATGGCAATGATTTAAAGAAAATTGAAAAAATACTATAAGGGTTAGTGGTTGGGCACGCCGCAATCGCGGCGGTAAGACCCCTCTTTGAGGAGTGGCTGGATAGGCGTCACGGCGTCCTGACCTACCGCGTGACGCAGGTCCTCACCGGACACGGAAGTTTCGGGAGGTACCTGTGTCATATGGAGAAGGAGGAAACGCCTGGGTGTCACCACTGCGAGGACCGCCCGGAGGACACGGTGGAGCATACGGTGCAGGACTGCTCCGCTTGGGCAGAGCACCGCCGTGTCCTCACGGCGGCGATAGGCGGAGCCCTCTCGCGCCCGGCATTGGTCGAGGCCATGCTGCGGGGCGAGACGGAGTGGGAAGCGGTCGCCTCCTTCTGCGAAGCAGTCATGCTCGCGAAGGAGGAGGCGGGCCGCGTGAGGGAGAGGACAGCGTCCTCCCTCCACACCAGCCGCAGTGGTAGACGCCCACGGCGCCGGACGTCGGCAGACGATCTCCGGCCACCGTAGGCGCGGGCATGCGGGCGGCGAGTAATGGGCGACTCGCTGTCCGACCATGGACCATGCCCGGGTCGACGGCGCGTTGTGTTCCACGCGCGCCTCAAAGAGTGTCAGCATAATGACGGGGCCCCCCTCTAGAGGGCCAAAGTCTGCCGGGGTCGCGGGACTCATAGAATTACCGTGACCCTGGAACATAAAGGGCTACTGAAGGACACCGTGGATTTTAGTCAGTACAAGTCTGACAGTCCCTCCCGCTCTGCCCTGGGTGGGAGGACTCATTTGATGATTTTACCACGTTAAAAAAAAAAAAAAAAAAAGGGTTAGTGGTTTCCAATAATTTCTATTAGAAATCGATGATCGGATCGGGGATTAGGATCAGTGTTTTAGTCTAATATGATGTCGACAATCACCAGACTCTAACTTCCGGCTCGATCTTCGATAATTTAAATAGACAGCACTGGGATTTACACTCTCGACACCAATTGTGATAAGCTGTTTATTGCATTCTGAACTCTATTGTGTACTGTATAGAATGTATCGTGTAACTTCTTCAAATGAAGGATGGTCCCTTGTAGGAAGCTACACAATCGAATATTAATATTTGAACTAAAAACTTTCCCTTGTGTAGCTTCGCGCAGTGCGACACCACAATTGTTAACTGAAGCTCCCATTCAAAAATAAGTAAGCGTAAATAAATCAAAGTGCTTCATATAACATGATGAATGATGTCTTGAATACTTCAAAAAGTAAAAGAAGCGGAACAGTAGACAGTAGTGCACAGTTATCATTCAGCTCGGTCAATGAACTCGACTCAAGTTCAAGTGTAGAAGGGCCGCACGATCCGTTTATTTTTAGGGCTCTAAATATACTGAACCCGTTCACTGTTTCAAGTTATGTTTCCTGCGCCCGCTGATTGGCTAACGTCTACTAAACACTTGCGAAAATGTTCGCTAAGATCAAATATAAAGTGGCGCTGTCGTAACTTTGAATTATGATGCTTAAGTAGCTTATGGGTTTAAGTTTGGCCATTAGTGCTATAGTTTAAAGGAACAGCAACATTAATTTATCATAAAATATTGCTTTGGAAGTGATCGATCGAAGTTTTGAAACTTCTACTCAATAAGAAAAAGATAGATATAAGTAGATATCATTGGAATACACAATAAAATAAAGCTGCCATTACACAACTACCAAATTGAGCAGTTCAATGTAGTCTACCATTACTTGTATCACGGAGAAACTTTAAATTCTAATTTAAACTTATTTGAGTCATATCAGTAACTGAAATGGAGCTCGAAATGAGAGAAGCACTTAGTCTCATGTGAGGTCGTGCAGTTAGAATTGATGTCATCCACTTTAAGATCCAATAAATAATCAAATATACACCCACTTCCAATCTAGTATAAGGGACAATATAGAAAGACAAAGGCAAGCATTCAGTAATTTTATCGGGTTTATGAGAGAATTCCACTCTTGAATGTGATACAATATTTTTACGATTCCATGAACGATACTTTTTTTGTACATATTATATTATGTAGGTCGAGTTATCGATATTCTACACGATGTTGTAAGCTAAATGAGAATTTGGATAAATATACGTAGGTAATTGATTAACTTTGATGTAATTTGTGGACCATTACTCCGAATCCTAATTTAGCGATCGAAATCGTTGAAATGATATCGTCTGTATTAATAAAGAACATCATATCTATGTACATTTCTACCATGTAAGTTCTTATAATTCCTATTTTAAACGAATCGGTAGAAATTGTTTGCACTAGGTTTGCCCTAGTTGTGCAACTTGCAAAGCTTACTTTATGTTTATCATTCATATCAAATCCGATTCAGTGCCGTTTTCTCCACAAAAGTAGCATCATTTTAAACCTTAGCACGTGCTAAAAGAATCTAGGAAATTTCTAAAACCGAACAGAGTTTCAAGACCCCGTTTATAAACATTCTGAAGATCAATCAACAACACACACATTCAACAACAACAACATTCTGATTCTTCTTTTGTCTTTTGTGACAAGTACAATTGTTGCTGTGACAGTAACAACTTAGTTAAACTTAACAATAATCAGAAACATTTTATTTTCTCCATCAATAATACAGAAATCGTTATCCATCAACAAAAGCTTATCCATTTTGGTTTACAAAACTAAAATGGGAATAATATCGCCATTTTAAATTCATACAGTGTACATAGGGGGTGCGACTGTGCGAGCCACCCTTAGCGGCTACATTCCTATTGTTACGGTCCACATTGTGCAGGAACCACCTGGCTCATTAACGGGGCTGGAATCACCACCAGCTTTAGCAGAACCCTCAGGTTTACGCAGACGCGATAACACCTGAGATGTTTGCATATATTGCGAGTATGTTAATAGTTTAGGAGATAAAAAAAATTGTAAGATTCTTGAAGTAGGTGACAGTGCATTTGTGTTCGGAGTTAGTGCAATATTAATATCGATTAACTCATCAAATAAAGGTCAGTTATTCAAATCAGGCTGAAAATCAGCAGTCATTTTGAACCTAAAAATTACATAAAACAGTCTCCCAAAATTTCAGCAAAATCCTAGAGTCATTAAAATTGGTATGTAACATATAATTAAACACAGAATGTTCGCTGTTGTAGAGAAATTTAATGCCCATGAAACGCATAAAATGATCAACAGATTTTAAATCCCTTTAACACAATCCTTAGATTGAACGATGCCACCTGCAGACCCCTACCATAACCCAATAACGAGCTCATTCATATCTCATCACAACACGACTATACTAAATCATATTATCAGACAAAAAAATCGCACATCGCCACGACTTATCGCACGCGTACACACATCAAGAGGAATCCACTAAGCTCTGAGGGACCCTTATAAAATGGTCGTGGAACACGTTTCACTTGCCTTACTCCACGTCACTGGCCCATTTCTTACGATCCATTGACTCCGAGCCATTCATCGGTGCCTTTTCAAATGAGAAGGGTTTTAAATGCGACTCACTGCAAATGAGAACGTATATATGAAGATTTATCGCACATATTGTTATGGGGTGATTTAAGCTTACGTAATGAAAACGATTACGTACAGATGCCAGTACATCAAGCTACCCGAAACTGTCAAATTTTTCCAATTAACCTTGAACCTAATGCTTTAGCGACAAAGTTGAAAATCTATAAAATAATTTTTACGGATTGTAATAGCTTGATATTCTGCTGACTGTACACGAAACTTAATACGAATGAAAACAAACCTCCGTAAAATGAAGAAGATAATAAAATTAATGAGATAATTTCCACGAAATTTCGAATGAAGACTAATCAACAAACCGAGTACGGAGGACAAAACAAACGTGAAAATATGCCAAAACTCCAAATTACGATTCTCGCATAGAATACTAATTGCTACAAATAAGTTGATTTACATAGAAACAAGATTTATCAAGTTGAATTAATCACGTGTTAAATAAAGCCAAGTAATTAAAGAGATATTGGAATCACAGATGATAGTACAAAATTAATAGGAAGCTGTAAACGTTTGAGTAAACTAAACGGTAGAATACTAAATGCATGACACAAGAAAACACTTAGTTAATTGTCCCTTTAACCTGGGATGTAAAATGAGGGTCTCTTGAATAAATGTTTTTAATTATGTTTGGAGTAGAAAAAGTTTATATAGTGGATACAAAACCGGAGCTGATTGTCGTCCCCTTCCGTGCTCATGATTAGCTCATTTTAATCCCGGTTTAAAAACTGCATGACAATAGAATAGGCGCACTCTGTCTGTATTTTGCAAAGAATCGTCTACCGTTCATACAGTTTCCTTTCCCCGTTGAGAATTTCGACAAATATTTTTATTACTAAACCAATGTTTGCGCAGCCCTCGTCAGCAAGGGTTGGGATAAAAACACCATTCAATCCGCCATCTTTCTTTGATTCCGTTTCTAACCCATTTTTCATGTGAATATGAATAGAACAGCTGGTACGATCGATTGCTGGCGCTTTCCTTACGCTGTTCGGTATGAAGTTCCAATAATAGCCTTTTTGATAGTCTTTGAAAAATTGGGAATGTATAAAACATAAAAAGATACTGAAATAGTAACTAACGAAGAAATACCTTAAATGCAAATCTCTTACATACCGTAAAAGAAGACATAAATGAAAGGAAATTTCAAGAATGTGAATAGATAATGAATTGAATTCAGCTTTTGATGTTTAAACTTTATTTGTTATCACTTATTAAACTCGATCTCTCAAAGCAAGCACTGAATATCTAAACTCTGATAGCAAACGTGCGAGTGTTTTCTAATCGCCAATTCAACTTGTAGACGATCTTCAAAACGCATTCACAAAGTTAGAGAACCACTTTCGAACTCCCGCAAAGGAAACGCAGACTGAAACAAATGCCATGCACATGCGGTTAGCCTTATTTATAGTACAATGTACGGATAGCAAACTGCTATGTGCGGAGTCGCAAATGCGAAAGCACTTAAGTAAAGCCTCAAAAACAAAAGAGGAAAATTTGATTGTACAAGCAGAACCGGCGACCCCAAACAGCCCACTAAAAGAAATTAATCGGCGTGTCCGAAAAAATAAAAACAAAAGGAACGGTAAATCCCACACTGGGAAGACAATACATCGCGTCGTCATAAAGTTGCGTCTCTCCCGCCAGGCGGCGCCATGGCGGCACCCCTCCCAATCCCCGCGCCCCGCCCGGCCGCGACGCCGTACGCACGTGCGTGCTACTTGTCTCCACCATTCACAACCCCACGCAACCAAAACAAAACCCTAATGCCCTTACCCTAAATCACATTTCTCTTCACGCATATTATCGAACCACAAGAAGACGCTGCACAGTCTATTAGTCACCGTATCACGTTACCATTAAACACATTTTTGTTTTCCTTCACAGCCGCATTCCTCTGTTCTAAAACCAATTGTGCTGCAGCATGTTTGAACTTTTGTCCTTTTTTGATTGACTTTTATCGGTGGCGGTACGATTTTTATTAATATTGACGTTTTAAATTATTTGAACGCATGTAACGGGAGCAACGGAAATTGATTGGTTCTCTGACCGGAACTCTTATCAAAATTCGATTTGTTTCGAGTGACATCTTAACTTATGCTGTACTGATATGAGATACGAGATCATGTTCTAGTACTGACTATCTATAAATTGGATCTTGGAGTAAGAACACCGGAACTGATTAGTCAGGAACAATACAGGTCCTGCCATTTTCTTTTTAAAACTTGGCTCTGATTCACCTAAATTTAGTTATAAAAACAGCTGCCACCTATTTCTAAATTACGCAATGTCATTTGAACATGACAAAGGGCGTAGTTATGGAGTACGTTCACAATAAGACCCTACAAAGCTCTAAAACAAACCCCCATTGAGAAAAAAATTAATAGCACCACTCCCGACTCCCGAGACCTCACAGAGACTTAATAAATTGTAAGTCATACACTGGAATCATAAACAACGCTCCGTCATAGCAGTATTATGCACCCCAACCGCATAACAGCTCCCCAAAGTATTGGTTCCTGACGAATAACCCAATAAATACCCATAAGGCACCATGCGACACGTACAAAATATTCCAGGGACATAAAAGCATTATCCTGTTAAGTAATTTATTTCTTCTTCAGGTTGTAACTAAACGGTTATTTTATGGGACCACTTAAACCTAGTATGAGGAGGGTGTCGGAACCCATAACGCAACACCATAAACGGCAAAGAATTGAACTAAAGACTCAAGTCACCTGTTCCAACCTTGAACCATAAATCTTCGACTTTTTTTAGGGTCCCCACGCAAAGTACGATGTCTAAGGATTTTACGAACCCATATTGTACACTGGTTTAATATCATAAGTAAATAAACTTGTTTTATTCACTTTTCCTCTCTTTTTCGAGTCTTTGATGTAAAGTATCGCGTTTTAATATTTAATTAAGAATTTATTATCTCCATTATTCTATTTCTTTTGGTATTTTTTTTCTTGTAATTTATAAAGGAAGCCATCGTATTACGAAATTTAATTTTCTTCGCTTTTATTATCGGTTTTATTAAAAGGGAGAAACCTGAACTGTGTTTATCTTAGTACTTACTGAGTCACCGTGTTGTGAGTCAGAGAGATTTCATCCCAGCCAGTTCCCCGTATGCTTCACCGACTGCCCACTCTCAAGGAACCGGTCTAGATGAACTAAAACTGGAAACCTTCTTATATACAAAGATTTCTATACCTGATTTTATTGTTCACCGCGGGCATTCCTGTTCATAACGGTACTTTATCTTCCTGTTTCAAATATTTCATGACAACGCTTGCCTGATTTATGTTATTTCTCTTATAGCTTATGGATTGACTACCTTCCTTCTAAGCTTCTGGGCCAATCCCATAATCAATTTTGACTTTGAACAAGGTAAAACCATAAGAGAAGCTTAATTCATCGTTAAGGACACAATGCAATTCGTCAATGCATTATTCAGTGAAACTGACCATTCAAGAAGACATACCATAAATTGCATTGACATTATATCATGACCAGAATACAATGCAACATCTTTAAATGATTCCACATCAATAATTTCAGAATAATGAAATGTTGACTCACCAGAGTCGGTCCGAAACCTCAGTTTGGGTCGCAAACATCCGTTTACAAGCAGAATTTACTTTAGAAATAAATTTTGTACCCGTTACAATTTTAAGAGCACCTAGTGTACCACCCAGTATTCCACTGGCATACTTTGAAGATAATGTTGATATCGGTTTCTAGCGGACGCGAGTACTGCAACATTACCCGCAAATTAGGTTAGTGAGATTGCTAGTACTTATCTTCGAAGTCATAGTTAACTGTGTTCCAATGTAATGAGCGATTGCATTGCTTACTTGATCGTAGATGATAAATTTTGTAACGGGATAGTACTTCACAGAGTATAATATACTGCGGTTTCATAAGATGAATCTAGTTCGTTTGATGCTTTTCGAGAATTTAGATTGTGAAGTCCGGTTGCCTCTTAGAAGTTTATCTGAACATCGCGACGTTATTATGCTTAATGTCGTAGCTCTAAATATCTTTAAACACGGAAAGTCTTGTGTAGATTTGGCATGTCTTGCTTAACACATACATTTATGATATATTTTTCAGTGTGAAATAAGTCAAAGTACTCCCAGCTGAGTACTTATAAAAGTATCTAATAATAGTTACACATGAAACTCAATATCGATAAAATATCATATTTCTGGGATAATCTTAAATGTGACACTAATAACGACCGAAATATAACGCGAGGGAATACCATAAAAACCTTATAACAGAGAGCGTCATTCCGTACACCCAAAGCGTATTGACCGAAGATCGTATATTAAACCGCACACTGCGGTCAGTTTGACCCTTCTAATTTCGATTAGGGGATCATATTACCAGAGAGGTGTTGACACGCACACTATGAGTGTCTCCACATCAAACACAGTAACTATGGCATTCTAATTAACCCGTCTCCTCCACAATCTGAGAGTTTTATCTATCTGTTTAATCTATAACATCCTATTGATATTTCATGTTGCAGTGCACACACACTTGACCTGATTCACTTCAGAATGATCTCACTTCCCTTTGCATTACCGTTTAGTCAAGTTCATTAACATTTCGATGCATTAAAGCCGATGCGAGTAAAACAATCGCCGGATATGCGACAGTGGCAGGATACGTTCCCGACACATTCGCGTCTCGACGATTGGCGTCAACTATTCTAATTCAAGGTTCATCGTTAATCGATCATACTATTCATAGCACACGACCGAGACGCACGGGACCGGTCAATGTGGCGACACTTGGGGGAGGCCTATGTCCAGCAGTGGACGTCTTTCGGCTGAAATGATGATGATGATGATGACTATTCATAGAGGAGCATTTGGCTTCAAAAGGGAAAATAGATAACTAAAGGCATACAATAGAACAGACAAAGTTCCGTCCGCTACGTTAAACATCGCGTGGATCGCTAATCCGAGCGTAACATTGCAAAACGCAGAACAAACTGCTTCGCTTTGTGTTGCACTAATGAGAGCCACGTGGCCGTCCCCCGCAATGCAGACAGCACAATAAAACAATGCCGCTACAGTTGTGCATTCTGGCTTTATTCCTGCAGGACTAACTGTCGCGTGACTGCGACTCGTTATGGGTGTACCGCAAGGCGCGCTCCTACAGGCATTTCTGTTTATTCTATTTAGAATGTGAGTGCTGCCGCTGAATGTTACCAAACTTGTTGGTGATACCACATTTTGTAGCAGTTTTGTGACACGATTGTCCCTTTATGACTTTTGTTCATTTAAATGTTAAGAGAAAAGGACTAGCTTTAAGTTTCAATTTAAAATTCGAAAGATTCTATCTCGAACATCGTTTTGTGTTTACTCTAATACATTCTTATCTCCTGAACCTAAACAGAAAGCTGATTCATTCAAAGATTCATTCATTGACATGATGCTTGCTACAGTGCACTTTGCTGGATTGGTTATGTTCGAAACATTACTGTTTATATCTTATTCAGCTATCTCTGTTACTTCATTTACATATTTACATTAAAAATTATGAACCGGTACTTCTTTAAGTTATAGGATTCCGTTAACTCCAATTAGACTAAAACTACCAAGTTTATGTTTTTTCTGTTTAATTAAACTCTTCTTCTACTTCTTTCAACCTTTCTTTCACGTTTCTAATGATCTCCATCTAACAGGTATTATGATTCTCGCGGCAGTCACTCGTGACACTTTTGACACAAACACGAGAACTTTTGAATGGAGTGTTTGTTCGCGCGTTGTCGTCAAACAAAACAACATAAACATTGGATACTCGGCGCGTCGCGGTGCCGAACTTTGTGGGGTCCCTGTCGTGATCGGCTTCGAGGGCTATTAAGTCTATTGTTGTACGAGTTCACTAACACCGACATGTTTCTATGCCGATTGTCGGTGGACTCACCTAATTGCGCGAAGACCTTGGGCCTGACATTCTCCTGCCAGGCAGCGGCGGCGGCGGCTACGAGTGCCGCCAGCAGGAAACAGCGCAGCACGAGCATGGCACTAGTCACAAGTCGACATCACTTGGGAACACTCGCGGCGCGCGGCTATTCGCGGCACTGGCAAGGCGCGCGGCGGCCGGCGGACGACTGGCTGCCGGGGGCCGGGGACGGGGCGCGCCTGCGCGTCCGGCGCCCCGCGGTCTCGCATGCGTGGGGCTGCGGAGTGCGGACCTCGCACGTGACGCAGCCCTCCTCGCCCCCAGCGCACCCTCGCCGGCTATCGCCGACCCTGCGACGTCATAATCGCGTTAAAAAAGCGCCTGCATATCCTAATGAACGCCGGCACTAAACCTGCAATTAAACCCGACAGGGCGCCGGCCGCCGCCAGAGGCTCTGAGCTTTTGTTTATAAGCGTTTTTAGCTGTATTAAAAATTCGTTAAGGGTATGTCGAGGGCGTGACAGTTCAGCGAATCGTAAGGTCGCAATTACAACTTTGATGGTTAACAACGGGGATGTATGTAGGGTGGACTCCGTAGCGAAAGCTCCTGTTACTTTCCACTTTCGGGAAAAAATCTCGACTCGTGCTTTTTCCACTAATTGACGTACTTAGGAACATTCGTAATGATAGAGCCGACAACCTGTACTTAAATCCATTATTTGTCTTGTTAAACTCTTCAGGGACTTTCCTCAACAAACAGAAACTCTAAAGCTCCAACGATAATAATGTTCAATCCCTTCATAAAAGTAAATAAAACTCTGTTCCAACTATCAAATCATATATTTTAATTACACGCATCGTAAAATTAATGAATTGTTACTAAACCGACTCAAATAACAAGTAAAACCGACGCTACAAAAACCAACTAAGTTACACAGGGTCCTAATATCCGTATCACATGAGAGCGGTGCAACTTTATCGAAATAAAAACTTTTTGTACAACAGTAGGGCTCCCTTGCGCATTCATTATTATTAATTGGACAAAGTTGTTCCCCAGTAATTTTATTCGAACAGTTTAGAACTCTGTCGAAGTAATACAAGTACGGCGTTAGTACCAGCGGGATGCATTGTAGTGGGCCCGTGTGAAAATCGATAAAATAAACATTTATTGTGCGGGACTCCTGCGCCGGTCGTGTGCATTCATACGAACGTGGAACGTGGATGTTTACTTTATCGGGCTTAGCTTCAATTCCGGTTATTTAAGTACTAGTACCGAAGTACCCAATGAATGAAGAAATATTCAAATTAGAAGCTGATATTAATCAACAAATCTTTATTCATCCGCATGTACTTCATGTCGCGTGCGTTTTAAAGTTTACTCTAATCTACAGTCAACAGCACCTTTCTCTCAATGAACATTAACAACGGTACTCGTACTATCCCCAGTGTAGAACAGCCTCATAAGAATTAAACTGAGTATTCTCATTACCTCCCAGCACCGCAGCACAGCCATAGAAATTTAATAAAATTGTTAAGACACTAACTTCCTAAGTTCAACCTTAAACTGCATTAAAGTAAGACTTTTAAAATAAGGAAAGTTAGCAGTTTCCGAGTTCTAGAAGACTATTCGATACAGCTTGCAACGGATAGACACACGGCGCGCGGCGGCCATCGTTTATTATAATCCAATTAGTATGAAATTTAAAGCTTGCTCGAAGGCGTCGGGAGATTGTGTGATAACCTTTGGTTTGTAGTCTCGTTATTTTTATCGCGAATGTCGCGATATCACACTTATTCTTGTTGATTATTCTCGTACAATGCTCTTGGATAGATAGGTACCAACTTTTTTAGAAGAGAATTTTGATAACCTTTGGTTTGTAGTCTCGTTATTTTTATCGCGAATGTCGCGATATCACACTTATTCTTGTTGATTATTCTCGTATAATGCTCTGGGATAAATAGGTACCAACTTTTTTAGAAGAGAATTTTGATTTTTGGTTACAGAAACAAACCATCATCATCATGATTTGAGCACGGAATCACCCACTGTAGGGTATAGACCTCTCCTTTCTTCAGCCACTCTCTCTCACTCTGTTCTGCTGTGCGTCTCTTATCTATCCGTTTACCGCAATCTTCACGATATCGTCAACCAATCGCCCTTTTGGACGTCCCTGGTTTCTTAGGCCCAACCTTGCCCACCATTCGGTTAAAACCTTACTCCATCGGCCATCTCCGCAGACACAAATGCGGTTTGAAAATTAAATTATTAATTTCTATAATGCAGCGAAAATGTCAGCGAATAAAAAAAATATTTTAACAAAAAAAATTCGAAGTATTTTAACGTAGGTGCACTGCCGAGTGAATGTGAGGAAATCCTCAATCAAAGTCAATATGGATAAATAACATACGTAATATTTATCAATATTTGAGACAATTACACATAGTTCTGTTTGAGTTATACCTACCCAGCCAAATAACAACAGACATAAACTAGGTACTAAGTTACCAACAGTTTACTTCCTCGATAATCGCTCCGACAGCCGTACAAACTAATTCAATAGAGTTTTTACTAAGGCAGGTGCTACAAAAGCGTTCAAACAATGGAATTATTCCAATTCTACATTCGTACATTTCGTACGGATAGTCCGGAAATCAAAAAGGAATCAGCGAACTAACGAATCTTAGCATCTGTTCCTTTTTAAACCATTGGTTCCCAACCTATGGACCGCGGACCAGCGGTGATTCGCAGAATCTTCGAATATGGTCCGCAAAAGCTTAAAATGTTATTCGTACTTTTTTAACTTGCACAGAAGATGCAAGCTCAACCGAACCTAATTGAAAACCTATCAGAGGCGAAGTGCTAAAATTTTTTGAGCTTGCCGCGCTCGCTCTTGCAAGATTCATAAGCATTTCTACAAAAACCTACAAAGTAATTCTATTTCTGTATGAATGATTGCTAAATTTTTAGAGCTCACTTCGATCACTCCTGTATCCTTCACTATCTCAATTCTAAAGGTTTTCGTCTCATTTTACAATTTTTGCATTATGCGAGTTAAAGATTCACCCCCCTAGATATAATCCTGTCGGTGTTCATGTTTATCTAGGACCTTATGGCCCCTGCTAACAATAAAGACACCAAAGTGGTCCGTGGTCCAAGAAAGGTTGGGAGCCACTGCGACTTTAAACCATTGGTTCCCAACCTATGGTCTCCAGACAAATCTGTGGTCCAAAAATTGTCTTGACCATATGTAGGTCTTCGCGGAACACACTAGGCTCATACTTTCATATCTTTATTTGTACTTTTTAACTTGTATAGGAGATGTAAGCTCTAAAACCAAATGCAAGACGAACTTACCATTTCTTAGACAACAACTTTCACTTCACCAACACCAACTTTCAACTTCCTTTCTTCTTCTTTCGTTCTTTTCTTTCTTCTTTTTTCTTTTTCACTTTCTTTCTTTTCTTTTCTTTCTCTTTCTTTCGTATATTGTAAGACAATAGTCTATTCTATCGCTTGCTATTGTTACTTTAATTAAACGACTATGTTAAAAGAGTTGACTAGTTTTTTCTTTAGTTTCTCTTGAACCCTGTACTTGGGAACCACTGCTTTTAACTTCTTCCGTAGTTGTAGACAAAGAATATAGGAACTCGATCTTTATATTAATTAAGGAAATAAATTATAAATAACGAGTCGTTTTCCCCTCATTGAGATGTGCTTGTTCCAGACACACTCTGTCGGTGTGACGCGGCGTTTTATTGGCGTATTAACTGTTTCTTAGAAGCCATGGTATTCTGGTTTTGTTTAACTTGTCTCTGGTAATGGCACTGCTATAAAAAAAGGAAACTTTGATACATATTCGCTAGACACCTACTTGAAAAGTGATCTGTGAGAATCAATGAAAGTAAGAGATTTCTAAAAGCATTTTTAAATAAACTTATAAGCTATTAACTTTCAATTACTAAGCTTAACGAGCATTTAAAAACCAACAGGAAAAAATCGCATCGTTTTGCGATTAACAACGTCACGTCACGTCTAAACAGTTTAGTGCGTACACCGGCCACTGTCGCAGTCTCCCCCGACAATCGCACGCGACTTGGACCCGAATCTTAGGCCGGAGGGTCCTCCCCTACTCGAGAACAATTCCTGAACTTGCACATAATTCATTTTTTTATTGATGCCAAGCAATTAACTTGTGCCGTCTTTTTTCGTCTTTCAGAGTCAAAAGAGATGGTAAGATGGTGCGACATCACTTTAATTAAGAATTTAATAGGTCGGTTGACGTATTATTTTCTTAATTACGTTTTAGAAAGCATTGAATGGGCGTTTAAATATATCTGCTTCGTTTGGACTGGAATGAGGAAAGAGGAATTTTAGTGTCGGTTTTGTGTAAGGAAATACTGGTCGTGCCCAATCTGTGACTGCAAACCTGAATAGGGATGTTTCCTATGTAAAAAAAATATGATTCTATTTAGTCCGTCAGTTAGATTATCGAAAAATATTGAATACATATTTTTTGTTTTATCAAATCAATAAAAATTGACGAAGATAAAACGCATCAAAGATCACGAGTGGGTCATGTGACGTCACTTTTCGGTAAAAAGTGTACTGAAGTATGACGTCACACGAGTTTTCGTCTTCATTTTTGCTTTTCGTGAAAAAAGAAAAAATACGTGACCAATATTTTTTGGAAATCTATCTGACGGACTAATTAGATTTTTTCAGGAAACATCCCTATTGTGATTTTAAGAGATTTCGTATTCTTGGTGATGGTTTTTTCTGTGAGGAGCTCGTGGCTGAATAACAACTGTCGCTCGGGTCAATCTTTAAGTTAACCCGTGCCTAGGTTGGTTAGTGGATGGGTGACTGCCCATTATATACCGAGTGTACACCGCACAGAACAGAAAAAAAAAATCTGTTCTGTGGTACACCTTGCCTCAGAAAGCACGTTAAGCCGTTGGTCGCTGTCATTTGTAGATCTTTGACAGTCGTTACAGGTAGTCAGTGGCCTGAAACTCTGACAACCAGTCTTATCAAGAGGTATCGAATTTCCCATTACTAACTGGGCTGTGGTCAGATAGGCGGTCGGTCCATGTTGAATACTGGTATTCAGCTGCATCCGGTTAGACTGGAAGCCGAACTCAACATAGGTAGTTGGGAAGGCTAGGCAGATGATGGTTGTTTCAGTTTTTTTTCTTAGCTCTAAAAATGTTTAATTCACAATATGGAGAAACAATATTTTGAATCAGACATGGCTACCTCATTTCAAGGATGGAATGTGCATAAATCGCTATCGCTTGCTCCACTGTGTATTAGTGATCCCAAACACATTTCCTCGATCCTAACATCCATTGCACTTCAGCTTTAAATTCCAACTTTAAAACCAAGTACCTATATTATGTCCAACCAACCCATCTATCTCATATCCGCAGCTCATGCTCGTCACAAAACAAAGCAAAGCTCTTAAAAGCTACAAAACGAATGCTCGTCCCTCGCCCACATCGACCACTAACCACCATTGACCACCACTGCCCCACTGTCGACTGGGCCATTCTGACCCAATTCCCCCAATTGACTCCACAACTCGTTCGGAACGATAAACAGCTGATACAGTTTATGTTTTTCTGAAACTGTAATATCTGAGTACGTATTTGTATGTATTCAACGGGTTTATTGGGATGTTGTGCTGTTGGTTTCGAAAACAAGGCCGTGTTGTATCTCTGTTTTGTTTTAGTGTGTATGCTAAAGAAGCATTGTGAAAATATAAAATCGACACTCCATGTCGATTTGATACTTTCACAATGTAAATGTAATGAAGACTGTAATGTAAATGTAATGTAATGTAATGGAGACTGTAATGTAATGGAGACTGTAATGTAAATGAAATGTAATGGAGACTGTATTTTTCTGCCCAGTAATGGGCGTTTATTTGGGCGTAAATTCATTTTTGCCCTCTTTGCCCAGTTTAGAATAATGTATTAACAAACAGTATTTCAACCAAAGAAAAGATGGATAGACTGTGTGAAGGATGATATGGCTAGAAAGGAGGTGACTGCTGAGATAACGAGTACCTAATAGTTAAGCGTGGGAGAAGAAGACATGCTGCGTAGACAGGTAAAATTGGAATAAGGGCAGGAGAATGATGACGATTGTGATGATACAGTAGTTAAGTATTTCAACTAGGAATGCAAATGGTCCAAATCGACTCACATGAACATTCAATGCATTTCTACGAATTCGAAGCATGCTTAAGATAACTGGTTAATCGTGAGGTTACCGTAGTAGAGACAAATGGTTACGTTTTATATGTTTCACAGTGCAGCATAATAAAAAAGTAGTAGAAAACATTAAGACCCGAGTTTGAATTATCAAAAAGGGTTTAGTTGGTTTACTGGTAATCTTCATACTGTGCCTTCAAGTACACAAGATATTAAATAGCACGCGCTAAGCCAAACAAAAGGTTGTTCAAGCCGCTAGCCATTCTCTGAGTCTCAAAAATGTTTGTTTTAAGATCCAGAATAAATCCCGGTGTACTGACAACAAAAATCCCATTCAACAGGAATAATACAAAGAGTTAGTGTGACAGAACAAAGGCCCGGCCGTTTACGTACCATCGTGTTACGTCAGTCCTCGTGATTTGTGGCAAAGCAAACATCTAGGGCTCATTCTTCGCGCAAAAATAGGAGGACCCTTGACATATTTTTGCTGGCTACGGATGAATTGTTGATGAATATCTATACCGCCTCCAGTCCCGAGCGACAAGATTCTTTTTTACAGAACCACCAATTCTGATTGCAGATTGGAGTCCCTTTGTTCATTTCGGGTCGAAGAGAAAATTTTCGGATTTTCTTACAGGTTACGGTCAACTGTTTGTTGTGACGAATGACTGATCGATAAAACCGTTCACGTTGTGCTGATAAGCCTAAAAGGGTCATTTCTACGCGCCAGAGTAAGGTGGATCTCGAGTGTCATCCGTCATTTTTGTGAAAATACGGAAAGGCGAACTCTTATCGAGCACTCTTTCTTTGAAAGTTTTTGAGGCAGATCATTTAGCGCTTACGAATTGCCAAATGTTATCGATATCGAACCAAATCTTTGTATAGATTAAGTTTTTCGGGTGTTTATAAGTTTGAATAGGCCACCCACACGCATTTCATTGGATTGATCTGTTAAGCATATCCAATTTTTTTTTAACAGGACCCTTTCGCTAGTTTTCTTTTCAACGAAACATAAATATGCGAAAACGTTATTATTACGTACGCGACTAAAACGAATCTCCACAGTTCTTCTTTTTCGTGTGGTTAGTGCCTAACCTGGTGTAAGAGTTTTTATGCCGCCCATGGGCCTCTGACTTGGCTTTACATGCTGTCGAGATATCTCTCAAGCATACTGGTTTCCATACAGTGTTCTTCATCGAAGCAAGTAATAATTATACAATACGCACATGAATCCGAACAATCAGAGAATCTTGGGTCCTAATTCGAGATACGACTTGGTAGTAAGACGATCACACCTAGATCTAGGCTATCACTGCCTACAAACAATGAAAAAAAAAAACAATGAAAATCAATCAATCAATCAAAAATAAAATGTAAAATGTAATGTGTGTATGTGATGTGTCTGTAATGTATGTGTGTATGTATGTGTATGTGTGTGTGTGAGTGTGTGTATGTGTATGTGTGTATGTAATGTATGTGTATGTTGTGTTATCAGTGTAATGAATTAAAAATTTATTAAAACATACGCTGTTTACAAAAACCCTAAGCTACTGCGACCTATGGAGTTTGCTGCGACCACAGAAAGACGCATTTATGAGTCCGCCCGACCTAAACGCAAATATGCGTCAAACTCGGACGGTGTACGGGGAACTTTTGATCTCGGATTAATTCCGTTCGACACTCGTATAGAGGTTCCATGCGTTCCTTTTTTAAACCTTATTGAGTGTGCATTTTGCGAGCGTTTTTCGATAAATGTGTTGGTGGCTTTGACATTCTTTTCTTGAGTTTTAGCTATGTACAGTTCGTTTACAATTGATTTTGCGTCACTGGCAAATCAAAGTGATCTTTATGCTGATTGCAATAATGTTGCTAGTCAGTTGTGGCTTGGGGTTTTGTCAAAGATAACATAACTTGAAAAGACCGAAATCTACGACAAAGTTATTTTTTTGTCAATTATTGTCATTAGAGTTTATTTTGCTGCCAATCACCTTCCTGTCGCCTTCGTCTGTATTAATTATATCCGTTTCAGTGAGTATGTGAATTAATTCTGCTTTCACACCTCAACAGATAGTCGTGAAATCTAACACACTTGGATGGCTTGTGATGAAGACGGGCATACAATAAAGGCTCTCCTAACGATGCGAGCAAAGCTGCAGCCAGAATCTTTTACATTTTAAAATGATGTAGAATATTTTTGTGCTCTGTGCTCTACCATGACGTCTTAAAGCAGGAGTAATTCCAGTGTGGGAAAGAGATGGTGCTAGACGACCTGTATAGCTCTCTCTTTCCCACATTGATTCCTAATGATCTAAATGCAATGTAGAATATACGTAGCATAAACGATCAACAATTTCCTCAATGTTAGGACTATTGCCTCTCTTCGAAAAACTTAAACAAAACTGGCGAAATTTGGGGGTATTATACCCCTGCAAAGCATACAGACGTAATGTTATGTTATGGAATTGTGTAAACAACACATATCCAAGCCATTGCAGCAATCAAGACAAAGCTGTCTATTATTGAAGAGTTCTATTGTATATCTACGAAGATCAGCCTCAGATCTTCATCAAATTCAACCGCGAAATAATATTCATCCAAACAAAAAAAGAATCATTGAAATCGGTTCACAATTGGCGAAGATAAAGCTGAACACACACACGAAAAAACAGACGATTTGATAACAACCGAAATTCTCCTTTTGGAAGTCGGTTAAAAAGGGCAGTATACCTACTTATTAAAGAAAGATAAAATTTTATGAAAATGATAAATATAAAGGGTGTAAATAGACCTTTAACGAAGCCGAAAGGCACTTGTTCTCCCCGTCATTGTGATATTTTTCTTGTTCTGGATCATACCTGGGAACCTTCTAGTTACGGAGATATTGCAGGTCAAAATTCCAACTTTTTCACATGTTTTTTTTTAATACTTATTTTTAAGGTTATAACTTAACTCCAAATGCCTCCATGACCCGTTTACTATTCAATTCATTCATCCGCACAATGTTTTGAGCGCTTTACATTGAGTTTTACCGTACAACGTGATATACCACCCCAATAAAAATCGTTTCCAGCAATAATTATTTCGTAGGGTTACTTAGTTTGATGTACAGAATGCTTGGCTGACGGCTTCGTGGAGGGTCTGTTTACACCTTGTATTACTATGAAAATTTAAACAAGCCCTCAATAAATAACCATTACTATAAAAAAAGCGATCTGACATAAAGATTACAACAGTAAAAAAAGATTTCGAAATGAAAAATGATTTCACAGATTTACTAACTCAAAATAAAATTCAGTTTTCTGTTTGACTGTTACAATAAAGCGTGTTAAAAACTTCTTGATAGTCAAAAGTTTTCCAAGTCTATAATTAAATAAAAACTCGCTGGCCTACGCCGTACTGAAAGAGTTGAAACTAATACAATTTCAGTAAATATATAGTGTATGTAGAGTGTGTGTATGTAGTGTGTGTGTGTAGTGTGTGTGTGTGTGTTGTGTTTCAGTGTGTATATTTGTTTATAATTTTGCAGAATAAAATAAAAATGAATCACAGAATGTGTATAAAATAACCATTAACTTTTGGTAAAAGTAACATGTTAGGAGGAGCTCGTGGCTATTAATATTAACAGCCGCTCGGGTCGGCCGCGCTTGCCTAGGTTGGTCCGTGGATGGGTGACCCATTACATACCGAGTTTCCTCCGTGTCTCGGAAAGCACGTTAAGCCGTTGGGCCCGGCTGTCATTTGTAGATCTTTGACAGTCGCTACAGACAGGTAGTCAGTGGCCCGAAAATCAGAAAACCAGTCTTACCAAGGGTATCACCCGGTACTAATCGTACTAACTGGGTTGTGGAGACCAGATAGGCAGTCGCTCCATGTAAAATACTGGTATTCAGCCGCATCCAGTTAGACTGGAAGCCGACCTCAACGTATATGTAGTTGAGAAAAGGCTAGGCAGATGATGACAAGTTACATGTTATAAAAAACTCAAAATAACTTTAAAATAGAACTATCAATTTGTTTTAAATTGGTTTAGTATAAGTACAAAATAAATTATAGACGAAGTAGGCGATAATTTGCATAAAGGAGAAATCATTTTCACATTTCTATGCTTAAAAGAGGTAAAATTTGTTTGTAAGTTTGTATTTAGGGGATAATCTCCGGAACTAATGATCCAATTCTAAAAATTCTTTCACTGGCAGAAAGCTACATTACTTGTGAGTCCTATAGGCTATAAATTATATTTATATTATGCATATTCGCCGAGCTATCACAATTGTTGCGGACGAAGTCGCAGGCGAACTGATAGTAATTAATAAAGGCAAAGCATAAAAATAAAATCTTTTGGCTGAAATGATGATGATGATAAAAATAAATGAACAATTATCAGAACATCATTTAAAACTCAAACATGAGCTCAGTAATAAATCCACAAACACTATTTCAGCACTAGTGGAAGATAATCAAGCCAGGTTGAAAAGCTTCGTTGACTCAGTCGCTAAATCGCGTAGAATAGTGTCGTAATGGACCGGCCAGGGACGGCGGAAAAAAGAAACGAAAGATGCAGCCAATCAATCTACATTTACAATCATATGAGTATCGATCCGGGATGTAGGGGACTTGAGAGATCTTGATATTTGATGCTACGTAGGGGAATAAAAATGGCTTAGATTGGGGGAGGACTGTCTCCAGCAAAGAAGTTTCGGGCGAGATGACGCTAAATGAAAAACAAAAACTAAATGAAACATGGAGCCCTGAAACAGCCAAGAGGCGTCGCAACAGACCTCGTAAAAGATGGCCGGGACGTGCTGGACAAGACCATCGACCAGTGGTCCACATTGGCCTTGTATTGAAACAACTGGAAGTCATGAGGAGAGGTCTTTGCCCAGCAGTGGGATGATGCAGGCTAACAGTATCATCATCATTTCAGCCAAAAGACGTCCACTGCTGGACATAGGCCTCCCCCAAATGTCGCCACATTGACCGGTCCCGTGCAACTCGCATCCAGCGGATCCCTGCAACCTTCACCAGTTCATCGGTAATAGTATCAGCAAATGAAAATAATATAATATAAGAATCATTCTCTCGTAAGTATAACATAACGCCAGGAATCCCCGAAGGGTTAAAAAGAGGTGTACCTAAAAGTACACCCACTGCTCGCCAGTTATGTTTAAGTCGCATGTAATGGGGGGCGAGCCTATTCCCATCTCAACCCGGGCACAAATCTAAACTCCGTGGTTGCTACAGAGAAAATCCTGAGGGAAAAACCCAATAACACTTTGCTCGACCTGGCAATCGAACCCAAGTCCTCATGCTCAGCAGTCGCGTTTGCGGTCACTAAACCAACGAGCTCGTCAGGTTTTTCAAATTATCAAAGATTTAAACTGTATCTGAAAGACATTCAGATAATTTTAATAGCTACTAGCGTCTGCCCGTGTCTTCGTCAGCGTCGAAGAAACCTATTCCATAGTGATAGCACAGCTTTATATGATTATTTTCATGCCAAATTACAGCTTTCTAGTACTAAGACTCTTTGAGCTGCGGACAGACAGACGGACATGGCGAAACTATAAGGATTCCTTTCTTTGTTGACTAGGGAACCCTAAAAATGAATAAGTTGCTTCAGAGATTACCTCCTGCATCCAAACTTAAAAAAATTACATAAGCGTACCTTTAAGATTACAGTAACCAAAATAACAATAGCAGTTCATACTTACAGAACTTTCAACGATCAAGATGGCTTAGTCGGCGTATACCGTTCGTCAATCGAATCGTTCCTCTGACGAATAGTTTAGAAAAGACTTCATTTGATGTATGCATGCAGAGGGTAACTCCAATATCGGATAGAACGAAAACGAACTCGTCGCTAGTTCGCGCGCCACCCCTCTATTGATATAAATAAATTTATTGACATTTTTATCTAGTTATTTTCTAAATAATGTAATTCAATAAATCCTCAATATGAAAGTGATTTGATTCAATTTGAAACGTACCACAGACGGTACTAATAAAACTGATAGCAGCAATAAATATTTTTCGAAGTGAAATCATATATCGCGTTGTTTGGTTTTTATGTAGTAACTCGTAAATAAAAATATCTTGTTAGAAATATTTGTCATCGTACTTTGGTTAAGTACATCCTACTAATATTATAAATGCTAAAGTTTGTAAGGATGGATGGATGGATGAACGGATTTGGATGAAATTTAGCACAGCACTGGATTAACACATAGGATACTTAGTAGTAATATTATGATCCCGTGAGACAATTATCGAACTCCACACGGGCGAAGCCGCTAGCATAAAGCTAGTGATATCTAAACACCAGTAGCGAAGGGTCAATTTTTGTAAGAGGTAGTACATATCTTTAATGTGATTTTATTATTTGTCTATTGAATAATGACTGTGCCATTTTCAAAGGGAAGCCGGTAGGAATCGAGTTCTATGCAACGTTTGCCACAGCTAAACATTAGCTTTAACTTACGAAGTAAGGTGACAATAATAATGACACACACACACACACAGAAAAAACACACACACACATACAAACACACACACACACATATTCATAAAATCAATTGATTTCGAAAAATACGACATTTTCTTTGATAATAATGTACAGTTCTCCAACATCTTAAAACAGCTGTGAAAATGGCGACAAAAACTGAAAATCTTTCCAGATTAACTTCTTGAGCTCTTCTTGTACAAAGGAAAGTAAAACTATTCTAGGAATTGATGTTCCAAGAAGAGCCTTGTGGAGACGGTCTAAGTGATTCCACGTGGAGATATTTTAGTGGATATATATTCATTTCTCTTCATGCATTCCTACAACACTTATTTATAAAGATATACTGGGAATCGAGACTGTCTGGTGATCTTCGGAAAATCTCTACAGTTAGTAATGGACAGTTACAATTTTATAACGTACTAGCGATCCGCCCCGGCTTCGCACGGGTGGAATATAAATATAGACCTTCCTCTTGAATCACTCTATCTATTACTGAAAACCGCATCAAAATCCGTTGCGTAGTTTTAAAGATCTAAGCATCCATAGGGAAAAAAAAAATGTCTATGGCATTAAGTCCGCCTCAGTACTTATGTGCTTGAAGTGTTAAATAATAATGATGATAGGGACAGACAGCGGGAAGCGTTTTTATTTTATAGTATGTAGTGATAATAAATCATTTTACAACAAGGTTTTTTTTATTACTAAGTTATATTTGACAGAATAAAAATAACGAAAAAGGTCAGAATAGCAACGTTCCCCGCTTGGGTCCTTGAAAAATCCTTTAAATAGAATTTAAAGGCATCCTAAAAATACGCCTGCCTCTAAAGCTATATTTAGATACTAGCTGACCCGCGTAACTTCGTCTGCGTCACATATAACTGTAATATCCCCTAAGATATTCATTGAAATCAAATGATGTAAGGGCAATGTTGTTCAAAATTAAATTCATGCCCCGTTTTAGCCACATTTTTCATTGACGCTCCGCTCCTATTGGCCGTAGTGTGATGTTATATAGCCTATAGCTTTTTGTGGTAAAAGGGCTGTCAAACACTAAACTAATTTTTCAGTTCAAACCAGTAGTTCCTGAGATTAGCGCGTTCAACCAAACAAACAAACTCTCCTGCTTTATAATATTAGGATAGATTAGCACTTTCTGTGGTTCCTTTTCTTGCCTCCTTTGTGTCTAAAATTGTATTCATTTGTTTTAATCGTCATAGCCTTCTATTGTTAGTATTCTCACATTTAATTTAGACGACTAAAGGCAGCCGAATAGGACGCTAGGATGTACCTGACAGGTTCGCCTGTACAATTGGGCTGTACAGGTAAACCGGAGCGTGTATGTTGCAAAACTGTGCAGGATTCCTCAAAAGGCAGCTCAAGCTTAGCTGACGGGTGTACCTGTACAGGTAAACCTGTCAGATACACCCTAGCGTGTATGGCTACCTTTACAAATGTTGGTCAGTAGGTTGGTGAGTACGGAACCAATTTTGTCTTACAAATTGTCAATGTTAGCAATTGGCTTTCAAGAATTCTACGAAGGAGTTATTATTATATAAGTTAAGCTTATCAGGGTGAATTTCACCAATGAAGTGAACGCGATCAACACAATTTCAACAATCCATAGCAATGATACTATTAATACTAACGGGATATTTACCATGTTTACTGTTTGTTAAGAGTTCCCGGTGGTGGTGGTGGTGATGGTGTGGTAGTGTGGTGGTGGTGGTGGTTTTTTTTATTTTTTTTTATTAATAGTAATGTTAGTGACCATGATAGTTTAAAATCTTACATAGCAATGATGTCGCTGATAACTCTTAAACGAAGTTTAAGCATGCTAAATCCAAAGTTTCATAGCTGCAACATCTCTTGCACTCAAATCACTACAACTATACTCCTTATGAACCAGTAATAACTTAGGACCAAGTCATCGTAGGACCAAGATAGTTTCCGATAAAATGTATAGGTATGAAATTGCATTGATGGGTAGGAAGCCTCCATCGATGCCGACGGCTGGCGTGAAATTATCAAGTGCAACATCGTAGATTAAGTGCCGACGATCCTTGGTAACGTAGCCGAGATCGATCGACCCACTTCATAAGAAAAATACACGTGGTGTGACGGGCCGTCGGCGTCGTAGGACTCGTGTGGATGGTTCATTTGAGCGTTTAGTTTTATGATTGGTAGCGAAGGGTCAATTTTTGTAAGAGGTAAGCCGGAGTACATATCTTTAATGTGATTATATTATTTGTCTATAGAATACTGACTGTGCCATTTTTCAAAGAGAAGCCGGTAGGAATCGGGTTGTATGGAACCTTCGCCACTGTGGTTGTTAGTTTTTAAGGTTTTTTGGGGAGTAGGATTGTGATGTTCGACTGGCTCGTTGGTCTAGTGATCGCAAGCGTAACTGCTGAGCAGGTCCTGGGTACGATTCCCGGGCCAGGCATAGTGTTATTGGGTTTTGCCTTCAAGAATTTCTCAATAGCAGCCACGAATTCTGTATATGTGCCCGATTGATGCCAAAAGGCTCGCCCCCTAAGCCTGTAAATTCAAATTCTAGTAACTGAACTACTTACTCCACGCCTTCTAATTATCATCTGGCTACCTAGTCTTTTCTCAACTGTGTTGGGGTCGGCTTGCAGTCTAACCGGATGCAGCTGAGTACCAGTATTTTACATGGAGTGACTGTGCAGATAGGCAGTCATTCCACATTCCCCAACCCAGTTAGTACTGGGTAATACGATACCGTTTGGTTAGACTGATTGTCAGACTTTCGGGCCACTGACTTCCTGTAACGACTGTCAAAGATCTACAAATGACAGCCGGGACCAACGTGCTTTCCGAGGCACGGGGGAAACTTGGTATGTAACGGGCGGTCACCCATCCACGGAGCAACCAAAGCAAGCACCGCCTAACCTGAAGATCGACCCGAATGACCCTTCTAATACTAAACCAATAAAAGTTCCACTTCATAGTTGAAGCCTGGCTTTAAAATGCAAATGCCGTAATCCAGTAGAAAGTGCGATCTCATGAGCAACTAATAGTATGAAAACGCCAGTCAGGGGCAGTCAGCTAATAGTTATGATAAGGTAGCAATATTCAGCTCGGTACCTGCTGAGTTTGACACAAATGTCGATGGAAATGTCACCGTAAAATTGTAAAAACCGTTAGATTATAATCTATCTCGCGAGATTGTAATCTGTCGAAAGATTGTGAAACGTAACACAAATATGGCGGCGCGTGGAACATGACGTTCAACCAATCATTTCACAACTTGACAGTTTCACTTCGATGGATTATATCTACCGAAAAATAATGCGTTAAATTGCAATAAGCAGTACGCTACGGTTCACAATCTTTCGACAGTTTACAATCTCGCGAGAAAGATTATAATCTAACGGTATTTACAATTTTAGGTGTCAGAAATATCTCTCAAGTGCATTTTATCTTTTTGGTTCTTAGTTTTGACCAAAAGATTAACTTTGGTGATTAACAATGATCACTCTCTTCTTTTGGGCCTGCGGAAGCGCATTTGTTACCGAAGCCTTATGTATATTTTATCATATGTCTTCCCTTTTTTGGGCAAAAATCCATTCAACCATCCTTTTCCAATTTTATTCATCTTTTAGCTTCTACTCCCACTCGGCCAACTTTGATGTTCCATTTTATTTTTTCATCATGTCCCGGCGATCAATGCTTATGGTAGTCAGAAGCTTACAAAGGGGTATCGTAGTACCCAGTAAAAGGTTTGTGGAGATCAGAGAGGCAGTCGCTCCAACACAAATTGGAAATTTGTCCCCCAATTTCTCCGTAACTAGAAGGTTCCCGGGTAAGGTCCAGAACAAAAAATGATCGCAATGACGGAGAGAACAAGTTAAGGCTTCGTTAAGGGTCTATGTACACCCTTTATGTGTGCGTGTATGTGTTTTATTACCTACTTAATAGTATCTCAATTGCGTCTTAACATTCCTCCCACGAGCGATCTCCACACAGCACTCCGTAATTCTTAGAATCAAATTAACGTGTTATCTCGCTCGTTTTTCTTTACAAACTTGTGTTTTAGCTCCAAGATAACTTTGTTAATTAAATTTTGCATTTTTTGCTCCTTAGACGACTTGTTCACCTGATTGGGATTATACTTTCTACTGAAGTGTATTGAAAACGCAAGGCGAAGTAGGAAATCGTGTATTTTCTGCATCATTACAATAGATAAATACACCCACACCCACATCAGTTTAGAATAGATGATTCAATTTGAATGTATTCAATTAAATGGGTATTCGTTTGATAAACTTAGATCAGATTTATTTATAAAAATAATAAAGTTATTCATCATTTTATTCAGCTTCGACTGACCTCAGGTTTGTCCCGATTTCTCGATTCGAGGGGTAGCAAATGCCCTGGAACATAAATAACTCATGTGTAACTCCCGATAACCCCGATTTTATAATATTCATTCATAATAACTGGTCGAGATTTAATATTATTTTTCAATCAGTAGAAGGTAACTAACGAGTTACTGGTCTGCTTAAGATAACAATAATATTATACTTTAAGAGTTTAAACACACTCACAGTACACTCACGTACTTGACAATTTGAAGCCATCAATTGTCAAGTACGTGGAATCCAGTTTTGAGTAAGCTCAAAAGTAGCAGCCGGTTTCGTAATAAGGACTCCACAAAACCTGGTGATACTGTGAGTGTGTTTTGCCGTGACTTAGTGTCGAGTTCCAGTAGTGCGCGTAGCAAAAGACAAAGAAAGAGGGTAGATAGATTTGTCTGCTCTTAACTTAACGATTTATTTTCCATCCACCCGCATTCTCCAGTCAACCCGCGATCATGGCGCTTGCAACAGCGCCGAAATATCGGGAGCTCAAAATAATGAACAATCACGGAAGATATCCCGTAAGTGACAGTATAAGTTTAGGTGTAAACCGTGAAAGCTTAAAACAGTGTGTTAAAACAATTTTAGTTTTGCAAATCTACGTTAGAAATCTTCAGTGATAGACAACGCATTCACACGCTTCCATTCTACCCAGTTAGAGGTCATTTACTCCTTATTCTTTCATTTTGTTCCTCACACAATCCATCCATATTTTCTTTTGCCTTTCTCTCCCTAATACACGGCTTGCAACCTATCAATATTTAACATTATAGCAACTAAAATAGCTCATCTAATTATAAACAATAATTATGTCAATGCAGAGAATAACAATAAAGATATCTTTATCACAAGCGTCACTTTCTTGGAGACAATAACTAACAATCGACGCACCTTTGACCGACCTTTATCGAATAAGCCCGAAGATACACGAAGTGACCAAATAGTACTCGGTACAGAAGGTTAACGTCACACGCACACATAGACGTGAACGAACGACGATCTCAAACAAATGACAGTCGCGAATACGCTTGCACTCACTGTACGTGAAGCGTGTCTATGTGTGTGTCCATCCTCGCTTATTGTACGAAGCTAGTCTTCTGTATTCATTTATTCCGTGACGAAACTGGGTTTTAAATAAGTAAAATCTTTAAGACGCTGCCTACTTTGGTTATGCAATCCACTGGTTGATACTAAAGTTGACTATTTTAAAAGCTGAAGCTGAAGATTTCCGAATTAACCGCCGGTGTGCGATCATTGAATCGCGTTTGGCAAGACTAGACCGGGCCTTAATACAGTGTGTATCAGAAAGGTGTGGTTATACAACATTATTTTTAGTATATGCGAAACCTGAAACACGTGTATTTTTATGTAAAGAATCTATGTACAAAATTTCAAAACTGTATCATGAAAAATCACAAAGTTATAAGCTTTTTCTGTTACCTGGTTGTCCGCACTAAAACGTGGTCACCACGCACGGCCGCGCATGTGCCTCCAACGGCGTCTTGAGCTCATTGATAATAATAATTTGGCAGTAGGTACCTAAATGATTGCGATAGTTACTTAATGTCGCTCGGTGTCCAACTTGCAACTTTATAAAAATATTTTGGGACAAAATATAACATGGTTTAAAAATTATTGGAATCGATTCAGTTACTTATTCTGAACAAACTATATTCAGTTTTCAAATATACTAAAAATAATGTTGTATTTAAGGATATAGTACACACACACACCATCACACTGACCAAATTTCTCAACGGGATCAATATTGTAAGTAAACGCGAAAAAATAATCAGGTGCCCCTTCAAAAACATCAATAGAAGATACCTCATCAGCAACAGCCCGACTTCACTCACTGCTGGGTATGGCCTCTCTTTACTTGTGCCAAGCTCCACGTTCTTGTGCCAGCCTCATCCAGGATATTCCCGCGATGGCTACAATGTCGTCTGCCAATCTCACCGCCGGACGACCTCCACTTCTCATTCCAGTCCTTGGACGCCATTGGGTCACAGCTTTACTCCGCCTGCCATCACTACGCCTTGCTAGGTGTCCTGCCCTTCTCGAACTAAATGTATGGCGTAGCTGATTACTTTTTTGCGATGACGATTTTGTACTCCTGGAGAAAGTTGTTCAATTTGATGGTCTGTACTACACCCTTGTATATGTCGACTCATTTCTGGAACAAGCTGTATGTCAGAGAATGTAGCATCACAACGCGATTCTTCCAGGTATTTAATCAGAAAAGAATCGTTAGGCTTTTATACTTTGTTAGGCACAGATGTACCTATAGTACACCATGTTGTTCTTATAATGATTAAGCCCCATGGTTGATCTTGTTGCCATCAACAGATAAATTACGAATGGATAAACCCAATAACACTTTGCCGTCCTAAGAATTCAACCCTCTCAGGGTTGAATGGGTTGGGTTGATGGGGTTGGGTTTTGTGCTGCGCTTGCGACCAATAGAAATAGACAATCAATTTGAAAATCCATATTTCCATAATAACTTAACATGAAAAGAGTAACCATGGACTTTCTTGCCGCTTCTTCTCAATAGGAAACGACCAATACGAAACGTGCATCTTTTTTCGACGTTTTGTAAGTACCCATGTAGGCCTATGTGAAATGAAATATTTTGTTTTTTTTTTGTTTATAGTAGACAACAGTAAAAATCCAGTTACCGAGGTGATCATGCTTCTAGACCTCACCAATTGCTTCATAGTCAAGCGATAGTATACTAGGTCTATTATTGCAAAACAAGTCTCCACTCATAATAAAATCACAAAATCATTAAACCTGTGAAACGATTACGTAAACGTAGTTCAAAGTAAAAGGGTTAACGGAGGGTGGTATAAAGCGCTTACAGAAGCTACCCTGCAATACCGCGTCGAATTACAGAAACCTCACGGAATTAACCTGCGTTATATAAGTTCACGGAGTACAAAGTAAATGAAACCTCAACTTTTTTTCTTCAAAAGTCTTTTAAGCAAATGAATGGTTTAAAACTATTGAGCAGCACAAACAGCCTATTTCATTCCCAACTTCTCACTACTGGGACACAAACCTTCTATCTGTTAGGGAGTGTGCCATCCACCAGTGCGGAATGATGAATATCACATGGCTTGTAAATTTTAGTTTTAGGGGTTTCCTCACGATATTTTCCTTCAACGTTTTGACGCTTTACAGCAAGACGAGCGATTCCACACGCTTCTTAACGCTATTTGATGTGACTTTTCAGACTAAAGCCTGATGAATCTACTTTATTGTACAGGTACAACCACATTTTATCAAAGTATATTTACAAAACGATAATAATGGGTAGGGTAAAGGGTAGGCACACACGATGGTTTCGGCGTCGTCGCTATATCTTTAGTTTAAACCTTTGGATGGACAGGGAGAAAATAAATTAAGGTAGTAGATTATTACTTCCAACTAAACAACACATGAGGAATAAAGTCACTTCAAAGAGCCATTATACCATCGCCGTACCAAGCCGTGATAGCATCAGCGTGTTAAATGCAGTGATAGCTCCAATGTCTCTCTTATGACCATTCTGCGCTCATTATCACTCCATTTGCTTACTCCTCCGTGACAGGAGCCAACTACTTAACCCAATTAACAGCAAAAACCTAAACAAAGTGAGACCGTATTTTCGATATTCCATTGTATTATCTTGTTGCTTTTTAATTAGCTTTTCCAATTCTGCTATAATTGACCGTATATCTTTGTATGTAGGTTGCAGGTTTGCGGCGTAGTTATCTATTTAGGGCTTTGCATTAATATACTTACAATACAACATTGTGTGAACTTAATTACTTCTTGATGATATACAGGTTCTTTAATAGAGAAGATGATGGTACAGACCATTATTTTATTAGTTTTATTTAGGTACTACATTACACTACTTTTATAACATAACATCAAGCCTGTAATCCCGAAGGGTTAGGCAGAGGTGTACCTAATAGTACACCCACATTTTGCCAGTTATGTTTAAGTCCCATGTAATAGGGGGCGAGCCTATTGCCATCAACCGGGCACAAATTCCTGATGGAAAAACTCAATAACACTTTGAAACCCACCATCATCTGCCTAGCCTTTTCTCAACTATATAGGGTTCGGCTTCCAGTCTAACCGGATGCAGCTGAATACCAGTATTTTACATGGAGCGACTGCCTATCTGACCTCCACAACCCAGTTAGTACTGGGTAATACGATACCCCTTGGTAAGACTGGTTGTCAGACTTTTTGGGCCACTGACTGCCTAACGACTGTCAAAGAACTACAAATGACAGCCGGGACCAACGGCTTGACGTGCTTTCCGAGGCACGGAGGAAACTCGGTATGTTATGAGCGGTCACCCATCCACAGACCAACCTAGGCAAGCACGGCTTAACCTAAAGATCGACCCGAGCGGCTGTTATTATTTAGCCACAAGCTCTTCTTTGAAACCCGATTACGCTAAATAATGCGTTAAGCGTAAGTTATTTGCATTGTTTTGAAAAACTAAGGATTCTTGGAAGTTTTTTTTAATTATTTTGGAGTCTTTGCAACGAACATTTTTTTATTGATTGACTTAAAAATTTTAACATATTGTATGTAAAATCTAAAACGGTCTATTTTTTCGTGATTTCCAGTGCACAACTCTAGTAAGCCGAGCCATGCCTCGTTTAATTGAGGCAAGCTAATGAGTAACCATTATGGCTGCTCCTTAGAGACTGTTTACCGCTTAATAAGTCACTTTGAAGTCTCAGTTGAGGACGCACGTCGTTCACACTCGGAATTTGTGTTCAGTGACCTGTTGTTGTGAACAGAATGGTTATCTTGGCTTGGTCAAGGTTTTGGTAAGATGTTCAAGGTATCTTGTGAGTTGTAAGTGAAATTTGGAGCTTGAGACGTTTATCTGTATGCATATCATACGAAAATTGTAAAAAAATCGGTTGTCTGTAAAGTCGGATTACTGACGATAGTTGAATGTGACAACGTTATAAGAAAATACTGATGGAATGGGTGCATTTTTGAAAAGAAAATTTTAATTTTATTTGTTTGATAGATATTTTGTATGGATATAGAGAAGGAGGTAAATGGAAATCACAATTGAATTGATCAAGTTACATTTATTTGTACGCATAAATACAATTATGTCAATTTTTTTTTTTTTTACTATGTACATAGTTTTTACAAGTATGAATGTGCGTTGAGCAGTTGTTTTATGGAACGCCTCAGAGCGAGGTAACGCCCGTTTTTTCGTGCGTGCAGCCGGCTCCATCGAATTATAAGACGTTGTCACGTCAAAAAATTATAATAGATAATAGCAGTGGTGTGACGGACTGCCATAGGTCTCGAGTTCGAACCCCAGGCACGCACTTCTGATTTTTAAGATTCAAGTGCGTATTTAATATTATCACTTGCTTCGGTGAAGGAAAACATTGTGAGGAAACCAGCATGTCTGAAGATATGTATTTCTTGACGGCATGTAAAGCCAAGTCAGAGGCCCAGGGGCGGCATAAAAACTCTGACACCAGGTGAGGCACTAACCACACGATAAAGAAGAAAGAAGAAGACGAAAATGCTAGTTACATATAGTTATTGGTTTCAATCCGTTTTCATTTGACTGTACTTTATAATGTGCGAGCGAGTTGACGACAAAAAAAAATAGGTAAGGAAGGTGCCAGTTGACGAATATGTCGAAAATTGAGTCAGATTTGGATTTAACTTTCATTTTTAATCTTAAAGAGCTTTTATGGTACAAAGAATTAAAGAGAGGCCACGACACAAGCAGACTAGCAGTCACGACAGTTACCTACTCATTTGCTTGCCTCAATTAAACGAAGCATGGCTGAGACGACAGCCGACTCGGGTTACTGAAACCGTGCACTGTAAGACACGAAAAAAAGGCCGTGTTTTGAAGGTAGAAAAATGTTATTTTTTTGTGTGTGCCTATCTATTTTTGTAAGTGTAGGTATATGTACATACTCATTAAATTACTGATAAGAGAAACCGCCTTGGGTTTCTAAACAGTACCGTCTGTACAGCTTTTTAAAAGAGCATTATTTTGTCTATAAAAATGAATATATAATATGCCCTCAAAGTATCGGTAACCGTTCTCGAACAACACACTGTATATGATTGTGTTCTTCGTTCGTTCTATTTTTGCAATTTTGAAAATAGAATACTTTAACGTGTCTTTATGGAAAATTGAGTTTATTGCAGTGTTACTGCACAAAGGGTAAGATAGAAATAAAGCAGTCGTAAGAAAATATAAGGCACTAAGCTGTAGGTTAAAGAAAAGTGCCCTTGCTCCTTACCTCCTTAAGTAATGCCTACTTTGATTGCACACAATTATCTAACTCAAACCGAAAATATTGAAGTGCTGTTCTATTGAACAATGAAATTAAAGATAGTAGAAAAGATTCAGTAGAACATGGAACTTGAACCGAATTGTGGGAATAGATACTAGAGGTTCCTCTGCCTAACATTTCAAGAATAACAAGCATGATGAAATGTCAGATATTGACTAGTCATTGCTGAAACTAAAAGAGATAAAAACTGATCGCTGCCATTTATTTTACACCAAATTTTGATAACCGCGTGAACTGTAAATCAAATCGTAGCCATATTTAAAATATGAGCTAAAGGTATAAAATATCTGGACATGGCACCGTTGATAACCCTACCATGGTGCGGATTGATGATAAAATTCAACCGTAAATAATAAATGTTGGCAGTTAACGGTTTTATCGAAATATTATACGGGTTTAATTTATATTCTGCAAACAAGAAGGGATATTTAAAAATTGAACGCCATGAAGCATTGGACTCGGATTGCAATCGGATTGTATTTTTTTTAATGCAGTAAATCTCGAGGATAGCAAAATATATTGTTTACTAGTTTCTGCTCGTTAAATTAATTCTGGCTCAGTTTGAATGATTACGTTTAAGCCTTGATTATTAAACTAGCTATTGCCAACGATCTTCGTTCGCGTGATATTATTATGAAAATACTATTTTCCCCGTTTTTACAACATTTTTCATTGATGCTCCGCTCCTATTGGTCGTAGCGTGATGTTAAATAGCCTATAGCCTTCCTCGATAAATGGGCTATACAACACTAAAATATTTTTAGTGTTGGATAGCCCATTTAAGGCGTTCAACTAAACAAACTCTTCATTTCAATAATATTAGTATAGATAGGAATGCAACGCCATCTATGGGTCAAAGCGTAGAATGGGTTTTAGAGAATCGCAAATCAGATTTAACAAAAATAAAATACTGACATAATATATCTAAAATCCCACCAAAAATCCAAAAAACGGATTTTCCTTTCCAAATTAATTTAAGTCAACAAAAATATTTTAATGCGCTATAATTTCCCGTGAGGTTCGAAGTGCCAAAACTGTATTATCGAATGAACCTTTGTTCGTCTAGTGGTTTTCTTAAGACGCCCTTTTTTTTCGGATAGGAAATCATCAAATGACCCCCGCCTCGCTCTGGGCGTAGTGGAAGGGAGTGTCAGACTTCTACTGACTAAAACCCATCCATGTTCCTTCTTTGTGTTCCAGGGCCGAGGTATCTCTTTCGAACAGACTCGCGGCCCCGGCAGGCATCGGCCCTTGCCCCTTCCTGGTTGCTGACATCTCTTTGAGACTTGCGTGGAACACGAACGTGCCGTCGACACGCCCTGTCGTCATGAGACGGCCGGACGGCGAGCTAGCCTATTACTCACCGTCCACAGACCCGCGCCTACGGTGGCCGGGAGCCACCACTTGGCCCTCGACGCCCTTAAAAAGCCCTTCAAATATATTATCATAAGTTACTGAAGAAATTGTAGCATAATTTCAAGAACTTCGGATCCGCTTCCCTCCTTTTAAATAGTTTTAATCTGTTATCATCGACAAGGCACTGTAATAGTGACACCTTGGAAGCATAAAATATTTTCTTAAGTCCCTCACCTTTTGTGAAAATGAGACAAAGTTATCGCTTTAGTCCTATAAAATGTGCTGACCTCTAAGCGATATTCAATAGACCTTTTTTGAGATAACTTTTTAAACCTTGGTGAAAAGAGAGGAATTATTAGGGTAACAAATAAGGCTATCTGCAGATGAATTATAGTTGACTAGTTTTTAGGTTCTTGTAGATAGCGATAAATGTTGAAGATTATCGTAAAGTATGGGAGAATCTTTGACATATGAGCTGAAAAATGACTACAGCTTGACTAAGCTAGAGAGAGATTTTTTTACCATAAGTGAAAAATATGAACAACTCTTATTCTACTTTCTTTTTTTTTAGCGTGTGGTTAGTGCCTAACCTGGTGTCAGAGTTTTTTATGCCGCCTATGGGCCTCAGACTTGGCTTTACATGCAATCAAGAAATATCTCTCAGGCATGCTGGTTTCCTCACGATGTTTTCCTTCACCGAAGCAAGTGATATTTCAGAGGTGCGTATCTCATTCTATTGAGTTTATCATATATTAAAACGCTACCCAAACGAAGCCCCTGACCTTTGCCAAATTAATCAACTGTAAACAAAAACTAAAACTATATTGAGAGTTGATTGCGACACGTATATCAAAACTAAATTATCCTCTATTTTCTGTCTCTCTCTCTCAAAATAAGCACGAAAAACAAAAGGTGTGCCATTTAAACCACAATTTTAACAATATCTGTGCCAATAGAGATAAACAGTGTTGCCAGTGACGTGATTATTTAATCCCCAATCCCCGAGACGAAGTGCAGCCAAGGGATCGTCCGTCAGAGACATAAAAATAAATTACTATGTTAAATTTTGCACGCCCTAAATCGCTGGGGATTCAACGATTTGTTCCGGTGTTGTGTTGCTTTTTATTAACGGAAATATGGCGACACTAATGGTTACTATAACTAGTAATATATTTAAAGTTAAAATGTATGGCTGGTTTTGTTAAAATAATTGATGATGGACGATCTTGGCGTGTGGTATGGCTGGTTGAATTTAATGATATTGATTTTTGGTTAAATAAAAACGAGTAAACCAATGTCTGCGTCTAGAAATTCTAATGTCGCTCGTTGGTAAGGATGACATAACTAAAAAAATAGACTTTTTGATGTTGTTTGTAGTTGAATATAAAATTAACGAAAGTAAGTATTACATTAAGTAAAGAAATATGTAAAATAAACCTTCCATCTTTTGATAAATGGGTTATATGCACAAAAATATTAGCCATATATTGAAACAATTTTTAGTCTAATTAAAAAAACTGCTGCCTGTATTTCTTATTTTTCGAGTTATGTCATTATTGTCGCAAACAAGCGAATATGTGTTTTTGTACGTTTGTCGTCATAAGTCCTGAAACAATTAAATAAAAATCGCTTCTTCAAAAAATTCATGTGTAAATAAATAATATACATAAATGATACGAATAAATGGTTGGAATTAATTTAATGTTGCTAATGTAACGTTAATATGATTTATTACATTTACGAAGAATCAAGTTTATATGTTCTATGTATTTATGGTAGAAAAAGACTTTTTAAAAACAAAACAAAATCATATAGAACCAAAATCAGAAAATCCGGCCCAACAAACGGTGGCGAGATGATTTTGAAGCGCATCACGAAAGCTGGTTCGAGGTGGCGCAGGAGAAGAGTACTTGGAAGGATATGGGGGAGGCCTTAGCCCACCAGTGGGACATACAAGTCTAATAAAAAAAAGAACAAAAGTCAAAGTATAAGAGTTTGTCACCAGTTTTTCTTTGAAAACATTAAATTTAAAAGTGGAACCTGGAACACGTGTCTAGTATTTTTATGTAAAGAATCTTTGTACAAAATTTGAAAACTGTATCATAAAAATAAAAAATCACAAAGTTATAAGGTTTTCTGTTACCTGGCTGTCCGCACAAAATCGTGGTCACCACGAGGCACGCCCGTGAGCGCACCTCCAGCGTCGTCTTGAGCTCATTGATAATAATAATTTGGCAGTAGGTACCTAAATGATTGCGATAGGTACTCAGAGTCGCTCGGTATCTAAATTGTAGCCTTTTTTAAATATTTTTGGGACAAAATATAAAATGGTTTAAAAATAATTGGAATCGATTCAGTTACTTATTCAGGTTTCGCATAAACTAAAAATAATGTTGTATATCTCCGAACCAAAAGTTCAAATTCTTATACAACAACTAGCTGTGCCCGGCGTTGCAATGCACCTCTTTTAACCTACCCTACCTACCTACCCTAGCTACCTACCTAACCTAACTACCCTACCCTACCTAACCTAGCGGTATGAAAAATAGATAGTAGCCGATTCTCAGACCTACTGAATATGCTTGTAAAATTTCATAAAAATCGGTCAAGCCGTTTCGGAGGAGTATGGTAACTAACATTGTGACACGAGAATTTTATATATAAGAAGAAGATGTTATCAAAAGGTTCCCTGATATATATCTGTTACAGTAATCAAATGAATAGACGTTGAGAACGCAACAAACGTCTCTAGAATTCGAGCTGAGCCACCTCAGGGTGACGTCGTCGAATGCCACGTCCTTAGCCACCAGCGTTAACTGAACAATACGACCAAGATACCAAGACCCCTCACGTCACATACCAACACCTTACTTTAGTACCGAGTGTAATGTAGCCAAGGGAGAGGAGGGAGGTCAGGCTTATACGGCCATGCCAGGTGTAAATGTAGTGTTGAATTTCACGAATAATTCCACTTGTGACACTCCAATATTTGGCGGGAGCGACGGAATTTATTTCAAGAATGCAAAACATGAATTTTAAACTCAACAAATGTCATGGTTCGTTCTTTTTCAAATTGGTTACAATGTATCTTAGTATCGGGATTACAGTGTTGTTTTAAATTCGCGCTTTTTAACATAAATTATGATAAATTATGGCCATTTGTTTTAATAAAGTATGAACGATGACAATGCAGTCAGTTTCGTACGATGCTTTCGTATTAAACGGTCATTATCATACATTAATTAAATTGGTGAAGGGTGCATTTGCAGATTTTTCTTAAAATTAAGTGCACCACATTTGGTTCAATTACACTTAATATAAATAATCTGATTTAGGGGGGGGGGTTAAGGTATGGTGTTGGTGGGAATCGCTGTTGGGAGCAGCTTTATATATAAAGTGCGAAGTAACTATCTGCTGTACTCGTGGTGGAGCTGTATTAAAAGCAGAGCCCACGCTGGGACCTGCTGCAACCATGCAGTCGCGCACCCGCCACCCCGTGTTGCAGCTGAGCTAACGGATTCAGTGCGAAAGTCCCCATTTTCATTCTGCGTCCTAAAACAGAACATACTCACTAGGATGAATACCAGAAACCAAACCGAGCACATCCATAGGCGTTGGAACGGTAGCCCCGCTATTGGAACTGGCTGCAAGTCAGTTCCTCTCCATCCTGGCCTCTCGACATTAATACGGAACCACCATCAGCTTGCGAAGTAGCTGTAGCGGTCCTCTCTTTGAAGGCAGGCAAAATGCCAGGATTCGACCTGATAGCTACGGAAAGTTCACATGCCGATCCTCCGCCGACGTTCTGACGCCTTTGTTAGACTTTTATAACTGTGTCTAAGAAAGGAGATTATAGTCAGTGCGATAACTGGACAGGTTGCTATCGATTCTGTTCTAGGGTTTTCTGCAAGATTATTCTGGATAGGGGTGCTATCATAGGTCCTGGAACCACAGCTACGCAAGGAGTAAGTTGATTTTAGGTCGAACCGCTCGTGCGCGGACCAGACCATACTTGAACAGGCATGAGAATGGTAGAGGGAGATTTACTTTACCTTTATCGAATTCGAAAAGGGTTTTCAGTTTCTCCAGCCTCGTATCAAAGGACATCACTTGGAGGATCGCCGAAGCCCGAACTACCTTCCCACTGCTGAGACCTGTCTGGCAATCTCGGAAACTGACCCAAAGGCTAAAACTCAAAGTCTTACGGGTGCGAAACATGGAAGGCCACAAAGGACATCTCACGCCGAATCCAAGTCTTCTTCAACCGCTGTCTCCGTCGCATCCTCGGAATTTACCGGCCCGAGACAATCCCTAACGAAGAGCTGTTAGAAAAATGCCACAAAAGCCCGATTGATCGCCAGATCAAGCGTAAGTGGAAACCGATCGGTCACACTCTACGAAGGGATTCCGAACACAAACCCAAACCAGCGATGGATTGGAATACTAAAGGAAAAAGGAAGCGTGGCCATCCCCGACTAACCTGGTGTTGCACCGTGCTAGCAGAAGCGACGAGCATCGGGATGACATGGGGCTAAATAAAGCGCAGGCCACACCGCTAGCTGGCGAGCGGGCGAACGACACGAACGACGCCCTTTTCATACTTTTGTATCGCTGACGTAGCTCAGTAGTTCGTGGTGTGAACCGATGCGGCGTTTGCCCGCTCGCCCACCCGCCAGCTGGCGGAGAGGCCTGCGCTTTAAGCTTGAAGCTCAAGACCGTTAGCGATGGAGGACTACTGTAAAGGCCTTCTGCCCCATATAGAGCACATAGGATTTTAAGTCATGTCTAATTAATTAATAAATTTCCATTCACTAAACAGCATATTCTGATTTATACTCCAGACTAGATAGGATTCTTAAGCTTGCCCCAGAATTCAATGACACATGACATTTTCCGCCTAAGACAAAATGGATACTCAACTTATTTTTATATTTTACTTATTTCAAGAGTAATGCCATCCCAGGAAGTCGCTAACTAAATACACTCCACACTAAACACACTTTAAAAGCTAGTACAAAAATATAACCCGACGATCCTAACAAGAGTTTCACATTACCCTCTAATTGTGCTCAAACATAAGTATAGAATAATAAATTCACATACGTAGAAACAACTTGAATAATTCATTTAATAAAACGTTAAGATAAATGACCTGACTGACGCAGCGTCGCGACGTATCACGTACGTACAGACATATTGTGCCATTCATTTTATACGTAGATATAAGTACATATAGGTATGTATTTATGTAGAGAGATTATATGCTTGTTTGTTTTCAGTTGAATAAGTTTGAGTGCTAGATGAGGCTCGCATACATATAAAACAAAAGACAATCAAGTTTATACATATATAGACATAGGACGAGAGGTACCGTTAATCTGATGAAGTCTTTTATAAAGGGTGTAACGAAGCCGAAAGGCACTTGTTCTCCCCGTCATTGCGATCATTTTTTGTTTAAAATCCAGTTATTACGGAGATATTGGGGGTCAAACTTCCAAGTTTACATAAGTTTTTTTTTAATACATGTTTTTAATGTAAGAACTTTACTTTAAACCTTTCCACGACCCCCGTACTATTCAATCCATCCATCAGCACAATGTTTTGAGTGTTACATTGAGTCGTACCGTAAAACGCGATTTTTAACCTCACAAAAAAAGAGTTGTTTCCCAGCATTAATTTTAGCGCAGGGTTACTTAGTTTGATGTACAGAATGCCTGGTTGACGGCTTCGTGAAGGGTTCGCTTACATCCTGTATGTAGATCTCTTGTGATCCCTAATCATCAAACATTGCCAATACTTTAATTTTATTGACAACTGTCTGTTGCCCGTGACCTTCGTCCATTTTAAAAATATAACTTCCCAATTTGAATCGATTTTTTTAACAATTTCAAGGGGTTTTTTTTTGCACGGAACCCTAATATTTTTTCTAAAATAAAAGTAGCCTAGTGTTAGTTACTCCTTATAAAATTAGCTATCTGCCAGTAAAAGACCCGTCCAAATCGGTCCAGCCGTTTCAGAGATTAGCCGGAACAAACAAACAGAGAGACAAAAATTTAAAAAAATGTGTTTTTATTATAAGTGCCGTAGGTATATACTTTAGGTAAGTATATGCATTCAGTAAAAAGCTGTTATTTCGAAATTACAAACAGACACTTTAATTTTATTAATTTTTATAGATATAATTAAAACTTTGATTGAGTGAAAAGTTTAGCTGACCCAATCTCGTGGTTAAACTAAAACTCAATTGAGTGCGTGAATCCAAATAAATTATAATTAATAAATAATTTTCAAATTAATCTAATTTAACATGAAAGTGCCTTTTGCAAGGATACATTGACCGTAGCCATGCCCCCAAGCCGTCGAAGAAAAACTAGTATTTTATTCTAAGCCTAAAATGAAATATGAGTTTTACATAAAAAGTTTCAGCGCTCAAGTAATGCAGATTATTTTTCTAAATGATACCTATTTACTTACAATACTTATTAGGGTTCCCTAGCCAAACGGCTAAAACGGAACCCTTATAGATTTGACCTCTCCGTCTGTCTATCCGTCCGTATGTCACAGTCATTTTACTCCGAGACTGTTGACAACACAAAGTTAAAGGAGAGTAGGTGTCTTCTATAAACCACTAAACAAAAGTGATATTAAAATTTTCAATTAAAAAATAGGGGTGGCTCTACATATTTGTAACCGAGGCAATTAAATAATATTTTTAAGGAATATAAATAATATCGAGCTTTTTAAAACACTGTTTTTCTTAAGTCAATTGTTGATGAAATGTACATAATTACGAATGGGCGTTAAAAATATTGTTTTTATATTGTTTGGTGCTACGGAACCCTGTGTTTGCGACGCCGATTCGCACTTGGTTAGATTAGTAGCTTTTTTTACAGATAATCTCATAAATTAAGTATAGCTACTTTTCTTTACACATACCCTATAATTCAATATGTATACGCAAATACAAAGTCTGCAAAAATTGAACCCTTTATTAGAAGTCTCTATTGTAATTCTATACAAGCTCAACACAATTGCGAACCATCCGCCGCTACATTCGATTTCAATTAATTTCAATTTACTACGCCTTATGTACCGAGCATACCCTCAATATGCTAACTCATACGGCCCTGAGTAATGACTGTAAGGAACAGCCTACATCGACAAAGGGCCCATTATGTCAAAAACAAACCCAACCCCGCAACCAATTCTCTCCATGTTTGCTGAGGGCTGCTCTCTTATAAATATGCAAATATTATCCTGCGTTTAGCCTGCTACTGCAATAATATTTATATTGAAATTGGCGCCCGCCGCCCGTCCTTGAACTCTCACTATTATTATACTGTTCAAACATCCCTTTTACATTCGATTTGTGGTCCTCAGGATCACAGCGGCTCCACACTGTTATCTGTATTTGACAAACCTCACACTAATAGGATCCCTGTTGATATTTTGCTCGCCTCTGTACTTTCTTTGAAGAGCTGTTTGAACAAGGTTTTATTCTGTATTTGTGGTCTTGGTCAATATGTCCCGCGGGTTTAAGATTCAGCCGAGATAAGCACACATGGAAGTATTGAAATCAACCACAATGTTGATGTCAACAGCTTTTACGACTGAGGCCATTTAAAAATGGCGTCATAGCCTTCACAATATGAAACATGTTTATTCAGCACGAAAAGCCATTTCCAAACGGAGTTACTGTAAAAACTTTTCTCGGACACACACTCGGACATAACCCTCGTTTTACAGAAGGACAAGTAATAAACCTGTCCGCAAATGTCCGCGTTCTTATAAAAGATACAGCTCGCATCACGACAAAATGGCGGAGACGTTATACCACCACTTTCTCTAATAAAGTAGGAGCCATAAAAAACCACTACAATCATCATAACTCGACTGGGCGATGGACATCGTGACACAATGCCGCTTAAAAATTAATGTTCGCTTACACAACACAATCTTGCACAAAATAAATAAATTCGAAGATACTGTGATGATTTTTAAAACATTCTGAGTTTTATTATATCTTGCAAATTTTTAGCAATTCTTGGCACTGCTCAAGTGCTCATACGTGCATTATGACTATGCTACATTTTCTGTTTTAGCACGCAAACTTACGTTTAGTATTTATTTTTAAAAAGTATGGAATTATTAAGTACTTTAATATTATAAATGAAAAATTTAACTTAGATTATTTTATTTTGATATGAATATGCTAACATAGAACTCTGCACGTTTCATATATAATTAAATTCCTTGAATAAAGAACACACACACAGTATAACATTCACTAGCAGGAGTCAAAACCTGATTAAAAATTCATTTGTATCCCTTCAAAAGCAATTTAATTAAAAGATTTTTCGCCCACGCACCATAAAATAAGTTCTCCACGTATTATGTCGCAGTACCTATAATGAAAAAATCGTATTTTTGTAAAATTCCTAGAATTTTTGCAAAAACCTCATGTTGTTTAGAAAGATTTAAAACTTGATTGCTGATCAATCGGTCCGACGTTTTGGAACCTTATTCCTAGACTCGCTCTTGGAGGAATTGACGACAATGGGGGTATATTGTCAAGCGTTCGCGGATGATGTGGTCCTCGTTTTCTCGTCTCACGAGGTCAGCTCCCTGCAGCAGTCAGCTCAAAGAACGCTACAGACAGTGTCAGACTGGGAGGTACGAAACAAGCTTTGCTTTGCCGCTCACAAGACCACCGCAATGGTGATTACGAAGAAGCTCAAGTACGACACCCCCGTAATTCACATGTCTGGCATTCGACTGACCACATCATTAGATTGAGTCAATTGACAACATCATTATTCAGATTGTTGAGAGCTCGAGTTAAAATGTTAAACAATCTGCGGATCAGTCATGTTTGTATTGTTTTGCGTTCATACTCATCGTCTTCGTTTGCTAACCTAAGATGTTCCGGTGTTTTGCAAAAATTCTAGGCATTTCGTTAAAAACGATTTTTTCAAATATCCTGCAACATTATAGTAGAAAGGGTCTGAGCTCCTACGTGTTTAAAAATTCGTTTTTATGCTAAACGACTTTTAATAGCTAATAGTTTTTTCTGCTAACGCTGGCTTATTTATATTTTTCCGCCATCGCTCTTTTCTGTTTACAGAATGAGTAAGGGTTTTTACTGTTGTATTGTTAAAGTTTTCGTTATTATTTCTGCCATATTGTTTTAAATTTTATTTTGCGGACAGACAAAGATTTCTCATAGAATTTCGGTAGCCTATGTCTATCTATCATCATCCTTCTCTTGCCCTTATCCCAATTGGACGTAGTTAAGCGAAAAGGATCCAATCCACAACATGGCCAAAAATTACTTTAGTGCATCAAACTGATGCTTAAATATCGAAACTATCAGCCAGTAAAAAGATCCAACCAAAATACAAAAGGTTATCATTTTTATCAACATTAGAACCAACCCACACGTACATGCGGCTTATAGTATCAACATTTAGCATCAGTTTGTGAACTAAAGTCATTTTTGGCCATGTTGTGGATTGGATGCTTTTCGCTTATCTACTTCCAATTTATTTGGGCTTGGCGCAACATGTTTTCTTCTTCCATACTTATTACTCGACATCTCATCAGACCTCCTTTGGTGCCATATCATCCTTCACACAGTCCATCCATCGTTTCTTTGGTCTTCCTCTACTCTTATACCTATCCACATTCATACTCAAAACTTTCCTCACGACATTTTCCTCATTCTTCCGCATCACTATCAATAGCCTATGTCAATCTAATGGGTGTAAAAAGTACTTGTTCTACCCGTCATTGCAATATCATTTTTGTTTTGGACCATATCTGGGAACTGGGAACCTTCTAGTTACGGAGAAATTGGCGGTCAAAGTTCTAACTTTTTCATAAGTTTTTAATGTTATAACTTTACTTTAAATACTCATATTCAATGCATTCATCAGCACAATGTTTTTATTGCTAAACATTGAGTTCTACCGTTCTAATTATGATTTTTCACCCCAAAAAAAAGTAGGTATTTTCCCAGCAATAATTTTTGCTTAAAGTTACTTAGTATGTACATAATGCTTGGTTGACGGCTTCGTGAAGGCTCCGTTTACACTCTGTATAAGAATATCCGATCTTTGACCAGGAATGGTGAAACAAGTATAAGTAATAAGTTCGTATCCAAGTCATACACCTTTTGAAAGACATTACAAAACTAACTCCCTTCTCAAGACTTCAGGATTTTCATCGGCAAATAAGCTGATGTAGCCAGGAACTCCTGAAACAGACTGAAAGAAAAACACCTCATATTGGAGTTATAGGTACCCGAGTAACTTTGCACAGTTAAGTGAAGGAAGTAGGTCAAAATAATACTCGTAAGAACCGGATTAACACCTTGTCACTAACTTAAGTAGAGGAGAAACTTTTCAACTTATTACATTATGGCTCTAGTACCGGAAAGTAAAAGAATAGCGGAGTATCTAAACTTTTTATGTGTAATTTAGCTTTATAGTTATATTTCCTTGTAAATGTGTCGTAAACAAGAAGCTTCTTGGCGTACAAATATAGACGGTGTGCACACGACATTTACTCATTGCTCGTTGGCAAGTTCAGTGCTAAGCGCCAGGGTACCCGCGAAATTCAAATGTTCTTACGTTTTTTGCAATTTTCCGTTCAGTGTCAGGCTGTATATTGAACAAAACATGATTCGCGGCCGTAATAAGTAGTTACATATCAGTGGCGAAAGGTCAATTTTTGTAAGAGGTAAGCCGGAGTACATTATCTTTAATGTGATTATATGTATTATTTGTCTATAGAATACTGATTGTGCCTTTTTTCAAAGGGAACAGGAATCGAGTTGTATGGAACCTTCGTCACTGGTACATATGTTTGACTATGTGATGAAAAAGTCATTAAATGTCGTTAATTTTTTCCCGATCCGATTTTCCTATGGAGGTAGGCAGAACCCACAGAACACCACCTGCTACCATCCATACATATTTCTTTTACCTCCTCCACTTTCATACAGGGTGTTTTTTTAAACGTGGGCAATACTTTAGGGGCGTCTAGTACTCATGAAAATAAGCAACTTTTATTATGGGACCGACCACGAAATCGCGAAAAAGATATCAGCTGCTCCACACATTATTGGTCTCGTAACTCGAAAAAATGTAGGCAACAACAGATTTTTAAATCATATTTCATAGTTAGCCCCATAGTAAGAGTTGGTCACATTTATGAGTGCTTCACTCCCTTAAAGTATTGCCCACGTTTAACCAAACACCCTGTATATCTGGTCATACGCGCAAACCGGCTGCGAGTACTACGCACCTTACCTTTCTGAAGAACCTCACCAATAAGGTCAGTGTACATCCTTCTAGGGTGGCCCTTCCCGGCGTTGCCACTCACATCGGCCTTGTAAATTAATTATCTACATTTCAGTACCGATCTGTACCCATTTCGAACACAGCACACAAAAAAGTTCAAGTAATAAAAAAGTTAAAAACCATTTAATATTCGCTCACTAATGGTCGCCATACGTCGCTAATGTGAAACACAAATTTGTACAGGTGCGCCGCTGAGCGCACTTTAATAGGTCTTGATTAGCTTTTCATTTTATTAATTGTTTCTTTTAAAGTATAACGGTTAATTATTAGACGTGTTGCGATATATAAGGCCGAATGTTTTGGTGTTAAAAGACTGTTAATCTTACGATTACTATAAATACGAAAGTTTGGAAGGATGAATGTTTGTTACACAATCACGCCAGAACGGCTAAACGGATCTGGATGAAACGCGCAGAGATAGAAATGGAATAGCACATAGGCTACTTTTTTTTCTCACACATACAGATCTAAATTATCACGCGAACGAATTTCGAAACGAATATTGCTCGATTTGTTTATGACCTCTCGTCTAAAACCTACTTAGGTATATATCATTTTGTGACCATGGATATAGTCACATCAGTCAATCAATGACAAATTTTGTCATTGACAGCGCTATTATAGCTATTATAGCAGTGATAGCCTAGTGGTGTGACCGTCGAACTGCCAAGTCAAAGGTCTCGAGTTCGAACCCAAGGCACGCACCTCTGATTTTCGAATCCATGTGCGTATTGTATATTTATCACTTGCTTCGGTGAAGGAAAACATCGTGAGGAAACCAGCATGCCTGAGAGATATTTCCTGACAGCATTTAAACCCAAGTCAGAGGCCCATTGACGGCACTTAAACTTTGACAATAAAGAAGAAAGAAAAGTTTGACAGCGCTCTGAAGTCGTAGCATTATAGGCGTTTTTCGTAGTGCCACTGATGAGCGGCTATACGTGGAAACCTACATGCACAGTACAAGTATTAATACCTATAGTACCTGTAAGACGCCTATTATTCCTCAAATGCAGTTAGTTAAACAAGTCACTAATCTACAAGAACGATAAACTATCCTAACTCAGCGCCAAGCTAAATGTGCTTACACTAGTGGATTCATCACATCAATTCAACTAATTCGAAGTGCCGATCGACTTCAACTTCTGAAGTCGGACCATTGTCTTAATAACTTATCACTTTGTAATCGCTAGTTTCATCCCTAACTCTGGAGTTATGAATGTTATGTTAAGAGTAAGAGTTAGAAGCTAAGTACAAAATACGTGTTTCTCGTCCATTTTTCTATTATATGCAAGTAATTATCAATATATATATATATCTATACAGGCTGTAAGGGACAGCCCTCCACAAATTGATTGTTAGCGTGCATTCAGCTCCTATTTTGAATCATATTCCATCGGAATTTTTCTCCGGATTTTTTTTTTCAGTTACTATTACTTTATTTTTTATTACATTCCCTGTACGCAGCACTCCATTTATGTAAATATACGGCTATAATCAAAAATCCAACAATGGATGTTGAAATACTTTAACGAACGACGCGTGAAATCAGCTGTTCACTTTCTGCCTAGCTACAGAGTTCATCGAACTCGTCGTCGCGCCATCCCTCCATCCATCCATTCACCCATTCTCACAAAGTTTCGCATCTATAATATTCTAGTAGGAAGTACTAAGTAGGATTATTAGTACAATTTAACAATATTCATTACACTATGCATACAATAATGTACATGTTAATCCGTAATACAGTTAGATATTACCTATTAAGTATTGTTTACAGCGCATAGTTCCTAGAATCAAAACGTTTTGCGTTTAATTTAATTAATTAGCTCATTAATAACGTTGTTAGGTAACATTTGCAGCAAACACGTCTATGTATCACACCAACAATGATATTCTATTACTTGTATAGTACACGTTGTAAACAGACCCTTCACATAGCCGTCAACCAAGCATTCTGTACATCAAACTAAGTAACTTTACGCAAAAATTATTGCTGGGAATCGACTTTTTTTATGGGGTGTAAAATCACGTTCTACGGTAGGACTCGATGGAAAGCACTCAAAGCATTGTGCTGATGGATGGATTGAATAGTACGGGGGTCGTGGAGGTGTGTAAAGTAAAAATCTTACATTAAAAACATGTATTTTAAAAAAAACTTGTGAAAAAGTTGGAACTTTGACCCCCAATATCTCCGTAACTAGAAGGTTCCCAGGTATAGTCTAGAACAAAAAAATGATCGCAAAGACAGGGAGAACAAGTGCCTTTCGGATATGTTAAGGGTCTATTTATACCCTTTATAGTGCTCAAGTGTGTGCGCTTAAATAAGTGCACTCTCTGTTCCCTTATTCTCGCTAGGATGAGACGGCGATCAAATATAATCAATATTATACATAGACACATAGCACACATAGCCTAGTGGTGTGACCGTCGGACTGTCGAGTCATAAGTTTCGAGTTCGAACCCAAGGCAAGCACCTCTGTTTTTTCGGATTCATGTGCGTATGGTATAATTATCACTTGCTTCGGTGAAGCAAAATATCGTGAGGAAACCAGCATGCCTAAGAGGTATTTCTTGATGGCATGTAAAGCCAAGTCAGAGGCCCATTGGCAGCATAAAAACTGACACAAGGTTAGACACTAACCACACGATAAAGAAGAAGAATAGAAACAAAAGATTCTATAAAGAAAGAAGATTATGTTCTTCATTTCAAATGATAAGGATTTAAATCGAAACAAATCTTATATAAAACATAGTTTAGTTTTGAGCCCCACCATTCACAGATGATGGCACTACAAAATATCTACCACCTTAAAGCAAAAACATTAATATAGGATATCAAAGCGAAAATTTACACAGTACTTGAGAAAGCGATTTAAATTGATATCAAGAGATCTACACACAAACTTCACGCTACTTAACTCTGTAACAGCGGGGTCGGCAGAACCCCTCTTGAAAGGATCTCAACGAAACATTGATGCAATATTTAATTGCAAATAAAAATTCTTGCTTTGTGGGGTTGTTTTGTTTACAAAATGTAAACATTAGAAGAAGTAATGATAAATAAGTGGGGCAGGTATTTTATAATTATAGTTTCAGTATGTTTTTGAGCGATTCAAACCTATACTAATCTTATAAAGTAAAATCTGTTTGTATATAGGGGGTAACCTCCGGAATTCTTTATCCAATTCTAAAAATTCTTTCACTGGCAGAAAGCTACATTATTCGTGAGTTCTATAGGCTATAAATAATATTTATATCACGCATATTAACCGAGCTATCACAATTTTTGCGGACGAAGTCGCGAGCGAAGTGCTAGTATTTAATAATGTCAAATTTGCCTGTGAGAACCAACGAAAAAGAGGTCAGTAGCATGTACGGCCTACTTAGTGCTTATGTTGTAAAATAAAAGTACACTTCCAAAGGAGACTAGTCGACAGCGGCGTTGCGGTTAACAAAAACCGCAAGCGACAATGCAGCTGTGGTTTAAATTCCGAACGCGATGTAACTACTTCAACGGTGCGGCATTATTCTTCACGAATGTCATTTGTCGAATTGACATATACGTCTTGCGTGGTCTTGCGGCTCTGTTTATGACAGCCACTAACCGCATTCACGGTATATCGACTGCAGTTGCCACGCGACCGCAGCTGCAGACGGCAATGCCCTCATCTCCGTAGAGGTTTTTACACAGAGTTAAATAGAAAGCAGTAGTGGCACTGCAGTTTGCAGTCTGCGGTCGTCTTTGGAAATGTACCTTCAATAATCACTAACTAATTTCCAAAAAGAAGAGGTTGGCGATGCATCTTCATGCAGATATTAGGGAGTAAAAAAGAAGCAAGCAAGGGTGGAGCACGTCCACCCTGGGCCGCATCTTCGCTTCACATCAGGCGAGTTGCGGCCAAACGCAAGCCTATTAAGTTTAAAAAAAAAAGATACCTTATAAAGGGTGTAAACAGACCCTTTTTTTTTTTTTTTAACGTGGTAGAATCATCATATGAGTCCTCCCACCCCAGGGCAGAGCGGGAGGGACTGTCAGACTTGTACTGACTAAAATCCACGGTGTCCTTCAATAGCCCTTTATGTTCCAGGGTCACGGTAATTCTAAGTCCCGCGACCCCGGCAGGCTTTGGCCCTCTAGAGGAGGGCCCCGTCATTATGCTGACACTCTTTGAGGCGCGCGTGGAACACAACGCGCCGTCGACCCGGGCATGGTCCATGGTCGAACAGCGAGTCGCCCATTACTCGCCGCCCGCAAGCCCGCGCCTACGGTGGCCGGAGATCGTCTGCCGACTTCCGGCGCCGTGGGCGTCTACCACTGCGGCTGAGGTGGAGGGAGGACGCTGTCCTCTCCCTCACGCGGCCCGCCTCCTCCTTCGCGAGCATGACTGCTTCGCAGAAGGAGGTGTAACTAGACCCTTAACATAAAAGAAAGGCACTTGTTCTCCAAGTCTTTGCGATCATTTTTTTGTTCTAGACCATACCTGGGAACCTTCTAGTTACGGAGATATTGGGGGTCAAAGTTCAAACTTTTGCACAAGTTTTTTTTAAATACATGTTTTTAATGTAAGATTTTTACTTTACACACCTCCACGACCCCCGTACTATTCAATCCATCCATCAGCACAATGCTTAGAGTGCTTTCCATCGAGTCCTACCTTAAAACGTGATTTTTCACCCCAAAAAAAAAAGTCGATTCCCAGCAAAATTTTTGCGTAAAGTTACTTAATTTGATGTACAGAATGCTTGGTTGACGGATATGTGAAGGGTCTGTTTACACCCTGTATTATATTCGAACTTTTCTTAGCTATTTTCAGCTTAATATAGCACAAACCAAATTAAATAAAGTATACAAAAAAGCACATTTAACAAACAAACATCCACCATCAAATATCATAACGACAACAAACACAGGGACATTAGCAGGTATTGCAGGTAAGCCAACGCTTCATACATTCGGCCATTACCATTTGTATGTCCGACAGAAACCAATTAAAATAGTCACAGACAATTAGCTACACTGCAATATTGGTGGAGGGGCCACTAATATATACAGTAATATTGCGTTCCAATAATAAATGGAGATGGATTGTGTTGCTTTGCTACCTTTCGTGTTGACAGCATAGTTTGTTTTGACAGCTGTTGAAATGTATTGGGTGTTCTTTTAACTAAATTGTTTGCGCATCGAAAAATAGCCCAAATTCGACTCTTAAAAAGGCTAAAATCGCAAAGCATGTTGCATGTTGTATAGATCACTTAGGGTGATGTGAATCCAAATTTGCAACTTCGAAAAACTTGTGCTCGCTGCGCACTACGTGATAAACTGCGAAATTTTGGGGCTTTTTCACTTTTTGCTCTAAAACTTAAAATCTATGCATTTTTGACAAGCAACATTGAGTGTTTGTATAAAGTTAACTACTATTAGCAACAATGTAATCCCAACCGCAGGCCAAACCAATGCTCTCGAGATTCATAGGCGTAATATTATTTTGCGTATTAGTGTATTTTATACCATGCCAGGCAGATATTTATGATGATGATGATGAACTAGTTCAGATTGAAGTCAGTCACAAATTAATATAAAAATCCGGTAATAACCTAACGTGTTTGTTATGACCAAAAACACCATCCTGTATACAGTTACGTTGATTTTAGTCTGACCACGTTAAGCGTAAATTCATGTTAGCTGTACTGGACATTTCAGAGCTAGAGTTAGAATAGGCATTTGAACAATTTAAGTAGTTTTGAATATTTTTTCAAGAATCCTGAACATAATTTAGGTGTAATTAACAAAAATACTTATTATACTATCATTTAAAACCGGAAAACGAGATTATTATCTGTAATATATATTAAACGCCACACCGAATCGAAGAAGAAAAATAAATCAAATTGAAGTGTCTGTTTGTAATTTTAAAATAACAGCTTTTTACTCAATACTCAATTCTTTATTGCATTCCACAATGTAGGTTTAGGTGGTAGACATTTTTTAAAAGAAACAATCGTGGACCCTGTCGGGCACAGCAAAAGAAAAATAATAATATTAGGAGATGAGGACTTATCATTTAAGTATCTTTTAATCTAACTTATTCTAAAAACATTCATGTTAAATCTATATTTTCCAAGGATTTATCATTTAAATATGGTTGACATTGTAGTAACATTTGCTTATAAATAGCTTTTTTAATTTGTTATGGAGTTTTTATTGAATGCATATGAAAGCCATGAAAGGACATATGTATATTTACAAGTTTTTTTTAATATTTGTCTGTCTGTCTGTTCCGACTAACCTCCGAAACGGCTGGGCCGATTTTCATGGGACTTTTACGGGCAGACGTTATAAGGAGTAACTAATGCTTCTTTTATTTTAGAAAAGGAACTAGGGTCCGAGCAAAAAATAAAACCCTTGAAATTGTTAACAAAATTCGATTTAAATAGGGAAGTAATATTTTAATAATTTCACGCGGATAAAAGTCGCAGGCAACAGCTAGTATAATAATATAGCTATACAATAATCTTTTGGCGTGTGTCTAAAAATGGAACAAACGACGCTATATTGTTTTTAAATTCATGTATCAGATTTTTACTAACAGCACCTACTAACAGCGTCATTCACCATAGGATCCTTGTAGCACTACAGATTATTTTTATACTGAGTCTCAAAAAGTACGAACCACAGCGTAGCACTTCACGTAGCACTTCACGTAGCTGCTACGAAATCTACGTCACCGCGCTACGGACGGTGGCATTCGTAGCGACGAATTATTTTTACAACATTATTCTGCCATGATATCTTTCGGGATACTGCAAAACGAGTACCTGGTTTTCCCATGAGGAATTTCTCAGTAGTACCCCGGAGCCTGGATATGTGCCCGATTGATAGTAAAAGAACCGCAAGACAACCAAGGTTACCGACGCGACGTAGCCCGAAGAATTACCAAACTCAAGTGGCAGTGGGCAGGGCAAATTGCTCACAGAACGGATGGCCGATGGGGCCGAAAAGTTCTGGAATCGCGACCGCGAACCGGAAGCCGTTGCGTTGGAAGGCGTCCCATTAGGTGGATCGATGACCTGGTGAAGGTTGCAGGGATTCGCTGGATGCGAGTCGAACGGGACCGGTCAATGTGGCTACACTTGGGGGAAGCCTATGTCCAGCAGTGGACGTCTTTCGGCGGAAACGATGATGATGATGTTGATGGCAAAAGGCACGCTTCGTATAACATGGGACTTAAACATAATCAAGGCTAAATGTGGGTGTGGTATATGTACACTTCTTGTTTTATCGTGTGGTTAGTGCCTAACCTGGTGTCAGAGCTTTTTTGCCGCCCATGGGACTCTGACTTGGCTTTATATGCCGTCAAGAAATATTTCTCAGGCATGCTGGTTTCCTCACGATGTTGTCCTTCACCGAAGCAAGTGAAAATTATATAACACTCACATGAATCCGAAAAATCTAAGGTGCGTGCCTAGGGTTCGAACTCTAGACTTGGCAGTCCGACTGTCACACCACTAGGTTATCACTGCTATCTTACTGTACAGGTGTACATACAGGGTGTAAACAGACCCTTCACATAGCCGTCAACCAAGCATTCTGTACATCAAACTAAGTAACTTTACGCAAAAATTATTGCTGGGAATCGATTTTTTTTTTTTTGGGGTGAAAAGTCACGTTTTACGGTAGGACTCGATGGAAAGCACTCAAAGCATTGTGCTGATGGATGGATTGAATAGTACGGGGGTCGTGGAGGTGTGTAAAGTAAAAATCTTACATAAAAAACATGTATTTAAAAAAAACTTGTGAAAAAATTGAAACTTTGACCCCCAATATCTCCGTAATTAGAACAAAAAAATTATCGCAAAGACGGGGAGAACAAGTGCCTTTTGGTTGTGTTAAGGGTCTATTTACACCCTTTATACCCCAAGGGTTAGGCAGAAGTCTGGCTAGCCCGTCGCGGATTAGCTACTGCCGTTATGCTCTATGTTTTAGCTCAATAGGAAAATATTCTCAACCATTTTATAATTCTTTAAACAACACCGTCCTGTTAACAAACAGTGTTGATTACAATCAACATGTAATTAACTCGGAAGCCTGATATTGTGCTTTAGCGACCGCAGACCTATTAAGAGCTTGCCATTAAATACTCTTTAAAAATAATGGGTAACCACAAATGATTGCAATTAAGTTAAATAAGCAGGAACTTTAAAAAGATTTCGTAAAGGACTATCACTGAAGCAAGCCCAAAAAACGTTGACGAGACACGGTTACCACGAGTTCAGTACAACATTCTGAACCCCACATAAAATTTTTTCATAAGTAATTTAAAAAAAAACAGCTGTTCCATAAATTTTTACCGTGTAGGTATTGCAGTTTCGTAGGAAACAGCTGTTTTTTTTTAATAACCGACAAAAAATTCTATGTGTATGTCAGAATGATGAACTGAATACGTGGTAACCGTTTTAGCGTCCGTGTCACTTCCACCATGTGTATTGCTGGTGGTAATTACCAATTGTTGATGAATTACCAAAAACATATTGCCAACTCTTCCCTTGGCCCCAGCCACGCTCCCAGCCAGATGGACCAGCGGACTTTTTAAGGTGGCTGGGTTACTGAATGCGGAGGAAACAGAACAGGGTGCAGCTTGGTAGACGCCTATGTCCAGCGGTGAACAGCAATAAGCTGAGTTGATTAATTGCACCTCATTACAGTGCAGTGATTTTTCAAGAGAGTTCTGCTCGGCTCTTGCTGGGGGAGCTCGTAATAACAGCCGTTTGGATCAATTTTTAGGTTCAACCGCGCTTACCTAGGATGGTCTGTGGATGGATGACCACCCATTACACACCGAGTTTCCTTCGTGCTTCGGACAGCACGTTAAGCCGTTGGTCCCAGCTGTCATTTGTAGATCTTTGACAGTCGTTACAGGTAGTCAGTGGCCCGAAAGTCAACCGATTATAACCAAGGGGTATCGTATTACCCAGTACTAACTGGGTTGTGGAGGTCAGATAGGCAGTCGCTCCATGTAAAATACTGGTATTCATTTGCATTCGGTAAGACTGGAAGCCGACCCCAACATAGTTGGGAAAAGGCTAAGCAGATGATGTGTTAACCCTCACCTGCTCAGCAGTTAACCCTCACAAACAGATTTAGGTCAAGCACCAAAATACCATTGACTCGAAAATTTTGGGTCACAAAATAAATTGGACGAACCTAAACTATCCGCCATAACTTCAACAGAAACGCAATAACTTTAATTTATGAACCGGTTAATCCGGATAAGTCGTCGATTTTGTAATAACGCACATTTTCACGGTAATTGTGACAAAACGTGTCATGTGAACCCGGATTTTGTCAGTTGTAACCGTTATTATTGTGAATCTATGTTATGTAGATGGTTTTGGCAAACCAAATTAATAAATGATCTATGTTCCACGACTTTAGGTGACGCGACATGCGACAAGCGATAAGTGTTATGTGTAACGTTTGAGTGAGTTTATTAATTAAGTGAGGCGTTTAAGGTGGGAAGGGGTCGAGCCTTATCTCACCCAATCTCACGAGGGAGAGAGGGAGGTCACCGCAAATATCACGTACCTCTTTTCCAGCAAGATCAATGTAAAATTGCGAGGGGTTTAATTGGATAAAGATGTTTCTCCTCTAAAATATGGCTAAATCCTGCACAATAATATTTGTAGTGGCACAACTAAGTACTACAGCAACATGGAACAAAAATTACTACCTATCCATCTATGACCGAAATGAAGAACTAGCATTCAATGAAAATACTTAAGCAAATTATATTTTTTAAATCAATTCAACGCAATCAAGCACAGATTAACGTATTTACACAAAAAAACGTATTTTGATAAAAATCTCACGTGATTACTGAGTGAGGAGGTCAAGTCAAATCTCACGATATCTCACCAAGGGGGGCAGGGCGGGGGAAATCACCAAAATGCCTCACGTAATGAATGAACGTCCCCTTTCCGTCGCCTGAGTGAGCACCGCCTGCAAGTTCCGTCGCGACGACTTGTGGCATGCACATAAGCAAGTCCCATTCATTTGTTTGCCCTACAGTCGCTGCTGCAACACGCATGTCGCTCGATCGTGTGGATCGTGGCCAAGCAGTTAGAGCGCAGGTTCATGACGCGAACCTTTCTATTAAAATTCTACAAATAACAAAAGGGACGAGAGGTGTTACAGACCCCTGTCTGTTTACCTGCCCCGTGTTTAAAAAGGAATGTAATACAACCCCAGTTATTTCCATTATTCACATTTACATCACCTTTTCGAATTTATGTCGCACGCTGCGAAATCTCAAAAATATTTTTTCCTCGGATTACAAACGTATGCACGTATGTGGTGAATATTGGAATTATAAGATTTTAAACTATCATGGTCACTAACTTTATTATTAATACTCGAAACGGGATATTTACCATGTTTACTGTTTTTTATGAGTTCCCGATATTACATGGTAAATATCCCGTTTCGATTATTAATAATATTGGAATTATGTTCACAAACGATGTTGCTTTGGTTATACCAGGATTTTTTCTACTACTGGTAAAAAGTGGTGAATATTAGAAGATCCCTAAATCAAAAGCATTACAAATGCTGCATTTAAATTCAAGCTTCGTAAGACTTTATTGTACCAGTACAGTCTACGAAAAGCCTAATAACAGTCGAAACCAAACAACAGTTTCACTGACAGACCCCGAAGCCCCCAACAGGTGAGAACTCGTAAAACTAACAGGGTGAGTTGCGACGGACGCTCGTGGAGGACCGTTTAGAGAAACAATGGCACGACTGAGTTCCGGGACGGCCCTGTCTCCCGCCTGCACCCAGCACGAATGCAGCTCAACTTTAATAACAATGGATTTAATTGTCCATTTTGCGGCGTCAGCGCAAACTGACGTAATTAAGATAAATCTAGCGTTGAAATTATAAGTGTACGTTTATATTAATAGAATGCTCTGAAGATGCTACATGCACATTTAGTGCACACAATTAATGAGAAAAATAAAATAGATGTTCAATAACGCAAAAAAGCGAAATTACGAACAAAATAAGTAAGTCTGCAATAAACAAAATGTTGATCCATTTTCCATTTTAAAACAGGCGAAAGACATTTTCATTTGAATTACTCCACAAATCCATTTCCATCGTCCCAGACTTCAAACTTAGCAAAAATTGCACTTTTTAGAATAAATAAAAAGCCACAAAGGTTCTCTGATAGCGACAAAGTTCAGCTTTTATATCAAATGCGGCCAAGAGAATAACCATTAAGCATTTCCTTGCGCTCTGCGTGCAATAAATGAATAAAAAACTCTGCTCCAACTTGGCAGATACAATTGATAACTTGCCCGGAGCTAAACTTTTTGCTTCCCAGTCCATTATTGACGTCTAAGATCGAAGGGAGCGAACGCTCTGCGATATTATAGAAATGTATGAACCTTTCATTCTGCGGATATTTTCGCCTTTTCAAGCTAATTTAATGGATTTTTAATTACTGTGCAAGGAACTTTAGATCGATTAACAACATTTGTTTTCCTTATTCACGGCATCTTTTACATGGTTTTCACAATAAAATTCTTGGGATTTACTTTGAAATTTATAAATTTTTAATTGATTTATTTGTCTTCAAAGTTCTCAGTTAAAACCATTCATCAATAACTCCATAAAACTGGAGTGTTTCAATTAAAAACGAGACTTGTTAGTTCCCGGTCTGTTGGTCAACTTTTATTAGTTCGCCAAGTAGAAAAAGTAATCAAGTCTGCGATATATCGTGTCGCGTCCCTAACTCCCGAGATAACTCTTAATTGTTTGATGTGACGCGGACGCCTCGCAGAGACGCGGAGATGTGGGGAACGCCGTCTCCTTACCTTTATCTTGTTTGTGAACAAATTTCAACTTTTTAAAGAATTTGCTACATTATGATACAATTCTATTAGTTAAACTTATAGTCTCACTTACGGGATATCTTCTGTGATTGTTAATTATTTTAAGCTCCCGATATTTCGACGCTGTTGCGCCATAATCGCTGGTTGACTGGAGAATGCGGGTGGATGGAAAATAAATCCCGTTAGTGACAGTATAAGTTTAGTTGTAAACCGTGAAAGCTTAAAACAGTATTTGAATTATATTAGTTATTTCAGTATAATAACTTCTCATCTCGCTACAAGCAATTCTCAATTCGCAATTCTTACATAAAGTTCAGTGAACCGCAATATTATAACTGAACAACACTAAAAGAAGCTATTTTCGTCCTCCTAAGGTCCATAAGTAACAATGGTTTATTCAGGCAACCAGAATACGCAATTAATGTAACAAGAAGTAACTGACTTCTTGTCAAAAGACGGAGGACAGGAGAATATCCACTGAAAAAAGCTTTATGAGTGAAAAGAAACAAAAAATGTGGATATAAAATTTTAAACTATCATGGTCACTTCTTTATTAACATTATTCTTTTTTTTTCTTATTTTTCTTACTTTTTTTTTATTGTTTATCCGTGATCATGGTGCTTGCAATAGCACCGAATATCGGGAACTCATAAGAAACAGTAAACATGGTAAATATCCCGTTTCGAGTATTAATAATAAAAAAATATAGATGTACACGCGGCAGCACATGAGGCTGTACTTTTCCAGTAGGTATAACTTGGCCTCGCTGTGTATAGATTTCCTATACAATGAGATATCCGCATAAACTGGTTTTGTATAGCTTGATTGGCCGTCGTGCGTACGAAAATAGGTTATCGAATGAAATATTTCAACCGACCAGTTTACTCTGACTTTTGAGATTTTAGTGATTTTGGTTATGTAGCAGTGGCGAAGGTTCCATACAACTCGATTCCTACCGGATTCCCATTGAAAAATGGCACAGTCAGTATTCTATAGACAAATAATATAATCACATTAAAGATAATTATGTACTCTTTTAAAAATTGACCCTTCGCTACTGGTATGTAGAGAGGTTTTGAATGGAGTTTGAGGTTCCAAGATGGTTGGTAGCTGTATAAAGGTAGGTGGAATAGACGCACACGATACGATTCACACAACCAACCAGTGCTAACGTTACAATCGCGGCAAATGTTTTCTTCGTACGGACGTTGATGTATCAACAGTGTTTTCTGTGTTTTAACTAGGAAATTCTGTCAGAGCTGGTTTTCGTGTCCAGGACATTCATTTTAATGTCACCGATGCTCCAAGCTTGAGAGTAGCCAATGTTCAGGGCTCTTTTTGGTACTCATTTGTAATTAAACGTATTGTTGATTGTGCGTGTCGGTGTAACCAGATTAAAAGTGTAACATAATGTATACGGAAAAAGCTTTCAAGGAAAAACTATAGACAAAAGACCAAAAGCTTAGACCATTTATCTGGAAGAAAGAAAAATCAAGGGACATTTCAATATTGACCGTTTGTAAAGACCATGGCACTAAATAAGTACTAAGAAATTAACCCTGTACTTTAAAATTCCATGCATCCCAATTTATATAACGGCATATCGTACTGGCGATGTAAAAATAATCTATGGAAAGAGTTTTGTTTGAAACAACGTTCTCATGTCATTAAAAAATCATCGGTTTTGACAAAAATGACAGCACGTACAATATAATAAAAATCATCATGTGAAAAATAAAATGTGGCAAAATTCAATATAATGTGACTTTTAATAAACTTCAATTTTATATATACGTTCATTACCGTGATATGCCTGGACCTGATGTTAGAGCCAATGAAAATGTCCTCGGCGAGATGTCGACAGAGCCCAATACGACTGTGCATAGTGGAGTAGCACCTAAATCTGAACGAAAACTAACTGTCCTCGAGTCACATGGCTATGTACTTGGACGTACCATAGGATCTGGTTCTTATGCCACAGTCAAGGTATCAGAGTGTTTGTGAAACATTACTTACAAAATATTCGGCGTATTTGGAGTCATTTGAAAATCCAGCTAAAGTTCCAAATATAGTGCAGTGTTTTATTTCTAAAATAAATTTTCACTATATTCAGCCCGGGCAGCAGGAGATCAAGATTACACTGTAGTTACTTATACCTGATATTATATCATCATCATCATTATATCTTCGTTGGAACAGACAGTGTCATTGTGTTAAAGCTTTATATGTGAAGAAGGTTGAATCGGATATGTATAACTTACATATTAGGTTGGACGTAGTTGAGCGAAAAGGATCCAATCCACATGGCCAAAAATGACTTTAGTTCACAAACTGACGCTAAATGTTGATACTGTAAGCCGCATGTACGTGTGGGTTGGTTCTAATGTTGATAAAAATGATAACCTTTTGTATTTGGTTGGATCTTTTTACTGGCTGATAGTTTCTATATTTAAGCACCAGTTTGATGCATTAAAGTAATTTTTGGCAATGTTGTGGATTGGATCCTTTTCGCTTATCTACGTCCGTTTCTCAAAAGCATTCGAATTTTGGAAAGTTGTTATTTCGAAGCTTATTGTGAGTTGTTCGATACATCTCTCCAACACCTCGCTTTGATAGATACCGGCCCTTGTTACATACAAGAACAACAAAAGAGAAATTCCATTTATCATTATCTTCATCAGCAGCCTGAATACTCCCACTATTGGGTATAAGCCCGTCTTTGCTTGTGCCAATCACCACATGCCTGTGCCAGCCCCATCCATGTTTTAACCACGATGGCAATAAAGCCGTTTCCCCATCTCGCCGATATCTATATTTAACGAAATATTCGAATTCTATTGTAGGTTGCAACCAGCGACCGACATAACTGTCAAGTGGCAATCAAAATCATAAGCAAATTCCAAGCACCGGGCGATTATTTAAAAAAGTTTCTACCAAGAGAAATAGAAGTCGTGAAAGGCCTTAAACATGAGAACTTGATACGGTTTCTACAAGCAATTGAAACTACTCACAGGTAACCCTTGGCTTTAACACGTTTTAATGTATCCTGCCGGCCAAATCCGCGGCTAATCTCATCGGAGACTAGCCAAAACGATTAGGATATCTTAGTCACAGGTGCTAGGTGCACTCTCTGTTCCTTTACTCTCATATTCATATGACACGGCAATCCGACACGATCTGGGAGAGATCAGGCGCAGGACCAATGGCTTAAGGTGTCTTCCAAGGCATGGATGTAACATACCGCCAACTTCCAAACTCCGGGCTACAGCAGAATTATTGACCGATCGATCGATCTGAATGGTCTCGTAGTCGCGCGACTGCTGCACCTGGCGTTCGATTCCCGGGTCGGTCAAAATGTTGAGTTTTTTTTTCTAAAACGTACTTTTAGTTTTATCCATTTACACGGTTGCGGTTCCATGGGAAAGAGAATCGTGGTCGTGTCAAACCATCTAATTTTACTCTATAAATGTCCACACGGCTATAATTTTATCATTATAGCGCAAATTTTCCGAATTCTCTTGGCTATGGAGATGGCACCTTTGAGAGGTCTCTATGTTGGGAGTTTGTTACCATAAAGCAATAGTAAACTAAACACAACCTAGACTCTGGCCTGGGTACCGCCTTATCCAGACTTAAAGGCCCGATGTCTAGAATATGCTCAAGCATGAATGATAATTCAAGGCTGAAAGATTCCATACTATTCTGCTTTAAGGAGCAGATTTGCAAAAAAAAGGTCGCTAAAGAAGATCTACATTTGTCTTGATTCTAAGAGAGTGAAAACTACCAACGCGGAATAAGCTTGAACCGATCACGAATCACAATATTTGTGGCAATTATTTCGGCATGGTGTGAAGTCGCGTCGCCAGCCGAAACGAGACGATTGACATTTTTTTTTCATTTTAATTTCATGGGGATAAAGCTGTTTCTGTCCGATTCAAGTCGATTTGACGTAAATTTTGGTCTCCCTCTAACTCTAAGACACTTTCCCGCTCAGAGTAATTAGACTTAGAATGATAGTGTCATTCAAAGTTGAAGCGACAACACAACGAATGCATACGCGGCACGTAATTTCGTTTGCCGACACGCACACGAGCTTATGAGTAATACGTACGTACGAAGTTCGAGCCTTAAAAGACTCCCTTATTGCCGCTCTTTGCCTATTAAGAATATGCTTTCCAGGGTCTATATTGTGATGGAATATGCCGAAAACGGCAGTCTCCTAGACATAATACGCAAGGATCAACATATAGATGAGGTTCGAGGTCGTCGTTGGTTCCGCCAACTCGTGGAAGCCGTCGACTACTGCCATGAGCGAGGAGTTGTTCATAGGTAAACTAAATCGTCCTCATTTTTACATACCACTGATGTAGGATCTTTTTTTGCTGTTTTTCCACATGTCCCGTGTAGAGAAATTGTCTATAGAATACAAAGAAACATTTGGAAAAACCGATTTCATCTACCTATCGGTCAGTGGACAGATATGCAAGCAACTCTTTTACTATCATTCATCTTCATCACGATCTCTTAAGGGGCCGGTCCACGAAAATTGACAGCCCAACGGAATATTCGCGCAGGTTTGCAATGTTTTTTTTAACTAAAATAATAAAATTATTAATTAACTGCAGTAATTTTTAGTGCATAATAAGATTGGTTATATGCTTAAAAACTACGTATTTTCTAAAGTTCGCTCTTGTTGCGTAAATGAGGCGTTGAAAAGAGGTCTGTCACGCCAAAAGCAAATCCGACTTCTGTTTCAACACTTCTTGCGACGCAACAGAGGCTATATTTCAAAATCAATCGAGCCAATAAATGCTTTTACACCCTTGTATTCAATTTTTCAAAAAAAAAATATTCTAATACTTAGCCACTAAAATTATCCGGTTTTCATAAGACGATTTGTTCACATAATGAGAGATCGCTGAAACAAATACAACCACTAAAATTGGAACTAGCTGCGCCATCTTATGTTTTCAATACATTTCACAAATTAATGTTAACGAAACTTGTAGTTCTGTAGCTAGAAATTCAAAAAGTGACTCACGTACTATTTCAGGGACATAAAATGCGAGAACTTGCTCATGGACCATGGCTTGAATATAAAACTGTCTGATTTTGGATTTGCACGAGGTCACATGAAGCCTAAGAATGGAGTTTTTGCGCTTAGTGAGACTTTCTGCGGAAGTTACGCGTATGCTTCACCAGAAATCCTGAAGGGAGTTCCTTATAGGCCACAAGACTCTGACATATGGAGTATGGGGGTGGTGCTCTACGCTATTGTGTATGGAAGGTTGCCTTTCGACGATACGAATTACACTCAATTGTTAAAGGTACCTACAGATCCTCATTCTCAAAATCAGCCTATAATTTTCCCACTGCTCGGACACCGGGCTCCCCTCTGTTAAGGGGGGACCGGCCGAAATCAACCACGTGAGCCCAGTACATGTGTCATTGGTGGTTGTAACATACAGTTGAATCTTTGGGTCTGAGACATGCGGGCTACCTCACGATGTTTTTCTTCACGTTTTGAGAGCGGTGGTTTCTCCTGCCTGTTCGAACTCATTACACGTAAGTCGAGCCCGTTACCACTCGTTTTGAGCCAACTCGCTGTTCTAGTTGAATGCTAATTCATCAGCACGATTTAGGTTACTTATTACTTTAAGGTGGAAGCACGCGAAATTTTAGTTTTCTTACGTTTTTGGAATTTACAGCCCCCGTAGCATGACCACCGTATGATAGATTGTGTCGACACAATGACAGATTTCTTTGCACTATCTGTCATTTTGTCGTCTCTTCCGTCAAAGAAATCCTTATCTACGGTAGTCATGCTACGGAGGCTGGTCAGTGTCAGGTTGTATGTTGATTAAGAAATGATTCGTGACCGTAACAAATACGGCTTTACAGAGTTATAATCATTGAACACATCAATACAACCCTCTAAGTTCATATAATCCCATTGAATGACTTTTTCATGAAACAGTCATTAAATGAACTAAGAGGGTTGTATTGAAGATTTTAAATTAAAAAAAAAAAAATGTCATTTTAATTCGAGCATCACTGACTCATAAAAGAAATAATTACACACACACAGTCACATTACATAAATGGTTAATGGTTACAATTCGTGTTTCGGTCGCGAATCATATTTTGTTTCACATAAAGGGTGTAAATAGACCCTTAAAATATCCGAAAGGCACTTGTTCTTCCCGTCTTTGTGATCATTTTTTTGTTCTAAACCATACCTGGGAACCTTCAAGTTACGGAGATATTGGGGGTCAAAGTTCCAACTTTTTCAAAAGTTTTTTTTTTTAAATACATCTTTTTATTGTTTGATTTTTACTTTACACACCTCCACGACCCCCGTGCTATTCAATCCTTCCATCAGCACAATGCTTTGAGTGCTTTCCATCGAGACCTACCGTAAAACGTGATTTTTCACCCCAAAAAAAAAATCGATTCCCAGCAATAATTTTTGCGTAAAGTTACTTAGTTTGATGTACAGAATGCTTGGTTGACGGCTATGTGAAGGGTCTGTTTACACCTTGTATAGCCTGAGACTGATCTGCAAATTGAAAAAAACCTAAGAAAATTTGATTTTGCGGGCTACCTTGGTGCTTCCACCTTAAGAATGATGAAGATTCGAGTGACTCACGTGCACATTTATTTTTTAAATGCTACTCCTTGATGTAAGTCCCAGGATAGTAAGGACGCCAGCACATCAAGCTACTACAATCTGTCAAATTTCTTTAATAGATTTTCAACTTTATCGCTGAAGCATTGGGTTCAAGGTTGATTGAGTTTCGGGTAACTATAAATAATACAAACAACAACACAAACAAACAAACAACATAAAACAAAAACTCACTACAAAAAAAATAAATACAAAAAAAAAACTACAAATTTACAATACACACTTTTCTTAATAATATTCATTTATTAACAGATCGACTACACGATCGGTTTCACTTCACAGCTTGTCTTCCGACAAAGGCCTCCTCTAAAGCTTCCCATTTCTGCCTGTCTCTCGCTGTTCTCGTCCACTCTGGACCCGCTACCTTTTTGAGGTCATCTTCCCATCTTTTTGTTTGTCGCCCTTTATTTCTTTTCCCATTCCTGGGATACCACTCTGTTATGGTTTTTGTCCATTTTCCATTCGTATGTCTAAGAATATGTCCAGTCCAACGCCATTTTAAAGTTTTACATGTTTTCTTTGCATCCTTAAATTTAGTTGTATTTTTATTTTTTTCTAATCTTATTCTATCTTTCCTCTTGACGCCCATTACACTTCTCTCCATTCCATTTTGACATACCTTTATTTTGTAACTATAATACAAGTTTAATATAAGTTTATTAGTGCATAAAAAACAACAACACAGTTCATACCAATGGAAACAGTGGGTTGTACTAGCAAGTTTAAAATTATTGTCAGCTTTCCGGGCTCCTTAATTAGGTACGCAGATCTAGGATCTAGGAGATCTAGGAGTCAGAGATTTTTCGGCTTCAATTTATACAACATTATTTCTGGTGTATGCGAAACCTGAATATAGTTTGTTCAGAATAAGTAACTGAATCGATTCCAATAATTTTTAAACCATGTTATATTTTGTCCCAAAAATATTTAAAAAAGGTTACCAATTGGACACTGAGCTACACTAAGAACCTATCGCAATCATTTAGGTACCTACTGCCAAATTATTATTATCAATGAGCTCAAGACGACGCACGAGGGGCGCGCGCGGGCTCGCGTGCTGGCGCACCGCGTGGCGACCACGTTTTTGTGCTGACAACCAAGTAACAGAACAAGCTTATAACATTGTGATTTTTCATGATACAGTTTTGAAATTTTGTACATAGGTTCTTTACATAAAAATACTAGACACGTGTTTCAGGTTTCGCATATACTAAAACTAATGTTCTATAATACAACCGTGACGTTTCTGTTCGTTTACAGTGGTTCATAACACAGCAATTGGAGTGAATGATTGTGGTTGTGTATCTAGAGGTGTGTATACATATGAGTGTAGTGTGTGTGTAGTGAGGTGTGTATGTGAAATGTGAGTGTTTAAATAGATTTCTTTCAAGGTAGATTTGATAAAGTTATGCTATACAATACAGCCAATATATTTTCTGTTTCATCATAGGTTAAAGATAAGAGCCATTTTCTTAATTTATTTTTAAGTTATATCTGTGCAACGGAATAATTTTATTTATTTTATTATACATTCTTGAACTTTAAGCCAACAATTGTCGACTTGTACCTAAACGCAAAACAACAGGGGTTTGTTTTACTTGAAGGGAAACCGTAGTGTCTTAGAAGCAGCCTTTTAAACTTGATGTGCTGGCGCATGTAGATACATTCTCGCAGTGGTGCTGTTCTTAGGTGAGCACAAGACTACGAATGGGTGTTCAGTCTTCCATGTCTTTTACCGTTGCTAGTAGTTTTATGATCCAGCAGCTTAACTTTTGGGGTACCAGTTCAGTAAAATAAAAAATCGAAATATTTCATTTCACATGGGCACTTATAAAACATCGAAAAATGGCACCACAAACACCACAGTTCTAGCTTGGCCTGCTGTAGCTTTCGTGGTCTATCTCGAATCCTATAATCATCATCATCTTCATCAGTCTACAGCAGTACACTGCTATTCAAAGATCTTTCTAATCGCACGCCATTCAACTCAAAACTCGGGAACTTGCATCCAGCTGCTAATAGTAACCCTGCGAAAATCGTTACTCCACCTAACCTGAAGGCGTTTTACCTTACGTTTACTGATTAGCGGTCTCCACTCAAAAACACGTCTCATATTAGCTAATATTATATTAGTTCAGCCGCAAACCTTTTGATAAGTTAGCTTGCTTATTCTCGAATGTTAATGCTTGTCGAAATATAGCTAGGTGGCCGTTGCCTCATAATCATAAGATTTTCTTCCATACCATTGCATCAAAAAATCTCCAGCTCAATATTTCTCTACAGCAGGTGCAAAATAAAGTGTCGTTTCCACGTGAGCCGAAGGTGTCAGCCGACTGTCGCAAGCTTATCACAAAAATCCTAGCACCACTCAAGGTGCGCGTCAAAATACCCCAGATCCTGGGAGACTACTGGATCAATCCAACCCAACCGGCCAAGGACGAAGAGGTGGATACAGCACAGGTGACCACACTACTCTATTGCTATTAAGAAAGAAAACTGATAGATTACTTCGGTCGTTCCCGCTGGTTAATACCCCGTGGTTAACACTATTAACTACTGGGAATGATGCGTTCTACTGGTTAATAGTCTTGACGAACGCGACATTTTTTTCCCAGTAGTTAGTACCCTCGTCTCGCGAATAGTTCAGGAGTCAGGTTGAACAAAAGTAAAAAGAAATCTATATCTATTCTAATATTATAAAGCTGAAGAGTTTGTTTGTTTGGTTGAACGCGCTAATCTCAGGAACTACTGGTTCGAATTGAAAAAATATTTTTGTGTTGGATAGTCAATTTGGCGCCTCAAGTCTTACGGCTATTGACGTTCAACCAAACAAACCCCAGAAAAAAATGTCGCGTTCGTCAACACTGTTAACCAGTAGAACGCATCATTCCCAGTAGTTAATAGTGTTAACCACGGGGTACCAGCGGGAACGACCCGATTACTTGGGTGTGTGTCGTATGTCCTGATGTTTAAACGTAGACGAAGCATAAGGAGTATGTAAAAATCTCAGCTGGTGGCGTTCTGAAGCTTCTGCCAACTCCTTTGGGAAATAGGCATAAGTGTGTGAATATACACCATATACAGGGTGGAATTTTTAAACCTCACCTGGAGATAAAGTGCTCTAAATATTTATTTATGTTATTTATTTAACAATTTATGTACACACTAAAATACAGAAAAGAAGAATGGAACAGAAAATAGTACAAAGGTGATGCTTATTTCTAAAGAAATCTCTTCCAGCATACCTGCGAAAGGAGATACTAAAAGAGATGTAGACACAGTGTGTAAAAGAAGAAGAGAAAATGGAATACATAAAACGTAAAGCAGAACTATTTGAACATACTATTTAAACAAAATACTGGAGATAGCAAATTTTAGTCAAAATGAAACATTCATTTATTTAAAAAAAAATCGGTTGTCTGTAAAGTCGGTTTACTGACGATAGTTGAACGTGACAACGTCATAAGAAAATACTGATGGAATGGTTGCATTTTTCAAAAAAATGATGTGCGTTGAGCCATTGTTTTATGGAACGCCTCAGAGCGAGGTAACGCCTCATACGTCATGTTTTTTCGTGCGGCCGGCTCCATCGAATAATAAGACGTTGTCACGTCAAAAAAAACAAAACTGCATTCAAACATTTTCGAAAATTCGCTTGCCACACTCGGGAATAGAATCGACTTAAATTCAAAAAATAACTTCTAAGACATCCATCGATAGGGTCAATCATGTGGATCAAATCTTTTTAACAAACATGATAAATTAAATGAAAGTAAAACTATGAAATCTAAACTTAATACATTCAATGGGATAAGATAAAGCACTTTTAATCAAAGGTCAATTGAAGAAAGAAGATTGCAATTTGTACGTGTTTCTTTGTGCAAATTGCAATTTTCTTATCTAAATAGTTCTTCCTACTTTTAATAAATAATTGACATCAAAGATAATTGTTAATTAGGTGCTAACATTCCCATTGAATTTATAAGTTTAGATTTAATGGTTTTCCTTTCATTCAATCTACATGTTTGTTGAAGAGATTTGATCTATGTGATTGACCCTATGGATTGATGTAATTAAAGTAAGGGTGTTATTTTTTCGAATTTTAGGCGAATTTTAGGTGGTTCGTTTCCCAAGCGTGGCAAGCGATTTTTCGAAAATCTTTGAATGCAGATTTGTTTCTTTTTAAAAATAAAGGAATGTTTCCTTTGACTAAAATTTGCTATCTCCAGTATTAAGAGGGCCCTTCCCAGTCCGTCTATCGTCATCGCGAGCATGGTCAAAAAGCTTGTTGTTTCATCCAGAGCCACAACGGCGATGTTTTTTCAACAACCCCGTCTCAGAGGGCCCCGACCCCGCACGAATCGTCTCTCACGCACCTCATACGGCCTAATGCAACAACATTGAACGAAAAATAGTGATCGAAAATTTCATAAACTTGTTCCAGGAGATACGTGTTTTTGAATAAGGTTTACAAGTTTGTGAAATTGTTATTTGTCATTTAAAATCTCCATTACATTTGCAAGGTTTCTATCACAATGTTTTCTTTACTTTTACAATTTATGAGTACAATATGAACGGCCAAAGTTTATGTAAATATGTGCAAAATAGCAGATTTTTAGAGGCTTATACTGAATTTGTTTCTCCAAATTATTACTTTTTGCTTTGATAGAAACCTAGATATAGTGCATAAGATACCTATCAGTAAAAAAAATCAAAGATAGATGTGTTACCACGGCATAATCACGTAAGAGCGTTTTTATGAAAAGTATGACGGGTTGGCCGCTCTTAAGAGTACTTTCCCTCCAGGTGACGTTGAAAAATTCCACCCTGTATAACACCATGTAAGACCCCATATAACACCAACTAGATTACAATATGGATCCTTGGATACTTATGAACTCCTTAAATTCTCCAATTTAGTGCATACGTTATTATTATCTAATTTTATTTTATTTGAAACGCAGAGGTTACAAGAGTAGAGCCGCCACCTGTTAGGTACGCACTGAATACAAATATGTTTACGACTTCATGCTACATTTCGTTTTAAGTACTCTGTAGTTTAAAAAACTACTTTAATGCTCAATTACACTTTTTTATTTTAAGAGTGCTGGTCCAAGTACAACGTAACACAGAAATATCTGCTGGTTGTAGCCATTGAAGAGTTCCCGTAACTTCCTTCTGCTTCCATCGACAGAGTCTGGTCGTAATGTGTTCAAAATAAAGTAAATGGGCGTATAGTGCGGCGTGGTTCTGTTGCCGCTTGAATGTCATTGCTGCTGCTAAACATTTACGAAACTGTCTGTGAAAATTGTATTGCAAACACAATATGACATTTATTCCGACAATGGTCACGCGCCATGCAGCACTTTATATTCTTTTGCAAGAAAATCTTCAAAAATAAATAATAAACGCCCTTCTGCTTTTCACTTCTCAGTATCTAAATTGAGAAGTTTTAAACACCATCCTGGCTTTCAAAATTTTATTTTTTCGCGTCATAAATTGCAAGAACCTAATTAACGGCTTTTTCTTTCTTCTTTACGGCTTCGTCTTTTTCCTAGATACGTGCATTTGAAATGAGCAAAATACCGAATCAGCAAATATCTTTGGAACCAAAGGTACCTCATTCTGGATGAACGAAGCGAGGAAGCGTATTGACATTGCCATGATTATATCTGCTTATCGTGGCTGTCCCGTTGATTTTCTTGGTGCGTTTTAACCATAACCAGCCATAACCATCAACTGTCTCAACAGGACACAGAATTGGACCTCTAAAAGTCTCGACCGTGGCCTATGACAATAAAACCATTTAAGTTTGCCCGTAAAAAGTTACGCCATTTGCTCTTGCTCGTGATCTTACTAGGACGGGTTTCTGTCTTAGTTCCTTCAACATGAGTTACATGAATAGTAGGCTACCTACGTTACAAAATATACTTTTTTTTGGAAAGTCGTGTAAAAAGGCATAATTTTTCAGGAAAACGCGCAAGTCAGCAAAGAAGAAATAAAAAGCGTGAACATTGGCACTGTAACTTTCGACAGAAAATTAGAGGAAGTGAAATAAAGCAACAAAAAAGAAGAAACGGAATAATTAAAATAAACAAATTATGCTTTACGCATTTTTTTTTTTCTTCCTACTTGATAAAGTCACCTTACCCATTGAATTTAGTAAAACTGGATACAGGCGCAAAACTGCGCAATGAGTAGTTTTGCTGCTATTAAGCAGATGCCAGACGTGAGCTGGTAAGCAATGGCTCCAACAACCATCGGCCTAATGGTGCATCGGTGCACAGAAGTTAATCTTTGTTGAGCCACATTTTGGAACGTTATCATACATTGAGTAACTTTCTATGACGTTTGTTTAACTTTTTCTTATTCCTTGTTGCTAACACATGGAAAGGTTGCTATATTAAATAAATAAATTTGTCTATTTCACCAAAAGATTTCACATAACAATGTATTAAATAAGGCTTATTAGAAGCAATACAAGGTCCAAATAATTTGACATAGTGACATAAGGTCAATTCAGATAGAATGGAAAAATCCTCACGCAGTTTACTGGCTGCACTGAAAATAGGGGTTGGGAATCGTCCCATTGGCACTTGGTTCCATTCGCAGTTGGTCCCACTCGCAGTTGGTTGTTTGCACGGTTCGGTTGTACCTATTCTTGGTACTTGTCCATCTGCTTTACCGTGTGGATATGGTCGATGGTCGAATATCCGCTGCGGAAACCAGCCTGCTCGATGGGCTGGGCTTCGTCAAGCTCTTGGGTAAACCGAGTTGTAAGGATTTTGGTGAAAAGCTTGTAAATCTGGGAGAGGAGAATAATGGGGCGATAGTTTGTTTGCTCGCAGAACGGATGGCCGATGGGGCCGAAAAGTTCTGGAGTGGCGACCGCGAACCGGAAGACGCTGCGTTGGAAGGCCTCCCACTAGGTGGACCGATGACCTCGTAAAGGTTGCAGGGATCCGCTGGATGTGAGACGCACGGGACCGGTCAATGTGGCAACACTTGGGGGAGGCCTATGTCCAGCAGTGGACGTCTTTCGGCTGAAATGATGATGATGAGTTTAGAGATGTTAGTTTTGAGATGTCTCCTTTTTTGTGTATGATGGTGACTATAGCTTTCTTCCATAGTTCTGGAGTACGGACATCATATATAGCCCTATTAAAAAGTTCTACGAGAACCTTTTGAACTGGTGCACCAGCCGCTTGTATTTCCATCTCATATAGGGCTTTTATGACCTCACAATGTAAAATAGGTGGTAAGAATTCTGTGTTTTGATGTTGAATAGGTAGTGCCCTAATATCGAAACCCAATTCTGGGTTAAGAAACCCAATTCTGGGTTAAGCTCGCCATTGTACATAAGCTATATTGTTGCAATTTGTATGTATATTTTGTTTTTGTGTGCAATAAAGAATAAAGTAACGTTCCCGGGAAGAACTGGTTCTACAGATTTGGAAGCATAGGGGTCCTCGTAGAACTTCTTAACAATAGATACAATTTGGGCCCAGTCTGTCACCATGTTACCATTTTCAACCCTGGGTTTAATGATCTGTTTAGAACCTGTGCAAGTTTTCCTTCGATATACCTTTGGGTCTTTGTATGATTTTATTGTACTGGCAATTATGTTAGTATGCCTTCTATGACGACATTGACAAGGCCCTCAAGGGCACACCATGCCACTACTCAACCATAATTGGCGATTTCAACGCCAGGATTGAAAAATCGTTAAGTAACTAACAATCCGTTGAAAACTTTGGTCTTAGCTTGCGTAACAAGAGAGGACAAACCCTAGTCAACTTTCTAAAACACAACCAACTGTTCGCAATGAACACTTTTCCAGAAAAGAGCGCCAAGACAGTGGACTTGGGTAAGTCCAGCCCCCGTAGCATGACCACCGTAGACAAGGATTTCTTTAACGGGAGAATCGACAAAATGACAGACAGTGCAAAGAAATCTGTCATTGTGTCGACACAATCTGTCATTTAGTCGATTCTTCCGTCAAAGAAATCCTTGTCTACGGTGGTCATGCTACGGGGGCTGATGGTAACACAAAGAGCGAGTTAGACTATATACTTAGCTCTCATAAATACGTAGTCACCGATGTCTCTGTCCTGTCACGTTTCAATGCTGGAAGCAACCATAGACTGTTGAGAGTGAGAGCTACATTTAGGTTTGACTTAAAGAGTGAACTGGCTAAGATGATAACATCCACAAAAAGGTATGGGACGCACGAAACCGCTTTCTTGCAAGACACTTTCCGAGTAGAACTCAAAAATAAATCTGAAGGACTCGAAGAGGAAAAACTGGACGTAGACCACATAAATAATGCTGTGTAGAACGCTGACCGAAGTGGCGAAGAAACACCTAGGTAGATCTATAAAGGCACAAAAGAAATTGTCGCCGGAAACTCTAGACTTAATTGAGATGAGATAAGACACTACATACCGCCATTAATACTAATACTTACATGAATTAGGAAAAACGAATATCAGCCTAGGGTAATTTGGGAACAGTCACATGTTCCAAACAACTGTGTGGTGCCAACAGTCTCGGAGTAAAGTGACTGTGACATACAGACGGACAGACAGGCAGGACGAATCTATAAGGGTTCCATTTTTTGCCATTTGGCAATGACGGGAAGCACAAGTGCTTTTCGGCATTGTTAAGAGGTTTTTACACCCATTATGTATGTCTATCAGTAGTGAAGGGTCAATTTTTGTAAGAGGTAAGCAGGAGTACATATCTTTAAAGTGATTATATTATTTGTCTATAGAATACTGACTGTGCCATTTTTCAAAAGGAATCCGGTAGGAATCGAGTTGTATGGAACCTTCGCCACTGATGTCTATCTACTTATGTCCCTCTGTAATTCTAGTTTTGCTTCCAATAAAAAAAAAAATACGTTTACGCGATCTAATTGGTATAAAAACTCACAAAAATCCCACAAGTTACGAGAAAATTAAACAAACTTTTAACATCAATACCTTTACTTCAAGAAAAAACTAAGCATTTTACTATGTAGACTATGTTTTACAATAATAGATATATTATGTACAATTTTATAGCATTCATTCATATTTATGTAAGTAATACTTATGCACAATAATTTCTGTAACTTAATTTGCTTTTTAAGTCTGAATCACTTGAAACTTAAGTTAAAAACCATTCACATTAAGAAGGGAAAGGATTGTATTACAATAGGTTAAATCTTAACAATTTTACAGGTCAAGGTAGATATAGAACATTGAAAAACATACATTGGGTGGCTTTTATATACTTAAAACAGCTTTATATTAATAATAATGATATATGACTCGCATAATGAACATTGGTAAATCACCTTCAAATGTAAATTTTTTTGTTGTTAAATTAAATGCTAATTTATAACAACCTTCACATGCTGTTAACTTATGTCTACTTTAGTTCTAACTTTAACCATGGTTTTTTTTATCTGTAATTATATCTATGGTCAAATAACATATCAAGCCAACAAATCACTACAGTCCTACCACAGTTATTTGTCTCTGAAAGCGGCAACCCACCAGGGACCACTTTGTAGTAAAGATTACTGTGATTTTGAAAGACTTGCCACTATCAGCAATCCAATGGCAACCTTATAGTAACAAAAATAAAGATCATTCTGATTTTGACAGTGATACAAAATCAGAACTATTAGGGAATCCAATCCCGCGAACGCGGGATCCCGCACCTTTTTTGCGGGATTACTTTGCGGGATCCCACACGGTGCGTGGTTGAAATAAAAATATATGAGCTCAGACGATGCTCTGATTATTTTTAAGACCCCACTGTTTTTAAGACGGACCGTGCGGGATCCCGCATGATTATACCCGCAAAAAAGGTGCGGGATCGCGGTTTTGATACGGGATTGGATTCCCTAATAACTATGAAAGGACTGTATAAGGTTAGCATGACATTTGACCACAGATTAGCCAACTTAATCAGGCATTTAGAACCCAGGATTAAAAGTTGAGAATTCGAAATGTGATTATCAAATTTTAAGACGGTATAATGAAGGGTGTTAGAACTAGAGGAACAACATCAAAAGTATGCTTTTTGAACTCTGACTCAAGAGCTAATATAAATAAATTATTAATGGAATGGAGTTATTCAACAGTAACATTACAACTTGTACCCCAGTGTCAGTACCCATCATTATGTTGATAATACCACTTTACATACTAACTGAAGAACGGTTGTTCATCCAGAACTGGTGGCCTGATACAACGAGGGTGATGACATATAACAGTGCAGCGATCCAGCAGTTGTAGGCATTCTGGAAATGGAAAAAGAAAATCTCTTTATCAATATGCAAACTTTTTGTTCTATACAATAACTCTTTTACTTCTTCAAATAATGGATTCATAATATTGGAAGAAATCTATACTAGTATTATAAAGTTGACGAGTTTGTTTGTTAACATTCTGAGTGAAATTCACATTGAAATTTTTCATTGGTTATTAAAAAAAAATTAATTATCATTGACTTAAAATTAGATAGAGACATTGCTTGCTTCTGTGATTGGCTGAAACAAAGCATCTTCTGATTCTCTAGCAAACGGAACCAAAATTCTTGATGTCAGAACCGCCAAATTTTTTTTAAGTGGTGTTAGAACGACGATGTGCTTAAAGTTTCATTAAATAAATTATTTCGTACACAGGCCTGCAGTCTGAGAGATTGAGTGGGTCAACCACAATCATCAAATAAATCCCTAATCATAGGCTTTATATTGCTAACACAGTGGACCTCTTTGTAGTCTGATAAATATAATGTACCCAATGGCATTACCAAATAAAATAAGAAACATAATCCACCATGTGGGTCTACTGCAAGTTAGTGTAGTCTTTGTTAATCAAAATAATAGTGGGTTACGGTTAAAAGATTATTAAATAGAAAATTTTAATTATGATAAACTTTATGCAAATCTCTTTCAAGTATTTTTTGCAATCTTACTTCTGCATATTATTTTACGCATTGTGGATTTTAAATTAAGTTATTAACTGAAGCATTTTAATATGCTGAGTAAGTTTTTTTTTTATCAATGTGATGAACCATAAGTTTACCAATGTTACTTTTATTTTCAACTTCTGCTTGCTTTTAATTATGATTTATTTAACTAATGACAAATAATGATAAATAATGAACTGATTTGCTAAACTGTCTATACTTCTATAGCATGCACACGATTTTAATTCGAAATTGTACTTGAATTGACAGTTGTCTTGAGTTTGAAAATCAAGTACCTATGCACCTTGAGGAGACAAATTGCAGTGCTGCATGATATTTCCCTTGCATGAGTTATTAAAGAAGGGAAAACTATATAGAAGGGAAAATGAAGAAGGAATGGTCAATAAGGAAAATAATCAAGTTCTAGTCCTTCATTGTAGAGACATTATGATTATCAATTTGTAAGATAGATTATGACTCACCTGAGTGTATCCAGCTTCGACGGTGGCGATGAAACCTTCGAGAGTGTGGTGGCCACCTTCTGATTCAAGAGGGAGATCTTCCAACAAAGCTACAGCTCTGATATAGTAGAAGACGCCCATCAAAGTCTGAAACAGTTCCGAGCGTTAGTACGGCATTGAAGTACAAAGACTTTAAATACGAATTACAGAGTTTCTACTCACCAATTGAACGATTCCCCAAACGCTCAGTACGAGCCCGCACAGCGACAGCTTGGGGCCACAGAACTTGCAAGCCATTTTGCTGGTTTATTTATTAGAATTACGAACACAAAATTAGACTGTATCGACCACTTGCTGTCAGCTGGTGTCAAAAAATGGATACTCACATGATCTTTGCTTTGTGATTGTCTATGGATGTTGTGTAACTTTATTTTTCAAAAGTTTTTCAATTTATAAACAATCCACAGTAATGCTTTTCGGGTAAAGTAATAAAGAATTATCTTAAATAATACTAAAAAAATTATTCAATAGCATAGGATTTTATTATTGTTTTTGATTTCCTATTCTCTTTTACGTAAACCGGAACGTTAAAACAGTATGACCAATAAATGATAAAACTTTTTTTTAGTAGATTGAAACAGTGTTTTTCCAAGAAACTTTATTAAATATTTTTATATTTTATGAGTCATTTACAAAAAAATAATGTAAGTTTGTTAAAAATTTGAACATAAAATTTGAATTTTTTTGAAAATGTTCTTAGGAGAAATTTATTCTCTGTAGCTGGCTATCTTTTTAAATATTCTATTAATGAATGACACATTTTTCCGGTCGTATCTACGAGAAAATAAATTTCGATAATGGTGGACCGTTTAGGTAGGACAATATTTATTTATATCCGTGTAAGAAAGACAAACTAGTAAGAATACGGTGGTGTTATTTGTGTGCAATTATGTAAAATAGTTACGTGGGAGATCATTGTCATTGTTTGCTTGTCGCTCACTTTCCTTTGACGTCAAACTTTTATACCGTACTGCAATTTTTAAGTAGGTAATTTTCTTTATTACAGTGAACAGTGAGGCCAATGCTAGAAGGATTGCTATGGTTGAAAGCTGCTTCGGCAGTTCTGGACAGGTGAGCGTCTGTGGTTGCAAAATATAAGTTTTTCTAAGTTTAGAAGTTGTTGAATGCCGTCGTATTATCAACCGACAAACTCTGTAAGATATAATCTTCGGTACATCGCTAGAGTGGGATTGTTCTGACGAAAGATATAAACATTTATCAGCGCCGTTTTACATTATTATGAACAATGTTCAATACTTTCTTGTAATAACTTTCATTCAACTTTATAATTAAAGCACATTATAAGGTGTAATTGAATTATATAGATTAGGGATTGATTAGCTGGTTCATTATCAGTAAGATTGTATGTTGCCATTCTATGATTAAAGTATTGATATACCATGAACACTATCAGGTCCAAGGTGTTGTGTAGTTAGAGTTTCAGAAATATAGTTTGAAACTTATTCTCAACTAGCTGTTGCCCGCGACCTTCATCCACGTGATATTATTATAAAAATACAAATTTCCCTGTTTTTGCAACATTTTTCATTGATGCTCCGCTCTTTTTAGTCATCATAGTGTGATGTTATATAGCCTATAGCCTTCCTCGATAAACGGGCTATCCAACACTAAAATATTTTTTCAATTCTAACTAATAGTTCCTGAGATTCAAATAAATGAGTCATCTGAAAGCATGATATTCTTATCAATGATGAACGGAGGTACTTTATCATATATAATGCATTGATCAATTCACAACAATGTAAAAGTTTCAATGTTGAATTCTGATTTGGACTGCCATTTGCAACTTACACAAACATAATCCTACAAATCCTAAATAGGGAAACTTATAATTTATTATCTCATTAGCATTATTGAAAGGTTTCTAATTTCAAACGTAGTGTGATGAAACCAGTCTGACTATAATATTATAATTTCTATATTTCAGTTTTTTACTTTGTATGTCATACTTGGACTGATATATCTGGCAGCTTTACGTTATCTCTCAGTCTCACTCGGCTGCGTAAACAAAAAAATGATATTGACATTACAAATAGAAACTATTTGATATCAGACAGATAGCCTCAACAAACACATCCTATGCATATTAAAAAGTAACTATATTTTTTTTTAGCCTCTTGCAGAACAAGGCAGGGTCCTTGTGGGAGAGGGTGTCCTGACAAAAATGTGCCGCAAGAAACCAAAAGCCAGACAGTTTTTCCTGTTCAATGATATACTTGTCTATGGAAATATTGTTATAAACAAGAAGAAATATAACAAACAACATGTTATACCACTTGAAGAGGTCAAGTTGGAGTCCTTAAAGGATGAAGGACGTAAGTTGCACTTAATTGGATTTTTTTTTTTTACCTTTGCATATGCAGCGACCAAAGCCTTGTAGTAATTGTCTGTTTCTTTAACACTATTTTGATGGTAAATTAATTATAATCTAAACAAATAAATAAAATTGAAGTGTCCGTTTGTAATTTCAATATAACAGCAACAACTTTTTACTGCTTGCATATCAAATCATATCAAACATAATAAAAATGGTGGAAAATCTTGAACAAGGTTAAAGTGAAATCATAAAGAATAAGGTATCCCCTAACATATAAAAAAAACTGAGACCTAATTATGCTCCAATGTAAACTATAACTCGAGAAGTATCTATCTACAATTTAAAATGCTCTCGAAAATCAGTACATCACGTAGCAGTCAAATAAAAAACGAATGATTTTCAAATTTCAAATCATCAATATCGCTTTACTATCACTGTCATCACTACATCACTATCATCATCATCATCGTCACTACATATTATAAATTAAAGTCCCCTGCCGGGCAGAGGGTCTGTTTGTTTAAGGTAAGCTCAGGAACTACTGAACAGATTTTGAAACGGTTTTCCCCAATAGAAAGAGGAATTAGCTGAGAAAGTTAAAGGCTATAATTTAAAAACATTTTGCGATAGAAAGCTACTTGAATGACGATATTTGGAATTAAGACTGAAAAATAGTCCTTTTGTGGTGTGCGCTGTTTAAATAGTACAAATTACAAGAAAATAATGTATGAAGGAATTACTAATCTTAAAAGAAAAGGGGAGACAAGGTATACAAGGTATAAGCAAGAAATGGTAAAGTAAATTAACGAATAACTTTGTTTCGATTCCAAATACATTGGATATTCAGAACACATTGATGAAGGCACATTTTTTCTTTTCTCATTGATAATAACTTTCAAACTTCGACGGCACGGTTGGCGCAGTGGCTGAGCGATTGACTGCTGCGCTTCGTGTCGCGGATTCGATTCCCGCACGGAACAAATATTTGTATGGCCTACAGGTAGTTGTTCCGGGTCTGGCTGTTTGTTTATGTGAATTTCAGTGTTTGTAAACGCACCCACCTCATAGGAGAAATTCCTAATGTGGGGCAAAGATTAAAAAAAAAATGAACAACATCTTGTATAATCACCAACCTCAGCAGGCATAACTACATTTATAGCCCAGCTAAGCAAATAAGCAGAAGCCAGCCTCATAGGTTGGCCTGCAAGATAATATTCATAAAAAAAAAACAACAACTACATTTTCATTCAACCCTTTTTGGCTGTCATTGCTTTGTCATGCATAATCAGAACTCTTTATTGGTTGAATGACTCATTAATGTGAATGGACAGTGAATCATCTGTAATATTATGTATTACTGCTGTTACCCGCGACCTTCGTTGGCATGAAATTATTAAAAAATATATGACTTATAAAATATAATAAAAGTAACCTATGTTAGACCTTATAACATCAGTTATCTGCCAGTAAAAATCCCGTCAAAATCGATCCAGCCGTTTCGGAGATTAGCCAGAACAAACAGACAGACAAAAAATTTAAAAAAAAATGTGTTTTGTTATAAGTGCCGTATATATTTTCAAATGCATTCAGTAAAAAGCTGTTATTTTGAAATTACAAACAGACACTTCAAATTTATTTATTTGTATAGATATACTATAGATAACTAGATGTATGTTGACATTGATCCAAAGAGAGTTGAGTCACACCTCCACACAGTACACAGTTCCACACTCTTATGCATATGTTTTATTGTATATTAAATAGTGTTAAGTATCATAGTGATTACACCTTTTTATCCTCATTTGGTTAGAAAAGATCAAGTAATTTAATTTATGATTTTCCTAATTACGATTGATTTTCTACCGAAGGGAAGCCCCACATAATATATAGTTTTTTTTTCAGTCTCTTCTCAAAGATTCCTTATGAAACAACAACCTTAAAAATCTGGTGTGCTAGTATTCGTAAATCATCTCTTCCGAAATGGCTAGACCTATTTTGGTGAAACCTTTAGGCTGCGATTCCACCATAGATGTGCGAGGATGCGTTTGCTAATAACCAATACAGTCACTTAATTTACCTAGCCTCGTTCAGCGCAGCTCTAGTGAAAACGGCTCAGCGGAGCGAGGTTTTTGTACATACAAGACAAAAGGAAAGATTTGTGCGAGGAATGTGTTTCGGGGGGTGTGTGCTAGGGACGAACGCGAGCGAAAAAATAGCAGTCATAAGACGGTGTGGTTACCGCTCGCATCGGAAACGATTCCGCTACACATCCTCGCACCGCTCAATCTAAGCACCGTTTCACAGCGTCGCTACGCATCTTCGCACCGCACAGTGGCCTAGCACATCACTGGTGGAAACGCTCAGACCGTTCCACAGCCTCGCTTCGTCTCGCCTCGCTTTGCACATCTCTGGTGAAACCGCGGCCTAAGTTCGTACCTATATGGTCACCTGTATGATTTTTAGTTCGACCCAGTATGTGGAGCTGTTGTTGACATCCAGAAAGGAACAAGACAATGTCTGTTGCATGTCTATATTTATCTAACAAATGTCAATTTTATCAATACAAAATACATTACAGTCTGTTGCAGTACAGGCCACATCAATTATATTTCGTTAGTCAATTTTTTTTAAAGGCTTTGCCCCAGTCTAGGAATTTTCTCCTGTGTCGTGAGTGCGTTTATTAATATTTAAACTCACATACACAAACAGCCAGACCCGTAACAACTACCTGTACCCCATACAAATATTTGTTCCGTGCCGGAATCGAACCTGCGGCGCAGCAGCCAATCGCTCAGCCACTGCGCCAACCGCGCCGTCTTTACTAGCGGGCAACAAAGTTAATTAAATAAAGAAACATCACAAAAGTGATTAATTTACCTGATGACGTCGAAACATTTACGTCACAGGTTTATATTATTCATAGACTATATGATGCAGTAATGCTATTATATTGCACAACAACACGCCTGTAATCCCCGAATGGTTAGGCAGAGGTGTAGGGCGAACCTAATGCCTTCAATTAGGCACAAATGCTCACTCCAGGGAAGAACCCGATAACACTTGGCCCAAGCTAGGAATTTTTCAAAAGACCTCATTCTCATCAAAAGCGTTGGTTCCCACTAGATGACTAGGCTATCAAAAACACCTTTAGAGGAAAACGCAAAAACCACTAAAAATACGCATATCAGTATATGATTTGAATCACCAATACCAAACATTTGATTGCATTTTCCGTTTTACTGATTTACGTACATAATTTCATTACCCATGGTGGTTAGCAGAAACTGCAGAATGCCACCCGCTACGATCCTCACACATGCAAATGAAGACAAAGCAAAAGGAGAATTCCTTTTGTCCTGCATACATGCATGCTCGCTCGATCCCGTCATACATGCTGTTTCAATGTATTAAATAAAACAATCATGCTATAACTTCTTGTTTCAGAGTATCGCAATGGCTGGCTTATTCGCACCGCGTCAAAATCCTTCGCCGTATACGCCGCGACAGCCACTGAGAAAGAAGAATGGATGGCACACATAGAAAAATGCATAGAAGATTTGCTTAGGAAAAGTAAGTAACTAATTTTATTAAGAGCTAAAACAATTCCCAAGACGACTGCAACCGCAAACCAGAGCAGAAAAGCGGGCAATTGACAGACAACAAACCTGAATCACTATCAGCAAACGGGTTATTGGATCTGACAACCAGTCTTGCCCAGGGGTATCGTATTACCCAGTACTGACTGGGTTGCAGTGGCGAAGGTTCCATACAACTCGATTCCTACCGGCTTCCCTTTGAAAACTGCACAGTTAGTATTTTATAGACAAATAATAAAATCACAATTAAGATATCTACTCCGGCTTACATCTTACAAAAATTGACCTTTCGCTACTGCTGGGTTGTGGAGGTCAGACAGGCAGTTGCTCCATGTAAAATGCTGTTTCAGCTGCATCCGGTAAGACTTGAAACTGACCCCAATCAATTTGGGGAAAGGCTATGCAGATGTAGCTATGCTGTTCATTTATGGCACGTTCTAGGTATGACAAGATTAGGTCAGTTTAAGCTTGACTTCCACGCCGTAACCAGTATATGAGTTTTAACAGTATACAGGGTGTAAACAGACCCTTCACATAGCCGTCAACCAAGCATTAGGATATAGCATAGGACTCGATGGAAAGCACAAAAAAGCAAAAAAAAGCATTGTGCTGATGGATGGATTGAATAGTACGGGGGTCGTGGAGGTGTGTAAAGTAAAAATCTTACATTAAAAACAAAACTTGTGAAAAAGTTGGAACTTTGCAAAATGATCTCAAAGACGGGGAGAACAAGTGCCTTTCGGATATGTTAAGGGTCTATTTACACCCTTTATTACATAACTCTTATATTTAATCTCTGTTTTACATTTCAGGTGGCAAACAACCGCCGTCAGAGCATGCCGCGGTATGGGTGCCAGACAACGAGGCGTCAATCTGCATGCACTGCAAGAAGACACAGTTCACTGTTCTCAATAGGAGGGTAAGACAACAATGACTATAACTTTCCTAGCTAAGATTAATGTTCTAAGAAACGGAAACCACATACAGGGTGTAAACAGACCCTTCACATATCCGTCAACCAAGCATTCTGTACATCAAACTAAGTAACTTTACGCAAAAATTATTGCTGGGAATCGACTTTTTTTTTTGGGGTGAAAAATCAAGTTTTATGGTAGGACTCGATGGAATGCACTCAAAGCATTGTGCTGATGGATGGATTGAATAGTACGGGGGTCGTGGAGGTGTGTAAAGTAAAAATCTTACATTAAAAACATGTATTTAAAAAAAAACTTGTGAAAAAGTTGGAACTTTGACCCCCAATATCTCCGCAAGTAGAAGGTATGGTCTAGAACAAAAAAATGATCGCAAAGACGGGGAGAACAAGTGCCTTTCTTTTATGTTAAGGGTCTATTTACACCCTTTATACTTTTGTCTATACAGTTTAAATTTAGGTGGCTCAGAGGTAGTCCGTGGTCGTACCGGTAACAGCAACATTGTCCACTAAAAGTAACTGTCTGTCTGTTACCCGTTCACGCCATACTCGTCCAAAAATGCTAGCTATTTCACCAAGCGCGCGTATGAGAAAGCAAGATGCAAATATAATACTTGTCTAAAAAAAATTATATGCTCTTAGGGAAAAAAGATATCACAAAAAAAAACTTGTTGATACATCTTTATAAAACAAAGTTATTTGAGCTTACTGATAAATAAACTATATCTATTGGTAAATTATTTAGAAGTTTTCATAAGCCTAATGCAATTTATTTACGCCCAAAGTTTTGCTAAAATACTCAATTTACCAGGTTCATAAGTTCCAAACCAATTTTTATTTTTACTGTGCTGATTAGTTTAACTAAATAATTTCTAGACAAATCGATAGTTTTTGGTGTTGAACTCCAACTTTCCCCGTTTGTATGGAAAAATAATTGCCTGCACAAACGTAATAGCTAAACTTCTTTCGATTAGAGGCACATGTACAGAGCAGAGCCTCGGTTAGGGCATAAGTTGCTTTCATCTCTTGTATGTTCCCGTGCCACAATTTTTGACGTCTTTGCGAGCAAAACTGCGAAAAAATGCTACGATTGAAACTGCGAAAGTAACTCGTGTCAGTCGGTATGTCTGTCTGTTATCGTTACAAGCCTAAACTTCTGCACCGATTGTTAGTAAAGTCAGATAGATAACTTGGGGCCTTAAGAAGGATATTAGCCCAGGATTTTTAGACCATAAAGATCCAGATGACGTAGCGGGAAACAGCCAGTATTAGCAGCTCATCTGCTGGAAACGCCGCAAGGGGATGCCCTAGAATGACACTGTCATTATTGGTGATGTTCCTTTGAAAGGTCAGTTGTGTAGTTCTCGCAGTCGGCGTGCGTGTGTGAGCAGATGTATGAACGGTGATACAAAAGGAGTATGTCGTAGCAGGTGGCGTTTTGTAGTTTCCGCATAGGAAAAAGGGATTTTATGTATGTTATCTTAACGTTTTTGTTTCCAGCATCACTGCCGTAAGTGCGGCTCAGTGGTGTGCGGGCCCTGCTCGTGCAAGCGCTACATCCTGCGCGGCCAGAGCGACAAGCCGCTGCGCGTGTGCCTGCAGTGCTTCGACGAGCTCAACCGCGAGCGCGCGCGCCCTGCCACTCAGGCGCAAGCCACTAACATGACACCCGGTAAGAGTTTACGATGGCACATCTTGAAGGTCAAACTATGGAGCTGTCGGCTGCTTGATCGGGCAATCCTTTGGATCTCTTATTTCTAAGGCCTGGAGCCGAGGCAAAATACTTATAAACTAAGTGACTACAGTTCCAGTAGGGTACGAACCTTGGCTTAGAACGTCGCTGGAGGAAGGAAGCAAAAGGCGGACACTAAATCATTCGTCATTCTCCTGCCCATATCCCAATTTCGGATCGAGATTAATTAGGGACGAATTTTAAAGCTACTGACTGAAGCGCGGGCTAGCTCGGCAAGCAAGGGCCGGGGTATCAGAACCCACAGTTATTACTATTATAGATAGTGTAACCAGACCACTCAGTTAAGAATATAACACGAGGATCCCTCCGCCTCGGTAAACATATTAGCTGTTGATCCCGAATGGCATTCGAAGATCTTTGAGTCACTATGGTTCTCCAAAAAAAAAGTTCAAGGAGTGCTACACATTTTTTAAGATCGTGTTATGTGATGGGTTCCTAAGCCTAGGGATCGTAGAGGGCAGTAACATCACCCCATATAACATTAATAACTACATACAAACACATAACAAAATAGCTATCTGTATTTAATTTATAACTGTCGATTAGATCAACTTACTGATAACTTATCTACACACCATTATATTGTAATCGAACCATGGCCAAAATACTCTGGTATTGTCAACCATACTCATATACAAATTTCAAACGAAATTATCTAGCGAAACTACTCAGACTTGATGGGTCTAAAAATATCTTAACACATTAAACTTTTCTTATTTTTAGGATTCCGTACCTCAGTTGGTAAAAACGGAACCCTATAGGATCACTTTGATGTCCACCTGTCTGTCTGTCAAGACCCTTTTTCTCAGGAACGCATTGAGGTATCAAGCTGAAATTAATATCAAATGCTCAGGTCTGCTACCCCTTGGATCAGTGAAAAAATCAAAAGTAGCGTTGACCATATCGCAAATTTTGCGATTTCACAAGGAATCAAAACCTATAAGATACTTCCCGTTGACCTAGAATCATGAAATTTGGCAAGAAGCAATGTCTTACAGAACATGTAAGGGAAAAAATCTGAAAACCGTAAATATGTAGTATAATGACAAAATATGTACAAGTTAATACGGAAGCCTCGGTGCTCGAGGTCGCACTTGGCTGGATTTTATTTAAACCCAACTATCCCAGATCTTATACTAACTCGAAGTATGACTTTATGTTATCAGTTTTTTCGCGATTTGAGGTTAAGTCCTATGATAAAAGTTTTTACGACCACATGATAAGGTTTAGACAAAAACTAAGTAAGAGTTTCAGAAAATATTCTGCTTTGGAAAGCATTGTCTCCTTCACTCATGACGTCATAGCTGGGTGACACTCATTCTAAACCTCAATGCGTCATATTAAGGGCATTACATCGCTGAAATCCCAAAAAAAAGCGTATTTTTAAAGAAGTTTGTTGATGAATCCCTTTGTGCGTTATCCGTGTAAAAAATATAGTTATACTTATGGTCATCACAAATCATTTGTATTGATTAAAACTTTAATAAATATTCTATTTTTTTTTGTTTATCGTTGTAAAAAGGTCCTTTTGCAACCTTGTTTTTATTCCCGTTATCCTTAAATACTGTTCCGTCAAAACTCACTCAGATATAAAATTACGCTAATTTGTTATCAATTGAATGACGTCATGATTTTTCGCATGTTCATATAAATAGGCTAGGTTATGTACTACTCTTATCATACTCATTGAATTATAAATTGTTCTTTGTGAATCTGCGGTTTAAGGGATTTATTGAAAAATGGTTTATCCAATTGTTGGTCAAATAAATAATGTGAGCAATTTGCAATTTGTAACCTCAATAAGGTTACAGGAAAAATCCAAAGTTTGCACTGATATTAAACTATTAATTTGCGCCGTGTCGTGTGACAAAGACAAGCAAGCGAAGTTTCGCTTTCTTGTCTCTGTCAAGATTACAAACAAATGTGTGCGAACTGCACAGTCTGGACAAGTCTACCAAGTCTGGTCCTTTCCTCAAAAAACCATCTCGGACACTAATCTGCGTGGTCCTCATTTAACTTGGCCATGATTATGTCTGAACTTTAAAAGCCTCTGACCTCTGACTTTATTTCGAAGTTCTATTCTTTCACAATAGTCGCATAAGAAACACCAACCTTGTCTAGTTTGAAACATAATTTAAACGTTTATACGTGTAAACGCTGGCCACGTCTGCGGTATGCCCAATGAGCTGTGGGCCAAAATAACCCCACTGTGGCGCCCTGACACAGCCAGAAGCCGATGCGGCAGACCGTGTAGAAGATGGCAGGATAAGCTGAACAAAACCAACGTTCAGTGGTCCACATTAGCCCTGGAACGAAAGAACTCTAATTGAGAAACGCTTTTGCCCAGCAGTGCTATTAGGCAGGCCAACTATAATGTGCAATAGGGTTTTTGACAAAAAAAAAACATGTACCTGCAGTCCTGCACCTTAAAGGCGTCTATCTAACACATTTGTTTGTTTCCCAGTGAAAGACTCGGCTGGTTCAGGCGGCGACTCGTCTGCTGACGAAGACAGCGACGACGATGATGACCGCGTCACCGCCGAAGAGAAACATGATGAGGTAGGTCCTTATTATATACTCAGTATTACACATATGTTCTAGGTGGGGATTGCTGAAAAATATGCTGTAGGTTCTGGGAAGGGATGCTGATAGATGTGCAATAATCGGTATGCGTTGAGCCGTCCTAAACAGCTCACCGCATACTTGCAGCTACAGCTATCCCTTGAGCTATTTTATATTGAGCTTTTTGTTTTGTTATTGGCTGCGAATAATAAGGACGCCATATACACATGAAAGCGTAAGCGGCCTGTAAATAAGGTATAGCTGATTTGGTCATTGTTATATAAAACTAAAGTAATTTAATGAGTTTTCCGAAGACCATTTTAGAAATCATTCATTCTATGGCAGTTCCGAGACACAGTACCAACAGATTTATTTATTTCTAGGGTTTTACAAGTTATAACGGTGTCAAAAACGGATATGGAAATAAAGTCACCACAGTATAGTACAAAATGAAATTGTGTAAGTCTAGAACAAGTTGTATAGGCATTCAATCATGCTTTTACAAATCCTTACTGGTTGATTTTTGATGTGTTCGTTCCTCTCCACATTCACTTTTGTACTGGTCATTCATCTGAAGTTAATTTAGAGATTTGCTAGTAACCTTAAAAAATATCTACTTAAAGTAAACGCAGCAGAATGTTAGTCCTGTGATCGTTTTGTGAGAAATGTTTGCTTGGTCAATGAAAACCGTTTTTTGAAAATGCTTGTTTTATATTGATCCAGGAAATGAATTTGTAAAGAAACACAAGACATGTGAATACTAAATTTATTATTTTCTTTATTTTAAAAGCACACCGAAATATTTTATTCAAATATTTACTTATTCATGTTCTGTCTGTGTGTTTCTTCACTATGTTTGAGTTTGTTTTGGTTTTTTTGTCTTTGTCAATATATTTTAACTAATTCGTTTGTCGTGTTGTTTTTTTTCCTACTCATCCATAGTGTTTGTCTTCATCGTTTTATTTTTTACCAGCTAAAAGAATATTCACATTTTCATAATAATATTGTTATGTCAAGACGAAGATTTGACATATTTAATGGCACTGGCACACCATCCTCCGGTTTTAATTAAATAAATTGGGTTTTCCACAACCTCATGGCCATATCTTATTTGCCTGCATCAGAATTCTTTATACTCACGATCGTCAGGATCATTCAACACAGTTCAGACAATTTTCTTCTCAAAAAACAATTGCAGTAATGAAAAAAAAAAACATGTAGCCCTATATCTGGTAACGTTACTTAATATTCCATTATATTTTCCAGCCAAAGTTCTACGGTGACAGTGATAAGACTGAAGAGACCAACAATCATTCGTCCAAGGATTCCGCTAAGTGAAAATCTTATTCAAGAGACCGCTGTCCAATTGTCCATCACAGGTTTCACAATAAACTTTATACAATATTTTGATAATAGAAACGTAAAATAATATTAAGTTTCATCCACACAATTTTGGGTTCAAGTCTTCTACATTCTGACTTCAATCAACTAAGTTAGAAAGTTGAACTACGAAAATAACCCATATTATAACGAAATAAAGGCTACACTGTCCAAGACATCTTGTTAGACGGATGTGTTAGAGCATATGAGTTGAGAAATATCAAGCGCCAGAATGTCCTAAAAAGACAAAAAAAATCTTTTTATCATAAACGCATAGTAAGTAAAAAAAAACAACATTTATACATATTATAAATTCAAAATTGTCTATGTATTAACTACGAAAACATTGGGCAGAAACTTCGTTTCGTTTCGTTTCAAAATCTAGTAAGTCCATAAATAAAGACATTCACATCAAATACGTCCAAACAGACCAATCAAAGCAAGCGATTGGCTACAATGGCGGGTATTTGAGTTTACATTTTAAATAGTAACTGATAATGGACTTCAAAGTGAAAAACATTGAACCTGATAAAGCCAGGAAATGGACGGAATGAAACGAATGGAAGTCATAGTCAATTATATGTCCATTAATTTAGTTCAAAACCCAATATCTACAAAACTAATTTTAACAATTTTGGAGGGATTTTATTTGATTCGTTATATTTCTACATTGCCGGGAATAGTCATTATCAAAGTAAGGTTAAACAAACCTTAAAATCTGGGTTATAAAGTCGTCAGCATCTGCAAACGAAAATACTATCCTATCTGCTTTTCACTTATCAAGGGCATATTGGCGTTTCATATTTATCAACTCATATCCTGGTACACATGCCTATGTCCAGCAGTGGACGTCATCCGGTGAGTCGATGATGATATCCTGGTACACATTACGAAAGGGCCTGACCCCGATATGTGTGGATAGACACTTACTACCCCGAATTCAAAGACTGGACTGCGTGCATTCAGTTTTTTATAAACTTCGTATGTATCTATTTCTATTTGTCTCTTCGTTAACGGGATCAATTTTTATTAAACTTGTGGGTACTGTGATCTATTTTAGAATTTCTTGCGTACCTTGCAGCCCTTGTCTTAAAATTCTGTCTTTTTAGCTAAACACAGATGGTCAATAGAAGGGGAAACGGGGGGTGTTTGTCCCAAGTTGCCTTACTGCAACTTTTTTTTTTATACGCCCTGACTTCGAATACGATCGTATCTAAATATATTAAAAACGAGTCAATTTTAAATGCAGTAGACCACTGTACGAAGAAAACAGTAATACTGATGATACCACTCTTGTGTAAAAGCGTAAAGATGTCATAGTTCAGACACTTCACGTGATACAAACCCAATATTTGTTCAAAATGGACGGTCTCCGAGTTTACCACAATGGCCTTCGATTTTTTTTACACTAGGAGGAATTTGCTAGATGAAAAATCCTTTTTATTGGATTACTTTAGTGAATCGTAAAACTTTTATACAACATAACTGATGTGGGGTCAGTGGAATATGATTTTGATATAACGAATAAAATTGCTAATTGTTTCGCTGGACTTTGAACAGCTTTAAACCGCTCAAAAGTGAACTGAGATGGAGTTTTCTTTGTTTAGGATTAAATCATATTTATTAATTTGAAAGTAAAACATCATGGTTATAAGACGTTTTTAACAATATTTTAGGCTTAGTCATGTTATGTCAACATATTAATATTTTACATAATTATGTAATGTTAAGCTTATTTTATTGTAAACTTTATTAGGGACTATATTTTGCTTTTTTCGGATGTCGCTGACGGTGTATTAAAGGAAGCAAGTCTGAAATTAAATTCTATAGTTCGTTAACTATTTACATAAGAACTCCGGTGCTTGCATTGTAAGTATCTTTAGAGCGATTTTTTTCGTTTTATTTAATACTAGCTGTCGCCTTCATCGGCATGAAATTATAAAAATATACCCTATTTGAATGTGTTTTTGTTAACAATTTCAGGGGTTTTTTTATTGCATGGAACCCTAATTCTTTTCCTAAAATAATTGTAGCCTAAATTACTCCGTACAACATCAGCTATCTGTCAGTAAAAGTCCCGTCAAAATCGGTCCAGCCGTTTCGGAGATTAGCCGGAACAAACAAAAAGACAGACAGACAAATAAAAAACAATGTGTTTTTGTTATAAGTACCGCATATAGTTTCATATGCCTTCAGTAAAAAGCTGTTATGTGGAAATTACATACACACACTTCAATTATATTTATTTGTATAGACTACCAATATCAAGTTTGTTATGATTGGGTGGGTTCATGGCTAAATAGTCGCTTGTATTATAATAATAACGTGAGTAACACATCTAACTTTTCACAACTACTAACCTGACTAGTTTTATTGCCCCAATGCAACACTAGAAAAACAATGATGTTACTTACTCAACAAAATCTACAATAATATTAAAACTGATTTTTTGTCAATCTTGCTTCCTTTTACGTCGACGGCAGAAAGTCGAATGTATAAGTTATATCAATAATTGTTGTAATACTTAGTCGCACTTTGGAAATGTAATATGGTACAAAAATATTTACCTGTTGTCTCCTTAACACCCATTTGTTACGTCTACATTTCCTATGGTCTGACGCTAGCATATCAAGCCACCCGAAACTGTCAAATTTACCCAACCAATCTTGAACCTAATGCTTAAGCGATTAAGTTGAAAATCTATTAAAGTTTGACAGATTGTAGTAGCTTTATGTGTTGGCGTCTGTACACAAACTTATCGATTTAATTGTGCTCGCGTGTACATTGTGCGGCCAACATTCCATGGTGTTACGGTTTTTAAGAGACAAAAGGTAAAACAACTAAAATTTATTTAACTAAAGGGAAACTGGGAAGAAAATTTAATTCGTATGTAATTTGTTGTTTATTGAAAACCTATTTTTAAAATAAAGCCTGTTCTACTTTATGCTAGGATTGTACGACAGATTAAAAAGACATAAGAATTATACTCGAAATCAACTACTGTGTGATGTCGACATATACTCGGCAACAAAATGTCCTATACTTTATTTGCTGCAATAAATTACTAAGTAGCATCACATTTCATGATTAAATTGTATACAATCCAAACTAATTTTAGATTTGTATGTATATTAGAGTTTTTAGTTAATAAGAGGTGCATTAAGATTGTTTCAGTTCGAAACACGGTTTTTAAGTTTAGGTATTTAATACGAAACTTGCAACACCATCTGTAATGTAGAAAGTTCGTAAAAGAAATTATTTATTAATTTAACATAGGCCTAAATGTTAAAGATTTACACAAGTTGTGTTAATTCCCGTAATACTGGTAAGTGAAAAAAATATGTTTATAAGATATTGTTTAATTTTCAGTTGACAAATATAATATTTTTTAAAAAGATCGTCTTTTTATTGCTGCAAAACAAAATGTTTCCTGTTAAAATAAGGTCGCTGACCCGTATTTCCATTTCGAGACAATTTTCAAGTCTTAAAATTCGTTTTAAAAATGGGAATCGGAGTTATCCATTATGGGATAGTTTTTCGCACTTCTACACATTTTGCGAAGTGCACATTTTACGAAGAGCAACATTCTGTGTCAAACCCATTAAAAGGTTAACACACTCCTACTGTAATAGTCTAGACTTGAGTAATTTGTGTTTGAACCCATTTATAGCAGGAACTACCAATCATGGGAAATCGTGAGGCAGAAGAAGAGTCTATAAAAGTTACCTATTAAGATATCTCTTGATATACTATTACTACTATTATTGATAGTCCGGGTACAGGTGTCAAAACTTTCTACAGTATCACAGTCAGTTAATATTTTAATATCATTTTATGTGGTAGTTGACTTTAAAATTCATTAGGGAATGCCCTGCTCTACATCTAAGACCAAATAGTAAATGATGTGATAGTGCATTTGGATGCATTGAAAATGCGATAAAGCAACATACAGCCTGACCAAAGATTAGAATACTTATGAACCACACGGAGCCTGACATTAGGTAAAGTTATTCTACTCTTCGGTGCCGACAGGTGGAAGCGCCGGGGTAGCCAGCGTAATTGAAATTTTCTGGTGTTATTTGCTATTTTTTGGTTAGTGTCAGGCCAAAGAGTAGAATACTTATACAGAACGGAAATGATGTTTTCAATATGGCGGCTGTAGTTCCAATTTTATCCACCTATACAGCTAAGTTGGTGCACTATAAGTTCATTTAATTGCATTGAATGACTTTGTCAAGAAATAGTCATTCAATTGTATTAAATGAACTTAAAGAGGGTTTTAATGATGATTTTAATGATTATAGCTCTGTAAAGCCATACGTGTTACTGTCGCGAATTATACTTTAATCAACATATAACCTGCATGCACCTGCAAATTGCAAAAAACATTGAATTTCGAGGGCTACCCTGGCGCTCCACTGGTGATTTCACGTAATTGGTCAAATTGAACATAGAAAGGATAATACGTGTCACTGTTCAAGGCAATGAAATAAAAACCATAATTTTGTCAGACACATCTTTATTTTTCCAAAAACACGTACAATACGTATGTAAAGTATTTTCGCTTACAGCAGTCCTTCTCAATCACAGCTCATTGCGAACTAGCACTCAATTTTGAATTTTTTTCAAGTCTTCTTTGACTTATCATTTAAATTAACCTACATTATAATTACGACACCTATGACTGATTTGAAATGACTCATATTAAAATTGAAATGAAAAAAATGTATCTATTTATAAAAATAAATAATTTATTTTTCAAAGATTTAAATTGTTAGATGTGCACTCACCGTACGTGGGTCGCGGGAAAAGTGTTCTTATTGAGTACAGTGAGCTCGCACATCCCGTTTGGAACGGTAGATACTATTTTGGGTATGAGTGAGCGTGACAGTCCGCGAATGACGCAGTAGGGTGAATCTAGCGATTTATATCTTTTACTGGTTACATATTAATATTTCTATTGAAAACACTACTTTGATTGTGCACGGACACAAATAATGGTATCATTTATTTTGGTACCTGAATTCTACACTGATTTGACATATTGAAAACATGATATGAAGAGATTATTCATTACATTGAGCATTTTCTGCCATATGGTTAAATAGACACCTATTTCTTAAACCTCCCATCCAAAGGGATAAAAAGGCGTTAATTGTATACGTATATTCTTACATCTAAATGACTATTAGACCAAGATCCCTTGAACGCCAGACCTTCGTCATTTTATAAAAGCTAGAACTTTTTCATCGTATAATGAATGGTTCACCACACAAAGCGTCTGGCAATGGAAGACGTGAAATCATTCTAGCCCTTATGTAACATCTAAAAACATACTTCATAGTATGACGTAACTTACCAGCTTAGCACACCTTTGTTACCTGATATATGCCAAAGCCACCACGACAGAATTTTCATAATATAAAATTGTTCTTACCTATAGTAAGGTATATTATTAATACTCGAAACGGGATATTCACCATGTTTACTGTTAGTGTGTGTGTGTGTTTGTGTTAGTGACCATGATAGTTTAAAATCTTATATAGTAAGGTACTTTCACAGAAAAAGTTTCAGTTTTTATGGAATGACGTAGGTCTGGTGATAACGGTATCTCCCTCTATATTATGATTTAATCGAAAACCGTTACCGTAAATACTCGGTGAACGATTTTTTTTTTAATTTTTTTAGTTAGCAGTATTAGCAGCGAGTTCAAACCATTGCCTAAGGGCGTCGCCTAGGACAGTAGGAAGTGCCGACATATCGCGTAGTATCAGGTAGAAGGGAAACGGGAATGTGTCCAAGTATGATACGAAGCCAGTGAGAGCGTTTGTCGTCGGATCCAGGAGGGGGCGCCTGATGTCCATGATTGAGTCCTGGAATTAGATAAATAGGTCATTAATCCGATAGGTATCTTGAAAGAAATTTTCATCAGACGGATTACTTCAGGTGAAAAATTTTGGTCAAATCGCATATAAAATAACGCAACGCCGCCAGTCTGGCAACGCCGCCAGTCTCTTGGGCACATTACCAGCTGACAGCGTTGAGGAGGAGTTTTTGATGCCCTTTTATAGTTAGTTGTTAGTTTTCTTATTTTAGGTTATTTAATAGTTTTTAATTAATTATGTATTTAGTTAGTTTAATGCTTAATAAATCGCATATTGAATCAATTTTAAATCAAAAGTCGCCTTTTACAAACTAGGGCCGACTTCAACGTAAAACATAATATTTAATTCGCCATTCTGTGTCTGTTATACAAGGTGTAACCGGACCTTTCACGAAGCCGTCCACCATGCATTCTGTGCATCAAATTAAGAAACTACGCAATCATTATTGGAAAAGGGAAAGGACTTTTTTTTGGGTTGGAAAATCACATTTTACGGTAGGACTCAATGTAACGCACTCAAAACATTGTGCTTATAGATGCATTGAATAGTACGGGGGCCGTGGAGGTATTTAAAGTAAAGTTATAACATTAAAAACTTGAATTAAAAAAAAAAAACTTGTGAAAAAGGTGGAACTTTGACCCCCAATATCTCCAAAACTAGACGGTTCCCAGGTATGGTGTAGAATAAAAAAATATCGTAATGATGGGGAGAACTAGTGCCTTTCGGCTTCGTTAAGGGTATTTCTACACCCATACTAAAAACTATTGACAGATAAGAAAAGATGTTTCAAATTGGTTTGGCGCTAACCTCTCACATGCACACTTTTTCCAATTCTCGTTTTATTTGGACCGGTTACTAGCTGATAAGATATTGGTCAACAGGAAGTGACACCGCGTTATTGTTATCAATAGTGGATACTAATGATAACACGACGTAGATAAAGAAACTAACCTTATTTTCAGGATTATCAATGATAACATAAACCAAAAATATTCCTTGCTGCCTGGCCCGCCGCACAGTTTGCAGCACCTTCGTCTCTCCTTCAGAGAATATTCCTCTACCATCACTGACAACTACCAACAACTTAGCATTGACAGCATCACTTCGCATCGTCTGTTCTTCGAATAATACAGAACAGAAGTCGAGTAGTTGTGCTATTTTGGTCTTGGTTTGGTTGAAACGTAGCTGCTCCAAAATCTTCGAGCCTGAGTGTTCTGAGAATTGCTCCGTGAAAGGATGTAGCAGGTTCGGTTTCTCGCCAAAGCTAAGCACGGCTAGTTCGCCTGATTCGAGGAGGTTCAATGCCTGAAATAAAACGATAAATTAAGAATTAAAGTAAACTACGCATAAAACATAGAATTTGTTGCCGATCATATTCGAGAAGAGAACTGTCAAATTGAGTTGGTTAGTTGGAAGACCAACTGTACTGTCAGCAAATAATTTTATATTGTATAAAGTAAATAGTCTTTTTAGCAAGGCGCAGTGATGACAGGTGAACTAAGGCTGTCCCCGAATGGCGTCCAAGAACTCTGAAAAGAAATGTGGGTCTTCCGGCGGCGAGATGGGCAGACAACAATGTTGCCATCGTGTGAAAAACCTGGATGAGGAACGTGGAAATTGGCACAAGAAAAGAGAGGGCTATACCCAGCAGTGGGTGAATACTTATATTATTATTAATATTATAAACCTGAAGAGTTTGTTTGGTTGAACGCGCTAATCTCAAGAACTACTAGTTCGAATTGAAAAATTCTATTAGTTTTGGATAGTCCAATTATCGAGGAAGGCTATAGGCTGTATAACATCACCAATAGGAGCCGAGCAAAAAAAAACAAGTCAAAAGCGGCGGGTGAAACCGCGGGACACAACTAGTGATGTAATAAAGTCAATCTCGCCATTAGTTTTCGCACGTCGCGTCGTCGTAGGGCTACTGCGGTTAGAAAAAATCCTGGAAAGGACTGTATATCTACTACGAAATACAAAACTTATTTTTTTAACACATACCTGCGACACTAGCGCCAAACTCTCAAACGCCAACTCCTTGCTTCTATTATCTGACATGGAACTGGAATCGTCAACCGCAATAGCGATCTTGTACTCTCGCTTGGCGGGCTTGGTGCGTCGCAGCCAGATGCGGTCCTTGCGGAAGTGGGACGCGATGTATGGGATGACGCGGCGCATGTTGATCGCGCGACCGGTTCTGAAGTCACCTGCGATGGACAAACAAATCACTGGTTAACAAAAAACACTTTTAGTTTTACAAAAAGCAGTGGCGAAGGTTCCATACAACTCGATTCCTACCGGATTCCCTTTGAAACATGGCACAATCAGTATTCTAAATACAAATAATATAATCACACTAAACATTTGTACTCCGGCTTACTTCTTACAAAAAATTGACCCGTTGCTACTGCAAAACTGTTATCCAAATAGACGAGCAAGTTCGTACTTGACGTCACTATATAAAGTAAATAAATCTATACAAATAAATAAAATTAAGTGTCTGTTTGTAATTTTAAAATAACAGCTTTTTACTGGATGCATATGAAAGCATATACGGTACTTATGAGAAAAAAAAATATTTTTAAATATTTGTCTGACTGTCTATTTGTTCCGGTACATCTCCGAAACGTCTGGACCGATTTTGACGGGACTTTTACTGGCAGATTGCTGATTTTATAAGGAGTAACTAAAGGGATCCGTGTAAAAAAATTAAAGCCCTTGAAATTGCTTTCAAAATCCGATTCAAATGGGAAGTAATATTGGCACATCGACCAGCCCTGGTAGCCTACCATGACGTTAAAGCAAGAGTAATTCCAGTGTGAGAAAGAGATAGGACTAGACAACCTGTGTAGCTGTCTCTTTCCCACACTGGAATTATTCCTGCTTTAAAACGTCATAGTAACTCCCCCGTGCTTCTCGCATCTAGCTTATTTCCGTGGCATAAGGACACGGATTCACAATAATATTATAAAAACCTGCTCAGGTGGAGATTCACTAATGACTCTGGCCTCACTGCCGTGGAGTGTAAATGTGGTGCTGTACCACAAACGAAGGGACACTTATTATCGTGTCCTGCGTGTCAAGTTGTTTGTTCATAACAGGAACAGATGCACGCTACAGAAGCCACACACACACACACGCAAACACACAAATACACGCAAACACACAGCCACACGCAAACACACACACACACACACACACTATACTTATGCTAATCTTGTTTACGTACCTATGTTAAATATGTTTTTAATATTTTTCTTTCGAGCGGAGTCGACTAATACAGGCATTGTTTGCTTAAAAGAAGGCTCCAATCACAACCTAATTGTTGTAATTTTGTGAAAAAATAAACAAATTTGAATTTTTGAATGCGTCAAACAAGTGACTCAGTTCTAGACCGACACAATTTAGATTACCATCGACATGCTTAGAAGAGGATATTATATCGAGTCTCATTGACTACAGAACAACTCACCAGCTCTCCTAGAGCGGCCGGTAGGTTCCAGCACAAGCCTGAGCCTCTCACACAGCGCCCTTGCAGCCGCGGAGGAATCTCTCCACAGAGACCTCCACACTGACACAGTTATCCCAGCTTGACTTTGTGTAGGACCGCTGTTCAACCACTGTCGGATACTCATGTATTGGTCTAATGAGAGGTCGTCGGAGTGGAGTTGTGATTCGTTAAGCCTGTAAAAAGAATTAATTAATGAATCAATAGTGTATGGGTGTAATAGTTTTTTTTTGGAAAATGAAACATTTGACAACTATAATCTGGTATCTAGCCATACATAAGTATTGCAACATAAACATAATATAACATCACGCTTGTAATGCCCGAAGGGTTAGGCAGAGGTGTACCTAATAGTACACCCACATTTCGCCAGTTCTTAAAGTTGACGTAATAGGGAGCGAGCCTATTGCCATCAACCGGACACAGATCCGGAATTCGTGGCTGCTACTGAGAAATCAATGGTAGAAAAACCCAATAATATTTTGCTTGACCCGGGAATCGAACCCAGGACCTCTTGCTCAGCAGTCGCGCTTGCGACCACTAGGCCAACGAGGCAGTTAATATTATTATAAAAATAGTAAATACCGTACTAATTTGGAAATACTGTTTCTGGTTTACCTGTACTTTATATAAAAGTTCCACGAAAAAACATACTTGTCACAATGTTAGTTACCATACTCCTCCGAAACGGCTCGACCGATTTTTATGAAATTTTATATGCATATTCAGTAGGTCTGAGAATTTTTAACGTTCTTCAAGAAGCAAAGAAGGATGAAGAAGGAAGAAAGAGAGGAAGGGAGGAGAAAGTGGGTGGAGGAAGATGGTCAGATGATGTATGAACGTTGACGAAGCACAAGGAGTATGTAAGGATCGTAGCAAGTAGGGTTCTGCTGTTCCTGCCTGCCCCCTTGGGAAAAGGTGTGAGTTTATGTATGTATGTTTAACATTTTTCTTACCGTGTATGATACGTGGTGTCCGTGCCTCTAGGCACAAGGGCCGTGACTACGGCGTCCCCCTCCACTTCGACCCCCGTCTCCCCGGTAGGTTCCTCTCCTCCTTCCTTCTTGTTGCCAGACTTTTCATTCTCCTTGTCCTTGCCGTCTTTCATCTTTTCAGGTTTCAACTCTTCTGATTTTTCTACCTGCAATTTTTATTTGAAGGTTTAAAATCGAATTCTGTATTAATTTACATATAATTTCCAGGATACGTCAGGACAGATGGGCCAGAATCGTCACACAGTGGGTGATGTAACATGTCTTCGAATTTTTGGTTCTAAGACATGCCGGTTTCCTCACGATGTTTACCTTTACCGTTTTGAGAGCAGTGGTGATGAAATAAACTACACAAAATAATGCGCATGCCTGGGTTCGAAACAACGACTTACTGCTCGTAAGTCGGGGCCGCCACCAAAGGGCCACCGCTGTTCTCATTTAAAATTTAAAAAAAAAATTGTGTCAACCCAAAAATGATTCAGCGATAATAGATGCCGACCGGCACGAACCGAGTGAAAGCTGAATATTTGTGAGAATTGCTTCGAGTCGGCTTTGAAACGAAAGATTTCTAGTCAAATGTGCAACGCCTCTCTTATTTCCAATTGTCCTATATTTTGGACACTGTTTCTTAAAAACTACACAAAAAATCTTACCTGTAATTCATCCTCATCTACATCCATGGGAACTTCCTCATCTTCTTTGAGTTTTTCAGCGTTTTCGTCTTCCTCTTGCTGCAAGGTCGGCTGTTCTTCTGCTTGTTCTTTTGTGGCTGCATCTACTGCCTGCAAAATAATGAAAAATTTTATAGTAGGAAATCAATCAGAAGGAGACTCATATATGCACGTCTGTCAATAAAACATTAACACACCCCTCTTTTTTTATAGGGGGGTTAATAAAAGTGTAGGTAGTAAATAATCGAAGACTACTTCCTAAACTTCCTGCATATTTGAAAGCTACTGTACCTGTAAGTCATCCTTCTTAGCCTGCTTCACATGTTGGTAGGCATCAGCCTCCTTCTCAGCGTCATCGTCATTGTCCCCGCCATCTTCGGCTTCGTCTTCACGCTCGACGTTCAGAGTTTTCGACTGCTTGTGTTTCTTCTCGTTTACGTCACCTGTGAATGACATCGTGATTAAGACAAGTTCGGACATGTGGACATGTCTTGCATCGTGCTACGCACATGTTCGTGAAGGCATCGTACATTCAGCACAACCGGGAAAAAATGAATATATTTTATGTATTATGTAAAATATACAAGTTCGGGAAAAAAACGGTTAGGATCGTGCCGAGCCGATGAGAACACTTCTCATCTATAGAAGCTGAAAAAACTTTGCCGAACGGCACGAGCTGAAAGAAAGCCGATAATGTGTAATTGCTTCGGCTTTATTATTTAAAAAAAATACTGCCGGATCGAATGTGCGGACTCGCCCAAGGTAAAACTTTTAAAATGTAGTGACAAACATAAATAAATAAATTTCATGTTACATTCAAACTCATGGATGGAGAGGTAGAGGAAAACCAAGGAAACGATGGATGGATTGTGTGAGGAATAACATGAAAGAAAAAGAGGTAAATGATAGCGTGACAGTTGACAGAGGAGAATGGAAGATAAAAACGTTTTGCGCCAACCCCAAGTAACATGGAACAAGGGCAGGAAGATGATGATGATGATGATGATGATGATGGTGATGATGATGATGATGATGATGATGATGATGATGATGACGATGATGACGATGATGACGATGATGACGATGATGACGATGATGACGATGATAATCGATCAAACTCACCAAGTGTCCTCTCCTGGTCAGTCTTGCCGGGTTTGTTCTCGTGTTTCTTCCGTTGTTCCTGCGACCGATCAGCGCGGCTCGCGGCTTGCTTCTCACCACGATGTCCTTTGTCACTCTTGTCAAGTTCTGACCGACCCGTTGATTGTTTCTCTTCGCCGACTTGCTCTTGGGCTTGTTCCTGTTAAATAGATAGAATACATTTTAAAGATTGACGGAATAAGAATAATACCGAGATTGGGCTATAAACAAAGTGACCGCTTTTTATACAGGCCGGCCCAAGAAAGGCTTTCCAAGCAAAATATTCTTTGGAAAAATTTCAAATTTTTTCTGTTGGACGTCTTTTCTTGGCCCATCCTGTAAAAAGCTAGTTGGGTAAGTACATCTTCTTTGCATAGTATAAAACAAAGTCGCTCCTGCTGTCTGTATGCATAGATCGTTTAAACTACGCAACGGATTTTAATGCAGTTTTCAGCAATAGATAGATTGATTCAAGAGAAAGATTTATTTGTATATTATTAACATTGCACCCGTGCGAAGCCAGCGCGGATGGCTAGTGATTTATAAAGTGAACTTGGTGACGCTTCATTTGCAAAGGTAAGTTGAAATTACTTCGAAGAGAGAAACAAGCAAATTTAGGACCAAGTTATCCGGGTCAAAATAGTTGTAAAAGCAACAGCTGTAGTGTCACTCATTTGAAGAAATACACCCAATTACTACCACTCTATATAAGGTCTAACTATTCATACACGAAATATTTTCAGGGAACCATCTAACGGCTATAACGAAGCCATTTCAAGGGTTTTTTTTTCTGAGTATCTTTTTATAAAAATAAATAATTTAAAATTACTTGAACCACAAAATAAATATTAGCTCCTTATTTTTCAACATCCATTACGCTAGTTTGCTACGTCGTATTTACCTACTGTCATTGTTAGAATATGGGAGTAAAGGTTTTATGCAAAATATCTCAAAAAAAGTTGAATTATAGTAATTTCGTAAAAAAAAAAACACTCAGATAATTTATTTTTCGTTGCTATGGCGACTTTACGACTTATAGAAGTTACCCTTAAAATATTTCGTGTATGAAAAGGTAGACCTCATATATCAATAGTATATATCAATAGTATATATCAATAGTATATATCAATAGTATATATCAATAGTACCTTATAATCAAAATCTACTTACAAAAGGTGCCACCTCCTCATCCTTCTGTTGTTCAGCATTAGTCTCCACATTATCATCGGTTCCCTTCTCCATTTCTGCATTCTCCGCTTTATCCTCTGCAGTAGGATCATTATTCGACGGATTCGCTTGAGGGTTAGCTTCTTGATTCTTCTGTTCCACTTCATCTTCTTCGTTAATATTCTCCGGGTTCTTTGGAAGTTCTTCCTTGTCTTCTTTTTCAGGGATTTCAGGGGATTCTGTTTCGTCTGATTGGTCGGGAGTTGGTTGTTCAGTGTCTATTTCTTCGCCGCCATCTTTTTCTTCTTCTTCTTTTTCGTCTGGTATTTTGGGGTCATCTCCTACGTCCTGATGAAGAATAATAGTTTTGTCTTAAGATTTGAAAGCATATTTCTTTCAAGTATCAACATCGATATTTTTTAGGATATACATATTTTCGTTCTTATCTTCATAAAGTACTGTTTTCCAAACCAACGAGTTTTAATAAACTAAGCCATTTACAATGAATGTGGAATTAGCTGTGAGTTTAGGTAATTTGACATCTACAGGGTGTAAACAGACCTTTCACATAGTCGTCAACCAAGCATTCTGTACATCAAACTAAGTAACTTTACGCAAAAATGATTGCTGGGAATCGACTTTTTTTTTGGGGTGAAAAATCACGTTTTACGGTAGGACTCGATGGAAAGCACTCAAAGCATTGTGCTGGATTGAATAGTACGGGGTCGTGGAGGTGTGTAAAATAAAAATCTTACATGAAAAGAATTGTATTTAAAAAAACTTGTGAAAAAGTTGGAACTTTGACCCCCAATTTCTCCGTAACTAGAAGGTTCCCAGGTATGGTCTAAAACAAAAAAATGTTCGCAAAGACGGGGAGAACAAGTGCCTTTCGGATACGTTAAGGGTCTATTTACACCCTTTATAACATTAGTTTACAGGTAACTTTCAGACATAACATCACAGTATAGCACAGCAGTGGCGAAGGTTCCATACAACTCGATTCCTACCGGCTTCCCTTTGAAAAATGGCAGTCTGTATTCTATAGACGAATAATACAATCACATCAAAGATAAGTACTCCGGGTTACCTCTAACAAAATTTGACCCTTCGCTACTGCAGCACAGTACTCATTAAGGGGCCGTCTCCACGAGCGAGAGAATCGCGGCGATATTATCGTCGTGCCACGTATTTCTATACACTCTCTTAAGGGCCGTCTCCATGAGCGAGAGAATCGCGGCGATATTCTCGTATAGAAATACGTGGCACGACGATAATATCGCCGGGATTCTCTCGCTCGTGGAGACGGCCCCTAATCAAGATGAGAACACATACCTTATCCTCATCTCCTCCTTCTCGATCCTCTCCATCCTTGTCCCCATCCGGATCCTCCTCATCACTGGACACATCGAGACCATTGTTAGCATCTTTGCCGTCCTCGCCTTTGTCGTCTCCCTCTTTTTCTGGTTCCTCTGGTATGTTTTCTTTCATTACGTCGATGTCGAATGGGTTCTCTGTTTCGGTTTCGCCTTCCTGTTGGTCAATATTATTATTGTTTTTAGGTTTATTATTCCCAGTCCCTCTCACTAAGAAGCTCATGGTCCAGTTATGGGAATATAATGGAATTATACAAGGGCTGATTTTTAAATTGTCAGTAGACGAATCTGAAGGATAAATGATTATGGTGGGTTGACATATTTTCTATACAAAAACTGTTAACTGTTATTTTATTCCTCAGATAAAGTTTTATGAAAGCTAAAAATTTTTTTTTTTTTTAGTATCTCGAAATCTTACATTTTCATCGCCAGGTTCTTCAGCATCCATATCCATATTATCAGGCAATTCGAAATCTTCAGGCTCGGGTAGAGGTTGCTGGTTGCCGTGATAAGGATCCGTCTAGGAAAACAAAAAACAGGTCATCATCATCTGCCCAGCCTTTTTCCAACTATGTTGGGGCCGAATTCCAGTCTAACCGGATGCAGCTGAATGTCAGCATTTTAAAAGGAGCGACTGCCTATCTGACCTCCTGTCCACAACCCAGTCAGTACTGGGTAATACGATACCCCTTGGTAAGACTGGTTGTCAGACTTTCGGGCCACTGACTACTTGTAATGACTGTCAAAGATCAACAAATTTTAGCCGGGACCAACAATTTAACGTGTTTTCCGAGGCACAGAGGAAAATCGGCATGTAATGGGTGGTCACCCATCCACAAACCAACCTAGGCAAGCGCGGCTTAACCTGAAGATAAACACGAGCAATTGCTATTGCTTAACCGCGATCTCCTCAAAATATAAATAAATGTAGGTGAGACGTTTAATAAAACGTTCTAAGAGTTCATTAAGAACTTCTCCGGAAAAATATTATCATTTATTGCGTTTTAATATTATCAATAGTAGCTTGAAAAAAGCATGATTTAACGGAAACCTATGCTACTACAATACACGGTAGTAAATAAAGCACAATCCAGTTTTCGAAACGTTTCTGTCGCTCATACCTGGGTAATGTCTATCTAAAGCATGATTTGTCATAGAAACGTTCTGAGGGTCCACCAATACCTCATCATCATCATTTCAGCCAAAAGACGTTCACTGCTGGACATAGGCCTCCCCCAAGTGGCCTTCACCAATACCTCGTAAGACAGTATTATTTTAACCTTACTTCAGTGCGAAAAAGAGACTGAGCTGTACGTCGTGTATAGCTCTATCTCATGCTAGCCATCTATCTCTCTCTCTCTGTCTCATGTTCTGTTTTCAACAGTACTTACATGATCATCATCAACCTCAGGCTCCTCCATCTCATTGATATCTTTCTTCTTCTTGTTTTCCTTGCCCTCATCGCCATCATCAGCGCCTTGTTCCTCATCTTTATCTTTGGCAGACATTTCTTTTTCCCCAGTACTCTCACCTTTACCTTTCTCTTCTTTATCTTTCTTCTGGTTTTGTTCCTCATTCAATTCTTCTTCGTCTTCCGAACCCCAGATTTGTTGGTCCAGTCTGTGTAGGAAAATAAGACTCTATTAAACGCTGATTGAACAGTTTTTCCCTTGACAATTAGTGTAACTCTTATCATGAGTCGCGTGCGAGGGCAGCGTTTAAGTGTCTAAACACACTATGCCGAAGATACGCGACCGAAGTTCGGCGGCTGATTTTACGTTCCGACTTATTCGGCTCATATGACACACCATAAGTGCCGAACTTACGCGGCAGAAATTCAGTTCCGCAACTTTGTGTGTGTATTCAGTGTCTCGAGCGCTGTCGGGCGGCTCCCCGCCCCCGGTTCTTCGTCGGCAATCGAACCGAACTTCGGTCGCGTAGTGTGCTCACAGAATAAGTTGCCGCTGAACTTACACCCGAAGTTATGCTGTACGCTATGACGCGACGTAATTTAGTTTCGTCAGTAATTCAAATAGCATTGCAGGCGTAATTGTGCTGAACTTCGGTCGCGTAACTTCGGCATAGTGTGTTTAGACACTAAAAGTCGAGACCTAGTACCGAACTCCATATTTGCTCTCACGTGTCGATGCAGGCAGCGAGCGTAGACGCGTATGACGTGCGGGTGCTAAGACGCGTTTATCGAAAGGCAGTAGTGCGTGTGTGTTTTGGCACATCACCAATGTTACTGATATAAGTCTTACCATCATTATCAGCGCAGTTTCGTGAACGAGTGAAGTGTGAACATCGGTCGGCATTAGCTATGGTTGACAAGAAGACGTTGTCAAGGAACTTATACTAATAATGTTTGTATACTTTACTTTTCTGCAGCATTGTCGATGTCTCCCATTTGTTTATCAGCATCATCTTCATCGTTCTCTTGATCTGATTGTTCACCTTCTGCAACATTATTATTATTACACCACATTTATTAAAAAGAAGGTCTTTTCCCAACTATTTGGGGTCAGCTTTCAGTCTAACCGGATGCAGCTGAATACCAGTATTAAACATTGGAGCGACAGCCTATTGATCTCCACAACCCAGTTAGTACTGGGTAATACGATCGATACCCCTTCGTAAGACTGGTTGTCAGATTTTCGGGCCACTGACTTCCTGTAACTACTGTCGAAGTTGTACAAATGACAGCCGGGACCAAAGGCTTAACGTGCTTTCCGAGGCACGGAAGAAACACGACACACATCAGACGACGACGGAGGCATCGCACGGCGATGGGTGGTGGTGGTGATTATACTGACGTAATAAAGAACCTATTATGTACTACTTCTCGGAACAAGTTACTAAGTGAATGATACATGGTAATTCAGTTTGTCTATCAAATGCTATCGCGTATGCATACCTTTTTTATCCACATCCTGCAAATGCGAGTCGAAGTCATCAGTCATGTTGACTCCCTTCTCTTCTTCCTTACAATCTCTATCTTCTTCATTCTTCTCTTCGCCAGGACGACGCGCATCGTCTAGTTGATCCTGGAGGTATAAAATATTATTACAGCAAGTTGCACTCATAAGTTCACAAAACTATTTTAGGGTCAAACTTGTAACGAGGCAAGCTGAGAAAAATCGTCGAAGATAACTTAATAAATTATTGTAAAAATTAAAGGCTAAAACGATTAAAAAATTCCGAAGATGCAGCCTCAAATTTCAGAGGCAAAGCCAATGGCTGTGACAGCACAGACACAACTGGCGTCCATGGATATCTATGGAAACGGTAAAAGGCGGCAATTCTCTACATCTACAGAAGCTTTGCCGTTGTCGTTCGCGGTTGCATTCAAAATAGTTGTGCATCTCTATGGTATTGGACCAAAGACATCCCAATATTTACGAGCGACGGACTTGTTACTATTTAGTAACGAATCGGTCAGTCTAGTGTGATGCGCCCACTTATCAGGAGGCATTCGTGTGTCGAAATAAACATGTTCGGGATCAAAATTTTTCTATGAAATTCCAAAAATATTCCCAATGTCCGCTCTATTACAAGACTCATATCTCTTTGTTTTGGACTGAATGGACTGGAAATCATCGAGTTACACTCTGTGCAGACATGGGTTCTATAGTCAAACGGTAACGCTATACCGTCCTTACCTGATTCTCAATCCTGTCTGACACATCTTTCTGTCCCTCGCCTTCACCAAGCCCTGTTCCTCCCGTTAACTTGCCGGGGCCTCCCTCACCCTCACCCTCTTCCATATCGAGGTCCGATGGCTTGCAGAAGCTGCAGAGAAAAGAAACATTGAACACCTTGGGGAAATCATGAAGTCAAAATTATGTCATAATTCCAGCCAGGCTAAAGCTACTAAATACACCAGAATCAATATTGAGATTTTAAGACCATTTGCATCATTTTTTATGTTTTTTCTATTAGTTTGCTTTTCGGATTAATTTCGTTGTGGGATCCAAGATAGTTAAATTGTTTTTCGGGACTTCGTCGAGCTTTATTGTCTCAGCGCTTTTCTGGTGGTCGCCACTGTGACTCTGCCTTTCAGGATTTGCAGTGGCGGGCTTGTCCCATTTGCACTATAAACCGCTAAACATATCACTCTTGTTCTGTCATCTTCAGACGATTGGCAGAAACAGAACAATCTTTTAAATTCGATTAGCTGTTCCTTTGTTTATCATGAAGGTTTTATATGTTACAAACGGTTTCAATATAAACCATAAGTATTTAATAAATGAAGTCACAAAACAGTCACTAAATAAGCTTGGGAGTCAACTGAAAACCATAACAAAAACAACTCGGTTGGAGTGTAGGCTTAGGGGCGCTATGGAGCGAGCACATAGAATTTTTTTTTTTTTTTTAATCAAAAAAAATATCCCAATTTTATTGCAGTATCGGGTTGATCATAGAAATCATTTAGGTTCTGAGACGCATGGTCCTCCGACGCACCATTTCAGAATTATGGGTGTTCTAAAACTAGATAAAACTAAAAATTTATCTAACTCCGAATTTTTTTTTGTAAGTCCCAATTTTTTTTATTTTTGTTTTCTTTGCTGCTCATAGTGCCCCTAAGCCTATACTCCAACCCCTACAAATCCGCCCCTAAGACGACCCACTGACCCTATACTCAGATACAGATCGGATAGTGATACAAAATTAACTTACCCCTTCGAAGTCAAATCTGAGAAAATCTTCAGCAGGACCGACAGCATCTTGCACGAAACCCTATGCACGGACACTTTCTGTGTTATAAAGTATTGGACAAACAACACGGTTTGCTCCAAAATTGGTACCAATCTCATCACCACACTTCTAACTTCATCTACAACATTGTCATTCGCGATATATTCGACATAGTTGCCAAACAGTGTTTGCGTCTTATTAATCAAACTTTCTAGTTGGAGCATTCTAGCGTCATTTGTCAATTTATCTTCTAAAAGTTCTTTCAAATGTTTGTCCTCAACTATGTCATCGGATTCTTCTTTATCGCTCCTTATAATATCATCGATAGCCTTTATCACTTCAGCGTTTTCTGTAGTATCGTGTGGTGAATGTTTCTTGTACACAGACTGAATTATAAGTAGCATTGTAGCTATCAAATCTTCAGTTTCGTTGATAATTTGACCGCTTGTTACGCCATCCATGGAAACGTCAGTATTTTCATCTAATTTGATGAGCTCATTAACTGTTTCTTTTAAGTAAGTTGATAGATTTACTATGCTCTTTAGTAACGGGTGGTTCGGTACAGTTTCTAAGGTAGTCAACTTGAATTTGAATTGGTAGTCTTGTAGTAAACCGTCAATGTCATTTAGCATATTGTTCAAATGAGTCCTACAATCGTCTGTAATATCAATATGAGCTTGTGATACCACAGGAATTTTAGTATCATCTTGTCCAATTTCTTTAGGCATTTTACTTGAAACTTTATGTAACGCATTCTTTTGTTTGTTAACTTGAGTTATAAGGGTGTTTATCCTTTTATTAAGATCGCGCCATTCATCGCTGTTTTTATAACAACGTACGATTTTGGAGTCTGATAGAACATTATCGAAATCTGGTTCTGCCTCTGCGTTGAAACCTCTTTCAGGACAAGACTTTAGTACTACGTTAAATTGTTCTAGAACAATGCTAGTGTTTGCGTAGCATTCTGTGAGGAGTTCGATCTTAGTTTTTAATGTAGATATGTTTGTGTCTGTGTTGTCGACGTCAAGAGCGTTCATTAGGTTCGCGGTGAGAGTGCGCAGGTCGCAGAGGTAGCGAGAGTATTTTGATATGGATTTCTTTTGAGTGTTTGTTATTTTCTGGAAATAAGATTGAGATGAGTTTATTAACTGTATAAAGCACAAGATACGAGCAGGGAGCTGACACATTTATACATTTCCACTCACCAGCATGTATGATAAAGGGGTAAAACCAGGTAATTTGGGTTTTAACCCAGTTATAAGATTTTAAACTATCACGGTCACTAAGATTATCATTAACACTAGAAACGGGATATTTACCATGTTTATTCTTTATTGCACACAAAAAAAAAAATTACATACAAATTCTAAAAATAAATCTTTATTATTATATTATTATTAATTGCAACAATATAGCTTATGTACAATGGCGAGCTTAACCCAGAATTGCAGCACACACACAGCTTCTTGCTTCTTTTTTACAGCTTCTTGTTTTTTTTTTTTACTGATTTGTTTGAGTTGTTGTACATGGTAAATATCCCGTTTCTAGTGTTAATGATAATGTTTAACCCAGTTATAATAATCGAAATGGGTGGAATGGGTTTTAAACCCACTACCTATCTCTAGTTATATGGCTAGCCAGAGTTCTGCCGTTATAAAGATTGTAGATATATCTCTTGATAACTCACTCTGACTCACTTTGACTCTTGATGATCATCTAAAATTCTTAAAAATGGGAGTTATTTTAACATAGCGAAAAAAACATTAGCCATATAACCAGGGACCGAAAAGATTACCCATGTAGGGGGTTTTAATCGGGTTATTGTTTTGTGTTCGATGAAAAACCCTAGAGTAAAGGTTAACCTGTGTTATAGGGTTATTGAGCTTATAATAACTGGATCACGCACAAAGTTAAATTTTGTACATAAAAAGTATGCAAGAAAGTGACGGAGTTAGCCCGCGCTCAGTGCTTTGTCTCTTTCATTCTAGTTAATCATTAATTGTTAAATGGTTAACCCATTTATTATAAGGATTAACCCATTTATTATAAGGATTAACCCATTTATTATAAGGATTAACCCATATATTATAAGAGTTAATCTATATAATGGTTAATCAAACATTCTTCTTCTTCGTGTCGATGATTCCCATTCCCATATAATCAAACATTAAATGTGGGTTATAGGCCCAACCGATTAACCTTTTAACGTGATTAATCGGTCTCTGCATATAACACAAAAAATATAGCCAGGTCCTCCATCTTCTTAGCATATTGATACCAAGTCACAAATAGCTGATTAAACAAAAAACCTTATTTAGTTTCTTACCAGTAATTGCGCCGCGAATCCCTTGCATCGTTCAATGTTCTGCGTACCAAGGTCCTGGTGGGGTGATTGTAACGCCAACGTCAGGATTCTATGACGTGCTATGTTCTTCTGGAAGTATTTCTCACAACCAGACCATAGCAGGGACAGCGAGGCGTCGCACCGTCTGAAAGATGTTAAAATAGTTATCGCATGTCAGGTTCTATAGTAGAATCTTGTTATGGGAACTTGTACCAAAAACTCGCAATTGTAAACGATAATTATCGCTTCGCGTACTAACTGTCGCTAAATATCAAATCTCACGCGTATCATAATAGGGATGTTTCCTGTGTAAAAAAATATGATTCTATTTAGTCCGTCAGTTAGATTATAGAAAAATATTGGATACGTATTTTTTGTTTTATCAAATCAATAAAAACGACGAAGATAAAACGCATCAAAGTCACTTTTTCGTAAAAAGTCAGTACACTTTACTTACAAGTATGACGTCACACGAGTTTTCGACGCACTATATCGTCTTCATTTTTAGTTTTCGTGAAAAAAGAAAAAATACGTGTCCAATATATTTTGGAAATCTATCTGACGGACTAATTAGCTTTATTCAGGAAACATCCCTTTATAGGACCTGTGTATTATGTATGATACGCTCAATTTTAACACGAAAGCTGCAGTTCCTTTGACAATATACGCAGATAGAAGCGCAATTTGTAAATAAATACAAGTACTACCCTGTCCAAAGAGCTGGTAGCTGGGAAATAATAAATAAAGAAGTAAGTACAAACCTGCTCTTCAAATAACTGACAGCAGCTTCCAAATCGACGGGCGGTATAGTAAAATCATACAACTCCTTGTCAGACGCGGCCAGTATAACCAAACCGGTTCGGTAGTTCAGACCCAGCTTAGTCAAGTACTTGAACAGATCGGCTAAGGCTTTACGCTTTTGTTGCACGAAGTTCTTCGCTTGAGATGTCTGTTTCTCTTTTGGAAGGGAGCTGTCAACCTGTTGAAGACAAACCATTGATTTCAATTAGACCATTAAAAGGCACTTGTGAACGACGAACTGTAGAACAAAGGAAATAATCATTGCCCATTCGCAAGTTGAATCACACAGAACGCGGGCGCTTGTCGACAGCGAGCATTTGTTCCCCGTCTGTGTGATTTTTTTTGTTCTAGACCATACCTGGGAACCTTCTAGTTACGGAGATATTGGGGGTTTAATGTAAAATTTTTACTTTACACACCTCCACGACCCCCGTACTATTCAATCCATCCATCAGCACAATCCTTTGAGTGCTTTCCATCGAGTCTTTTCGTAAAACGTGATTTTTCACCCCAAAAAAAAAAGTCGATTCCCAGCAATAATTTTTGCGTCAAGTTACTTAGTTTGATGTACAGAATGCTTGATTGACGGCTATGTGAAGGGTCTGTTTACACCCTGTATAGTATAAAATTCGGAATATAATTGAAGCATAATATACTTTTACTAGCAAAAGCACATACAGGGATAGCCCAGGACTACCTTATCTTAAACATGAACAAAAACTAGCAGTAGCGTGTGGTACAGCATGAAATCATTTAAGGCGATTTCGTATTTACGTATTTACGGCGCGTAAAAGCTCGGTTTTGGAAGCGCGTGTAGTCGCCTTTTGCCACACACTCAACCCGTACGAGCGTTGACACGCTTATAAGATAGTACAAGCGCGAGCCGTGAGAGAACACACCTCGCGAACGCGTCGGAATAAGCAGGTGTAGCACGTTCGCTTTTTTGAAACACAAAAGATGTCGCGCGTGTATGCGCGTATCGGCTTACGCGCATACACGCGCGACATCTTTTGTTGAAAAAATTCGCTAGTTTAGACCGATCTTAGAACACAGACTGATTCCCCAACCTTTTTGCATTGCTATTCCAATGGATGTAGGCAGGAATTGTAATTATCTCACAATGAAAAAATAAAAAAAATTAACAATTATTGATCTTACCTCCAAGGATCCCAAATGCGTGCTAGTCTCGATGACCACCGTCACGAAATCATCCAGCGCTTGCACGAGTGACGGGTACCCAGTATTGGTGATGGTATCCTTACATAAAGTCTTAGCCTTGTTAAGCAAACTGGACACTTTAGACAGAAGACTGCCGTCTGCTATCATCGTGCAAGGTTGTTCTAACTCGTCCAGATATTTCTAGAAGGAAAGAATATCAGTGAATGAGTATTTGAAGATGAATATTGTATGGTAGTGTTAGCCATGTGAAAACAAACAAATCTATGGTTATATATAAAAAGAAACTACCCCTCAACCTTTACGATTTAACTACTGAACAAACACCATTCAATCTTATCACTTCTGTACGCAATTTTTAACACAATTGATTGATTTTAATACCTCAAGTAAGTTGACATTCAGAGGAGCTCGTGGCTAAATAATAACAGCCGCTCGGGTCGATCTTTAGGTTAAGCCGTGCTAACCTAGGTTGGTATGTGGGTGGGTGACCACCCATTACATACCGAATTTCCTCCGTGCCTCGGAAAGCACGTTAAGCCGTTTGGTTCCGGGTGTCATTTTATCATTTATAGATCTTTGACAGTCGTTAGGTAGTCAGTGGCCCAAAAAGTCTGACAACCAGTTTTACCAAGGGGTATCGTATTAACCAGTACTAACTGGGTTGTGGAGGTCGGATAGGCAGTCGCTCCATGTAAAATACTGGTATTCAGCTGCATCCGGTTAGACTGGAAGCCGACCCCAACATGGTTGGGAAAAGGCTAGGCAGATGATGAAGTAGGTTGACATTCGTCAAGATAAAAAGAGTTTTTTGAAAATATTTATGACATAATTAGTCGGAACTGGACTGGTTAAATACGTTTAGAAAAAAATATTTAGGTAAAAGTACACTCAGTAGAACAATAGAAGAATAGAATAGAATAGTAAGTCTTCGCTCTCGTAAATTCACCGCAATTAGCCCACGAAAACCAAGTTTTATTTAGTTTCTATTTAATTCCCATGTCTGGCTGTATGTTGATCAAAATATATTGGCGACCGATTAACTGAATTACAATCATCAACACACTGGCTAGTGGCTACCCTGGCATTCCTCAATCGTTCTGGTAGTGGTCAGTCATATAAGCTAACGAAAAATGAAGCAAAAATCTACACTAATATTATAAAGAGGAAAAATTTGTATGTTTGTAACGAATAAGGTCCGAAACTACTGGACCGATTTTAACCATTTTTCACCAATAGAAAGCTAAATTATTACTAAGTAACATAGGCTATAAATTATATTAATTATCATGCAATTTAGCCGAGCCATCACAATTTTCGCGGACGAAGTCGCGGGCAAAGAGCTAGTATTGTATATAGATAGATAGCAAAAATAAATAAATAGATATACATGGAGTGTTTATTGTGTACAGAAGCCTCAAAAGTTTGAAAACAATAAAAAAAATGCGATCAATCAGTACTACCTGTATCGGCTGTGAATTAAACAGAAAAGGAAAATTAGTATGTGTATAATACAGTGTTATAGTGCAACAGAATAGAAAAATAAGGTGCAAATCGAAGAATAAACTGTAGGGAGTGCGTGATTGTTTCATTTATGTCGTAGTAGGTGCTGTGTGACAAAACTGTAGTGTAAGCTTCGGCTTTGGCGAATGTGGCCCGAAGTTTTGGCTGAAGCCGAAGTTTCCTAGCAAGCGCCGAAATTGAACGAACTGTTACTAATACGCCGTCACAAGATCGCGGTGGAAGAGGCCATTCGCCCCATTTGGAAGACAGTGTTACTATTTTTGTCAAGTCGCAAAGTAATTTTCATCAAGCGTCAAATAAGTTGTTCGTAAACTTGTATTTGGAAAGTTAAAAAAACATTATATTATTCACTTCTAGTTAATTTTGAACTGAATTTCTTAGGGTTATTATACCTTGGCCTATGTCCAGCAGTAGACGTCTTTCATCTGAAATGATGATGATTATACCTTCGGCTTCGCCAGTAATCGACTTCGATCGGACACTTACTCCAAGATACTTGAGTAATAAAGTGAGGATGAATGGCTTATAGAGAATCAGGAATTATTAGTCGATTCATCCAGTTCGTTTGAGCTATGCGTTGATAGTCAGTCAGGACAAACGATTTTACAAGTATAGATTTTCTATTTATAAGTGACCGATACGCCAACGTGGGCGTGGGCGTTACGTGACCGATCGTCCACCCTAAAACAACAGAAGATGGAAGAAACCCACTACGTCTATGTACACACGGCATCAGGCTATACGCATCAGGCTATACGCATCAGGCTATACATTTCCAGTATAACACGGCTTCGCTTTGTATAGATTACCCGTACAATCAGAGATCCGCATAAACTGGTTTTGTTTAGCTTCATTGGTCGCCATGAGTACACTCGCGGAACGTAAAAGTAAAACAGTTTTAGCTCACTTTGAACTTGAACGTGCATGACTCTCCTTATTTGTATACAAACAATAATATAGCTAAACTTTTTAGTTCCGCACATCGATATAAAATCAAAATGAAATCTGACATACCTTAATATTTCTCGCGAGAACGATATGGTTCTGCACATCGATCATATAGGCGCCGCCTGTAGGCGCATTAGCAGTGGTGGCGCGTTTAGGCCGGTCCCATATGCCGACATGGTCCCCAATCACTTCTGTTGAGTTGTCTACTAGACAGCTTGTCACGTTCGCTTTTAGAACGTTCTGGAATTTAAACATAAAACAAAATGAACAATAAGCCATGTTGATTAAATTGGTAAAAGTGGTGAACGGAAAACATCGTGACGTAACCGGCATGTCCTAGAACCGAACCGAATTCAAAGACACCCACCAACGTGGGTTCCACAAACAGGGACGGCGTGGTGGACAACGGCCCATTCCCATCATACAAGCCCGGAAGCCAGAGCCCCACCAGGGAACGGTATAAGCTGATTATGTTCTAATTAAATTGCTTGTCCGAAAACACACGAGACGAAGCTATAAAATCATCACGCATCATCATCATGCGTATTAGACGATGACACTGAAAAATACACTCTACACACTCTACTCGTCTACCATATTGTTTACTTTATAATTTTATTACTATTTTTTTATTTTTTATTTTAATTTTTATGTTCAACCAATAACTTGTATGTTTGGTGTAAACTGTAAGTATAAGTTGGTTATAAATAAATAAAAAACTTTATTAGTAGAATCATCAAGTGCAAAGTTAAATTATCGAAGTAAACGTTGAGGGTACGCAAAAATGTCCGACGTCCGGACGCGACTGAGTTGGAGAGAGTTTGTTCAGTTACTGAAACTTTAAACAACTTAAAAAATATAAGCACTAACAATTTTTGTATGCCCTGTAAAATACCGCCCATAAGGTTCTTTTTCCGATCATAAAAAAATCTATCCTCTGCGTATCTCATATCCTTCATCCCTTCAACTTCTCATTATCTTTTGCGCGATTCGGAATAAGAGGTACATGCCAATACGAACCTTATTCTTTTATCACTACTGTTGATATTCGTATGAAACACTTTCTTTACTTGGGTAAAGTTCAGTCAAAATTTTGCCTAACATACAGCAGTATAAAAGCGATTTTGCTACAAACCTCAAACTCCTTAGTATGCTTATGCAACGCCTTATGCGCCTTCTCGACGGTGTCCTTAACGCTCCAATAGCTGAGGTCTCTATCCCAGGTGCAGATCTTGACGTAGTCGCGCAGTTTCTTCTCTATGGGCGCGCGCTTCTCTTTGATGTGGGCTGCTACCTGTGCGCTGAACTGCGCGTAGTAGTTGTATGTGTTCCAGAGGATTGAGAGGAGCTCGTCTGAAAGAGTTTAATATAAATCGAAATTTTTTATTTGCAAATCAATAATGTGTGTAAATACAGATAGTTATTTTGCAGATTCTAGAAGAAAACTTTTATTTAAAGCGACTTCTTTGCGTTAATTGACACATATTGATATTACTTCGCGATATTAGAATTTCGATTCACTACACGCCTGCTACTTAACTGAAACGGTGCCTAAAGTAGCTGATATACGGAAGAGATGTTGACGCCCATCAGCGGCCGAATGACAGGGCTGAGCGTTCCATCACCGCAAATTTATAATATTTTCGTTAGAACATTAATTTCAAGTTTTCCGAGAACTTTACAGAATAATAAGGTTTTTTCCGTATCCTGGACGATTATGACTTACACTATACAGGGTGTAATCAGACCCTTCACATAGCCGTCAATCAAGCATTCTGTACGTCAAACTAAGTAACTTTACGCAAACATTATTGCTGGGAATCGACTTTTTTTTTTTGGGGTGAAAATTCACGTTTTACGGTAGGACTCGATGGAAAGCACTCAAAGCATTGTGCTGATGGATGGATTGAATAGTACGGGGGTCGTGGAGGTGTGTAAAGTAAAAATCTTACATTAAAAACAAGTCTTTAAAAAAAAAACTTGTGAAATAGTTGGAACTTTGACCCCCAATATCTCCGTAACTAGTAGCTTCCCAGGTATGGTCGAAAACAAAAAAATGATCGCAAAGACGGGAAGAACAAGTGCCTTTCGGCTATGTTAAGGGTCTATTTACACCCTTTATTAGAACAAGATCGACAATATGCAAACATGCAAATGCATATAATCTGATGTCTGCTCACCCAGTTACGTTTACATTTTTCTAAAGATAACTAAAACCATAAACTAAGAAGACCCTTACCTCGCTTCTCAGAAGGCTCCAAATGCACCAAGTGACAGTGGTACACGAATACGATATCCAACCTTATTTCATACTCTGCTAAGTTCGACGTTTCCATGAAGTCTTTCAGTACAGATATGACCCTGTCTGCTTGAACGGGTTCCGATGCCGGCTCCAAATATGAATTAACGACGTTGTAAAGGTAGAACCAGTACTTGTGGGCTTCTGATTGTTTTCTGTAAATGTTGGTATGATGGCTTTATAAAAGTGCACAAAATTGGATGCTAGAATAACAACATCATCATCATAATTTCAGCCCAAAGACGTCCACTGCTGGACATAGGCATCCCCCAAGTGTCGCCACATTGACCGGTCCCGTGCGTCTCACATCCAGCGAATCCCTGCAACCTTTACCAGGCCATCGGTCAACAACATACAGCGTGATTATTTTTAATTGGACAACAGGGGGAAATCCGAATACATAAGAGATACCAGGATTCCTTTCTCAGGAAACTAGCTCGTTTTTGATGAAAACAATTTTGGCATGTAAATTTTTTGGTCAAGTGTGAGTTGCCCATAAAAATTATTGAAAGTAACCAATTTTTTTTCACGCCGTTCTACTCTCTTTCATGTAAGGATCATTTATTGTAAGGAAAGAAATAATCGGGACAGCGGTTCAATTTTTATGAAATTGGGCAAAACGGCTGATAAGTAAATGCAATTAATTTAAAAAACTAGAAATAAGTTTGTAATCATTTAGTATATTTTTCGTAAAATCATCTTTACTGAACATGTAAGTGGATCCCGAAATTAAGCGACCATCGCCGGTTCAATTTGGGCTAGTAACAAAAGCCTAGCAGATTTTTTACTAAAAGTATGGATTGTAAATTCCACTATTTTTAATAACGTATTATATTCATAGCCACTCGAATTGATCTTTAGGTTAAGCCGTGCTTGCCTAGGTTGGTCTGTTGATGGGTGACCACCCATTACATATCGAGTATCCTCCGTGCCTCGGAAAGCACGTTAAACCGTTGGTCCCGGCTGCCATTTGTAGATCTTTGACAGTCGTTACAGGTAGTCAGTAGCCCAAAAAGTCTGACAACCAGTCTTACCAAGGGGTATCGTATTACCCAGTACTGGGTCGTGGAGGTCAGATAGGCAATCGCTCCACGTAAAAAACTGGTATTCAGCTGCATCCGGTTAGACTGGAAGCCGACCCCAACATAGTTGGGAAAATGCTAGGCAGATGATGAATATTCATCGCTATTAAAACAACATTCCAGCACATACCTATGATACAAGTTATTAAGACACTCCTTCCAGTGCGCCATTTCCAGCTTCCTCCAATTTATAATCTGTTGTCCCACGGCCAACGACACGTCGATCATATTGTTGCCTTTGTGCGCGTTTTTGTTCCATTCCTCGATCTTGTCCCGCAGAAGCTCTATACCGGTGAGGAAACGACTCACGGGGCTTGTTACTGGGAAGCTGAGGATTCTATTTACTATTACTATTATCTGGAAGGAGAAGGGACTACGTGAGTAAATTGTCTCAAGGGATGTGCCCTAAGAGGTAATGCACAGAGGGACCGGATAGGTCTTTTAAGAGGAAACGGTGCCTCATTCCATTTGCGGATGAAAATAGCGAAAATTGATTATTTGACGAGAGTGATTATGTGGGGTGGTTCGGGATGGTGTTTTACATTTATGCAAGAACATATTTAGCAACCACGGTTTCCGTTTCCGGTTGAAACTATAAAATCAGTTCGGTACAATACGGGAACTGAATCTAAAATATTCACTGATTTTCTTACCTCTTTCAGAGTAGGGAAATCAGGCCATTGATCAAGTAATGCATTAGTATTTTCCTTCACTCGATGGAGTAAGGGCACGCACTGTTTGGTTTCTGACACCCAAGCGGATCTGTAGAAGTCGACTTTGCTCGAGGACTCTATTTTAATAACAAAATGAACACATAAGTCACATAGTAGTTTGAGTAAAATTCCCATAACTTAGGGCAAACATCGAAGACCGTACTTTCACTTACTTTGTTAAGTCAAGTAAGCGGTTTATACAAAGAAGTCACGCACGTCATCACGGGAATAATGTTCATTATCGAGTTTCATGTTACGAACCCTATACATACTAAGTCAAGTATGAAATTCCTACTAAACTTAGCGAAGTAAACTCTGTGAATGTTGCCCTTACATTTTATCATACACTAATTTAGTTTTAAAATTATATTAGAAAATACTAGAGATGGGTAGATTACAAAAAAGGCCGACTAATCGGGCAACTAGTCGGCAAAGCCGAAAATTGCTTTCGGTGGAGTTCGGGGGACATTGGCAATGCCCATAGCTTGCCATGCACGGTGGATTCGCCCACATTGAGTACATCATACAACGCACCGCACCCGAAGTGCGGTCATGGAAAATTAAAATTTTATTAAATATTGAAATTACATTTTGTTAATTTTTGCTCAATTATTAATTAACAAAGGAAGAGTTTCGATTCCTAGATTGTATAACAAACTGTTAGGCTGTTATAAAAAAAAATAACAATAAAGGTGAGAATTTCATTTCAATCACTCAAAATACACTTCAATCAAATCACTTCAATCATAACAATAAAGGTGAGAATTTCATTTCAATCAGTCGAGCCGATTAATCGGTGCTTTTTGCTGAATAAAATATGTATGCCTACTACAAATATGGCCGATAAGTCGGCTTTCCCGAGTAGTCAGTACATCTCTAGAGAATACTAATTACCTTGTCCATCAACTTTAGCCTTGATCTGTGAAATAAGAACCATCAAACTCGGTGAGATCATCCCTTCAAACTCGGCGTCCAAAGCCTCCCAAGCATTGTTTATAACCCGACTAAATGTGGGATACCTCTGCAAGAACGCACTAGTCACGTCATTACCGACCAACTTCTTTCGGGCGGGTAACCATTCCGCTGACGTCATATTTCGAACTATGTTTGAATGCCATTTGTATACTAAAGAAACATCTTCGAGAGACATCAGGTATTTCTGTTTAGGCTTTTCAGAGTTATTATGTTTAACTGAGACTTGTTCTAGAGTTGGTGGTTTGAACTCGGCGAAGTCTTGGTCTGAGTAGGACGGGAACATTTCTAGCATTTCTTCGAGGGCTATTGCGTTTTCGTCTTCATCCTCGCATTTTGATCTGGAAGAAAAACAACCGTTAATTGTAAGGTTTCATTTGTTTAAAGTAGGAAATGCAAGTTTTGATGAACCGGTCACAACTCGCATGAGATTTGTCAGAAGATTTTAAGAGCGTTAACGTCTTACGGCATTTCATATAACTTTCAAGTGATTTTTTTTCGAAATGACTGAACCGATTTTAATGAAACTTCGTACGCATGAGGAGAATACATAAGTCTAAAAACTTGACTGAGAACATTTTCGAAAAATAGTGTTACAGCTAAATTAGACCGATTTTAGATTTTCCATAGAAACAGAAATTTCCAATTATCTTTCTTTTTTAAAAGACTTGTCGAAAAGTTCTGTCAAGTTTTTAGACTTGTCTAACCCGCCCAATATCAATGATAGACAAGGGGCGACATCATAAGAAAAGGTAAGAAGATACATTAAAAACCTAACGCATTACAAAATAAAATCCACACTTACTTCGTAACATACAACGCCTCATCGTCCTGCTTTTTCTTCTCGATATCTCTCTGCTGTTGCTGCCACGCCTTCACGAGCGAGTCCAACGTAGTCAGTACGGAGGTCATAGTACTTTTGTCCAGTTTATCCAACGCCGTACTATACATACGCAGCTCTGATAGATTCATTTTTAGAACCCTACAAAGACAAGAACATGTTAAGATGCGTTTATGAATATGTATGCGTTTATGAATATGTATGCGTTTATATATTAAACGTTTATTGTTATATATGTATGCGAATATGTTAAGATGCGTTTATGAATATGTATGCGTTTGAATACAGGGGCAGGTCAGGTAGACCTGCCCCCGTATTCACAAACGCTTCGATTCGATAAGCCGTATGTCTATCTTTTTGGCTTTCCAAATCGAAATCAAATGAAGGGCTGCGGGACTGTTTGAAAGAGATACCGTGTCCCTAGGACACAAAGGGCAAAGAAGAAACATGGATGGGTTTTAGTCAGTAGCAGTCTGACACTCCCTTCCGCTCCGCCCAGAGCGGGAAATCATCAAATGTTGATTTGATGAAAAAAACAAAAAAGCGTTCGCGAATACAAGGGCTATAACGATTTAAATATCTAAAAAAAAATTAGGTGACCGTGTCTTGGCACTCTCCCACAAAACTATTGTAAATAAATTTGTAGTGTAATACAGAGATACAGGTTTTTAGCAGTATACGGCTGGGTTTACAAGGTTTTAATGGAAATTTTCTAGGATTCGGAATCTTGATGATATTTGACACTGTTAAAAACAAATCTGTATCTGAATCCATGAAGTTATAATAAATAGAAGGATACAACCTAACGATCACCGCGAATCAAGCATATGTCCCTTATAGAAATGTATTTTAGCACGGCATGACAGATTAACTAACAGACTTCACAGTAACCATGCCAGTGTCTACCAATAGACACTATAAAAGTTTGAAAAAAAAAAAAAGTACTTACTGTATACCCTCCAAGTCAGCAGCAAACATCTCATCATTCCCAGCCATAACATTTCTACTCAACAGGTGCATAAACTTCGTCGTGCAAAACCTATTCAAATAGTCCTCTTTGCTCTTCCTATTCGGTATACCATTAGGGAACACCATCAAATCAGTTACAACCTCTTTTAACACCGGACCTTGTTCTATCTTGACTATGATTTCTTTGGTCAAATCGTTCAAAGAGGTTACGCTATAAACGAGTTGGGAAATAGAACTCTGTAGAGGCTTTGCTAAGTCGGGCAGGGCCTCGGAATATGTCTCGAGTTTCTTATAAAAAGCGTTGATAGAAAACAGCCAGGAAGATGTTTCTTTGACCACAGTGTGTCCATTATTGAGGGTCGTTTTGTTGACAGTGTTGCTTAGTAGGTTTTTGTATAAATTCTTGCAAGCTGTTATTAGATTGGTGCATATGTCGTGGGTTGTTTTCGGTGACAGTATGGACTTTGTGAAGTGTTTGCAGTCCTGAAAAGGCAGAAAAGTTATCTTACTATTATGAATAAACATAAGAAAAGATGCAGAAAGCACTGATACTTCAAATTCAAATTTTCTTAGGTTTTTTTTGCAATTAGCGGGTCAGTGTCAGGTTGTATGTTGATTGAATTGAAATATGATTCGCGGCCGTAATACGCTTGTATTCACAGAATTAAAACCATCAACACGGGTTGTGTTGATGGTTCTAAGTTCATGGAATCCCATTGAATAACTTTTCCATGAAATAATCATTCAATGGGGTTAAATGAACTTACCCTGGCGCGACATAACCAATCGCATAATAAGCAATGAGTTCAGTAGGTACTAAAAAACCTTATGCCTAATACTTACATTAGCAAAACTGTTATAGGTCGGTTCAACAGGCCTAAAAGTATTTCCCAGCTTATACTTGCTGACTCTTTCTACAGTACTTTGTCTCAGCTCCAAAAGCACACTACAATGAGGATGTACTTTCAACAGCCCACTCTCTTTGTCCAACTTACTGAAGACTGCTTCTGAAGGCTTTTCAATACTGCCGTAATGGGGAATATTGCCATAGACAAGACCATGGAAGTAGTAAGTGCCGAGTAAAGCATCGAACATTTTCACATCTTCCTCGATATATTGGACTTTAAGACGATATTTCGCGACGTGGTCCATAGGATTTATCTCAGATAATACTTTGGTTAACAAAATACTTGTTTGTAAAGATAGTTGTGCGGTGTAAATCTTTGTTCTCATTTCGTCGTCTTTAAGCACTAATGAGTTTTTGAGTCTGTGGTAAGCACTATTCGCATCGGCTAGTATATCGCCGAAGGAGGTGCCCTTGTAACGATTGCGGAATATCTCGATGGTATGTGTGCAAATGTCGTTGAATGTTTTGTTGTTTTTGAGTTCGAGAGCAGATTGTAAATGGTGTATCAGTTGCTCATACTTCTTCATTTCGAATTTGGCGTCTGATATCCTGAAATATAATATTTGAGTTAAATTCACATTTCTAAAACAGGAAGTAACAGGTAGGACATCGATACGCAAACTGGCATGACAGATACAGCACGCGATTGCAGAACAACCAGCGCTGAAAATTTTTCATCGGTTATTGAAGAAGCCGTTCCATACGTATTGACCAATGATGTTTGCGCCAAGGGTCTAGAATCATAGGCACCAATGTCCCTTTAAGGTTTTAACCGTGTATTCTATGAGCAGCCACAGAGTGTGTAACCCATAGGGATTGGTAGATGAGCTAGGGTCTTCGGTTAGGAAGCCGCGAAGTATATAATACTTATTAATGTGACGTCTTTAAATCTAATTCGTTTATACAGTGTGTCGTCACATTGGAGAGCAAAGGCCTCCTTTTTTCCTTATTTGCTAAATGAAATTTCATTATAAAACTTACGTTTTCAATGCAACAGCTGAATCCAATGTGGCGATATTTTTCCATAAAATATTCAAGATTGTTCCAAGCTGCACAGAATAGTCAGACCTGTCCTCCATCGACACTGTTTCATATGCCAATAAATGACAGGACTCTGAAATATTAATTAGTAATAAAAACATCAAATCCATAATTCTTTACTAATATTTTAAACTAGCTCTTGTCGGCGACCTTCGTCCACGTGTAATTATTATAAAAATATTACTTCACTATTTGAATCTGATTTTGTTAATTTTTTTGCAGGCAACCTTAATACTTTTTCTAAAATAAAAGACATCAGCTGACTGCCAGTAAAGTCCTGTCAAAATCGGTCCAGCCGTTTCGGAGAATAGCCGGAACAGACAGACAGACAGCCAGGCAATCAAAAATTTAAAAAAAAAGAAAAGATTTTTTGTTCTCTCGTCTACTAGAACTTTCATATTAATTCAGTAAAAAGTTGTTAGCCGTTTGGGGTCGAAACGCTCGGGTCATGGGGCCCGAGTGCGCGTCTCCTTTTTAAGGAAATCTCTCGCCGACTGGTCGACACTTCGCGTGACCAGAGGGCTGGCTCTTTCTTTGGCCAAAGAATTAGCATTGCCATTCAGCGTGGCAATGCTAATTCAAGGCACGTTTCCAGATGACAGCGATGCGGAGGAGTACTTTGACGTGGCGTGTGACGTGTCTTATTTTTATCATTAGTTTAGTTCTATTTGTAGTCTGTATAAAAGTTGTTATTTTGAAACTACAAACAGGCACTTCAATTTTAATTTATTTGTACAAATTTTTAAGTAACTCTGTCTTACTGTCTGTCTTACAGTCGCCCTCGGAAGGCCAAAGCGGTCGGTAAAGGACATGCTGAAGGCGTAAGTAACGGTTGATCAGTTCTTACTGGATGGACCTTTACATCCTCTACGCCAACCCGTTCAAGCACCAAAGTAAACAATTCCCCTGTCCTAACATAAATAGAGAAGACTAAAATGCAACGTACCTGGACTATCAACGGACACGGTGAACTTCTGCAGATAATAAGGCAACAATGGAACATTCTTGGACAATCTCTTGCTGTTGATCGGTATCTCTTCAACTCTATCTTCGGAGTTCTCGCCATTGTATGGGTTCAAAAACGGCGTAGGATAGAAGGCTGGTGAATATACCACTGCTTTGTAAAATTCATCCCAGAATTTGACAGGTAGAGACGAAATTCTGAAAAAAAATATGTAGCTTTAGTATTTCATCCATGTGTGAGAAACAGATTTTAAAAAAAACCAAAATCTTGAACGGAGCAAAAATACATATATGTATAAGGATCGTAGCGGTGGTGTGCTGTTATTTCTGCCTAATTGCATGGGTCAAAGCCGTTAGGTCATGTATATTTGAAAATCTTACCTTTCACTAATAATGTCCTGGCTGTCTTGCAGTTTAAGCATTACTTCTAAAAGATTCAGCAAAGCTGGTGGGAACCCTTTGGTCACCTTGCCCAAGTGTACCAAACTAGCGAACACTTCTGAAGAATTAATCGTCACGAATATTTTATCTTCGTTCTTTGATAGTTGATTCACTACGTCAAAGAAATCTCTCTGTAGGATTGCCAATATTCTCTGTACCACGTATGAGATAATTGGAAGAAGTTTGATGTCAGACCTTGGTTTCTCAATGACTTGACTGTCAACCAACTTGCTGATATTCTTCTGTACCAGTTCCAAAGTATCGTTATTTGGCACATCCAAAGCTAAATGCAGGTCAGTCACAGCATAATTGTCCACAGAAAGTCGGTTGAGTTGCTTTGAAATAGGCTGACTCAGATCCAAAGTCATTTTGTGGTAAACTCTAAGCTTCTCGCTACATTTGTCGTATTCTTCTTTGTCGACTAATAACTTTGGTTGGCCATACATCTTGCGGATCTTCTTGCTCAGCTTAGTAACTGCTGAGTTGTCGTCCTCAGCTGGCATCACTATATTTTGCACGGCTTGATTGAAATCATTTATAATAGCGTCGCTGTCGTTCGTAATTCTCATTATTGGTATCATCAAATGTTTCTGTAACCATTTACTGTGCGCGTATAGAAGGGGAACGATGTCTTCTCTTAAAATCCTGCGCCTGCTGGCTTCGTTAGCAACGAATATTGGTTCATTTGTCAGCTTCAAGAATCGGTCCCGCCAGCTCAAAAGTTTAAACATATTACAAGCTGTTCTATTATCCAAAGAGTTTGCAGAGCGATCAATACTCTTTTCAATAAATTCTTCAATAACGTCCAAGTATCTCAGACAATGTTTCAGTATCGGATATTCGACAAAATCATCTGTCAATTTGCCCGACAGGACTGCGTTTGAATAATTCGCTACTGTAAAACTTTGTGGTTCAGGGGTGAGGTTAGTCAAGAAGTACTTCATTAGTTTATTAAACATTATGAGACCTTCTTTGTTGCCAATACGTATGTGCCTTTCGTCTAATTTGTATTGTTCAGGATAGTACTTTTTGTATGACTGTATTTCGCCGGCGTGATATTTGAAGGTTTCATAAGCAGTGTCATTGAGGGTGTCTGCGTACTGTACGTCAGCAGCGTGACATTGTTTCCTCATAATGTCATGAATGATAGAATAAACAGTCTTCAATAATGCTGGATGAGATCTCTGGTAAACGGTGAACAAACTAAAGATGACGTGTAGGTACGATTCAATGGTGCCGTCTTTTGTTTCTTGCACGGCGGTGTACGCGAGTTGTTTGGCGATTTCCATGGTGGAATTGGAGCACAGACCTTTTACTGTGAGCGTGTGATGGGTTGTTGCGGGAAGGGGGCCCTTTTCGTCTTGTTCCTCTCCTTCTATTAGTTCATCGAGGGCTTTTAACATGGAGTTTTTCATTTCGGCAAGTGACGAGTTTACAGTTGAGGTAAAATCAGCGCCGCACCTTGGCTTTATGTAGACGTCAGAAAAACTGCTGACGAAAGCAGTAGTGGTAGAAATACCGCGGAGTAGCTGTTGCCAGGTCAAGTGTGCCGCTTGTAGTAAATGGGAAATCGTCGGACGATCGAGTCCTGAAAAGGAAACAATATTTATTAATGAGAACATTTGTTTCCCATCTGTTTGCGTATCAAAATAAATGAAAATATCTTAATTTTTTAAGTTTATTGTGTGACAATCAATGTAAATACGTACCTTCAACAAAGGACTGCATCAATTCATGACATTTGATACACAAGTCGTGATATTTGCTGGGCAGGCCACAGGACGACAACAGAGCTGTCAAATCGAACAAGTTCTCAGTTTCGGAAACATACGATATCTGCCAATCATCAGGTCTTAGCAAAGATATCTCTACTCCCCTATTTCTCATCGCTCTCGAAATCTCACCATACTTCGGATCCATAGTGAAAAATACTCTGAAATTCGGATGGGGTGTTATTTCACTGATGTCACCCCTTTCGGGGATGCTTAACACGCCGTTTGGTTCCAACAAACCATTTAGTCTGTCGAGTACGGCTGCAGAAGTGAGGTTGACATTGTCCAAGAGTAACCACGAGCCTTCGATCATCGTTTTCACAAGCAAAGAGTCCACGAATTCGAACTTGCCTCCTGCATTTACAGAAGACACTTGAGACACTTTATTCTGCAACTTGTTCAAAAGTTTGACAATCTCTTGTACTTTCGACAAGATATCTGGTTGATACTCGTTGTTTACAATCAATTTATCGCAGTGAGTATTAAGGAACTGAATTTTTTGTTTGAACTTATGTATGTTGTCGTCTGACATGTCCGTACTTGAAGCTTTCTGCAGAGATTTGTACTCATACAGCTCGCTTAGTAACAAGTTAGTCTTCCATTCAAATGGTTGTGTGACAAACCACTTGTACCTAACAGTTTGTATTGTTAAAGTTTCGATTTTATCAAATAAACTCTCAAGATTTCTGTTAAAATCGACTTGTTCGAAACCGCCTAGTAAGTCGGAGACGTCCATTGCTGACGTCACAGGTATGACTTGCAGTTCGTTGCCGATCAAGTCAGCCAGTACTTGTACTACACTACTCTTACCAGTAGCAGAAGGGCCAACTAGTATCGTCAACCAATTCATCTTGATACTTTGAGCCACTACTTTCAAAGTCGGCAGTTGATTCCTGGGCACGAGCAAATTTGTTTCAGCAGCTCTTCGATTTTTGAATTCTTTATTCTCGTTTCGGTCTAGTTGAACGTCCCCTATTATAACATGTGTATGCGACATGTGGAATTGAGGGCTACTGTCACTCCTTGGATAGTCAGGAAGGAATATTTTATCATATGTCTCGATCATTTTCTGCTTATCTTCTTCGGTCCTCATACGGTTCACGTAGAGCATATCAACGTATTTTCCAGGCGTTACTAGAATGTTTTCATTCTGGTCTTGAATGATAGCCTCGCACCATCTCTGTATGTCTCTTAGGTTCATTTCCCACGGAGAGCCTTTGTGGCCCCACGATTGTATCTCTGTTACTTCATGCGCTACTTTACAGTTGAATTCGACAATCTTGTGTAGAATGTCTTGCGGTAAGCTTCCGTACTGCGCCTCAACAATGTATATCAAGTCTTCTCGAGTCAGTGTGTCGATGTAAACTTGAGTGAATCTGTTAAGGAAGGAAATTGGCAGACCTCTTCGGGCACCTCCTTGTTTTAAAGGATTCTGGCAAGCAAACAGCCTAGTCTGCTCCTTCACCTTAAAACTTCGCCCTAGTTCAGGAATAAATACTTCTCCTCTGTGATCCAAACATGCGTTAAGACCTTCTAGAACTGGCTGAGGTGCCAAGTTCAGTTCGTCTAATAGAATCCAGTCGCCATTTTGGAGAGCGCTCAAGAACGCGCCTTCTTTGAATGTGAAAGATCCATCTTCAGTTGGTAAGTCTGTTCCGAATAAGTCTGTTATATCCTGTAAGAATAAATTCAAATGAGAATTCAATAAACAAAAATAGCAGAGGGCAGAGTGTGGAAAAGGGAGTAGAAGATCTTTGCCCAGCAGTGGGACACTACAGTCTAGATAGATACTACAAATTTGCCGAACTTGGGAGTCAGAACTGTCGCTCAATCCTAGTCCTTGATCTATATTCGATTGTGACATTTTTGCGGTCGAATGAGAGATCTTGTCTATGCGTCAGGAGTACTGCGATTTGAACGCATGACTTTGGCCTTCTATATGTTAAAGTTAAACAAACAAATAAAAAATAAATACTTACAGTTTGGTCGCTCAAATTGATGCGAACAACTTTATGATTGGATGATTTAGCGAGTGCAGTTACTAAGCTCGTCTTTCCGACTCCAGGGTTTCCTTCTAGAAGGATTGCTTTGTTCAGCTGCAAACCACGCAAAAGCCTCAACGTATTCGCACCAGTCGTTGGAGCTGTGAATGTGAACTGGTGTTCTACTTGCAGTTCCAGGGTCTTAGGTTTTTCTCCAACTTCAATGTAAAATGGCTTTATGCCAAACTTTTCAGACCCGCTTTCGGCCACGAATTGAGTCTTCTTATCACTCAACATTTCCTGTAAACTCTCCACATATTCGCTGCCAATTGATTTTATCTGATTCAATAAGAAGTTGATTGCATTTTTTCGTAGTAAGACCAAAGTTTCGGTGTCGATGTGGCCCGTTAGTGCTGTGCCGAAGCAATCTAGGAATGTCATACAAGCACCGTGTACATATGCTTCAGGGGTGTCTAACAGACCTTTTGCAACTGTGATATTTATGAAGTGTACCCACGAGAGTAAATCACGGATACTGAATGGGAATTTGTTCGTCACTTCAGAATTTTTCAGCCAATCAGTGAAGTTCAAGATAGAAGTACCGATTCCAGAACTACCGTCCTCTTGGTTACCTAGCGACACTCCTTTGTTGACGCTTTTCTCGAGAACTTTCAATAGATCTTGTCTAGAAGTGACGCTGTCACACCATATTTCTGTGAATCTATTACGTAAAGCAGGCGAAAGCTCTTTTTTTCCGAAATCTCCACCAGGATTCATGGTTCCGATAAAGTGGAAGTTTTCATTTGCTGTGATGATGACCACGTCAGAGTTATCATCAGTTCCTCTTTCCGCCAACACCAACTGTCTTTCAGGTTCGAGTAACGAGTTCATTCTCTCTAACACACTGTCATCAGCCAAAGATATTTCATCAGCTAAGAACATGTTTCCTGTCTCCATAGCCTTTATTAGCGGTCCATCGACCCATTCAAAGAGTCTGCCATCATTTTTGTACTGCCGCACCGGGCGAAGACCTCCTAAGAAATCTGAACTCTCTGTGTGCATGTGGCAGTTGACTGATAGAAGCTGACGTTTCTTCATAGTTGCCAGTACTTGACATATGGTTGTCTTACCACAACCAGTTTCTCCAACCAGTAAGACGGGTTCATTGAAAGTGAAAGACTTGGCTATTAGAACTGCAAGTCTTCTCATATTGTATGTCCAAACAACGTGATTAAACTCTTCAAGTTGGTTGTTTAAGATTGTCTCTAATATAGACTTGGTAACGGGAGACGTAGCCGCATGAAGACTAAAGAGGTTGTCAGGATTGACCGTCCTTTTTATGTGCTTTTCGATAACTTCTTTGATTATAGATCGTTCGTCAGTTTGACGTACTTTTCCAGCTAAGATAAGGTATCCCTCATCAGCTATATGCTGATCCCAATCGTAAAATATATCATCCGTCAAAGAATCTTTAGAAGTGCATTTGTATCTCTGACCCCATCGGAATAAGTCTCGCAGAGTAATAAATCCGTCTTTGCCCTGAACGGCTGCGGAACCACGTCGTCTTATCTGTAGATCAGCCATAACCGCTATCATTTTCTTACTGTACGCGGGCGGTACGTGACATCTTTGGTGCAAAATAGTTTCCAGCTCATTCTTTGGTATCTCATCAAAATGCAACTCGACGAATCTGTTTCTGAAAGCTCGGGACAGCATTTTTCGGCCGCCGTACAGACCTGGAGGGTTTTGAGTAGCGAATAACATGAAATTGGGATCTGCTTTGACAACTTGTTGAGTTTCTGGTATGAACAGTTCTCGGTTGTCGTCTAACACACGGTTTAGAGCCTCTAATACATCACTTGGCGCTAAATTCAGCTCATCGAGGATAATCCAGTATCCCTTCCTCATCGCTTCGACTAGAACACCTTCTTTGAAGACTAGCTTACCACTCGAGTCGGCTGCGTAAGACCCTATGTATTCTTGTAAGTCTGTATGTTCATGATTGTTTATCCTGACACAATAATTGCCAGAAGCTTTCGCAATATATGTTATAAGGGACGTCTTGCCTACCGAAGTGTCTCCTTGTAACAAGATAGGCAATCTTCCAAGTGATATGATTCGTGCAATGTCACGAAGATTCTTTTTCACTGTAGGAGTTAGGATATAGCCTTCTGGTATGGCTATTTCTAGTTTGCCTTGAGGGATCCAATGACCTTCAAAGAGCAAGTACGTTTGGCCGAATACTTGCGGCTCCGGAATGAGTTGGTTTGTTACTGATTTCACATTCTTCTTGCCGATCACTGCCCTAATAAATACAAAAAGGAATTAGAACATATATGTAATTTCATATTCCAATGTAAGTCTAAGGTATAATTCCGAATGCGATCGCTACCGCTAAACACGACTGATTTCTATGTGCGATAATGTCACCATCTCAGGAAGCTTTCCATAGTTCTACGTTTTGTGGGTCATTTAGACATTTAGTGCGGTTGCTATCGACTTGGAAATTGTACCTTTGTTTATTGCAAATGTATACGTACTTGCCAATCATAGCTTCTACTTTCGGATGCGAAGAACTATCCAACTGGGTTAGGAAAGATAAGCAAAATGCTTCGTACAAAGACCTTGATACTGTGCCACATTTAGCTTTGGCAGCCGCTGTTAGGGCTCTGCATAGGGTTCTGAGCGAATAATGCGGTGTATTCCCTAAAATGCAACATAAAAACTGTTTTAGGATTTTATTTATGATAAAGAAAAGACAAAGTTCAAAGAACAGAAAAAAAATAAGGTGTTACGTTACCTGATCCATCCACAAGATTCAACTTTGCTTCTTTCTTAATACTGGCATAAAAACTGTAGATCGCCTCCAAAACGGCCCCACCAAGATTCATATGATACAAATAGTCCCCAATAAGTAATATCAAATCATTGCGTTCAGTCAGTTCATCGATGAAGAACTCTGTAAAACGGTTTCTAAGACCTGCAGGCAAGTCCTTTTTACCCACATCTGTAGCTGGATTCATACAAGCGAATAGCGTGAAATCTGGGTGTCTTTTTATAGGAACTTTATCGCCTTTTTCCAGCAAGTCTATAGTCTCACTTTTGTCCTCGAGCAATCCGGCTAGGCATTCTAGAATTTCGGCGGAGGCCAAATTGATTTCGTCTAGCAACACCCAATGGCCTTCCTGCATCGCTTTGACTAGAGAACCCTCAATAAACGCGAAGGTCAATTTCGAAGATGCCTTTATTTGCTGTTCCAATTTGGCAAGTTTAGACCCAAAGGCTACCCATCTATTCAGTTTAATGGTAGACTTTTCTGCAGTAAGCCTAGCGATAGCTGCTCTCAGACTCTGTTTCATCAGAGCCAGTAGTGCAGTCCAACTTTCCGCATCGTAACAAGTCTCAATGTGGCCCAAAAACTTCTGATTCTTCTCAGTGTTGTAGAAATTTCGGAATAGTTCCTCAAATTGAAGTTTTATGGGTCGGATTACGTATTTTAGGTCTACGGGTTTATACCCACCGAGTAGATCAGCTGAGTCTGACTGTTGGTTCATGTTGATGACGATCAATTTGTGGCCTGTCTGTTTTGCAATGTATTGTACTGACGAAGTTTTACCAGTACCCGTTTCACCAACGAGCAGAACAGGTTCATTGGACGTGACGCAGCAAGCTATCCTCTCGAGCAAACAGGCGGACTGCTTCGTAAAAGAGAAGACTGTCTGTTTATTATCAAAATCTATCGTTTCTAAACTCTTCTCAACCCTCGGAACCCTAGACCTGCCAACTTCTAGATAGGTAGCATTTAGTGACACATTTGGCTTGTAATGTTTGCAATAGAATTCCGATTTTGTTTCTACTATCCCGAGGCATAGTCCAACTTTTTTCGCTAATTCAAGTCTGTGTTCAGGGGCGGAGACTGAACAAGTGAATATGTCCAAGGCGTCTTGCAGTACTTTTAGTGCGGACTCAGGACTAGTGACGTCAAAACCAACTACTGATCTAGAGCACCATTTCAACAAGTCTCTGGTTGAAATCAGTCTTGATCCTCGTAAGAGAATTAGATTCTTTTTTTTATCGCTATCTACTGCTTCGGTAGCTTGCAAGGATGTGTCGTGACTGCCCACAGAGAACATCATGAATACTTCGATCATTCTAGGGCAGATAGTTGAAAGAGTCGGGTACAAAGTTTGTATGATCTCTGCTAGTTCAGACCTTGATAGCGGTTCAACGTTTATTTGTGTTAAATGCTTCTGAAGTAATGTACTGCTGCTTGACAGTTTCTTTTGAAAACCGTAATTTGTTGTCAACGTTCTATAAAAAAAATCACAGTTACAAATATGAATAGAAATCAACTTTATTCCCATTACGTTAAAGTTTAATTTAGTATGTCTGTACTTACCGCTGTGTGACAAACAGTTGGAAGCCGGGTGTGACTGGCAGAGAATCTCTATAGCCAGGCACGCATAGTGAGTTTCTTTCTAGTAGAGAACTGAGGGTAGAAGCAACATCTAGAGCTGCACAATCGATGTCTTCTAATAGGAGCCAGTGCCCATTTTGTACGGCCTATAAGTAATTTTATAGTGTTAAAATTTTTTGTGGGTAAAAGTATATGTATCGTCGACCATAAAAAAAGTCGATGATGAGAAGCCGATGAGGGTCTCTTCTATCTACCATGTGAATAACAGTATTTTTCATGGACGGATCGTCTATCTAACCTCCACGGTCCAAGTAGGCACCGAAGTCTACCAATTTTATGACAAAAGGTCGACGATGCATCGTGTTACCTAGTACATGGGTCTTAATTCTTGACAACACGGTTGGCGCAATGGCTGAGCGATTGACTGCTGCGCTGCGTGTCGCGGGTTCCATCTATACGGAACAAATATTTGTATGGCGTACAAGTAGTTGCTTCGGTCTGCATCTTTGTGTATTTTAGTTTTTTTTTAAATGCACCCACGATTTAAAATTTAGTCTGTGACTGTGACTCAATGCAGGAAACAAGTAACTGCCATATACTTACGTAATACTCTCTCAATGACACTTTATGCCTTTTAAGCACATTTAATTTTAAATGCAAATATACCATATACAACTTATTTGCACTTGCACATGATAAGTAAACTAACATCTGTTTAAACAAATTAATTTAGGCTTGAGATATTTTAATATGTAACTGAAATCGTTTGTTTCTATTTCTTTGACAAGCACTAGCTAATATAAACTTGCAAGATCCAAAATTATTCTACAAAACTTGCGCTCATTGCGATTTGTCATCGGCAAACAACGATGTTATAATCTTTGCCATATCTGTAACTTTGCTATAGCTTATATCTCGGAATCGTGACACTTTAGCAGGTTTTTTTGCATCAGCCACGGACAGACGTACTAACAAGCTGCTGTCACAAAAATCCGGCTCGAAGGACCAAATCTTAACTCTACTACAAATTTTGTATTGATATGATATGGTATTGATATGATGTGGTATTGACGTATCTCGTGGATTATACATGTAGGTTTTATGCGTGGCTGCTATTTTGAAAATAAAATAAAGAGGCTGAAGTTAGGGTAGGCCAGGCTTCACTCAAAAATATTCCAACCCCTTTATTTAATATTTTTAGTCTCAGCAGCGGTTCAATCTAGGTGTGTTTCTTAATCAGTCTACAGTTTGCGAAAAACCTACCTCAGTCAAAACGCCTGGCCTCCACACAAATTCTCCGGGTATATCAGTACATTGATGCGATCCCAGTAACATCCGGGAATCCGTTTGGTCTCCTAGTTGCACTTTCTTGAAAGCCACACCTTTACGGCCAGTAATAGCAGCCAAATGTTCCACTAGGGAAGTCTTTCCTGAACCTACTGGGCCCATTAGACTGAGGGCTTGACCTGCAAAATAATTTGTTGATGGTATCGTTATTTAGATAAAATATCATATATCACGCCTGTAATTCCGGAAGGTTAAGGCCGGTGTGCCTAATAGAACACTCACATTTCGCCAGTTATATTGAAACCCCAGTTATAGGAGCGAGACTATTATAATGCAACCTGAGGGGGTGTTGTCCCTTGTCAGCGGGCGACTGATAGATCGTGAGCTCTCGCGACTCGTGACCCCACTCTCCTGCATCACAGTTACCTCAGATACCATGTTTGCAAGGAGGTGGCCCTGTATTAAAACAAAATTCTTACCTGAAGCAACAGCCAAAGCTAAACTCCTAAGATTATTGATGGTCGACTTCACTGGGACTAAATTGCTGTTCTGTACATTTTCCTTCTCAAATATAGGAAGCAGTATACCATCAATATTGACAACATTAGGACTAAGATTATCTTTGATAACTTCACTCATGGTATGAACGGGTTCAGTTTTACTTCGCTCCAGTAGTTCATGGGTTTCCTGTTCTTGTAGTTCCATTCTGTGTGATAATATTGTGGACTGTGTATCTGTCATATTTGATAGAATGACCATGCATTCTTTTACCATCCTGTTGGTTTTACAAAGTATGTTTAATAAAAGGTTATTTGTGTACAAAAGCTAGTACAGTTTTTTTTTGGAATAAGATGTCGAAAACTTCAGCAAAACCATAATTACATACTATAAACAAGTTAAACCATAAGTCATCGCCATAGAGCAAGTGATTAACACTGATGTATGTAGACGCTGCCAATGCCGACGCAGATGGATGCTCTGTGTAAGAGTGTATCCGCTTTCCACCAAGGCAAGGACAAGAGCTACACGACGAAAAGAAAGTATGAATCTAATAACTGAAAAATGTAATGAACAACATACCATCTCACTTCTGCCGTGCCATGGTCACCATAGGTTCCAATAAACTTAGTCCAATCCCATTTAGCAGACATTTCATTTGGCAACTTGCTTAGCAATGTATGGCAGCAGGATACAACCTGTTTTTCTGGAATCTTCAGGCCACAATCAAGCATTCTCCGTTTCTTTGGAGCAACATTGTAGGAGTCCTCATGATGGGAGAATACTTCAAATGGCGCCACGGGATTTACTTCAAAATATTTTAAGGCATATCTAAAATAAATGGATGGCTTAATTAGTGCATATGAATTTCAATTAGATAATGAAAAGTTTTCAATAATTTAAAATTTCTCGCAGCTTATTTCCTTGAGTTCTTAGTATACCATATTAAAATCAAAATGTTACATTCAGCTATATTTGAATACATTACTGTAATTTGACGATGCCTCCATTTTTAAAGCTTGTATTTGTAGATAGAGTAAAACACTTACTGCAATACATCTGGATGGTCGCTCAACACAGCCAATATTATTGAATACTCCAAGTGACAAGTCTTTTCAGCATCGCTGCATGTGTCATAATTCGTATAAGAAAATACTTTTTTTAAAGGAATTTTAGCCGACACCAAAGCAAGAAGTATATTTGATAGATATTTCTTGAATAGTTTTGCATCTTCAATTTTGAGTATAAATTCTGATAATTTCTTAACAGCATTTTGTATTTCAAATGATTTGGAATTTATGGAACCCTGCAATAGAAAAATTAAAACACTATGATAGACACACTGACAAAATCGCATGATATCGTTGGCCCTTTTACAAATACATAAATATACAAATTATAGTAATAACATCACAGGTTACCTAAAAGGTATTTTGACTTGCATTAAAGATTGTTAAAATGTTATACAAACAATGAATTTTGCACTTGTATGATATCAAGGCTATTTCATTATGTCATCACTTTTTATATAGATTCTGATACATGCATGCATATCATCATACAAATAAGGAGATTCATCTTAAAAATTTAGGAAGTCAGAGTAAGGTAATTGCAAAATTTAAAATATTTTTTAAAACTTTTTTTTTCTAGCATTCATAATGTTTGTTTAGTAGCACACCACAGAAAAAAAATTAAAAGAAAATTATGCATTTTCGTAGTAACTTGTAAATTGTATTGTAATCACATCATCAGGTAAAAGGTCTCTCAGAATGATGAGAAGAAATAAATATTACACAACAGATGTAATATAATTGAAATACAATTTTGCTTGTGAACATCAGATTAGAATATTTCCACTGCTGGGACACTGGCCTCTTCCCTGAGTGTGGGACTAGGCTGTAACACACCATGCTGGTCTGGCGCAGGTTGGTTGATGTCATACAATTATTGGTTCATAACATTAAGATTTATTCATTATTATTTTTGGAAGAGGAATACCACGTCCTTTACTGCTGATAAATATTTGTTTCTTTAATTAACAGATTATCTGTACCTATTATTATATTATTCAGGAACCACTTTTTATTTATTTTAACAATCTCAAATAAATGCATAGCGATATTTTCAAACTATAATTATTTTTTATTTAATTCTATTAGGCTTATCTAGTTTATCTACTTATAAAACCATTAAATTAATACTAACCTGTAGTTCTTCACATGTTTTAGTTAATTCAGGAGTCTTAGTTTCGGCACCTACTGCTTTCAGTGCCATCATCATATTGCACACCGACATTTTATCATTCCGTCAGACAAAAACTTAAAGGTTTATGACAAATATTAACGTAAAAAGAAATAAAACCGATTGCCGGCCGCGTGTTGTGCATTTACAAAGCACAGCAACACGTGAAATTAATTTCTGTCATTTTCTGTTGCTGTGATGCTGTCACGATGACATTGACAGTAATTTCATTGATTTTCATTTATTGATTTTTTTAGTTTTTAAAAACCTTTTTGAGCAGTTAGTTTTTGGGACTATGACTATGATTACAACATCTATATCTATATTATTAAAAAGAGGAAAGATTTGTATGTTTGTAACGAATAAACTCAAAAACTACTGGACCAATTTTAAAAATTCTTTCACGATTAGATTGCTACTGCATTACTAGATTATTCCTGAGTAACATAGGCACCCATGCGAAGCTGGGACGGACTGCTAGTAGTTAATATAATTATTCATTAGTGGCTTTGGTCACATTCCGCAGAGGGAAATGGATATTTGTCTGTGTGGCCCGCAGCATGGGCTTCGCCAGGGGTGGCAGCTGCCCCCTTTAAAGGGTTATGATTTTTTTAAAGTTAAAGCTTTTCCTACCTGATGCCACAAAACAAAATATATAAATATAGTATAAAACAAAGTTTGGTCTGCACATCTACTGTATTTTCACATGATCGATCGATATTATAATTTTTAACAAAATTCGATTCAAATAGGGAAGGAATATTTTTATAATCATTTCTGACGGAAAAAGGTTGCGGAGAACAGCTAGTTTATGAATATGAAAGAAAAAATACCCAGCTGGTGGGTTTGGTTTGGTGGTTTAAGTTATTCATGAAAATCACTCTTACATATCTTTTGGATCCTACCCTCCGTGGATGCATGATAACATTCATGGAAAATAATTACCTACCTCGGGAAAGGGGTATAAATCATCAATAACTAAATTTTCTGAACCATGGCAGGTAGCACTATAGTCCATAGACGTTTACGTGTTTACGTCTTTCTTTCCGGCTTCCGTTTTTTGACATTAACAGTTGACAGTGACGTTTATTTTGAGCGGGACTGCGGGACGACAATACGACATTGTTATTGTTGAATTGTGATGCAGTGAGAATTTTTAAACGTTATCCGTTCGTAAATGGACTCACTGGATTAAAAATGGACAATTCCCAGAGCTCCGACTTTTTGTCGGAAAGCACCGATATATTTTGCAATAGCCCCACGGAACCAGCGATTGTATCCTTTTTATTAATTTTACAACTTTATTTGCCACTTTCTGTCCTGATAACAACCAATTGTTTTCATCTCCAACAATTTATTTTCTTGACCAGGCTGATTAGATGGACACTGCAACATACGAATCTTTAGTTTTGAATACAAAGACAGCATTTTCAAGTATTGGTAACGAAATAAAGAAGTCGACATTTTCTGTTTATTTCTCAACTCTCATAAATGACTGCAGTACTTGTGTGTCCCAGGTGAAGAATCTTTAAATCTCATTAAAAATATTTGTAATCCAGAATAAAAGCCTAGCTTTATATAACTCCAATGTTTCACACTCCAGAGTTTGGACCTCATCACAGACTTGCTGGCTGAAACAAGTTTGAAACAGAATAAATTAAAAGGATACGTGAATGATGCAATGTGCCTCTTGCAGTTGTTATCAGATTTAATAAAACAAGTCATAGAAACAATGTCTATGGCCTGTTGTTCTATGAAAACATTTCCAACTGTAACAGGCCGAATTATTATGTTGGTTTTTGCACACTGTAAAGATAGGTAAGTGCGAAATGATTTATTAAACAACATCATTCTTCTCATGTCCTCATCATAATCTACCTTGAGTGATTTATGAAATAAAAACTGAATTCAAACACTGTTTTAAGCTTTCACGGTTTACAACTTAACTTATACTGTAACTTACCAAAAACAGCACTGCCACTTGCCTTAATATCGAGAGCTCAAAATAATGAACAATCACAGAAGATATCCCGTAAGTGACAGTTTAAGTTTAAAAACTGAATTCTCTATAATAAATAGGATTGAAGCCATGTTTGACCTGTAACTCTGTGTAAGCTATCAGAATCTGGTAGTTCTATGGCAAGGCTTCTAGAAACCAGTGCTACCTGAATTTCAATGATAAATTTTCTATATTTTATATACAGGGTGTAAGGGACACCAACACTAAAACGTTTACCATGTATTCAGTACATCATTCTGAACCTGTCCACATTTCCCGCACGCAAAATACGCGCTTTGATGTGGAGTTGCGGACACCAGCCCGTTATACAATACAATACCCCTCCACAGATAAATTTTTCAGCAGTTATTAAAAAAAAAAACAGTATTAGAAACAGGATCATAAACATCAAAAAAGTTTTTTTGGTTAGAATTTTCAAACAAAATGAATGGGAAAAGATTTTTGCAATTTCTGATTTATTTAGTACTCCAACCTGGGTTGGTCCTTTAGAAGTTTTTGATCAGTTTTAGAAGCATGATTGCTTGGCATCAAAAAGATGTTTTGTGGAAATGGCCATTTTCTTGCTAACTGTACATTTATTTTGAAAATCTGTGAATAGTTGTAATGAAAAGTTATGGACTTAAGACCTTTTCGTGCATTGAATGTTTCCACCCTGTATTGTCAGTTATAAATATTATTGATGAGTATCCATGTTTTCAGTGAATCTCTGTATGGAAGCTGGCTAAACTGTGTAGCAACACAATTGAAGGACTTATTCAGGACCTGCCATGAACTTCAGTTGACATACTTAATGGTTTTGGAAAAACATTTCATTTTCAATTTGACTGAAAGAGAAGAGCAGGATATTCTTATTGAAGGTGAGCTTGTGTGTAGTAATACATTAAATTGGAACGAACATGTTTTACAAGTTACTTAGAAGTCCCAACCAAGACATACTGAGTCAAATCCAAGTTCTGGGCTAACATTGATAAAATCTATAGGGATAAGCGCCAGGGTAGCCTGTAAAATTTAAATTTTCTTGGGTTTTTTGCACTTTGCTTTTGTCAGGTTGTACATAGATTAAAATATGATTTGCAACCGTAACAAATAAGGCTTTTCCGATGCATAGTTTTAAAGATCTAAGCATACATAGGGACAGACAGTGGGAAGCAACTTTCTTTTATACTATGTAGTGATAAATATTCCCAATTATCTATAGTTCTGTGTTGTGGAGTTTTGCTAGCTAAATTCTTGACATTGCTACTTTTTTAATACGATATCTAAAAACATTTAACAGTATTTAAATTTTATTTTTTCAGCACTAGACATCAACTTGAAGATTGGTGAAATAGTTCAGAGCCTCGATGTAAAAACTATGGCTGAGCAATGGAAGGCATACACCATGATATGTGAGAAATACTCCAACTATTTACTGGATAAGAAAATCTATAATGATTGTACAAGGATCCTGTGTTCCATGGCCATGAATAATATTACGACAGCTTTGCAGGTAATTCGTTGTGATGGGCCTAGCATGCATGTGTGTTATCATTTGGCTCCAACGTTATGTAAAAGAGTAATTTCTAAATCTTAAAAATAAAATTAGATTTGTGGAATCAGTTTAAATAAAGAACTTTCATCTACTGGTTGTTTGCTTCTAGCAAGCATCTATGCACGTTATAGGATTAACTGGCAAGAGACATCAGGATATTTTGGCTAAGAAAAAAAAAACGAAAAAAAAAAAATAAGTCTCAGTAAAATTGGAAATGTGGGCACTTCTATTATGTACCTCTCATGGTAGAATTGTGATAATGGAGCCTGTGGCTACTTAATAACCGCCGCTCGGGTCGATTTTTAGGAAAGCCGTGCTTGCCTATGTTGGTCCGTGGATTGGTGACCACCCATTACCGTACCAAGTTTCCTCCGTGCTTCTAAAAGCATGTTAAGCTATTGGTCCCAGCTATCATTTGTAGATCTTTGACAGTCGTTACAGGTAGTCAGTGGGCCGAAAGTCTGACAACCAGTCTTACCAAGGGGAGGGGGAGGTTTCTTAGGAAAAACGGAGGAAACACGCCCCCCCCGGGCGTGTTTCCCAGTACTAACAGGGTTGTGGAGGTCAGATAAGCAGTTGCTCCATGTAAAATACTGGTATTCAGCTGCACACAGTTAGACTGGAGGCTGACCCCAAAACAGTTGGGAAAAGGCTAGGCAAATGATGGTGATGATGGTAGAGTTGTCATCTGTAAGCTTATATTCTTTATGTTAAAAACAAGTATTTTATTTGTATTTACAGGAAAATCAAGAAGAGAAAATAGTTGTGAGGTCATTAAAAGTCAGTAGTTTCACCCTAAAAATATTGTTGAGAGTGTGTAACACTTTCAAGCATGCTGTAGAGAAAGATCACACATACATTGTGGAACTTCTACTTTATATTCATTTGTAAGTTTTTTTTTTAATATGAAATTGCAGCAGCATCCTCTTTACCCGACTGTGGCGAAGCCCAAAAGGAGGGTTATGTGTTTGACCTGTATGTCCGTTTCTTTGTTCCCTCGTTACTGCTAAACGGATGAACCGATTTCGATAAATTATAAATCGTTAGATTCGTCTTGATGGCGCACAGAGTTGGTAACAGGCGAGACGCTTTTGAATATAAAATTATAAAAATGTAATGGGTTTTCAGCTTTTCTGTTTTTGTCCTGCAGTCGTGTTTTTAGTTTTTGTAATACCCTTTTTTGCTTTATTTGTAAAAGATTTCGTGTGTGCGCTATCAGTCATTCACGTAGTTGCTTTGTAACTTATCTAGAGTGCAAAGCAACAACAGCACCAAGACTGAGACTTTTATATGCATCTCTATGATAACAACAACAGGCCGGGATGTCCCTTAACCACGATAGGAACGGCTAAAAAAGAATCAATTTTGTCTCACGACGCGACGCGCCTCTAGAGACAATGTCTCCACTTGCTTAGCTTTTAGTCGTTCGAGGCGCCTTTACAACCCGAGGCTACCTGTCACATGCGCAGTGTAACGGTCTTAAGTATCAGTCAGGATATAAAATGAAACAGAACATATCATCATAGGCCTCCCACTAGGTCGATCGATGACCTGGTGAAGGTTGCAGGGATCCGCTGAATGCGAGTCGCACGGGACCGGTAAATGTGGCAACACTTGGGGGAGGCCTATGTCCAGCAGTGGACGTCTTTTGGCTGAAATGATGATGATGATGATAACATCACGCCTGTAATCCCCAAAGGGTTAAGCAGAGGCGTTTTTATGTAAGTAACACTTACATTTAGCCAGTTATATTTAAGTCCCATGTAATAGGGGGCTCGCCAATGAAACGGGTACAAATCCTGGCTCCGGGCAGGTATTGACAAATTCGTGATGAAAAAACCCAATAACACTTTGCTCGACCTGGAAATCGAACCCCTCATGACGTCTTGCTCAGCAGCAGCGCTTGCGACCTCCACACCAACGAGCCTAGACATATCAATAGAACGTGCAGTGCAAATTATTAATATTCTCATTTAATTGCTTTCAGAAATAATGAAGCTTATCTACACACAATGAGTGGGAAATCGCCGCAGTTTATAAATCTTGTTAATAGCAACGTTACTGCGCCAGTCAATCTACTGCTGAGTGAACTGATGATGGATGACATATTAGCTGTAAGTATTGTTTGGCTCGTGGTTATATAATCAACAGCCGCGAATCAACAGCAGCTACGGGTGTTCTTTGTGACCGTCTGTCACCCTTCTGCCTATCTTTTTCCCAACTATGCAGCACTTTACTTTATAAGGGTGTAAATAGACCCCTAACATAGCCGAAAGGCACTTGTTCTCCCCTTCTTTGCGATCATTTTTTTGTTCTAGACCATACCTGGGAACCTTCTAGTTACGGAGATATTACGGAGATATTGGGGGTCAAAGTTCCAACTTTTTCACAAGTTTTTTTTTAAATACATGTTTTTAATGTAAGATGTTTACTTTACACACCTCTACGACCCCCATACTATTCAATCCATCCATCAGCGTAAGAATTAGCGAAATCGGTTCAGCCGTTCATGCGTGATGCCGTGACCAAGGGAAATAGAGATTAATTTTTTATATACAAGGTGTAACGTGAAACTAAACATCTTTTATTCTACGAGTTCTTGAAATTCGCAAAAAAAAAAAAATACTTTCTATAGGAACGGACGCAATAAGCTGATCCACATGTATGGTAAAGCTAAAAAAAAAGTTATGATATTCCAAAAGTCATAGAACAAAAGTTGCTCAGTTTCATGGTCTGAGACACCACACGAGAGGTCTTGCGTTTATTATGTTACACGTTGTGTATAGATTAATATTATAAATTGTCATTTTGTGACCATTTTACGAATTGTATCGTGATTCATATTATTATTCTATTATGATTGTGCTGAAGCGGCCTTTTTAAGCCTCTTGAGTTCCACAATCCGGTTACAATGCCCACTTTAAGTGTGCATTCAAGGTGGCGCTGCTGGTCGCGGGACTTATAGAATTACCGTGACCCTTGAACATAAAGGGCTATTGAAGGACACCGTGGATTTTAGTCAGTACAAGTCTGACAGTCCCTCCCGCTCTGCCCTGGGTGGGAGGACTCATTTGATGATTTTACCACGACAAAAAAAAAAAAAAAAGGTGGCGCTGCTTGTCAAGAAAAAATGCATGGATATGTCAAACTTGTTATTTATTTTTTCTGTGTTTTCCCGTCTGCACAGATAAGTTGGCTGATGTGTACTGGGTAATACTATACCCCTTGACAAGACTGGTTGTCGGATTTTCGAGCCAGTAACTACCCGTATCTAAAATAATGGTGTATAATTTTATTTCCAGTTTATCTCTAACTACGACATACATAAAATAAGAAAAGATGACAAGTTGCTTGGCATGATACTTCTTGTTATATCAGTAATCAAAATAATAGTACAAAAAAGTGGGGACCAGCCATTAGAAGTATCAAAGGACAAGTTGATCAATGTTGTTTACAATTTTTTGCCATATTGTAAGTAAATATAAAGTTTAAAGTTCTATGGGTTGTTACGCCTTCCTTGGAACGCAAGTATGTGCTATTATAATGTCTTCGCTAATCCAACACCGTTCCAACTCAAATTTTGAACCGCGCGTAGTCGACGTGTCGTACACTTCTTTCAAGTATCTGTTGAAAATTCTACCATAAGAACTCGTAATAAAGCTCACATTTCAATGCTTTACTTACTGTGGGGAGTGGAGTCGGAGTTGGCGTCGAGTCTAAGTCATTTGCGAATTCCTTAAAGAAACACTTGCAAAGGTGACACCAGTGGCGTTGCGGTTGAAAAAAAACCGCTGCGGATTTAACACCACACGCGACGTAACAACAACGTGGAAGTCATTTTTCAAATAAAAACCCTACTGCAGCAGCAGGCTGCAATGTCGCAATGTGCAAAACCGTTGAATTTAAACTTACACATTACACATTGCACACACACACACATTACAACATTCACACACAAATTACAACACACACACACATTACAACATTCGCACACACATTACAACACAGAAACACAACACATATATTACATTACACATTTATACTTTTTAAATTAAACGGTTTTGTTCATTCTTTTCTATAGAGATCTACACTTAGCAATGGGCAACTACAGTTCTTTCACAGTTATATACCTTGTGACTGGATTGGACTGTAGCTTCACCTTTTTGTTGCTGGCAATACAAAAGTGCCTAGTAACTAGTCTATTTGAAATAAAAGCTTTGAGTTTAAGTTTTAATTTAAAGATTTTTTGTTTTATCAAGATTTGATATTGATATACGTCATGTCTGTGTTTCACTAAAATGTAACAATTTCAGGTCACATCTGGTTCAATATGGGCCTCAAATTCAAATGTGAGAACTCGAGTCGTCAGTTCCAAACATACGGCCTGTATGAACACTTGCTTGCTCAGATGCTCCAATTGACAGCTATGCTGAATAAGGAAGAAGTTCATGTGTTGGAGAAGAGAATGGTTGAGGCTGTACTCAGCGCTGACTGTTGGAGTGCTATGTTCTCTGCTAATTTGTGGGTGCTTTTGGCCAGGTATGAAAAGTTTCCCTACTTATATCAAAATGTACTATTCTTCCTCCTTACCTGTCAAAATGTGTGGAACAGCTGTTTTGAAAAGTCTAAATGTAGGGTTCTGAATGATGTACTGAAGACGAGGTAACCGTTTGGGCGTCGGTGGAAGGGATTCCACCCTGTATATTATGACTTTAAACTTAGTATTGAAAACCCAACGTGTAGTAGTGCTCGGTTGATGGCAATAGACTCGCATCCTATTATAAGGGTCTTAAACAATAAGAATAACTGGGACATATGGGTGTACATACTGCTAGTACACCTCTGTCAATTCCGTCAGGGAAAACGGGTGTGATGTTGTGTTTATATGTTCTACGAATCAAAATCTCGTCAACCTTATTCTTATTCTTTATTGCACACAAAAAACAAATATACATACAAATTGCAACAATACAGCTTATGTACAATGGCGAGCTTAACCCAGAATTGGGTTTTCTTACAGCAAACCAACAACCAGCAACCTTCATAAGAGATACTAGGATTTTAAACTATCATGGTCACAAATAAAAAATATTTCGCCGTTTCTAGTGTTAATGATAATAATATATACTGTTTCAGAACTGTAAGTCGTCAGTTCCTACTACCACAAGTCATATCGTTGTGTAAAATGTATCAGAAACTGGAAAATTTACATTTATTCGCCATTTCACCCCAAAAAGTTCATTTAACACATACTATTACTGGATTATTTGAAGTAATTCACGATGAAGACAAGATAAAGATCTACAATATGTTTCCTATACATGATGATAGAAATATAAGTTTGTGGACTTGCTTAAAAATGTATAGCTTACCTAATGAGACCCAGCTTGATGGTGAAATGCTTGTAATGGACAAGTTAAAGCTCTTAGGTCATATGTCTACTGAAAACGTTGTTGATATCGAGGAACTGGTAAGTTGAAATGGCTGTTTTTTTTTAAATTGCTTCTCCAGATACAGTGCTACAAGAATCTTTTGGCGCTCGGGTGACGTTGACAACATTTGAGCAGTTTTTGTTTTGTGAAATATTATAAACAAGCCTGACTTCTTCGTTGGTCAGGGTCGAAAGCAGAGCATCGACCACTAGGGATCTGGTCCTGGGTTAGATTCCCGGGTCGGGCAGTATTTTCCATCAGGACTCCAGCAACGGAGTCTGGATTTGTGCTCAGTTGATGGCAATACGCTGGTCTCGTATTACACTTAGCTGGGACTGACACATAATGGTGTAATGTAGGTGTACTTTTCCAGTACACCTCTGACTAATCCTTCGGGGATTAGAGGCGTGATGTTATGTAATAAACAATATGATGTTACTTCAAATGTTGTGCACGCGCCAAAAGATCCTTGCACAACTATATATCGTTCTGTGGGTACTTAATCATCCCTCCTACACCCCATCTGAAGAAATCCGTTGTACTTGTAATTTTGTTGCAGACATTGTACTTCACTTTTGCAGAAGTACAGTGATCCTTATGTACTATATATCGTTCTGTGGGTACTTAATCATCCCTCCTACACCCCATCTGAAGAAATCCGTTGTACTTGTAATTTTGTTGCAGACATTGTACTTCACTTTTGCAGAAGTACAGTGATCCATGTTACAGAAGACACAAAACACGTCGACAACATTTAATAAGTAAAATACCAATTAATCTCTCGCGTTTTGTCTAAAATAAAATGCTTAACGGTATCGTATCTCACGATTTTAAAACATAATAAAAAAAAGAATTACCTACAACCAAAAACTTTTTAAGAAATTTACATTTTGTTATTTATGTAGTTTTGATTAACTTTGAAACATATCTAATCTGAGATCTTTTACTTGAATATAATTGTCAAGCGGCAATAGACTTCTTACATATAATTTTACATTTTTAAATATTACTTAACAAAAACAAAGAAAATTAATGAATCATTGCCTACTTTCTTAACGTAAAAATAATGTGGTCATAAAAATAATTAATGGCATCGGGGTTTTGCCATTAGACACCAGTTTTCAATAGTTTCTGCTTTCTGCCTATACGCCTGGGAGTCGTGAGTATGTATGGCATTTAATTTCAGTTCTTTCGTTTTCAGATAAAGGTAATAAACTTAGCAAGTACTTGTTCAATAATAACTAGAGAGGATGAAATGGAAACCTTGCTCATGCTGGCTTGGATGAAAGCTTGTCCTAATAATCTGGAGCACATAGTCAAAGAACTGAACAAGGGCAGTGTATGGTATTACAGATACATTGAAGCACTAGTAGCTCTAACAAACTCAACGGACCATGTATTTATTGGGAGCAGCGCTAATTTAGTAAAGGTAATTTTTGTTTTAGCCTTTAGTTCAGTCACGTTAGAATACTTAAATTAGATAATTGACTATTAATTTTCTAATAGGCGTGCGTTTTATGAGTAGTATGGCGCCAACAATACGACAATAAGTGAAAACACTGGTAATACTAGTTCATAGGAATATATTTAAACTATCCAATAAATACTACATCGAAATTTAAAAAAAAATCAGGCAAACTAAATAGCATAAAACTGTTAACGAAATACAACACCATTTATAAATATTGGTTTACTAACCTTAGGTATAATTTGCACTAATTCGAGGCTGGAAATTAAATTTAAGGAACGAATTTGGCAAAGGTTTTTGAAGTAGCGAGTTGGCAACATGTGTTTAGTGTTTATACCGTCGCGGGAGACGGTGCTAGCCTATCTACACCATGTACAAACGCTGAAAATGAAAAATATTGTCCTGTGACTAAACTACTTGATATATTCGAATGATTTTTTGTATGCAGACTGGGAACGTCATGTAGTATACGCGGTTTAATTTATTGTCGTATTGTTGGCGCCACCCTGTATAGAAAACTCGTGTTTGGGACATAGTAATAAACGTTGCGAAAGTTGCTATAAAGGACGTCATCTTTTGCTCATTCACACCCTACTGGAACGGTGTACATGATGGTTCCAAAACATTACACTCCTTTTGGGTTCTGCCTCAGTTGATCAAACAATAAAGCAGCACCACAAGGAAAATCGGTACCGCTTCAATAATTTAATGAGATCGGCAATCTTTACACCTACATCTATCTTTGCATAAGACATGAGCCTTATTTCGCAAAATAAGTAATTTCCAATGCAGAGCAAAAACATCCTTATGTCTGTCCACTGCCAAAACGAATCCTAACAATAGGCACACTCTTATAGGTTCAATTAAATTTTGTTATGTATTTTTTCAAATGTACCGGATAATTTATTAATTGCTGAAGCAGAGTTAGCATAAGGCGATTCCCCCACTGCACCGCGCTCCGCCGATCAGCCGATATTATCGCACTGCTTGGAGGCGTCCTCTCTGTGAGAGGTAGCGGGATGTAATCCACAGTACGGTTCGGCCCAGCGGAGTTAGATAACTTGATATTACTCAGCTTTTTACTGCTGTGATAATATGAAGGCTACCTTTGTTTTTGTTCTAACAAACTAACCTTGTACTACATTTGTATCAGTAAAGTCATATTAGTAATGACCATTTGAAACATTTCACACACGTATTTGTGAGAATAACTACTCAAACGCATTAATTTTACGATTTTAGGTTCTGCACATTATTTCGCAAATTGTCCAGTCAGGATGTAAAGAATTGAAATTACTATTGATTAATATTCTATGCAAATTAGCGAATTTTGAAACATACGATATGAATAAACATGTCGTAGATACGACACTCACGCGAGCATTTAGCGAATTATTTCAAGACACAGATTTGACTGTTAAGAGTAAATTATTCAATATGCTGAGGAAGTATCAGACTAATACACTGGACCGAATTGTTACCAAGATAGTCAATGAAGAGGACTCCTTGAGAGAATTATGGATTTGTTTTATAAGACATGGACGACTGAAGAAAGGTGATATTAACTTGAAGGAACATTTACAATACATCGCAGATGACACATATCGTCACAAATGTCTACCAGATGCCGACGACTTCAGAGATTCAGGCCCCGTGAAAATGCAGAAGTCATTGAGTAATAATTTCGATTTTGTTGATATCGATTCGCTGTTTGACGCCGAAACCGACGCAGAGCCTGCGTGCAAAAAAGCAAAACTTAACACCAATGAAGTGGAACAGATTATTATCAGGCTGGAAACTGACGCATCTTTGCTTTGCAAAATAAAGGAAAACGTGTTTACTGTTGAATACTTGAATAGAATTAAAAATGTTTGTAAGAAGTTGAACAATATACTTGATTGAGCTCATGCTTTGTTTGTTTGTTTGTGAAGAAATAAAACAAAAAGTATTTCACATTTATATTTATTGTTGTGTTAAAAAAAATCTTTACAAATAAGTGAAATATAGTAATCATTATAATAACCGTACTTAAAAACCAGTATTATGGTACACTGTCATATAAGATCTTTACTATAAAGGTTTGGACATCAAACATCTAGAGGGGATAACATTTTAACAGTGGCCGAGAGTATAACGACCAAGCAATTTTAGTTATGGCAGTGTAACAATACTGGTACACGAGAATAAACTAAAATAGATTTAATTGATACTCGGAGGTAATAAGACCTTAGTTCACATGTCAAACAGTATCAACTATCATTCAGTCGCTCTTGAAATTTCTGACTTCACCCTACATCGCCGATACATTTACACTTGGTACAGTTGTACAATACCGTAGACCGAAGTATAAATGTCATGTAACACAGCAACAGTTACTAAATAAATTCTAGTTAAATATTTATATCTAACATACATCATTCACATAGCTTAACCCTATTCGTTCTATTGATCTCTTCATAATTGTGATGGCGAAACTTTAAGAAAATACTTAAAATTGGCTAACTAATAATTAAAATTATTGAATACATTGATAATATTGCCGTACATGTACATACACAATGGGATAGACGTAGCGGACTTAGCCATTCAATAAAGCATAAAGCCTAAAGCATATCATACAGCTAAAACTTAACGTATTACGAAGAAATAAATTATAGAAACAATACATGAGAATAAACAAAAATAACGTTGGAATTAATTAAATATGTGAAATAAGATCGTACGACTTGTTAATATTAATACTTGGCGGACACATTTCCGTAGCCATTACCGTGATCACTGATAGTGTTTTTACATTGTCCAAAATTGAATGAATATAAATTTTCGATCCTAGATAATCGTGCTCTATCCACAGTGCAGTGAGAAAATACAGTCTGGCAACGAGTGACGCGCGAATTTGATGAGGGTGGAAAACTGACCATTGAAAATGATTACGACAAGTAATAAAATGCCAACAATGAATGGTCAGCCATGCAATCATGCAACGGTCACTCGTCACAAACCATACAATATTTTGTGACGTACAAATGCAATTATTTCAGGCACCTTACAAATAGGTTTAGAATGTATTTTGTGCGATATTTAATATTTTATCGTGATAAAGAATATCATCTTCGTAATGTCTAACTTTGTTTATTTGTTGACTGTAGTATATTGCCTTGTTCCAATTGGAATGATCGAGTAAGTGGATCTGAGTAAGCAGCACACTGTTACACCGTAATACCAACATTCTAATATCACTTATTACCATTATAACCAATACTAATCTTGGGACTATTTACAAGTTAAAAATTGTGGAAAGTTCAATGTACACGACAACAATTCAATGTTGTACTGTTAATGGTATTAGTAATTTATCATAAAATTATACAATTAACCTTTCAAGCTTACATCGACAGTTGCTTTAAATGTTCTGAGGATGTAAGTTTACAATATAATCTTTCGTGGCATAAAAATATACTAAGCACCGGGTTTGAAAACAATAAATATTGCACATAACTGTGACATTTTCAATAAAAATGTGCAGTTTTAACGAATGAGAATATTTACGCCAGACATTCAGTAATATAATAAAATTGAAAATATCGAATATATACTAGGTTAGTCTAATAAGTTAGGATACAAAACTTACACATTCAAAAATACTTATTTACTTAGGCCAATTATATCTTAGCTTTAAAGTAAATGGTTAAATACGTTATTAGGTGTCGATACAATTTAGATTACAGTGTGGCCATTTCAACTTAAACTAAAAGTCTTGGCACAAATAAAATATCAGTTTTGGATGAATATTTTGATAAAATCAAATAAAATTACTAAGTTCTTGAGCATGATAAATATTAAAATGATTACGAGAAAACTTAACTTCGCGACATAAGAAGTGTATAAATGTCATTGTTACAATTATATAAATAGTTAAGAATAGCGTTCCATTAATTATGTTTTAGAACAGCTTAAATTAAATAAAATCCTAACGTCTAAATACCCTCAGAACAATTAATTATGTATATAAAATTCAGTTCTTTATTAGGATTATTTGGCATCTATCACCAACATCGTTACTCTACTAAACATGGTATACGAAGGTGAAAATACCTAAACTGTTAATGCGTCTCTTCATAACATAAATCCTTACAAAACGCGTACTAGACGCGCGATAATTTAATTCCCTGCCGAGCCTAAAGTTCCTCCTGTTGACACACACTTGCACTGTGTCGCCGATCGCGCTGCTGCCAGCTACCGACACTACTGCTACACCATAGCGCCACAAGCATTCCAATGTGATTATGAACGACGAAACCAATTTCGTAGCTAATTTTATACGATATAGCCTCTTACCTCGAACTTGAAAATATAAACTACGTTGGATTTTCTCTTAGGGCCTGAAATGTATCCTTAATATTTATAAACCGATTCAAATATGCAGCGAAGCAGAGAACACATTTTATTAGATTGCAAGTGAAATGACGTAAGAAGCGATCCACGCGGCGCCAATTGTAGCTCAATATTATATCGATGTCCGGAAGCGTCGTTAAAATGAATAGCGCTGATATGTCACTCATATTATTGCCGTAACTGAGAAAAGTATTAAAACGTACTCAGTGTACACTGTCCTAATAGCTTCTTCATCATTTTCGAATAATATCGCAACTGATCACCCTAAGGAGGCTTATTTAATACTTGAAGAATCGTAAATGTTAACCTATGGCTAAATACATTTAGAAATCGTAGGCATTCTAACTAAACTTACTACCGATCGAGGAGTTATAAAACTACATCTACGTCGTCATTTCAAATTCGCATTTATCTCGTACTCGCTTCGTCTTGCAATAATAAAATCATGACCTCTCTCGTGAGGGGTTCCAAGTAATCATTTGTCACCAGTAGAACTGATTTTCCTGGAAGGGTCTATGAACGGGAGTCTTATACTCCGTCAATCATAAAAGGGAATGTAACGGAAGGCGTGTGTCCTGCACATCGCTGCTCGTATCATGAAACAAAATCAAAAATCGTAATCGTCATCACTCGCTCACGACTCCAAATCTAAATGGATGGATGGACATGGACGAATCCCTGCTGTTCACTTGTACCGACTGTGCTGTGCTGGTGGCTCCTGGTGGCGTAGTGCGGCGCTCAGGGCGCGCGGTAGCGGTGGTGCGCGCACAGCGGCCGGCCCGCCTGCTGCAAGCTGGCCGGGTGCGCCTGCAGGCTGGCCTGGTGCGCCTGCAGGCTGGCCTGGTGCGCCTGCAAGCTCGCTTGGTGAGCGGCTTGCAAACTCGCCTGGTGCGCAGCCTGCAAGCTGGCCTGGTGCGCTTGCAAGCTCGCCTGATGAGCTGCTTGCAAGCTAGCCTGGTGCGCGGCTTGCATCTGTATACTCGCTTGGTGCGCTGCCTGCATCTGTCCGATGCTCGTCTGCGCCATGGGGTGCATCTGTAGATACTGCATCGACGTGCTGTTGTGCAGCATCTGCATTTCTGGCGGCATGTGATACAGGCCTGGAGTCTACGGACAAGTGGGGTTCAAACGTTAATTTTAGTCAACATTTCCTATTAAGATTGTTCAGTAAAGATTATTTATTGTATTTATCTAACATCTGTATATGGAAAGTAAGATGAGTTCACAATTCACTTACATGATGCGAGTGTGTGTGTTGTCGGTGGGGCGGCAGGGAGGGCCGGGCTCAGTAGGCGGATGCCTCCTTGTACTCGGAGTTGTCCATGGTAAAGAAGTCCTCGAGCTTCCACTGCAGGGTCTCGAAGGTGGGTCGCTTGAGAGGATCCTTGTGCCAGCACTCGAGCATGATCTCGTATAACGCCGCGGGACAGTTCTGTGGGCACGGCATGCGGTAGCCGTGCTCTACTTGATGTAGCACTTCGGCGTTTGTCATTCCTGTTCAGAAAAGTATGTTTTAATATAACTGCATGTCTAAAGTAAGTCTGTAAGAATAATTCGATAATGACCGCTAAAAAATGTTTTTAACAAACCAGTCCTTCAAAAACAATTTCACCCGAAGAAAGGGTTCCAAAAACTTCGATCTCGACGCACCACTCAAAAAGTGGCAATTACAATGCGTAAACTTGAAAAATGCAACTTCATAACACCTTGCAAAAACTACTGTTATTCGAAAGTCGAAGCACTCACCTGGATAAGGTATTCGACCGTAAGTGACGAGCTCAGTCAAGAGGATGCCGAACGACCAGACATCGGACTTTATGGAGAATTTGCTGTAGTTGGCCGCCTCGGGCGCTGTCCATTTAATGGGGAACCGGGCGCCCACGCGAGCCTCGTATTCGTCTTCCTGTTAACGGAACACATGACATTCAGTTTTAACGGAATAATATTTAAATTTGAAACAATGTAGTGACGTAGAATATTGCAGGCTTGTCCGTGGTATCTGATCTCTTTCTTCCTTCGTTGATAATGTTGATATATCTACATAATTGACTTCAATTGACGTTACTGGAATTTAAAAACTGTTTCTTCAAATGAAAATTAAAAAGTTACATATTAATTTATGAAAAATATTTAAAAAAAGAAAGCAAAAAATCGTTACAAAAATCAACACAGGTAAAAGTGATCGCGAGGCTTGAGTGATGTGAAATTGTTTTGTCAACCGCAAGCACTTTATCGTTATTTATTACTCATTGTTCTAATCAAATACATTAATTTAACTGATTGTTCTAGAGAGGGAAAAGACATAAGACTGTGACTCATGCAAAACCACAACGGCACAACCTGTGGTAAGGTAAAACTTTTAGCTTGAGAATGAAAATAAATAAATTTCATTTCCTTAAAATAAAAAGATATGCAGGAAAACTAAACAGGTAATTGAACTGTAGAATTTCGTCACGCTGTACCAGAATAACAAAAACAACGATAAATACAGAATAGATCTTACTTTGATAAGCCTAGCGAGGCCGAAGTCAGCGATTTTCACGATGTTAGCATCGGCAACCAGAACATTTCTCGCGGCCAAATCGCGATGTATGTAATTCTGTGATTCGAGATACGCCATGCCGGCGGCGATCTGAGCAGCCATGTCGATAAGCTGCTGCAGCTTCAGGCAACGACCTTTGCCTGTTAAAAAAATAAAACAGAATGATAAATCAAAGAATATTATGTAAGTTATTAAATTTTACTGCCTCGTATGTTGTCAAAACGTAATTTTAAATTACATCTGAAATCGTACACGTTTTTATAAAATTGTTAGTATGTAATGGGGTTTCGCAATTTACTATTTTTATTGATGATTATTTCAATTTGTAGTAGTAGTTTTACCTTGCAGGTAATCCAATAGAGATCCGTTCTTCATCAGTTCAGTGATGATATAGATTGGCTCTTCAAGTGTGCACACCGCGTACAACTGGATGAGTTTGTTGTGTCTCAGTTTCTTCATGATCTGGGCTTCTGCAAGGAAGTCCTTGGGGTCCATAGTGCCGGACTTGAGTGTCTTTACGGCAACTGGAGTAGTGTTGTTCCATAGACCTTCCCATACTTCTCCAAACTGACCGTGGCCCAGTTTTCTAACGAACTTGAGCGATGAACGGTCGATTTCCCATTGATCGCGCGTTCTATGCGAAAGACCTTCCGTAACTGGCTTCTCGATCTGTGAATAGAAAACAAATTTTATAAGTTTATTTTAGTTACAAGTATAACGTATGAAGTATGACGTCTTCGTGGTAAGCATTTACCTGTAAAGAGAACAGAAATCATCCTCAAGTGCTAATAAAAGATTCCATCCGATTCCAAAGTATTCATAAAATTCATAAATGTAACTATAATGATGTTATTTCTTAGTATTGCATTGTGGTAACTAATAACAGTGTCAGTTTCTACGTCAACAAGAACAACAATCTGATTACAAGAATAGTGTAGTTATTTATTTAAAAGTTTTTTTTTAAACAAAATTGCGGTTGTCTAGTTTTCAGGACTTAAATTTGTACTTCGACTTATAATAATTTCCATTCATTCTTAGAACGAAGCTGGTGTGATTATGTCGCCGCCTATTAATAAGTTTTTTTGTGTTAAACAATGGATCGTAAACGTAACAATGTCGATTGTCATCCAATTAAAGTAGTTTTATGTAATTATTCTGATCGGCCGGTTTAGTTGTTAGTTTGTTATCTACTTCTCACTAGTGTTTAGATGTTATTACGTTTTACGTAACCTCTTTAGATTATAACGCAGTATGTGTGTTACTTGTATACTTTCAGAGATTATTATTACCTTGGGTTAACTGGAAATTATAATATTTAAAGGTATTCGTGGAAAGGAAACTATAAAGAGAAGCCATATTAAAATAAAACAAGCAAGAATCCAAACTGTCAGGATACCCGAAGCAAATTAGACAGAAGTCACACATAGATTATTCGCGTTCGATCAAGATCTGAATACAATATTGACATGAATGAGTAATCCGCACCGACAGCAAAAAAGGTTTGTTATATAATCTTAAGACTTCGGTTTTCTGTTCTTTTCTACCAATTCGTTGTAAACGGCAGAATTTGAAGTGTCTTAATGTTTTTCTACTACTATTTGTTACGACTGACTGCCTCGTTAGTCTAGTGGTCGCAAGCGCGATTGCTGAGCATGAGGTCCCGGGTTCGACTCTCCGGTCGGGTTAAGTGTTATTGGATTTTTCCATCAGGTATTTCACAGTAGCAGCGGTACGCCGCCTATTACATGGGGCTTAAACATAACTTGTGGGTGTACTATGCTAAGTATGCTATGTATGTCGGAGTGTTAGGATTTATTCCGTTAAGACTCGGAAATCATGTGGACAGAAGATGGGTTTCGTGCATCGAAAACACACAATTTATGACCGGATTCGACATGTATTTGTTACGAACATTCTTCACGGACTCCTGCCTAGACAGGAGACAGAATTGTCCCTTGAGGAAGCCCAAGAGTCATTACCCTGTGTTTTCGGTCGATACCTCTTGAACGCTAGTTAGGAAGAGCCGTAAGAAAAATAGACTGGCCATTTTTTATAAACTGACTACAATACTTAATAATTTTTAGATCTAAAATCATAAATACTCCATATGCGACTCAATCAAACGCTGGCGACCATGCGACATGCAGCTGAAAATAGAACGTTATATCATTCCGACTATAATCCACAGATTTGATTAACTTGACATTGGTAGACACACTCCTTATCCTAAACGTGTGGGTTGACATTGTTGTAAGTTTTAATTTTCTAAGAACAAAGAAATTGCTTCGTTCCTAGCGTTAGTTATTGTCAGGTAGAAATGGAAACTAATAAAAGTTGTAGCCAACGAGCTAGTTGTAATTAGTAACGGTTTCATTCTGAAATACAAACAATGGATAATATTTTTTATTGTTTGGCTGACTTTATGGGTAGAGATGCTGTAACGTTGTGTAAGTGGCTCTTTCTAATAACGTAGTGTTTATAGAGTGACAAGAGTGTCAGACGTTGTGGCGACACGAGGCTTCAAGGTTTAATGCACACGCCCACTGCGGGATACCCAGTCACAATAGGTACATAAATAATGGCATAAAGACATATAGAGTTACAGAAAATAACAGGGCTTCCCAGGGTTCTTAGTGTGCAATTATTGGCAGTGACAACCCATCGGAAAATTACCTTCAGGTCGGCTAGCTGAAAAGTACAAATTACTGAAGATGAACGTAGTAAATGCTTATTATTTCGCTTAAGAGATATTTAGGTTTTTTAGTCTAAGACTGAAAAAGTTCAGCATCTGGAAATAGGTTGGCAATGACAACGACTTTTTATAGTTAGATAAAGAAAAAAAAAACTTTCTTTTAAGTTAATCAACTCAGTTTTGCGTTTAATCTTGCCCTGTTTTGTCAACTCTACAGCGAAGACAATGTGCCGCTCAGTTCCAAAAGGCATTAAATCCGTTCGTTATTATGTAGTGTTGTGATTTTTAATTCACACCGCGTTGTGCGTTTGTAACATGAGACTTTGGTGCTGTCCACCGACCGCGACCGTCGGTCTGGTGTGCCTGTCACGCTCCACTCCGTCGCTTATACAATACATGCTCGGTAAATACTTACGACCCTTATACAATACATACTCGAGATGTACTTCACAACCACCACTTTCGAAGGGGTGACTGAGCTAAAAGTGGTGTTGCGTTAGAACCACTTCAAGGCTAAGGGTATTACCGCATGCTACACAGAGTGGCAACCTCATTGGCAATGTCGAAAAGAATAGCTGATTTCGCAATGCATTGTTAAGCCATGTTGCGGAGGAGACCGGTGCTAAATACCTGAGCAAGCGTACCGTAGGAAGAAAGGTCCTGCCGATTCGACCAATAAAAAAAACGTTTTATTAACTAAAACTACGTTGGTTAACGTTTACGTAATAAATAGAAATAACTACGTATTTTTACGTTTCATTACCTATTGTTGACGTTAATGCACCTAGCCATGACAGTTTGAGTGAACATGTGCAATTTAAAAACGTTACGTTAATTAAAATAAGATTTGAATGTCTTATAGTGCCGTCAGAGAAGAACAAATAAATTTATAATGAATTTTATTTACGATCGCACTTATTAATATTTCAATTTAAACGCTCACCAAAGTAATAAAATTATTTTGGTGAGTAACAATTTAAACGCTCACAAATTTTTTTTTTTTTTTTTTGAGCTTTTAAATTGTAAACTTTACCCACCACCAAGTAAAATAGATTACATTCATATAAATTAAACCCTATCTATACCGAGGTGAAAGATACCTGTGGGCTACACAGGTATCTGGAACAGGGTCCAAGCTACCGGCAGTCAGGGCTCCAGAGAAAGGAACCTCCTAACAATACGAGCCGTGTCCAGGAGTACCGCTTTCTGAATCAAGGCCTTGATCCAGCTGCCTAACGGGAGCCTCTTTAGGCTAAAACAACTGTGGACTTATAATAACTTTAAAAATATTCAAATGATGTTGGCTTATGTTGGTATTTGAGATATAAATAGACACCACGAGCAAATCCACATGCTAGTTGTTGACAAACCGAAAAAGGGCGTGAAATAACTGAAATACTTCAACGCACGAACGTCATTACAACCAAATTAGCATACGCTGAAACACGTCACAGATCTATAACAATGTTATTATAGTACCTTTATCGCTAACAAAAACCTGATTACGCATACTATTAAACACGCGTTAGTAAGACGTGATACCTTATTTGAAATAATTCATCCTGTAATATAAATGCAAAATACTACTGTGTACTGCTACATCGATATCGTTTCCGCTTCGTCATCATAGGGAAACAGCTGCGAAAACTACTGAAACGTCAGATTTAACGACATACAAGTTGATTTTATGAAGTTGATGTAATAGCTATGTATGCGGATAAGCTGATTGCAGAAAGTGCTATATGCTTATTACACAATCAATCATATTGAACACTGTTCGAAGTGAAATCACAACTGAATGATGGCTCTCGTAACAAGGAGCAAACGTCTAAACAAGTTATAATAAATTGTATCATTAATTATTTTTTCTGCAAAAAGTATGAATGATTCTTAATTATTAGGTCGTTGAACACTTAGGTAAAGAAGAAGTGATTGGTTTTCTGAGAAGGCGTAAATGTAAACGATAGTGGTTTTTCGAGTAAAGTGTGGATTATCATAACATTTAAGGATAAGGATAATTGTGAGCTGCAGTAAAAACTATTCTCGGACTTCATCCTGCGTATGCGCATCATGCCTATTTTAGCACAAAATCAACTGTAAGTTAGACTTAGAATTGAGAGATTACAGTATTGAGGTCTCGCATGTACTTGGGAGTCTGAAACGAGGTACTAAACCGCATGCTCGCCGAGAAATGGTGAGTATAAATAAACGTATGGAAACAATGAAATTCCGCAAATGCTAACAGTACACCGATAAGGTAGAGAGTGAAGGGGGCACTGCTACAAACAAGTGGTTTTCATTACGTCACTAACTTGCGTAGGTCAAATATTACATATTATTACACAAATAACTAGTCAACGTACTTGAGTTCAATATTAAGGCTTATTTTATCGTCGAAGGTGTTTTAATACACCTGTGACAGGTTATCAGCTTTACAAAGGCTCTACCAAAGGTAGCTAATTTAAAATACAAAAATTGTATTATCTACTAGTCGTTTGGTTTGTCTTTGTAAAATTAAAGTTCATGAGTATGACCTTGAACTTTATCTTACGGCAGCGACTGCCTCGATGCATAAGGCAGCTTTATTTTTATATCTACTACCTACGGCAGTACAATACAACCGTTGGTACGAAAGCAATAAAATTACAAAATAATTTGAAACTGTATACCTACGCTAGTGCACTTTGTATAACTTTCTATTTTAATGGCATTTTGTAACAACTAACAAACAATGCGAGTAAATTAATCGATTTGACTATTTTATGAAAAGTGCATGTGTAATCGATTGGCGACCGTTGTACGGTAAATGTTTTAAATCGATATTTCAATCGGTACAATGTGAACTCAATGTATCGATAAGGAACAAATCGCTCATTAGAAAAGTCAACACAATTGTTGAAACGAGACACAAAATGAACAATAGCCCTCGATACAATTGGGTGACGTCACAATGCTTTATTTTATACGTTTTTTTGATAAAATACTTAATTGCATTACCATTCATAAAGCGTGAAGCATGCATTTCCAGCGCGGTTTTTGGGTGGGAATGGTATAAATAACCTCAATTAAACAACTATGCGTAAAAAAACAATTCATCACTGAAGGTTCCAGTAATCGGGTTTAGGCTGTACTGACCCCACAAGGTCGAAATTACCATCTTTTTTACTAAACCCTCTTTGATAATGTCGCATGTCGCGATCATAAACTCGTTTCTGAGTAAGAATAATAGGAGACACGTTAAAACGGATTTCTGCTGCTGTTCTTTAATGTTTTGTGTGATATAATGGTAAAAAGACCATTTGAACTTTTGTGCAATAATTGGTTTATTGTTACTTCATGTTTTTCGCTCTGAAAACTTCAATAGTAATATCTAAGTACCTAACAGTTAATTACCAAACAACTAAATGCCTATACTAGTTAACTATAGATCTACTCATAACGAAAATTATTAGTTCTAATAAATATGATCAAAACAATCTGGATGACCTACAAAGGTAAGTGCTTGCGGCATATGAAACAGTTCTAATGTGTATAAAACTGATAAACAGTTAGGTAACTCGTCAAGTTTCATTCCGTTTTGTAACAAATATTTGTAAATCCTAGTGATTCCCACACAGTGGCCTATGAGATAACTCGTGATCGCCAAAAACGTATTTAATTATTTGCGACAACAGAATTAAGGTCTTAAGGACGTATCGAGTGACTAAGCTTCAGTGGCGAAGGTTCCATACAACTCGATTCCTACCGGCTTCCCTTTGAAAAATGACACAGTTAGTATTCTATACACAAATAATATAATCACATTAAAGATATGTACTCCGGCTTACCTCTTACAAAAATTGACCCTTCGCTACTGCTAGGCTTATTTAGATTTTGGATTAAGAGATATCACGCGAAGGTACAGACACCAGGAAAAGAAAAACTTGTGTTGACGTTATTCCATTGTAACGGAGGAAAATATTGACAACAAAGCGTTGTCGTCAAGTTATCTTATGTTATGTACGCATCGGCCGTAACGAAAGTGCCTTCACGGCCTTGGTGGTAGGTCGATCGCGAAACTGGAACAGCAAATTTTGAATTTTTGACGCTTTATATGCTAATTGATAGCGTAATCAGATTCCACCATCATTATAAACACATACATTGCAAGCTTGTAGTAACATTTATATAGATAAACAAACAACGAAACAGTGACAAATGCTCATGTCTCGCAAACAGTCATTAAAAAAGAATCCATATAGCTTGCATCTAATTACGTGATGGTGCGCTATATCTTTACAATTATAATCAAAAATGGAATTTACACGTGTTGCAATCACCGAAGCATTGTTAATTTTAAATACGCGACTGACGCAAAGCAAAATTATAATTCGGTTCGATAAGCGGCATTTTAATACAAAATGTAGATAGCTTAAGAAAATAGCACTTGTGGTATAAAACTCCTTTCCTCAATATTCATTGTGAAATGCTCGAGTGCATGCCGGAAAATATAATAAATAAAAGTTCGAAAATGTTAACGGCCCTTACTGGGCCGCACATACTCGGTTTAAATAACTTAAATATGACGATGCTCTTTGTCCGAGAAAAGCAGAGTCCTTCGGTGAATTTAAAGTATCCCCGAGCCCGTTCAATGCCTTGTAATATTTCTCATGCGGCACACAAAGGTTGACCCGGCGAAAACCATAAATTTTATAGTCGTCCCGATATTGAATTTTGCAATTTATGCGGCTCAGTTATAATAAATAAATATTCTTCATGCGATTTGTTATTCATTTAGGTCGCGTGACCTTGACTTGACAACACTATAATTGCCATGATTGTGCGTTACTGTCAAATGTTGAGTTCAATCATTTATTATAGCATCGTAGTGGAAGGTCGGTCAAGCTCAGGTGTTATGTATGTGGCATTATGCATTCGGAAAGAATGTCAGATCCCACTTGGTAGAATAACTGTTTTACAATTTTAATAAGGCTTCTAGTAATAACACTGTTGACTATGGATAAGAAACGGGAATTGAATTAGATTTGAATTTACGATGTGCATTTGATGTGCGATTACCAGGGAATGGAAACGGACGTAATGGGAATGACATTACCGGATACCTGAACATCCTATGCTTATGTAAATCGTTGGTAGTATCGAGGATGTAGACAATGATGGAGTAGTGCTAGAATACCGTGAGTCGTAACGTACCTGTACGCAGGGTTTGTTTAGCGATACGCAGAGGCCGTCAGCATCCTTGCTGTAATGCTCAACCAGTTCCTGTAGAGTACGGAAGGTGGTGCGCCTGGCGATGAAGAAACCGCCCTCGTCTAACTGTCTGATGCGGTAATGCTTCACCGTATCTCCGTCTCGCACTGTGAACAACAATTATTCATTAATTTGCATTTTATTGCAATACAAATTGCGTAAAACTGGAGTACGAATGTTTTATAGTGAATTAAATGGTTTTGTAAGTTTGATGTAATTTGAAGAATTCATTAAGACGCACATGATCAATATTTTGATTTATTAAACAGCTGTGCAGTTTATGTAATAAAATATTGTTAAACAATACACGCTTACATCAGCAAATGAGCACATACTCCTAAAGATATAGAATACGTTTAAAAACAATGCAAAATCTGTTTTAAGTCCCAAATAAAATAAAGAGCCAGTCATCAACGTAGCGCCGCGGTGGCGAGCCAACGAGTTCAACAGAAATAAGAACAGTATATCCATCAAAATGTCTCAAAAAGAAAGTTAATTCTAGGAAGTCGCAAAGCGAGACTAACTTATTCTTTATCGGGACACAGATCTGAGGTTTTTGGGTCCCTCGTACTTTTCTTAGGTCGAACAACTTACGGCGACCTTGCTAAAACCACAAGAATACAGACACAGCATAATTAATGGGAGAAGTTCCAAGAACCATCGCGTCAGATTCTGACAGTTCCATTCAGTTGATGAAGGTAATCTCAAACTGACATTTAATCACGTTTTCATTAAAATCTGCAAGCTTAGAATTTGCTGTGATGTATTTTCTATTTTATTTTTATTGTTATAGTTTCTTACTCAGTTACGTAAAATGTAAATAAAACTTTAGATCGCAGAAAACGGCTGTATTCGACATAAAAAATAAACGCGAATCGAGTATTACAACAGTGTTATCGTAATTCGAATTTGCTGAAGTAATGCTAATGCTACGATAAGTACGTGATGAATCAGAAAACAGAATTACAGAACTAGAAAGCCGTGTAACGTCCGCATCTTAACGTGATTTGATTGAGTTTTAATAACATATTATAACAAGCTTTTTGTACATAGCGCTGCGTGTGCAAGATCAATTTGCTTAATGAGCCTTGCACTCTCTCTTCTAGGTCTCATCTTGCCAATATATTTCTTTGACTACCTACATTATAGCGATATTGAGCTCGTGGCTAAATAATAACAGCCGCTCGGGTCGATCTTTAGGTTAAGCCGTGCTTGCCTAGGTTGGTCTGTGGATGGGTGACCACCCATTACATACTGAGTTTCCTCCGTGCCTCGGAAAGCACGTTAAGCCGTTGGTCCCGGCTGTCATTTGTAGATCTTTGACAGTCGTTATAGGGAGTCAGTGGCCCAAAAAGTCTGACAACCAGTCTTACTAAGGGGTATCGTATTACCCAGTACTAACTGGGTTGTGGAGATCAGATAGGCAGTCGCTCCATGTAAAATACTGGTATTCAGCTGCATCCGGTTAGACTGGAAGCCGACCCCAATATAGTTGGGAAAAGGCTAGGCAGATGATGATTATCGCGATATTGAATGACCGAGTAAGATTATGGAATTTACTATGTCAATGTTTAAGTGTTTACTCTAGTTTGAGACCGGCCATTTTATATTTCATCGGGTTATACGTTTTTTAAAGAAGAGCCGAAGGAGTATTTCAAATATTCCAACATGGCTACCCTTTAATAAAGAAGAGTAGAGTTGAGCGTGAAGCCTGTTCAAATTCCAAGTTGTTTTACTTGATACTCTTGAATGTACTCTTATTTTATTTTCATACTCATAATATCTTTATTGGCGTCAACATTATGTATAAATAATAAGAACTGGCATGCCATAACTATTAATATGAATGCTACTTCTTAACAAATAATTATTCTACGAAAATTATAAAAAGACGCCAGGAGAAAAAGTTTCTGGTATGAAAATGAGAGCAGATTATCATAACCCGTTCTATTAGTAAATTCTTTAATAATTATTTATTAATGAATACATGGCATTTTATCGATAAAACTGGAATTATGTTAAACACAACAAATATCTTACAAGCTTTAAAAAATCTGGTAATACTGCATTGAAAATACTTATGAGTTAGGATTTGTAAAATGATGAAACTTATTGTTTATTTGCGTTAGCCGATAACTCCCGTCATTCTTTAGAAGTGAAGAATCTCATTAATCCGGTGTACCTACAGTAAATGACGAATAGTAAATATAGTTTTAAATGCATGTGCAAGGGTTTTGTATGCGGGTTGTGTCAACACTTCAAAGAACTGGCACAAAATAAGTGCGTACTGAGCTGCAAGGCTCTATTGGCGCGCGAATGACGTTGACAGGGCAATAAATATTGTGAAAATTGTTCCGTGGAATGTTTTGAAAAATCAAGATGGCGGTGATCCTTCTGATTTAGGCAGCGCGCCAACAGACCCTTTTACTATATAAAGGGTGTAAACAGGCCCTTCACATAGCCGTCAACCAAGCATTATGTACATCAAACTAAGTAACTTTACGCAAAAAATATTTTTGGGAAACGATTTTTTTTTTGGGGTGAAAAATCACGTTTTACGGTAGGACTCGATGGAAAGCACTCAAAGCATTGTGCTGAGGGATGGATTGATTAGTACGGGGGTCGTGGAGGTGTGTAAAGTAAAAATCATACATTAAAAACATGTATTTAAAAAAAAAGTTGAGAAAAAGTTGGAAGTTTGACCCCCAATATCTCCGTAACTAGAAGGTTCCCAGGTATGGTCTAGACCAAAAAATTATCGCAAAGACGGGAAGAACCAGTGCCTTTCGTATATGTTAAGGGTCTACTTAAACCCTTTATGATAAAGACTATACGCGTAACTTGATGTATACGTAGTCCGACCAGAGTCTCAGGAGGTTAGCACCACTATTCATATCGGCTGATCTAAACGGGCCATTAAATAGTTCTATTTTAGTTTTGCCAACAGCAACGGTCAAGTGCTAACAGTGAATCTGAGTCACGTTCAAACAAACGAGTCCTAGCACTTAGTGCGGAATATAGAAAACTAAACTGCACAGTTCTGCGAAGATCAGTAGACAAACTAAGCACTGTCAACAATATCAGAATTCGCACGTTAGCAAGTACACGTATAACTTCGTTCTACGTGAAATTTTAATTTGCTGAAGTGAAAGAATCGAAACTTCACTTTCATTGATCGAGAAAGCAGTCGGGAAATTTATGCGGCGCCCATTGTAACATAGGAATATGATTTTATAGGTTAGGCGTACTGACAACGAGTTTTTTATGACGGAGCAATTTAGGAGGCTCTCGAGAAGTTAATTCAATATACAGATATAAATGTTCAGTAATATACCCTAATGACAGGCTCTTTCTCGAACTTAAATAGATAAATGCATCTCCCGGCGTTCGATTGTGAAAGTTTATTCAAACAGCACACCCGTAGTTAAGTGATTCCAAAATCAACGCACAGAATTCTTTGTTGGAAATATAAAATAAAATTGTTTCTATTTTCGTATCCACCTGACCTTTTTCTATTTTCATTCGTACATAATTGATATTCGCATATTTATGCGCTATCGCTGTAAGTATTTGAGATAATATTAGCACACTTCCCCGTGTTTGCCAGGTGGGGTATCGATTGAAGTTAAATATAGAACAGATTCTCGGATATGGGCCATCCCGTTTTGTGTCCCAAATATGGGCAGGAATCCAAGTGGAAAGGTTCTACTTCCAAAAACAATGGCTAAAACGTAACAAGATTTGTAAAACATGGTTCAAAAGTGACGTAGCGGTTTCGTTCAAAAGTAGTTAAGAAAATAAAATTATTTAAATTCAAAAATATATGTTAATCTAAAACGGCTTTCACCTTCAAATTGTAATGAACGACGCATTGTGTAGAGATAAAACATTTTTCCGAGAAAATTGTCAACATGAGGCTTACAATTAGTTTAATAGGATTAGACATGTTAATAATATTTTTATCAAATTTATCGAAGGAATCTCGATCGTATTTAGTTAACTAAATGCGTTACATTGGGTAGATATAATTGCTTGAATTACTTATTCAATTAATGACACGGGCTGAACAGGCATAAACCGGACCTGATGAAGATTGACTGCACAAATAAGAGAACTCATGTTTATGGAGTTCACTTTAACGATTCTGCGGTTAAAATCTACGTTCTAAAAAAAAGGACACATTGAACAGAGTTCTTTAGAAATAGTTATTGCTTTACAGAGATTAGTTGGCAATGTTGGCATCCAACAAAGGTATTTGATAGTTATTTGATATTACATAAATTATGTTCTAAGAAACCGCAAGAATAAAAAGCAGATAAAACGTCCTTGATGTTACAATAATATGATGTAACATTGTCGCGCGAGTAATGCTCTAGATTATATCAACGCGCAATAACCAGCTATTAGAAAATTCAATTAATAAATTAAAAGATTCCTTCATCGCTGACGCCTTAGGAATATTTTGATTTATTCTTGTTTAAGTTCCTTTTATTTTATACTTAAGAAATCATTTTTTTTCTGATCACGCGATCTGTATTTTTCCTGCAAGTTTTTTTTTGTCTGTTTACTGGACGTATGAACAGCAGACTTACCTAGTCTAAGTGCTATAAACAATCTAACGTAATTAATTCATAAAATATCTGAATTTAAATATAATTTTGTTATTTTTCTAGACGTTTGAATTTTCCCAAAATTGTTTCTAGATATGACGAATGGTATTTTTCACAAAACAATGCCTGGGGGAATTTTCCATGAGTTCTCATGAAAGATACAAAAACATTAAAACAATTCACTGTGTGGAAAAACCGAAGTACACTAAGAGTTTCGGTAAGTTTGCTGTTCATTTTGTAACAATTGTTACTCCTTCAATAAATTATCTCTGAAAACGTCAGTTAGTTTTAATTTTCGAGATGAATCTTGTATTTCAATGAGAATCGTTTTTTTTTATTACTGGAATATTTACTGACTGCACCAACAGGAAATATGTGAGTGAATAGCAATATAATATTGTCTCTGCATTCAATTAACGTTAATACAATATCGCTGTCAGCATATTGACGTACGTATTATAGTTTTATAAAAATATGTTTGATGATTTAGAATGAAATTAACTAGTCAAACAGTAAACCGTATTTTATGCAAATGCTGAATAAATATAATTTAATATCTGGGTCGCATGAGTCTGCGTTGATACGCTCTTATAGATGACCGCTGTCACGTACCTGCATTTTGTTTGGAATGCAATAAGATGGCCTCGAGCTATTCAAAAATAGTTTAAAAGTGTAGCTGAAGCCTTGCATTTATAAACAATACTAATTAGCAGATATCGAGGCAGTCATTCAGTTGTTCGGTTTTGTTCCCACGGCGCCTGCGCTAGGGACCTTAGAAAAACTTTCAACCGGTTTGGCGTCGTGATCGAATCGCCCAGAACCATTGGATGCGTTTGTAACAGGATAGCACTTAGCACTATGCTGCGTGCCACAGGACGTGCGATGAATCATCGCCAACCAGTACCACATAAGTAACATAAATATTCTTCTATTTTCCGAGCGAACAAGATGATTATAATTGCTACATACTGCTGTGTATATTAACAAAACGATTTCCTATTAGGAAATTATCAATAAAGTACGAGTTTTTTTATGACGTGAATGTTACCTGATAGCGAGAAGTCATTATGGCGGCTCTCGGAGTCTCGGATGAGGAAAGCGCCATGTTCGTTCTCGGGAAGGAGCAATTTCTTCTCCGCTTCGATTCGTTTTATTTTGCGGAAGTACCATCTGTAACAACATTGAAAAACTTAGACATATGCGAGTTATCGAAATTACGATCAATAAAATTAAGGTTGATAATCACAACCGCATACGTGCAGTGTTAAATCATAATAAACAAAATTGAAGGTAAAAAGTAGATATGCCGCATATACCTAGGCAACCACGTAAAAAGTTAAACGCATTTAAAAAGTTAATTACGACTTCATTTGGACTGATACAAGTAGCAACAAAAGAGTTAATACAAATTGTTACAATGTAATTAATACAGCAAATCTACTTGCTGGCAAGCTAATGAATTGTCCATCTGAAGAGCGTGTCATCATGTCGAACAGTCTGATTATCATTGTAATGTCAATATTAGTGTATAAGGACCGGTATCGCTCTCGTAGGGTGTTCAGAAAGCGGCTTGTCGGTGACTCAACGAGCACGAATGAATAATATTCTGCATTCAATTGACGTACGCTCACTGCGTCCGCGCCGGAGACAAACTTATTGTAGTAACCGCTTTTAACATGAGCCCTGCTGCTAACAATGAATTATAATTTGTCACCATGGAAATAACAGCATTTGTACAGAAACACCAGGACGAATGCCTAGAGACAAATTGAAATTATGATGGTCATACTAAGAGCATAAATCAGGTTCATTTCTCATTGAACGATTACAACAAAGAATTGTAGGGGTCTGACAATACTGTTGTATCAAATCCCGCGCGACAGACAGGCGAGGTCGTCGGGCTCTTGATATAAAAATAGTATCTAAGTAGTACACCTGTAAAACGGTAAACTAGGAGCTGTAAAAAGAGACACGATTACTCTCAGAGCTCATATTTTAAAAATTGCTGCAACTTAATACAGCAACCTTGTGTGTTTGTAAGCGAAAAGTTTAGAAACAATTACCTACATCAATTACTAATCTATTTACGTGAAATCGAAACACGAAATTGGATTTGGGTTAAGTATTTTTATTTCGTTATATTTTTGTCTCAATGACTATCCGGAAACAATTGGCTGCGAAAAGCTGATTGATAAAGTACCCGCCATTCATGTAATTGAACAATACGGTGTTAGATTTCCTAGAATGACCCTTGGGTACGTGTTCAATGGCAAGATCTGCAAAATTATTTGCTGATGATCAGTAGCTGAGCACTGATAACATCGTCTACGTCTGCACAATAATTTCATCTCGTTCGTGACTGGAAAACCTGATTGATCTATGATGATTACTATTGTTCAAATGATTGTTCCGCCTGAGAATCACGGATGGACCCTTGCACTGTAATTAAATGGACGACTCAGAGCACGATAGTTACCAGAAGCCTGATACCTATCTCTGCAAGTACATTTATGTGTCTGTATCAATGCCTAGCGGATTTACAAACGATAGTTTCGTAACAAAATTCACAGCAGTTAGTTCTTTTTAGTCATTTGAAATACCCCAAAGCTATTATATCACACCTCCAAAAATATTGTTACTTCTATTTTGCTGTTGATAGAAACTTAACATAAATAAACTTGATACGTTCAAGTATATCTTTTACACAACAACTCGCTAACCGTTTTACAAGAATAAACTGAAGTGGCAATATCTAAGAGCAATCGCAGAATAATGTGAATTTTTGCAATTCCGAAATGCACATCACAAAGGTCGACCTGCGACCTACTTTTCACGATAAAACACATTAAAATCACGTAGCGTTACAAAACGATCAAAACTGTATGTTAACAAACGTCTGTTTATCTTTATCCTGCAAACCAAGGAGCTATCTAAAGGCTTGCACCCGGCAAATAAGCTGCAGCCTCGTAGCTATTTCAATAGCCCAGCTGCATCTGGATCTAGTTAAAATTCCACAGTCGTCAAACAGGCTATCAAGCCAATAACAATTTCAGATGATATTATGGAGGAAAATTATTATGAACAATGTCGCATGCACTATAAAAATGAGACATGAAAAGGGCGCCACGGGCTGTAACTACGAATGCCTTCGGCAAGACCTCGGCACGCACTAAGGGCATACTTAGGGTCATAGATCGGTAACTAGCAGATAGCGTCGAAGGTCTTAACGTGGAAAACGCACGCAGAATAGATTAATAATGCACATGTTTATTAAGCTAATTAAATCCCTCAATAATAAGAAATAGAAAGTGTTCAAAAAGATGTAATCATGACTAGACAGAAAGTAAGCTACAATAAGAGGAGGTGTAACAACAACTCCGTTCATACGAGAAGAAATTATCTAAGCGTAAAAGATCTAGAAAGTCAATTCATAAAAGTCTAAACAAGTTGTAATTAAGGATCAAGCTTACACCAACATAAAAGTTGAGTTCTTTGTCCTATCATTCTTAAATTTGTCGAATCACTGTCGACAGAATTATTTGGAACCACACGAGACCCCCGAAATAAATCTAGAAGCAGTAACCCTGTCAACACAAGTATATCAATGTGCCAGACAGATAGAGCGGCCTTGACCCCCTATAGCCGAAGAGAAATCGTCATCTGTATCATGATTCATGCCCACATAATATTAATATTAGACCTTCTCTCTTCATAGAATTGTGTGATTTAAGGTAAGGGAACTTGCGTAACGTTACTAAGAATATGCAAGCAACCTTTGGAAGAGGAAGTTTAGTTTAAATTAAAAGATTAGCACTGTTTGCAAACATTGATTCAAATTCTATCTAAAAAGTTATACAAACAAGTAATATTTGTACAAAATGTCGGGCGACACTATACAAGCATGTTCCCGATTTGAATAAAGCTTATTTAAACAAGCTAGTTTGCCGCTATATTTATTCTAGTGGATACGTTTCAATTGCAGATTTTCGAAAGTGCAAATAGCATTGTGCAAATTTCTTCTCTTTGGCTTCTTTGTCTAGACTTCGGAAAAAGTTTAGTAAAAGTGTTAGTTTGTCAATATTAAGCGTAATTTGACATATGTTTAATATGTGTGTGTCGAAAAATACGCTTTTCGGGTTATCATTATTGTTTGTCACGGAGATAACTAATAAGAATCGCTTACCTTATGTAATCGATCTGTCAAAGTAGTGAATACTACGAAATAGAATGTCACAGGTAGGTTGCTACCAGTCAAGGTGGGGGACGGAAATTCCTAATAAATATCATTATTGGGTTTGTTATACAACAGAGTTTCCGGTTTGCAAACATCTTAATTATAATAATCCTATAGTATTGATAACTCGAAGATAAATTATTAAACTAGAAATGCAAATTTTATTTACGATAATTGCCGTCATGTTGAATGACCGACTATTATAGAGAACCACGTGCCGAAATTGATGTATTTATTCGATAACATAAACATAGCATAATTTTGTTTTCGTGATAAGAAAAAAATAAATTGACTATCGTTATCATCAATAAGAACTGCCTATAGGTATTGTGTGACTTGGGTCTTAGTATCAAGAAAATTTGGACTAAACCCTTCGACACCGAGGCGTAAAGTGGCGCAATCAAGGGGAATTAATTACGCGACTTTCGCTCAGAGTTTTATAATATAGCGAGTTAAGCAGAGGCGCCGGTCATCGACCTTCGCGTGCCGATGTAGCCACAACTTTTTTGCTAAGCCAGTCTCGCCTGGCTCCGGGTTGCTCGCTAGATGGGTAATCTAATTATAGGGTCTCCCTCTCGGGATGGACAAGTCAGTTTGCCTTAAACTTCTATACTAGTTGCTTTTTTCAGGGGATAGAGCGATACCGTTTCAACAAGATCTTTTTATAGGATTGCTGGAAGTGGCAGGATGAGCAGTGTTTGAAAAAATGTGACTAAAATGGTGGGTTATTATTAGTTATAAACAAGTAGAAGGAACGTTGACAAGTTGATTAGAAAATTACAGAGATAGGTGGGAAGAAGATAATAAAAACACCCACGCGTGACAAAACGTTTAGTTGTGAAGTGGCATATAATTGCACCAGCAATTATATGCCACTTCACAACTAAACGTTTGCGTGTGCTCTCAAGAGTCGAGTAAATTGGATTCAATCCTGCAACATCATCCACTTGCATCCGCAGCATTGTAAAGAAAGGTTTATAATACCGTGGGAATATTCTTTGTTAGAGAAGGATGTGACACTTCTTTATTTTTGACAACCACTTTACCTGCGACTTCAAGATTTAGGACCTTTCCATACAAATTTGCATTTTACGTCTTTTGGGGTAAAATCTTTCATAGTTTTACCAAAACCCTTAACACAAAATTTCATTCCCTATTAACCTTCTTAGGGGTCAAGTATCCAAAAACCTTTTTGGATGGAGTTAACACTCGTTTCTTTGTTTGTGTTTCAGTGATTCTTTCGTTTTCCAGCCTCTTGTTGAGTCGCAGTGACAGTGTAGGAATAACAATACAAACGACGAATTTGCGAAAAACAAATTGACGGCGGAAACTGTTAAGATGCATGGACTACAAACCCCATTAGAGATAATTGTATTTGAGCGGTTTAAATTTCACGAGCAATATAGGTTCGTCCGTTACTTGTTCAGGCAAGTGACAGTTAAGGATATCAGTCATACAAATGGCGACATCGATTGAATTCACAATAAGACTTCCCATACCTTGCTTGTTTGCTAGATGCTAGGAATTGTGACACAGATAATACGGTACACGAACGAAACCTAGTCACAATAACCTGACAAGTTTCCACACACGATAGAAATCGTTATATTGGGTACGTCGGCCAGTAAACAAACCAGTCATTAGAACGACGTCAAAACTATCAAAATGGCACTGTTATTTAAGATATAAAACATTTAGAAATCTGTTGGCGTAGCAAGAACTATTAGCGAACTCCACAATGAGTCGTTAAATATTACTGCCTTCTGTTAATCAGGTAAGGGCATGATGCGAAACGTAAAACAAGCAATGATAAGTACTGCAAATTGCTAATAGAATAAAGTCTTTGTCGACAGCCATCGCTCATTTGATTCAGAAGGTGCTGATGACGCGACTATGTTTAAGGTAGACGGTTCTACAAACGATTGTTTAAATGTATGTCTTCTAAGGAAGTATTGCCGAACACACAGCTAAGTAGCTCTTGGCACAGTTCGATAAGGTTCACTACTGCGATTAAAGCACGAATTCAACAACATGTAACCGTACAATATAATACTATAGATTGTTTTACTGTTATAGTTCCTCGCATTCGAAAATGATTTGCACGAAAACATCCGCAGGAGCAACAATTATCGGCGGAGGTCGGTGTGCGCCGGCGCAGGCGGTGGGCACACCGGCCGTAAAAGGTAAAAACAAATCATAAAAACCAGTTGTATTGTTCTTTCGCACAAGACGACCTCAGGCCTTTTGATAAGAAACGAGTCATTTTCATCGATTTTCTAACACGTGTTTAGTTTGTATAACAAAGACACATTTGCAATGCAAAGTTATTGTTCGATAAACAGAGCGTTTGTCGCAGGAACGCAGGCAGACTTAAACGATCACTGTGGGGCATTCAGTATGAGAGTGTCATTGACAAAATATAATAAACGACATGATTCACGATTTGAATAGAAAGCGAGATGTAAGATAACGAAAAAAAAAGAAGCAAGTTAATTTTTGACGCTACGGAGACTAGTAAGTGAGACGTCACGAAACGGAACCTAAATGTTCGACATAGTGAAAGTGAGTAAGAAGCAATTCATGTTACAAAACAAATTTTTGTCAGTTTTAATTTTTTATCAATATAAAGTTACGCGATGTTTGAAAATACGCAATACATTGTGTTGGTAACGCAGCGATAGAGTCCAAGTAGGTGAATATTGTTTTTCTTATAGTTCATGAGGAAAATACAACTTTACTTTTGATGCGAAATGCGTTCTTCTTCGTTTTTGAAGGCCAAATCAGCTTGCATGATTTGTTGCACAAATAAGAATAGGCGAGACGGCATCACGATTCACAGTCACACCTGGGAGATGTCATGGAACTTGTACACACGTTGTCATAAAATTAGTGGCATTTGGAACTGCTCTAACGGACATTAAGGACACGGAACCACTTTTTAGCACGTAAATTAGACATACAATATCAAAGCCACTCGTCGACGTCATGTGCGTCTGCTAAACAAACACTAATGACGATAAGAAATCATTTACAATTCCATATCAATTTTCAATCAGAGTATTACTACATAATAAGATAAATATGATTTCCTTAAGATTGATAAGAGATATAAAATTCACCTACAAGATATACTACTTAAAAGTCACCGATTCGCCGTCAATAATTGAAAACACGCATTCATGAGTAAAATTTTTAATATAAACTTTAGTAGCAGTATGTGCGCGTATCGACTTAATCATGGTTTACCTGAAAAGTAACGAGAAACTGTGAGAAACTGAAAAACAAGCAAATATTTCGATGTGAATGCGTTTGTTTCCGTTAAAGAACGAGTATGCCCATTTGGTACAATAGCTATGTTGATGCACTTTGAGCACAACATTCTTGTTTTCAGAACGGTAGCCACACAAACAAGTTTACTGGTGTTAAAGCGGTGCAAAATGAAAATCCTAACGCATTACGGTTATTTGAAATACTTTAGTTTTGCATATAAAGTCCCATATTCACTAACCCAAAGGTAAGCGATTCGCACAAAACCAATATAGCATTTTTATTTAGGCATAAGCAGCGTGAAATTATTATAAAAATATTACTGCCCTTTATGTAGGATTTTGTTAACAATTTCATGGGTTTTAATTTTTTTGCACGGAACCCTAATACTTTTTCTAAAATAAAAGTAGCCTAGTCCTTATAACTTCAGATATTTGAAATACTTTAGTTTTGCATATAAATTCTTGGTGAAAAAGTTTTTGCTTTTGGCGATATCGTGTCCTTTGAACATGTGAACACATCATATGCATTAATTAATAATAATTAATGCATATGATGAATAATTAATAATAATTACAGTAATTCACCCCATTGGAGCAACTACTTCTGTTATAAATTTCAATGATTATGAAAGACCTAAAATAATAAGCGTAGACGGGGAGACAACATGTACAAGAATACCTGTACTTGGGCCAAGTAGTCTTTTTGCAGGCGAGGCAAGACAAAGAAGTCACAAGACGAACTGAAAACGCCTGGAAGAGCTACTGGTCCATGAAGGAAGTATTTAAGGGTGAGTTGCCTATGGCACTGAAACGCAAACTTATGGACATGTGTATTATCCAAGTCTTAACCTATGGTGCACAGACTTAGTCTTTGACTAACATCCAGAAGTCCAAACTCAAGGTTTGCCAACGAGCAATGGCAGTATACTAAGTGTTAAATTAACGGATCTAATCACAATACTGCGCTCCAAAACAAATATAGCTGACGTGGCTCAAAAGGCTGCCCAACTCAAATGGGACTGGGCAGGTCATGTCTGCCGCATGCCGGACAAACTGTGGACCAAAATAGCAGGAAACTGGTGCCCTAACACAGTGAAGCGGGGTCGCGGCAGGCTACGAAGGAGATGGCGGGACGAACTGGACAAGTTCCGTCCGAACTGGAAGGAGGACACGCGGGTTCGCAAGAAGTGGAAGGAGTGGAGGGAGCCCTTCGCTCAGGAGTGAGATAGAGCAGGCTAGGAATAAAATATAAAATAATAATAAATGATAAGCGGTGTGCTGTTGCAAAAGGAGTAATTCTCAAGGTTCGTTAGTGAAACTGACGTCGGTGCATCCGCTTACCTCGCTTCAGCAAATGTATTTTGTTTCCCTAACCGTAGGATTATTTTTTAACTTAGAATTTGTTTGTGCCCACCTCCATCGTGATTTATTGCGAAACCGAAACATTCCTCATAGATGACTAAGCTTTATAGATGATTTAAATTCAGGTAAACATGTATTTGTTCCGAGTTCAAACGAATTGAATGAATTATTCGTGTCCTAATTATTCAAGATGATTGAGGAAGCGCATAAATTTTCCGAACAACAAAAGGTACGTCAAAAATTCGAAGCACAGCCGCTTCCGATCAACTAGCAGTTAAGTTTTGTGAGCGTCACCTTCACGGCTCACTTCCTGAGCCTGCTTCCAATTACCGAACTACGGGGAGGAAGACAGCGGCCACCGGTGCACCGACCGGCCACGCAACCGTAGCCTTGGACGCGAGCTCCCTGCATTCTAATCGAGCGGCCTTGCGGAAGCGCGTGCCTCGAACCCGCTCTCGTAACATGGCCCCTTATCAACAAACTCGACAAATCACTCCTTTGACAGATATCGCCTTATCTTTATCACAACGTGTTGGAATCAAAAGGAAAACCGCAAGTCAATTTTAACGCGAATGGTCAATTTATTGCCGCGATTCCAGGTAGCGACGGTACGATAACCCCCGAGTACGTATGCTCGTATGGTCAAAAGAAAGAGTTACAGCGTAAGTCTACATAAGTCATTGGAAATGATTAGCACAAAGCTGTGGTCGATCGCGGGCCGTTCGTGAGGTGGTAACCAGTTCCACCCGCTGAACGGGTCGGCTTTGTAAGTATACCGACGTGACTGGCACGGATGGCCACGTCCAAAAATATGAGAACGGTCATACGGAATGTGTCTATGGCCATAAGCTGATAATGGAGTAAACACAACAAATCCGAAAAACTGTGTGTTTCAGGAGACTGTCGGCAAATGGCAACAGTCTCATGCTTGCGACTTCAGAGTTAGTAAAGTACATAAATACTCATATTTTCAGCTGTAAGAAAAATTTAGTATAATACATGTCCCTGGTGGATTCGTTATACTTCACTAAAACTTATTACTTGAAAAAATATTGAAATAGTGATTTTTACCAAAATCCATTCATCACTCAATTTTTGCTGTGACGCAAACAGATTTTTTAAGGAAATGCCTGGATATGAAAATTATGAAATGGTTTATAAACAAACTTACTGGCAGTGTTTAAAAACAATCCAACATTGCTTTTGACATTTCCTAATATAATCGATTAGTTAGGCAATATTGGAATGTGGTGTATAGATTTGTATAGTAATGGGATGTAGATTGAGCGAGTATCAAAATCGTCTGAAAACTTGCAGAATTAAATACGAAATGTCAGAATAGATATACTGCTTTCGTTATTGAAATTTAGATATGAGTTAAATTGCAGTAATTGCAACTAACTAAATAGTACGGCAGAGAGGTTAGAGATTGGCTTTTAATTTATTAAACTAAACAATACTTGAAAATTATAAAGAATGGCAATTGACACTTACGGCATAGTCTGAAGTTTCATATATGTATCCAAGGGCAAAGACTCCAAGTCTTTATAGATTTGTATAGTAATGGTATGTAGATTGAGCGAGTATCAAAATCGTCTGAAAACTTGCAGAATTAAATACGAAATGTCAGAATAGATATACTGCTTTCGTTATTGAAATTTAGATATGAGTTAAATTGCAGTAATTGCAACTAACTAAATAGTACGGCAGAGAGGTTAGAGATTGGCTTTTAATTTATTAAACTAAACAATACTTGAAAATTATAAAGAATGGCAATTGACACTTACGGCATAGTCTGAAGTTTCATATATGTATCCAAGGGCAAAGACTCCAAGTCTTTGTGGTTTACATTAGTTCCAGATAGACGTCTCGCCGTTCGCACCCAGCTGCCTTTTTGTCGTCTAAAGCCTTTTTCGCTTTTTAATAATTGGAGGTGGCGTTTCACTATATCATGCCACTTCCATTTCACTGTAGCTGGGGAATCACTAGCGGCATCTTCCTTGCAGATTTGTAAACTGTCACTAAATCTTCTCATATTTTGAAGATATACTTCGTTCGATTTTGGCGGAAGACTCTTTCGTCTTTCGTCGGCAATAATTACGTCTTGCGAATTTTGTTCTGCTATCCATTTTGTTATGAAATCATTTTTATCACAGACTTGCATAATCACTGGCTCTTCTTTGGGAGGCGGTGGAATCCAATCCAAACTGACCCAGTGACTAGATTTAGGCTTGGATTTGAAAATTACATCTACCTCATCGTCGCAGTCCGAAGAGCCAATCGAACATACCGACGTCTTTTTCCTCGGAAATCGAGAACGGATAGATCTACCAGCGGGAGATACTTCAGGATTCACACCGCTCTCAGTGTTTTCCTCTTTTCTAACATCCTGTAAACTCTTTATACACTCAATATTAACATAAGAGTTTTCGGAGCACGAAGAGTCAAGACTAAACCTAGGGGTACTTCGATGCATAAATTTAGATCTAACTGTCACTTCCTCATTGCAAATTTCAATATTTCCGCCTCCAGTTTCACGTTCATTCGTCAAAGAAATTCTTCGTTCATTTGATATGTCATTTTCCATTTCAATTATTTTAGTCATGCTCGGAAAGTTGTTCTCTTTTTCAACTTCCATTATTCTAGTTAATCTTTGGGGACATTCTTTGTCCAATGATTCTGTACTATTCGTAATTGTAGAAAATGAATTGTCTTCATTCAATTCAATTATTCTGGTTATTCTTTGTAATGTCTCATTTTCTCCATCGGTACAGACCGGTGAAGGTGCCTTGTCATTTTGAAATTCTATAATTCGAGTTATCCTTTGAAGATGTTCTCTTTCTGATTCTATATTTATTGAGTTTGGGTTCAAGTCATCTAATTCTATAATTCTCGTTATTCTTTGAGGGTAATTATTTTCAGTCATTGATACTGATGACTCAGAAATATTTGATTTGAAATTTTCTTTGTGGTTATCTTCAAATTCTTTCATTTCTAAAATATCTGAAGAACTAAGAAAAGATGACTGACTGTCTAACATTTGAGTTGTTGTTATGTTACATCTTTCAATTGTTACCTTTTCTTCTCTAGAATTACTGCGGCTCTTAGCTTTTTGTAAGGCGCTTTCAGTGAGGAAAACACAAGGCACTTCCACTTGCATGGACATTTTTCGTCTTCTGGTTGAGTTTTCTTTTTCTTGATTAATGTCATTGTCAACGTCTTCAGGAACCGCCGTATGCGGAAGTACAATAGGGGTCCCAGCTACCATACGCAAAAAATCAGTAACAGCGGCTATATGCGCTCCTGTTACAGCTCCTTGTAATTTAACACCGGATACTTGGTGAGGCACAAGTTGATTATCGCGTATACACCAAACTACGGGCAGAGCCCCTTCAGACACCATCGTCGTTATGGTCAAGTTCGTTTCGATAATGTCTCTACCACCTACTATTGTTTATAACAAATACACCAAAAATCCAAAAATTTGTCACAAAGTTAAAGTATAAGTATTTTGATTCACTGGCGCATTTCCGGGCTACGACCTACACTTCGAAATTGAAAAAAGTACAAGTAAGTGTGCACATAGATTTGTTGTTGAAGAGACGGCATAGCGCGAACGCGGCGCGGTAACGGGTGGAGGAGCGCGGCGTGCGTGCGCGTCCGGCGGAGGTCGCGAGAGATAAGGCGGTGAGAGTCGCACGCGCACCACTGCCGCCCGCCTCCGCACGCCCCGCCACGCCGCCGCACCATCACCTTCGATCATACATCAATTTTCATCCGATGCACTCTTCGGTGGAATTATGTAACGGTATGGATAACCCATTTTAACCGTTAACCAACCTAGTCAAACCATGATTAGTCGGTTTAAAACATTTGGCGTTTTCGAAAAAGGTCATTTGCTTTTACATTCGATGTCATAGTTCAAATGTTCACGCCCGGTCGATAAAAACGCTCTATTAATAGTAAATATACTTTTTTTTCCCGAGTCTAGACCAAGACCGATGCCAATTGTTGCTTGTCTTGCAATCTTCGTTTTATTTGCATAAAATATGCAAGGACTGGAATTCAAGTAGGTTTGCTACGGTGACGTAACGAATACGTACCAAAATTAGTAAAACATTCGTCGTCCACGGACGTCGTTTATAGTCATTATCAACAATTTAGATTCTTGGTGATTAATAACTTGTACTGTTTTCAATATTGTAAATGGAATCGGTTTTCATTGTTGCAAGTTAAGTAGGCAATCGAGAGCAGAGAGTCATAAGTCACCCCATCTGATGTGGGGTCATCCTGTCGCGTACAGTTAGGCCGCTTTGTGTTGGCCCTATTCGTGTCAGGACGGTCCATCACTCAGTCGTTGCGCCGGCCGATGCAATACCGCAAGCTTTATGCAAGCCCACCTTCTTGTTTGTAATATTCTCAGTGGCAGAAGACCTTCTTCGGTGGATAATTACATTCCGTAGGTACTGTTTTCATAGATTTTAGTGACGATATACAATGATTACTATTCTTGTACATCGAAAACAGCCGCGGAATTTTCATTTTAAAAAGCTGAAATAGCGTCCGTGGCTTTTCTAACGCTGCCTTCTAAAGGCATTAAGAAAGCAATAAGGTAATTAATAGTTGCTAGATAAATAAAGTAAATGCGCATAGATAGTGGCTACGAGTATACACATGTAACACCGTCATGCGCAAATGCCAGTGGACAGTTAGGCCCGGCGCCAAGGCAGCTTGCGATGCGCCACCCGTATCTGGGACGGGCAAATCAAGTATTAATTACTCATACGGACGCTTAATGAACTCCTTATAGTTAAACGTGGAAGACAATTAAACATTCCTTCAAAATGAAAGCACTTGAGGACGTCAAATAATACGATTATGTAGGTGTCATGATTTTCACGGCAAAAAAGAGATTAGTTCCAAATGTTATATATGAAATTTAAAACGATTCGATAAACGATGATGGACATAGAAGACGTTTAATTTAGATAGAACCTCGATACTCAATACAAGATTTGAGGCTTAGACGAGATGCAGCTTAGACTCTTTAGTGTTTTATTTGTAACCATAACCACGTTCTAAAATTGAAATGTTTTTGTGCGTAGGTGTATGCACGAATGATTATGCACGACCTCACAGTTGCTGATAGCAAACAAACTCTCGCATCAGTTTCGAAGAATCGCTTTCCGTTCAATGGAACGGTCGATTTGGGGAAGTCCAACGGTCGGCTACAGGAAAAAGTATTATTTATTCAGTTAATGAACATCGATCAGATGCATCAAACAATAGACAAACAACAGACCTTGGTGCCGCGTACGAAGTTGCAGTTGCTGCCCGCTTCTATGAATTAGAATTGACTAAAAGGGAAGAAGTTTATTTATTACTACCGTAGAACACTTTAAATGAAGCTGTTTTATAAGTAGGCGTTATATAAACGGAAGTATCGATTTGTCTTCTTGTTTACGACGTACGAATTGATTTCGATACATCACATGTGTTGTGACAGCAGACTTTCTGACCTAAGGTTATTGCCGGTAGGCTTATTGCATCCGAGGTCTCTTCAATGTCTTCTCGAAGCTTAGAGAAGCTCTAGATTGTTAGATTTTTTTTTTAAGAGAACTTGATTTTATCTAAGTACATGTAAAGAGTTGGGATGGCTACAGGAATTACATTTCTATCTTTTTAATTGAATTTTTGTATTGCAGAGATTTTCTGAGAAAACTGATTTGGAAACAAATACCCAAATTGCTACTTCCTAGTTGCAATGGACAATGTTCTTATCGAAATTGAACATGCATATTAATACACGTCATTGACTGTGTAAATTTAAATGGAAAAATGTTCTTTTATACCCCAGGAAAATAAATAAAATTCGTTTTTAACTTGTGTCTTTATCGAGGGCAAGGACGAAAGCGTGTGTGTCACATTTAATTCACTGTATCGGTTGGGTTTTTTGCAAGAGTATTAAATTCATTTGCATATTTTCGATGCATTTCAAAACTGAGGCGTGAAGTGTTATTTGAATGGACGTACCTTCACGAGAGATTTGCAAAAGGGCGGTAAGAAGGAACCAAGAAGGAAAAAGCCAGAGGAAAGTTTGCAATCAATTGCAACTAGAACATGCAGTCTCATTGGGTCATTCATATACGTAGAAGATACAGATGCGTATTTATTACATCTGAAATCTAGGTCTCACGTACCACGCCATGCAGAATCCGAAACACTATTTGTATTTTAATGCAAAATGAAAATTCATTCACCCCAGCTTGTTAAGTAACTCAGTTGCTATGCAAAATTCCAAGTCATTGCGCATTCCTTGAAAGCGAATATTTGCATAATCCATATAGAAACCAAATGACACGTTAATTAGATAAAGAAATGAAATAGTCATTTGGCTGAATTTCAATAATAATATAACTTCTTCTTTTATTGCAAAAGCTTCATTATCGCTCATTATGAAGCTTTGTTGTAGGAAAATACAAAATTTATGATGTGTAAGATAAATCATCTTATAAAATCTTCACGATGACTATAAACAAGGATGACATACAAATGAAGATTTCTCTGCTTGTGTGTCTTAATGAGGTGCTTTAATGACGTGAAGGTTGTCGAATTTGTTACTTATTGTATAATGTCGGCCAGTGATAGCACGGTTCGAGGAAGCAAGCGGTCAGCGGCGTCGCCGGCGCGCTCTTGGCGCCACGACATGGCGCCCGCCCGAGCAATTCGCGGCGCGATTTTTTTCTCGACATCATAAAAAATATTAACCGTAGCCCCGTGTAAACTTATAACGCTACCGTTTGATTACACGTAACTTTGATATAATGGGAGCACAAACTATGAAATGACGTTTGCAGGCAGCTAATCAAGCAAGCCGGTGGGCAGGCAAGCCGTTCAAATCGAGACTATTGTTTTATTATCAAATCAAACGCAATTTAATTACACATGAGTACATGAGGAGCGATACACTCGTGTTCGGACACATGATTGCGATTATTAAAGCAGTAACGAGATTTAATAGGTAGCTAGGTAATATTATTATTTTCAACAGTAGCCAAGTTAACGTGTGCCTGAACACGTGCCATTAATAGGTAGACTATCATTAGGAAAATTTATTGTAAGTATCTCTACTAGGTGCAGATGGCAAGTACCTATACCTATTTTATTTCCTGATATATCTAAAGGGTGTAAATAGACCCTTAACACATACGAAGGGCACTTGTTCTCCCCGTCTTTGCGATCATTTCTTTGTTCTAGACCATACCTGGGAACCTTCTAGTTACGGAGATATTGGGGGTCAAAGTTCCAACTTTTTCACAAGTTTTTTTTTTAAAACATGTTTTTAATGAAGATTTTTACTTTACACACCTCCACGACCCCCGTACTATTCAGTCCATCTATCATCACAATGCTTTGAATGTTTTCCATCGAGTCCTACCGCAAAACATGGTTTTTCACCCCAAAAAAAAAAGTCAATTCCCAGCAATAATTTTTGCGTAAAGTTACTTAGTTTGATGTACAGAATTCTTGCTTGGTTGACGGTTATGTGAAGGGTCTGTTTACACTCTGTATATTAAAATTCTTTTATTTTGTTATTTCAGTTTCAGCTGCCTAGCTTTTTTCCATTAATGGTGGGGTCGGCTTAGAATGGGACAAGGGCAAGATGATGAAGATGATCTTGTTGGGTTCAGTTTCCAGCCTGAAGCAGGTTTCCAGATGATGAAGATGATCTTGTTCTCTTGATCTGTACGGGGGTCGTGGAGGTGTTTAAAGTGAAAATCTTATATTAAAAAAATGTATTACTTAAAAAAAAAAAACTTGTGAAAAAGTTGGAACTTTGACCCCCAATATCTCTGTAACTAGAAGGTTCCCAGGTATGGTCTGGAACAAAATAAATATCGCAATGACAGGGAGAACAATTGCCTTTCGGCTCCGTTAAGGGTCTTGTTAACACCCTTTATTTTTAGTTTCTTATTTTAATACGTCAGCTGTTATAAAAGTACTAAGTCTCTGTTTTAATTTACTAGCCTTAAAGTTAAATTATTGTAGCTGAACAATTCAGAGTTTAATGAAACGTAACGCCACGTGATGTAGGTAGTTTAAAGTACCTATATGCAAACAACAAAAACCGACAACGACTTAGCCGTAACTAATTATGAAGATTTCACAACCGTTCTGCTCGTATTTACGTATGTTATTGTTGTTATCTTTACCTTTATATTTATAAATATACATTTATGAGTGACTTGTTTTACCAACCTTGTCAAAGTATAATATTACAATTAGTGAGCAGACATCGTTACTTTAAAGTCAGTGATGATAAGATGAACAAAGTAGCGGATATGCATAATGAATATTAAATAAGGAAAATACTGAATTTTCGCGCACATTGCGATATTTCCGGAAAACCAGCAGTACCTTGTCAGAGTTCATTGAGTATTTATATCCTGCGGTTTGCTTACTCACTTTAGTTTGTTGTGAAAAGGTTCATCAAATTTGATAAATAGCTTTAGGTGTAAATCCGTTTGAAGAAAATCATAAGTAAACTCAACTGAATCATCTAGTTAAGTACGCTAATCTTAAATAGCCAGACGCAAGTCATAAAATTAAACCGCTTATGTGCATTATGAATTTATGACTAAACTATACAATAACATCAGATTTACAGCTCGGCTACGACTCGTTTAAATCTTCTCTTATTATTACAAAGAGAAATTCATGGTCAACTCAACCAATCGGAAGATTTTCAAAGATAATTGCACATTTTTAGCACTAATGTGCAATTTAATTTGCCTGTCGTAACCATCTCGAAGGTACATCAATCTGCAGATTACGGTTTAAAGCGTTCTAGACGCGGCTGTAGAAAGTTGCTCGCGGCGCGACTCTGCGGCGCCCGCGCATGTCCTGCGATCCGCATTCTCCCTACCAAGCTTTAAAATAAAACTAAAAAAATAAAAGCAACATCGTAAAATACAGTGTATCGCGGAGTAATGACTTTAGAAGATTAAGTAGGGAATAGAGAAGGCCGTGCCTCGAATAAAATAAAACAAGTCCCAGAAGAGCACTTCGCAATGCCAGAGGCAATTACGAGTAATATCTTACAGCGTTTAGTTAGATACGGCTCCATACCAAAATATTTTTACAAACAAAGACATTGTACTTCTAAACATAATGTGCCTACTCTAGTCTAAGGTAGTAGGCAAGTAGGTACTAATTTAATATCTTTGCCTTCACGGCTACGAACCGCTACAAACTTTAAGGTTTTAAATGAATAAATATTCGATTTCTTTAATGAATTTCGATACCGTATTGGAACATATTTTATTTAAAACCTAACTGCACACTCATGTTGTGTCATTAATCTTGCGATCCTCCTGTCGAGGATCCAATCTTTTCTTTGTAAAGGGAATTACGTATAATTTTTTTCCTTATGAAAACATAACTGTGAAGTAGTTCTGGTAAAACATCTGAAAATTATATAATGCCATCGATCGAATGCCGAATTGTCGACTTACCGGAAAAAATGCAACAAAGGCTTAGGTATTGTACTACTCTGACAAAGGACAATGGTGAAGAGAAAATTAAGTCTCTAGATTTCTTGAAAGAGAAGCCTTAACCTACATTTCAAAATGATTACAAAGGAATGTCACGAAGTGAGCAGCAAAACAGTGTTTAGATAATGGTGGTGTATAAACAATCGCATCTGCGGTCGGTGCGCGCGGCGCGGCTCCGCGGCGGTCGGCGCGGCGGGTCGATGAACGACCTAGCTCAGTGTGAGGCTGTTTCCTCGGCGGAGAAGTGCGGACCCGCCCCCGTTCCGTCTGCCCCAGCACAATAAACAACTAAATTGTTAAACGACATTCAACTAACACCAACTACTTTTTTCATACAGTACAGTAGATCACTAGCGATGTTTGCAATGGATACATAAAAAACATCGAGATTTTTAAGCGACAACAGCGCTGCCTGTCGGGTCCAAAACCAAACATAAACGTTCACAAAATTTCATTGAAATTGGTTGGGTTACGAACAAGGACCGTGATTTTAATCAATTAAGACTGGTGACCCGTTCATGCTGCGCACGGGCAAAATACAATGTACTGAAAAAAAATGCGAAAAGATCACGATTTCTGTGCTACATCTAAGTAATACACATAAACCTTCCGGAATAATGATAATTCTCTAAATCATCATAAATAAAACCGCATCAGTTAGCAAATGACACAATCGATATAGTGTCATTTAGAAATATAAAACGGTCACAGAGACAGCCATGAAAAGCGATTGTTGTTCTATGTATTTTACAGATTTAGACGGGATAAATGGATTCTGTCTTTATTGCCATTTTTACACCTAAATGTTTCAGTTAAAGTTTAACTGCTATCTTGTTCTTCTTCTTAGCGTGTCGATAGCAATTCAAATTGTGTCAGCCCGGAACTGAGCTACTAGTTTACTGTCGGTAGCATCCAGCGATCCATCAGTTCAGAGACCCACCGAGCTGAACCCCAAAGTCGGCCACACATTGATAGACTTACGCTTATAGCCGAGATCTGTCACCCGAAGCACGGTAACGCAGTGTATGCTGCTCCCGGCGTATGCATACTATCCACCAAGTGCTCAAACGAGAATGGTATAGAGATTATCACCTTGGATATGTAAATGCAATTTCAAACAATTCAGCACAGACAAAGATGCTAAGCTGAAATTGTGTTTTCTCATTGTAATGACAAAGAATTTTGCAGTGGAAGAGGTATCTGATTACATCAGATTCGTAGATGTCAAGATTATAACATTGTTTCAACTTTTAATGCATAATAAATTATTAGATATTTCGTAGAAGAGTTATGCATGTTACGAGCAAAAAACATACCTACTGATGTCTATGTAATTAATAGCTTATGGCGTAAGCGATATGTTTATATCTGAGGGTTTAATGAACGACCTCACTTACACTTTTGCTGACATGCCGTACCGGACATATCAATACTCTCTAGGCAATAATAATTACATTCGCGTTAGAGTGGTCCACGGTACACATACCAGTTTCGGTGACAAGTCGCAGAACTCTCACTCGCGGATGTCGCATCGCATCTCGTGTGCACGACGCTCCATTACCGATAAATTGGCACTAGCAAAAAATATCATTTTCGCTGTACGTTGACGTACATACGTTTCTAATCACATCATATCTGGGTCAACGGAAATTTACGACGCGAACGATTCACTGAAAGCCTTTTACATCACATCTCGACGACGGACACCTGGTACTACCAGGATCCGATCTGCATGAGGCGTAGCACGCACACTAATTGGTGGATATTTTTTTGGACATGGTCCGCTAACTAAAATCAAATTACCGATTCAAGATCATTAATTTGTAATGCAACGTCACAATCTATTTGATTTAAATAATTAATTAAGATTAACAACGACGACATCGCGACTTATTAGGAGACAGTGGAAATATAATGACTGACAGGCGCATTCGAGATCATTAGATAGGTATGCAAGAGAAAAAAAATCTGGGAACAAGAGAAAGTATTCGTAAAATAACACAGTGAAACACTGCATCAGAAATGATCAATAATCATGTGTGGGCGTCGTGGACATCAGTGCAGTGATAATTGAAAGTGCCATCACTTGCAGGCACTCTGTACCAGATAGAATCTGTGTCAAGTCGTTTTCACGGTCTTGCCGATGTTCTATACAAAATTGACCATGACTTGGGATGGGCGCGTGTCGCGCTTGCGTAGGTGTCTTCGAACAACATCCGCTCAAAATATAATTATTAAATTACGATCACAAGTACTTCGATATTTGATTGTTAACACTCATGGGGTGAATTTAAAATTCTGCCGCTGGTTATAAAATTAAATGTTTTCAGGAAAAAGCTATCGAAGTACACGTCAAACACCATGCAAGAGTACTAGGAACTTACTGTTAACACGGTAAATGTATTTCGAACGGTGTTTTGCCCTAATTTGTGGTAATTTACGTAGTGGAGTGTTGGAGCACTATGGGGAGGTACCTTAGGCACGCACACGGCATTACGCAGAACTCGAAAGCAAGGGAAACTACTTTGCGACCATTCTGTAATCTGCCCAACATGGTCATTTCAATTTCGTCATATCTGGACACTTTCTAAAGAAACTGCAACATGTAAGTAATAACTGCGGCAGACAAGACGCAGCCTAGCTTCCAGTGGAAACATGCGATAATAAGGTGTAATTGCACACCACCTCTGTGACTATATTTAGCAGCAAACGCTCTGGAACTAGCTGCGCATGCGACTAGTGCAATTACGTAAAGCGGTTGAGCCATTTCTAATCTAAAAATAATCGTAGGCTTTGCAGACATCGGCGCCACTGGGATCGTACGAGAAAGTAAAGACAATATTTTCATATCACATGGACAATAAAGTTGAATATGATAAGCAATTGTAATTCTTGAATAGTTTTGTTTACTCTTGACAATCCACAGATAACTGTTTAAACCCACTCAAAAACCATTACCTATTTAACTATACAGAGAGGATATAATCAGATTCAACCAAGAATTACAAAGAAACTGCATAAACTTTGCGATCGTTAACGTTGCACACGAAGTTGATGAGCAGAAAATAAATAAGCACGTTAAAAACATCTATCCAGAAATGTGCAACACTAATGATAATTGCTGGGTTTTTTCAAAGAGTAAACTGTAGACATTTTGTAGGGAGGTGACACTAATACTTTACAGTAGTTAAGTATATCCGTGACGTGGACTAATACATCAGTGGCGCCGGTTAATCGTTCGTCTGCGCGTGCGACGGTGCGATGCGAATTTTCCCCAGTACTCGTACCATTAGGGAAGCTATCATTACCGCGGCGACAGGGCTGATCAACCGTTACAATCGGCTTACGACGATTTTAATACTCACGTGTAAATTGCATTTTAATTTCATTACGTTATTAATCTTTCACATTCTTATAATTTGCTCGAAATTCATTTTGGAGCTTTCTTATTCGTAAACGTTAAGGTACAACGCACAAGTCGATGATTTAAGGTGCAGTATGTCTAGCTGAACGTGTGAATGAGGGGCAAGGTACACGCGACACATCGTCTGCACCGACCTTAATTACACCTATGATCTGGGCCATTGCTCTCTCTTAAATCAAACTCGAAAGCCCTAGAACCCCACTTATCAACATTGGATGATCCGCCCTGCACGTGAACGTTACTCGCGTACCTTATGCAACCAGTCACTGACCTCTTCGACTTGTTTGTGTTGTATTTCATTCAATGATAGCATTTCGTGATGAGGGACACGCTAATTTCTTGTACTGTTACTTACTAGTGATCGTATGCTTTCTGAAAGGCAACGATGTGTTGGCTACGTGTGTGTCGTATGATGTAAGAGATCAACATTTACAAATGACTAAATTTAAGAGGATATGCGAAAGGTAACTTTTATAAACTGTAATGAGAAAAACTTCCATTAAACTTAAGTATTTAGGCGTGCCAGAGAGAAAGACGCGCCCCAAGTGTCCATTTAAAATCACATTAATGTTCACCTAGTGTAGGTTTACAACGTTGTAAGCGTCGCTAGAGGGACGGGAGCAGGGCGGTGAACTCAAATGCATCCTGTATCCAAAGTCGGTGATGTCGGCCAACTAACTATCTTTACTAGGAAATGTGGGTTTTTAGAAGCCAGTGTTAGTAGCACACCCCGGCTCGCACATCTTCTTGGTAGGTTAATCGGTCGCTTTGTGTCTTTCTATAGTTCCATTTCTTCACTGTATTACCTACACGTCAACTAAAGTGAGCCTTGTTCAAAAAATAATTACATGCCTCCTCATTCTGTATGAACGGATAATATTTTACAAAGCTATTTCAAAATTTTGCAGTCATGTTTACATTAAGTATAGGCGATAAGCATTCATTAAATTAACATAATATACGGGTAATAACTAATAAGCCTTACTTATATACCCACATGACATTTGTACTGTATTACGAGGACACTGAATCCACAATCATCTTCCATCTCGAAAGGACCTAAATATCAGAAATAAATTGTAAATACGCAATATATGCAAAACTAAGAATTGCAGGATCAATAAATAGAATAATTTACACAGAAACATGTGTCGATAGTTTTGTCCGCGTAAATGTAAAATGTTTATTGATAATGGTCGATCAGAATGCGCTGGCGCAGTGTCGTATGTCGGTTGCCGTCGCACAGGCGCTCGATTCACCGAACCGGCTAACTTCCTGCAGCACAGGCATGTGCCATGAATAAACACATCTTCTACCAATATTCATATTAGTTCGACTCTTTCATTGCGCGAATGATTGCTTTGATAAATGATATTTTCCAAATTCACTCTCATCTACATATTTACCAATAAACAAAATTAAGGTGTATGTTTGTAATTTCAAAATACCTTTTTATGCATATAAAAGTATGACGCTACTGATAACATTTTTTTTTTTTTAATTTCTGTCTGTTTGTTTTGGCTAATATCCGAAACGACTGGACCGCTTTTGACGGAAATTTTACTGGCAGATAGCTGAAGTTAGAAGCGTGGCCTCCTGGCGTTGACGGCGGATTGATAGAGCGGAGCAGCCTGCACTGCTCCCGTGTCGCCGCGCACATACTTAAGGCGCAGTACAGCGGTTTCAGTCAACCTATAGAGGTTTCATGGCCGCCCGCGCCGTGTCGCAAGCTCGGACCCAAACGCTTTAGTCACTTTTTGTATTTGTTTTATTGTTTTTTTTTTAATGCCGTAGATTTCCATACTTTTTTTAAAATTAGTATCATTTTCATTTAGGCGGAATCTTAAGACTAATTAGGAATTTCTTCGGTACTCGACAGGCTTTGCTTATTATTATTGTGGACATACCCCGGAGTATAGAGGAAATATGTATAATGATATCTATAAGAACTACTGTTTCACCGTTTAAGTGTGGCTTGTGAGCGAAGCTTCGGAGGACGGCTTGCAATTGAACTTCTTAGCAAAATTTTAGTTCTTAGGTCAGTCAGTGAAACTAGCATCAATGAATAATAGGCCTTACATATTATAAGGTTAATAGATGGGCTTGCCTCGACAGTATTTCTGTCACATCGATATATTCGATACGTATGCGTGATAGCTACGTGTCGTTCATGGTTTGACTTTTTTTCCTGTCCTCATACTTTTGTAAAATTTTGACTTTTTTTCCTGTCCTCATACTTTTGTAAAATTTTTGAATATGGATGAAACCCGAATCCATGATTCTAAGTTTTCGATGACATTGGATTGCTTGGATTGCTGCTCAGTGTTGTGAGTCTACTCACTTACTTCCGATTTTGGAATGTCTACGTCGTTCTCATCGAGCCATTCAACATCATGGTGCTCTAAATTTTGAATAATGCACATCAGTTCATTAGCACGACGAGCAGCGGCTCTTACAGGTCTAGCTTTCCTATCAGTGTCCGTGTTTACTTTTTTATGGATCTTCTCGATGTGACAATTTAGTGACTACCGATGACGTTATCATCATCTAGACCGCCCCAACCCCCCATAGTGCTTACGTAATACTTGAACAGCCCCTAATACGGGTTAGGGAATACGGAGATACGATTGGTACAAGGATGGGTACCCATTATATACTGAGTTTCCTCCGTGCCTCGGAAAGCACGTTAAGCCGTTGGACCCGGCTGTCATTTGTAGATCTTTGACAGTCGTTACAGATAGTCAGTGGCCCGAAAGTCTGGCAACCATTCTTACCAAGGGGTATCGTATTACCCGGTACTAACTGGGTTGTGGTTACCTCCACATAGGCAGTCTCTCAATGTAAAATACTGGTATTCAGCTGCATCCGGTTAAGCTGGAAACCGACACCAACATAGTTGGGAAATGGCTAGGCAAATGATGCATATTGAGATACGATGGCAGTTTTTCGATTACAAGATTCGCAAAGCGGAGGAAAGCTATGATATGTTTTACTTCCAGTTGGGAGCGAGCCTATTGCCATCGAAGCACCTAAAATCCAGTTCACTGATAAATTCCTTCCTTCTTCCAAAGATTTTACTTATTCAGTAGTCATTGGCACCCTTTATATAGTATACCTTCAGATTCCTTTGGAAACGTTTGCGTTTCAATTATCGTCTATCTTCAAAAATACGATTCTGCTGAGCTGTTCTTCTTCTTCTTTCGACTTTGACGATTACTTACAACCAGTAGGTGGCTACGTTAATCGCGGAGTCAGTAGCATTTTGAGTCCTCTAAATCGCAGGGGTAGGGACACTTTGAAACTCCAGCACGTCGGCCATGGTCGGATCGGGAGCTCCGCACACATTGAGATTAGAAGAACATGTCTATTTTGTATCACCACGGTTAGAGAATTATATACATTCGACAGTTTACACAAAACTTTTGAATGACATGACATAAGACGAAGTGCAACCAAATTGGCGAGACTTTATAATACGCTGAAAAATCAAACTTTGAAGAATGTACTAGGACTTTACGTTCCCATATCGTAATATTCCCCTATAGTGACAAAATAATACACGGTCACGTGAGCGAAGCTGCGGGCACAGCTATTAAAACAATAATCGCGTAAATCGAAATCGTCTATTGCACGTCGGAAGTCTCAGTGTTCTCAAATACTTAGGAGCGATAAAATGTTTGTTTTGTTGGCTCCAATGGTTTTATTCAAGTCATCAAGCATACCGTTAAGTAAGCTGCAGCTAGGGAATAGCTATTAGTTGGTCGTCGGTGTGTTAGCGGTACGACAACCACATACAAAGCGTAGGAACCTCGCCATTTTAATATTTGCCATACAATTTGCATGTTTGACTAGGAAACGTTTTCCGGTAAGCCCCCCGCGTTTACTCGGACCGCATTAACTATTGTTTATTTTTGTGTATGTAACAAAGATTCAGCGAACTTCAGTGCAAACAAGCAAGTCAAGTAACGCATCTCGTATTGTCTCAAGGGTACTCAAGGACCGTTTAAAATTCAGCAGCAATTACCAGTCCTGGTGGTGCTTGTTGCAGCTGACCTCGTCTGTGAAGCCAGTGTTCAGCTCGTGCGGAACGCGATGCAGTTTTAATTACCGAGGCCGTACGTCTTTCTTGCCCCTTTGATTGTCATACCGTCTGAAGGTGACTTTTCGTCCCCATAAAATTTAAGTGTCTAACAATTTGAGTTTCGTTTCTTACGAGTATGACCTTGGTAATTATGACGAACAGTCACAATTTCCAAGATGCATGTTGACGTTGGTTTCGCTGAATGGATAATATTTTTTTTCGAAATACATATGAAATATTGACCGGTGACGTCAGGAAATTATCTGAGAATTTATGATACATCAATAATTCAATGGGTTACGTACAAAAAGTACGTAAAATACGCTTTGGACATGAAGTGCGGACAGCTGCAGCCCGTTATACATTTCAATAGTTATGGTACTTTGCATCTTGTACAATTATTGAGACAACTACCCGATAATTTTATGAAAGCTAACTGTCAGTAGCATTATTATAGTGTGTTCCACGGTGATTGATGTTCGTCCTTCACGAGTCACTACCTCAGCTAAAGGGGTATCGGATGGAGCAAGCAAACGAATAATGACAACGCGAGTCGCGACACAAAGGTTCGTGACGTCAATATGTATTCTGTGGTTTTGCAATATCGTGATAAACGTGAGATCAACTGTCTAGGGTGTTTTATCAGATTATTAACGCAAAAAATCACTGAATACGCCTAAAATTTTCTTGAATGAAATTCGTCAAGACAAAAAAAAGTCTGGTTATGAAACGAATTGTACAGATGGCCGGATTAAAATATTTTACATATCATTCAAATTCCTCTCTTTTTGTCAATAATTAATTGTGTGATGCCTTGTTAGCATATAATATTGATGATTAAATTCATTCGTAGTTAGTATTTCTTTCAAATACGTAGCTTGTTATGTAATTGAGATGATAAATAAGAGATAGTCAAATTAATAACGAGACAGCAGAGTCAAACGCTTGCTTTGAGTGATTAACAAGTTAACTAAGAAGTGCATTAAATGAAAAATGTGGCTAATAAATATCGACGGACATAATATAATATGGTTGTGAGAAGTGACGTAAAAAAATTAAAAACAAATATTTATGTGAGCGACAATTAATCATAACGGGCATTTGAAACAAGTATGATCTGTCACAGGTGTTGTACGTCAGTGAGGTGCCTACTTTCGCTTGCAAATTTTCTAGTACAACGTCGAGTCCATTGGCTAGTTGCGCAATAGTCAGAAGCGTGGTAAACACTTGTAATTATTATTGTAATAGCGTTCTAATCTAAATGAGGTGCAAGGTGCCAGGGCGGGGCGAGAAAGCGCCTTAACGACCCATCTCTGTAGCGAAACTGGGTGCTGTGAGTTGACAATAGAATGGACACTTAAAAACAATTGTTATGGGGCACGGGAATCCCGGATACCAATTGTAGCGTTTTGCAATAAGTTTTGTTTAACTCTTCTTTGCGAGGCATTTAAAAGTGCACAGGGTCTAGCATATTCCTTGCTGGAAGTATATGTTACACAGAGTTTGATTATATTAACCTAATTAAGAGTTGTGACGTGACCAGAGACAAAAATAACAATTAATCATGATGCTTATTTATAGATACAACTTCTACGATGTCTTCACAGCGCACGGTCCTATAATACTTAACACGCGAATTATAACAAAACGAACGGCCGTGGAATTAATTATTCGTTCCCATTTCTCAATACTTAGAAACGAATGGCTAAGAAACATAAATCTTGTTATAATTGTCTATTGTGGTGAGGAGCAGTAAAGACAATAAATAAACTCTACTTAGCCTAAATAAAACCTAGGAATAGAAGTCAATTACCGAATAATAGGTCATCCATCTGGATTATAGATCTCCATATCTGAGATTTACGAGAAACGGTGATGCAATATTTTAAAATATCGAAATTTATTGTGGTACTGACTTATACGAGGAAAAAACAGCAAACTACATATTTTATTTCATATGGTGCCGTGACAACAAATGGTCAATGAGCTTTAAGTTCAGGTAGTCAAAGGGTGGCAGTACTTTTTTTTAGCAACGGTTATACGAAAGTACCTATAAACAATTCTGCCAAGTGGGGTTATCAAATAATACCACTGAATCTTAAATTGTGAATGCGATGAGAGATACTCTGCAGGCTATGTGATGTTAGATTTTCAGATGTTTAATCCCACAGTTAGAATCGAAGAAAAAACGGAATACATCACCAGCTTTTCCGCAGGAAGAGGGTTATCCGGCCATTGTTGCATTTATAAAATTAGATTTTGCAATAGACTAGCAACTAAATACTAGATTTGAAGTTCATAATTTTGAATACCACGAAGGTGACAGAAATTATTAGAAAAAACATGTCATGTTTTGTTGGTCGTTCTACTATAACACTCGGTTCATGCATGTCTCATCGTGCGGTTTCGAAAGAGGATAACCACAACCGAAGGAAAAGAGTTCCTGTGGTAACCAGAGATAATATGATATTATGTATCAGCTAGAATGAAAACGCTTTGATTTCAATCAGTTGTGTAAATAGTCAGAATTCCTTCTTATAGAAACGTTTTCTGAATTTTATAGAGCCTGTTATTCGCTCAATAATCGAACCTTTCTCAGAATCTACTCTAGTCAGAATAGTAATCGCTGTATATTTTTATTAGTGTTTAGGAAAATCCTACGTCCCAGCCTTCAGCTAGTCCTTAGTCGTCTTTTATTGCACATACAAGGCGAGGGCGTATACTTAATTTTGTTTACCGTGTGTCACTGTTGACATTTAAATCTCTAGCTTCTTCAGGGTGACATTCATCACTTTTTAAAATAACTGATTCGTGATTCAACAAGGGATGGCGTAAGCTTGCCAGGATGGGACATCCGGGGTTAATCGAGGATGGTAGGATCAGTTACGTTTTATGTGCCATTGAAGGGCTTCGGATAAAAAAATTGAGTCTTGAAGTTTTAGAGTTATGGTGAATGTATTTAAATCGACGAGCGCACTCACGTCTTCCCGCATAAAGTTTAATTTCTATAAGAAGAGAAGACTATCGTACTGAGTCTTTACGGTTTGAGGAGCAGACCTCGTAGAGGGTGACGAGACGACCTGGACAAAACCAAATAATAGTGGTCCACCCTGGCCCTGGATCGGAAGAACAGGAAGTCACAGGGAGAGGTCTTTGCCCAGAAGTGGACGACGCAGGCTAACAGTAACCGAGTCTTTCAATTTCCTACTTATGGACGCGGTAATTTCTTAAAAGTTTGGCTCCGGTCTTGCTTTGGTTCTGTAGTTTGAGAACCAGTACCAATTGGATTGTGAGATCACTAATCCGGGAGTGAAACAAAAACAAACACGGAGTATTCCAGAAAGCAACACGTCATTTTCTAATTTGCGTTCAGTTAGTCATACGGTGGGTTGGGCAATGGGCATGGCAGGGAATAAAGTGGAGGTGCGACATGCGACACCGTTTAGGGGCATGTTTGGTTACTTACGAAACCTCACACAAAACTCAACCGACGGAATTAATTACTTTTTGCAACGCCGTAATTACTTTTTGCAATGCCGTAATTACTTTTTGCATTGACGTTTTTTGAAATCAGCCGTTATTTGCGTTTGTGACTGCAGTTAACATCAATCCCTTTGTCAATGCTACTTCTGGCTTTGATCACTGGGTCAGTCCAATCGAGATTTTCTATTTAGGAATTTTAGTCAAACCTCGTCAGGATTTAAACTCGTTTAATGCCGGGACTTTCAAGCTTAATTGGCGAAATGTGAACGTGATATAGGTACATACATCACTTTCGGGTAATACACCTAGATTTAAATCTTTTTTACATAGTATAAAACAAAGTCGCTCCCGCTGTCTGTACGCTTAAATACCTGCGGTTTTCAGCCATAGATAGAGTGGTTCAAAAGGAAGGTTTATATGTTTACAGAGTGTAAACAGACCCTTCACATAGTTGCAACCAAGCATTCTGTACATCAAACTAAGTAACTTTACGCAAAAATTATAGCTGGGAATCTACTTTTTTTTTGGGGTGAAAAATCACGTTTTAAGGTAGGACTCGATGGAAAGCACTCAAAGCATTGTGCTGATGGATGGATTGAATAGTACGGGGGTCGTGGAGGTGTGTAAAGTAAAAATCTTACATTAAAAACATGTATTTAAAAAAAAACTTGTGAAAAAAATGGAACTTTGACCCCCAATATCTCCGTAACTAGAAGATTCCCAGGTATGGTCTAGAACAAAAAAAAAACATCGCAAAGACGGAGAGAACAAGTACCTTTCGGATATGTTAAGGGTCTATTTACACCCTTTACTTTATTATCTAAATTGCACTCGTGCGAAGCAGGGCGGGTCGCTGTTCTAATAATAAATGAAAAAACCAGTAGAAAAATGAATGGCTGAAATTGTGGTTCCGTGCAAACAAATAACAGCCAGCTAAATCTTAAAAGCCGCTCGGGTCGAACTTTAGGTGCCGTGCTTGCCTGGGTTGGTTTATGGATGGGTGACCAATTACATACCGAGTAGCGTTATTACCCGGTAGGTACTAACTAGGTTGTGGAAGCCGGTCCAACATAGTTGGGAAAACGCTAGGCACTTAGGCAGATGACTTGTTTATAAATAAATTGCCAAATTACAATAACGTTGTTTTCACTAACATCACACGACATTTAAATGAATGCGTAAAAGTATTTTATGAATGACTATGGATAACGCTTAACCAAATACAATTTATCACGCCTAACGAGTTGATCTGTATAATTAAGGTCAATAAAACGCTCCTATCAATATAGGGGGCGCTAGCAGCGCGTGATACTTGTAGAAAGTGTAAACAGAAAAATGTATTATTAATTCAGTCATTATTCTAATCAAATTAAGTCAAAATAAACTAGTTCAAAATTGGTATGTTATAGTATGTCCGTCTTTTTAATATTTCCGGTCTATTCTAGACTTTGGAGAATTATGAGTGAAACTCGAAATAATTTAAGCACATCAAATAGTTACGGGAAATCCTTGAAATAAAAATCTAAACAAAATATGTGTGTTTGTTGTTTTTTTTACTTTTTCAAATTTGGAATGCCTCGTTAGTCTCGTGATAATAAAAGTAGGTACTCTGTGGTCTCGTGGTTGCAAAACTAATTTGAGCACGAGGCCCTGGGTTCGATAATCAGGTTGGGTAAAGTATTATTAGGGTTTTCCATGACAAATTTCACAGCAGGCGCCCGGAGATTGGATTTGAGCCTGGTTGATGGTAATAGGTACTTAAACATAACCGGTGAAACACACCTCTGCTACTGTTGTACTTGAGGAATTACATGCATGATGTTATATTATGTCTTCTACTCTGATCTATCCTGTACTGTCCCACAGCAGGACATCATTAATCTGTTGCGGTAACACCTTGCATTCAACCCACTGTGGGTTCCAACCCACTTGGTGACTAATTCAGCCCATATCTCATCTTACATGTGACAAACTTAATACATTTCAATGAAGTCAGTAGGTTTCTGGGTAACATCCATACATATTCTCAAATTTATTATTTACATCTAAATAAATTAATGGACTACACAAGTGCATTTTCATTATTAAGGTCTTTCAGACTGGGTTGGGGAGAGATGTGATAAAACACAGTTTAAATAGGGCACATGAATAAAGGGGTAAAATAATTATCATAGTGCACCAGCATTCAACATGAGTTCATTGCCCCCGCATACGAACCTATGAAAGTTTTGTGCATGTGTGAAACACTGAAATGTGACCTACTTTTACAGTGACAAATTGTGTTAATAGATGCTCACACAATGTTTTTGTTTTGCCTAGAACTGATAAAGGTGGAGTGGTTTATGTATTTTACAAAGTACTTACTATGTAAATAAAGAGTGTTTTGTTTGTTTACTAATGAAGTTTTCTATTTTAGTTTTATTACTTTGTTTCTTTCTTTCTGGAGTATTCAAAGAATAAATTAGTTCTGCTTGTGTTCTCAGAAAATAAAAAATAGGGCAGACAAAGCAAAAGAATAATAACTTTATCTGTATGGAATAAATGATAAAGTTCTGAGTTATGAGTCATATTGACTAAGATCTTAGAGCTACAGAGGTTTATGGCTATCTGGAAAAGAAATGACGAATACATACTCTGCTTATTTCTATTAAAAAGCATGAACAGCTTGGTCCGTGGATGGCTGACCACCCATCACATGCTGTTTCCTGTGCTTCAGAAAACATGTTAAGCTGTTGGTCCCGGCTGTCATTTATAGATCTTTAACTGTGGTTGCAGGTAGTAAGTGATCAGGAAGTCGGACAACCAGTCTAACAAAGGGGCTTTGTATTACCTTGTACAAACTGGGTTGTGCAGGTCAGATAGGCAGTCGCCCCATCCAATACTGGTATTTAGACTGGAAGTTAACCCCAACATAGTTGGGAAAAGGCTAGGCAAATGAGATTGACTCATAATGGTGTTTAAAATATGTGTAGTGTCAAAATAAATGTATTGTGATTAGTGACCACATAATTAGTGGTGTAATTGGGGCTTAATGTGTAATTACATCAAACAAGGGCAGTGACGGTGTCACTGTCCTACTATCTACTATCACAGCCTACATGTCACAACAAGGATGTGTCCAGTGCCAAGAGTCGGCCACCACAATTGACTTTTAATCACTTCTGGTTGCACCATTTACAACCATTACATTCTACTTTTACTTCATAATATCTGATGGCGAGCCAACAAAACCAACTACATTAAAAAGGTGCAAAACAAGAAGGATGGTAAGGTCTTATACTCTGCAGCAAGTCAACAGAAAGAATAAGTATGCAGGAAAAAAATGTTACATGATAATGGTAATACCATGTGAAAGTAAAAGCTGAACAAGACATTGCTTTGGAAATTCCAAAGTAATGGCAGAAAACAAGATTTCTAATATCACTTAATCATTAAATTAGTCTGGTTATAGTATTAGTCATAAACAGGCATGTGGAAGTAGTTGCTTACTTTAGTACTTTATGAATTCCTAGTACATTTGCATGTATGAAGACATAATATTAAATAGGGAGTGTAGGTAAAGAGAATAGGTGTGATTTTAGCTTAAACAATAACCTTTCTATGTCATGTTCACAGACTATTAGCAGAGTAAGTGCCTGTGATAATGTGAACATACCAGCAATGCTTTCACTTTGGATTCTGATGAAACATGCTTCATGCCAAAACTAGTTAGGTACAATATGTTTCACTTATCATTTATAAGCTTTACATTATGTCAAAAGAAATGTAAGATAAATAAGGTCATGTTTTTTCCTAAGCAGTAGGTATTATTGTTCTGAGGTATGAATAGAAACGCTATCTATTATGCTGTCAATGCATTACTTAACAGGATAGAGGGGCTGTTTAGTTATTTATATTTATAACTGTACAATAACATAATATACAGAAACTGTTTATATTTAGATGTGAGGAAAATATTATTTATGAGATTTAACAATGAATTGTTTTCATATTGTTCAGTAATTGGTGTTGATAACTACCATTTATTTATTTGGTTCCTATATGTTGTGTTTTAAACAATTGACAAAATCATAGATAATATCTATGAACTGATAACTTATGTATTTATCAGCACATTTGTAAGTTAAAGCTGCCGTCCCAGTAATTACAGCCCTAGTTCGAGTACAACAGTAAACATGTATGACTGGTTAATGCACGTAAAGGAAAAGAAATCGCGCAGGAACCGCTCACTATTGAAATGATTGCATAAAAAAACAGATATGATTACTCACGGTTCGGCCTCTATAGACTGCAAGCGAGCGACATAATTCGATGGAATGTAGCCTTCTTGTTTGGTCTTCTTGCTTCTAGCTAACCACCAGTCACCTTGTGTATCATTTAAGATTTCTAAATGTTCCCCTTTTCTAAAGCTAAGGTCCTCATCGGTACGGGCATCGTAATCGTAAAGTGCTACGAATATTCGGGTGGGAGGGACCTCACTTGTATCTGTACCTTGATTTACCGAAGACCTAATTGGATCAGGCGGAGGGGTTGGCACTGGAGTCTGAAACTGTCTCTGGTCCTCTTCGTGCGGGTTAGCCCTTTCATTTTTGCTTTTAGAATCCTTTTCTCCTGTACTACTAAAACAGTTCCCCATTTTCTCTTTACAAGGTGAGTCTGGTACCACTCGTTTTATGTCAAATCACACACTTGTATGAACCCAAACTATTGTCCAAAGTTTCTATACGTATAAACATTTTATTTTGTCACATTAAAGTCAGAAATTTGAAACGAATAATATGTTTTTATCGTAAACAAAGAACATAAAACTCCGATCGGACATCACCACAGTCGGCCATTTTGATGCGCCATAGACAATTTATAAAAATAAACACAGATTATGTTCGGTAACAATAGAGAATTTTCAGACGAATACTAAAATTATTTTATTCTTATTAGTGGTAAACAATAAAATAATAAGTAATAACAGTTAAAAAAGTTGAGTGTAAAATTTACGAATTAACTAAATGACGAAAACAATTTTATTTTACATCAACGTCATGGCATCTAGCGAGCAATCTTAGAACTATAACGTACTCGCACCCACTTGCCATCTGTCGGTTCTACGTTAAACTAGATTTGGATAATTATTATTTATTTCTAAAACAAGATGTCGCTACGATACACGTTTTGACGCCGTCATGTTTCAGTTTTTTTATCAAACCGAAAGCATTGAAATGGTCAATATAAATAACATTTCATTTTATTGATAGTAACGTTGATTTTCACTACGAAGATAATTGGTAGAAATTTCTAGAATCTGTTTTACAGGTAAGGTTAGGTAGGTTTTATAAAAATTCAGTCTCTGTGCTGCCGCTCTAAAATTTCTCATTACCGTAGGTAGTGTAGCTAAAAGTAATTCTGAAGTCAACTTAATTATACTAGCTTGAAGCTAACAATAAATATCACGCCTGTATTCCGCGAAGGTTTAGGCAGAGGTGTACCTACTACCAACTATTCACAGTTACAGTGGCGTGCCTAGGGGCCAACAATACGGCAAGTCCATAAGTAGAGCCGACTGTTCAGAAACCCTAACATCAAGGGCAAGCCAATCTAAATACCAACACCTACTTTTCGCCGATCATGTTCAAGTCCCATGCGAAAATTTAAATCAATTAGAAACAAGGACTTGAATAATCTACTTACCTAATTTATTTCCAATTTCAATCTCTTTACACAAAGCACGTCTTTGTATCGTAAGGCTGAGCAGTAATCTGTCGTAAGGATTGCTTCATTGCTAAGCCATGCTTATCACAAGGATTTCAATTAAACAGGGATCTAACTGGATTGCTGTTACTGTCCCTGTCGTAAGCGCAATGGATTTGTTCAAGTTGTTTACACATGGCTGCGAGTGTAGGTAGTAGGTACCTAATGAGATCGGAACAAGTAGAGCATATTTACGTAAACTTCGAGGAAGTAATGCCTTAAGTCATGCCTTCCTAGTAACCATGGAGTTCCTTGCCGGTTCTTCTTCATGGGAAACGTTCAACCCGAACCATGCACCTTTTCCTCGGCGATTTATAAGTGCACATGCAGGCTTATGTGAAACAAAATATTTTGATTTCCCTTAAATTTAAGTAATCTGCTGTTCTAAACGTTTAGGTATTGTGGAAAACAGCTGTTTTTTATATAAATATATATATATTATTATACGTACTCAAAACTTTCCTCACGACATTTTCCTCATTCCTCCGCATCAAATGCCCATACCACGACAACCGATCACCACACAACTTTTCAGTCACCGGCGTCACTTTCAGACTTCCTCTTATGTACTCATTTCTTATTTTATCCACTCTCGTAACTCTCAGTATTCTCATCTCAGACACATGCAAATGCCTTTTATTCATCCCTTTTGTGGCCGAACTTTCTGATCCATACAATTAAAATGAAATAAACATAAAAATATACTCAAGCATAATTAAAGCCACCAGGCAACGGAACCCTAAAAAGTTAATCAAAAATAATTACTAATAACAGTAAAAAACCTGTTCAAAAATACAACCACACCCCATCAAGAAAAAGGATCTAAAACCAAGACGTGGTCACAACCCCCAGCACTCGGCAAGGGACGCTAAATGGTATTTATTTTATAAACTTAACTTTAGGCGGATTATGTTTGACCTTAATATTAAGAACACTCTGAATGGCACGGCCCTCTTATAACTTTTCATAATGAACTAGATTGTTTTAATATTTTGATTATTATGAATAAATAAATACCTACAGATTTAGCCAGAACTATGTATTACGGCATTTTCTGGATGAGGCTTTGTCAAAATCGAAAAAAAAAACACTGAAAATTTCTTTCAAGCGCCAAAATGACCATGCAGCATATAAGAAAGAAAGAAAACGAAAGAAAGAAACCAAAGAAAGAAAGGAAACTTCGTGGACGAAGTGGCGAAAAATCACATTACTATTACAAATAGCCAGTAATATTAGTTTGTAATATTTTTACCAGAGTTTTAAACTCGCTCGCGCGTGGCTCGCTATTTCACGCAATTTTATATAAAGGACGAAAAAACCTTCAGATAAACAGTTTTATACCACTTTTATTTTCTTTTACAGTACTTAATAAACTGTCTCAAAGAATGTCTTTAAAGAGTCTTAAGAAAATTACCGCAAATTGAAACAATGCAAAGAAAATTAGTTCAAGTTTCTTGTACTTTAATCTTAAACTTGAGTAATCTTGTCTTTAAACTTAGAGCATTATAGCTTCATGTTAACGTGGAGTTTGCTTTATATTGTTTCTTTATCCCTAAAGGAATAAAATCTTGTTAGAGAAACGACCGTCAATGGCGATGCGATTTTAATTTAGTCTTTAGAGACTGCATTACTTAAATTGGATGAAAATTGTCTTGTTCTGAAACCTTATTGCGGAACGCACTTACAATTGCAATGCCCTTCATTTTGACGATTCAACAAGTTTCTTATGGCAGTTGTTTTATGGAAGTGGCCCTGGTGACCCAGAGGGCAGCGGTGGGCCAGTGGTGGTCGCCCCGACTTACGATCAGTAAGTCGTGGGTTCGACCCCAGGCAGTTGCAGTACTTGAGTTATTTATTTCAGTACCACTGCTTTCAAAACGATGAAGGAAAACATCGTAAGGAAACCGGCATATCATAGAACTAAAAATTCGAATACATATGACATCACTAGCAACCCGCACTGGGCCAGCGTGGTGGTTTATAGTATAGCCCATTCCCTCTCATAGAGAGGAGGCCTGTGTCCCAACAGTGGGAACATTATAGGCTGGTTAGGGTGGCTATGCCATGCTTATGGCAGTGATAGCCTAGTGGTGTGACCGTAGGACTGTCAAGTCATAGGTCTCAAATTCGAACCCAAGACCTCTGATTTTTCGGATTCAAATGCGTATTGTATAATTATCACTTGATTCGTTGAAGGAAATTATCGTGAGGAAAACAAAACATGGTTTCCTTCATCCTCCAACGAGGCAGTCCAATCAGTGATATTTTATTCTTGTAACAATAAGCTTACTGATAGATATTATAGCAGAGGACGTTAAGTGTCAAATGCAAACACACGAGATTCCAAACTAATCTCACGGCTCACAGAGTAACAAGATATTAGTTATTAACAGGTACATGAAACTAAGCTTAAGCCAAGATTACTGATGTGATTTCCCAAGACATCTGGCTATTCTTAGTTCAAATGAAAACAAGGAAAGCTGTACTTAACAAAGTATATTTTAATCAATGAGATCAACTTCTGATGAAACTTGTGTAATTAATTTAAGAAAATTGTTTTTGAGAGACACTTCGAGGCGGATTAATTTAAAAATAATGTCGTTCAAAGTCTTAATACTTTAGAAAACTTGAATTGATGGTAGATGGAAAAATCCCAGATTTTTTCATTTAAGCGAAAATATACAGTGGACATCTTCAGCCTCAATTAATTCCAGTGGTAGGAAAATAGTAATTAATAACGACGTAAAGAGGACTATTTAATTAAAATATTTTGAAAGACTTAAAGTAGATTGATTAATTCAATCGCCGATTCATTAATCGTATTCACATTTTCTCTCTTTTTATAAAAGGTGACGACGCTGTAACGGTTACCACGTATTATATATACATAATCAGAAATTAAAAAAAAAAATTACCGGTAATTTTAAAAAAACATAGCTGTTCCATACATTTTCAACGTTTCGGTCATAGCTTTGTAGGAAACAGCTGTTTTTTTTAATAACCGACGGAAAATTTCCATGTGGGGAGGGGCGCGGGGGGGGGGGTTCAGAATGATGTACTGAACACGTGGTAACCGTTTAGCGTCGGTGTTCCGTCCACCCTGTATGTAAATCAAGTCGGAGGACATATCTCATCATCATCATCATCATTTCAGCCGAAAGACGTCCACTGCTGGACATAGGCCTTCCCCAAGTGTCGCCACATTGACCGGTCCCGTGCGTCTCGCATCCAGCGGATCCCTGCAACCTTTACAAGGTCATCGGTCCACCTAGTGGGAGGCCTTCCAACGCAGCGTCTTCCGGTTCGCGGTCGCCACTCCAGAACTTTTTGGCCCCATCGGCCATCCGTTCTGCGAGCAATGTGCCCTGCCCACTGCCACTTAACACACATGACATATCTATCCAGAGCTAATTCATATTATAAATGCGAAAGCAACTATTTGTATGTCTCTGTTACGGACGTGGATAGGGACATAATATGATATGTATTTCTGTAAATTGGTTGTATTTAAAAAACCACTTTTACAGCTCATAAATAAAACACGTTTTAAAACTAGATGGGATCGAGGTTTCCTGCCCCACTTCTCTGAGCAGAAATACAGAGACAAACTCAGCGATCACGGTTTATTTTAAGTCCAGGCGTTAAGTCAAGTCATATGATAACCATTCTGACTTGTCTGAGATGGCCTTTTGAGGAAATAACCACACAATTTTGTGTGAACCCGTCCTGCATTCGTCAGTAATAACGTTGCTCCACCAAAATATTGAATACTTTTCGGTTTCACCACGAATGGTAAAACTGCGGAAAAAAGCTACTTCAAATATTTATCCGTGATCACGAGAGACATAAAATCGACGATGTGAAACCGTTTTTCGTTACAATAGGCGCTTTTCATGCATGAACTAACCCGTTCATCGATCACGCTTTCCATTCTTTTACAAAAAAGGTCCAACGAAGTGTCAACGGGCTTCGTCACTTTGCGCTTATGTTTAAAATTCAAAAACCATTTTTAACACGCTTTTATTAACTTCACCTGTAACTAATTAACTATGTACAAACATTTTAAAAGTTGTTTTTTCCAATTCCTTAAAATGTCCTATCTCATACTGCTGTAGAATAAGGATGTGTATCGTGTCGTGACATACAGGGTTATTTTTCAAAGACCAGCCAAATTCTCAGATCTGATGCAGTACATCATTCTGAGCTGTTCGAACAGCTGTTCCATACATTTTGCCCGTGTAGGTATTGCACTTTTGTAGGAAACAGCAGATTTTTTTTAAAATAACCGATGAAAATTTTCTACGTGGCTCGGAATGATGTACTGCATCAGATCTGAGAATTTGGCTGGTCTTTGGAAAATAACCCTGTATAGTGTAGAAATTAATAACTCGAGATTGAAAAAATTAATAACGTTTATTGTAAGTATTACAATTACAATGACAATTAAGTATTACAATGACAATGCACTATATAGAATCATAAAGAAAAGACACACTAGCACCATAGATACTAAATGGATCTTTACTAATAAGTATTTATGTTTACTATTTCAACATATGGGTAATCCTTTAACGGCTACGACAAACGGATACCATTAGTAATCCACTTCCCTTGTTGATTCTAACAACTTGGGCGGAAGGAGTCCCAGGTATCGAGCTATCGCGTCCCAGGTACCTATCTGTGGAAGGAAATGGCACTATGTGTATAAACGAATTCTTTATAAAGAGAAAGCTTATTAATAGTGTTTTAATAATTTTCTATCTTCGGTTTAAAGAAACTTTATTCCCAATAAAGACATATGTCATTTACTTGAGAACAATACAGAAAAAAAAAACATTTATAAGTTCCTTCCATGTGCTCTTCCCGTGCCTCCTCGATCCAGCCTTCGCGGTACGCGTCCAGATCGTCTCGCCACCTCTTTCTGGGCCGGAAGGAATAAGGTATCGGGGGAGGCCTGTGCCCAGCAGTGGGATCATCATCATCATCATCATTTCAGCCAAAAGACGTCCACTGCTGGACATAGGCCTCCCCCAAGTGTCGCCACATTGACCGGTCCCGTGCGACTCGCATCCAGCGGATCCCTGCAACCTTCACCAGGTCATCGGTCCACCTAGTGGGAGGCCTTCCAACGCAACGTCTTCCGGTTCGCGGTCGCCACTCCAGAACTTTTCGGCCCCATCGGCCATCCGTTCTGCGAGCAATGTGCCCTGCCCACTGCCACTTAAGTTTGGCTATTCTTCGGGCTACGTCGGTAACCTTGGTGCAGCAGTGGGATAGTAAAGGCTAATAAAAAAAATAAAAAAATTACAAAAACTTCGTCATCAGTATTACAAGTTAATAGTTACCCATTCATTTCTCCAGAAGTCTGTCTTTGTGTCAGTTTTGCGATTAAATTCGCCATTATAGTGAAAAATTACCCATCATTATGTCATATGGGGGAGGCCTTTGAACAGCAGTGGGAAAATATAGACTCAGAAAAAAAAGTCATAACATGGAATCAAGTAATAACATGGTCTTGAATACCGAAGCCGGCCTAGCAAGAGGTGGCGAGATGATCTAGACACACATCACGAAGGCTGGTTCGAGGTGGAGCAGGAGAAGAGTACCTGGAAGGATATGGGGGAGGCCTTTGCCCAGCAGTGGGAAAATATAGGCTAAGAAAAATAAATGTCATAACATAGCATCACGCCTCACAGAAGGGTAAGGCAGAGGTGTACACCCACATTTCGCCAGTTATGTTTTGTTTTCGCAGTTTAGTCGTCATCAACCAGGCAGAAATCTAAATTCCGTGGCTGCTACTGAGAAATTCCTAATGGAAAAACTCAACCCTATTATGATTTTGCTCAACCAGTCTTACCAAGGGGTATCGTATTGCCCAGTACTGGGTTGTGGAGGTCAGATAGGCAGTCGCTCCATGTAAAATACTGGTATTCGGCTGCATCCGGTTAGACTGGAAGCCCACCAGTGGCGAAGGTTCCGTACAACTCGATTCCTACCGGCTTCCCTTTGAAAAATGGCACAGTCAGTATTCTATAGACAAATAATATACTCACATTAAAGATATGTACTCCGGCTTACCTTTTACAAAAATTGACCCTTCGCTACTGAAGCCCACCCTAACATAGTTGGAAAAAGGCTAGGCAGATGATGATGATGATATGATTTTGCTCAAAAAAATCCAACGACACAAACTTAAATGCCAGAACAAAATATATGAACGTCCCTTTCGGGGCAATAAAAATTAAGATTATTTTTAACAAGAATCCCAGCAAGCGTCAGTATTCAGGACCATGTAATTACTTCGTCCGACTTTGGATGAAAATACGAAAATAGGGAAACCATAAAAGTATTTATTATTTAATAATTATATTTATCTTTTGGGCCTGCTTGTAACCTCGGTGTTGTCTCATGGAAAACGATAGATGAGGTTTACAATGGAGCTGGCGTGCCCAGAAACCCATTCACTCTTGATTTGATCTCTGGCTACGGAAGGAAGGGAACTCAGTCCATGGTAGCACATAATAAATATGGTGGATAATAGCTCAGAACTTTTCTGGGACAGGAACCGGCAAAGAATAATGGGTGTACGAAGCCTAAATGTACTTGTTCTCCCGTCACTGCGATATTTTTTTTGATGTAGACCATACCTGGGAACCTTCTAGTTACTATATTGGAGGTTCAACCTTTTCACAAGTTTTTTTTTTAAATACATGTTTTTAATGTAAGATTTTTACTTTAAACACCTCCATGAGCCCTATACTAATCAATACATTCATCAGCACAATGTTTTAAGTGCGTTACACTGAGTCCTACCGTAAAATGTGACTTTTCTCTCCAAAAAAATTTTTGCTAACAATAATTTTTGCTTAAAGTTACTTAGTTTGACGTAAGTACAATGTACAATGTACATAATGCTTGGTTGTACGGCTTCGTGATTCTTTTTACACCCTGTATACGTATGAGTACCAACCCACTGATAGTTTAATAAGATTGCTGCATTCAGCAATCTTATTAAACAAACTCAATCTTACCAAACTTACTTACTACCAAATTTTTCCAGAATTTCAAAACATTATTAATATCAACTCACTTGGAAATAAAATAAATACTTTTATATTTCTTTTAAGAACGTGTATCGTCCGAGTTGAGTGCACAGACTTTGCTTCAGAAAAAAAAGAACATTTATTTAATTAGGAATTTTCAGTAAAAGAGTTCGTAGCTCGTAGCAGCAAAGGATGAGTTCGTTAACTTTTTCTATGAAACTCTTTTGTTGAACATATATTTATTTTTGTTGCAAACAGTTACTGCTTTGAAGCGAGATTAACTTGTTAGGATATAAAAGAATACTTATGCGGAGCGGTTGCATTCTGAAAAGAAAATGAGAACTTTAGTTTTGTTTGTGTGCTGTACATACAGAGAACTTTAGTTTTGTTTGTGTGCTGCACATACAGAGAACTTTAGTTTTGTTTGTGTGCTGCACATACAGAGAACTTTAGTTTTGTTTGTGTGCTGCACATACAGAGAACTTTAGTTTTGTTTGTGTGCTGTACATACAGAGAACTTTAGTTTTGTTTGTGTGCTGCACATACAGAGAACTTTAGTTTTGTTTGTGTGCTGTACATACAGAGAACTTTAGTTTTGTTTGTGTGCTGTACATACAGAGAACTTTAGTTTTGTTTGTGTGCTGTACATACAGAGAACTTTAGTTTTGTTTGTGTGCTGCACATACAGAGAACTTTAGTTTTGTTTGTGTGCTGCACATACAGAGAACTTTAGTTTTGTTTGTGTGCTGTACATACAGAGAACTTTAGTTTTGTTTGTGTGCTGTACATACAGAGAACTTTAGTTTTGTTTGTGTGCTGCACATACAGAGAACTTTAGTTTTGTTTGTGTGCTGTACATACAGAGAACTTTAGTTTTGTTTTGTGTGCTGCACATACAGGGTGGTTCAAGAAAACACCAATTCTAATACCCCATATATGTATGTTCCACGATTCTTGATTTAAATAAATTCTATTTTTATTTTTACACGACTTTTTCATACTCTTTATCTTTGGCTGGAGGCATTTTTTAATCTCATTAGCATCAAAAGTAACAAAAAGCCCTGTAAATATAAAGATCGTTTTTTTTAAAGCGGTACCCACTCAATTTTCAAGAAGCTATAACTCGAAAACTATAAAGAATCGCAGGACATACATGGGGTATTTTTGGATAACGTCGTTCGTTTTGAGTTTTAATTGGAATGTTCAGGTACTCTAGTTACGGGTCTAGTAACTAGAAATAAAACAAGTTTTAACTGGTTTTGGTTTCAGACCTTTCAAACAGAATTAAAGAAATGTGGACAAAAAATATAATTTTACTTAGGCTCAATATCTGATATAGAACCATTATTATTAACACGTGTCCGAGTTGTATCAAAGTGGCAGTGGCGAAGGGTGAAAATTGAGTCAGGGGAAGCCGAAGAAAAAAAATGAGAAATATTTTTTTTTTTCCATGTTTATTTGATCTTATTTTCGTTATCAGTGACCCCGAAAACCATGAACCATGACGAACCCATGACGAAAAAAACAAAAAAAATTGTTTGATTGTTTTTTACTGACTGCAATTTTTCAAAGGGAAGCCGGTAGGAATCGAGTTGTATGGAACCTTCGCCACTGCAAAGTGGGTGGTGGTTTCTACCTGCCCCCAAAGGAAAACGGCGTGAGTGTTTGTATGTATCATTAACGTATTCTCTTCAATCGACGGCACGGTTGGCGCAGTGGCTGAGCGATAGACTGCTGCGCTTCGTGTGGCGGGTTCGATTCCCGCACGGAACAAATATTTGTATGATCTCAGGTAGTTGTTCTGGGTCTGGCTGTTTGTGTATGTGAATTTAAATGTTTGTAAACGCACCCACGATACTAAATAAATTCATAGTGTAAAATTCCTAAATGAAAAAAAAGATATGCAAAAAAAAAAATTGGGTAATGGAATGAGACAAATAATGCATTTTCCGAACTTGTGACAGTAAATTTCAAGTGAAAAATTACAGAAACAAAACATATTTAAAACCAGACGTTTTTCATGCAAGAAAATTGAGCAACATACCTACAAGTACCTTCATAAATCGAGTAGAACAAAGAAGAAATCTCAGCAAACACCTCACATAGGAATGCAGCGCAAAAAGCGCTTCGGCAAATCAAGATTGGATTACTTTAAGTCAGCAGCAACGGATTATCCGAGAATTTTCCAACTTGCGATCTCGTTTTACCGACTTGTGAAGTGTCTTGAGAGCCTCGCACGAACGCGCAACTTCGTAAACTCGAACGATTTTAAAATTACTAATATACAGGGTGTAAACAGACCCTTCACATATCCGTCAACCAAGCATTCTGTACATCAAACTAAGTAACTTTACGCAAAAATTATTGCTGGGAATCGAATTTTTTTTTGGGGTGAAAAATCACGTGATGCGTCTCGATGGAAAGCACTCAAAGCATTGTGATGATGGATAGATTGAATAGTATGGGGGTCGTGGAGATGTGTAAAGTAAAAATCTTACATTAAAAACATGTATTTAAAAAAAAACTTATATCTCTGTAACTAGAAGGTTCCCAGGTATGGTCTAGAACAAAAAAAATATCGCAAAGACGAGGAGAAAAAGTGCCTTTAAGATATGTTAAGGGTCTATTTACACCCTTTATAGGTACTCGTTTCGCACATAATATTTACTTCGTTTTAATAATTCATCCATATAGTGTTTTTTTAAGTTTCTTATGGTGGGGACAACGGGAATAAAATTACCGACTTCTCGATGTCGGCATCATCAATGGTGCAAGGTAATGAGGACAACGGGAAAAATAAAAACCGTCGTCTCGTTGTCCCCATCAATGGAGATAAGACAGTGGGGACACCGGGAATCCACCCGCGTGGCTATAGTCGGAACTAGCGCCTTTGTTTTTTGTTTCAATACAATTTCCACTGACAATCTCACAAAATGATCACTGAGACAATGTTATTGAAAGCGCCAGAAGAACAATGCTGCTCTATGACTGGTTGAATAAAAAAGGTTCTTTAGCCGATTTTTATTTGAAATAAAAAGGTTCTATTTTCAAATAAAAAATCGTTCGAATTTACCTGACGTTGACATCGCGCGTTCGTGTTAGGGCGTGTTATCTAGAAGCCAAATCGCCAATCTACACATTGTCTTTAGATCTTTACTCGGTATCTTTAATTAAGATTTGAAGGTCTTCCGAACGGTTAACTTACTGCATCAGATCTGAGAATTTGGCTGGTCTTTGGAAAATAACCCTGTATAGTGTAGAAATTAATAACTCGAGATTGAAAAAATTAATAACGTTTATTGTAAGTATTACAATTACAATGACAATTAAGTATTACAATGACAATGCACTATATAGAATCATAAAGAAAAGACACACTAGCACCATAGATACTAAATGGATCTTTACTAATAAGTATTTATGTTTACTATTTCAACATATGGGTAATCCTTTAACGGCTACGACAAACGGATACCATTAGTAATCCACTTCCCTTGTTGATTCTAACAACTTGGGCGGAAGGAGTCCCAGGTATCGAGCTATCGCGTCCCAGGTACCTATCTGTGGAAGGAAATGGCACTATGTGTATAAACGAATTCTTTATAAAGAGAAAGCTTATTAATAGTGTTTTAATAATTTTCTATCTTCGGTTTAAAGAAACTTTATTCCCAATAAAGACATATGTCATTTACTTGAGAACAATACAGAAAAAAAAAACATTTATAAGTTCCTTCCATGTGCTCTTCCCGTGCCTCCTCGATCCAGCCTTCGCGGTACGCGTCCAGATCGTCTCGCCACCTCTTTCTGGGCCGGAAGGAATAAGGTATCGGGGGAGGCCTGTGCCCAGCAGTGGGATCATCATCATCATCATCATTTCAGCCAAAAGACGTCCACTGCTGGACATAGGCCTCCCCCAAGTGTCGCCACATTGACCGGTCCCGTGCGACTCGCATCCAGCGGATCCCTGCAACCTTCACCAGGTCATCGGTCCACCTAGTGGGAGGCCTTCCAACGCAACGTCTTCCGGTTCGCGGTCGCCACTCCAGAACTTTTCGGCCCCATCGGCCATCCGTTCTGCGAGCAATGTGCCCTGCCCACTGCCACTTAAGTTTGGCTATTCTTCGGGCTACGTCGGTAACCTTGGTGCAGCAGTGGGATAGTAAAGGCTAATAAAAAAAATAAAAAAATTACAAAAACTTCGTCATCAGTATTACAAGTTAATAGTTACCCATTCATTTCTCCAGAAGTCTGTCTTTGTGTCAGTTTTGCGATTAAATTCGCCATTATAGTGAAAAATTACCCATCATTATGTCATATGGGGGAGGCCTTTGAACAGCAGTGGGAAAATATAGACTCAGAAAAAAAAGTCATAACATGGAATCAAGTAATAACATGGTCTTGAATACCGAAGCCGGCCTAGCAAGAGGTGGCGAGATGATCTAGACACACATCACGAAGGCTGGTTCGAGGTGGAGCAGGAGAAGAGTACCTGGAAGGATATGGGGGAGGCCTTTGCCCAGCAGTGGGAAAATATAGGCTAAGAAAAATAAATGTCATAACATAGCATCACGCCTCACAGAAGGGTAAGGCAGAGGTGTACACCCACATTTCGCCAGTTATGTTTTGTTTTCGCAGTTTAGTCGTCATCAACCAGGCAGAAATCTAAATTCCGTGGCTGCTACTGAGAAATTCCTAATGGAAAAACTCAACCCTATTATGATTTTGCTCAACCAGTCTTACCAAGGGGTATCGTATTGCCCAGTACTGGGTTGTGGAGGTCAGATAGGCAGTCGCTCCATGTAAAATACTGGTATTCGGCTGCATCCGGTTAGACTGGAAGCCCACCAGTGGCGAAGGTTCCGTACAACTCGATTCCTACCGGCTTCCCTTTGAAAAATGGCACAGTCAGTATTCTATAGACAAATAATATACTCACATTAAAGATATGTACTCCGGCTTACCTTTTACAAAAATTGACCCTTCGCTACTGAAGCCCACCCTAACATAGTTGGAAAAAGGCTAGGCAGATGATGATGATGATATGATTTTGCTCAAAAAAATCCAACGACACAAACTTAAATGCCAGAACAAAATATATGAACGTCCCTTTCGGGGCAATAAAAATTAAGATTATTTTTAACAAGAATCCCAGCAAGCGTCAGTATTCAGGACCATGTAATTACTTCGTCCGACTTTGGATGAAAATACGAAAATAGGGAAACCATAAAAGTATTTATTATTTAATAATTATATTTATCTTTTGGGCCTGCTTGTAACCTCGGTGTTGTCTCATGGAAAACGATAGATGAGGTTTACAATGGAGCTGGCGTGCCCAGAAACCCATTCACTCTTGATTTGATCTCTGGCTACGGAAGGAAGGGAACTCAGTCCATGGTAGCACATAATAAATATGGTGGATAATAGCTCAGAACTTTTCTGGGACAGGAACCGGCAAAGAATAATGGGTGTACGAAGCCTAAATGTACTTGTTCTCCCGTCACTGCGATATTTTTTTTGATGTAGACCATACCTGGGAACCTTCTAGTTACTATATTGGAGGTTCAACCTTTTCACAAGTTTTTTTTTTAAATACATGTTTTTAATGTAAGATTTTTACTTTAAACACCTCCATGAGCCCTATACTAATCAATACATTCATCAGCACAATGTTTTAAGTGCGTTACACTGAGTCCTACCGTAAAATGTGACTTTTCTCTCCAAAAAAATTTTTGCTAACAATAATTTTTGCTTAAAGTTACTTAGTTTGACGTAAGTACAATGTACAATGTACATAATGCTTGGTTGTACGGCTTCGTGATTCTTTTTACACCCTGTATACGTATGAGTACCAACCCACTGATAGTTTAATAAGATTGCTGCATTCAGCAATCTTATTAAACAAACTCAATCTTACCAAACTTACTTACTACCAAATTTTTCCAGAATTTCAAAACATTATTAATATCAACTCACTTGGAAATAAAATAAATACTTTTATATTTCTTTTAAGAACGTGTATCGTCCGAGTTGAGTGCACAGACTTTGCTTCAGAAAAAAAAGAACATTTATTTAATTAGGAATTTTCAGTAAAAGAGTTCGTAGCTCGTAGCAGCAAAGGATGAGTTCGTTAACTTTTTCTATGAAACTCTTTTGTTGAACATATATTTATTTTTGTTGCAAACAGTTACTGCTTTGAAGCGAGATTAACTTGTTAGGATATAAAAGAATACTTATGCGGAGCGGTTGCATTCTGAAAAGAAAATGAGAACTTTAGTTTTGTTTGTGTGCTGTACATACAGAGAACTTTAGTTTTGTTTGTGTGCTGCACATACAGAGAACTTTAGTTTTGTTTGTGTGCTGCACATACAGAGAACTTTAGTTTTGTTTGTGTGCTGCACATACAGAGAACTTTAGTTTTGTTTGTGTGCTGTACATACAGAGAACTTTAGTTTTGTTTGTGTGCTGCACATACAGAGAACTTTAGTTTTGTTTGTGTGCTGTACATACAGAGAACTTTAGTTTTGTTTGTGTGCTGTACATACAGAGAACTTTAGTTTTGTTTGTGTGCTGTACATACAGAGAACTTTAGTTTTGTTTGTGTGCTGCACATACAGAGAACTTTAGTTTTGTTTGTGTGCTGCACATACAGAGAACTTTAGTTTTGTTTGTGTGCTGTACATACAGAGAACTTTAGTTTTGTTTGTGTGCTGTACATACAGAGAACTTTAGTTTTGTTTGTGTGCTGCACATACAGAGAACTTTAGTTTTGTTTGTGTGCTGTACATACAGAGAACTTTAGTTTTGTTTTGTGTGCTGCACATACAGGGTGGTTCAAGAAAACACCAATTCTAATACCCCATATATGTATGTTCCACGATTCTTGATTTAAATAAATTCTATTTTTATTTTTACACGACTTTTTCATACTCTTTATCTTTGGCTGGAGGCATTTTTTAATCTCATTAGCATCAAAAGTAACAAAAAGCCCTGTAAATATAAAGATCGTTTTTTTTAAAGCGGTACCCACTCAATTTTCAAGAAGCTATAACTCGAAAACTATAAAGAATCGCAGGACATACATGGGGTATTTTTGGATAACGTCGTTCGTTTTGAGTTTTAATTGGAATGTTCAGGTACTCTAGTTACGGGTCTAGTAACTAGAAATAAAACAAGTTTTAACTGGTTTTGGTTTCAGACCTTTCAAACAGAATTAAAGAAATGTGGACAAAAAATATAATTTTACTTAGGCTCAATATCTGATATAGAACCATTATTATTAACACGTGTCCGAGTTGTATCAAAGTGGCAGTGGCGAAGGGTGAAAATTGAGTCAGGGGAAGCCGAAGAAAAAAAATGAGAAATATTTTTTTTTTTCCATGTTTATTTGATCTTATTTTCGTTATCAGTGACCCCGAAAACCATGAACCATGACGAACCCATGACGAAAAAAACAAAAAAAATTGTTTGATTGTTTTTTACTGACTGCAATTTTTCAAAGGGAAGCCGGTAGGAATCGAGTTGTATGGAACCTTCGCCACTGCAAAGTGGGTGGTGGTTTCTACCTGCCCCCAAAGGAAAACGGCGTGAGTGTTTGTATGTATCATTAACGTATTCTCTTCAATCGACGGCACGGTTGGCGCAGTGGCTGAGCGATAGACTGCTGCGCTTCGTGTGGCGGGTTCGATTCCCGCACGGAACAAATATTTGTATGATCTCAGGTAGTTGTTCTGGGTCTGGCTGTTTGTGTATGTGAATTTAAATGTTTGTAAACGCACCCACGATACTAAATAAATTCATAGTGTAAAATTCCTAAATGAAAAAAAAGATATGCAAAAAAAAAAATTGGGTAATGGAATGAGACAAATAATGCATTTTCCGAACTTGTGACAGTAAATTTCAAGTGAAAAATTACAGAAACAAAACATATTTAAAACCAGACGTTTTTCATGCAAGAAAATTGAGCAACATACCTACAAGTACCTTCATAAATCGAGTAGAACAAAGAAGAAATCTCAGCAAACACCTCACATAGGAATGCAGCGCAAAAAGCGCTTCGGCAAATCAAGATTGGATTACTTTAAGTCAGCAGCAACGGATTATCCGAGAATTTTCCAACTTGCGATCTCGTTTTACCGACTTGTGAAGTGTCTTGAGAGCCTCGCACGAACGCGCAACTTCGTAAACTCGAACGATTTTAAAATTACTAATATACAGGGTGTAAACAGACCCTTCACATATCCGTCAACCAAGCATTCTGTACATCAAACTAAGTAACTTTACGCAAAAATTATTGCTGGGAATCGAATTTTTTTTTGGGGTGAAAAATCACGTGATGCGTCTCGATGGAAAGCACTCAAAGCATTGTGATGATGGATAGATTGAATAGTATGGGGGTCGTGGAGATGTGTAAAGTAAAAATCTTACATTAAAAACATGTATTTAAAAAAAAACTTATATCTCTGTAACTAGAAGGTTCCCAGGTATGGTCTAGAACAAAAAAAATATCGCAAAGACGAGGAGAAAAAGTGCCTTTAAGATATGTTAAGGGTCTATTTACACCCTTTATAGGTACTCGTTTCGCACATAATATTTACTTCGTTTTAATAATTCATCCATATAGTGTTTTTTTAAGTTTCTTATGGTGGGGACAACGGGAATAAAATTACCGACTTCTCGATGTCGGCATCATCAATGGTGCAAGGTAATGAGGACAACGGGAAAAATAAAAACCGTCGTCTCGTTGTCCCCATCAATGGAGATAAGACAGTGGGGACACCGGGAATCCACCCGCGTGGCTATAGTCGGAACTAGCGCCTTTGTTTTTTGTTTCAATACAATTTCCACTGACAATCTCACAAAATGATCACTGAGACAATGTTATTGAAAGCGCCAGAAGAACAATGCTGCTCTATGACTGGTTGAATAAAAAAGGTTCTTTAGCCGATTTTTATTTGAAATAAAAAGGTTCTATTTTCAAATAAAAAATCGTTCGAATTTACCTGACGTTGACATCGCGCGTTCGTGTTAGGGCGTGTTATCTAGAAGCCAAATCGCCAATCTACACATTGTCTTTAGATCTTTACTCGGTATCTTTAATTAAGATTTGAAGGTCTTCCGAACGGTTAAGTTTATTGTGGGATACGAGAAACTAGATTCCTTGGTTTTATTGAGTGTTTTTTTAATTAATGGGTCCGCTCTTGACATCGATCTCGCCTGATGGAAAGCTGGATGAGTTGTGCAATAAAACGAACGCACCCAGAAGATTCACATAATAATAAGGTTATTGGTAGTAAAGGAGCGCTGCAGAGTCCAAAGGTTTTGGACTCTGCAGCGCAAGCACAAGCTCACGGTGTAAAATGGTAAAAGGAAAGTAAGTTCGACCGAATTTGAAACTGAAAATACTTGTTTCACATAATATAATTTTAAGAATGTATCCATACCTATCTATTCCCTATTATATTATATTATTGATATTTATACAAATAAAAACAATAAATAATAATTCTTATTGTTACTATTAAAGAATTGGAGTAAGTTAAATCAAAATAAAGTTAATTTACTAATGCCCATCTACAAATGTGTACAAATAATTTTGATCTAAAATTTTATTTTTTTCTTCTTCATACAAGCTCTTGCAATGTGTAGTAGCACTTATCAAATTGTTACTTTTTATTTCTTTTAATGATTTCGGGATTTTTTTGTAAATCTTGATACACATCCTCTTTTTGTAAGCTATTTCTGAAATAAGAAACGCTCTCAGGCTCAGAGCTAGTTTTGAAAGGGAGACTGACTTCCCAGATTATGGAAATTGTTAATTGGACCTATTGCAAGAGGATTAATATCTTCGATGGTGTGCTTCATACATATTGAAAGCCAATAAGGTCAGCTATTGATCATTCCGCTATTGAGCCGAGTAATCTAATGACCTGGCATTGTGAATGAGATTACTGGCCAATATGCAGATACAATACCTACCTATATATGTTGGGGCAGTTGAATACCAGTATTATAATATGGAGCGACTGCCTATCTGATCTCCACAACCCAGTTAGTACTGAGTAATACGATAACTCTTGGTAAGACTGGTTGACAGACTTTCGGGCTACTGACTACTTTTAACGATTGTCAAAGATCTACAAATGACAGCTGGGACCAACAGCTTAACGTGCTTTCCGTGGCAGGGGGGAAACGTGGTATGTAATGGGTGGTCACCCATCCACGGACGAACCTAGGCAAGCACGGCTTAACCTAAAGATCAACCCGAGCGGCTGTTATTATTTAGCCACGAGGTGCTCTATGCTCAATACCTACCTACCTAATGTCTACATATTGACATATTAATTCTTAGAAAACGACAAAACCTAAGAGGTACGATTTTTTACAACAATAATTGCATTAAGGAATCCGAGGTTCCATTTCTTCTTAGTGCCGATTATACTGTAAAAACAGGATGCACCCATGTTTAAATTATATTATAATTTTAAATACCAGTTTCCCTATTACACAGCGCTTACATACTTTCATTATTAATCTAAAAATAAAATACATAAATAAAAATACCAGTGTCCATTGTTATAACTGGCAGGAAACATTTCCTGTCAGAGCAACACCTCATTAATGTTATAGCTCGCTACATTCTATTTTAGAAAATAAAACACACATTGTAATAATGTAGATGGATTTTAAGAATCGATTTTATGCTGGGCATATCAGATCTACTTTCAAATTGAGTTTTTTTTTTTAAACCTTGCCCTACACTAGGAATTTCTCCTGTATCGAGGATTCGCGGGTGCGTTTACAAACATTTAAACTTACGTACTCAAACAGTCAGACCCGGAACAACTACCATGCAAATATTTCTTCCGTGCGGGGATCGAACCCGCGACACGCAGCGCAGCAGCCAATCGCTCAGCGGCTACGCCAACCGTGCCGTTCATGACTGAGCATCATTCTACAAAAGGGCCTCTCAATATTGTTACGAGCTGAATATGGGATAAATTAAACCAAACGGCCACACAACAAATATATATATTTTTATTTAACACTAAACACACAATCACAAATTCATCACTAATCACTTAGACTGACCGCTCCCGCAAACCCGACGTCTATTTATTTATGCCGATCGATCCTTCGAGAAAGTTCCACTACTTTCTGGAACTTTCTTCACAGCTCAATAGTGAAATCTTATGGGATTAATCTCTAATCTTCTACACACTTCCATAGTGCAACATTCTAGACTCGAACGTATTCTAGAATGTTCTCGTAAAACAGCCGACGTAATAATACAAAGCCAGAAAAAAAACTGAATGCTCCTAATGAGAATCTTCCTATCTAGATAACGCAAAGATGCACTGGCACACAATGTTCAGCCTATACTTCTGGATCTAAAATCATACAATTTTGCATAAGTTTTTTTTGGGCAGCATATTGTGTTCTTCTTCCATAACACCTGCTACGCCGACCTCAAATAAATCGTGTTAAGGGCAAGAGGATTATGAGCTATTCAAAATGACGACAAGAAAGATTTTATATAATAGTATGTAATTATATACAGACTACAAAAAGAACTAAAGTAATGATAAAAATAAGACTAAAAGAAAGTAAATATAAACATATAAACAACGACGACAACAGGACACTTAAAAGGCGTCAAAGTACTCCTCCGCATCGCTGACATCTGGAGACGTGCCCAAAGGACTGGCATTGGATTGCCATTCAGCATTGCCACGCTGAATGGCAATGCTAATTCTTTGGCCAAATAAAAGCCAGCCAGCAAATAATTGTGTTGGTTTAAGATATAAATTGAAGATGAAAATTCGTGATTTCTGCCGACAGGGAATTCCACAGGGCAAAATGTTTGTCTTTTAATAAAGCTGTCTAGAAAATTTTTCTATTGGCTTTTGTGGAAGAAATTTGTAGTTCGTTTGAAGTTTCAGACGTCATCTTCCAGACTGCATTTGACGATCTTACGATATCGCATTTCTGTTTGATATTGCCATCTTTTTATTTTACAACGGTGTTCAGTCTTCCACAATGTACAACTTAATGGGTTTTGATAGCAATGTGTCTGGGAACTCTTTGAGTGAGGTCTTTCAACTGTATTTAAGAGCAAAATGAAATATGAGTGGCGACGACTTTGATCAACTGAAGGGGTTAATTGAATTTAGTGTACTTGAAGGTTTACCAATTACAAGAGATCCTGGAACAGTAACGTTTAGTAAATTCTAACAAGCTAACAGTAAAACAGTTTTTGAAACAATCTTATAAATATAGGTGTGACGTCATTCATATTCTTTTCAGGAAACTCTTTTAATTGATATTAAAAAATAACTACTCCGCCATATTGGATTTAGATTGACGTCACTTAGCTAACTATGCATTGTCGTGTATGCAAATTTAACGAGTATGTAAAATTTCAGGTCCGAATATAACTGTTTAAAAAATTCAGTTGCAAGATTTGATTTAAACAAACAAACATTGCCAGTGAAATAAAATCTTGTAAAATATTCCCAAGTTCATATGACCCCAATCTATTTAAGTGGCGAGTTAATATACTTCTTTTGGGTTAACTAGTTCCATACTCGAACTCATCTCTGTCCTCAGGACTAGATTGAGGTCAAGAGTAGCCCCATTTAATATAAAAAATATATACAATATATGTTTCTGTATCATAATTTCGCGAACTTGTGCCATTCCTGAAATTGTGAGTTTATATCATTACAGATAGTATGTACACATAACAAGAAACATTTTTGATATTATTATCACACGTGTATTACACGAAGTCTTCGGCAGAGGTATAGATTGTTCACTCTCATCTCGACAATTATGATTTAAGTCCTTTGATGTTAAAAGGCTGGCCCTTTTAACATCAAAGGGGCACAAATCCAGACTCCAAGCTGTTACTGACAATAATCTTAGCAGTAGCGCTGGTTACCCGCATTAAAGAAGAAAATAAAAATAATGATAATCATTAATTAGATTATGGATAAGTTTCTTTTTAACACTTTTTGTCAAAGCCTTTTAAATGGAGATTCATAGATTATGTCATACTAGATTATGTTCGCGGCATCGCCGCCGCGCCGCCGCCGCGCCGCGCCGCCGTGCCGCCGCGCCGCGTCTCCGCCGCGCCGGTGTGAATTGAAATGCCATTGCGCGGTTGAAGGTGTTATTAGCTAATGATAGCATAGCATTTCTTGTTATCAAAATGTAGGTAATATTGTAAATAGGAGCTACATCAGCCAACAAACTGCTTTACAGTTTGGCAGAAGTAACATTTTTTGTAAATGGAGGTCACCATCTATATACGCTTTTTTTTTCTTTTTAATAAACCTTTCGGTCCCTAAACTTCTTTATTCTTGGCCTGTGCATCATTTGAACCTCCATAAAGTTCGAAGATCTGAATGGTCTTCATCTTCACAAAGGGTAATAGAGGGGTTTACGGGCAAATTGATTTATCCCACTTCTAATCCCAAAAGAAGAGGCTTAACCCTTTTACTGTCCCACAGCACATATGTTTCAGGGTGATTGTTTAGTTATTGTGTTGCTTCGCAGACAGTGAAGCTGTTAAGAAAATGCAAGCCTAGACTTGCAGCCAGCCAGTTTCCTCCAATACTTTGTTCATCGTGTCTACGACGTGTGAAACGTAGAGATACCCGCGACGGTGCACGCGGCTTCGCACGCGCCGCTTCACGCACCGCGTCTCCGTAAATGAGCCCTTAGTAGTAAATAGTAACACGATTTCCTATTACTTATTATTAGCAGAACGACGTCCAATCTCACCGCATTTGGTGTCATGTGGCACGCCTACCAAACATAATAGTTTTTTAGGCCTGGTGCCAATATTTAGATAGATGGTGGCGCCACCATATGTTGAATTATTTAACTGTTTCCACACCACGCCGGCGCCAGCGCATAATTTTAAATATCGAACGACTGGTGCGAGTTAATTAGATGCTTTATGTGTTTGTTTTAGTAATTTTTGTAATGAAATAAAATGAGGTGTAAGTAATTGGTGGTAGTTATGATGACAAACAGTATTATAACAGTAACAAAATGGGATCCCTACTTGATTTAGAAAGTTGTTGATTCGATTTTTATTATATCGAACACGGTGTGTCGATAATTCATCTGTACGATGTTTTATTCCATGGATACTTTATTGATGCGACGTAACGTTTGTGCGAAAAATCCTGTTGCGAAAAACCCTACAGCGATTGCTCAATAGTTCGGTAATTTATTAGTTCGATAGTATGTCGGTTCTAAACGCCTATTGTTCCGTGACATTTAATTAATAACCTTTTTTGCAATATAGTCGTTAAGGAAATACATTAAAAACCATACATAATCTTCACGTCTATTTTCCTAAAATGAGGAAAACAGGTAACAAATTCACCACATTTAGCTGTGCACGCACCGCAGCACGACCCTCAGTCATGAGGAAACGAGGAAGAAGAAGAAGAATAATTTTTGTTTTGAAACATGTTAATATATTTATTTTTTTGTTTTGAAACATGTAAATATATTTATTATTATTTGAGGTCTGAAGTTTGTTAGTAATGTATTTGATCATATGTACGAGTATTTATGTACCGGCTTTGCTATCTGTCGCTTTTTTATGTAGCTAAGCTAGTATTAAGTTAATTCAGAACGGTTAGTGCTATTTATTGAAACAATTATGAAAATGTTTGAAGTTGTTGCGCAAAACGAACTTTTTTTTGGAAACTGAATCGCGACCGCAGTTTTGTTACCTACTTTTCGATAGGGGAGACCTTTTCGCAAACTAGGTTTTAGTTGTCGAACTAATTTCAGCTGTGGTCCAACTTTAGTGCAAGGCCAGTCAGTTCTGTCCCTGTAGGTGTTACCGCGCTCTCTGACGGTCGACAATTTTTCACCCTTATAATCTGAGTAATTAGGTTGAAAAGTGGTCGACCGTCAGTGAACGCGGTATTACAGAGGCCAGCACATAAAGCTATTACAATCTGTCAAATTTCCTTAATAGATTTTCAACTTTATCGATAAAGCATTAGGTTTAAGGTTGATTGGGAAAATGTGACAGTTTCAGGTATGTCGATGTGCTGGCGTCTGTATACAACGTGTAAGGGTGCGTCCACATCTGGCGAATGTGACGCGAATGTGCAGCTCGCGAGCCGTTTGCGAGCTGCGAGCGTGCGGTTACAGTCTATATTTGGTGCGCCGCTCGAGTGCAACCCTAGCAAGGCTCGAGTGGGGCGCGCGTGCAGCGCGCGCGCAGGGCCGCGCCGACCCCCTACAGCGCCTGTGTGCGAAACCTATGAAGCGCCTCTTTTTTTCACGAATCTTCATGTTTCAAAAATTTGTTTCTTTGTTTTGTGTGTTTTAAAAAGCACGTACCTGAAGCGTTTTTTTAATCAGATTTTATAACATCTTCATCGATAAAATGACTGGTTTCTGTCTCTAATGATTCTTTGGAAGTGGATGGTAGAGTCGTAAAATATTTACTTAATTTAGTTGTATTTTTATCACGTTCTTCTTCTTGTTTTCTTTTCCTTATTAAATTCTGATAACCAGATAATTTCTTTTTTATCTTGAGTACTATCACTCATCGTCAAAACACGTTAAAACAATCACTAACACACAAACTATACAGGGTGATTGGAAGCTGGGTGCAAAGCTTTAAGGCGAAGACAATTTGGAACCATTTAAGCCGCATTGTCTTAGACGAAGTCTTACCATTATTTTTAACCTAATTTTACGTTTTTTTTTTCGAAAATTCCCAAAATTTTAACTAAACTGCTTATTTATGGCCAAATTGAATGATAAATGAATTAATTTTTATTTTATTTAATTAAAATAATGTGTAAGCAATCTAGCAAAACAAGTTTTAGGCCTCTGTGTCGTTAGACTTTTTTTTTACAGACATTTAAAGTTCATAAAAATGTTAAAAATTCGTAAATACTTTTTGTAAACCTTATTTAAAAAAAAAAACGGAGGTTGCTAGTTTTGTTCAAACCTTTTTGAAAACATGCTTTATAATTGTTCTTTCTTTTTAGGTATCATTTACGCGGATATCTTACAAATTATTGAAATTAGGACCTACAAACCAATTTGAGGGAGAAATTTTAAATTTTAGACAGACTAATTAAAACAACATTTGGAGCTTTTGCTACTTTTTCTAGATTGCTTACACATTACTTTAATTATATAAAATAAAAATTAATTCATTTATCATTCAATTTGGCCACAAACAAGCAGTTTAGTTAAAATTTTGGGAATAATTCGAAAAAAAACATTAAAAATTAGGTTAAAAAAAATGGTAAGACTTCGTCTAAGACAACCATGGCTAAAATAGTTCTAAATTGTCTGTAATATCTTCCCCTTAAAGCTTTGCACACAGCTTCCAATCACCCTGTATATTGTTTTTAGAGCTAGAACTTAATCTTATAAAAAATCAATGCGCACCTTGCACACACTTTCAATTGACTGATTGTTTAATTTTTTTGGCACTCTCGTTCCGTAAAGTCGAGGAATCCCCGTGACCCCACCCCGCTTGCGTCGCACGCATCTCATCGGGTTACGTTCATAATTCATTCAAACAAACTCACGGCGGTTCTTTTGATTTTAACGCTGAGCTCGTCACTAATGTTAACTAAAACCCAAAGCGTAATATTAAACCACACACGTGAATATTATCTTAGAAGACTTGTACAATAAGCGCATTATAATTATGTTTTGTTATTTACAAGGAATATGTTGCGCCTATTGTACCTACTTATCGATACTCCACTACAAAGAATATGTTGTTGTGTAAGTGTAACAAAAATAATTTCGATGGCGGCGCCTCTATTGTCTTGGCGCCTGTGTGCGCCGCACACTTCGCACACAGGGGCGGCGCGGCCCTGCGCGCGCGCTGCTCGTGCGCACATACGCGTGAACTTGAGCCTCAGTAGTGAATTTGCTTGAATGTGTGAGGTGCATCGCGGCCGGCACGCGTGCACCTCCTGCGCCGCTCGAGTACGGCGCGTAGAAAGCGCGCGAGCGGCGCGCGGACGGCTCAGGGGCTGCGTACGAATATAAAATGCACGCGCGCAGTTCGCAAACGGCTCGCGAGCTGCACATTCGCGGCACATTCGCCAGATGTGGACGCACCCTAACATAATAAACGCAAGACCTCTCGTCTGGTCTCTCGCACCATGAAACTAAATATCTTTTGTTCTACGAGTTCTTAAAATTCGCAAAAAAAAAAAAAACTTTCTATAGGAACGGACGCAATCAGCTGATCCACATGTATGGTAAAATTAAAAAAAAAGTTATGAATTTCCAAAAGTCATAGAACAAAATTTGTTCAGTTTCAAAGCAATCGCTTAGATGTTTACACAATATCGTAACATACCATAACGACTGTATGCTCTGAGGGTGTACGCAGATGTGTACAGTACAACCAGATTTGTTTGTTTACAATGTAAAATAAATGCATAGCAAATATTAATTTAATAGAATATTACAACTAAAAACGGAAAAATAAAAAAACTTTTCACAAAAAGTCGGTGATAAAAAAACTGAATCAAACTAACAAAAGTCACTGACTTCAGAAGCTAAAATTATTTTTCACTTTTTGGTGTTTTGAAGTCGGTTTTATTTTTTGTAAAAAAGTTTTTTTATTAGTGACTTAGGTATTTATCGATATCTAACCGATGTTAAAATAGTAGAAATAACTTTTTGCGACAAATAAAATTAATACTGTAACATGTACGTAAATATTCATCCCAGCTACGGAACCCTTCACTGTCCGTGCCCCGACACGCTCTTGCCTTGCCCGGTTTTAGTCTACTCTCATGAATCATGATAAAATGAGCATGAAATGTTCAAAACATAATCTTGATTGACGCATAAACAAACATAGTTACATTATAAAGGGACTGTTGACAGCCAGATCAAATGCTGAATAAAATGATACTGTTTTTCGTCCTTGGTTAAAAAAAATGGCTGATATTAAATAGGTATACTCCTTAGTTAGCCGCACTCCAACTTGACATCGACAATATCCACAATTGGTGCGTTAAAAACAACCTTAACCTGAATATTAGTAAATGCTCAATCATGACATTCTCTAAAGCCACACAACCCATGCTCAATATCTACACTTTAAACAAGGAACCCCTGAAACGAGTTTCTACCGTGCGAGATCTGGGTACTAACTTTGACCCACACCTAACGTTTAACCAACACATAATACTAATCTGCAACAAGTCCCGCAAAAGTCTTGGTTTTGTTTTGCGACAGGCTAAAATTTTTAATAATCGGCAAGCCATAACCCTAATTTATAACTCTTTCGTCCGCAGTTTGCTCGAAACCAACAGTGCAATTTGGAGCCCTCATGAAAAAGGCTATAAACTGACAATTGAAAAGGTCCAAAAGTCTTTTATCCGCTTCCTCTACCTCAAATTATATGGGTTTTACCCATATATGTACCCTACGCCATTCGTGTTAGGTATGGTGACATACCAGAGCTTAGAAGTCAGGAGAAATCTTGCTCTCATTAAATATGTCGTCCGCCTAATTCGTGGTTCCCATTTTAATTCGCATTTATTACAATACATCTCCTTTAACATCCCACTACCTATCAGACACACTCTTCGCCCACGCCAACGTCCTCTTTTTTCAATTCCTCAAACCAGCACCGTAACCCTCACGACAAGCCCGCTATTTCTAGCTCTTACCCTTATTAATAACATTTTAATGTTTGACGAATCCATGGATATTTTTGCAAGTACTGAACTCAACACTCCTCAACACTGCTTCTCGATACCTGGAGTCCATTGCTACTCCCAGTACTATCTCTTCGGGGTAAACAAATTATATCCTAATAAAAATAAAAATATATATGTATATACAGGTTTATGATACCACGAGTTTTGTTCATTTTTATTGTTATTTCATTGTGCTTATTCTGTCTACTAAAAATGTTTTGTTTATTCTTCGCGTCTACCATATTGTTTACTTTATAATTGTATTACTATTTTTTATTTTTTATTCTGATTTTTATGTTCAACCAATAACTTGTATGTTTGGTGTAAACTGTAAGTATAAGTTGGTTATAAATAAATAAATAAATAAAAAAGAAAAGTTTTTTGTTGACGAGGCCTTAGGCTAGAATTTTAACAGATTTTTGGGTAATATTTTCGTCAGCATTTTGAAAGAAATAAGAGAAAGTAAAATAGTTTATTCTGAAAATAAACAAACTTTATAAAATAAACGTCAAATATGAGCAAAGACATGCTGCGCCGACCCCAAATAAATTGGAATTAAGGCATGAGAATAAAAATGATGGTGATGATGAGCAATAATCACATACGGTTTAAGTGATTATTGGTCATGGTATGGTATAAGTTCTACCATACCATGTTTCACTTTATTTCCTCTTGAGTGCAGGTGTGAAGCACGGGACCGGTCAATGTGGCGACACTTGGGGAAGGCCTATGTCCAGCAGAGGACGTCTTTCGGCTGAAATGATGACGATGAGTGCAGGTGTTAGGATAATGTAGAACAAGATCTAATATATTGTTCAAGTCTCACAAAATAGCCTATTGCCATCAACTGGGCACGAATCCGGACTCCATGGCTGCTACTGAGAAATTCCTGATGAAAAAACCCATAAAGACTGCCCGACCAGGAAATCGAACCCAGGACCTCCTACTCAGCAGTCGTGCTGCGACCAATAGACAAACGGAGAAAGCAATTTAAAATCCTTAGAATCATGAACAAAATAGTTTAAGGAGCTATAAAGATTTATTCCACAGACACTTCTTCGAAAATCTTATTAAGTAAATTTCATTGGTCCTGGGGTTATTATTCCTCGCATTTTCAGAGATTCATCGTTGATTGCTTTCAATTTTCGTTATTTAAATTTTATGGAAATGGTTTGAATGTTATTTATTGTTTCAGAGAAAAATGAGCCTTGTGGCACTTGATATTAATTTGAAATCTGTCGTTAGGCGCAGATGTATTAATGTTGAATCGGTTCGGACATCTTTAGGAAAATTTCTAAAAATGACACATTTTGTTTTATCTAATAGGGAGATTGAATGCATATTATAGCTGGCTTAAATAATAATTGACTGTAGTTTTAAAAAACAAATTTACAACGACTCAACAGGATTGGCATCGGCGTTTTGATAGCTTACACTTTTTTTTTTTTTTAACTTGGTAATATCATCAAATGAGTCCTCCCACCCAGGGCAGAGCGGGAGGGACTGTCAGACTTGTACTGACTAAAATCCACGGTGTCCTTTAGTAGCCCTTTATGTTCCAGGGTCACGGTAATTCTGTGAGTCCCGCGACCCCGGCAGGCTTTGGCCCTCTAGAGGGGGGGCCCCGTCATTATGCTGACACTCTTTGAGGCGCGCGTGGAACACAACGCGCCGTCGACCCGGGCATGGTCCATGGTCGGACAGCGAGTCTTTGATAGCTTACACTTGAGCCAATTTATACAATGCAGGGGGGCTAACATAGAACTTAAATAAATATACCAAGTTTGACATATCGATGCATTTTTTCTTGACAAGCAGCGCCACCCCACCACCACCTGGCATACTGAAAGTCAATATTATTCACTTTTGAGTTTCCATCGCCGCAGTATCTATACCAATACTAATAATATTATAAAGAGGGACTCCGAAACTACTGGACCGATTTTAACATTTTTTCACAAATAGAAAGCTAAATTATCAAGAAGTAACATAGGCTATAAATTATATTTATATCATGAAAATTAGCCGTGCTATCACAATTTTTGTGGACAAAGTCGCGGGCGAAGTACTAGGCGCTGATAAAAGTCACTTCGTCTAAATCCTGTCAGTCATGAACTCGTGACATGACAAAGAAAATGATCTCGCGGGAAATATTTACCAACAGTTTCTCAACTTTTGTTTCCCACGAGTAAGTGCTAAATTCGCTCGAGACTAGTGGTTTTCTGTGGAGCAAATTCTCGATTCGTTGATAGATTTCTATCGAATTCTCGCAGGAGACTTGTCTCACTTAGGTGACCATGTTTCCGTCGATTCGACGTGTTAAAGCTGCCGTGTCTAGCACCGATGGATATTCCACAACCTGCCAATTTATATGACAGCTACTTTCTCTCTCTGATATAACGAGTATTTGTTTAATTATATCTGCAATTTGTGGCATTAATATTCATAGGTTTAAGTTAATAAAATATGGCGTTTGTTTCAGGGTTTCGCTTTGAAGCTGTGTAAAGGATAATTTTATTGTACGTAGGCAGGTATACCTTATGTTTCTAACTAGATAATAAATAAGGTCTTGTTTTGCTTTGAAGTTCAACCCGTAGAATAAGTTATTTAATCGTTTATAGAAAAAACTTTTTTCAAAAAAGAAAACCGACTTCAAAAACACAAAAAAGTGAAAAATAACTTTAGCTTCAGAAGTCGGTGACTTTTGTTTGTTTGATTCTGTTGTTTGATTATCAGCAAAAAAGTTTTTTTATTTTTCCATTTTCAGTTTAATATCCTATACAAATATTTGCGCACCACTCCAATGAGACAGTGAGGTTTCGGAGTAAATGAAATATGATCAATTTTTAAATTTTTGTTGATTTTTCAAAAACCGCTCGACTGATTTCGATAAAATTTAAATGGGACCTGGGAAGTATACCCTTTGAAACAAAAAAAGAATTTTCCAAATCGGTTCAGGCGTCTCCGAGGAATCGGTTCCTTCTTTTTGAAGTTGGTTAAAAAGCATAGGAATCGGACCTATAGAATAGTTTAGCTGGCCTTTTACTCGAATAAAGAACAAAAGAAATAAAAGAGCCGGGGACAATAAAAAAGGTGTGTGATGTCGAATTTCCATTTTTCTTCTAACTTGAATTTCTTCAGGGAAATAACAAATAAGTATCTCGACTTATTTTTTATGGTTTACATAAAACTATAAACTCACGCCTTCTTCCCATGGGGGTAAGCAGAAACTACAGAACTCCATCTGCCTACGATTCTGTTAATGGTTTGTTTCTAAGTAAAATATTACTTTTTCGATCGGTTCCTCTTACCTATTAGCTGTACAATAAAAACCGGCCAAGTGCGAGTCGGATTCGCGCATGAAGGGTTCCGGTACATCGTAGTAGGGGGGCCCTTTAATTTTTAATTTGTCTACCTATCATGAGGTACAGCCCGCTGTCAGATAGACGGACGGGACGGACGGATGGACTGATAGCAGAAGCTTAGTAATGGATTCGGAACCCCAAAAAACTAATGAAAAAACCCAACAAAACTTTGCCCGACCTGGGAATCGAACCCAAGACATCATGCTCGGCAGTCGGGCTTGCAACCTAAGAACAATGAGTAATCCAGTGTAAATTTATGCTCTGCAATGCTACCACTCGAGCTTCCCTATTTGCATAGAATGCAGGACTTGAGCCAAATAATCTATATACAGCCGTAAAGAATATTGTATGTCATGCATACATGCATTTTAATAACTCAAGGAAGAAAGATCGGAAGCGCCATCAATGCTAATGGCGTTTAAGCTATTTTGGCTCAAAGTTTAAATATGAACCGACGTGTGAATGACACAATTGGCACAACGGTGTTTAAATAGTTTGCGTTTGAAATAATCATCTTCATACATACCAGTCTTACCAAGGGGTGTCGTATTACCCAGTACTTGGGTTGTGGAGGTCAGACAGGCAGTCGCTCCATGTAAATACTGGTATTTAGCTGCATCCCAAATCCGCATACAGTTAGACTGGAAGCCGTCTCTAATATCTCTAAGCTCGGGAACATATACGCAAGAAGTTGGCAGATTCGTCTCAGAACTGAAGTTGTTGTAGTTTTTCTTGTTTATCTCTCTTAACTTTATATAGTTTATTATATGTATGTATATAAGTATTTATTCTTATATGTTTTAGTTATAAATATGTTCTAGTCTTTCTTTCTGTTTATTGCACCTACTGTATATTATCTCTGCATCACCCTAAGGTAGACTGGTAGAAAATGCCTACGGCATTAAGTCCGCCATTGTGCAGTTCTTGTGCATAAAGTTTTAATAAATAAATAAATAAATAATATATTGGGAAAAGGCTAGGCAGATGATGATCATACATAAAGGTTGCCTTCGGCGAAGGGGTAGGCAGTTAATGCCACCAACCATCTTCTCGTGTCGATGGCAATCTACAGGATGGAATCCATCGAAGCAAAAACCACGTATTCGGTACATCATTCTGAACCCTACTTAAAAATTATTCATCGGTACCTAAAAAAAAACCTACAAAAGTGCAATACCTACACAGTTAAAATGTATGGAACAGCGGTTTTTTTTTTAATGGCCTTGTATGTCCCCCTTCTGGGCAAAGGCCTCCCCCATATCCTTCCAAGTACTCTTCTCCTGCGCCACCTCGAAGTCCTCGAACCAGCCTTCGCGATGCGCGTCTAAATCATCTCGCCAGTTTTCACCGTTTTTTAATTACCGATGAAAAATTTTCTTTGTTGGGGGGGGGGGGGGTGTTAGAATGAAGTACCTACTGACTACTGACTGACCGTTGTTGCGTCGTCAGTGTCCTTTCCACCCTGTATAAAAATGGATCGATCCAGAACTAATCTACGAATTTGGTGCTAAAGAAGTAGCTGTGTCTATCTTTTATCTTTTCATGACTAAGCAGCTGAACAGCTTTCTATGAAAGCTGCACAGGTGGACCATGCTCTAGCCTCTAGGTTGGGACATCTAGAATACGTATGATCCCGGTACTATATTCCCGTGGGGTAATTCCCGACCCCGAGGAGTGCGAAGCCGCGGCCAAAGGCTTGTATAGTTATAATTTAAATCCTACAGACGTCTGCCAAGTGGCTGCCACTTTTCATAACAAAAATACACCACTAAATCTAACTAATCACGTCGTTACGATTTTGCACCTGTATGTTAATTTAATTACTTATGTAAATAGGTACGTTTTAAACGGTTTGAACTCATAAATACAAACTTGATTTTGTATAATCGTGACTGCACACAGAATTACATACATAACATCACGCCGGTAGTCCTCGAGGGGTAGGCAGAGGTGTACACTGTACATACCTGTAGTACACGCACTTTTCACCAGTTATGTTTAAAAGTCTCATGTAATAGAGGGCGAGCCTATTGCCATCAACCGGTCATAAATCCGGACTTCCGCCTGCTACTGAAAAATTCCTTTTTGAAAACCCAAAAAACACTGCTCGACCATCGAATCGTAAAATGTACACAAATGTGCAAAAATTTCTTCCATTGTTTTGGTGATTAAATAAATTTCAGAAAGTACCTTGATCCGTCCTACAACCAAAAATTCGAAGACATGTGACATCTACAAACCCGCACTGGGCCCGCGTGGTGGGTCACAGCCCACTCCCTCTCATAGCGAGGAGGCCTGTGTCCCGGCAGTAGGGAAATTATAGGTTGATTGTGTTTATGCTTATGCCTTGGTTCGAACCTGACCGAAACAAAAATGTTTATTAGGCATTAAACTAACTAAATACATTACTAATTAAAAACTATTAAATAACCTAAAATAAGTAAACTAACAAACTATAAAAGGGCATCAAAAAACTCCTCAACGCTGTCAGCTGGTAATGTGACCGAAACATGACTTACACGTCACAACATACAAGTAAGTCGGGGGCCATTATCACCCGGTTTCCGCTGCCCCCATAGTATATAAGGTTTAACTATTCATACACGAAATATTTTGCAGAGAATCATCTATCGGCTATAACGAAGCCATTTCAATTTAATTGGAAATTTTAAATCTTATTATATTTTTGTAAAAACAAAATGATTTAAAATTACTTGACCTACAAAATGAATACTGGCTCCTTATTTTTCAACATCCATTACGCTAGTTTACTACGTCGTATTTACCTACTGTCATTGTTGGAAAAGGTTACATGCAAAAAGTCTCAAAAAATTTTAGAATTAAGATTTTATACTATCATGGTCACTAACATTATTATTAATACTAGAAACGGGATATTTACCATGTTTACTGTTTGTTTGTTTGTTGTTGCTCATAAACACCCACCCGCAATAACTGCAGTTTATCCGTGATCATGGTGCTTGCAACAGCGCCGAAATATCGGGAACTCATAGAAAACAGTAAACATGGTAAATATCCCGTTTCTAGTACCTATTAATAATAATTTAAGAATTATAATAATTTCGTAAAAACAAAAACACTCGGATATTTTTTTTTTCGTTGCTTTGGCGGCTTTACGACTTATAGAAATTACTGTTAATATATTTCGTGTATGAAAAGATAGACCTTATATACACGTAAATACACATAGTATAAACCCGTGAATAAAACACAAAATTCAACATCCATCTGCAATACTCACCGCAGTCCCTAATGAAGCAGCGTATTATTATCAACGGCGGCAGTGAGGAAAATAAAACTACTGAACGCAGCTCCGCTTGCGTGTCGGTCGGAAATCATTCCACGGGAACGTACTACCCGGAAAATGAGCATCGTATGTCCTAGCCCAGGTCATGGTCAACCTGTGTCTTTCAAGGTGTGAAAAGGCAACAGACAGACATATTGACAGACAGACGGACAGAAAGAGTTAAAATATAAAATACGGATTTCATATCTTGGACTAAAAATAAATCCTACCGTAGGGTATGTAGTATTACTTTAACTAAAAATACATTAGAATGTATTTTTTGCTACATACTTACCACTAATATTATAAATGCGTAAGTTTGTGAGGATGATGGATGGATGTCTGTTACTCTTTCACGCAAAAACTACTGACCAGATTTGGATGAAATTCGGCACACAGATAGTTTATAACCTTGATTAATGATTAGGATACTTCTTATCCCGGTAGTACGATCCCGTGGGACTAGTACCGAACTCCACGCGGGCGAAGCCACGGACATCAGCTAGTAAATAAATAACGAAATTAATATTTTATTTATTTAATTATTCAAGTTCAATCGTATAAACGCCTTTTATACAGCATCTATGTTGCTATTCTACAGTACCTAGTACACAGACGGCCAGATATTCTCGCATGTGTATTTTACAATTTAGAACACTTGCCTTTATTACCAGTTGAAATACTACTAACGAGCGTGGGAATATTCGATAATTATCATAATGTAGTAGAATATTATTATCAACCACAATTTACGATTGCAATTATTCTGCAATGATGCTATTTAATGATTAAATGCAAAATAACGATGTAAGAACATTTATCTGATCAGTAATTCCATTTCCATGAGATTTCCTCGATTAATTGCCCTGTAAAGATATGTCTTTTGATATAAAGCAGAAGAGGCAACAGACAAAAGCTATTCAGCCATAAATTATGAAGGACCCATACCAATGGAGTTACGTTTGACATCTTTACGGCAATATATCACTGGCCGTCTACATCCGTCTGTCTATATGTCACAAGTAATTTTAGAATAAACGCTTGAAATATTTTTGAAGGAATTTTAATTGAAAATCTTCAAATGGTTGCAATGTTACAGCATGTTGTATTTATTCTAAAGACATTTAAAATTGTGATGCAAGACATTGTGATGCAAGGCTTTGTTTTGTACGAGATGGTTCTTTTGGAACTTGAAGAATATAGTCAGGAGGGTTCCGTTGGGGAACAGTTTCTTGTGAAATTTTCTTTGGGAATTTTCTGATTAAACAAAATGTCAAAAAAATAAAAATAATGAATAGTTGTGTGAGTGTGAGTGTGTATGTGATGTGTGTGTGTGTACGTGTGTTTGTGTGTTTGTGGGTGTGTTTGTGTGCGTGTTGTTGTCTGTGTGTATGTGGGTGAGAGAATGAATCTCGGCGTTAGATTCGACTGTTGCTCGAGCAATTTGTCGACAGTAGGCTGCGGCACGTTGTGCTGCATGGCCTGCTTTACCTTGCTGCCAGGCAACAGCTGACGGCTCCAGGAGAGTGTGCTTCAGCGAGTACTTTCGGCATATCTCCGCCCAGGCCGTGAGGCGCTTATCGTTCGGTTCTTAGGCCACTGAGGCAATGTCGGTCTGGAACAGGCAGATAAATTGCATAAATTCGATATTTCTTAAAAGGATATCATGTACAGTCAGCACCTGGACGTAATAAACAATATTCATATGACAAAGGGTCTTCCTCTTGGCGTATCGGAAACAAAATGTTTAATTATATTTGGCCACGTGCCAGTCGAATCATGCAGCCCTGGCTTGAGATTCCAAAATCTATAATTTTGGGATCTCAAGACAGTTTCATACTGCATTTGTATTTTACAGTATGAGTAGTGGGTAGTATCTTGATGTGTGATCGTGCTCATCGTCGTCGCTTTGAAGGGGGCCTACCAGTGGCGATTTAATGATGACAAAATAATTCTTTGCTTAGGTAAATCTTTTACAACACCCACAGTAGCTATAATGTGACTTACCCTTCCAGGTAGTACAGCAATATTGTGGAATGGACCGTATACATTTTAATACTTATACAATTTCCTTCAACACAATGTTTTCTACTAAATCATATTACGAGCTTTGAACCAAGTATTGTCTCGTTGCAAGTTACTTTATTATGTAGAACCTACCTAGTTGTTTGCTTCTGCTGCTAAAGATTTGTAGCTAAACTGCCGGACAGACCTAGGCAGTAAATGATTTATTTTCTATTTTCTACAATTGTTCCATATTACTTCGTTTACTTAATAGAAATCTACCAATGTTTTAAAGTAAATCAATTAGTTCTACTTCTATTGATTTGAATTCGAACAATTGTAGGATTTGTACACACTGACGCGCGATACACCATCGGCTCCGCGCGTTGAACTTTCGGCCTCCTTTTGACTGCGGAAAATATTGTTTATTGATGTCATTTATTATTTCTTTATGATCTTGTTTGTTGTCGAGTGTTTTATTAGTATATTCGTAAAATCAATGTACCAAACCTTTGTAAGGTATACAGAGTGGAAGGGACATCGACATTACCACGTATTCAGTATATTCATTCCGAACCGGGGGCCACATAGACATTTTTCATCGGCAATTTTTAAAGAACAGCTGTTTCCTGCACACTCTGGCGTATGGCATGGTAGGAAGTACTTAGACATTATAACAAAAGCTTTGCACTGATTTTTAAATAACGTTATTGTTATGGAAACTGCCAAAAACCTATAAAAGACTTTTGAGTCGTCATAGGAATTTATCGTTCGGACACGCAACGGTAACGTCACGTATACTCGACGTCAACCAATGCCAGATGTGAAGGTAAGGGCTCTATTTTCATACATTTAGTGGGAGTCGGTGGCTAAAGTGGTAAGTTAATTTTGTGTAAATTATTTTATCATAAATGCCTGCTCAAAACGGCAAAGAACACCATTGTATGGAAACGGTAGGTATATTAATATCCGATATCCAAAAATATGAAGTTTCGGATCCACCACATTGGGCCTGTGTGGTGGATTAACGCTCTCGCCCGTTCAGAAGAGGAGGCCTGTGTGAGCAGTGGGAACATTAGAATGACTATAGGATATGGTGACTATCGCTTGCCACTAATTGCGGCTACGACAGACCCATTTACACTAAAGATGTATCGCGGGTAGCGAAATTAATTACGTAGGAGTTATTTAAAACATTTAAGGACTTAATTAATATCGAAATAACATGTCTATTAAGATATTTAACTAGTCACTAAAGCAGTTGCACGCTGGGCGCGCACGTTAGGAGACACGTGAACCGCAGGTGTTTCATTGGGTAGCTTTAACTTTGTAGATCCATACCTATTTTTTTTATATTTAATAATACCTATATAAGAAAGAAGACAGAAAGAAAACATTAATTTGGCACAAAAAAAAACATAAATGTAAATTGAAAAAGGGTCATAAGTCGCGGATAACTGAATTTCGATGTTAGTTCTTCATTTGGGACATAGATGGCACTGCAGTGTTTTTTTGTAATATGTTGCTCTACTACTTTTTGTATTGCCGCTACACATCCTAAAATTCCGTTTACGATCTCTGTCACTACGATATACGATTGCGACTTGCGCCAAGTGACACGCGCGTTTCACTTGCTCGAAGTATGCAGGTATCTGTCAATCCGCTCCACTTTTCCTACAGCCATCTTACCAAAAGCTGAGATCCTAATTTTGAGATCGAACTTCATATTGCATTCCTTTTCAGGTAGGTAGTTACTGAAGTTTAAACTCTCATAGCCCCGATAGAAAGTTAATATCAGTTTCCAATTTTCAAACTCCACGCTGTCGGAATGTCACAATTTCACATGCATCGCATAGATTATGTACAGTCACAAGCACTAATATACACAACATTTTGGTTCAATTATATGGGATGGAATGGACACCGACGCGGAAACCGTTACCACGTATTCAGTACATGAGCCCCATAGAAATATAAATATACATAGAAATTTTACATCGGTTATTAAAAAAAAATCTGCTGTTCGATACATTTTGATCGTGTAGGTATTGCACTTTTGTAGGAAACAGCTTGTTTTATTTTAAACCGCTGTTAATCAGTCAAAACCAATTTTAAACGGTGAAAAGTATTTTAACAATAATTAACATTTACTTAGAAACTTATTAGGTTTATTAGGTTTCTTTGTGACGCTTTGCAAAACAATATGTTGTAGTAATTCTAGGACTAGGTAATTACAACGTTCTGAAACAACATATTTTAATTGGATAAAACGCATTTTAACATAATAAGGATTTTGACTGACACCAGTCGGAAGTGGTTTTGACCGATTAACAGTTTTGACTGTAACACACATTTGTGCTCGCGACTGTACCTACATCTTTATGGATCTATTGCATTTTATTGTACGCGTTTCAAGGAATATGAGCACGACATAAATAGTGAGCAGGTATTTGACATACCCACTTACAAGTGTAGGGAATGAACGTGGTACCATAGAACAGAAAGTCTGAAAGAACGGCTGAAATTTTTACCAATCATTCTTTCTTTTGCTTAGGAGTTTGTTCCGTTACGTCTCCTCAGCTGAAAAATACTGGGAAGTAGAGAATGTTTTGTCAACGAAACAGAAACATAATAATTTTTGGCATGGGAGGGGATCTGACGATTTAAATCTTTGGTGTAAGGCGTCTTTGGGGAGGGGGGTCATGGGGGTGTCGTGTCGTGAAGGTTTAGAGTACCCCTCCTCCCCCCTCAGCATTAAAACCAGATTTAATTTAAAAAAAAAAAATTGACACAATTTCGCTCGCTCGGCTTTTTACATGGTCGCACAATTCAATTCAATTCATTATTAGAAAAATAGAGCTCGTGGCCAGTGGCGTGCCGCTAGGTCAGAATGGAGGCAAGCCCAGTTAGTCAGCTACCGATGTGTTGGGAAATAATTTTATAAATTATAGTTTTTCAATTAATTTCTAGTCTCGATATCATAATACGCTTGCATAATTGACAAAGGCGCCATCTATACGTACGAATCGTGACACCAAAAAAGTTCGCTACGCTACTGTTTACAATTCAGACGTGCAAAATATTTCATTCAAAATAGCCACTAGATGGCATTTACACTATTGATTTGTTATTTTATTGCCGTACACACTATTTTATTAATTCAATATAGTGTCGATTAAAACTATAATATTTGATAATTATTACATAAATATTAATGATCTCACAAAATCATTATAAATCACTAATAAATAATAGCCACTTTTATTTACTTATTCTAATATTCAGAACAACTCTTTAAGTACCTAAACTCTTCGATAAAATCATTGGGTATTGTATTTTCTTATTTCAAAGAGATATAATATTACGATGATGGTTCTTTATTTGGAAGAACTTTATCAAATAACTACAAAATGGTATGCGAAAAGCGACAAAAATACATTGCCGAGAAAAACTATCATTAGGACTTCTTTAACAGTGAAGTAAAGAGCTAACTCAACGTATTTACATACCTTTTCGACGGTAATATCCGAATTCACATTTTAATAATCAGACCACTATATAACAAACAATTAATCACTTGCAAAATCATAGGTATAAATCACATCGTGCTAATAACTTTCACACAATTACAATAACAAAACAAAACCTAACTTTAGAATATTGTTCTCAAAATTTTCAAAACAGCATTATTTCGTATTAATTGACGCGTGCTACTGGCATTATCAACTCACTTCAGGCCGGTCAACGCGGACGCTGATTTGAGCGAACTTAATACCACAGAAAAGCCGGGCTTCTCGCGGCTTGTGGCTCCCATAGAAATGGTCAAAAATCGTCTCCGAATTTATCAATGAAATTTTAACATTTCTATACAAATATTAAGCCAAATGGCGAAGCCAACGAGTGCGAGAGAGACGGCGCACTTCAACGCTTAGTGTATTGCGTTAGAGCGAGGTCGCAACTGTGGGTGGCATTTACGGCTGGCGTAGGTTTGGTCGTGTCGCTGCATGATGAATGCACGCGAAATTTAAATAGTATTCCGATAATTATGAATGAAACAGATAATATTTTGCAACTTGTGAAATCGCGCGACGGATGACGTTGCGTTCGGCGCTCGGCGCGCGGATTTTAATGTTATTATTATTTGGATATTTATAAATGATTGCTATTATGGAACGTTTTTTTTCTTGTTTATTAATAGGCTGATTGTTAGGCAAGCCATGCTTCTGGGCTTGTATGGAAGGCACGCCACTGCTCGTGGCTAAATTAAGCCGCGCTTGCCTAGGTTAGTCTGTGGATGGGACCCATTATATACCGAGTTTCCTCCGTGCCTTGGAAAGCAGGTTAAACCGTTGGTCTCGGCTGACATTTGTAGATCTTTGTATTAAATTCTTCAGGAACCCCGGGGGACTAATGAACGTACGAAGACGAAATTATGAGTGCGTAACATTATACAAACCTTTATGGTACATTACGGCGTAACTACCTACTTTGACATTATACTTAGTTTTCTGTTATGGTTAACGTTAGCTCCCAGTACAAACAAACTTCATATTAGTGTTTCGCAACACGTACGGCGACTAAGGTTAAAGTAGCAGCTAAGTTTGCCAGGTAGGTATAATAAACATTTCGCCTTAAATAGGTGTACCTACCTACTAGTCAAATGTTATGCAACTGCCATAATCTTGCTTCTATTATACAAGATTATTTTTAGTATATGCGAAACCTGAATATAGTTAGTTCAGAATAAGTAACTGAATCGATTCCAATAATTTTTAAACCATGTTATATTTTGTCCCAAGAATATTAAAAAAAGTTACAAGTTGGACACCGAGCTAAATTAAGTACCTATCGCAATCATTTAGGTACCTACTGCCAAATTATTATTATCAATGAGCTGAAGACGACGCTGGAAGCACGCGGGCGCGCTTTGTGGTGACCACGTTTTTGTGCGAACAACCAGGTACCAGAACACGCCTGTAGTTTGTTCAGAAAAAGTAACTGAATCGATTCCAATAAATTTTAAACCATGTTATATTTTGTCCCAAAAATATTTAAAAAATGTTACAAATTGGGAACGAGCGACACCGACGGCAGACCGCAATAATCTAGGTACCTACTGCCAAATTATTATTATCAATGAGCTCAAGACGACGCTGGAGGCGCGCGCGCGACGCACTGCGTGATGACCACGTTTTTATGCGGACAACCAGGTAACAGAACAAGCTTATAACTTTGTGATTTCTCATGAAACAGTTTTGAAATTTTGTACATAGATTCTTTACATAAAAATACTAGACACGTGTTTCAGGTTTCGCATATATTTATACTAAAACTAATGTTGTAAATGCGAAAGCTTGGATGGATGGATGTTTAAACACTGTTTTAAGCTTTCACGGTTTACAACTAAACTCATACTGTCACTTACGGGATATCTTCCGTGATTGTTCATTATTTTGACAACCTGCCACCATGGCGCTTGCAACAGCGTCGAAATATCGTGAGCTCAAAATGAGGATCTGGATGAAAGGCACAGAGATAGATTATAGTCTGGAATAGTCACTCGTATTCATCTTAAAATACGTTAACTGCGTCTTTAGTTATAGTTATAGTTATAGTCTGGTGTTAGTTTTTTTGGGGTTTTCAATCAACAATTTCTCAGTAGCAGCCACGGAGTATGGTTTGTGCCCGATTGATGGCAATAGGCTCGCCCCTTTTATTACATGGGACGTAAAAAAACATAACTTGCGAAATGTGGATGTACTATTAGATACACCTCTGCCTGATCTTTAAGTGATGTCAGGCGTAATGTTATGTTTATGTTATTAATAACTATGTTGCAGGAGACATTTTGACTTCGATAGCATTAGTACTCTCGTACACCTGAACCAATTTATCTGTGCAGGCGGGAAAATACAGAACTAAAATAAATGTACCGAGTTTGACATATCGATGCAAATTTTCTTGACAAGCAGCGCCACCTTAAACTGCACACTTAAAGTAGTCATACATTTAGCAAACAGAAGCGAAGATGTTTAAAAAAAGAAAACGAGGTTCACAAAATAATTAATACAACCGTTTGTTCTAACTTACAACAAAATATCAATCACTGAAACTAACCTAAACCGCCACAAATCATAATGAATTCAACTAAAACGTAATTGTTTATAAAAATAGCGAGAAAGTACACAAAATCGGAAATTATAAATATGACTGCCCCAGTATAGTATAATGTACTCTGTGGACTGCCCTTTGAGCGATATTCCCAACAAGAGTCTCCCGCGACCAGCGACAATTTCTAAGTTGTCACTCTTTACCATAGAACTAATATGTGCTATGTAAAACCTCATTTCTTCCTAATACTAAGTAAAATCTCATTTCTTCCTAACAATACTATAACGCCTGTTCCCTAATAAATTACTTGTCGTGCACGCTGAAGCTCAATGCACCATTATAAACCATCCTCCTTTGAGTTTATTTTTAATACTCAGCCAGGAATATAAATGACTGCTGTATCCGTACATTATATTTAGTTTTAATCCTCAGATTAACTTAGTAACTGATGTCTAGACTGCAGACAGATTTGTTAACACATAAAATTGTAACTGAGGGTGATTTGCATGTATGTGTCACAGGCGTTAGAAACAAGTCTTTATGGTAACTTGCTAGTCATTTAGGAATAAAACGAGCAATTAGAACAAATTTACACTTAAAAAACCGGCCAAGCGCGAGTCAGACTCGCGCAGGAAGGGTTGCGTACCATCGTAGTAGTGAAGCCCCCTTTTTTTTTTCTTTTTTTTTTTTCGGATGGGAAATCAACAAATTACAAATTAAAGGTGCTTCCACCTTTAATTTGTAATTTGTTGTTATATTATAGTGGCAACAGAAATACACATTCTGTGAAAATTTCAACAGTCTACCTATTACGGATCATGAGATACAGCCCGCTGACAGACGGACGGACGGCCGGACGCACAAAGGAGGTTTTGTAATAGGGTCCCCGGAAACGACATTCACTATATAAAGAAGAACTTCTCAACTAAACTAATCTATACTTTGCCGAAATGACGGAAATTTTTCGAAGGAATAATTAACGACTAATTTGAAATTGTGAGGAACTTGACTGGAATTTTCATTATCCAAACAACAGGTGGTCGAAAGTTAGGAATTTACAGCCAACTTTTTCGTCTTTCGTAGAGTTCCTTTTAGAATGTTGCTATTTTGACGTAGCGGTGCAAGACTAACCAAAACCGTCGCTCGGACGAAAATGCAATCATATAAAGGGTGAACACATCCGAAAGGCATTTGTTTTCCCCATCTTTGCGATCATTTTTTTGTTCTAGACCATACCTGGGAACCTTCCAGTTACGGATATATTGGGGGTCAAAGTTCCAACTTTTTCACAACTTTTTTTTAAATACATGTTTTAAATGTAAGTATTTACTTTACACACCTCCACGACCCCCGTTCTATTCAATCCATCCATCAGCACAGTGCTTTCCATCCAGTCCTACCTTAAAACGTGATTTGTCACCCCAAAAAAAAAAGCCGATTCCCATCAATATTTTTTGCTTAAAGTTACTTAGTTTGATGTACAGAATGCTTGGTTGAAGGCTATGTGAAGGGTCTGTTTACACCCTGTATAGGGTGACTGATAACTAGTGACCGATACATAAACACGTGATTATACTCATTATAACAAACAACTTTCCCAAAGAAACATTTTTTTTAAACGGCTAACAGCTGATAGGTCACAGGCGCGCGTGCGAATTTCATACGGCGACGTTCTGGTTAGGAGGTATGGTCCAGAAAAAAAACATGACAGATAGAATAAATGCCTTTCGGCTTTTTTGTACCTATTTTATGGAAAATGATGAACCATGCATTTAATATTCTCGTACCATACACTAGTGGTTTTAAATTCAATGGCCATGATTTAGAGGATTCATTGAAATAATGCAGTGTTGTGTCACCAACCGCAACAATGTCCTAGTCATCGCCGTGTGAATTGGGATTCCTTTAGATACATTTTGGAGAATTCAATTAATTCAATGGAAAGCTATGACTGTCATAATTATGCATCGTTTACTATTGGAGGACATCACAATATCATTACAAAGGATTTTTGTAAGGAATGATTGAATGAATTGTCAGGCATACAAATGTTCGTTACTATTATTTTGGGCATCGTAATTGGCCAAATATTTACAATGAATATATTAGATGTATTGGGTAAGTCAGGATTTATTCCGTTAGGCTCTTACATCATGTGGGCAGACGATGGGTTTCGTGCTATGAAAACACACTGGGTGCGATACACTGTTTCTAGCAAAACTAACGAATTACTTGAGATTACAACTTAACACAATAACACGGGGCACAATGAATCGGGTACAGTGAAAAGACGTCTCAACTTCGCCGCCATCAGACACTGACTGTCGTCCTCTCCTCGAGCTGGACATCAGGGCTCTGTACAAGCACGCAGTGTTGTCTGAATACTTGTAAGTAAGTCGCTTGATGTCACCACTGTACACTGGCGTGCTTTCCAATTCCGTACCATTGACCGGATCCGACAGAGATACATAGATAAATAGTTGTTATGGATATAGATAATGCTCTAATCACCATGCTTGGCCAATGGATTGATTCTTCTTCTTGCGGTTAGTGCCTAACCTGGTTTCAGAGTTTTTCCGCCCATGGGCCTCTGACTTGGCTTTACGTGCCGTCACGGGTTGTTCAGTATGATGGGCAGAATACGTGGTAAAAAAAAGTAAAGTAACTCCTGTAGGGAACGATATGTAATTCTTAAACGTGGAAACCATTTCCGAACCAACGACAAGGGAAAGTTACACAGATACATTGGAAATTGAACCGTTTAAAAAGCAGTTATACGATAAATTGAATCACAGTACTTGAATAATAATGCGGGAGAGCTTACAAATAAATTGGAATAAATCAATAAATTGTTTTTATCGCCGTTTCATTAATTTAATCCAGTTAACGTTGTGGATACTATGGAGAGCGCTTTTTTTGTAAAAGTGTTTAAGCAGATTAAATGTTTCTTTAGCATTTATCCTTTGATCGTTGATTTGTTATGGCTAAAAGCCGAAGTAAGGTTACACCTAATTCTAGCCGGCTATACCTAGGTACGGCCGTTACCAGTTTGTTATACTTAGGTGTATCCTTTTTACTGCTAGGACACACCGACCAAATGGATTAGGTTAGGTTAGAACTTTGACAAAGCGCGCGCGAGCCGAGCGAGCGCTACATCCAAATTGGTTGCATCAACCTTCAAATTTAAACCGCACCTAGCAGTAGCGAAGGGTCAATTTTTGTGAGAAGTAAGCCGGAGTACAAATGTTTAGTGTGATTATGTTATTTGTCTATAGAATACTGATTGTGCCATTTTTCAAAGGAAATCCGGTAGGAATCGATTTGTATGGAACCTTCGCCACTGGCACTAGGTATAGCCGGCTAGAACTAGGTGTAACCTTACTTCGGCTATTAGCCTTAACAGATCCACGCAAACCAGCGATACTGGTTTTCGCGTATCTACGACTAAGTTTTTAAACTGACATGGTCACTAACACTATTACTAACATTAAAAACATGTCATTACATTTACCATGTTTACTATTTGTTTTGAGATCCCGATATTTCGGCGCTGTTGCAAGCACCATGATCACGGATAAACACGCATCGGCGCTGATAACTTTAGTGTAGTTCACGGATTGATTTTTTGAAAAAGGAACTTGACGGTAGACAGGAGAAATTGAAAAAAAAAAGTTACGTCGATCCTAAGTAATAAGGCACAATGGCAGTAAAATGCTGATGATGGATGAGGTAGGTGAAAAACCCAAGTATTATAGGCATAACATAACATCACGCTTGTAATCTCCGATGGGTTAGGCAGAGGTGTACCTAATAGTACACCAAAATTTCGACAGGTTATAGGTTTAAGTTCCATGTAATAGGGGGCGAGCCTATTGCCATCAACCGGGTACAAATGCAGACTCCGTGGCTGCTACTGTGAAAATTGTGATGGAAAAACCCGAATAACAATTTTCTCGGCCCGGGAATCGAACCCAGGACCTCAAGCTCAGCAGTCGCGCTTGCGACCACTGGACTACCGAGGCAATATTGTCGAGTCAATCCAAAAGGGCCCACGTCCAGCTGTGGACTACAAGTTGATTGATCGTCGCGATAACAGTGTTGTAACAAAAGGGGGGCGTAATCTATAAAAAGACAAGGTCAGTGTGGTAATAGTAAGGAGGCAACAGCAAATGTCCAATGCGATCATTCATGTCTTTTATCTTTAGCCAACAAGATAAACAAAGCCAATTTCTACCGATTAGAACACGTTGAACCAACTCGGAAACTGGTATTCTACGGAACAGGCACTGTAATTATACACTGTGGAAACTGTTCGAAAGAGATACCGCGGCCCTGGACCACAAAGGGCAAAGAAAGAACATGGATGGGTTTTAGCCAGTAGAAGTCTGACACTCCCTTCCGCTCCGCCCAGAGCGCGGCGGGGTGTCATTTGATGATTTCCCATCCGAAAAAAAATTAAAATGAAAGGACACCGACGCTAAAACGGTTACCACGTAATTTAATTTTTTTATGAAAGAGCGGAGTCTCCTAATACAGGCTTTTCTTTGCTTAAAAGGAGGTTCCAATCGTCAACTTGTTGTTCTGATTTTGGTTATGAAATAAACAATTTTTTTTTTGTTTAAATAAAAACAGCTGTTCCATACATTTTGACCGTGTAGGTATAGCAGTTTTGTAGGAAACAGCTGTTTTTTTAATTACCGATGAAAAATAAAAGAGGGTTCGCAAATACTATGTGGAATGATGATTCAGAATGATGTATTGAATACGTGATGACCGTTTTAGAGTTGGTGTCACTTCCACTTTGTATTGTGTCGATACTTTAGTAAATAGAGGCGCTCGTAGCTAAATAATAACAGCCGCTCGGGTCGATCTTCAGGTTCTTCTTCTTCTTCTTTATCGTGTGGTCAGTGCCTAACCTGCTGTCAGAGTTTTTATGCCGCCCATGGGCCTCTGACTTGGCTTTACATTCCGTCGTGGTTAAGCCGCGCTTGCTACGCTACCACAACATACATATCTTTACATACTGAGATTCCGGATTTTTACAAAGCACGTTAAGCCGTTGCTGTTATTTGTAGATCTTTGACAGTTTGCTGCAGGTAGTCAGTGGCCTGAAACTGACAACCAGTCTTACCAAGGGGTATCGCATTACCCTGTACTAACTGGGTTGTAGAGGTCAGATAGCCAGTCCCTCCATGTAAAACTACTGGTATGCAGCTGTATTCGGTTAGACTGGAAGCCGACCATTGACCCGATTTGGATGAAATTTAGCACACAGATAGTTTATAACCTCTATTAACACATAGGATACTTTATCCCTGTAGTACGATCCCGTGGGACAATTACCGAACTCCATTCAGGCGAAGCCGCGGGCATAAGCCAGTAGTTTTTTTTTTAAATAGATGAAACTGTTTTGTCTCTGGTGCACCTCTTTGGACACTGTCTGAAACAATATTCACTCACGTGTACACCGCTTATCACCCAAAATAAATGAGTGATGTCACTATAGCACCAACATTAGGTGTCACTATCTGTCTCTGTAATAATTCACTGTAAGTATTTACCCTGTCAACGTAACTGCTATCATTTGACACTGAAAATATTTAGACCTAGGCGATTTTCGTCGTTGGTCATATTTCAGGATTATGATGACGTCACTCTATACTGATGTTTGGTTTGATTTATTGTTTAAATAACAATTCCGTGGGTGTTTCAGATTTACTGTTAACAAACGAGGTTGAGCAGGAATATAGGCAATAACATCACGCCTGTAATCCCCGAAGGGTTAGGCAGAGGTGTACCTAATAGTACACCCATATTTTGCCGGTTATGTTTAAGTCCCATGTAAAAGGGGCCGAGCCTATTGCCATCAACCGGGCACAAATAGACTACGCGGCTGCTACTGAGAAATTTCTGAAAAATCCCAACAACATTTTGCCCGATCCGGGAGTTGAACCCAGGACATCATGCTCAGTAGACGCGCTTGCGACCACTAGACGAACGAGGCAGTCAAGGAATATTGATTGTAATAAATAGGTAATATACCCCGTCGTTATACACTAGTTCTAAATATATTTGCCCTTATGTACAATGCCGTGTATAACAAAGAGTTTAATAAATAAATAAAATCAAAATAGGCAGCGTGTAGGTAGTGTGGCATTAAAAGTACGCCTGTGTACGACATTTGTGGTTAAAGTATTAATTATAATGAATATTCTATGATCCAATTGCTGTAATATTGAAAGTGTACCTACTTGCTGCTTTTTATTCAGGAACTTAAGAACGTTCTTGATTAACGTGGCCATCTTCTGGACCCAAGCAACACAATGTAAGGTACCTACCTGCCTACTGTCGATTCACAAATAGACTAGCTACAGAGACACAGAGTGCACGCCCGATAATTTTCCTATGGTTCCTCAGTTTAACTAAGGCTAGTCTTCACTAAAGACAAACAAACGAAAAGGTCACCAAACTGGGAAATTACGACGGTTCAGTAATCTAGTAATGATACAAAGCGTTCATGTCACGGAAAACAAACATTAAGACAACTCAACACACACAAACACACACAACAACATTAACAATACACAACAACAACACACAACAACATTAACATCATGTTATCCTCTCGTATCTATTTGTACATATTTACATAAGCTAGTTTTAGTGTTTTTCTTTTGTACCAATTTGATTATACTTATAGTTGTTAATGGATTAATTTTATTTTATAATTTTACTGTCCTAATTAAATTGTGCTATGTGAAGTGACTGGCCTGAAACTCAGGTTTAAATAAAGCTAGATCGGGCAGGTCCCTACCAAACCTGTGAATTGAACTACCATTGCTTGCAACAGTTGAATATATTTTAGTTATAGTTTACTTAAAGTACTAATTATATCATTGTATGAGAAATAACACTACTGCGCCTAAATGTACTCTTTTTGTAATACTTTTTAAATAAATTATTCTATTCTATTATAAGTTACAACAGCATATCCTTTTCCGCTCTTTCCGCTTTTCACTCGCACGCACAGCTCCACTCCACTTTATCGTTTCGCTCAAAATGTATTGTGAGCTGACGCTGCCAGTGTTTGTTTACTCACTAATTAATCATTTTCAATCAAAATTCACTTCCCTGTCTCTACGACTTGAATAAACAGAAAACTCTTAATGAAATCTGTGTAAAGTGGGTTAGGCAGTTTCACATCGAGTGGAACTATGTGGGCCGCACATGCAATGTTTGGAAAAAAAAAATTCAACCAATGACCATCGCGTGTTACGAATTGAAAGAGTGGCTATCGGGGTCTAGTCAATACATTATCGCTAAACATCCTATCAAACAAACATTAAATTACAAATATTAAAATATTCCTGTCACGCACAAACAAAATTAACATTACCATTTTAATGTTAAAACGATTAACACAATTTGTTAATTAAACAAACTGAACGTGACGTAGTATTAATTTAATTCAACATCTTCCTCATTTCCGATTGTAATTAATGAGCTGTCACCGCAATCAGTAAACCGGACTAATTATGGTAACAAAGTGCAATCAAAATTGAATAATTGTGCAAACAAACAATTTTCCTGGTAAAAGCTATATATTGTAATGTCAATGTTATCACTGCTATCAGCGCTGTGGATAGGCTTTCATTGGAGCTTGTTACAAAGCTATCGAAGTGCCGATAAAGATAGTTTCAAGTGACGAGAGCTGGCGTGGCTTGGTGCTAGGTGTAAGCCAGTCAGTTCACTGTGACGCGCCGCGCGGACCGACCGCGAGCCTGCGAAGTGTACGCTCATGACGAAAAGATTTTTCATTTTCGCGTCCACAATCCGTTTACAAATAAAATAATCTACCAGTGTACTCTGATAACCACTGTTTGTTAACACATTGTAAGTATTTCTTTTTTGTTATCTTGTAATCTATTATTTGTTTTGTAAACATTGAATTTCGCGGTTCTTGTTTCGCCAAACAAATATTTTTTTATGAAGCGCCGGCTCTAATGGAGCGTTTGTGTGAATAGTTTTGACGATGGAAATCTAGCAGAAATGTTTTCTTTTTTGTTGTTTTTCAATGGCTTTTTAAAGTTTCGGTAAATGTATCATAACGAGTGAGTTTAGTATAAATTATTTTAGCACGGTAACTATTTTAAAAGTTATAATTTTTTTCAAATGTTTTAAATATTCTTTATTCATATTCATATCTTTATTTTCATTCCATAATGTGTGAAGATCTTACAATGGGCTTAAAGCTAAAGTACAATTACGGACCCTTTAGGGCACAGCTTGTTGTTAAACATACGTATTTGTTTGCTTATTTATAATATTAATATGATCGAAAGAAAAGGTCGAAGTAAAGTTGCTCTTCCAGGTATTTGTTTTAAAACATTATTTTTAGATTAAATAGCTTTATTGTTTACAAGCCACTACTTTGCATACAATAGTTTTTGTTTTAAAACTGATGCAAATCATTCGTTGAGTACCTACTACCTACCTAACGGATTGCGAAAATGAAGAAAATGTAAAGATACACACTTAGTTGTATAAACAAATAGAATTTCAAATCCGTAGTTTAGAATAAACAACGCCCTCTGTCGAATGAAAAAATAAAAAAAGAAGTTTTATTTAGAACTCGTTACGCAAGTAGTAAATACATAAAAAGTATAAATCTGAATCTTATCCATTTTCCTTCAAGATTCTAAATAGAATAACAATTTGAAATATTTAATCCATATGCATACATACTCATAGTATAAATGCGAAAGTTAATCTGTTTATCAGTGTGTCAGTTACCATTGTACTACACAAACAGCTGAATTGATTTCAATGGGCACACAGGTGATCTGGGTAAAGACGAATTATCCGGCAGCACGTTCTCGTGGGATAGTTTCCTGTTACCACGCGGGCAAAATTCTTTTTTTTTTAGTAATTATATTATACAAGTTTTCATACATTTCGGGTGAGTAGGTATTGTACTTTTGTATGGAACAGCTGATTTTTTTTTGCGATTTCAGAGATGGTTCGATAATGAAAGTTGTTCAGTTTCATGGTTCGAGTTACCACCTAAGAGGTTTTGGGTTAATTTATTAACAACTTGTATATATTATTCAAATCCTGGAATTAATGTCCCAATCCTGGGCAAAAGCCTCCCCCCCCTTTCCTTCCACTCTTCCACTACTCTCGATGGTGTGCTTGTTCTCGCCAATGACGAAATTAAAACATTAGTTTAACATATTCCTGTATTCCCTAATACAAGATGAAAGGTACATTGTGACAAACTTTTACCATTGATTCAGTAGGTACCTATATTTCACATGATTCGATTCTAGATTCCAGGCTCTGATATTAATTATAGGTTAATAAAATTCATTCGTCATTTTTGTGTAGCAGTTCATAGAAAACACCGGCTCTCCAAATTTCAACTGTGTGATGTCAACAGCCTCGAATTAAAATGGCTATGACAGACAGACAGACGGACAGGACGAATCTATAGGTGTTCCGTTTTTACCAGATTTTCCATATTTACAGTCAGCCACAATACAGCTAGATTTTTTTCATTCTGAATATCAAACTATAAACTAAATTCTACAGCTTACTCTAAAGGGTTTAAATAGACTTTTAACATAGCCGAAACGCACTTATTCTCCCCGTCTTTGCGAACATTTTTTTGTTCTACACCATACCTGGGAACCTTCTACTTACGGAGATATTGGGGGTCAAAGTTCTAACTTTTTCACAAGATTTTTTTTTTAATACATGTTTTTAATGTAAGATTATTACTTTACACACCTCCACGACCCCCGTACTATTCAATCCACCCATCAGCACAATGCTTTGAGTGCTTTCCATCGAGTCCTATCGTAAAACATGATTTTTCACCCCAAAAAAAAATCGATTCCCAGCAATATTTTTTGCGTAAAGTTACTTAGTTTGATGTACAGAATGCTTGGTTGACAGCTATGCGAAGGGTCTGTTTAAACCCTGTATATTTAAAATGCATTATATCAAGCAAAAACCATTTATAGATATGTAGATACCTACGTTGACTGTTTACTATTCCAAATGTAGGCCATCCCTACTACGTTTTCCTATTCAAAAATCAAATCACGAGTTCACGGCTTTCCATAATATTGTTTTAAAGAATTCCGGGATTCCTCCGCGAGGGAAATGCTCTGCTTCCTTTTCAGTTTCCTCCTTGAAATTCACTCAAGTCGACTGGTAATGTCATTTTAAATAACAGAATTCTATTGACTTACAATTTCTTTTTAAAATACACTGTTTAATATTTTTGTAATGATTACTTACCCCAACTCTGGATGAAGGATTTATTCGTTCATGCTCTAATTTAACCAGCAGCTAATCTAAATTAAAATGTCTAATTGTTAATAGGGCTAATGCCAATAATAGCATTTTCTTTCTTAACATAATTATGTATATGACATGATATTCAGAATTTGTAATTTTTTTTTCTTATGTTTTTTATAATTTTTCACACTTGATTTTTACCAGATAAAAACCACATTTTCCGATTAGTATCTGGGCGACCGAGGTTTGCTCCGGTTAAAACATTGAAAACGAATTTTCCCATATATGAGACCTAGCTATATCGCTTCATCGCTCCCATAAACGCTATATTGCAAATTTCATCGAAATCGTTGGAGCCGTTTTCGAGAACGTGATTATAAACACATTTAATAGTATAATTAAATTTTAATATTACTTCGGTGCAGGTTGTAAACAAAAAGTAACATTAGAAAAGGAGTTGAAGATGTTTGTTTTTGTTGGAGGAGCTCGTGTCTAAATAATAACAGCCGCTCGGGTCGGTCTTTAGGTTTAGCCGTGCTTGCTTTGGTTGGTCTGTGGATGGGTGACCACGCATTCCATACCGAGTTTCCTCCGTGCCTCGGAAAGCACGTTAAGCTGTTGGTCCCGGCTGTCATTTGTAGATCTTTGACAGTCGTTATAGGTAGTCAGTGGCCCAAAAAGTCTGACAACCAGTCTTACCAAGGGGTATCGTATTACCGAGTACCTACTACTGGGTTGTGGAGGTCAGATAGGCAGTCGCTCCATGTAAAATACTGGTATTCAGCTGAATCCGGGTAGACTGGAAGCCGACCCTAACATAGTTGGGAAAAGGCTAGGCAGATGATGATGACATGATATACAGATGTCATTTTTTTTCTTATGTTCTTTATAATTTTTCACTTTTGATTTTTACCTGATAACAACCACATTTTCCGAAATATATTGCAACTTTCATCGAAATCGTTAAAGCTGTTTTCGAGAACGTGATTTTAAACACATTTAATAGTATAATTTAATTTTAATATTACTTCGGTGCAGGATGTAAACAAAAAGCAACATTCAAAAAGGAATTTGTAAAGTTAGTATTTTTAATTTGAATAGACGTTCTAACTTCAATGGTGGGTGGGTGGGTGGCTATATTGTTGCAATTTGTATGTATATATATATTTTTTTTTTTTTATGATGTGCAATAATGAATAAAGAATAAAGGATGGGTGAGGAACGAGGTTACTTATATTTTAATTGTTTATGTGCTTATTTTAGTGTGTACCTACGGTGCAAATATTTCAGCACAAATGTATTTTTGTTATGAAATAAATAACTTGAACTTGAATTGAAGGTGTTTGTTTACAAAAAGAAATGGGTTTTAGATAATATAAAATCGATATTTAAAGGCTAAGGGCTAAAAAAACAATGCTGGCTGCATTGTATTTGTAGCACGTTCGAATCGACCCTAAGGACTTCATAATGAAGATGTTTACGAACAAATAAACACAACACATACACGCCAAAACATGTACAGGTATATAATGAATGCCTTTACAACTTTAGGGCGCATTCTTCAGATTTCCCTCGAGGGAATTTTGTGAGTTATTTTAATTAAGTCTCACATAAACCAGCACTGATAAGGGCTTTCGGTATTTTCCTATCGATTACCGCTTTTCCCTAAGGACATTGATGAGACTTAAGGCCCCAATACCAACAAAATGGTAACCTATACAATACAATTTATTGGGTACTAGCGACCCGCCCCGGCTTCGCCCGGGTGCAATAAATACATATAAACCTTCCTCTTGAATCACTCTATCTATTAAAAAAAACCGCATCAAAATCCGTTGCGTAGTTTTAAAGATCTAAGCATACATAGGGACAGACAGACAGCGGGAAGCGACTTTGTTTTATACATGTAGTGATAATTTTCACATGTAGGTCCATCAGGACGTAAGACAGTGGTAACACTTTGAGCTCGAGCTGGCCTACCATAGTATGGAGTTTCAATAAAATAAAGGGGCCAACTTTTGCTGGTTTTGTTACCACTGTACACTGGCGTGTGGCTTACCTTATCTAGGGTTGCCACACGTTCGGCATTCTAGCTCTGTGTCCGGAATGCGGGGGCGGAATTCTAAAACGTCCGGAATTTCTACAAAGCAAAAATTTTTGTTTCATGAAATTAAATTATGAAAAATTCAACAAAACTACGAAGAAGACAAGAAAATTACAATTTTCTTTAAATTTTTGGGATTTTCTCCGGGAAAGTAAACTCAGATCTGGGAACCCTAACCGTACCTAACCTACGGTACTTACCTTTTGTTAGACGTAAGTAAAGAAACCGATAACCAAAGATAAATATAGAAAGTTCCCATGCACGGTTTTACATTGTAAATTGTCCATACTCTCTAGGAGAGCTTTATTATATTTCGACACAAAATAAAATAACGATGCGGTTGTATAACAGTATTATAGACCGACCGCTTTAATGAGTCCTCGCGAAGGTATCAATTTAAACGGAATATTCTGAAGGTTGATCGCGTATTGGTTCATCATCATCATCATCGTCATTTCAGCCGAAAGACGTCCACTGCTGGACTTAGGCCTCCCCCAAGTGTTGCCACACTGACCCGTCCCGTGCGTCTCGCATCAAGCGGATCCCTGCAACCTTTACGAGGTCATCAATTATTAATATTAGTATTGGTTCAAGTAGTATCGTAATTCCCGTGGGGATTATGGTTATTTTAAAGCAAATGACCTGTGGGATATTGAAAAGACTTAGTGATCGCTTAATGTGCCTTTGATGGGGCAAGGCGGAGGACTCATTAAAGCGGTCGGTCTATAGACGAAGACATTAAAATATTTACGAGCGATAGTTAGACTACGTTTTGACTTCATCATTCTCCTGCCCTTATCCCGATTTATTTGGGGTCGGCGCAGTATGTCTTCTTCATCCATACCTTACTCGACATCTCAGCTGTCACCTCCTTTCTAGCCATATTATCCTTCGCTCAGTCCATCCATCCTTTCTTTAGTCTTCCTCTACTCTTATAGCCATCTACATTCATACTCAACATTTTCCTCATTCCTCCGCATCACATCTCCATACCACGATAACCGATTACCACACAACTTTTCAGTCACAACTTACATAATGTAAAGTTGGTGAAGGAAAATTCAGCGCTTATTTTGCTGGGTCCTTTTTACGTACGCACGACGGCCAATCAAGCTATATAAAACCAGTTTATGCGGATCTCTCATGATAGGAAATCTATATAGAGTCAGGCCAAGTTATACTGGAAATGTACAGCTTCATGTGCAGCCGTGTGTACAAGCTTGAATCTGTTTACCATTAAACTCAAATTTTATATTTTTTGCCACGTTGCGGTAATAATGATTTAACGAAATTACTTGTTGGGAACGTTGATCATTATTATAGTTACTTTTAAGTTGCAGTAAATCACGGTTAAGGGCTAAGACACACTACGATTCAACGTCGCATCGAGGGCCGTGGCGCTTTGCGACGTCTGTCGTATCAGTAGAAAATCACGACACGATATCGTATCGTAGAACGGGGCACGGCACGTCACTGAAAATACTGGATCTATCCATTTCTTTTCATCATTAGTGCAGTTTTTAGATCACGACGTCGTTTTTATGATGCTCTTCGAAGATTTCCACGACCCGGCATCGCATCGGAACACGACGTCGTCGACACGACGATCGACGTGTCTACGTCTTGGCCCTAGAATGTGGATTCGAGAACCGAAGTAAATAAAGAACGTAATATATGGGTTATACGTACGACGTAAGATGTTCAGACGACGACGTTGAACAACGAGGCACTCACGTCACTCGACCGTGTAGGTGCATTAAGCCATTTATGTCGTTTCTCAGAGGTTACCGTATATACCTGGATTCTGTCTTCTGTTTGCAGCTTACAATAATAAACTTTTTAACAGCATGTTTTACCTCGATTAATCATCACTCATACATCATTCCAGCAGCACGAAATCACCCACTTCTGTCTGTGCCACAGATAAAGATATACCTAGATAACGCAAATATCACGATCCGTATGAAAATCAAGCGTTCCACTCTTTGACTACATACTATGACGTCATAAGCACTATTTAGTTACTGTACAAGCAAGTTACTATACAAAGTAGGCTACGTTTTTGTTCTTTAAATGTCTAGAATTAAGTAGGTACTTCAGTGGTAACGTAATTGTTTTTATTTAACAATTAGCTTGCTGTGACAGTAGTCACGTTAAGTAGCAGGGCACGCGAAGTAGGTGCACTTGCAATATCTAGGTATTTCTATATAAACTTAAGTGGCAGCGAGCAGGGTACATTGCTCGCGGAACGGAAGGCCGATGGGGCCGAAAAGTTCTGGAGTGGCGACCGCGAACCGTAAGACGTTGCGTTGGAAGGCCTCCCACTAGGTAGACCGATGACCTGTGGAGGTTGTAGGGATCCGCTGGATGCGAGTCGCAGGGGACCTGTCAATGTGGCGACACTTGGTGGAGCCCTATGTCCACTAGTGGACGTCTTTCGGCTGAAATGATGATGATGATGATCTATGTATATCTGTGGTTCTCCTGTTTTTCTTTGCATCCTATACGGGGTCTTGAGTCACGCAAGTAGTTTCCATAATAGGTACGGAGCAGTACAATTTAAATAACTACTGAAACTGTTCAACCTTTGGGATTGCAAATGGCTGCCATGTCACAGATAACGAGTTCTGCTGAGCTGACACACCGCAACTTTCGAGTTTCGACGTCTCCAGAGTCTAGTGTTCATATTCTCAAACGATTAATGGCAAAACGATTACGGAATGAAATCGACTACGTTATGGAGAAGTCTTATGACTTCCTCGTTGGTCTAGTAGTCGCAAGCGCAACTGCTGAGCGTGAGGTCCTGGGTTCGATACCCAGGTCGGGCTAAGTATTATTAGGTTTTTCCATCAGGAATTTCTCAGACGGTTGAAGACAATAGGCTCGCCTCCTATTACAAGGGACTAAAATAACAGAAGGAAGTCAAAAATAACCACATTAAATAATCGTTAAACATAGACACACACACACACACACACACACATACACACACACACATTAGAGCAGCACAGGTATCAGTAAAGTAAGTTTCGGACTGAATTATTGAGTTAGTATAGTCGTCTACGATTTTAAAACCACACCCGCATAATAATTGATAGGTAACATTACCTAACCCAAACTTGTATGGAAGGCAGTCATGCAGTTCCTCGGATTCTAGAATTTCTTCTTCAGAAGGAAACCTAGAATTTCATACCAACGTCTCATCATCATTATCAGACTAGCCTTTTCCCAACTATGTGGGGTCTGCTTCCAGTCTAAGCGGATGCAGATGTATACCAGTATTTTACATGGAGACCTTTCTGACTTCCATAACCCAGTTAGTACTCGGTAAGACTACCTGTAGATAATTTCATACCACGCTGAAGTAGAAATAAATAAAATATTCTTAGGTACGAGGTTTACAAGAATAGCTTTTGTCGTAGTAGAAAGAGCAGCCATTACAGTTGGAAACGGGGCTTACTTCCAGGGGAGCGCCGCACGTACTCTCGTATCGCCGCTTATGACAGCACTTTAAATGCAGGCAAGACATAAAATAGCCAAGTGAAGTTGTGTACTTAGGTACCTTTACTTTGAACTTTAATTGGTATACCGGTTTGAAATACTCATACTCATACTCAATGTATTCCACATGTTATTCTTCGGTGGTAGACTTATAGTTAGATCATGTGGACCCTGTCGGACACAGCAAATAAGTGAGTTAGGAGTGGGTTAGTGAGGTGTTTAACTTTAGATACCCCCATAACGACTATGAACCGACTATGAACCGACTATGAACCGGCTTTGAACCGACTATGAACCGACTATGAACCGACTATGAACCGACTATGAACCGACTATGAACCGACTATGGACCGACTATGAACCGACTATGAACCGACTATGAACTGACTATGAACCGACTATGAACCGACTATGAACCGACTATGAACCGACTATGAACCGACTATGAACTGACTATGAACCGACTATGAACCGACTATGAACCGACTATGAACCGACTATGAACTGACTATGAACCGACTATGAACCGACTATGAACCGACTATGAACCGACTATGAACCGACTATGAACCGACTGTGAACCGACTATGAACCGACTATGAACCGACTATGAACCGACTATGAACCGACTATGAACCGACTATGAACCGACTATGAACCGACTATGAACTGACTATGAACCGACTATGAACCAACTATGAACCGACTATGAAACGACACTACAATGTTTTGTGCGTTTTTCATTGTGTGCAGCAGAAAAAAAATCACACAAAGTCGTTTGCCAGTCATCATTTTAGCTCAATGTTACTTAGATTGAGAACATATCGTTCCTGCTAGCACCCATGGGAAAAAGGTGTGAGCTTATGTAAGTACTAGCTGTAGCCCGCGACCTTCGTCCGTGTGAAATCATTATAATAATATTACTTGTATCGGATCTATTTGAATCGGATTTTGTTGACAATTTCATGGATTTTTTTGCAAGGAACCCCAATCTTTTTTCTAAAATAAAAGTAACCTAAGTTACCCCTTATAACATAAGCGTTCTGCCAGTAAAAATCCCGCTAAAATTGGTCCAGCCTTTTCGGGGAAAAGCCGGAACAAACAGACAGACAGAAGAAATTTAAAAAATAAATGTGTTTTAAAACACTGTTTTAAGCTTTCACGGTTTACAACTAAACTTTTACTGTCACTTACGGGATATCTTCCGTGATTGTTCATTATTTTGAGCTCCCGATATTTCGACGCTGTTGCAACATGCAAGCGCCATGATCGCGGGTTGACTTGTCAACGAGACAACAATACACAACGAACAACGTGAGTCAACCCGCGATCATGGCGCTTGCAACAGCGTCGAAATAATGAACAATCACGAAAGATATCTCGTAAGTGACAGTACAAGTTTAAATATGTTTTTGTTATAAGCACCGTGTATACTTTCAAAAGCATTCATTCAGAAGAACGAAGTAATTTTGAAATTACAAACAGACACTTTAATTTTATTTATTTGTACGTAGTAGACACAATGTACATATTTAGATGGATGTACTATGTATGATGTACAGAATGCTTAGATAATGGCTATGTGATGGGTCTTTTTATTCCCTGTATTTAAGGATATTATGTCATTTCGTCTATGGAATAAACATCAATACTAAGACTATGTTAGAGTTTCGAGTCATCTGATAGTAATAGGTTATCATCGTCGGATTAGGAGTCTGTCAATATAGTAATCATTGTAAGTTGTCATCAATGACACAATGAATGGTGGAATTATGTAATCATTAACAGTAGGAAGTATTCATTTAATGTCAACTAATCGATATAGGTGCTGTAGAATATAGGCGTCGAGGCTATATTCTACATTAAATAATAGGGAAATTCGTTACAGCGTGGAAAGGTAACAGACAGATGGACAGACAGCGTTACTTTAGCATTTATTTTTTGTATCATCATCATCTGCCTAGCCTTTTCCCAACTATGCTGGGGTCGGCTTCCAGTCTAACCAGATGCAGCTGAATACCAGTATTTTACATGGAGCGACTGCCTATCTGACCTCCACAACCCGGTTAGTACTGGGTAATAAGATACCCCTTGGTATGAATGGTTGTCAGAGTTTCTGGGCCACTGACTACCTAACGACTGTCAGAGATCTACAAATGACACCCGGGACCAACAGCTTAACGTACCTTCCATGGCACGGAGGAAACTAGGTACGTAATGGGTGGTCACCCATCCACAGACCAACCTAGACAAGCACGGTTTAACCTAAAGATCGACCCGAGCGGCTGTTATTATGAAGCCACGAGCTCCTCATTTATTATTTGTATAATATTTATTATTAAATATTAAAAAAAGACGTTTTGGTGTTGGTACCTAGCACCTAGCACGAACATCTTTGAAACACACTTTCAAAACATTGTCAGAGTGATTTTGTTTGTCCGGTTACAGAATGGGTGTAAATAGACCCTTAACATATCCGAAATGCATTTGTTCTCCCCGTCTTTACGATCATTTTTTTGTTCTAGACCATACCTGGGAACCTCCTACATAGTTACGGGGATATTGGGGGTCAAAGTTCCAACCTTTTCACAAGTTTTTTTTTAAATACATGTTTTTAATTAAGATTTTAACTTTACACACCTCCATGACCCCCGTACTATTCAATCCATCCTACCGTACCACGTTATTTTTCACCCCAAAAAAAAACTCGATTCCCAGCAATCATTTTTGCGTAAAGTTACTTAGATTGATGTACAGAATGCTTGGTTGACGGCTATGTGAAGGGTGATGTTTTCACCTGAATTTTTGCAGAAAACATATACTCACTCGTGAGTATGTAAACAAAACCAAACGGCTCGCATCGCATCGGATCGGAACGGATTCTACAATCTTTAAACGATATTAAATCGTGTACACACTATTTTAAGACTAAATTACGAAGCCGCGCACAGCAGCTTGACCGTGGGCTTCTTCCGCGACACGCGATCGTAGCTGAAAGTATGCTGCAACGCGCGAACGTCTCCGTTCTCCTGTTGTCGTATCCGATCGGATCCTTTCGACTGTCGTCGCGTGCGATAAATCATCCTCAGAACAATAACTAAATGGGCCCTTCACGAAGCCTAATTTCGATTTTGATTCTGTACATCAAACTAAGTAACTAGGTACGTAAAAAATATTGCTGGGTAATGACTTTTTTTGGGGTGAAATATGACGTTTTCGGTAAGACTCAATGTAACGCACTCAAAACACTGTGCTGATGGTTGCATTTAATAATAAACTTGTCATGGAGGTATTAAAAGTGCAGTTACTTATAACATTAGAAACATGAATAAAAAAAATTGGAACTTCAACCCCCAATATCTCCGTAATTAGAATGTTCCCAGGTTTGGTACAGCGTAAAAAAATGATTGCAATGATGGAGAGACCAAGTGCCTTTCGGCTTCGCACGCCTGTTACGGATTACACTACAAAATCTTACAATACAACTTATTATATGTATAACATCTAGGTAAGTAACATCATAACATCACGCCTGTAATTCCTGAAGAATTAGACAGAGGTGTACCTGATAGTATACCCACATTTCGCCAGTTATGTTTAAGTCAGTAATAGGGGGCGAGCCTATTGCCATCAAACGGGCACAACTCCGGATTCCGTGGCTGCTTCTAAGTTAAGGGTAGTTGTGATTTTTGCTTATTCCTTTGTGACTGTAATAGGTTAAGTTTAGTTCCAAATATCAGCAATCAAAACTCTGTCTACCAGTAGCGAAGGGTCAATTTTTGTAAGAGGTAAGCCGAAGTAGATATCTTTAATGCGATTTTATAATTTGTCTATAAAATACTGACTGTCCCAGTTTTCAAAGGGGAGCCGGTAGGAATCGAGTTTTAAGGAACCTTCGCCACTGCTGTCTACCTCTTGGACGAATACAGGCGAGAAGACGACGTCTATTCATTCTTCAATCAAATTAATTAAAGAAACTTTGGGCTTTGGGCTGTTTAGAACTCTAAAGTAGTGACAGTCAATATTAATGTCGGCAGGCTGTTAAAACTTCTAAATTCTTGTCATTAATTTATAGACTGCCTCGTTGGTGTAGTGGTCGCAATCGCGACTGCTGAGCGTGAGGTCCTAGCTTCGATTCTCAGGTCGGAAAATTGTTGTTGGATTTTTCCATCAGGAATTTATCAGTAGCAACCACGGAGTCTGGATTAATGCCCGTTTGATGGCAATAGGCTTACATGGGACTTTAACATAACTGGTGAAATGTGGGTGTGTCTTACCCTTCGGGGATTACAGGCGTGATGATATGTTAGATTCGCAAATCCCGATATTTAGTGAAAAATTAATCCTCAAAAGTATATTTCAGTTTACTATTCGACTGTCTAATTAAGAGCGAAGTATAAATAAACCTAGCTATGTAATATAAATATATTCAAGGCCAAGTGCCGGTAGCAATTTGGTCTGTTATCATTTCTAGGTAATGAAAAATAAGTAACTTTATTAATATTTTATATTAGGAGCAATTATTATTAGAGCCGTGCGCACGACGACCGATCAAGCTGTGCAAAACCAAATTAAGCTGAACTGTATGGGAAGCTCAAACGGAGCGAGGTTTATGTGTCGCCGTCCTCGCTCATCCTGTCGTCGTCCACCAACGGTCCTCGGTTCTGAAATTCCCAGAGGATGACAAAAAACTGTCCCCGATGACATGATTATAGGGAAATGTAGGTCACTTCTTTGTGAGATCAACATAATAGACAGTTGTTGCCCTGTCGTCAGCGACAAATCTTGACGTAGAAGGTGCAACAACGTGATTTGTAGGGGAGATGTAGTAGAATCAATAGCTCGTAATCGTACCTACTGTCAGCAGCTATAATGGGTGTACCCTTAACTAAGCCCTAAGGCACTTTTTCCCCCGTCATGGCGACCAGTTTTTTTGTTCTAGACCATACCTGGGAACCTGGTAGTTGCGGAGATTTTGAGAATCAAAGTTCCAACTTTGTCACAAGCAAGGTTTTAATGTTACAAGTTTACTTTAAATACCTCCACGACCCCGTACTATTCAATGCATCCATCAGCACAATTTTTTTAGTTCTTCCGTAAAGAGTGATTTTTTACCCTAAAAAAAAGTCGTTTCCCAGCAATAATTTTTGCGTAGAGCTTAATGCACAGAATGCTTGGTTGATGGCTTCGTGAAGGCTCTGTTTACACCCTTTATTTTTTTGTACGTTGTATGGAAATTAGGTTTTTTTTTATATTCATGCCTCAATACTGCACTGTAGGATTTTAAACTTTTTGTGGCGCGAAATAAGAGCGAAAATCCATCAGTGCGCTTTGTTTAAGGCATTATTAATTTTACTAGTGATGCAAAGACAATGTGACTGTGGCTGTAGCTTCGCTTTATTTATTTTTCTGACATTCAAAAGTGCCTGTAGGTAATGGTCTAATTGAAATAAATTCTTTGAGTTGAGTTGAGTTGACTTTAATATTTACCAGCCATAGACGGGACAAAACGAAGAAAATCGTAATCTTTTACTGTGTAACAAGTCAGTCTGTCTAGTGTCCTACGCCCGCTTGTCAGGCAGCATTCGTGTGTCAAAATCGAAAATGTTCGAGATCATTCCCAGCTTTATAAACTTTTTGTAGTGAGAACTGGCATATCATATCTTACTAGGCATAACAGCTGTAGTAGCAAATACCTTGATCTCCGCCTAAACCGAGAAACACCAGATTGATTGGCATTCCCGCCATTCCTCAGTCACCTATTGAATTGTAGTTCCTAACATATCGATATATAAATTCCTATAGCGCCTCTCTCCGAATTCCGCCAGGTACCAGTGGCGAAGGTCCCATACAAGTCGATTCCTATCGGATTCCCATTGAAAATTGGCACAGTCGGTATTCTATGGACAAGTAACATAATCACATTAAAGATATGGACTCCGGCTTACCTTTTACACAAATTGACCTCGCTACTGCCAGGTACATAACATTGTACCTAGATTGACTGCCTCGTCGGTCACTTTCAAACGGTTGAGTAGATTTTCTTGTAACATAGCTAAGAAAACTCTCGAATTAGACACCTTTCCAACGAAAAAAACTTAATGAAAATCAGACAAACAAACACAGATACACACTTCAAACAAAATCAGACACACAAACACAGATACACACTTCAAACAAAATCAGACACATAAACACAGATAAACACTTCAAACAAAATCAGACACACAAACACAGATACACACTTCAAACAAAATCAGATACACACTTCAAATAAAATCAGACACACAAACACAGATACACACTTCAAACAAAATCAGACACATAAACACAGATAAACACTTCAAACAAAATCAGACACACAAACACAGATACACACTTCAAACAAAATCAGACACATAAACACAGATAAACACTTCAAACAAAATCAGACACACAAACACAGATACACACTTCAAACAAAATCAGATACACACTTCAAATAAAATCAGACACACAAACACAGATACACACTTCAAACTTATAAAGGTGTAGACCACATCAAGTAGGCTTTTCCTTATCGTGTCGATGGCAAAAAAAGTTCAAATACCTTTGGCCTAAAATCCAGCTAAGCGAACTCTGCTCACTCATGGAGTCAAAGGTCATACAGTGCACAGGTTCCTGCGCAATATGAAACTTGTGACATTGTCTGTGGGGAGACAATGCATACAAAATGAGATCAAAGACGTCCATGAACAATTAAATAGTTGTCTGAATCGTCCGAAGTCGGAACTGTCTTACATACTTAACCTGTCAAAGGGATAACTTGAATAAAAGTCTTTAATTAAGATACGATTTTTATTCTGTAGACTAGTCATTGCTTGAAGTTAGAACTGTCAAAAGATAGAACTTTTAGCTTTGCTTACTTTGACGGTTCTTACTTCGTTAAAATTCTTGTCTATTGCATAAAAATGGTTGCATAATTAATAACTTAAACTCAAGGAAATACTTAAAATTGTCTATAGATACGGGTGTTAGACAATCACAGATCAAAGTAACCCGACAAATTGTTCTGCATTGTCAATACTTCAGTCGTCTGAGCGTCCGCAAGATGGCGTACAGCTAAGACAATCGTTGTAACAGACTTGTTTTAATAACACGTACCATCTGCGGATTCTAGTTGACACTGAGATGTTCGATTGATGATGTAACCACCCTTTTGTTTTTTTGTAAAATTAAAATAACACAATCGCTATTTCAAATCTACTAATTATCTTTTTATGAATGCAAAACTTGGCTATCTTTTGGGTACAATAACAAGAATGATTAAGAAGATGAAAATGATTTGAGATAATGAGAATGATATGGAAGATTGAAGAAGAAGAAGAAGAATAAAGAAAGAAGATCGTCACTGACTGGACCCCTGAGGGTGGACATCGCTGTCCAGGTTGACCGCGATGAAGGTGGTGTGACGATCTGATCATGTTCGAATCGACCAAACTGCACAAAACAGAGAGGTTTGGGAGAAGAAGGGGGAGTGACCAGCAGTGGGACACAGTATAGGAAATGAAAAAAAATTAAGAATGATTCGCAAACTCGCAAGTCGAGGAACAGGTTAGTTAAGATAGTGGATAGAGGTTGGTTAGTTATTATTGAGATTTTTATTTATTTATTTTATTTTTTTTTTTATTTTTTTTTTTATTTTTTTTAATTAACACACTATGGGACTTACACCGAAAGCGCCAAAAAAGTTTACTATTTTTACCAAATAGGCTTGCGTTTGACCGCAACTCGCCTGATGTGAAGCGATGATGCTGCCTCGCTTCCCTAGAAGAAACCCCTTCATTCGATTTTGAGATCCAGATTATAATGATCTGGGAACAGAGACGCCGGCAGTCTGTTCCACAGACTGGCAGTTCGCACAATAAGGTGGAAGCATTGCGCTTTGTTCGGGTCCGAAAAACACACAGACACACAAAAAAACAGACAAAGCTGTTCCCTACATTTAGTTAAGTTGTGAGAACATAATGTAAGGAGCAGCTGATTTCTTTAACAAATTTTCACCTCGTTTACTGCTTTGATGTGTAAAGAGCATCTAAGTAGCTTTTACACCTCCCAAATTATATTAATTGTGTTCAAGGAAAGTATTAAGAATCGTGTAGGTATATATGTAATGAAAGTAATGAGCCTAAAAGCAACTCAAAAAGTTGCTTTTAGGAACGCACCTTTATGAAGTACTAGCTATCCACCGCGGCTTCGCCCACTTACATTAAATCTATTACACAATGTCGTTATAAATTATAGCCTATGTGTTATTCTGTGTTATTAGTTATATTGGTGTAAAGTTTCATCAAAATCCGTTCCGTAGTTTTGAAGTCAAAGAGTAACAAACACCCATCCATCCGTCCTCACAATCGTCATTTTTATATTTTGCATTTATTATATTATAATAATAAAGTAAGACTTTACAAAGTGGGTAGATTGTGGGCTGACATTGCTCTTGACATGTCGAACGTAACAGTTCAAAATTCGAGCTGAACTATTTAAATTCTTACGACTCAAGAAAGTTCAAGAATTTCATAAGAAAATGTTTTAAAACTAAATGAGGTTGGTGTTTTTAGTTCGACAAATTATGAGAAGAAACTCCGAAACAAACTCAGAGGTCATAGTGTCTTTTAAGGACATAGTTTTGACCAGTTCATGTGAGTGCAAATTAATGTCAGAGGTGGTCTTTTGGGAAAGAGATTTGAGTGGACCTGACCAGTCTGTTTGCGCAAAAGCCGTTTAACAAAAAAACTTTTGCAAAAAAAAAACCGGCTTCCAAAAAACACAATAGTCGGGTTGTCAGGATTTATTCCGTTACATTCGTACATCATGTGGGCAGAAGATGGGTTTCGTGCAATGAAAATACATTGGGTGCAATACACTGTTTCTATTAAACTAACAAATTACTTGAAATTACAATTTAACACAATAACACGGGGGCACAATGAATCGGGTACAGTTCCAGGACGTCTCAATCCGCTGCGATCAGACATTGAATGTTGTTCTCGACACGAGCTTAAAACATCTCGGCTCTGTAGAAGCACGCTGTGGTGTGGGTAGACTTGTAAATAGGTCGCGTGATGTCACCACTGGCGTACTTGCGATTCATTCCAAGTCGGTACTAATGACCGGATCCGACATAATTATTTATTATTTTTTTACTTTAGTTTACCACACAAATTCTTGTCAAATGATCAATTTTACATTGAAACTAGAAGTTATTAAAGAACCATCATGTCATCAACATAGGCTAAGAGGAAAAAAATCGTAGTAAAGGAGATAACTCATAAACTATTCAAGCAAAGTTAATAAAATTTATATGGGACCACTGCGCGGCCTTCCTCTGCCTCTAAAAAGAATCACGTAAATCAGCACAGTAATCATGGAGTAATCTGTGAAAATACACTAAAAACAAGCATTTGTGTGGTATACTACAACTAAAACCCGACTTATTCATCAAAATCGGATGAATAGTTTAGGCACTACGGAGGAACATAAGTAAATACAAACATACATACATAGACTGCCAAAATCATAACCCTTCCTTGTGGCTTCACCGTAAAAAAGATGCTGGTGGAATACATAAGCTCCTACTTTTTTTGTTTTACGAAAGTTTGTGGGGATGGACGGATGGATGGATGTTTGTTACTCTTTCACGCAAAAACTATTTGGATTTGTATGAAAGGTACACAGATAGTTGATAACCTGGATTATCAAAACCCCGGTAGTGCGATCCCGTGGGACAATCACCGAACACCACACGGGCGAAGCCACGGGCATAGGCTAGTTTAGCTAGTTAGTGACAAATTTTCAATTGTCCTTTCCGCATCCGACAAATTGATAAATCTTTTGAGGGACATTTTAGTTATCTGTGTTCACCATATATGCATCTAGGTCGTATTGAGTTAGTAATTAACGCTTTGATGTCCCGTCAAAGGCGATATTGCAAGCAAATATTATAAATATTGCATAATAGTTTTGAGACATGCTTTTGAATAAGCTCACTTTGCCAATACATTTGACATATTACTCAATTAATGTTTTTTAAACTGTTTAAACTCAAGAAAGCTAAATTATAGTACAGGAGTTATCAATTTTAAGTTAGCGATTGACTATTACAATAAATACTGATGGTAGACACGTGGTAGATAGATACTAGGTATATAAACCAAATCGGAGGGAACCCACTAATTATATAAGTCTATAATTATATTACTGCCTCGCTGGTCTAGTTAGTGGTCACCGACTGCTGAGCATGAGGTCCTGGGTTCGATTCCCAGGTCGCGCAAGGTGTTATTAGGTTTTTCCATCAGGAATTTATCAGTAGCAGCCACGGAGTCTGAAGTTGTGCCCGGTTGATGGCAATAGTTTCGCCCCCTATTATATGGGATTTAAACATAACTGGCGAAATGTGGATGTACTATTAGGCACACCTCTGCCTAACCCTTCGGGAATTACAGGCGTGATGTTATATCCTTTATTTATTTCTATACAAATTAATTACATTTTTAAATATTCCTTAAAAAAAAAACAATATAAAAAAACATATAAAATATAAAAAATTGTAGCCCACCGGTATCGGAAACAGGGTCCAAGCTACCGGCGGTCAGGACTCCAGAGAGAGGAACCTCCTAACAATACGAGCCGTGTCCAGGAGTACCGCTTTCTGAATCACGCCCTTGATCCAGCTGCCTAACGAGAGCCTCCTCAGATATTGGTCGAGGCTCTTGGCAATTAAGCCATGGGCTGATGCAACTATCGGCACAATGATCGCTGAGTCCACATCCCACATGTCGACAACCTCGCGAGCCAAGTCAAGATACTTGATTTGCTTATCTTTCTCGGCTTTCACGAGGTTCTCATCATGCGGGACCGTTATGTCAACAATCATTATTATAATTCATTAATACCCGTATGGCCAGTAAATAAGAACATACAACTGCCCATGAACAAAAGCGTTTCAGGTACCTAGAACCATTCATTCGCATTATGTAGGCTTGAAACTTTCAAGTATTTTAACAATGAAATATCGAGCGCAAAATGTTAATAACAACATACTGTATACGGTAAATATACATCGTATTTTTGACGCCAAATTGACCTCAGTCACCTACCGGTAAATTTATTAAGCTATCATCGCCAGGTGTATGATTACGTCGGTCAGTCAATATAATAAAGTATATTATGTAAATTTTATATTCATTAGGTCCATTAAAATAAATGTAATGTCGCTATTAATATTAGCATTATAAAGTTCATCGTCTACTGATACTGAAATAGTTTTATTTTCGTTAATGTTCTAATGTAATGATGAAGGAGCTCATGGCTAAATAATAACAGCCGCTCGGGTCTATCTTTAGGTTAAGCCGTGCTTGCCTAGGTTGGTCTGTCGATGGGTGACCACCCATTACATACAGAGTTTCTTCCGTGCCTCGGAGAGCACGTTAAGCCGTTGGTTCCGGGTGTCATTTGTAGATATTTGACCGTCGTTAGGTAGTCAGTGGCCCAAGAAGTCTGACAACCATACACATCTTACCAAGAAAGGAAAGGTTAAATAGTCTGCGAATCTTTCACATTGTTAAATTAAAAAGCTGGAAATAAAAATATTTAGTTTTTTTTTCTGTTCAACCCAACACGCTTTCTTCTTCCATTCTCCCCTGCCAGACGTCACGGCATCATTTACTCCTTTCTTTTTAGATTCCTCACACAATCCATCCATCTTGTCTTTGGCCTTACTCTCCCCCACGCTCAGATACCATCTTCTCTGCGAAAAACATATATAACCATAATCTTTCGCTTAGCCAACGTATTGACTATAGTGGATATAAGCAAATTCTCGACGCACCCGATGAGATTATCTCTTACAAAAAAGTACTCGTGGAAAGGGGATAACCGATTATTTCTGAAGAAACACATGGCACATGGGTTTATTTGTAGGAAATTAACACTACGCGTTTATATTCAGAAGGTGTAGGCGGTCCAATAGATACTGACCTACATTCGTATATCCGAGTATATCCACGATTTATCGACCATAAACTAGTATTCCTACTGGGGCAACGTATCTTCTCGTGTCGACGCAGCTTGTACTCTGTGATATAGAGAGATTATTTCTGACAATAAATCCAATTAAACTTTTCCTCTTTTCGAAATCGAACTGTGGGCTTTTCATGATAGATATCCTCCTTCTTTGAAATACGTCGTATAATTTCGGAATTTTCTCATGAAACAAGATTCGTTTCGATGCATCTGAAATGCCAATGTGACAAAAGCGAATTGGATTGTCAGAATTTTTCCTGCGATCCATGTCATGCTGCCGCCAGCAATAAATCGGAAATTGTAAACATAAAAACGGGGCGGTAGTTCCTCGTCAGGTGACGCTTCATAAAGCAATATATACGTCTAGAATTTTAATTGAAAACGTGCGGATTTCCTTGCATGTTTACCTCAGCGATGGGACCTGTGATAAATGTAAATGTAGTGCATACTAAACCAACCAATTGGAAAATCATCGTGCGATTGGAATTCTAGGATTCCAATCGCACGAGAATTCATTCATCATGATCAGAAGGGTATAAATGTATAGTTATGTCATCCATTCCGTTTTATTGTTATTATTTTTTATTAAAAGGCTTTATTTTATGTTTCGTATACCAGAAATGGTTATTATGAGGATCATTAATGTTATATTGTGTAATGTAACATTTATTTATTTACCATCTATGTTGACCCATATTATGCGAATAATTTATTTGATTTGATTTGATTTGATTTGGAGTGAGTAACTCGTCTTCTAAAGTTTGGGCAGCCTATAGGTGCTCTTCAGTTAACTCATTGCTTACTACTTCTTTTTATCGTATCGATGTTCCTTCCATATTGGACGGTTTGGGCCGAGTAGGTAGCCACGTTTATTGCAGCGGCAGAGGCGCTATTCAGGTCGTCAAGTTGCAGGTACACGGACACCTGGGACACTCCAGCAGGTGGTGGAGTGTCCCAACTATGCTTACTACTGATAAACATAAAGGTTGTAAATAGGCCCTTAGCATAGCCGAAAGGCACTTGTTCTCCACGTCTTTGCGATCATCTTTTTGTTCTAGACCATACCTGGGAACCTTCTAGTTACGGAGATATTGGGGGTCACCAACCTTTTGACAAGTTTTTTTTTAAATACATGTTTTTTATGTAATATTTTTACTTTACACACCTCCACGACCCTAGTACTATTAAATCCATCCATCAGCACAATGCTTTGAGTGCTTTCCATCGAGTCCTATAGTAAAACGTGATTTTTCACCCCAAAAAAAAAGTCGATTCTCAGCAATAATTTTTGCGTAAAGTTACTTAGTTTGATGTACAGAATGCTTGGTTGACGGCAAGTCAAGGGTCTGTTTACATCCTGTATTTATTATTAGCGTGAGTCTGAATTAATAACAGAGTTAAAGAAAGGAGAGAAAAATCTCAATTTATTTCATTTGGGCTATTCGGTTCCATTCCGGTGTCCTCTTCCGTAAGAGGGGCGCAGTGTCGATCGATGGTATGGTGTTATTTATGTGTTTCTATTAATACACCTACTCGTATTGTGTGCGATCATCAATCCGTCTGCCAAGCCTATGAATGTTTAGTAGTGGACATTGGATTACCTATGTTCTGTATTGGACATTTATGGATGAGTTGTACGATAATTAGGTATAGTAATTTGGTGACTGTTTTGTGAAAATGGTATCGTGTATTACAAGCAATAAAGCCTCTTTTTATATGTCTCCCTTTTCATCCAACGACTGTGTGTAAAAGTAGTCCGACCGTTTTGCTTTTTTGCTAGTTTTAAAATTGGTATGTGTCGTGATGGTCCAGAGGTTAAGGCCTCGCCTCTCATGCACGAGGTTGTGGGTTCAAATCCGGGCAAGTACCAATGTGACTCTTTAGATATATGTATTTTCTAAGTTTATCTTGGATATCAATGACATCGGTGTGGTAAAGCATCGTGAGGAAACCTAGATAACATTGCAACATTGTAGAGTCTATGAGCTGGGACATGGCTATGTTCAAATGGCTATAGCTCTTAAATTAATTGGTGTTGAGTCAATATTTTGATATCATTTTGTAGGTTGATGCAAATACTTCGAATTTAAAACAAAAACATACATGCAACATTCAGGGGCTAATTTTGCACTAGTGCAGAAAAAAAAAAAAAACATAATTTCTTATTTTTATAGCCGCTTTTTGCATTTTACTAATTCGATGGCCTCAGCGTTTATGTTTTCAATAAGATCATTCGCACGTATCTAGGTCTTTTAGATTCAAAGATATTAGCATTTCATTGAACATACCCTAGATCAAGCGATAAAACAAGATGGCCATTCGCGGGGTGTGGGGTTAGGAGTATTTATAAACGTGTATTTGTCGATAGAAATGCCCTTAAAGTATCGGTAAACGGTATCCAAACACTCTGTATATCTTGTGCCTTACACGTTTCGCTGGCTATTGAAGAGACAGTACAACCATCTTATTTCCTCGGTAAAGATTCCCCTCCCACAGTAAACCTGTTTGAACACCTACGCATGGATGCTGAATACGAACCAAGAAATGAGGAACAACATACATTTCGAGTGGGTTGAACACGTCAACAGTCTTATCTGAATAAGCTTTGAGATCTTCGTGTTACAGAATAGAGACCATTTTATAACCAGTCAAATATACAGAGTGTAAAAGGATTCATAACAAAGCCGCCAACCCAGCATTCTGTACATCAAACTAAGTAGGTACCTTAATACTGCGCAAAAGTGATTGCTGGGAAATGAATTTTTACTGTGCTGATGGATGCACTGAATAGTACAGACAGTACTTGCATCTAAAAAGCAACGTGTAAAAATGTTGGAACTTTGACCTACAATATCTTCGTAGCTAGAAAATTCCTAGGTATGGTTCGGTAAAAAAAAAATATAGCAATGCCGGGAAGAACAAGTGCCTCCCGGCTTCGTTGACGGTATTTTAAACCCGTTATATTCTTGTTGCACTGCACGATGCAAATATCCAGGAATTCTGGATTTATCCATCTAAAGTTACCTATACTAGCGTGATGGGGATGTCCTGCAGTAGTAAAATTTTACCCAGAGGTTAATCCAAAGAGATATAGGTGGACTTCTTCTTCAATCTTTGACCACCCAATGCTGAGTTTCCCAAGACCCAATGTGCGACTCTTCGAAATCTCTCCATTTTTGGCTGTTTTGTCATGGCTATCCATTTTCTTCCGGCAACCTTAATAAGATCGTCTGTCCACCTAGTCGGTTGTCTTCCCATATTCCTCTGACCTGCCTGTGGTGTTCACTCCAGCGCTTTACTTCCCCACCATCCATCTAGTCTACGACAAATATGGACCGCCCACTTCCACTTTCTTTTTGTTATCTATTTTGCTATGTCCGTAAGTCGTGTAGGTGGACGATCCACCTTAAATTATGAAATTAATATCCGAACTAAAAATAAAACAGTATTGTAACCCAATATTCGTACACGTGTTGGTATAAAAACGATTGGAAATTAAATAGAACGGTCGTTTATTGTTCACTGTAATATAGTAGATTTAAAGATACGTACACGTTTATGCACTGCAGTAGATCAGCTTGGGGTTTACTATTGCCGCTCTCTTCTTATCTTTTTCTAAGCATATCGATGGCAAAAACTTCAAATGTGTTTGGCCCAAAATTCAGCTACGCGAACTGCGCTCACTCTATATTTTCATATTTGTTGTTGATGTTTGTTGTTGTTATGTGTTTCTTTTAATTTTCATTCTTTGAAACTCCATTGATAACTGCGTTGCAACTTTTGTAAGCAACGTAACTACAGCGGATGAGCTAGTAAAAATGAGGTGAGGTCGGATCCGCTGCAGTACTGATACGTATGCTATGTCCTTTAAGTAGCAAAGTATTGAATTATTCAATACGGCTCTTGGCAGTTTACTCATCCTTTATTATGATTGATGCGTGAGTAGTTGACTTTTTCCGAGTCACGCTTTGTAGCCTGGCCGGTGGGTCACGATTCAATGTAATTTCTATTACGATTGTGTTTTTAACTGCTTCGACGTATACTTCGTCATGTAGGATGTGTAGACCTCTAGGTGTAACTTTGTCACGAAACAATTAATTAATTAAGAATCGAAAGGTAAGTGTAGCATAATCAGCGTTTCCCACTGTTGGGACACAGGCATCATCTATTTTCGGGTTCGCGGATGTTAGACGTGTCTTCCTTGAATTTTTGGTTCGAGGAAATGCCAGTTTCCTCACGTTGATATCCTACGCGATTTTGAGACCAATTCTGGTGATAAAAATGTACGAATTTTGCTCAATATTTTTTTAATTTTATATCATATTAAGTTAGGTACACTAGTATGTCGAGGCAGTTCCCACCGGGCCACGATTGCTATAGGTATAGGTAAACATAGTGACAAAAAAATTGGTTGTGAAATATTGTGCGTCTGTTTTCATAGGCCCTTTTTTGTTTGTTTTGGGGTCAGATTCCAATCTAGCTGATATTTGCCCATGTTTTTTAGCAGCCTAGGGCTAAACCAATACATATAGAATTCAATATCAATTTCCTTATCGATTCATGTGCTAGTAGCACTAGAAGTGTGATTTACAAAAATGATCCGGAAATAAATAGGTAACGAGATTTTGTAATAATGATAAGTATTCACCTACCTTTTCATCGAATTTAAGTACAGTTGCTACATCGTTCTCACATAATGTACCATCTCAACAGGAAGATGTAACCAAGGTTTTGTAACAATATTCTGATTTAAAAGAGTGTCCATGGAGTTTCTTGCCCGCTCTTCTCCATAGAGATCTACGCTTTGGAATGGGCAAATACAGTACTTTCACAGTTATTATGCCATGTGGCTGGGACTGTAGTTTCATTTTATTGTTGTCTTTGTTTAGCAAATTCAAAAGTGCCTGTAACTGGCCTACTTGAAATAAATGCTTTTTTTTTCTTATTTGAAATGCTTTGATTTGATTTTGATTTCATCGAATTTATTTTATCTGTCTAGAGAGCGTCAAGTGGCAATTACTGTCGAAATATTTCTCTTCTCACTTCTTCAAAGATTTTCGCCGACAAAATGTCACTTTGCTGTGTATTTTAAAATTTAGACCAATGTTAAATGTTAATTATGGCTGCAGTATGTCCATGAAACTGGAAAATAACACTGAGTGCATCAGGTGTTTATCTATTCGAGCCAATGTAGGAAGTGAAGCGCAACGTTTATTTAATGGTGCTTGAAGTTTAAAATACTTTCGAGTAATGCCTTTTTAAATTCGATACTTGCATATGCGCCGCAGTGCGCAGATCTACGTACCTACATATTGTTTATGTTCTACTGTGTCTATTCTATTTTATTAATGGCAAGCAACGCCGATGTCGACTATTCTACCAATTTCTAAAATGAATTTTAAAGTAAGTTAGCATATTTGATCACTCACTTTTAAATTCATTTCAAATGCGAGTCGTACTCACACGCACACAGGGTTCCGTAGCACCAAAAAAATTAATAAAAATATTTTGAAGGCTCATTTTATGTTGTATTTTATTACATTCAACAGCAAAACTAAATTTGTTTTTCATAATAATGATAATGAAAAGCAAAGTTGCTGCTGCAGTTTGTTGAGAAAGTCTTATATCTCAAAAACAAAACATCAAATCTTATTTAAACCAATTTTCGTTGAATGTTTTTTTTACGTTCTACAATCCTACATTTTTTTAGATTTTTCCTCCTCTTACTTTAGAAATTAGGGGAGGACCTCGTGGCTAAATAATATGTCTGTGGATGGGTGACCACCCATTACATACCGAGTTTCTCCGTGCCTCGGAAAGCACGTTAAGCCGTTGGTCCCGGCTGTCATTTGTAGATCTTTGACAGTCGTTATAGGTGGTCAGTGGCCCAAAAAGTCTGACAACCAGTCTTACCAAGGGGTATCGTATTACCTAGTACTAACTGGGTTGTGGAGGTCAGATAGGCAGTCGCTCCATGTAAAATACTGGTATTCAGCTGAATCCGGTTAGACTGGAAGCCGACCCTAACATAGTTGGGAAAAGGCTAGGCAGATGATGCCTTTAGAAATTGGGGGGGGGGGGGGAATATTTTACCACGTTGGAAGCGTCTATCTTTCAAATTGTCTTTGAGAAAAAATGGTTTTAGGAACCACAATGACATTTTTAAAGACCTATCTCTATACACACCGCACGTGTTGGTCTGATGATTTTTTTTTGTAGTTTCAGATCCATATATGGGGCGCCCCCCTTAATCTTTTAATTTTTGAATAAAAATCGTAAAGCGGTTCACAGAATACATTTACCTGCCAAGTTTCTAATAGTTTCGGAATAAAGTGACTGTGAAATACGGACGGACGGACAGACAGACATGACGAATCCATAAGGGTTCCGTTTTATGCCATTCGGCTACGGAACCCTAAAATGACAAAGTGTTAGTGGTATTCTGTTATGTAATATTTACATGAGACTGATTAAAAAGTCACTATACTACAAGAGCTTCACAAACAATTATATCCGACTGATAAGAAAGTTTATTATCAGACCAATAATTTGCAGCAAAGTTATCTTCAGACTACAGACTGTTACGTTAGAGATTACGTCATAATGGAACCTGCATCATAGTACGGGACGTCCGTTAATCACGCGAGGTACAAAGAGCGGCGAGAGGGTCAGAAAAAAAATCACTTTAAAAAAAAAAATGTGAATGCTGATCGAAATATCGGAAAAAGTTATGGTAAGTCTCCCAATACCGTTTTCCGGTAGCTACAACGATTAAGTTAGCTGATCTTACTGCCCCATCTCAAAATTCCACCTTGTATACTATGTTATTCTTTAAATAATTATTTGATATATAAAATACTTTTTATATAAATACATGGAGCGTTAATATAACAAGCGAAATATGGGTGTACAATACAATTATATAGGTAGCAGTGGCGAAGGTTCCATACAACTCGATTCCCTTTGAAAAACGGCAAAGTCAGTATTTTATGGACAAAATAATATAATCAGATTAAAGATATGTACTCCGACTAACCTGTTATAAAATTGTCCCTTCGCTACTGATAGGTAGGTAATGTAGGTAGTATGTATACACTCGTGGGCCTCTGGCTAACCCAGGCATGATAATATTATGTTAGGTAAACAGGAAAACTAACACGCCTAGAACGCCTGGTTCTGACAGGTTGCCTGCGTTCAAACAAATCTCATTTTTGCTGTGATTGGTCGACCAAAGTAACACCGCCAATCGCGTTAAATGTCACATTTGATAGACCAAATTTTCGCGGTAAAGATTACCATATTTTGCCAACTTTTGCCAACACATTCACAGATAGGCAAATAAAATTAACAATTTTATCCTATTTATCATCATAAAATTCGCCATTTACCACAAATCTGTTTTCTGTATGACAACAAATGTGGGTAAGCGAACATGAGTTGAATATAAGCAAAGGTAATTGAGCAAAACCGAATAAACATATCTCATAAAAGTAACAAATATTAATAAAATAAATATGACGCCTGTAATCCACAAAAAGTAATACAGAAGTGGATATATACCCATCAGAGATATTAATCTAGCTCCCGTACTGTTACTGAGAAATTGCTGATAAGATACCAACAAAACTACGCTCAAAGTTTGAATCGAAACCACGATCATAAGCTTAGCAGTCCCGTTCAAAATACGGAAAATATGAAAGAAAGAATGAAACACATTTATTTGGCACATGCCACAAGTGCACACAATACAGAGAATCTCCCCAGCTTGGCCACATTTATATGTCAAAAACTACACCTAGCGGAGATCGCGGATCTGTTTTGTTCCAAATTTAATCGCTGATTAGTCGCAATGCGTCGCCAAGTTACAGATTCAGTCGGTGTGTAATTAAAAAGAAATTAAAGAATTTAATTTCGATTTAGGTTTCTAGATTTTTCATTCTTTATACGTGCAGCAAAGTATAAAAAACGAGGAATTACATCAACAGTACATTTGCAAACTGGAAAAACTTTGTTATTTACCTGCCTTAAGGCAGGTAAATAACAAAGTAACTAATTAGCAACATCTGTTTTAATTATGTACTCGCATAGTTAGCTTAAGTATCTACTATTAATTGGAATGAAAGACCTAAATAAATAAATGAGCTGAGCTGAATGAAGATACTCACTCGCTAATTCCAGGATGTTATTGAACTGAATTCACACAGATGTTTTATTTTGTAAAAGTAACGATCAAGTTCTAGAAACGTTTTTGTTAGTGCGTTGAAGACAACGGATCATCACTTCCTTCGCACAGATTTTATGCCTTAAAAGTATGTTTCTTTTTGTTGTAGCCCCCAAATTAGATCTCAAAGTAACAAAACCTAATCCTATGGTCTTTCGTCTATTTTTATTAGACTCTGCTAACACTTCATGTACAGTTTTATCTCTTTGCTTCGCTCGCTTTTTATGATTTGATAAAAAACCCTGTTTTCATGTGAAGCAATATCTACTGTCACTCTCACAGTATGGAACAGCTGTTTTTTTTAAATTACTAATTTAATCTTTTTTTGTGGTTTGGAGTGATGGTATAATACCTGAATACGTGGTAACCGTTCGTGCGTCGATATTCCTTCCACCCTGTATAGGACTGGCTTTGTCCCGCGACTTCACCCGCACGGAGGTTGGAAACTATCCCACGAGAACGTACTGCCAGAATAAACATTACTTTTACCCCAGTCGTGTATTACCTGTGTGCGATATCAGTGCAGGCGCGAAAATGTTACAAACAGGCACATGTATTTATTACACAATATATTTATTAAACAAAGTAGTCGCGATTAACTATGCCAAATCGGGCAGTACACATTATCTTTTTAATAATCAGCATGCATATTGTATATTCGCAAACATATAGTATTTATTGTGATAATGGCTTATACATGTAAAGTGTTTTATGAATAATGGAAAATAGATAATAACTCAACAGGATAATCTGTAGTTACTAACTAGTACTTGTTATTTGATAGACGTATGTTACACTACTTCTAAATATATCTCCATATCAGACATTGTTTTGTTTTACAATCAAATAAATCTATTTTTATATCGATATGATATTTTCAGGATAACGAAATCAATAATTGTTTTCTAATCACCTGAATAGCATCATTGTGATTTTGTAAATTAAATCAAATAACTGTCGCAGAAATTTAAATAAAACGCTTATGTGTAAAATAATTAAAAGAGTAGTCCGAAGTGAGAACCTTGTAGAACCCTCAAAATTAATCTAATAGAATACTCTAAACATTCAAAAAAGTTCGTAGAAAATGAAGAACACCTGTATCTTTGTTGGAACTTATGTATGTTTCTCCTAATTTTGTTCAATAACAAACATTTTACAACTAACAATAGTCATGGTTAACTCTATGAAAGGCCTTACCAAAAACTGTAAAGAAGATATACTTAGTGAGTGACCTCTACAAAATGGCACACGAACCTAGGTCACTAAATAATTTCGTAAACCGATTTAGTCTCCAAATTAGGTCCCAAAGTAACAACACCTAATCCTATGGCCTTTCGTCTATTTTTATTAGATCTCGCTAACACTTAATGTACAATTTTATATCGTGCTTCGCCCGTTTTTTTACGATATGACAAAAAAAAACTGTAAAATGTTTTCATAATATACTCTGCGAAAAGTGGTAAGCTGCCACTTTACGCAAAAGTGAAAATTGATTTATTCACCGAATATTCAATTAAAATGTTGAATATTGGTTGATTATCCGCCACAATAAGGTTCTGGTTATAATTTATAAGTCGCGCTAATATAAATGAAATAATAATAATGACGATGAGTAATGAGCTTCCGTCCGCGGTTAATATCATTATAAATTTTAGCATATGTGTTATTCTGTCTTACAAACTATCGCGTTTAAATTAGTAATAAGACGTCTGGAGAGCTAGCGGCTGCCCACAGTTTTACAAATTTTTTTTCCGTAGCTTATTTTGTTCCACTGCTGAGAAAAGGCCTCCCTCGGCGACGACGCTTTTCGACGTTTTACTTATACCCTATAAAAAAAAGGGTACCCTAGTGCCCGTTACGAATTTGCAAAAAAAAAACGGTGACACAATTAACTTATACTTAAAAAGCTCAAGTACCATCGTCCATACAAACTTAGATCCCTTATTTTTTTTTGAGAAGAATTTACTAAAATCGTTCACGCAAACGCTAGTGCCAAATTCTAATCTGTTATTATCGTATCAATTGGCATTTTCTTAGAACCAGCAGTGTAGGCGGTGCGTTGTGTTTTAGTGAATAAGGACATGCATTTAAGACTTTCATTAATATTAGTAGATTTAACAGGATAGACCCTATGCTATACAGTTATTTTATTATTGCGCCCAAACTCGTACTGATCTTGATCAGGTAACAAACATTTCCACAAAGTTTCTCATGCATACTAATCCATGCTTCCATAATTATATTATAAATGCGAAAGTTACTCTGTCGGTTTGTTCCCAATTCCCGCCACCCACGGCTTAACGAATTTCGAGGATAATTGGTACATGTAGTATTGGAGGTACTGTTAATCTGACCGAGTCTTTTATTACCGGTTGAAAATCACCATCATCTCGATTATTATCTAGATTATTATCGACATAAATGCAGATACGGGGCGCAAGAGCGAGAGAAATTACTTCGTCTTTCTTGTATCCCTTCTAGAAGGTTCGATTTTCTTGCAACTATCCGGTCTGGTCTGCCTAGCCGTTTCCCAACTATGTTGGGGTCGGCTTCTTGTCTAACTGGATGCAGTTAAATACCAGTATTTTACATAGAACGACTGCCTATCTTGACCTCTAGAAACCAATTAGTACTGGGTAATACCAAGGGGTATTCCCTTTGTAAGACTGGCTGTCAGACTTTCGCGCTACTGGCTACCTGTAACGACTGTCAAAGATCTACAATTGACAGCCGGGACCAACAACTTAACGTGCATTCCGAGGCACGGAGAAAACTTGGTATGTAATGGGTGGTCACCCATCCACGGACCAACCTAGGCAAGCGCGGCTTAACTTAAAGACCCAACTTTCACTTTAACCGGCTGAAAATCAATAGTAAACGATTATTTGATATTATTTTCAGCCGGTAAAAGTTGTATGCTATGGTTAAAACCTTTGAAATGCTGTAACTTTGGATTCCTCCATGGGTGCGACAGCTGACTTTCATTTGGATGATCTGTGCACATTAAACAACTAGCAGTTGCCCGCGACATTCATTCGCGTGAAATTTTATAGCCTATAACCTTCCTCGATAAATGGGCTATCTAACACTTAAAGGATTTTTCAAATCGAACCAGTAGGTAGTTCCTGAGATTAGCGCGTTCAACCAAACAAACAAACTCTTCAGCTTTATATTAATAGTATAGACATGAATACCATTCGGTATAAAATTGCTCGCAATTACGTTCTGAGGAAAGGGGATACTTTTCAACCCGATAGTACGTACAGACGCCATCACAAACGCTACTACAATCTGCCAAATTTCTTTAATAGATTTTCAACTTTATCGCTGAAGCATTACGTTCAAGGTTCATTGGGAAAATTTGACGGTTTCGGGTAGCTAATAATATGCTGGCGTTTGTACAAAAGAGTTAATTATCACCACACGTGTAGCTCATGTAAAAAAGCAAACAATGTGAGTGGAAAGTATTAAAGTTTCAGTTATTCTAGTAGGTATTTTTCTGGTTGAATAAACACTACCGTACTGGCTCAGTAGTTCAGCTCAGAACCTCACACGGTCCATCATTGTTATGGATGAAACTGAAGTGGATTCCTCATTGTAAACAGGGTATAATGGCGTTGTTATTCACCATTGTTATTTTCAGGTTTACCAAAACACCAACCTGTAAGTACGTATAAAATTAACAGATTTCAACAACAATTGGCTGAAAGAACATTGGAATTATAACAAAAGTTATTGTTTCAGCGAGATAAATAAAATGAAATGTTTTGTACTTGTTTTCATTGAAGTATTAAATTCAAATATTTTGTTGCTATGTACTGTTTGTTAGATTACCAGCCACCCTCGGCTTACACAATCATGTCACATCTAATCAAATAAATAAAATTGGACTGTCTGCTTGTAATTTCAAAATAACAGCTTGTTACTGAATGAATATGAAAGTAAATACGGTACCAATTTAAAAAAAAAAAAACATTTTTGTCTGTCTGTTTGTTCCGGCTAGTCTCCAAAACGTATGGACCGATTTTGACGAGACTTTTAATGGCAGATAGCTGATGTTATAAGGAGTAACCTAGGCCTACTTTCACAAAAAGCATTAGGGTTCCATGCAAAAAAAAAAACCCTTGGAATTGTTACCCCAAAATCCGATTCAATTATGGAAGTCATATTTTATAATAGTTTCACGTGGACGAAGGTCGCGGGCATCAGCCGGTTCAAAATATATTCTTAATCATCATTGAAATACATTTCCAAATCAAAATATATACCTACCGTTAGAAATAAATAATAATCATCTCAAAACTCCTAACGACCAAAAATGTTACAAAGGCCTACCAAATAACATCAATAAACGGTGCCGTCGCCAATCTTCTGAATATTTATAACAACGATTACAACAGGAACATGATTGATCACAACCCTGATAGCGACAGCCATCATTGTACTAATTGCTTTTATGATATTTCTTATTGATTTGTGCTGAAACGAAATGATTGGGCGAATATAAACGTGTTGGCAACTTGAAGGGTAGTGGGCACGGCACATTGCTCGCAGAACGGACGGCCGATGGGGCCGAAAAGTTCTGGAGTGGCGACCGCGAACCGGAAGACGTTGCGTTGGAAGGCCTCCCACTAGGTGGACCGATGACCTGGTGAAGGTTGCAGGGATCCGTTGGATGCGAGTCGCACGGGACCGGTCAATGTGGCGACACCCGGGGAAGGCCTATGTCCAGCAGTGGACGTCTTTCGGCTGAAATGATGAAATGTGTTGGCGGTAAATGCGAATCTCTTTCGGTAGAAGCACAACAAGCATGCGGTCCTGGGTTCGAATCCGGGTCGGGCAAAACGTTATTGGGGTTTTCAATCATGAATTTCGCAGTAGCTGACACGGAGTCTGGATTTGTGTGACTTAAACATAACTGGCGAAATGTGGATGTACTATTAGGTACACCTCTGCCTAACCCTTCGGGGATTACAAGCGTGATGTTATGTTATGTTTAGAACACCAACTTTTATCGACATAAATGCAGATACGGGACGCAAGAGCGAGAGAAATTACTTCGTCTTTCTTGTATCCCTTCTAGAAGCTTTGATGTTCTACCGACTATCCGGTCTGGTCTGCCTAGCCTTTTCCCAACTATGTTGGGGTCGGCTTCCAGTCTAACTGCATGTAGCTGGGTGGTGGTGGCCCAGTTCTTTACATGCAGCGACTGCTTATCTGACCGCCACAACCCAGTTAGTACTGAATAATACGATATTGGTCAGATTGGTTGTCAGACTTTCGGGCCACTGACTACCTGTAACGACTGTCAAAGATTGACAAATGACAGCCAGGACCAACGGCGTACCGTGCTTTCCCAGACACGGAGGAAACTCGGTATTTAATGGGTGGTCACCCATCCACGGACTAACCTAGGCAAGCACGGCTGAACCTAAAGATATTGCTGTTATTATTTAGCCACGAGCTCCTTTTGCGACCATCCATTGTGCTGACATTAAACAATGGACTGTAATACTGTGAAACTAACAGTTGTAAAGAATGATAAACTTGTTATATGGCTCACAAAACTAACTCCACAGTTGACAGTTTATTTATTTTATAGTTGAACAACATGTTACTATAGTACACACGGCAGCATATCAAGCTCTACATAACCAGTTTAACCTGACTTCGTTTTGTAGGAGCTTCCCGAAAGATGAGAGATCAGCTTAATTTGGTTTTGCAAAGCTTGATTGGCCGCTGTGCGTACATAGTTGGAAAAGTTAGTATTTAGGTTTGTCTTTTTCATTTCATAATCATCATTGTCCTTGTCTCATTCTACTTGGGGGTCGACTCGTTTTCTTCTTCCATTATCCCCTATGAGACGTCACGGCATCATTTACTCCTTTCTCTATGCGTACTAAATATTACAAATGCGAAAGTCCTACCTAAAGGCTGTTGTTACTAAGGCATGAAAAGGTTTCAGATTATAGGGCGTACACTAATTACGTCAGTCGATTTTGTGGTGAGATTTCGTGAGATTTGACTTGACCCTAATCTCATGTGAGATTTTTTCGTATATTAGTATAAATACGTTAGTCTGTGCTTGATTGCATTGGATTTATTTAAAAATAAAAACATAATTCGTTGCTTAATTAGTTCAATTGAATATTTTTATTAAATATTTTTGTGTAGGATTTAACCAATTTTAGTGGAGACACACGTTTACTTATTAAACTCGGTTTTCACGCAATTTTACACTTAGTGTATACTTTATGTACTTTTGTTTCTTGCGGGAAAAAAATACGTGATGTTTGCCGAGACCCCCCCCACTCTCCCACGTGAGATTCGGCTCGGAACCTTCCCTCTTTAAACACCTTACGTAATTAACGGTTGCCCTCTACCGGCTAAACGGAATTCGATGATAGACCATAGTTAGAATATAGGATACTTGTTAGTGTAATTGTAGGATAATTTCCGACCTCCACCCATATAAATAAGCGAAGCCGCCCTAGTCGTCCATAATCGACAGTACCATAATCTTAATTCTTCCACCAATTTTAATTTGGGCATTTTTTTCATTTTTTTCTCCCGGTTTAATATTTTAGCAGTTTTATTTTACTCGTGATATATGATTTATTTATTTTATTTAACACTTCAAGCACATAAGTACAGAGGCGGACTTAATGCCATGATGATAATAATGATGATTATAATGATTCAATACATATGAAGCTATAGTATATTATGTAATATATATGTCGCAAATGTTAGGATTTATTCCGTCAGGCTCGTACATCATGTGGGCAGACGATGGGTTTCGTGCTATGAAAACACACTGGGTGCGATACACTGTTTCTAGCAAAACTAACGAATTACTTGAGATTACAACTGAACACAATAACACGGGGCACAATGAATCGGGTACAGTTCCAAGACGTCTCAACTCCGCCGATTTCCGACACTGAATGTCACCCTCCCTCGAGTTGGACATCAGGGCTCTGTACAAGCACGCTGTGTTGTCACTGGTAAGTAGGTCGCGTGATGTCACCACTGCACACAGGCGCGCTTTCCAATTCAATTTATGTCCGTACTAACGACCGGATCCGACGTTTAGATACCTTCATTTGTACTTTAATATTTTATTTAACCGTACGCATCATTCGCTACCCAAACAATTTCATTGGAAAGTGAAAAATATTTCCTCGAAAACTTAATTTCTCCCGGATGGGAAATATTTTATCAGCTTTGTTTTATTTGATACGATTCAATATAATTATATAAAGCCATAGTATATTACATTATGTAATATATACATACTTATATTTATACTTAATGTAAAATAAAGACACTTTTCTTGTCGGTTTATGTGACCGCTTACTAAACCACGCAATGCCTTTTGATGTGGTTTTCACCACATTTATTGGTTTAATTTATTCTGGAAGATTAGGTGTGTATTATGCAGGAGCGAGGTGTGTGAGGAGCTCGTGGCTAAGTAATAACAGCCGCTCGGGTCGATCTTCAGGTTAAGCCGTGTTTGCCTAAGTTGGTCCGTGGATGGGTGACCGCCCATTCCATAGCGAGTTCTCCGTGCTTCGGAAAGCACGTAAACCAGTTGGTCCCGGCTGTCATTTGTAGATCTTTGACCCGTGTGGCCTGAAAGATTGACAATCAGTTTTACCAAGGGGTATCGTGTTACCCAGTACTAGATGGGACGTGAAGGTCAGATAGGCAGTCGCTCGATGTCAAATACTAAGGTATTCAGCTGCATCCGGTTAGACTGGAAGCCGACCCAAACATAGTTGGGAAAAGGCTAGGCAGATGATGAGGTGTGTATTATCATTTATTTTTTCATTTGTTTAAATTTAGTACAGAGTTCTTGATGTTTTAACTATTTGACTTCCGCCACATGACGCGCCCCTGCGTCTGCGACGGTTCGGTATACAATATTAGTTTTAGTATATGCGAAACCTGAAACACGTGTCTATGTAAAGAATCTATGTATGTACAAAATTTCAAAACTGTATCATGAAAAATCACAAAGTTATAAGCTTGTTGTGTTACCTGGTCGTTCGCACAAAAACGTGGTCACAACGCGGCGCCACCGCGCTCGCGCCTCCAGTGTCGTTTTTAGCTCATTGACAAAAATAATTTGGTAGTACCTAAATGATTGCGATAGGTACTTAGCGTCGCTCGGTGTCCAACTTGTAACCATTTTTAAATATTTTTGGGACGAAATATAACATGGTTTAAAAATGATTGGAATCGATTCATTTACTTATTCTGAACAAACTATATTCAAGTTTCGCATATACTAAAAATAATGTTGTACAAAGATGAAAGCTTGTTTGTTTAGGGATTCACGAGAAATAGCTTAAAGTATTAAAATAAAACTTTCCCTATCAGATAGATTAAGCATATTTTCATTTGAAAGATTTAAGTGGTCCTTAACTTCGTACGGGATCAACATTTTACAAAATACCTTTTTAAGCTAAGCCTAAGTTGTTTTTTTCCCTGAAAGGTGTTTCATCGATAAGCATTAGTTTAATCTGATATTTTATATCCGAACTATAGGTAAATATCAAAAGCTTTTTATTTTTCTTGTTTTGTTGGTTTTACCTATAAATTAGAAAATCTATGATGGATTTGACCTGTAGCTATTTCTGTGTTTACTACGGAATATTCTACCAAGTGTACATCTCATGTTGATACCATTTGTAGTTCGTTTACCTTCAAAAACAAGGTAAGCTGTTCCAAATAAATTTTATGGAGGTCACCTGTTGCAAACCAATTCAAAGTGTTCAGCTATTTTGGGTATTGTATCTACAGAATTGTAAAAACAAAATCGCATCAGGTAGTAAATCTTCAAATAAAATCAACATAGGTACGTTCCATGTTTGAAGCTCTGTCAAATGCACGAAATTTTTTCTTTTTTATGGCATCACAGACATTCTTCAATGGCCAGTTAGTACAAAACTACTATGCAGTCTATAAGACCGGTCTCTTGTATTACAATAGCCAGATCACGTGTGCCAACGTCTAGGATTACATCCATTGCCGTCCACGTATACAATGGGTCCATCAAAGTCGTTAGTAATGGAGCAAGCGACATAAAATGCTGGCTTCACGTGTAAGTACAATGTACACAGGGTTACAATAGCAGTATATACGTTATAGGTACTGGTATATAAAATGTAAATTCTTCAATGTTGTTTGTAAAGGAACTTTAATAACGTCGAAGAATGTGTTTGCTCGGCAAGGAGGCGGGGGAAGTTATATCATAGCAATGTGTGCAGATTTTATAGACGAATCCGAGATTTGGGAAAGCTGCCCTTACAGAATGTTATCACACCCGACGGATGAGAGAAAAGAGGACCTTATACATATGAAATTGTATTTTTGGAGCAGTCCACCATTTTACATAATTTATTTACTCAGCTCTTTCCAGATAAATGAATGAAGCTACGTTGCAAAAAGTATTTTCTTATATGTTTAACGCTTTGTTATGGTTCAACGTGAACAGTATTTGCAAGCCAATTCAATTTCAATTCAGGCTTCTGAAATTAAGAAATAACTGGCTATATGTGCGTGATTGAAAATACTTTATAAATGAATAATGTCATTACTTAATTTGATATTTTATTTACTTGGGTAGTAAAAATAAGCATATTTTGCTGCATTTATGTCACTGAGTCAACGGAATTGGGTACCCCACGGATGTTACAAATCTGCAATATACGTGACCATTTAGTGGGCATTTTTAGAGATTTGTTCACTGAAAGATTTATAGAAAAAACGCCCCGTCCATGACCTCGATCGATGCGACATGCATCAAGCAACGCGCGCGAGTATCACTTGTTTCGTTTGCTTTGTCGCGTAGCGCTGACTCGTGGCATGTTCCAAGCAATTTTTTTACATTTGTTGACGCATTGACGTGTGTAGGTCGTGGCATCGCATTAGTGTTTCATAGAACAAGTGTAAAACGCTAATAAAGCGTTTTAACTTTCCTTTAATGTATCTTAGTAACATCCATGGAAAAGTTCAATACAAACTTAACCTACCACTGAATGGAAATTATCAGTAAAATGTCATGATAATGAATATTCAACGAGACTGGGCGCCGGCCGGCCGGCCGAACCGCAATCAGTTATGATATAATATCGTCAAACTCAATTTGCATATTATTTACGTATTAGGTACATTATTTATTGTTTTATGTCTATCGGAAATAAAATAATATTAAATAATTTACTTCTTTATAAAAAATATGTAGTCTACTTAATTTTAATGTAATACGAGGTGAATTTTTGAAGTGGGTATGTATAGCCAAATCCGAAATTATGAGGAATAGCGTAAAATACTCAAAGGTGTCTTAGTTTCGGGCACGCCGCAATCGCGGCGGTAAGACCCCTCTTTAAGGAGTGGCTGGATAGGCGTCACGGCGTCCTGACCTACCGCATGACGCAGGTCCTCACCGGACACGGAAGCTTCGGGAGGTACCTGTGTCTGATGGGGTAGGAGGAAACGCCTGGGTGTCACCACTGCGAGGACCGCCCGGAGGACACGGTGGAGCATACGGTGCAGGACTGCCCCGCTTGGGCAAGGCACCGCCGTGTCCTCACGGCGGCGATAGGCGGAGACCTCTCGCGCCCGGCATTGGTCGAGGCCATGCTGCGGGGCGAGACGGAGTGGGAAGCGGTCGCCTCCTTCTGCGAAGCAGTCATGCTCGCGAAGGAGGAGGCGGGCCGCGCGAGGGAGAGGACAGCGTCCTCCCTCCACCCCAGCCGCAGTGGTAGACGCCCACGGCGCCGGACGTCGGCAGACGATCTCCGGCCACCGTAGGCGCGGGCTTGCGGGCGGCGAGTAATGGGCGACTCGCTGTCCGACCATGGACCATGCCCGGGTCGACGGCGCGTTGTGTTCCACGCGCGCCTCAAAGAGTGTCAGCATTATGACGGGGCCCCCCTCTAGAGGGCGAAAGCCTGCCGGGGTCGCGGGACTTATAGAATTACCGTGACCCTGGATCATAAAGGGCTATTGAAGGACACCGTGGATTTTAGTCAGTACAAGTCTGACAGTTCCTCCCACTCTGCCCTGGGTGGGAGGACTCATTTGATGATTTTACCACGATAAAAAAAAAAAAAAAAAAAAAAAGGTGTCTTAGTTTTCCGTATGTCATTACTTCTAAGAATTTTATCCTTATTAGCGCCACTATCGAATAGTAATAAAACAGTGTGTTACAAAACACGGTTCAGTATGCTGAACTAGCGCATTCACACGATCGAGCTATTGAGGAAAATGATGAATAACCAAAGGAAAAGAAAAAGGAATCAAAACAGGAAAATGTGTAGTGTTAACCGCAAAAGTACATTGAACCGCATTTTAATGTTTATTTGTTACTCAATGTAACTAAAGGAAAAGGGTTTCCCATATCAAATTGGGATCTTTTCGCATTCATGGCTCTGCATAAAACTGTGAATTTTGACCGCACACTGAGGAAGGTTTTAATCCGTTCTTGTTTACCAACCTCACGACACGTGACATCCCATAGGCCACCGCTGTCAAACATGGGTCCACCCCATACGCCGGTTTAATAAAGGGCTTCATAAATTATTAAAACGGCCTTCTTTTAACGTAAAATGTCTTCTTTTTTGAAGCCTACTGCGGAGTAACCGTTCGGCCACAAGCTACAGGATCCAGCGACACGAGTAGTGACAGCGATTGCGGGAAAAGCTTATGAAATAAATTGCTGAGGGCATGCTACTAGTCAACGCGACGCGACAACTCTTGACGCCAGACGCGTCGCCAGATGACGTGTTCGGGGCGTAAGAAAGTTGTTTACCAATGCTGGGAGGTGAACGTTCTTACAAACGCCCGTCGACGAAACTCACGAGTATCTGTTGAACCAGAATTAACCGATATTGTCGTATCAGACATCGTATTATCCTTTATTTTATGAACAACTAAAGTGTTTGGCTCTTCAGTTTAGATATGAGTTTATTACGATCGTCACTTTATACAGGCGATATAAAAACAATCAATATTACGACGAGCACGGTAAAAGTTGAAAAGTAACTAGATCATGAAAATCGATGGAAAGAAATAGCCTGGTGATAAATTGACGAATTGAACGAACACACTGCAATGATAAATTCACCTGTCGGACGATTATGGCATGAAAAATGTGACTAAACTAGAAATAGGTTAGTCATGTTTCACGCAAAATGACGATGTTGTTGTTGGCAGAAGTTGGCGCGAAATAATTAATACCTTAAACAAATTCGGGGCACTAGTATTAATGAAAAACCCATTCGTGACAAATGCAAATTCCCTTATAAATCTACTCACCCAAAGTTTTACACGACTTGAATGCTATTTGCTTTATTAAGTAGAGTATAAGCGCGAATTAAGTAGTGTGCCAGTTTCGTCGCAAGGTGTAATTTATTAAAAATTGTGGCGTATTAATTTAATATTATAAATATTGTCAATTGTGCACACGTTTTACAACTGATGGAAGGAGTTAATTATTCATGTAAGTGGCATCTACCTATTCGTATTCATAATCATTTAAAAAAGTACTACTGAATGGAGCTACTTTGCCTAAAATCGGCCTTCAAAGGCAACGAGGTGGAATATTCTGGTATTATGGTCAAGAATTCGGATACCACATGAGGGACCTAAATTTATTTTTTGGACGTCAATGTTCCGGCTACCCTGTATATTATAATGTGATAAATGAAATACAAATTCAATTGCTGTCTTCATAAATATATCAGCACCTTAGAAATTGCAACTGTCGCTAATATTAACGTTGCATGCATCGGATATCTAGAAAAGGGATGACGCTTTTAGTCGTAGGTAATGGTAACTGGCAGACTATATACGCCGCCATCTTTGAAAGTTGATTGTCGCTGAGAGATTCAGAATTGAGTCGGTACGGAAATAACCGTTTACGAACTCGCTACTTGCCATACCTAATTATTAAAGCTATTTTTTTAGGAGTGTTTTTAACCCCGGACCAAAAAAGAGGGTTGTTATTTTTATTTCATTTTGTTTTCTTTATTCATAAGGTCCAAAGAACCAAATAGGATCCAATTACAAAATTAGGTACTTACATTTACTAGGTGTGAGGACACAGTTTTACTTATAATGCTATGTTGGTTGGCATTTAAATTCTACTACAGACAGGGTGGTTATAATATTCGTCAACAAGTTTCACACAGTGAGCACTTTCTTATACTATTTTTTATCTTCGGGATATTATGATATTATTTATCTGCACTCGTTATTCCATTATCACGTCACGTTTGACATTGGCAGTCGACAGTTGCCATAAGGAAAAAATTGAATAGAATTAGTATATTTAAGCACGTGCATAAAAAATAGTTTTACACTGAAATTGCTGTCGGTATTTCGTACACAATATTGCGGCTTAAAGTGATTACGTTAAAGTGGTCTTTTGATATTTTGTTAAATGTTACGAGTTTCTTTGTGTTCTTCAAGAGGGTATTATTCTTTTGTCGTATAATATGCCAAATATTTTCTGTGTTATTTTTTCTTTTACCGAGTCTAAGCAGAACAGCAATGTTTGGGTGAAGTGGAATATAAACGGTTTTTAATGTTATATTGTAACAGGTTTTATTCAGTTTTTCGTTATATTGCACTGAATTAGAATTCCGTACGTGATTGCCAGCACTTGTCAGGAAAATAAAAACAAGGATTTAAAATTGTGATTTCATTTCTATTTTAGTATTTTGCATTTATCAGAATAAAACATTTTGTATTGGAGAAATATACATGGGGAACACAAATGGGAAACGGGTGGTGAATACTTACAGTGTAGAGAGTGAATAGACAGCATTTTTACCGCGAAGCCCATCATTGTTTATGAATCTGACATGTTATGAAATATAGCTGAGTTCAGTGAGTTCAGTTCGGATCCGACAGGTTTTTTACCCAACTGCCAAGGAAGGGTTATGTTTTTCGCGCGTATCTTGTATGTTTCTTTGTTTGATTTTTGTAAATTTCTTTATTAACTCGAATGTTCCAAAAGGTTGGATGGATTTTAACGACTAAGGTATCATTAGATTCGTCTCAAAAACCCAAGTGTCCATAGAAAGGTGTTTAAAAAAAACAAAATGGTGGATTTTTGGCGCTAAATTTTAAGTCGTTTATATTTTTTTTCAATCAAACTTATCGTGCAGGCTATCAAAGATTACAAATATACACAGACATCAAAAAAGAAATAAACACATAGACAAACAACAAACAAAACAAACAAATATGTACATAATACAATTTGTCGTCGTGTTTCTTGATACTTTTAATTAAATTTTACTTCTCATTAACACTAGAAACGGGATATTTACCATGATCATGTTTATCTGTGATCATATTGCTTGCAACAGCGCTGAAATATCGGGAACTCAAAGAAATCAGTAAACATCGTAAATATCCCGTTTCTAGTGTTAATGATAATGTTAGTTTACAATCTTAAATTTTACTTTTTTTTAACATAATTATTGTATAAAATATTTGGATTCAGCAAAAACTAGATCCAGGTTTGCATTGAGAATTCAGCACCTGCTTTATGGTCATTAAAGCGTTTTTATAACTTTCCCAACTTTCCTCACTAAGTTTTAAATGAAGAGCGTCATACATAATGCATACGTATTTCACTTATCATTAAATATACTATTGAGTGTAGCGAGTATTTATGTGAATTGGCTATAAGAGTACGAGAAGACCAAAGATAGCTTGGATGGGCTGTGTGTGTGTGTGGAATAAGGTTAGAAGAAAGGTGAAAAATAATAGAGAATAGAAGAAGACATACTGTGGCTACCCCAAATACGTTGTGATAAGGTCAGGAGAATGATGACAACCTTCCGATTGATAATAATGACTTTAGCTTTAACCTCGTGAAAGCCGAGAAAGATAAGCAAATCAAGTATCTTGACTTGGCTCGCGTATCAAGTATCTTGACTTGGCTCGCGAGGTTATCGACATGTGGGATGTGGACTCGGCGATCATTGTGCCGATAGTTGTATCAGCCCATGGCTTAATTGCCAAGAGCCTCGACCAATACCTGAGGAGGCTCTCGTTAGGCAGCTGGATCAAGGGCTTGATTCAGAAAGCGGTACTCCTGGACACGGCTCGTATTGTTAGGAGGTTCCTCTCTCTGGAGCCCTGAGTTTGGAACCTGATCCCGATACCGGTGGGCTACAAGTTTTTATATTTTAAATGTCTTTTTATATTTTTTTTTGTAAGGAATATTTAAAAATATAATTGATTTGTATAAAAGTGTATAAAAGTGTTGGAAAAGTCTTACATGTAGCGGTTGGCTATTATGTAACTAAAGATTTCCCGACTGATAAATTATCTAGGAATATTTTGCCTGTTTAAACGATAACAGAATAAAATTTACGATCTGATAAAATATAAGATTATAGAGATTATTTAGTTGTTAATTAATGTTGTTTGTTTCAGAAAGAATACTAAACGAGATGAGAAAACCGATGCGTTGTTTGAGGAGTCTAACAAGAAAATTGATCGAAGATCAGAGGAATAGAAATACTACGTGTTGGTTTAAGTGATGTACAAAAGGGCGGCACAATGCTTGCGGACAATGACACCCACAGTTATGGCCTCGGTGCGAATGGGACGTACAACTTCTTCTTCGACCCGCGATTCATATCCATATTAAAACATAGAGGGTCGAACCATTCTGGCGGGAACAACATCAGCGATGTGATTAAAGTTCTAGAAGATTGGCGGAGTAAATACAACATTTCAGTTGTAAAAGAATGTGAGAAGTCTGAGTATTGCTCCGGGGAATTTCGAGATTTAATTCTCGCTTACAACAGTATACATGGATATGTTAGTTTATTGGTAAGTTTTCATCAGTTCATACTACATTTTTCATAGACTATAATTTTCTGTAGTTTCTTCTATCTACATTTTTAGCTATAAAACATGTAAAAAGTACCTATTCTACATGGTTTGTCTATGTTTTTGTTTGCAAAATAGTTACGTTGACAAAACAACGTCAATACATGTTGGATCCATGTTATAAACACTACATGTGATTGACATTTCTTATGTAAGACTTGAAAAAGAATGATAATTTGTTTTGTGTGAACGAATGTTGTGAATGAGAGATCATTTACTTTTATAAATTTAAAACTATTACTAACAACAACATAGCGAGTTTTGCATTTGATTTTTAAGCTAGTTCGCATCATAATAACAACGATGTTTATTTCACATAATTCGTAATAAGATATTCTGATCACGTAGGCGAGCCGATTTTGGAAAATTGTTTGTTTGGGAATATTATTACACTATTAAAATTAGCTACAGAGAAATAGAGCTTGTTTCTGTGACGACAATAATATTTTGATACTTGTAATGAATTTTGAGAAACACCAATTAGTTCAATTCAATTAGTGAAGATTTGTCTCAACAAAATCCAATTTACCACAGTCCAGTTCATTAAAATAATGGCGTTGAAATATTGAGCGTCTTTGTAGCTAAAATAAGGTGCCCTTAAAATACCTAGAAACATGTCAGGAATATACCTCAACGATAATTTAAGCAAATATCTCGACGATAATTAACGCTATTTTCCTTAAACCTGTTAATTGCTACAAATTATGATATTCTAGTACCGAGTGGGATCAACAGAAAGGTTGACGATAAGTACTGCTCACAACTTGATTTAGAATAAAATTGTTGATGGTTTGGTTTGATTATTTTTTGTTTTTGAATGATTTTTTTTGATTGATTTCTTGATTTGTGATTTAGAATAGAATATATATACTTTATTGTACACCAAAATTAAAACACAACTGTTTTAAAATATTCCTAATTTTATGGTTACAATGGTGGTCTTACCATTGACAGCGATATAGATTTGTACATGTTATTATAATAACAAGATCTTCATAACACGGGACTCCCTGCTTCGGTCAAATCATTATGGACAGAATACGGACACATTAACGTATACCTCATTTTTTTTTAAACGTTGTCCCACACTAGGAGTTTCTCCTGTATCATTTAAACGCACATACACCAACAACCAGACACGGAACAACTACCTGTAGGCCATACAAATATTTGTTCCGTGCGGGAATCGAATCCGCGACACGCAGCGCGGCAGCCAATCACTCAGCCACTGAACCAACCGTGCTGACTTTATTTTCTGTCTGAATTTTGTCCACACCGGTCTGGCTGAACCTTTCCTGAATGTCCCATTAATGTTCATACATTTCATTACCATTCCTCTATTGCTTGGAATATGTTCTCCCACAGGTCTGTCTCTTCGGCAGCTTAGCCAATGCGCTGAACGTAGCTGTGTTAACCCGCCGGGATCTAGCAGTAACTCCCATCAACCGGCTGTTGAAATGGTTGGCGGTGGCTGATGTCTTTGTCATGCTGGAGTACGTGCCCTTCGCTATCTACAGGTACCTGGTGAGTCTTGGCTACATCCTACTAAAATGTTATCGTCTTCATTTCATGATGTCATATAACTTCAATCAATAAGCCTGTTATCCTGAACCATTCAGTTAGTATGTTGTATACATTATGATGGTTCTGAAAGAATGCCTCTCAGTTTGGTGTCTTCCTAGCATAGGCCTCCTCTAACGTCTTCCATTGCTTCCTATCTCCAGCAACCTCTTCTTGTAGGGACCGGCTGTGAGTTTTAGCTCATCCTCCCAGTCCCATCTCCTCACTTGCTTTCCTCTTTTCCGTTTACCATCTCTAGGATACCAGACAGTGACAATCTTATCATATAACTTGCCGCATTTTATTTTTTTGCAAAAAATAAAAAGTGATTTTGAAAAGGGCTCTGGCAAGTCTGTTTGTAGGTTTGTTCTTCTTTCACCAAGCTACAGAGCCACGGAACCACGATTGTTTTGCATAGAGAGTGTTTAAGGGGCTGATAATCACATTAAAAGTCATTTATTCCAATTAGGCAGAGAATCAGTACTACCTATTAACCGCCACGGACGTCTATGGACGTCAAATCAAAAAATGCTCACGACGCCTCGGACGGCTTGGCACGTCGAAAATAACACTTTTTTAAAGCGCTAATGGTTTGACGTCCATAGACGTCCGTGGCGGTCAATAGGTTAAACGAATAAATTACTAAAGACAGTCCAACATAACGCATGCCCTTAACCACTTTTAGTGATTTCGCTGGGGAGAAGATGTAGTGGAACAACGCAACAAACCTAGCAACGCAGGTATATTGTACGAGTATCTCTCACACAGGTGTCATGACTAGTCTTGTGTAGTTCGCGAACGAGCTAGTTCAAAAGAGCGGTTCCCATAGATGAACTAAGCGAACTAGATCACCAATTTCCCGCTCCGTAGTTCAATCGTTCTTGACAGAATGAGTAAAGGTGACGTCAACCGATACCGAACTAATGTCGTCTCGCTCATAATCGCGAAGAACGCTATCTGCCGCTTGCTCATTGAACTGCATACCGTGGTTGTTGATTATCTTTGTTTGTTTTTTTTTCATACGTTTATCGGGGAAAAGAATATGTATAACATACATAATATCTAAGTTTTAGTTGATTGAGGAATTTATGTCCAATGTTGAGAAAAAAAGTCGTAACAGCAGGAGCAGTATCAAAACCAGCGAACGAACTGCCAATATAGGGCAGATCGTTCGCTCGTTTTAAAATTGCTCCTGCTGAAGTGCGAAGAGTTGGGAACGAAACACGAACTAACGAACTAAAAGAGCGAACTAGTTCGTTTCGGAGCGGCGACCTAAACCGTTCGATCTCAGTTGGGAACTATTACGCCCAAGACTAGTCATGACATACATACATAAGTTTTTATTTTCCGTCAGCCATAGTAAAAGCTTGTCAAAACACTGAGATGACACTTTATTGACAAGAAGGAAATAATATCGTTTTCCTTCATGTCAACTTGTTGTCATCAGCTGACAATGAATAAAATGGGAAAAGGCTGGGAGGATACTCGAAGTACTCGCGTTTGGGCCCGACCGCTATGGACGCCTTCAGTCTAACAGAGGAAGCCTGTTCCTCAAAATTGGGAACGGTATAGGTTGATCATCTTACGAGGATGATATGACTTTTATCAGTATGCACATGTATACAACTGTATTACAACGTTTCGGTATCGGCCGATAAATCAGTTTGATGGGCTACACGATTGCCTTCAAACTATACCATCGGCCAACTGCTAGATCAGTACGGCGGCCCTATTATTTCACTCGCACACTGGTCGATTGTTTTAATCGGCTGATTCTGCGAGCGCTCTCTTCAAAAGCCGCCTACCAACTAGCAAATGGTTCGAGCGCAGTCGACCGACTGTTGGTCTGATTTTGTGCAAATGTGACATGCACATTTGTCACCAATACAACCGTTTAGTTGGCCTAGTTTGCGGGCTAAGAGCCCAACCCGACTAAATGATCGGCCGATAGAAAGTCTACAATCTGTGAGGCCTCTTAAATTAAAGTCCAATCGTTTTCGGGACATTTCTATAAACGTAAGGCTGAAATAGTTGAAGATCGGTGACGTCACAGTTATATCGAAGTGTGACTTCTTCACATTATTCGACTACCGAGTGAGTCATAGCTGGATTAAATACTACTAAAGCGTGTTTGTGTTTACTCGAGAGCCTTGGGAACGTCACTGTAGGTGCTATTAAAAGACGCCTGAAATGGTTCGGTTTTAGTGATATTATTGTCAAGGTGAAGAGCATTCGTGATTTCAAGGTTCTGATGAGTCTGAATTCCGTTGATACCTATAAATTTTGTTTTATGAATCTGCGAAACTTTACCAACAGGCTTTCCAAGTACCTATCTATCTACTGATGGTTATAGAGCTGGAATCTATGAACTATTGGCATGTTAAAAAAAGTCCTTCTTTACCTTATGCTAATGTAACGTGTTCGCAATGTAAGAGAAGATATTGCAAATGTAAATATTCGTTAGTAGATTACCATATGGTCGGAGATTTGTATAGGTACGTTTGATATTGGAACAATATCGATTTCGCACCAGCCAAACTGACATTGTATGGTGTGATGATAATAATATTGTCTATTTGAGAATGTTATGTATATTAAACCTATAACATTCCCGCTGTCAGGCTTGCTCTCAGTGAGAGTTTTCTCGATATATCTCTTATCTCGTCTCTTTATTTAGTTTCATTTAAACAGTAATATTAAATTGATTTTTATTGTGAGTAGATTTGATAGTATTACTGTATTTATTAAAAAAATATTTGTAATAAAACACTCAAGTAATAATCTGTCTGCTTTTCAAACGTCTGTTATTTCTAGAGTTTCAAAAACGAGCGATATTAAAATTGTAATAATGGCACACAAAAGAAGTAGTAAAAACTTGATTATGTTCTTTGGTTACTGTTTTATGATTGGACGAAAATAGATTGTTATATTAACTGTCTCTTTGGTTTAGTGGTTGTAAGCGTTACTACTGAGCATGAGTTCGATTTCCAGGTCAGCCAAAGTGTGTATGTGAATTTTTCAGTAGTAGGGCTGGTATCTGAATTTCCAATCGTTTGATGGCTGGTGGATGGGACTTTAACGGGTCAAATGTGGGCTTACTATAGGTACTAACGCGCTCCCTTGCGGTAGACCACTTTTCAGCCTTATAACTCAGGGCATAAGAGTGAAAAGTAATCGACCCTCAGTGAACTTGGTAGTACAGTCCCCTGCCGGCGATATACAGGATGTTATGAAAATAGATTAATTTAGAGCATATACGGGGTGGAAGGCATACCAACGCGAAAACAGTTACCACGTATTCAGTACATCATTCTGAGCCCCACTACATCAAAATTTTCATCGGTTATAAAAAAACAAACAGCTGTTCCATACATTTTGACCGTGTAGGAATTGCACTTTTGTAGGAAACAGCAGATTTTTAAAAAATAATCGGTGATATATTTCTGTGTGGGGGGAGGGGGAGGGTGGCGCAGAATGATCTACTGAATACGTGGTAACCGTTTTCGCGTCGGTGTCCCTTCCACCCCGTATATTGGAGGATAATCTCAATTTTACGAAAACGACAAACCGGTTTAATTAAGAGCTTTGGATCAAGCGTCTTATTTCAAGTAATTTCACAAACCTAGAGCGGATTTCACTAATTCAAATCATCTACTAAGCGAAGCAACATAATTACGTAGTCGTCACTTAAGTTAATTTCATTTTACGTTAATTATTGTAACGTTGATTTATTAATTTTAGATTAAATTTAATTCCGAGCTCTGTTGCTACGTCTCCAATTGAATTCCAGGTAAATGCCTTAACTTTAAATTATAATGATTAGGGTTTTAAATATAAGCGAAGTAGAAGTTATATCCTGTTAAAGGATTATCCAATGATCTTTAATTTTATTCCTTGTAGAATTCAATTGATCTCAAGGTAATCTACGGTTTAATTGGCCATTCAATCATAACAGTAATACAAAGTACCTCACACTATGTGTAACTTGACCTATGTTCACAAATAAAGCTTTCTGATTCTAATTCTGAAGTCATGGGGATTCACTGGATGCGGGTAGGCGGAATTCACCGAACCGATCATTGACGCGATAGTTGTGGAACGACTATTTAGTGGACTTTCTTCGGCAATGAGCGGTTCTCCTCCATATTAATTCCCGCCGCTAAAGTGTGGATCTCTCTGCCAGCGTCTGTCTTCCCTTCCACCTTTAACCCGTCAGCCTTCAAAGTGTTATTGGGTTTTTTCATCAGGAATTTCTCAGTAGCAGCCACGGAGTTTGGATTTGCGCCCGATTAATGGAAAAAGGCTCGCCCCATATTACATGGAACTTAAACATAACTCACGAAATGTGGGTGTACTATTAGATACACCTCTGGCTAACCCTTCGGGGATTACAGGCGTGATGTTATGTTATGTATTCGAAAATCAACTTCTTCTTTGTCCACAGCTGTTCCCTGATCAGGAAGAGCGGCCATACTCCTGGGCAGTATACATGCTGTTCCACAGTAACTTCACCCAGATACTGCACACGGCGTCCATACTGCTCACCTTATCACTAGCGGTCTGGCGATATATCGCTATCAAGTAAGTATTTGGTTTCATTTATTTTTCTAGTTATAGGTAGTTGTTATTTGTGGATTAATCTGATTGATCGGTAACCTAGAAAACAAATTAGATTTATGTGACTGACGGGAGCGGTTTTCAATTGATGTTAATTCTATTTTTAACACAGTGTTGGGAAAATCTGATGGGTTCACTCAAGTCGCATTTATGATGCCGGGAACCAACCTAGAGGGTAACTCGAATGTGTTAAACAAATATAACCTTTATGTCTATACTAGCTTATGCCCGCAGCTTCGCCCGCGTGGAGTTCGATAATTGTCCCACGGGATCATACTACTGGGGTAAAAAGTATCTTATGTGTTAATTCAGGTTATAAACTATCTGCGTGCTAAATTTCATCCAAATCCGTTCAGTAGTTTTTGCGTGAAAAAGTAAAACAACTGTTGAAAAAATTGTGAAAATCGTCCTGTATATTGGGAAAAAACAGGGCAGAAAACGTTGATTTAATTTTTTTACGCGAGCGATATCAGTTCGAGCTACAACTGTCCCTCTCGCACTCTTTTCGGACGGTTTTACGGAAGCGCAAAAGCGATAGTTCCGACAAATACCTACCAATAATTAAATAAACTACCTAATAATTCTGTAATTATTACATCGTCTGCTCTCAGGCCTTTATTTGTTTTACAGCGAATCACGTATTCATAGAACAACACCAGTATGTAAATTGATTTGCTGGACATCAAACCAATTTACATACTGGCGTTGTTCTAACGACCTAAAAACAGTGAGTTTACAGCTAAAACAAATAATATAACTAAAACATTTCTACTCCATGTAAGTAGGTTCATGAAAAAAGTTTTGTTTTTTAATTAGTTTACATGTTGTGTTTTTGTGAAAGCGAGGCAGATGATGTGTTTTTGTGAAATAGGACCTAGAGAGAGCTTTTTGTTGTTTCCTTGTTTAAAAGGTTCGAGAGATAATACTGGATAACAATAAATAATGATAACGGATTTAGTTCCTACGGTACGTATATTTTGGAAATAAGAAAGCCTATCTGTCTGTCTCTTTTTACGTTGTGCAAATAAATAGGTATTTGGTTTCCCATAAGATGTACAAAGACGGGCTTAATGTCATCGGTATATTCTCCCAGTGTGATATTCTCGCGATGTATTACATAAAAATAAAATGTGATACCTACGAGGAAGCTAAAGTCGCATCCTTGCCTACCCTTTGGAGAATACAGATGTGATCTATTCATACATATAAATAAAATAGAAGTGTCTGTTTGTAATTTCAAAGTAACAGCTTTTTATTGAATTCAACAAAAAACATTTTTTTTGTCTGTTTGTTCCGGCTAATCTCCGAAACTGCTGGACCGATTTTTCCGAGACTTTAACTGGCAGATAGCTGATGTTATAAGGAGGAACTTAGGCTTACTTACTTTTATTCTAGAAAAAGGATGAGGGTTGCAAAAAAGTAAACCCTTGAAATTGTTAACAAAGTCCGATTCAAATTTCAAGCGGACGAAGGTGGCGACCAGTTCATCGGTCCACCTAGTGGAAGGCCTTTCAACGCAACGTCTTCCGGTTCGATGACCTTATAAAGGTTGCAAGGATCCGCTAGATGCGAGACTCACGGGACCGGTCAATGTGGCGACGCTTGGGGGAGGCCTATGTCCAGCAGTGGACGTCTTTCGGATGAAATGATGATGAAGGTCGCGAATGTTAGGAGTAGTGAACATAAAATGCTGTTTTCACAAACTTAACTCAACTTTCCTTGCACTTAGATGTACAAAGAGATAGTCGCTACCACCTTTTAAAGAAAACAGACAACTTAATAAAGTTGAAACGTTTTATCTACTTTAAGTTTCATTTGCTAGTTAATCGTCTAACTTAAGCTCAACGCACACCATTTTAAAAGAGTGGCTATGGAGTTTCTTGACCATTCTTCTTCTTAGAGATCTACGCTTCGAACTACAGTACTCTCAGCGTGGCTTTAAGTAGCCCTTTTTAAGAATTGGGCTACTACTTGCAAAACATATTTTTTCCGACTGGTAGTTCCTGAGATTACCGCGTTCAAACAAAAAACCAACTCTTCAGCTTTATTATATTAGTATCAATAGATAGAATGATAATAATTATATTGTTATACAGGGTGGAGACGACAATGCGACAATAAATTAAACTGTATGTAACTCATGACATTCCCAGTCTGCATTCAAAAATTCAATCGAAAATTACTGGATATTTTCGATTGAATTTTGTATGCAGTTTATTCACAGGACGTTATTTTTCATTTTTAGCATTTTCTACATTGTGTAGATAATAGGCTACCACCAACAGGTTAACGAATCCCGCATCGGTATAAACGTTAAATACATGTTGCCAACTCGCTACTTCAAAAACCTTGGCCAAAATTGTCGTATTGTCGTCTCCACCTTGTATAAATATCTGACTTATCACTTTTGGCGCGACGTCGGAATGACTCTGCCGCGTTGCCGACAAGTCGACGAGGTGAGTTTATGGTGTTCATACGTGAGCGGTGACCTTTAACCACGACAACTTCAGTATTTAAATCGAATTGCTCACTACGAGACATAAAAACCTAGCTGACTCGTAAACTTGACCTTATTTCATTTGAATTGGGTCACGTCCTGTATGTAGAATTTTTGTTTTCGTTACTGTCGCAATTAGTCTATACTAGCGACCCGGCTTCGCACGCGTGCAATGTAGATACTCATACACATAATATAAACCTTTCTCTTGAATCACTCTATCTATTAAAAAAAACCGCATCAAAATCCGTTGCGTAGTTTTAAAGATCGAAGCATACATAGGGACAGACAGCGGGAAGCGACCTAAAATGATACACAGTTTGTGTCTAGCATACCTACAAATGAGCCACAAGGTAAACGTACCTATACAAGTAAATAAATGGCTAGAAATTGCGCGGGGATTAACATGAAAAAAAACTCGGAAAATTACGACCGCTTTCTGCAAAAAATATGATTTATTGTGATGCTTTCGGACAATCTAAATTAATGGTGTCATTTGAATTATTTTGCGTAGTACGATACTGTAGACCTTGATGTTTATTATGTACTGAAACTGACACCTTTATTGCCTTTCTTCTTTATATAGATAAAAATACCCCATTGCTTATAGTTATACTAAACCATGATATCATGGGCTCGCCATTTTATCTAAAAACCAAACAAATTGCTGAATATTTAAAATAACACCTCTATTCGTATACGCTAGAGGATAAATAAACGTTAAAAGATTTCTTGCGTTGCTTACAAAATTGTGAAAAGTCGACAAATTACGCGCGGCGTCACCCGTCTACACTCGTCTCGTTTTATTTGTTCTCTAGTGAATTTATAAAGTCCTAACGCCCTAGCACGAACGGGTGACGTAACGTAACGTAAATTCGAACAATTTTTGAATGAAAAATACCATAAAGAATGTAGGTGTTTTTTTTTTCCTGGATTATAAAAAAAAATATATGAATAAAGTCTAACAACTCAGTACCTAAATGTTTTGTGTGAAACGAATGTTTTCAATATAATCATCATCATTATCATCTTCGCCCTTAATAAAACATTGTTAGGTACAGACCTCCTCTTTCTTCTGTCATACTTCTCAGTTCTGTGTGGCCCTCATCCATCTGTTTCCCGCGATTTTAACAATATCGTCAACCCAATGCGCTTTTGGACGGCCCTGAATTCTTTTAATTATAGTCATTTTAATTTACATTACACATGTTGGATCACTAGGAATTTCTCCTGTATCGTGGGTGCGTTTACAAACATTTAAATTCACATACATAAACAGCCAGACCCGAAACAACTACTTACTTATAGGCCATCCAAATATATTTGTTCTATGCCAATTTCTCAGCCACTGTGTCAACCGTGCCGTATATTTAATCCGCGCGGTCGTGCTCGCCTATCGTTATCAGTATCAGCCCGCAATCTCGATCTGTGTTCAATCAATGGTAATACGTAGACTCGGTTCTTGCTCTTATCATATGCCATGGGACATCTAACACAGCGAACTGTCGAAACGAAGGTGTAAGCCGTGCGACATTGGTAAATAATGCAGTTCAAGCAGGACTTGGAATACCTCTTAATCGAGACAAACAAAACAAAACACAAATCATAAACAGAAACAAAAAACGAAATAACAAACAAAAAAAACACACTACACAAAACACACACACACACAAACAAACACAAAAACAAAAACATTATTTCTCTAAAAATATTAAACTACACAACTCGTTGTGCCGTGGAGAAGGATCTTGCAATGGCGTTCCCGACTGCACAACTAGTTGTGCGATCCAGTTGGTCCGTGGGGAAGTAGTCCTCTTGCTCTATAGAAACTCCGTATTATTCTAGGCCAGTTCGTGGCCAAAATGTTACCACAGACGAGCGGTCTGTAATAAAACATAACATCACGCCTGCATTACCCGAAGGGTTAGATAGAGGTTTAGGAGTATGAGGAACAGGGTAAAAAGTTTATCAATACTCCATTGAAAAGGGCGGATCCTCCGACTAGACGCGTGTTGTGTATGGTGGGCAACTGCCCGATAGTTGTGTTGGGTTTTTCTACATAAACGGTGTAAATAGACCCTTAACATAGCCGAAAGGCACTTGTTCTCTCCGTCTTTGCGATAATTTTTTTGTCCTAGACCATACCTGGGAACCTTCTAGTTACGGATATATTGGGGGTCAAAGTTCCAACCTTTTCACAAGTCTTTTTTTAAATACATGTTTTTATTGTAAGATTTTTACTTTACACACCTCCATGGCCCCCATACTATTCAATCCATCCATCAGCACAATGATTTGAGTGCTTTCCATCGAGTCCTACCGTAAAACGTGACTTTGCACCCCAAAAAAAAAAGTCGATTCCCAGCAATAATTTTTGCGTAAAGTTACTTAGTTTGATGTACAGAATGCTTGGTTGACGGCTATGTGAAGGGTCTGTTTACACCCTGTATAATATTATGTTCTTAACTCACGGAGCATTCTAATATCGCGAATTCGCGATGCAGGATTTTGATTTTAGTTCTTCATTTGTGTCATAGATGTCGCAAGCGTTCTTTTTGCCTCTTAACTATGTCTATGTACTAAAATGCTTGAATATTAGCTAACAGTTACTTTATCTGCAGGTACCCTACCTACAGTCCAACACTATGCACGGACCGAAGATGCACGATCGCCATTTTGCTGAGCTTCGTGTTACCGCCTATACTCTGCATACCTTCGTATTTTGTAAGTACCTTTCAGTTGATGTCGTCATGATCATGGTATCAGTCGGAAGACGATAGCTGCTGGACGTCAGCGTCCTCCAAAAGTCAGTGATAAACTGGCAAATAATGAATATTCTTTCATTAAAGTCAAAATCCATTTTGAGTTGCACTTTTTGCACTTCACTATAAGTAGGTAACGTACACAACGTTACTAGTGTAATAATTATAGTATTACATACAGGGTTTGAAAGCCATCGTGATTATATCCTGCCCTTATTCTAATTTACTTGGTGCCGGCACAGCACGTCTCTCCTTTAGCATACTTCTCTATTACTCGTCATCTCAGCAGTTACAGGGACAGATATTTGCAGAACAGTATCAAAAGGTGCTCTGTTGTGAAGTTACATTTATCCAAAACAGAGCTCATGGTTCCTTTGCCTTGATCACTTTTATACGACCTGTGTACATACAACCTGGGTCGGTTTTCAATCAATCTCACTGGCTGCGTCTGAATATTTCACGCGAAGTCTGACTTCCGTTTTTCGAAACCACACACAACTTGCGTGTTCTCTATGGACTAAACAGATTTTTTTTTCTCTTTAGATTTTTGTCGGTTTGAATTTAACGACAGTCCACACGTTTTGTTTGTGTGTATTTCAGTGATCAGTCAGAAAGGACCATGGGCATTTTTCTATGAACTCTGGACGTAAGGCCAACAGAATTTAAGTATATCTCAAATAGTAGTCTTTAATTAGGACTTCAATTAATTCTAAAACATCAAGTACCTAAGGCGCCGGATATCAGAAATAGATACATTTGTAATAAGCTGCCTTTTCCTGTATTTTGCCGAAGTTTTGACCTATTATTAAGACTAAGAATAAACCTAGTATTACAAGGGGGATCTGTAACACAGTCTTTACGTTCGAAACACGATATTTTTGTAGTAGCGTCGTGGACGAGTTTCAAAAACATCATTTTAGCAGAAATATACAACAGTGTTTTAAGTGATTAAGACAATTGAATTACAAAAGGTATGTAGGCGTTATGTAACTTTAGAAGCTTAATTAAACTGTTTGATGAAAACAAAGTCGAAAACCTTCTCGAATCAACAGGCAAAACAAACGTTAAATGACAAATTGCTAATATTAAACAATTCGTTGCGTTTCACGTTTCGATGCGTATGTAAACCTTTTTACCCTCGTCTCAAATTGGTAGGTACTCCGGCGCTATTTTGAGTTTCGTCATCACGCTTTTTGACATATCATTTTTTATATATAAACAAATCAGTCTGTCAAACCTGTATCGTTCATTTAAAGGTTTTCTATTACGGAAAAATACTCGTCATTTTGTTGTATAAATAACTTTATTGTTTTTGAAGGTTCCATTTTTTATAAGTAAAAAACGATATAACAACGAAGAATTGAAAAGATAAAATCCACAATGCGCTTTAAAAATAATATGAACGCTTTTAGCATGGTTTTCAAAACTAAAATTCACTTTGCGGTGAGCAAGTTGTATTGTACATCACCGAAGTATAAGAATACAGAATGCATTTTGGTAATCCATTTTACAAAGAGTGATGGCAAAAAGTGCAGAAATTTTCTGATGAGCAGTTATTCCACGAAAAATTGATTTGTGAGTTAGGGTTTTTTATAATTTTCTACAAAACAGGAGGCACTTACTTAGGAACCTCTATTATGTATAGGTATGCATTTTTTACTGTATGAGAAAACCTAGTACGTACCTAAACAAGAATTACTACCACGGGTATGGTATGAACAGCGATTTAAAAAATAAATTTTTTGCTAATTTTGTCTTTTTGGTAGTCCTGAAATACAGCTCTGCCTAACTCTTCGGGGATAACAGGCTTAGTGTTATGTGGAACATCATATTTTAGCCAAAATCAAGTAGTAAGGTACATTTTTTCTTGACGTAAAACGTGAGACTAAATCGTAATCAAAAGTCTAAATTCAAATAAGTGATAAGTACTCAAATTGGGCCGGGAGTTAGGCATTTTAAACGTCAAAATTATGAGTATGACAGTTCCCGAAAACGCCCGCCCTGCTCCACTTTCAGGTGTAAATCTAGTTAGTTAACTTTACTCGCGATAAAGGGAAACCCAAATTACGTTTCACAATGCTTTATCATCATAAAAATGTTATGTACTTACGTTGAACTTGTCACGACAGCTACACGTGGGAAACCGATCTAGCGATATCAAGTTAACATACTCATTCATAAGAATTAGCAAACATGCCAAGTGGAAGAACTTTCTTTTTGTAATTCTTTCGCGCGCATGTATCGTACATAATTATGTATGTTCGTTTCTTTGTGACCGCGTTACTCCTTAACGGACGAAACGATTTGGATAAATTATACGTTGTTAGATTCGTCTTAGTAGCGCGAGTGTCACTGGCTACATGAGGATTAAAAAACAATGGCGGATTTTGAGCGCCATGTTGTGGAGTTCGATTTTTTTCCTACCAATCCCGACGACTGGGACATCAAAATGAAGGGTTTTAAAAGGTGATTACTAAAATATATTATATATAACTTTTAATATGTTTAAGAGAAATTCGAAATGACAAATCGGATATAAAGTTAAAAATCGTATAATGAGAAAAGTTGAATCGTCTGCGAAACCTTTAAAATTACAGAACTATCAAAAAAGCTGGAAATAAAAAAAAATATATTTATAAAAACTAAAATACATTCCATTTTCATAATTTTGTATAAAATGGGGCTCGCCCGCATCAAACTTTTATTTAATTAAAATATGCTTGTTTTTTGTTTTTCATATTTTTCAGTCGGGAATTTTTAGTTTTTTTAATATTTTTTTTTTTACTTCGTAAAGGGTCCTACCCTTTACGAAGTGAAAAAAGCAAGATAAGTCGCAACCAATTTAAAACCATTTTTTCTCTTTATAAGACTTTCAACAGAAAATATTTCCATAAATTAATCGGTAGCAAGTCGACCAATACACTTTTGTCTTTTCTATCATCGTTACTCCTGAAATAATGTCCGCTTGTCTTGTCCCTAAGGGCTTGATTACAAGAGAATGAGCATTGTGGAGAGTATCTGCGAAAACCAATCTCGTTTTCCAAATGTGGAGATTATTCGGTAACCTCATTACCGATAATTAAGCCTGTGCCCTATTTTATGTTGAGCAGTGAACGTTATCCAGAAAGCTGCTTAGCTTAAACAGGATTTGGAGGCGCAAATCTATCAACAACACCAACAACACAACAACAACATAACATTTTTTGTAATATTTAGGATGTCACCGCGAATAAACACTTTTTAATTATTTTTTTTACCAGTTTATGCGGATCGCTCATTGTATAGAAAATCTATACAAAGCGAGGCCAAGTTATACTGGAAATGTACAGCTTCATGTGCCGCCATGTGTACATCAATCGATCACTTCCAAATCCAAATAAACGGTGTAAACGGACCCGTTACGAAGCTGGCAACCAACCATTCTTTATATCAAACTAAGTATCTCTAAATAAAATTATTACTGGCCAGCGATTTTGTTTTTTTTTGGGCGAAAAATCACGTCTTACGGTAGGACTCAATAACACTGTGCTGATGGATGCATTAAATAGTACGGTGGTTGTGGAGGTATTTTAAGTAAAGTTGTAATATTAAAAACTCGTATTTAAAAAAATAAAAAAAACAATAGTATTTGGAACTTTGACTACCAATTTCTCCGTAACTAGAAGGTTCCCAGGCATACCTGGGAACCTTCTAGTTACGGAGAAATTGGTAGTCAACAGCGAAATTGGTAGTAGTTCGGGGAGAACAAGTATCTTTCGGCTTCGTTAAGGGTACACCCATTATATTCCAAATATTGTTTCAAAATATCAAACACCATCTAAAACAGTCATCGGTGCCAAAGCCATATGAGTGTAAAACCCAAATCAAATGTACCTTTCATTGTGATTTTACAAATTCATTGCATTTATGATATTCAACAGAGATTCATGACCCAATTTCGAGAAGCCACGACCGTGTTCAATATTAATATATCGGATATTAATATTATCTATTTAAACGACTGAAATAACTACGATGCGTTGCACAAAGAGATGGATTTCATTTTTCTGCAATAACTGAAAGTACTCGAAACGGGATATTTACCATGTTTACTGTTTCTTATGAGTTCCCGATATTTCGGCGACCATGATAGTTTAAAATCTTATAACTGAAAGTATTATGATTTTGGTTCTGTATGCATGATCATTAAATGCTGGGTGAAGTTTTGAAATGGAATTTCAAATCGAAAAATGAGTTTATGTAAATAGAATGACGTCAGTTAGCTAACCATGAATTGTCATCCAAATCCCAAAAAAACAAATCCAAATTAAACGTGTTTGCGAATTTTAGATCAATCGGTTGGTGATAACTGTCTTTTCTAATAAATTCAGTTGCAAAATTTGATTTAAACAAACATAAAAACATTGCAAGATAAAATAATAAAAGCTTGTAAATAAAAATACACACGGTGCTGCTCGCCAGTTCAGTTAAGTTGAACTTGGCTTGACACGTTACCGCGTGTCTAGATACAACCGTCTCCATACGTTTTAACAAAAAAATTCTCATTTCATATAGGTGTTACAACTATTATATCAATCTTCAAAAAAATGAACTCATTATAGTGTCCTTATCAAGTATGTAAGTACATAGTATGTCTATGTATAACATTTATGAGCTGATTAGCCTGAGTCGATACAAAAAGAAGGTGGATACTCTCAACTTGAGTGATTTCGATAAAATCTTTTGGCAAAGTGTCCCTTCACGACTGCAATGAAAACTTATGGGGTGTTAACACACAGTCTAGACAAAATAGCACGCATTTAGTATATTTCATTTTGTATATTTTAACCCAGATTGAGGTTTGTTTGGTTTTTGTAAAAGGGGAATATAAACCTGTCAATACACTAATTGAAATAAATTGCGTGCGTGCGTGGCAGCTTTGTAATTTGCCTACGTCATTGTAGTATGGCCTGTAATTACATGCAGATCCGACCCATACACTCGCAGATGTGTGACTTTTCACCCTTGTTGTTGCAAACGAATTAAGGGGATGAATTAAAAACAACTCTTCAAAAAAAGCCGTTATAAAGTGAAATATGTATAATACTACTTTCGAAAATCACTAGCTACGGTTTTGTTTGTTTTCTTCTCTACACCGTGTTCTTCACGTTACCCATAAACTTTGTCAAACGATTCTGTAGCTATTACAAATCAAATCTTACAAAAGAAGTAGTACTTTTTTTTTTTTTCGGATGGGAAATCATCAAATGACCCCCCCCACTCTGGGCGGAGCGGAAGGGAGTGTCAGACTTGTACTGACTAAAACCCATCCATGTTCCTTCTTTGCCCTTTGTGTTCCAGGGCCACGGTATCTCTTTCGAACAGTCCCGCAGCCCAAAGAAGTAGTACTTAAAAAGGCTTCGTTACAAAGATATTTGTAATTTCATTTAATGAAATTTAATTGAGCTATGCAGTAAGAAAAGGTCTTAATTTGGCCTATGTTGCCACTTAGTGCAATTAAATTATCAAATGTTAATTGCATTTCATTTGCTCGTACGAGAGGAACAAGAAAAAAAAAGAATTAATTAATGTGTCCATATTGAAAAATGCTTATTTCCGTGGTCTGAACATCTGGTCGAAGTTTATGTATATCGTCCGGAACACGGTGTATATTGCTAACCTATTTGTTGAAGTGTCCCAGACAACTTCATGTACTTATTTCTAATTACTATGATTACAACATCACCAAAATATTACTAATACGAAATGAATTAAAAACATATGATCGAAGTGCACTCAAAATTATATTCAAGCAAAGGTAATAATATCAATATTAGACCACTGCACGGACTTTTTCTATCAAATGAAGAAAGATCACGAATATTGGAAACTGTGGTGCTGTTATTATTTAGACACGAGCCATAAACATAGACTCCCATATCAATAAAATATTCCCTCACCAATTCCACTTGATTGAAGTGTTGTTTCCTTCACAATGTTTCGCGATATTCGTCTGTTTTCTGATTGATGTTAGTTTGAGTAGCGTGAAACTATGCCGCTATCGCTACCGAGGTTAGCCTCGCCTTCAATTAATTGATTTCCCTTACGTATTCTGAGTTTGTGTGATATTTATTTTTTTCTGTTAATTGGGAGATGTACTCTTATCACTGTTTGGTTATTGGTGAAAATAGATCCCGCGGTCATCATCAGCCTACAACAGTCCACTGCTGGCCATAGGCCTCTTCAATCTCACGGCACTTAACTCGATTCTCGGCAACATTCATACAGTTGCTACCTAGTCACCCTGTGGGGATAATCGCTCCACCGAGCCTGAGGGCGTCCCACCTTACGCTAGCCGATTCGCGGTCTCCACTCAAGTACACGTCTACCTCAACGGTCATCGGTTCTACGGCTAATATGGCCGGCCCATTGCCGCTTCAGCTTACTTATTCTGTAAGCCCGAACCTGCGATGCCTTGCCTCAATTCTGTAACACACTTTCAATTACAATCTGAAAGATTTTCAAAATCTTCATATGTAAAGGTGGCTGTACACTCCGACCGAGACACTCTGAGACAGGGCGACTGCGAGAGTGTACATAGTAGCGCCCGTCTAGTTTCGGTGCTCCTCGCCTGCTGTCCGTTCTTTGTCGGTTTACTGCGAGGCGTCTCGGGAGAGACATAGCGAGGGCTCTATGTCGAGAGTGTACAGCCACCATAATTTAATAATGCAATTAATGTTGTCAAGTGTGTTATTATTCAGTTACCCAGCTGCACTTCTCCTTTATAGTTGATTAATGTTGCAATACATTGACGGAGACAGTTGCAATATTGTGTTGCTACAAATAAATACATTGAGTCCTCCGTTTCCTGTGTAGGCACTAACATGGTTGAATGGCCTGAAACGCAAGGCGTAGGTAGATAAAATCCGTCTCAAGAGATTACTCTTTATTATTTTTTTATTAGTAAAAGTAGGTGTACTATAGAAAAGATTACATTTTTATAAATAGTCCCGTCACCGAATTTAATACGAGGATTTAATATAATTAAAATAATATTATCTCTTTTTTCCACCAGTCTTACCAAGGGGTATCGTATTAGCTAGTACTGACTGGGTTGTGGAGGTCAGATAGGCAGACGCTCCATGTAAAATACTGGTATTCAGCTGCATCCGGTTAGACTGGAAGCCGACCTGAACATAGTTGGGAAAAGGCTAGGCAGATAATGATGATCTCTTTCTTCCCTAAGCAGGTAATTATTTAAAAACAGTAGGTTAGCTAATTTTGACAAAACAATCGAATACAGCATTTACTATAAATGTGCAAGTTTTGCAGCATGCAGCTGAATACCACTGTATTTAGAATTTAGCTGATCACAATAATGGACAGCAAGAGACACTTCCGTAATATTAAAATTTCATAACATTCTACACCTCAAAAATCCTGTATAAAACTTAAAACATAGTTTAGTGAGAACAACTCATGTGGATAACTTTCTGGTCTATTCGTGAAAAAATTCCCGATTCCATTTTCCACAGAGTCACTGCCTTATTTTGTTAATATAATTAATACGTTTCTTTTTTTTTTAAGTTTGCCCCACACTAGGATTATTTCCTGTATCGTCTGTACGTGTATAAACATTTAAACTCGCTTAAACAAACAGCCAGATCCGGAACAACTACCTGTAGATCATACAAATATTTTTTCCGTGCGGGGATCGAACCCGCAACACGTAGCGCAGCAGACAATCGCTCGGCCACTGCGCCAACCGTGCCGTCAAATGTTCTATTAACTCGGTTTACTGTTGTATCCCCTACAATTCAACAACCAGCAGATGCAACATCGACTCATCAGTTGCAAGGTTTATCGGACGATAGCCCAGTGGGATTGCTAATTATGCGTTCGGTCAGGCTAACATAGATAAGGGGACGTTATCTTATCAATATCAACAATTTCTGCTAAATTGTTATAGGATATGATTGATGTTGCCTTCACGAATCAATAAAATAAGTACAAAGTTTCAAGTATTACCTCTTGGCCTCGAGTTAAAGGCTTAAGCGACAACGGAGAAAACTAATGAAAGAAGGAATCTTAAACCACTTGATTTAAGATTTCTCTCAAACTGCAAACTTTCTATCGGCCTATAGCTTAGTCGGGGTCTTAATCAGTATGAACATGCGCGGGCTCATTTCACGCCACGAGGCGCCGAGATGCGACTTGCGCAGGTAACAAGAGTGACTGGCGTGTCGCTTGACGAAAATCGCGTTCCTCGAGGCCGTGAATGAGCCCTCAAAAATTTCAAGACGCCAAGACGCACTTTTCAAAAACTTCTTACAAGAAATTACTTTTAAAATCGCCCTTTGATACCCTGTTTACCGTGAGAAGTTATGCTGAGAAAAACAAAGAAAATGTTTATAAATACACAGCAAGTCAATTATAAAGTAATTGAAAAGGAGAACTAGCTAAAACTTTGAAACTCAATCACGTTGCCCCTTATCAAAAAGTCTGTCAAAACCACTAACAAAATTAATTTCTCTTTCAGGTGTTCACAATACACAAAGACTTCGCTTTCGACAAAAGCGGGAACATGCTGACTAAAGTCTACTTCGTCGATTCGAACTACAATGGCAGCTTGTACCAGATTAATTTCTGGGTCCATGCAGTACTTATAAAGCTACTTCCTTGTGTCATACTAACTGTCATCAGTGCTTGGTTGATAAGAGCTCTATACAGAGCGAACAGTAGGAAGAAAGCTTTGAAAGGATATAGTGCTTGTCCTGCGAACACTGTTGCTAATGGCAACGGGAATGTGTTCACGAGAAAATCGACGAAGCGTTCGAAAGCCGAACGACGAACCGACAGAACTACGAAGATGCTAGTCGCTGTGCTACTTCTCTTCTTGCTCACGGAGTTCCCCCAAGGAATACTAGGTCAGTATATCAATTTTCTTGTTTAGTCTGTACCGGATTGTTTGCGAAACGTTTGTTTAGTAAACATCATTAATGTAGTTAATAAATCTGTACTTTATAATGTTGAACGTATTACAAACATCATCAGTCACTAGGCTTTATGACTGAGTAATAAATCATCTTTTCTTTTAGTTCGTAACTAAACATTTTAATTTATTTACCGACAAACTTTTAACAAATTGTAAATGTATCTTCTTGCCTTATGATATACTAGCACTTAGCCCGCGACTTCGTCCGCAAAAAAAATTGATAGCTCGACTTATTTAGCCGTGATAAATATAATTTATAGCCTACAGTACTTATGAATAATGTAGCTATCTGCCAATAAAATAATTTTTAGAATTGGATCATTAGTTCCGGAGATTACCCGCTACAAACAAACTTACAAACAAATTTTACCTTACTATTAATACTAACGGGATATTTACCATGTTTACTGTTTGTTGTGGTGCTTGCAACAGCGCCGAAATATCGGGAACTCTTAACAAACAGTAAACATGGTAAATAACCCGTTAGTATTAATAGTCATGTCAGTGACCATGATAGTTTAAAATTTTACCTTTTATTATAATAGGTATAGAAAACAATTTATTGTAAATGCTTCAGGAAGAAAACAGCCAATAATATAATTGATTATAAAATTAGAGAAAACTGCCGAAAACCCAAAACAAAATTAGGTTGGACTCTAAATCAACATAAATGGGAGTGTTTGTATAAACATTGAAGTATCTACGGAGTACCTATTTATAATTAAGTTCGCTGGCGCGGCTATAAAACAATATCTTTTGTTTACATCTTCAGTTTTCCTGTTGATAAACGATATTATTTGGTAACAGATCGAGGAAAATTTATAAGTAAACAAAATAATAGGTTTATCATATTGCGCCTTATTTTTATTCCTTTGTTTATTTTCTTTACATAATATTTACATTTTTAAATATTTCTATACAAAGTAATACAAAAAAAAAAACATTTAAAAATATGAAAATAGTAGCCCACCAGCATCGGGAACAGGGTCCGAGCTACTGGTGGTCAGGGCTCTTGAGAGAGGAACCTCCTAACGATACGCGCCGTGTCCAGAAGTACTGTTTTCTGAATTTATTATTATTAATATTCTTTATTTCAATCAACTTTGGATCATACAATTAAACTAAATAAAATTAAAATTAAAATTAAAATTAAAATTAAAATTAAAAAAAAAAAAACAAAATTAAAATTAAAAACAAAATCAAAATAAAGATAAAGACAAAATCAAAATAAAATTTAAAAAAATATTATTATTAATTTATTTATATTGTGCTCATTACGTGTGTCTATCTAGGTAGAGAGGTATCAGAGTAAACCTAAAATCGTTTTTCTTGTGTAGTATATCGATTGGAATAATCTATACTATAATATTATAGAGCTAAAGAGTTTGTTTGGTTGAACGTGCTAATCTCAGGAACCATTGGTTCGAATTGCAAAATTCTTTTAGGATAGCCCATTTATCGAGGAAGGCTATAGGCTATATAAAACACGCTACGACCAATAGGGGCGGATCATCAATGAAAAATATTACGAAAACGGAAAATATTATTTTAAAATAATTTTACGCGGACGAAGGTCGCGGGCAATAGCTAGTATAAAGGGTGTAAGGAACAGCCCTCCTCAAACTGACGGGGTGCAATCAGCTCCTTATTTTGAATCGTATTCCACTGGAAATTTTCTCCGGTTTTTTTTTTTTTCAGTTACTATTCCTTTATTTCAGTGTAACTAACTAACGTATTTATTTTACGGGTTTGCTGAGAAAATGGTATTGTTTTTTTCCAACGGGGTGTTGGGTTGCAATTAGTTAATGAACCTTTCAACAATGCTTTGGCTGGAGTAATAATGAAACTTTTTATTCTTATGTCTTTTTTATTCGGGTATGAAAACGTCATTCAACGCGAGCAACGTCAAACGACTTTGCTCGCGTTATGGTCGGACTCATTAAATATAGACTATGACAGTTGGGGATAATGTAGCTTTGATAGTTTTCTATTATTGGAATAGTTCCGAAGATTACCCACTCCATCCAAACATACACACTTTTATTCTGTATAATATGAGTAAAGACTACAATCTTCTGTCGTCTTCACAAAGACATACCAATGCACGTTGCGCACTGCCACCTTCCCATTTCGTCTTTCTCTTTCACATACTCTGTGAGTCATTTATTGCTCATCATTCTTATTATTTATTCATTCAATCTTTTCCTTTCTCAGGTCTTCTAAGTGGCGTCCTAGGCAGATGTTTCTTCAAGCAGTGTTATGACCTCTTCGGAGAGCTGATGGATGCACTGGCCCTCCTAAATGGGGCCATCAACTTCGTTCTGTACTGTTCCATGTCCCGTCAGTTCCGGACAACGTTCGGGCAGATGATCAGGAACCGGTGTGCTCCCGCGCAAAGAGCGAATTCACATACTGAACTACAGACTACTTACGTTTAAAGGTGATATTTGTTTGACAGTGTTGAGTGACTTTTTTTTTGTACTACGGCTTGACATGGGTTCTATTGACGCAGCACGGACAGCTTTAGACTCAGATCCCGTTAAAATGCTACATAAAATGTTCCTGAATAAAAGACGCTGAGTTTAAGTGATGGACTGAAATGTGAACTAAAATAATCTTGTGCGTTAATTTAAGTGATTTAAAGTGTTATATGGACAAGTAAGCTATGTAGAATTCCGCCATTTTTATGAATTATATGGCTTGTTGTTTTATAAAAAAAATATTCATTACGGTAGGTGATCTAAGTGTTGATTTGAGAATAATAATTCTCAAAGTAATTGGTGTTGTTGATTGATGAAAATTAAAAAGTAGGGCGCGTTAATGAGTTTGTTACGCAGCTATGCACCTAATTACCTAGTACATAAATATGTTAGTCGGGTACCAAAGCTTGCAAACAAGCCTATGTATAAAGATATTTGTAATAACGTGTACTGAAATTCCAACCCTTATTAATAAACACGGAGTAAAATCATTCTAAACTTAAAACTCTAAAGGATGATTTCCACCAAACGGCTCGCATCGTATCGTATCGGAAAGGATACGAACGGATGGGGCTGCAGCCGATCGCGTGCTGAAGTATGTCGACGCATACTGGACCATCGGCTTCGTACCGTCGCTTGCGAACGTATCCGTTTCTGCGCTTAGTCAAATAGTTTCATTCTTACCGTGTTGACGTGTTCTAATTCCGATCGGATACGACGACAGCTGATCGCGCGTCGCAGCATACTTTCGGCTACGATCGCGTGTCGCAGACGACGCCCGCGGTCAAGCTGCTGTGCGCGGCTTGGTAATATAGACTTTAAATACTGTGTACACGATTTAATATCGTTTAAAAATTGTAAAATCCGTTCCGTTCCGATCCGATGTGGGCCGTTTGGTGGAAATCATCCTTAATAAATCTTCTTCTAATTACTGCTCAAATAAGACTTGTTTAACTTTACGAGTTTACTGATGGTAACTTTACTCATAAAATAAGGCCTGTGATCCTCGAAAGGTATGGCAGAGGTGATCAATATCCACAATTAGTTTACTTTACTCCACGGTTATTATTAAGGAGACGTGTGTTTCTCAAACTAATTAAAATTTGTAAGACGTTATTAAAATTTGAGTCCGTGAACTATATTTCTAATTAGGATAAGTGTAAGGTGTAAGGGTAAGGTGTAAACGGGGTTTCAGGGCTGTACCCTACATTACATTTTAACTTTTTCTTGTCAAACCTTCATCTAAAAAACAAAAGAATTTATGTCAACGACCAGCATTTCGAATTACTTAGTTGTAAAGTAAATACGATACACACCTTAGTGAAAAAGGTTTTATTTTCACAAAACCTCCAGAAACATGACACTTGTAAATCCTAAATATTATTATACATGCGAAAGTAAGTTTGTTTGTTTGTTCGTTACCTTTTCACGCCTAAACCATTGAACAGATCATCCTGAAATTTTGCATATACGTTGTCAGGTGTACAGAAACGGACATAACCTTTCATTCTGAAAAAAAGGTACTGTTCCCGAGGAAAACAACAGTGATGTTCTTATGGTAATAGATGGCGCCACGTGTCTTTCAAATCATGATTAAATTATATTATTACAAGCAGAGTACAACCCGAATTGCCGTGTCTGGCATACCACTGTTAAACCCATGATGGTTTGTGTGGTATGTAAACGTTTGTGAAATAGTTGTTATAACATTGAATAAGAAAAAATCGGTTGTCTGTAAAGTCGGTTTACTGACGATAGTTGAACGTGACAACGTCATAAGAAAATACTGATGGAATGGTTGCATTTTGCAAAAAATTAATGTGCGTTGAGCAATTGTTTTATGGAACGCCTCAGAGCGAGGTAACGCCGCATACGTCATGTTTTTTCGTGCGTGCAGCCGGCTCCATCGAATTATAAGACGGCGTCAAGCCAAAAAAAAAAAATTGACAAATAAATAAATTAATGCGAGCGAAGCCGCGGCCAAAACCTAGTCCTTTATAAATAATTGAACCTTAGAGCCTATTCAAATTGTAATTCCATTTGTAGGGAAGTTTATGGAAAATTCTAAAATGTATTTGTCAATCCACTATCGAAACTTTTGACATAAGCCATCGAAAACTTTATGTCAATCCTTTTTAAGTTAGTTGTAGAAATACGAATCGCTTTGGAAGCCAAGCTTCGCCATCTTGTAAAAAATGTGAAAAAATAGGTAAAATATGTTTACACACAGTTTCTCGATTTTGTTTGATCACACTCATAGATCGTCGACTGTAAGCACATAGCATCGGATACTAAAACATATGGTCGCCAACAAAAGTCGTTATTTTATGAATTGTATCATCCCTTTCTCTTTCAAAAACTGGGGTGACCGATAGCGTTATCTATTTGGGTCATGAACTGGCCGCGACAGAGACAAATCGAATCGTAAACATTCAAGACAGTGATTGAAACCCTATTCAGTCTTCTATCAAATATATCGGTACTGATACTATGAAAGAGGAAGTCCCTTTTATAGTTAAAGGCCTTAAGCCTCGACGAACATCTTTCGAGGCCCTTGATCCAACCGCCTAAGGAGGCGGTAGGATCAAGGGCATGATTCAGAAGTCAGTACTCTTCTATACGGCTCGAATTGTGAGAAGGTTCCCGTCTCTGGACGCCTAACCACCGGTAGCTTAGACCCTGCTCCCGACACCGGTGGAAACCTATTTTTTATGTATATTTTTTTACTGTTTTTTTTTTAAATATGTAGAATTATAAAAATGCGAAGTTATACGAATAATCGAAATGCACATAACACACAGATACAGAACCTTTTTACTGTAAAACTCGGTGGGACTTCCCATCAAAATACGGTAGGTACTCAAAGTGACACCCCATCCAATTTTCACTCCTTATTGAACTCTTTTAGGGGAAGAATTGTCAATAATTCTTCCTTATGGATCGCTATATGAAAGGATTATTGAAAATTCATCCTTATTTAAAGAGGGTGAGCCTCGGGGCTAGCCCTGAACCCTTTATTTAAAAAAACTTATGTGTAAAAGGTAATGCATTCTACATCCAGCGGTTTAATAAATAAATAATTTTAAATAAGGCTTTTATTATTTCTCATTTACATGTTTTCCATGCAAAACACAACAAAGAAAAGCGAACAAACATTTGAAAAGTCAATAAAATGGCCTAGCCGGTTTGATAAAACATGTCTAATTGTAATATGTCACATCATGCACTTTCATTTGATACCCCACTTGGGTATATTTGTAAGTATTCGATTTTTAATACCTACTTTTATCCCCCATAACTAGTAAATGGCTGCACCGATTTTGATAAAACGTATCTAAGAACCATTGCCATGAAACTAGCTTTCAAATAAAAAAAACTGCATCCAAATCGGTTCACGCGTTTAAGAGCTACAGTGCCAGAGACAGACACACACACATTGCGGTCAAACTTATAACACCCCTCTTTTTGCGTCGGGGCGGGGGTTAAAAAGGAAAATTATTTCATTTCATTACTTTACGTCCCGCCCAATACAACTCATTCTGCATAAAACAATATAAAAAAATTCGGAAGCGAATTGTAATACACCCTGCTTTAGGGGCCATTCATTAAGGGATCCGTAGGTAAATTTTCCTTCTTTATTAGCACAATTTAAAAAGAATTAGGGGCCTTTTATACGACTGTCCTCTCATAAACAAAAGGGAGTGTCTTTGCAAAGATTTATGGACAAGGGTCTGTTTCGAATCTGCTGGCCTACTCAGCAAAGAAACCTAAATGTAAATGCTTACATCCGTATTATAAAATAATGGAAAGTGACTCTGTCTGTGTTTGTGACCTTTTCATACATAAACCCGTCAAGCGATTGCCTCGAATCCGTCGTTTCCTCGTACGGTTGCGTTCCCACTATGTCGTGACGACAGCTGATTGTCGTGTAGTTTAAAGCGTCGTGGCTTGTGTATTTAAATGGAAGTGTTTACATATAGGACGACACGATTAACTGTCGTCCACGACGTTTCCATGTATATGTATTATCCAGCGATAAATTAATCGTCACGACATAGTGAGAACGCGTCCTAAGAGCTCCACGGTTTCAACTATTGTAATGGGTGTAAAGATACCCTTAATGGTCCTTAGTTTGATAAACATATTGCTCGGGGGACGGCTTAGTGAAACGTTTACACCTTGTATTTATTGTCGGCTGTCGTTTCGAGTAAATTTTTTATATGTTCTATCGGCGGTTCATACGACATTTGTAGGGTTAACCATGGTAGCCATGACCTAGGTATGCTGACCTAACACAATAATACTTTTATTCTGGTAGCACGTTACCGTTATATAATTTCCGAACTCTCTGGAAAAGCTGGTTAGTTATACGACTCAAGATATATTTACTTAAAACCCAAGTATTGTATAATATTCTCGTAAAACTTGCAACGAAATAATTTCGTGCAAAATCCTTGCAAATCGTGCAAAATCGCTGCAGATCGAGCAAAACAAGACTTCATATTACCAATGTGCACAATTTTGTGACTGAAACTTTTATTTGTAAAGAATATATTTCTGTATGGAACTCGAGGGCTTCCTAAATGCCGTGTCGTTGAATGAAAGCTGCCATGACTCTTTTTCATGTAATAAAACGGCTTGCGCTCAGAGCTTCGACGCTTTTTCATTTTATTGCTGTGCCTTGAGTGAGTACAAAAAAAAAATCATTAGGATCCGCAAAACAGATTTTTTGTTAAACTCGACGGTACTGTGGGGGTACTATATTACTTAGGTTTATAAAAAACTTCTTTACATAAAATTCTTAAACCTGCCAATAAATTGAAAGATAATGTTGTGAATTCAAAAAATACTTTCAAAATAAAGCTTGAAGTTTATGTTCAAAAATATTCCCTTTAAGCTAGGACAAAAAAATATTGTAAAATCTAACCGCATGCAGCTGAATACCAGTATTTCAAGTACCTTGGTAAGACTGATTGTCAGAATTTCGGGCCACTGACTATCTGTAAGGACATGTCACACATTTCTTCGATAAAAAGAAAGGCGTCTGTCGATGCGACTACGCAACCAGGTGAATGCATGCTTTTTTCAAGAACGACGCCTGAAGGTGCATGGTAAACCCCCAGGACTTAAAAGATAGGCATCAAAACAACATACGGTCACCTTCATCCCATTTTATTAGAACATTGACCAGAAAACGTTCTACATCGCATCTTGTAAAGCCAAGGCCGGGTAAAGATAGGCCAATTCTGCTTCTCCCATATTTTACGATTTTTATGTATTTACCAGTGGAGGTAAATATGCGTTAGTATTAAAGTTCGCCGACGACCGCTAATATAAACGCTTGAGATATACACAAACTCGTCTTTGTAGTCATCATTTAATAAACCATACATATGTACACATCGTTTTATTATATAGATACACCTTTGATCAGTTATGTTTGTGTTAAATGTTTACAAGCGAATAAAAATTTGTTTATTGGGTAACAATATTGGAATTTAATTCTCAAACTTTGAAAATTGTATGAGTGTGCTTTTAAGTTGCTAATTAAATGTCATCATTATACTCAATATTCTAGTTTAAATGTAGCTGCCATTTTTTCCTTTTTATCGTCATTTTTTTATAAACTTTGCCCCTACTAGGAATTTTTCTTATATCGTGGGTGCGGTTTCAAACATACACAACCAGCCAGACCCGGAACAACTATCTGTAGGCCATGCATACTTATTTGTTCCGTACGGGAATAGAACCCGCGACGTGCGTGACCGAAGTGTTGGAGATTTCGCCACATGCGGATAGCTGACAGATGGGTCTCAGCTCTCATCAGCATTTGTATAGCATATTTATATAAAAAAAAAAAAAAAACCATTTAATTCAGGTTCTCCCATATTAAAATCACAAGATACGACACAATTAAATACAAATCGCAATTTAAAAATAAATACAATGTCATCAAATTAAAAAAGATTAAGATTAGAAGAAAAAGAAGAGAAGAGAAGAAGAGAAGAGATTTGAAGAGATTTATTTATTTATTTATTAATTTTTTGTTTGCACAATACATTCATAAAACAATATTTATTTATGCATAGTTTCACTAATTCCGGTAATTAAATTTGACCCTGTATAAGTAAACATCTAAAAAAACAATACCATTATAATTATTCCTAGCCTTTTTCGAAGTATGTTGGAGTTGGCTTCCAGTTTAACCAAATGCAGCTGAAAAGACCAGTACTAAAAGAAAAAAAAAATCCTTTCAAAACAGTTTTCCTGCCTCATAAATGAGAGTATATTTAGTTCCCTCGTAATGAGGAAGTGGTTACCTCTATAACCAAACAGGAATGTACATAAAACTAGGCCATAAAGTAGGCGAGAATAGTCAGGTTTAAATACTAGATATGACGTTTTTATTGGTCTTTTATGGCCAGCAGGACCATTTCGCCCCGGTGATATTGGCAACACACAAACTTTTGAAACGTTTTAGTATTAGATCGTGAATTATACGACACCAGATTGTTTAGGATACAGAGTTGTTTCGGGCACTTCAAAATATAGCTACGTTTTACGATTTCATGAAAAATTATCTAAGTGTGTTTCCAAGAAAAACTGTTCAGGAAAAGCTTAGTTTTAGTGAACAAAGTTTCTTGTAAACTACAAGGAAAATGGTTATTTTTTACCAAAAATATCAACGCGACTGTAAACGGGTGTAAACGAGGGTCCGTTTACACCCGTTTACAGTCACGAAGCCGTCAACCAAGCATTCTGTACATCAAACTATGTAACTTTACGCAAAAATTATTGCTGGGAAATGACTTTTTTTTTGCGTGAAAAATCACGTTTTACGGTAGGACTCAAAGTAACGCACTCAAAACATTGTGCTGATGGATGGATTGAATAGTGCGGAGGTCGTGTTTAAAGTAAAAGCTTACTTTGACTAAAACACGTTTAAAAAAAAAAAACTTGTGAAAAAGTTGTAACTTTGACCCCCAATATCTCCGTAACTAGAAGGTTCCCAGGTATGGTCTAGAAGAAAAAAATGATCGCACAGACGGGGAGAACAAGTGACTTTCGGCTTCGTTAAGGGTCTTGTTACACCCTTTATTATGAAAGTGAAAAGTATCGCTGTCTGTCGATCTGGCTCTCTGTATAGATCTTTACCCGGGGTAGGAGTTAAGAAACGTTTTATTCCGGTAGTCCGCATCACCATCATTCACGGCCCGAGTTCACTCACTGCTGCGTATACGCCTCTCTTTGCTTGTGCCAAGCTCCACGTTCTTGTGCCAGCCTTATCTGGGATATACCCGCGATGGCTACAAAGTCGTCTGAACATCTCGGCGTAGATAGAAAATTTATCATTATCGTGAGGGGGCGGGCGACACCCAATAAAGTGATAAAGACGATCATGGGCACCACGACTGAATGATAAATGATGTTTGTTTTGCAAATAGGTTCCTACAAACACGTGAAATGATACGCCTTTTCAGTACCAAAAATTGTATTTATACACTTGTGCCCATACGTACAGAATACAATCTTGGTATTAACATCAGTAGCAAGCTTAATATAATAATATCTAATAATTATGTAATTTAACAAAGATGACTTCCATCAGAAGAACCTTTTTTATTTTTTCCTCGAAAAATTGGATACCTTTTCTTTTTTTTTATTTGGCGGGAACTGGATCAAAAATTTGACCAAAGAGTTTTTATATACTCTTTGGTCACATCAAATTCTATCAATATGTTATGTTTATTTTTAATAAACCATTACAAGATCTTATTAATATTTGAAAATCATGACACACGTATTATATTTAAACTAGATGAATCCGGTGTTTCGTACCTGACTACTCTGAGAAGAAAACACACACACACGACACAAAACAGCCGAAACAAACTCAGAGGTCATAGTCTCTGTCAAGTTCCAGAGTAAATCTTGGTCAACTCACTTGAGGGCTACGCAGATTAGTGTCTGAGATGGTCTTTTGAAGAACGAACCGCACAGATTTGACCCCGGACCTGTCCAGTCAGTGCAAGCATTTGTGAGTTGTCCTGTAGGTCTACTCATAACTCAAGGAGCTCATGGGTTGGGGATGGGTTACCTTAGGTTACAACTATGACCAACCGGCGAGCGCTACATCCAAATTAGTCGTAGTGTTATTGTTTTTTTTTAGGTTAATTATATATTATCACGATAAACTAGTAAACCAGTTTGGCCTAGAACAAACTACAGGAGGTTGTTGCTTCTGACCTTGAGCCAGTAGTTTGGCCTGAAATCGGGTTTGGTCGGTAACAGATCCATACACTATGATCTTCAGTAGTTAATGCCCTCTATATGTCAGATACAATAAATAAACCATAGAAGCAATGACATACGATTTTCTATTACTTACACTTCAAACTGATCGAGTACTACATGTTGACATTTCATACGAGGCTTGAACACGTCGTGTCGGCTGTCAGAGTGGGTGGGTGACATTCGATTATATAAACCTAAGTTGTTTATGTCTAGATCCAAAATTCCGTGACATGCTTCGGGTGTCGGCACATCATTGTCTTGATACGTTTATTCAGTTGAATTGTAAAAAAAACAGAAAATGTTTTTTTTTTATTAATGTTGCAAGAAACTGAATGATGCTGTGGATTCGCTGGCGTGGTGCAATTGGGAGTTATTTAGGTTTTTTTTGTGAAACTTGTGTTCTGAATACAATTCAATTTTAAATTACATGATCCTAAACATCATCATCATCATCATTCCAGCCGAAAGACATCCACTGCTGGACATAGGCCTCCTCCAAGTGTCGCCACATTGACCGGTCCCGTGCGACTCGCATCCAGCGGATCCCTGCAACCTTCACCAGGTCATCGGTCCACCTAGTGGGAGGCCTTCCAATGCAGCGTCTTCCGGTCCGCGGTCGATCGTTTGATCCTAAACAAAACTTATAAATTAAAAAAAATATATATTTTTTTAACAGCCTTTAATGATTAACTGTTGGGTCTTCAAAAGCCTTCCTTTATATCCTTCCAGGTACTTTTGCTGCGCCATCGACACCTCAACCTCTTTTTAAACTATCGGTACTTGTCTTAGTGTGCGCCTTGTGGAATACTTTTCGTGCTCTTAAATGTGACTTCCAAAAAAGGAGGTGCTAATGTATTCGGCCAGCACCTTTTTCTTTTTTTTTTTTCATGTATTTATACCCCGTATTTCGTGATTTCTAGTCCTATTTAAGTGATTCTTTTTTCATTTCGAAGAAGAAGCTTGCGCGCTGGTCCCATATTAATTGTATTAACTTTGCTTCGGCACTTTATGAGTTATCATCTATAATATGCATTTTTTTTCTTCGTCTGTGTGGATGATGTGCTAATAACTTCTAATTACAATGTAATTGATACTTGTCACAGATTTGTGTGAGATACCACAACTAAAAGGGGTAAAATAAAAACCGAAAGTAAAGTTCCACTTTTAGTGTTTTTTTGGAAGACGGTATTTTTTTTTGTGTAATTAGATCTTGTAACTCATGATAATTATTCCTGGCCTCAATGTGGCAGCATCCTTACAGAACACACGAAGCCATTATCTTTTTTACTTAAGCGAAAGTAGCTTACGAAAATAGTTTGTATTGTAACCCACAATAGAATTAGCATACTATTGTTAGTACAATATTGCGCTTTTTGCCCCACTTGTTATTCAGATCAGAGGACACAAGCATCGCCGTGATATATTAAGGAATTCTGCCTAAGGAATTCTGACTCACGAAACTTATTTATGAGAATGAATAAAAATAGGTGAAGGACTTTTGTATGAGTTATAATGGATCGAGATGTAAGGAAAGTAGATATGTGGGCTTTAGCTTGTGTAAGAACCTGATATTATGAGGGCTACACAGATTAAATAACAGTAAACTAGATCGTAGACGGAGTATAGATATAGACAAGACACTTGAAAAACAATTAGTGTGCCCTACACTCAGTGCCCCAAGCCATAACAATCAGTCCCACCATGGTTCCCAGGGATTACTTAAAGATTTTTTTTTCTTTTTATACTAAATGGGCTTGCGTTGGGCCAGAACTCGCCTAATGATGTGAAGTGCTGATGCGGCTTAGGGTGGAGCACGCTTGCTAGAAAAAACTGATTCATAAGCATAAGCATAATCAGCCTATAATGTTCCCACAGCTGGGACACCGGCCTCCTCTCTATGAGAGGTAATGGGCTATAATCCACCACGCGGGCCCAGTGCGGGTTGGTAGATGTCACATGTCTTCGAATTTTTTGTTCTAAGACATGCCGGTTTCCTCACGATGTTTTCCTTCACCGTTTTTGAGAGCAATGGTGATGAAAATAAATTACACAAAGTAATGCGCCTGCCTGGGTTCAAACGACTTACTGTTTGTAAGTCGGAGCCGCCACCACTGGGCCACCGCTGCTCTCGCCACTGGGCCACCGCTGAAAAAACTGATTCACTCGAATTTTAATAATCCAGATATAGAATAGATCGAACCTATGCAGATTACAATGATCAGGGAACAGTTTCTTATTAAAAACATAGATATAATCTCTGGAAACACCCGCTCTGTTATGGTTTGGGTACCGCTGGGTGCATAGTAACACTAACAATGAAACACTATTCGATCTAGTAGTAACACTTAATGAGATAGAAATATAATTATGTATATCCATCACCGTTACGTATGCAAACTTTTTGGATGGTTCCAGTCATCATCATCATCATCAGCCTACAGCAGTCAACTGCTGGACATAGACGTCTTCAATCGCACTCGATTCTCGACAACTCGGTGTAACGAAAAACGAACGAATCCGAAAGGCACTTGTTCTCTCCGTCATTGCGATATTTTTTTTGTTCTGGTTCACACCTGGGAACCTTCTAGTTGCGATGATATTGGAGGTCAAAGTTCTAACTTTTTTACAAGCTTACTTTTATTTCTGTTACTGTTACACCTATTTCTGTTTGCAGGGTTTAAAGTGACCTAACACGAAGGGGATGGCGGGGTCTTAGTTCGCTCACTTCACTCGCTCACTAGAACCAGCCATCCCCTTCGAACCTAACCAGTCCGAGTCGGGGTGGCCCAAGTCCTGAGCTGGTTTCGCTCGCTCTTGCATCCTTTCTTGTTTTATTAATTATCTACTCCGTTTTCCGCTTTTTTTTCCGAAGTCAGTGCCAGCAGCAATTTCAACAAACGGCGCGCGCTGGTAGCTTATTTGTAAAAAGTAAGGTACTTCTAGGTTTGCCCAAAAATACATCAGTCAAAGGCAGGCAGAAATTGGAATCTTTTTTTGGTTTGCCAAAAGGCGTTTGTCAAACCTAGGTTAGACCAGTCATTCCGCGAAGAGGCTACATATCAATCTTTAACATAACTCAACTATAACATAATACACAATGCTTGGTTGACGGCTTCGTGAAGGGTCAGTTTTGTCAGGTCACCTTGTATGTCAAAGCAACCGATCAATCAATTAAGACGAAGTGGGGCAACAATGTGGCAACTATGGTCATTGTTTATGGGAAGTTTCCAATCCATCAATAGACTATGAAGTCTGAAAACCCATCAGTCTTTGTTTATGAGGTTTGCGGCTTTTTTCCAGTTGACAACACCGAATAGGCGTTATTAAATCCCAGATGGAGTTTGTAGGAAGTTTTCGCGTTATCCATCAATTGACGATATTATTTGGTCTGGTTATTTCTATCCGATACTGGGAACTGATATTACTATTCGATTTAGTTGGTAATATGACTGGTTCATACGTGTAGTTAGTGCTGTAATAATAACTCTGTGTTTATGTAGTCAGTGCAAACGATCAAATACCGACAATAACATAGTTGCAAACCGCTGTGCTGCTTCGCATGGTTTCTAAATTTGACAAAGCATCGATTTTTCTTTTAAATACCACTATAAGATCACTGTGTTATAGGAAGGTACACCAAACAAAAAAATACACATACATTTATATCAAAATCAATTCACTAACTGATGGTGGAAACCCCATCATAATCCGCTTCACTGTTTAGAAGAACAACGCGATCGCACATACAGATACGAAAAGCAACTGCTTTTATAATATTTAAAGGTAGGTTTATGTAGACAGTGGGTTAGAGTTGCCAATGTTGCTATTCGATTTTCCCCGGACTCAACGCATTCATCGCGACTGCCGAGCATGAGGTCCTGGGTTCGATTCCCAGGTCAGGCAAATTGTTATTGGGTTTTTCCATCAGGAATTTGTCAGTAGCAGCCACGAAGTCTGCATTTGTACCCAGTTGATGACAATAGGCTCGCCCCGTATTACATGGGACTGAAAAAACACGAAATGCGAAATTTGGGTGTACTATTACATACACCTCTGCCTAACCCTTTTTTTTTTTTTTTTTTTTTTATCGTGGTAAAATCATCAAATGAGTCCTCCCACCCAGGGCAGAGTGGGAGGAACTGTCAGACTTGTACTGACTAAAATCCACGGTGTCCTTCAATAGCCCTTTATGATCCAGGGTCACGGTAATTCTATAAGTCCCGCGACCCCGGCAGGCTTTCGCCCTCTAGAGGGGGGCCCCGTCATAATGCTGACACTCTTTGAGGCGCGCGTGGAACACAACGCGCCGTCGACCCGGGCATGGTCCATGGTCGGACAGCGAGTCGCCCATTACTCGCTGCCCGCAAGCCCGCGCCTACGGTGGCCGGAGATCGTCTGCCGACGTCCGGCGCCGTGGGCGTCTACCACTGCGGCTGGGGTGGAGGGAGGACGCTGTCCTCTCCCTCACGCGGCCCGCCTCCTCCTTCGCGAGCATGACTGCTTCGCAGAAGGAGGCGACCGCTTCCCACTCCGTCTCGCCCCGCAGCATGGCCTCGACCAATGCCGGGCGCGAGAGGTCTCCGCCTATCGCCGCCGTGAGACCTCTGCCTAACCCTTCGGGGATTACTGGCGTGATGTTATATTATGTTATGTCAAAGCATTCATGATAAATTAGCACATTGCGTGGTTCGAGGAATAGTGAACATTTTGCATAAATTATAATATATAGTTCACTCATTTATTCATTCTGCACAGTGTAGGTGTCTGTAAATTAATGTACATTATTGTACAATGCACCTCCGCTCGGGAACTAGCTAGATCTAACATAAATCATCCTTTATTATGCCTTTACAATTGCAATAGAGGAATGATATTAAAAGTCGCTACCATCAGGCGATCCGAATTTTGACCGGTGTTGATCATCATCGTGCTTGTACCATGTTACTTGGAGCCGACACAACACGTGTTTTCACCATTCTCCCTTGTTCTATGTTCATTGGAAGACCAGCGTCAGACAGCATCACCTGTCTGGCATGAATGCTGAAATGGACCTTTTTGGCGCAGCCGTGCGGCACACAGCACATACTATGTATTTTCTAATTTTTTTTTTTTTTTTTAATTCATCATTTATTTTGTATCTTTTTTATTGTGTGCTTGATAAACTGACGTCAAATAAACGTTATTCTTTCTTTCCTTGTCAACTACTTTTAATTTCAAATCGTTCCTTACACGTCATCTGTCTAGCATTTTTCAGTCTAACTGGATGCAGCTGAATACCAGTATTTTACACGAAGCGACTGCCTATCTGACCTCCACAACCCAGTTAGTACTGGGTGATTGGATACGTCTTGGTAAGACTAGTTGTCAGACTTTCGGGCCACTGAATACTTGTAACGACTGTCAAAGCTGTACAAATAACAGTCAGGACCAACGGCTTAACGTGCTTTCATAACGTGTGTAATTGGTGGTCATCCATCTACGGATCAACCTAAGCGCGGCTTAAAGAAGATCGAACCAAGCGGCTGTTTTTATTTAGCCACGATCTCCTCATATCATTCCTTTCAAAATCCATTCCCATCCGTCAAAATTTATAATCATCTCTCTTTTAGTCACATTATCATGCATTTCCGATATCAGGTAGCCTACCATGACGTCTTAAAGCAGTGTGGGAAAAAGATGGCGCTAGACGACCTGTATAGCTCTGTCTCTTTCCCACACTGGAATTACTCCTGCTTTAAGATGTCATAGTAACCCCCCCTGTTGTTGATTTAATAGATTTTACTGTCACGAACGGATTGGAAGTTTTGGAAACTTGTAGACGATGAATGGCAATGTAAAGTTTATTGCAATAGGACGAATGTTCCCAAGGTCCTTAATGTCAACGTTTCCGGGTCAAATACAAACAGATTAGTTTGTCTTATAATATTGGAAAGTTTGAAACCTTGAAAGTTGACGAGCTTCCGTCTGCACGACGACCAATCAAGCGACACAAAACCAATTTATGCGGATCTCTCATTGTCCGGGAAATCTAGACAGGGCGAGGCCATGTTATACTGGAAATGAATAGCCTAATGTGTCGCCGTGTGTACTATTGCTCAAATCGTTGTATTGTATCAAATCTTATAGTAACTACTGTAGCAATTGAGAATATTCGAGACTACCTAATTGGTACAGAAAAATAAATTGCCCAGCAAATTGACACCATGCATCAAATGTTTTGCAAAATATTTAGTTTTAATTCTGTAAATATATCCAGGCTGACTGTGTAGGATTGGCTGTAGGATGCAGCACCACATTCCCACCTGTAAAAATATGCACATGCAGGAAGTGCGAAAAATAAGCATGCTACACTGCTCTATGCACCCCAACTGTCACTATGACACCATACGTCAATTTTTCGTGATATAGCTCTTTCTTAAGAGTGTCAAAGAAATAAAGTTGTGATTTATGTTGCAATTTTGCTTAGCAATTTATTACCCCGACTTTACCCCTGAGACATACTGGCGGGGCAAATGTATGCGTAGCAAGACAAAAATAAACCTACGCGAAGGTATATTTGATCAAGAAAACATCGTTAGCGAAGTACCTAAGTGTTTCCACGTGGAGACAGAAAGTGTCATTTACCACACACGTGAATTCCTATGAGAATTCGTGATTTGTATATATGTAAGAAATACAATTATATCATCGGGTAACAACACACACAGACAGTCGCATGCGAGTATTTTATTTGGGAATATTTAAAGGCCAGTTACTTTTTTAATTTGTTGATGTAAAATGGCTTGAAGAATGTGTAGTTACCTACTACCTGTATATGACTGTATTTTAGGTATAATTAGAAAGCTAAATTAATGGCGTATATGCATCTTCTCAGAAGTTAAGCTACACTAGTGATATTTTGAACAACGATACAAAAATAGATCGCTCAAACTCAACCAAACAATAGTTTATGGTGGTGAATGAATCCGTCATAATAAAAACTTTTTGATGAAATTGAACATGACATTTGACAATAGATTTTGATTTCACAATTTCCGAAACGATGGATGGACTGTTTGAAGGATGGTATGGCAAGAACGGAGGTGTCTAATGAGATGACGAGTAATAGAGAAGTTTGGAAGAAGAAGACATGTTGCGCTTACCACAAATAAATTAGGATAAGGGCAGGAGAATGACGAATTTACAGTGAAATCAATGTTTCAGGAACTCAAACGGCTGTTTGTGTATGTGAGTTTAAATTTTTGTAAACGCACCCACGATACAGGAGAAATTCCTAGTGTGGGGCAACGTTTTTAAAAAAAAAAAAAAAAACCCAAAGCATTTATTTCAATTAGACCATCACAGGCACTTCTGAATGTCAAAAAAACAAAAAAAAGCGAAGCTACAGTCACAGCCACAATTAAACAAAAATAGATCGAAAACTAGGTATATTTCTGATTGGATTTGCGTTGCGCCGACATAAATGTTGGCAGGCTATGGTGTGAAGAGCCCTTAAAATAAATTGTAATGCCAAAGTATAATCATCACATTGTTAACTGATACGAACTAAATGTTAATTTTAAGCTACTCATGTTAATATAGTTTAAGACATTTATATGTAGAACATACCAATCTTTGTATGTTATTAGTATCTGGTTTTGAAATACCTAAGTGTGCGACTGTGCGTACTGAGTGACGTCATATCGCTGGTTCGCGATACTTACAGTTCATACCACACTTGGCAATCAGACGTATACAGCGTGGACCAGAAAGATGTAGTCATATTTCAGAGTGTGATTCAGAGCATCAAACTGAACAATTTTCTCTATGGGACCACCATCGAAATCGCTAAAAATAATCAGCTGTCCAGTACAATATTTCAATACCTAATCGACCCAAAATGTATGGGACAAGCTGAACATTTTTTCGCGATTACGATGCTGGTTCCATTGAGAATGGTTCAGTTTGATGGTCCTAATCACACCCTGAAATATAACCACACCTTTCTGGAACACGCTGTATGTAAGCTTAAATAGAAATAGGAAATCTTTTCGAATGTTTGTTCTTTTTAAGGCAGTGCTGTTTTGGTTTGACTGGCCAGTATGATATTAGCCTTCATAAAGCTTAAAACTCTCGCAGTTGCGGGTTCGGATGCACGGTTGCGTGTCTGTAGCAGCGCAAAATGGCGCCGCCTTGTGTAGCGGGTTTTCTAATGAACAGGACGGCCAGAGCGGACATCCGCTCCGGTCACCCGAGTGCGGATACACCGGACGCGCGAGTTTTAGCGTACGCTAAGGGTGAAACTTGTTTATGCAACGCAATATAGTAATAGGATATGAACGGACTAGTGTGTTGCTCGAAATCAATGTGCTATGTGAAATGTACCGCACACATCAAAGCTTTGCTTGAGTGTACAGTTCACCTTAATACTTGTTAACTGTTGTTTATAATGTAAAATAAAAATGCTTTCAAGAAAAAATTACATTTAAAAACACGAACAAGAATTTTTTATTTTTTATTTACCTTCCTATTTTTCTACTTGCAAAAATCCCAATATCCTTTAGCTGTAATAGAAGATTTTTTTAAAAGCATTGTCATCTACCCAGCGGTCGAATCTAGAGTGTCTGTCGACACATCCCATGCGCTACATCCTTGGGGATGTAAACAACCCTCACGTAGCCGACCCCACCGTAGCCAGGCGCGGTCCCAGGGGAGGGTCACAGGGGTCATGACCCCCCCCAAAATCATACACGCAAAATTGATAAACGTTCTTAAAATACCTTTTTTGGGATATAAATTATTACCTCCCTAATTTCCTGCTTAATCGTTCAACAAGAGAAAGTAACCTTTTTCGGGACAGAATTCTAAAATTTTTGAGCTCGCTTTGCTCGCTCTGACAACATTCTGCGTTCTTGTCAGTATATCTTTATAAAGTGACACAGTTTGTAAAAGCTAACCCCCCCTCCCCCGGAAATAAACCTTAGGCGCCCTTGATCGTTTTGTTTACAGAGATATAATATATATATACAGAGATGTTTGATATAATTTATTTTTTCGAAAGTTGTTGATAATGGTTCGGCTTCCAGTCTGCTGAATACTAGCATTATACATGGATCTAATTACTTCTTCTTTTTCGTGTAGTTAGTACTTAATTTACTGTCAGACTTTTTATGTCATCCATGGGCCTCTGACTGGGCTTTACATGCCGTTGAGAAATATCTCTCAGGCATGCTGGTTTCCTCACGATGTTTTCCTTCATCGAAGCAAGTGATAAATATAGACGGACACCCACATATTCGGACAATCCAACTATATTTTGACGTCAAAAGAAAAATCTACGGATACCTACAAAGATAAAAAATAAGAGGTACCTAGGGTTCGAACTCGAGACCTATGACGGTCTCACCACTATAGACCGACCGCTTTAATGAGTCCTCCGCTTTGCCCCATCAAAGGCATATTAAGCGTCCACAAAGTCCTAACAATATCCCACAGGTTATTTGCTTTAAAATAACCATAATCCACTTAGGTATTACGATACTAATTGAAGCAATACGTGATGATCCTTCAGCATATTCCATTTGAATTGATACCTTCGCGAGGACTCATTAAAGCGGTCGGTCTAGACTAGACTATCACCGCTTACCCACTGTTGTTCTTAACAGTGAGCCTGTTACCGAACTCAGAACACCCCCTGACAAAACTTGTCAGATTTCCGGGCTTCTGATTAAGAATGTATTTATTTAAGCAATCCATTATTTAGGGGAAACCACAAAATGATGAATAACTGAGTTCAATAAATTTTTCAAAGACCACGACACTTAATTGATTTCTTGGTCTTCCCTGTCGATAGAATTAATTAATTAAGCCGAAGGAGATTAATGGCGAAAGTAATCAAGTAATTAATTTAATGGTTGTCCGTTGGCCTGACAGCGGCCTGGCTCGTGTGATCTAATACAACAATATGAAGCCTTCTCAGTTATGTAACCTTCGTAGTCAAGTCTTAAGGTTGTAAATGTGCTTGTTATTTGTTGGCTTTTATAGTATGACCACTTTAAGTGCGCAGTTGAAGGTGGCGTTGCTTGTCAAGAAAGGGCTTGGAAGATTTTTGTATGAAGCCTGGCCGGCCTAACTCCGCCATTTTAATCACGAAATTGACAGAATGGAGGAATGTAGTGGCGACCGCGAACCGGAAGACGTTGCGTTGGAAGGCCTCCCACTAGGTGGACCGATGACCTGGTGAAGGTTGCAGGGATCCGCTGGATGCGAGTCGCACGGGACCGGTCAATGTGGTGACACTTGGGGGAGGCCTATGTCCAGCTGTGGACGTCTTTTGACTGAAATGATGATGATGATGATGATGATGATGATTGACAGAATCACGTGATCTGGGGCTATGACGTCTCAAAGCAGGAGTAATTCCAGTGTGGGAAAGAGACAGAGCTATGCAGGTCGTCTAGCGCCATCTCTTTCCCACACTGGAATTACTCCGACTTTAAGACGTCATGGTAGGCCACCAGCTGTCAATAAAAAACCGAGAGGATTGATTGTACACCTTAACAAACTTATCTGTTCAAGCGGGAAAACGCAAAACTAAAATAAATGCACCAAGTTTGACATATCGATGCAAAGGGGTTTGAATTTAACGGCGCTAAATAGCGCCATTTTTTTTTTTCAAAGTTTCTACTAAGCAACTGTGCTGAAGATGCCATCAGTGAATGGACTTTAACTTTAATAGCTCATATCTCGGAAACGTGACACTTAAGAACATTCTGTCTTAAACAGAACTGGTTTCTATTGATACCATATTTTACATACCCTTTGCTTCATCACACACAATTAAATGGCTCGTAGGTTAATGAATATCAAAGTTATTGCTGCAATTTCAAGAAAAAGTTCCATGTCTCTAAAGCTAAACAATAAATCTTATTCAAAACAATTTTCGTTGAGAGTTATTTTTACGTTTTAACACACATTTTTTTCAGAATTTTTACTTTTTTTTTGTTGAATATTTTTATTTCTCAATTTCGCAAAAAAAAACTGACGTAAAATATTTTGGAGTTGATCAAACCCTGAATATGTATTATTTAAATCATATCCAAAAACATAGGCTCATAAAATATTATGAATCCCTCTTTTAACACAGCCTTAAAACCGGAATGAGTATGGCTATGTTAGTTAGCCTCGGGATTGTATGAAATAAATCATTCTCATTAAAATTTGAGCTTCGTTGAAAGTGTCGGTTTTTTGCCAGTTCGAAACTGCCACTTTTTATATTTTAAACAAGCTGTTGCCCGCGACCATCGTCGAAATTATTATAAAAATATTACTTGCCTATTTGAATCGATTCATGTTAACAATTTTAAGGGTTTTATTTTTTTAGAACGGAACCTTATTCCTTTATCTAAAATAAAAGTTGGTAAGTAACCCAAGTTACTTCTTATAACATCAGGTAGGTATCTGCCAGTGAAAGTTATGTCAAAATCGGTTCAGCCGTTTAGGAGATAAGCCGGAACAAACAGACAGACCGACAGACAAACAAATTTTTTTTTTTACAAGTACCATATACAACGTGTAACAGAATAAACGCAAGACCTCTCGTGTGGTGTCTCAGACCATGAAACTGAACAACTTTTGTTCTATGACTTTTGGAAATTCATAACTTTTTTTTAATTTTACCATACATGTGGATCAGCTGATTGAGTCCGTTCCTACAGAAAGTATTTTTTTTTTGCGAATTTCAAGAACTCGTAGAGCAAAAGATGTTTAGTTTCATGGTGCGAGAGACCACACGGGAGGTCTTGCGTTTATTATGTTACACGTTGTATACTTTCATATGCATTCAGTAAAAAGCTGATATTTTTTAATTAAAAACGGACACTTCAATTTTATTTATTTGTATAGATTAGCGCTTTATTAACAATTTCATTTTTATTTTGGAGTTTTAAAATGTGAGGTCACAAAATGTCGGCGGTTTACTAATTAGGGTCCTCAGTAGGTAATAATAAAATAATTGCTAGGCTCTTATCGTATTTTTCAGTACACACCTGCCTGGGTTTATTCGTATTAATTTTACTGTGACCTACTTTGAACTTTCCACCAACATTGCACTAGTGAGATAACAGCTGCTAAAACTCACACGTGGAGAAAAGTTCACTAACCCCAGTGAAGGATAGAAAGTTGTATTTTAGTTGTTTTAGTACATAATATCTTGTTGGTCTAGTGGAGCTCATGGCTAAATAATAACAGCCGCTCCGGTCGATCTTTAGGTTAAGCCGTGCTTGCCTAGGTTGGTCTGTGGATGGGTGATCACCCATTACATACCGAGTTTCCTCCGTGCCTCGGAAAGCATGTCAAACCGTTGGTCCCGGTGTCATTTGTAGATCTTTGACAGTCGTTACAGGTAGTCATTGGCGCGAAAGTCTGAAAACCAGTCTTACTAAAGGATATTGTATTCCCCAGTACTAAGTGGGTTATGGAGGTCAGATAGGCAGTCGCTCCATGTAAAATTCTGGTATTCAGCTTCATTCGGTTACTTGGGAAAAGGCTAGGTCTATTTCCACAACAACTATGGGTTAGATATTCTACGATATTCTACGAATATATATGGGAAAAATCAAATTGGCCAGACCCCGGATCGAACCCAGACCCTATACCTAACAGCCACTTCGCCACCACTTGACAAACGGGAAATAATATGCAATCAAATTCATGTTCGGCTAAATTAAAATGTCTAAAAGTTTCTTTTAGTAGCTCTTATAAATGTTAGAAATTTTTTAAATGAGTAGAAATATCTTTTAATCTCATTTTTATGCTGCAGATGATGGTTCCATATTTTTTAACGCCCGTCACAGACACTGAAATTAGGACAATTTATAAAGATCACTCTTCACTAGAATACGCAAAGAAGGCGGTGCTGAGAGAATTTAAAGTGATATTTTTAGGTAACTTTTTAGGACAAATATACCTACACGAGTTTCCATTTTATTAGAATTTAGGATATGCAAATTGTAATTTATGAAATTACTAGCTAATACCCGTGCCTTCGCCCGCGTGAAGTTCGATAAGTGTCCCACGGGATAAAAAGCATATTATGTGTAAATTAAAGTTATAAACTACCTGTGTGCAAAATTTTATCCAAATCCGTTCAGTGGTCTTTGCGTGAAAGAGTAACGCACATCCATCCATCCTCACAAACTTTCGCACTTATAATATTAGTAGGATTTTAATTAATTTTTGAATAAGTAAAGGTCTGTTCGGACCCATGATACGCACCTCTGATTTTTCGTATTCATGTGCGTATTGTATAATCATCACTTGCTTCGGTGAAGGATCGTGAGGAAACCAAACCAGCATGCCTGAGAGATATTTCTCGGCGGCATGTAAAGCCAAGTCAGAGGCCTATGGGCGGGATTAAAACTCTGACACCAGGTTAGGCACTAACACAAAGAAAGAAGAAAAAAAAATGATGTCACCTGTCCCCGGCTTCTGGAACGAAAATCAACACAAAAATAAGTCAAGCGCGTGTCGACTGTCAACCGGATCGCCATCCGGATCATCGGTTTCCATTTATTTTTTCGCGTCGTTGATTTTTGTTCCGGAAACCCGGTGTTAAGCGCAAACCAAATCAAGATTGAAGTTACACGGTCCCACAATTATTGTGCGAACCGCCAGTCTATGGAACACACTGCCGGCTTCTCTGTTCCCTGATCATTATAATTTTGATCTATTCAAACTTCGAGTGAATTGGTGTCTTCTAGGCAAGCGTGCTCCACCCTAAGCCTCATCGTCGCTTCACATCAGAGTTGCGGCCAACGCAAGCCTTATTGAGTAAAAAAAAAAAAATCGGTTGTCTGTGAAGTCGGTTTACTGACGATAGTTGAACGTGACAACGTCATAAGAAAATACTGATGGAATGGTGGCATTTTTCAAAAAATGAATGTGCGTTGAGCAATTGTTTTATGGAACGCCTCAGAGCGAGGTAACGCCTCATTTTTTCGTGCGTGCAGCCGGCTCCATCGTATTATAAGTCGTTGTCACGTCAAAAAAGATTAGACAATCATCGAGAGCAAACAATGGACCGTACGCGCTAAAGTCACCAAAATAACACAAAAAAGGTTAGATAGCGATAATTAATGGCAAAGTTTTAAAGATATTAAACTGACATAAGCTACCGAGAGGCCTATTGAAAGTCGTTATAGAAATATGAAGTGCTTTGAAAGTTACTGCCATTTGTCTCAGCCCTTAGGTATGTGCACACTGCACAGTCAGGTCAGAACCTATTCTGGGTGCAGTTTTCATATCAATACATTGATATATTAAACATCCAAGATACACACTCAGCGTCCCAAAACCGTCCGCAGAAAAAGTACGCACAATTTCGAATTCTGCGCACTTTTCACTGCTTGCAAATACGAACTTTCACCGACCAAATATAGTAGTTTTTAATTCAATTCTCGAAAAACAATGGCTGTCAAGCCGTATCATAACATGCGTTACTCGCGTTTGAAAAACAACTCTAAGTGGGCGGTGTAAGTTCGAATTTGTGTTTAGTAAATCAGAACTTGTGATTTTTTAGTTTGACATTTTCTAATATGACATTTGCAAGGAACTGTTGCACCAAGGTTTTTTATATTTTATGTTTCAATGTACCAACAACAGCGTTTCTAAGGCCGACTTCTAGAACAGCTACTTATAACGTTCTTGACATTTTCCCGTCTCTGTCTTACACTTCTAGTTTGACATTTGTAGGACAGTGACAGGTATAACGCTTACCCAAAGTACGTGCAGTTTTGTGGTACTGTTCCAACTCTCAAAGGACAAGGAGATATATTCGAAGTTAATAACGGTACTGAAAAAAAAGAAGAAAAGCGTACAAATTGTCTCCTATTTTCGTAGCAATAACCTGATTATGTGACGTCAGGAACCGAATTAAGCGAGTGTGCCTGACACCTGTCTTACCCTTGAGGAAATACACCCAGACATGTTTGTGTTTAGAACTAAAACGTGCCTCTTCAATGTCGGTCAAGGAACTAGGGTAATCGAGATTGAACTACGAGGAAAAGTTTGAATGCATAAGTGGGGAACGCGTTTACTCGTAGTGTTTTTGCTCATGATTTATGATCCCTTCTTCTTAGCGTGTCGATGGCAAATGACCTTTGAAAAATGGTTATTTTTTTTGTTTGGCACAGTACTCAGCCACGTTAGCACCATTTGCTGATGCAGATATACATACCAGTGGCCAAGGTTCCATACAACTCGATTCCTACCGGATTCCCTTTGAAAAATGGCACAGTCAGTATTCTATAGACTAATAATATAATCACATTAAAGATATGTACTCCGGCTTACCTCTTACAAAAATTGACCCTTCGCTACTGATGCATACATAACATCAAGCATGTTTTCGTGAAGTGTAACCCAAATGAGTGTACACCCACATTTTGGCGGTCCAAGCAATTGGCTCGGACAATTAAGGGCCCCCTAAGGCAAGCCAGTTGCGATCAACTGGGCAGACTCCGATCTGCTACTGAGATCTAAAGTCCTCACATGGTGCTGGATGAAAAGTGGGCCATGGTCTGTTGGGAGACACCGCATTATCATCATCATCATCCACAGCTGGGCCTCTCTTTTCTTGAGCCAATCTCCACATTCCTGTGCCAGCCTCATACGCCACATTGAAAATCGGAATCATATGAGAAAAATTTAAAGATTGTTTTTGCTGCGACTCATTTAAGTGCAGAGCCTCTTTGAAGTGTGCCAATTTCACAGCAACGCGTGGATATGTGGATGGATCTCTGATGACTCGATAAAAGAATCAGGACGTTGAGCTTTTCTCGCCAAAGATCACAATATTTGCGGAGTAGTCTCGCCATCGGATGGACTCATGCTTCCCAGAATTTATGATTTTTTGAATGAACTGGCTACTCTTTTGATGGACCTCTGAATCTTTCTTTTATCTATATCTGTCAGAATATATAAAAAGCTATCCGATTTTGGCCGACTGACTGACTAACTGGCAGAAATCACTAATATACAACGTGTAACATAATAAACGCAAGACCTCCCGTGTGGCCTCTCGCACCATGAAACTAAACATCTTTTGTTCTACGAGTTCTTGAAATTCGCAAAAAAAAAAAAACTTTCTACAGGAACGGACGCAATCAGCTGATCCACATGTATGGTAAAACTAAAATAAAAGTTATGAATTTCCAAAAGTCATACAACAAAAGTTGTTCAGTTTCATGGTCTGAGACACCACACGAGAGGTCTTGCGTTTATTCTTTTACACGTTCTAGAAGAATTTACAATATTACAGATCAAAATCCCTATAGAGTGAACATCACGAAGTCGCTACTTAACTATTACGAGACCACGCTTCATCGAGTCCTTTCATTCCAAGTACCTTACCTTGATTACCGTAATTACACCATTATCTTAATAGTAGCAATTCATATTCAGATGTATTAGAGATATCAGCTTACAAGGGTAGTCACTTGTGGTGGGAAATTGTTGGACGAATTCAAGCAGTAGGTTGAATGATAACATAACATAACATTCATTTATTTTCAGGCAACTTTGGCCCATAGAAATATACCTTACAGACTAAAAAAAATAAAATAAAATACAAGGCTTAAAACACCAAAGAAAGCAAACCAAACCAAATGGTTTGCCATTTTTTGGTTGGTCATAAATATAGCTTTTGCCCGCGGCTTTGCTCGCGTAGCTTAGAATTTGATAGTCGATTCGGGTTCTACTCTGCTTGTAATAATATAATTCAATCATGATTCAAAAGACACGTGGCGCCATCTATTTTCATAAGTACGTTATTGTTGTTTTACTCGGGAACATTTTGTTTTTCGGGATGAATGGTACCCTATGTCCGTTTTTGTACACCTGACAACGTGTCTGCAAAATTTCAGGATGTTCGGTTTTGTGTTTTAGGCGTAAAAAGATCACAAACAAACTTACTTTCGCATTTATAATTATTAAGTTAGGATTGCAAAATCAGCTACGCCGTAGCCACAGCCCACTCGTGCTACGAAGGCGTGCGAAGAAAGCGGTTGAGTAATTGAGTATTCTAGAGCTTTCGTAATGTGCTACGGCGTAGCTCACTGATGCTGCGATACGAAGGCAGTACGTAGTACGTAGCAGTACGTAGTCTACCGACCTACGGAAAATTTAAGGCCAACGTGCAGCTACAGATGCTCATACGTGTACGTTGCAGTATAGAGTTTCATAGGAAAAATCCCGAAAGGCTTGGGTTGACGCGATGCTGATCCCCTGCAGTGCTTAAAACTTACCGTTGACCTTTTAAAACCACTTGATACAAAGCAGAATTTATTTTACTGATGAATTTACCTCACCATGCTACAGGAATATTTCGTTGAAGAAAAATCTTTAGCAAATCAAACTGTTTTTAACCCGACTGCCAGGAAGGGTTTTGTTTTTCGCGCGTATCTTGTATGTTTGTTTATTTTCTCGTATGTTCCAAATAGGTGGATGGATTTCGACGATTAAGGTATCATTAGATTCGTCTCAAAAACCCAAGTGTCCTTAGCTAGGTGTTTAAAAAAAAAAACAAAATGGCGACTTTTTGGCGCTAAATTGTAAGTCGTTAATTTTTTTTTACAACCAAACCTATCGAGTAAGGTATCAAAATGAAGGAAATTAAAAGGAGATTACAAATATATATTTATATTAGGTAAATAATACAATTTTTTGTCGGGTTTTTTGATACTTTTAATAAAATGTTACTTGTTAAAATAATGGAAAATGCCGCCCGCTGCGGCCAAAACCATGGCTCTATTCTGCGGTGGCTGTATAAATTCCCGTTTGTTTAGTAGTACAAACTGAAATTAATCAAGTTGATGGCAGAAGTTCAAACTTCGTTAGTAACCTCTCAAGTACAATATGAGGAAATAAGTTAGTCGACTAGTTAAATTGATCTCCAGATTGTATGGGCTGAACTTTGGAGTGGCATGTGTGGAGGTCGTGGAGGTGCTTAAATTTGGTTAGGAGATTCTTCGAGAGGGTTAGTGATTAATATTATAGTTGTTTCTGTTAGGAAAGGTAAAGAAAATGTTACTTTCACTTATTTCTGTTTCCAAAATTTAACGTACCTACCAGTGGCGAAGGTATCATACAACTCGATTCCTTTGAAAACGCACAATCAGTATTCCATAGACAAATAATAAAATCACATTTAAGACTTGTAATCCGGCTTACCTCTTACAAAAATTAACCCTTCGCTACTGGTACCTACTTGCTTTTGTCCGCGGTTACACCGGTGTGGAAATAATTATACCACGCGAAAATACTATCTAGATCAGGGGTGTCAAACATAATTTTATGGAGGGCCAAGTTTAGTGTTTTAGCAGGCCAAGATAAATGCAAAGTGACCTCTAAATTTAAATAAAACAAGCTTCGCCGGACTAGACTGCGATGATATGGTCTGCATTCGCGGGTAGGTAAGTACTCCGCGGGAATAACTGACTTAGGGACATTTTTTAAACAATAACTTGCGTGTCGGATGAAAGACCTATTTGGGCCGCTCGGAGGCCCAGGGGCCGTATGTTGGACAGGCCTGATCTAGATAAAAAGTACTTTAAACACATAGGGTTACTTTCACATTTCAAAAATTAGTATGGATGTTTCTATGATTCATACTTCAATTTCTATCGCAATCTTCTTCTTCATATAAATGTAGTATGGATGTTTCTATGATTCATACTTCAATTCCTATCGTAATCTTCTTCTTCATATCGCTAACATGACACTATTTAAAATTGTACAATTAACGTTACCCTCTAAGTTCATTTAACCCCATTGAACGACTTTTTCATAAAATAGTTATTAAATGAACTTAAGGTGTTGTATTGATGAATGATATATTTCTGTAACTATATAATTATGTGTTACGGATGTGAACCTTATGATCATCGACATACAACCTGACACTGAAACTGTAACAAAGAAAATTTGAATTTCGCGGGCTTTCCTAGCTTTTCCTTCTTAACGAAACTTAACCACTTCAATCAATGTCAATTTCTTTATATACAGGATGTAAACGGGCCCTTCACGAAGCCACTAACCAAGCATTCTGAACATCCAAACTAATTAACTTTACGCAAAAATTGTTGCTGGGAATCGATTTTTTTTTTTGGTATGAAAAATCACGTTTTACGGTAGGGCTCGATGGAGAGCACTCAAAGCATTGTGATGATGGATGGATTGAATAGTACGGGGGTCGTGGAGGTGTGTAAAGAAAAATCTTACATTAAAAACATGTATGTAAAAAAATACTTGTGAAAAAGTTGGAATTTTGACCCCAATATGTTCGAAACTAGAAGGTTCCCAGGTATGGTCTAGAACAAAAAAAAGGACCTTTCGGATTCGTCAAGGGTCTTGTAACACCCTTTATTTAGGGCGCAGAGAGCAGAGGCATCCCTAACAAGTTATGTAACTTATATTACTACGAAGTAAGTTCAAAGCATTACTACACCAAATCCGTCTGTAAGTTTATCTTCTTTATCGCTGAGAACATGAATCCTAATCTACGCGGAGACCAAGTTTCTCACCACTTGACTTGAGTTTTGAAATTAATAGTGTTCTATTGTAGCTCCATATTCACATTAGCTCGATACAACATTAATTTTAGTATATGCGAAACCTGAAACACGTGTCTAGTATTTTTATGTAAAGAATCTATGTACAAAATTTCAAAACATTTCATGAAAAATCACAAAGTTATTACCTTGTTCTGTTACCGGGTTGTCGGCGTATAAACGTGGTCACCACGCAACGACCCCGCGCGCGCTTCCTGCGTCGTCTTGAGCTCATTGATAATAATAATTTGGCAGTAGGTACCTAAATGATTGCGATAGGTACTTAGTGTCGCTCGGTGTCCAAGTTGTAACTTTTTAAAAATATTTTTGGGACAAAATATAAATAACATAGTTTAAAAATTATTGGAATCGATTCAGTAACTTATTCTGAACAAACTATATTCAGGTTTCGCATATTCTAAAAGTAATGTTGTATAAGTTGAGTTATTTGTTTTCGACAGGTAGGAGTAGGTGGGTAAAAATAGGAACAAATCATATTTTTGAAGAACAGGACTTGTGGAAACACAATGTCCTTTATAAAAATGTATCACAAACATGTTTTGTACAAATATAAGATAAATGAAAACAGTAAATACATCATAGAGACAGACGTACATATTTTTTTAATTTGGTATAATCCTGAGATATTAAAGGTTTTGAAAATAAACCCAACTTTCAGTTATAAATAGTCGACACGAAAGTTACAGGAAAATGTGGGATGAAGGGGATGAACGTCAAGTATTTTGTTTCAAGGACAACATTGTCAGAACATTATAAATACCGAGGCTAGGAGAACTTCTTAAGTACGTAGGTGTAGAAGAGCTTTGTGAAGGAGCCTGCCCATGAAACGTAAAATTTGAGTTAAAAGTAGCAAATGTAAAAAACAGCGCATTAATCTGTGGTATAATAACATTATGAAGAGGTAAAAGGTTTGTAAATATGGAGGAAAATGTAGTAAGGAAAATGTTGAGCATGAATGAGATGGCTAAAAGAGTAGAGAAAGACCAAAGAAACGATGGATGGACTGTGTGGAGGATGTTATGGCTAGAAAGGAGGTGACTGCTGAGATGACGAGTAATAGAGAAGTATGGAAGAAGAAGACATGCTGCGCCGACCCCAAATAAATTGAGATAAGGGCAGGAGAATGATGACGTTTGTAAATATGGATGTAGGAGGTAATCTTCCGAACTACTGATCCGATTCCGAAAATTATTTCGCTAATGGCATGTTAATTTATCCCCTAGTGTACTAATACTACTATTACTATTTACCACGTTCCCATGGGGTAATTTCCACCCATAAGGCGAACGCTGCGGGAAAAAGCTAGTACATTATAAAAATTAAAACTAGGAATATTCCCGTATACAGATAAGTATTTGTTTTAAAAAAAAATCGAATCTCGTCTCTTTTAGGTTTTCATTGTAAAATTATTCTATTATATCCTAAAATTTCTATTATCAGCGGTATTTATGTATATGTCGGATATGTCAGGATTTATTCCGTTAGGCTCGTACATCATGTGGGCAGACGATGGGTTTCATGCAATGAAAACACATTAGGTGCGATACACTGTTTCTAGCAAAACTAACGAATTACTTGAGATTCCAACTTAACACAATAACACGGGGCATAATGAATCGGGTATCGTTCCAAGATGTCTCAACTCCGTCGCGATCCGACACTGACTGTCGTCCTCCCTCGAGTTGGACATCAGGGCTCTGTACAAGCACGCTATGTTGTGACCGGTAAGTAGGTCGCGTGATGTCATCACCTCACACTGGCGCGCTTTCCAATTCATTTTATATCCTTATTAATGATCGGATCCGACATATATTATCTATACAAATAAATAAAATTGAAGGATTTGTTTGTAATATCAAAAGAACAGCTTTTTACTGAATGTATATGAAAATACAGTGTGTTTGGCTACCGGTTACCGATACTTTAAGGGCATATCTTTGAATCTAAAAGACCTAGAAACGTGCAAATAATCTAATTGCAACAGTAAATGCCGAGGCTATTAAATTGTTAAATAAATTTCCCTGAAAAATAGATAAAAAGAGCCATTATTGTATCTTAGAGTCTATTTTGATATTTTATACTTTAATTTTCAGACATTTTCTTAATCTTACCCACAGGAAAGATAACACAGGGACATCAAAATGAATTAATTATCTCACTAAAGATTAGAGATTATCCCCAAATTTGTGTTATTTCGCCACGACCCTTATACCTTACTTTCCCTTCATGATAAGGTAAAATTATTATAACTTTTGCAGGTATTTTGAACAAATTCGAGAAGGTTTCGGGACTTTCCAGGATTATTTAGAGTAGAAAATGCCTTATGTAGGTGAATTCCCGCATTTGGGTGAATATCAAATCAGCAAATTTTACGTGTCCACGTTGAGAATCGAGGTGCAAAATGATAGGATGTTTCTGATTTTTTTTTTGTAGTGAACTACGTAACTTGGTTCAATTAGGGCCACATTTATTTTTTTATAAGTGTATATAAATCATTAGGGAAAAAAAAAATCGCCTTCAAATTCAAGTTTGGTGGCTTGTCCCAGTTCCATTTTTTGATGTAATTGCGTTCACCAAAGTAACAATTTGAGGTACAATAAAAAATAAACAATTTTGTTAGTATATGCATTAGTCAAATTATCTAAAAACAATTAAACCATATTATAAAATCTTATTTAAAAGCACAGGACACTCGATCAAAGTTTGTCCAAGCGAAAATCAAAAATTTTCTGGCACATTTTCAACTTACTATAACATGAAGTTTCGTGCGTGTGCGATCAATCGCGTTATTTATTTCGCATCTATCAGTCGTACCATTAGTGCGATTAGTGTCAGGTGTGTGATTAGTGCGGTGATTACCCTCCAAAAACATAAGTACTCGCCTTGGGCGGAACGGGGGACAAGAATTGTTCAATTTTTAGTGGATCGATTTACTGTTGATTTTAAAGTGTTACAATAGTAAGCTACATGCTATAGCTAATGGTTTGGGTGACCCATAAATCAATGACATTAATTTAATTTTAACTTAAAACCCTTATTTTTTAAGATTTTTTTTATGCCTGGTTTCAATTTTGGTGGTTTTGGTGGCGTGAAAACGCCACCAAAATTGAAAATGACCTACCAGATTTTAATTATGTATTGTTATTACCTATATAGCTAGTTTTTACGTTGCAAGACAGTTGGATTAGCAAACAAATACATGTTATGTACTTGGCAGTTAGTAAGACCTATTATTATAAGGGTTGCATACTAATGACCAAGTTTCTTATTCATAAATATTTATTTTGTTGCTTTTTAGAATGCCAAAACAGACCAGCGAAGGGAGGCTGCTTTAAAGCACTTCACCGTTGTCATTGAGGACTTCAACGCGAATCTAGGCAATTTGGGGTTGGACGTAGGAACCACCGGGGTCACCAACTGGCTAGTTTTATGGAGAAGGAGGGCCTCTATAGGATGAACTCCTTCTTCAGAAAGCGTGAGCACAGGAAGTGGACCTGCCAGAGCCCCGATGGTGCAACTTCAAATGAGATTGACTTCATCATGTCAACCAAGAAGCGTATTATGTTCAATGTTGTCTCTACGATCAATTCGTTGAAAACCGGAAGCGATCAAGGCATAGTAAGAGGCACATTGAACATCAATATCAAGCTTGAAAAGTCTCGACTGATGAAGTCTACGCTCTGTCCAGCACAGATCCAAATTCAAAACCCCGAGAGCTGCTGCAATCTGAAAAGCTTGAACTCCAGACTCGTTTCGAGTGCCTAAGAAGCTCATTGGACGAATACAACGATAAGTTCGTGGAAACTGTCCATAAGGGTCTAAGTTCTTCAAGACACGTCGTGCACATAAGAACAAAAAACTCTCTGAGCATACTCTCAAGCTCATGCAGGAGCGGCGTGAGATGATCCTGCAGTCTTCAGACGAGGCGTGGAAATACCGGCAGCTCAATAGACGGATCTTTAAATCCAGCATATTAAAGATGCAATTGAGCGGCACCAGGCATTTGCAAGAGATCTGGCTATTGGGCAGAGACAGCTCGCGGAACTGAAGACCGACCATGGCAGGATCGTATCCGCCAAACCGGAGCTACTGAGGGAGATCGAGAGATTCTATGCGCAGTTATACACTTCAACCAGTAAACCCGTTGTAAATCTAGCAAATGACCCAAGAGCTAGACTGACCCGACACTATACCGAAGACAACCCGGACGAGATCTGGATGCACGAGATTAGGATGGCTCTGGAACAGCTTAAAAACAACAAAGTACCGGGTGATGACGGAACTACGGCCGAAAACCTAAAGGCGGGTGGAAAACAGGTACTTAAGGCCTTTCAGAAGCTGTTTGATTTTGTCATACCCGAGGGGAAAACCCCACAGGCATGTTGCAGGGGTGTGGTGGTACTCTTCTTCAAAAAAGGCTACAATGCCCGGCTGAAGAATTATAGGCCCATCTCACTTCTAAGCTATGTCTACAAGTTGTTTTCAAGAATCATCCCGAACCAGCCGGATTCCATAATGGCTTTAGCACCGTACACCACATACATACGCTGCGGCAGGTTATACAGGAGACCGAAGAGCTGCCTCTCCGTTTAGTGTTTGTGGACTACGAGAAACCCTTCGATTCGATCGAGACTTGGGTTGTACTGCAGTCTCCCCAACAAAAACGCTACCATGTCAGTCCGACTTTAGGACCAGACCTCGGAATCTATCCGATTTTTAACAAAAGAGAGTTTTATAAACCGATAAAAGTTATTGATACATCCCGAGAATTTGTGAGATTAATCACATTGAGCTTTATTAGTGAGATTGAGGTTTCTGACGGAGAAATCCAATTTTGGTGCCACTGATTTTCAATTTTGGTGGGCACTTTCGATTTTGGTGGGTGATTTTCAATTTTGGTGGCCACACTAGACTTTGAACTAAAATATCTCAAAAAGTTATGGAGATATTCTAAGCCCTCATGAAGATCCTTCAAGCTTGGACATTCTATTCTTATACCAGATCGTTATTTTTCACGAAAACTAAAGAAAAAATTGAGCCACCAAAATTGACAAAAAATGAACTTTGTTGATATTCACCCATTTGCATCTCAAAATTTTCTTTTCACCATTACATACCGAGTCCCGGCTAAGCCGTTGGTCCCGGCTGTCATTTGTAGATCTTTGACAGTCGTTAAGTAGTCAGTGGCCCAAAAGTCTGACGACCAGTCTTACCAAGAGATCGTATTACCCAGTACTAACTGGGTTGAGCAGGTCAGATAGGCAGTCGCTCCATGTACAATACTGGTATTCTGCTTCATCCGGTTAGACTGGAAGCCGACCCTAAAATAGTTGGTAAAGGCTAGGTAGATGATGCATCTCAAAGTATTCACTTTATAATTTATACGACAGACTTTCTGTGAATGGGGGCCGACCACTACGTATCGAGAATTCGAGCAGGTCTTAGCTGCCATAATTATCAATTATACATTTTCATTCATATTTTTATTTCCTTTATTTATTTTAAACATATTAAATACATTTTTAAATATTCTAATATAAAACAATATAAAAAACATTTAAAAATATAAAAAAATAGATGGCAAGGTCCAGGCTACCGGTGGTCAGGGCTCCAGAGAGAGGAACCGTCTCACTATACGTGCCGTCTCCAGGAGAGATTATTATTTTAATTTATTATTATCTTTGACAGACTTTATAGGTAGACAGAAGCCCGGAAAATCGGGCTCTGGGCTAGTTGCGGACATTGAATTTTGACCGATATTTCAGTGCATTATTTGTTAAAACTTGGTCCGAAGTCCAGTACGATTTGTTTGACTATCACCCAATACCTGGGTTATGAAAATCGGATAGCAGTCTCCTCATGTAAAACACTGGTATTTAGCTGCATCCGGTTAGAGTGGAACCCGATCCCAATATACTTCAGAAAATACTACACTACTAAACTACTGCACTATTCGTTTTTTGAAAATCTACGTTGAGACTTACAAAAATATGGATGTGGAAAGCCTTAAAAAGGAAAGCTTATCCTATGCATAGAAGTCGACGTTCAAGTGCATAGGATTATCCGTAGAACGCTTTACATTTTTATGGAAAATATTCATGTGCTGATCTAAAATTATAATATAAATGTAAAATCTAATCCAATATCTTATTTTGAAGACTCAAAAAGGCATTAATATTAAAGTTGATTGATGTCTTTATTGAAAAATCTATCAAGCAAACAAGTAAACAAACCTTTTTAGATTGAAATCCTCTAAGAAAGCTGAAGGGTGAATCGGACTCGAATACGTACCATGGTCCTGTAGGCTACCAGCAAACTGGAGACTACCGCGCGAACAGATTTATGAAAGCAGTCATCGGAAGTTGATGCTTTTGCATCAAGTTCCGATGGCCGTTAAGTAAGTGTACTTGTAGTAAGTTTTACTGTTATACTGTTTTTCGTTGACGATGATTATTTTTTGTCGACAAAAAGGTTTCAAAGAAAACTAGGCATCGTCGTGCATCGTAGTTCTTTATAACAAGGCTCTTATGTACTACAAGTTGTAATCAGACCCTTCACGAAGCCTTTAATCAAGCATTCTGTACATCAAAGTAACTCGTAAAATGGGAAATTATTAATCGGGCGACACTGAATGGGCGACTATTGTAGCAAGTAAGTAACTATTTATCCGGTCATTGCGGCAAGGAGAATATAGGAAGCAAGAGCGAGCGAAGGCTGAGAGAGACTTGAGGCACCCCGACTCAGACAGATTAGGTTCGAAGGGGACGGCGGGGTCTAGTGAACGAGCGAAGTGAGCGAACTAAGACCCCGAAATTCCCTTCGTGTTAGGTTACTTTAAACCCTGCAAACAGAAATAGGAGCCCCGCGCAGCGGGCCTACATCGACTACGCCTTATCTACAATCTAGTGGTTAATAACCTTGTTGAAGGTTTTTTTCAGAGTTATCACACTAATCGTATTGAACAACTAGTAACTCAAATTTGTATTTTCAAGTAGCTGTTTTAAACATTTGTATTTGCCCACTGTTTGTCGCTCACTTAGTATTTCAGTAGCCCATTTTCAATATTTTTAACACCTTTAATTTGAATTTATTTTCGCTCGTTTAAACACTACCAAATAATATTGTTTTGAAACGTTTTTTTTTTGTGAAAAATCACGGTTGTGCTGATTGATGCATTCAATAGTACAGGGGTTATGGAGGTAATTAAATTAAATACATTAAAAACTTTATTTTTTTAAACTTTTGAAAATTTTGGAATGTACACGCATTATATAAATATACGTATAACGTAACGTAAATTCGAACCAAAGAGATTTAAGAGTTATAGAGTGGACGTTAAGAATACTGTCACACAAAAATGTTGTTCCCAAAAGCTCCCTGACAAGCGGGCGTATGACACTAGACAGCAATGGCGAAGGTTCCATACAACCCGATTCTTACCGGCTTCCCTTTGGAAAATGGCACAGTCAGTATTTTATAGTCAATAATATTCTATACAGTAAAGATACGTACTCCGGCTTACCTCTTAAAAAAATTACCCTTCGCTACTGCTAGACAGACCGACTTATTAAGTGATTACGATTTTCTTCGTCTTGTTCGGTACATTGCTGGTAAATTTTTGAATGTCTTTGATTTGAACGAGTTTTGAATTAAAACAATTATTGTCCTATATTCTCGATTTAAATGTTTTCGACAAGCACAATTATTATTATCAGTACGTATTGGTTAAAGTCTTAATGGTTTTTATTTCTCTTTCAACATGAATACTGGTCGACTCATTTTACATCTTCCGATAAATGAATAATTAGATTTACATCTTCTTCACGAAAATATAAACACTTTTAGCGAGATATGTAAGTACGATTTCCAAACGCAGCGACTTAATTTAATTCGGACTAGACACAACAAACGGATACATACAACATTAGTTTTAGTATTTGCGAAACCTGAAATACGTGTCTAGTTTTTTTTAGAGAATCTATGTACAAAATTTCAAAACTGTATCATGAAAAATCACAAAATTATAAGCTAGTTCTGTTACCTGGTTGTTCGCACAAAAACGTGGTCACAACGCGCCGAGGCAGCACGCTCGCCTCCAGCGTCGTCTTGTGCTCATTGATAATAATAATTTGGCAGTAGGTACCTAAATGATTGCGATAGGTACTTAGTGTCGCTCAGTGTTCAACTTGTTCCCTTTTTAAATATTCTTTTTTCTTTTTTTAATTATTTTTGGGACAAAATATAACATGGTTGAAAAATTATTGGAATCGATTCAGTTACTTATTCTGAACAAAATATATTCAGGTTTCGCATATACTTAAAATAATGTTGTATGTATACAGCCAAAGTGATATTGAGTTCGTCTCTGTGAACAGATACCAAATTAGTTTTTATAAAAATGGAGAGGCGCGATTGTTTATTAAGAAAAATAAATTATGTTTGAAATTCGCAGTGATCTATATTATTTTTTATTATAGCGGACCCTCCATATTAAAATTTGAGTCTTTATTAAAATTTTCGTTTCCACGAAAAGGCAATATCTTATCTTGTTCTAAAAAACAGTAACCTTCGTTTTCAGTAAGTGTTTTATGTACTTTTTTTATTTTTTATTACTAAATTAAAAACAGAATGGCTAAAGAATAAATACTCAATTAAATCATAGCCCTTAATATTGCTTCTCGATTTTTAGGTTAAATTTCTCAATTTTGGAAATTCAATGTGATAGCCATAGTAAATGAAATATGAAAGGATATGCCGCAGACCATCAAACTGAACAACTTCCTTCATGGGTCCAATATTGTAAATGCGAAAAAAATATCAGCTGTCCAATACATTTGGGTCGAGTAGGTATTGAAATTTAGTATGGGAGAGCTGATAATTTATTCGCATTTGGACCCATGGAGGAAGTTGTTCAGTTCGATGGTCTGCAGCATATCCTTTCATATGACTATACCCTTTCTGTTACGTCCTGTATAAAGCTATGTATGTACTATATATACATAGATTACTTATTATCCCAGAAGTAAGATCCCGTGAGCAATTCCCGAACTACACGCCGGCGAAGCCGCGGGCATAGGCTAGTTTGTTATCAAATTTTATATTTACTTTTTCTAACACGTGTGTTGAAAAAGCATCGTTTTATATGTTTGAACGTGTGTCGTTACAGTCTCGGCTCTATTTGCCCCTCGCCTCTGTCTCGCCCACTTGTTTCGAAATGTACTATTATATTATATGCCAGGACTTTCATATGGCAATATCAAATTTTACGAAATTCATGTTTGTGATTACATTTTCAATTCAGGGTCGCCCAACAGACAACAGAAATTGTAGTCGTGCAATAAAATATTCAATTCAATTTATTGCTTATATCTTCATATCTTTTTCATATTTCTGACAGCTTCATTTCCATCACAAGTGCAGCGGAAAATATAATTTATCCATCAACTTGACACATGATTGGCTTGTATGAATATTTTAGATTTATCACCGATATACATATTTTAATCATTCTTAATTAATTGTGTTTGTTTATTTACTATTATCCTGAAAAATAGTTTATTTATTTTGTTGACTTACTTATTTACATTATATACAGACTACAAATAAAACTAAACTAATGATAAAATAAGGCTAAAAGTAAGAAAATATAAACAACTAAAAAACGACGACAATAGGACACTTAGGCGTCAAAGTACTCCTCCGCATCGCTGTCATCTGGAAACGTGCCCAGAAGACTGGCAGCATTGCCACGCTGAATGGCAATGCTAATTCTTTGGCCAAAGAAAGAGCCAGCCCTCTGGTCACGCGAAGTGTCGACCAGTCGTCGAGAGATTTCCTCGCACTCGGGCCCCATGACCCGAGCGTTTTTTTTTTCTCCCTTGTGAAAATATATTATGAATTTAAAACGTTAAACTGTACATATATTATGAAGGTATAGAAAAGTTCTGCCGTGATTTGAAAGTTTTCTTTTAATTGCACGTAGCTAACTTTTATTGATTACATTATTTGCTGCCCGCTCGTAACTTGTTTGCATATAAAACTGAAACCCTCCGTTTAGCCGTGGTTTGACCCGAGTTCCCAGCAAGAATTCTAAATTTAAATTTTGAATGTTTAAATTTTTGCGACAACCACATTATGGAATACCCATAGATAATAAGAATAAAGTATTAAAGCTAATTAATCTTTTATTATGAAATGAGTATTTTAATTTGAACGAAGTTTAATTTGTGCTAAGCTATCGATAGTTATGTGGTTAAGTGGATTTGAAATAAAATTTTATGTTAGGTAGGTTATTTTTTTTATTTCAAAGAGTTTAGATGTATCTCGGAATCACTGAACAGTATCTATGTAAAGTTAGACTCATCATCATCTTCCTGTCTCTTACCCATTTTTTTCAGTCTTGCGGTCAGTGCAGGATATCTTGGTCTTCCATACTTCCCTATTAGCCCTAACCACATAAACTTATCCACTTTTTTGGGTAACACACTTACACCGGTATCTAAAAACAAGCCAAAGTGATTACTTGAGTAAAAGTAATTATTTAAAATACGATTTTTATTCTGTAGTGTAGTAATTAATGGCTTTAAATTAGAACTGTCAGAAGTTAGAATTAGCTTTGCTTACTTTGACGGTTCTTACTTTGTTTAAATTCATGTCTATTGCACAAAAATGTTTGCATAAGTAATTACCTACTTAAACTCAAGTACGGTAGGACTATACAGGGTGTAAGCGGACCCTTCACTAAGCCGTCAACCAAGCATTCTGTATATCAAACTAAGTAACCCTGCGCAAAAATTATTACAGGGCAACGACTTTTTCTTTTGGGATGAAAAATCACGTTTAACGGTAAAACTCAATGTAACGCACTCAAAACATTGTGCTGATGGATGATTTGAATAGTAAACAGGTCGTTGAGGTAATTAAAGCCAATTTATAACCTTAAAAACCAGTATTAAAAAAAAAAGTTGTGAAAAAATTGGAACTTTGACCTCAAATATCTCCGTAACTAGAAGGTTCCCAGGTGTGGTCCAGAACAAAAAAATGATCGCAAAGACGGGAAGAGCCTTTCGAGTTTGTCAAGGGTCTTTTTACACCCTTTAGATACGGGTGTTAGAAGTTATACCGAATCATACATCATAAGTGATAACAAACAATAAATTAAATGAAGGGAGCATAGCGATATCTATCAGTTCCTTCAAGCGAACATTGTTTCAACAACTACGATTTGGTAGCGGTTTGGGAAAGCTCTCGGCTCAGTAGTTCATGTTCACGATGATAGATGGCGTTACTTGTCGCTGTTTTAGGTAAGTACGCAAAACTAAGTTGAGCCATATTCTAACAAGATTACGCCTGTTATGTCCGAAGGGTTAGGCTGAGGTGTAGGTATCTATAGTTACAACAACCATATTTAGCCAGGTATTAAGGAACGAGCTTATTGCCATCAGCCGGGCTCGAATACAGTCTCCAGGCTGCTAATGAGGTTATATCAATCGCTTGGATATGTATTGCTTACACAACTTTATAGCATAACATCGCGCTGATCGCGTCTGTATGCTCTGAATGTTTTTTGGTTGCCGTTTTTTTTTATTTTTTTTTGCCTTTTTTAACAAAAAGCGGGTTTTTATCCATACAGATATGCCAACCTCAACGTTCCGTATCTTATTAACTATACTTGAAATAACTACATACAATGTGTCAGAAGTAGAATCATTGACAAGGCATCTTCCCCAAGCCATAAGCACAATCTCTATGAAATAATCGATCTAGGGTATGCTGAAATGTTTTGGATTAGCTCAACGTGTAAAATGTTTAATTTAAAGTCAATCAATGATTCCCTTTCATTCTTTCTCTAATGTGTTAGACGTGTGGGTGTGTGTGTTCCATCAATAAATATGACACATCTTCAATTCTGTTGCATTTAAAAAATTAATGCGACCGTGTTGCTAGTTAGGTACATTCGCTAACTGCTAAGTCGCTGGAAGTGGGACGAGTACCTAAAGCAGAATCGTGAGTCACATAACTTCTAACAACCAACACCGATTTATTTGAATGCACCTAAGTACCAAAAGTTTGAACCGTTACGTTGGCATCAGTGAATTTTCAGCAAACAACTTAATCCGTGAACTTGAGTGCAGCTGGCTCAAGTTTGTTACACGTGCATGTTTCAGGCAGCCATTTCAGTTTACGACATTATTTTTAGTATATGCGAAACCTGAATATAGTTTGTTCAGTTTAAGTAACTGAATCGATTGCAATAATTTTTAAACCATGTTATATTTTGTCCCAAAAATATTTAAAAAAAGTTACAAGTTGGACACCGAGCGACACATCGCAATCATTTAGGTACCTACTGCCAAATTATTATATCAATGAGCTCAAGACGACGCTGGAGGCGCGCACGCGGCGGCGCCGCGTGGTGACCACGTTTTTGTGCGGACAACCAGGTAACAGAACACGCTTATAATTTTGTGATTTTTCATGATAAAGTTTTGAAATTTTGTACATAGATTCTTTACAGAAAAATACTAGACACGTGTTTCAGGTTTCGCATATACTGTAACTAATGTTGTATAGAGCGTTTTCTGAATCGATCAGAGTCTGACTCTGTTGGAAACAGACTTTACATACAAGCATTAAGTACCTACCTACACCTGCGTTTTCCACTGACGCAAATATACTACCACATACAAACTCTGACGCGGTTCTTACCCCCAGGCGATGTAGTTTGCGTTAATCGACACGCGTAGGTATGCATCACTTGTTTCATTCGCAAGTCGCGTCGCGGTGTGTTATGGCATGTTCTAAGCAATTTGTTGTGACACACGTGTCGTTTGAGCGCGTAGCTCGTGGCTATGCGGCAATATTGTATCCAACATCGTGATATCAGAGTTATCCGTGCGATTAAACCCTATAATTACAGATCGATACTTGAACACGTGATTGAAGTCGCGATCATCATACGAACAAGTCGTACTGTGATGGGATCACAGTACGACTTGTTCGTAATGATAATCGCGTGACTCTCAGATCGCGAAAAAGTGTTCACTACAGGTGTTTCCAGCAGCATCTGAAAAATGTGTAGGACAGCTGACTTTTTTTGCAGATGATGTTGAACGTAGACACAACTAAACCACAGTCAGTATAACGAGATTGAGTGGATCCACTTTCCCAGCATACCAAAGGTTGAAAGTGTAGATACTTAATTGGCGATGAGTAGATATGAAATCTACAGGGTATAAAAAAAGCCCTCCACAAACTGACAGGGTTTTTATTCATTCAGCTCCTTATTTTGAATCATATGCCACTGGAAACTTTCTCCGGAAAAATTTAATTTTTTGATTACTATTCCTTTCAATTCAATTTCAATGTAAAATTACATTCCCTGTACGCAGCACTCGATTTATGTAAATAATACGTCTAAACTCAAAAATCCAATAATGGAAGTTGAAATACTCTGCCGTTCGCTACGTGCGTTTTGCCACGGTAACGATACATTGTGTATGAAGAAATAAAACAAATCAAAATTGGATTCCCATAACATTTCTGAAATAATTTCTTGTACCGGTCATGTTATGATGATGTAGTTGCTGAATTCACTCCATCAGTTTTTGGAGGGCTGTCCCTTACATCCTGTATACTAATCGATACCAATATTATCGCTTACCACTTGCGACCGCTAACCAACAAACTAAATTAGGCAAGCATACCAGCCTACAATGTTCATAGTGCTGGAACACCACACATGCATAAGGATGTATCCCTTGAAATCGATTTGAAATAATAATGTTTCATTAACATGTTTAAATCGTTGGACGTGTCCTAATCGTAGGTAGCGAAAAAAAGTGTTCACGCTGAGAAGAGTTAGCGTACACACCAAACCTGAAATGAAAGATATGATTTTCAGTAAGAATAAGCGAGAAATACTACATAAATACATTTGTCAACGAAACAAAAAGGTGAGATACTGCAGGGTGGAAGGGACACCGACGCTAAAATGGTGTCAAATTCATTTCTTTGCGTTCCACAAGGTAAAAACATGGTGTTAACAAAAGGCTTAGAGCTAAGAGCCGTTGTAGACCCCGTCGGAGCACAGCAAAATTTAGTGTAAGTACATAAAAAATCTAATTTGTGCAATCTTAAAATTAAAATAAAATATACATGAAATTCAGTACACCATTCTGAACCCTCATCCCACATAGAATTTTTTTGGCGGTTATTAAAAAAAAAAACAACGGTAAAAAAGTATGGAATCGTTGATTTTTTTTTTAAATTACCGATGAAAATTTCTATGTGGTTCAGAATGATGAACTGAATACGTGGGAACCGTTTTAGTGTCGGTGATTCCACCTCGTATTTTGGCAGAGTGAATCTAAGGATTTAAATCTTTGTTTCCATTCATAACAATATTCCTGTAATCACGATACAGTTTGCCAAGCCCAAAATGTTGGTAAACCTCGTTAAATACCAACATATCTTGAAAGGGAACTTATAATTAACATGAGATATGTTATAATCTTGGTAAAGCTGTTTACATTAGGGTTTGTGTGTCAACAATCTCATGGGCACAAGAGGGGATTGACTTGTACTTATTGCCAGAAATGGTGTCATGTTAGCATGCACGAGGAAACACGTAGATATTTGGACCGTGCTAATACATAGGAGAAGATAGGTTAATGATTTTGGTTTGCTGAAATACAAGATGGCATGAACTAAGGAAGTATGGTGACCAGCATGGGCGTCGCCAAGGGAGACGGGGGAGATTTTTTAAGTTGTATCAAATCTAAATCATTTATTTGTTTGCAAACAAGGGTAATAGGTAAATAGATGTTCTTTTAGAATAAGATTCTCCATATTTTACCGTCATCTGGGCGTGCAAATAGAAGGTTTAAAATTATAAATTTAAAATAAGTGCCATGTCAATGGAATTAAAAGCATCTTTTCCCGCCTTCAAAGAATACGTAAGATCCGAAATAGCTTCTAACTGAACACAATGAAGGAAAACAAATCATTTTCCAACTACTTAGGGTTGACCTCTTCTCCAACCAGATTAAGTTTAAGAGAAGCAGTTTAAGTGTTATTTTATGTGAATAGACGGTCTATCTGACGGTCTATATCCCGCGGGTATAGGACCAATCTTGTTTTCGTCAGCTTTTGTGACAAATACGCCAACTACATCCCACGCTTGACCCTTTATCCAAGCTTATAGATAGAGTATAGTCATAACCATTGATGTGTGGTCTTATGTTCTTTCAAAGGTGTAGGGATTCGTCATCATCATCATCCACAGCCCATTCACCCACTGCTGGGTATAGGCATCTCTTTGCTTTTGCCAAGCTCCACGTTAAGCCAGCATCATCCAGGATATTCCCGCGATGGCAACAAAGTCGTCTGTCCATCTTACCGCTGGACGAACAACACTTATCTTTTCAGTCCGTGATCTGACCTTCACAACTCTGTTAACATGGAACATGGAACACCTTGGTAATACTTATTGTCAGTTTTGGGCTATTTTTATTACCCTTAACAACTGTAAAAGAAAGAAAACATTTAAAAAATATTTATTTGTCACAGGTACATGACGAGCATTCAAAATGACAAAAAGAACAATAAACATACAATGCAATCCAAATATTTATAAATACAACAGCATCGAGAGGTTACGGTGTTCTATAACCGGCTACCCATACACGGATCGACCTCGGCCATAGGGAATGTTTTTTCCCACCATATTTTTCAGCTCATCAATAAAATAATGAGTTCCTAGTAGGTATTCCATATTTGTATCAAGGTTATTTAAATTCTTATCAATCACTCATTAAATATTCAAAGAACATATTTTTTTGTTTAAAAAGTGAAATTATTTTCCACTAATAATACCTTAATAGAAAAAAAAATACCTATGCCTATTTGGCATTATTTCCGATTCCCAGATCGTTATGCCTGTTAAGGGTTAAGCAACACCAACCACCTTGAAGATCAATCCATACGGCACTGTTACCAACGAATCCCTAAAATAAAAAACAGCCAGTTATTTCTTTCATTTTTTATTTGTTTTCATAAAAGGTCACATGATTAGAATATAAAATAAAAATGATTGCTCTACAAATTAATTTTCACGCTTTACGTAGTTAAAAGTCATGAAGCCAATCAAACCTTATGACCTTTTTGTATTAAGTTTACGAGCCATGAATTTAATAATTGAAATTACATTCTGAAAGAAAACTCGGTATATTTTATGACTGCTGTAAATTTCATAATATCTCATAATAGCAGCCTTTACCATTACCTATATAATAGGAGGAATGGTGGATATTATATTTTATACTTCGCCACGGAAATATTAAACCAAAGGTAATATCATCTTTACGAAAAAATGGTAGTACAAATACTTCCAAAGATGCATGCAACTTTACTGCATAGAAAACAACGAAAAAATAAGGTACAAGACTTATAGAGCGGACATTGGGAGTGTTTTCATACAAAAAAATTATTCTCGAACATTTCTGACTTGACACACGAATGCTACCTGACAAGCGGGCGTACGACAAGAGCGATTGTATTGGTTTTCCGATCTTCTCCTTTGTCCCGTCTATCGCTCGTAAACATGTGAATGTCTTTGGTCAAACAATATCGACACCAACTTTTGACGCTGTAGGGCGTATCTAATGATTTAAAGCTTTGTTCAAAACCAAACTGCTAGTACACGGATTAAATCGTAGAACACTTAATATACACATAAAATGTTCACGCTCATAGTCATGACAGTTGCCTCTCTGAATTTTCAGTACTCTGAAAAAATCATACCAAATACCTACAGTGGTGTAAAAAACAACGATTTATTTTAAATTCAGCGCATTGTTTTGTTTCATATTTTCAATTGTGATCACGCGCGCTTCAGGGATCATATTCAAATGTTATATTTATATCTTTCATATTAATTTTGTTCATGTGAACAACATGAAAAGTACATTAAAAATACCGTTGGGATGGGTTACACGAGCGACACATTATAACATTAACGTATTTTGACCGCTTCTTTCGTATTTCCGGAGATAGACGATGATTGCCGAAGCACGAAGTTTTCTTTGGAAAACTGTACGGTGTTTTGAACTCGAATCATTACCTACTTATGTTTCTAATAATTTCGGAAAAACGAATGCTCTAGAACATAATGAAAAGTATTAAAAGTGTAATTTACTGAACATTCCAATTACAAACACGGGAATTTGTAAGCGCATCGTATTTTTTCCGGTTGATTTGACGTTTTCATCAAATAAATTCTCTTTGTCCGTTTATTTTTGTGTTCAGTGCTGAAAAGATAGAATAGGTATAATATCTGACTTCAACAAATTTATAGCCTTGTAAATAATATAATATAATAGCGAAAGTTGTTAGGTAAAGATCGCCTGACTGAACAGATTTCGAAAAAAAATGGCACAAAGGTAGACCGACCAAGACCGGATTTAGCACGTAGGACGCTTTTCATTCCAATTCATTCCCATGGAATAATTTCCGACTTCCACGCGAGCAAATCATAAAGGTGTAGAAATATAAGCAAGATGTCTCCAAAAACGCGAATAGATTTGTAAAGGCACTAACACTTTGTCCGTAAAAAATTGTGATAGCTCGGCTAATATGCATGATATAAATATAGTTTATAGCCTGTAGTACCCACGAATAATGTAGCTTTCTGCCAATGAAAGAATTTTTAGAATTGGACTATTAGTTCCGAAGACTGGGTAGTCTCACCATACAAACTATAACAAAAAACAAAGGAAAATTATTAGTCGGGTGAATATAAATTTAATTGGCGACCAATATACTGAATGGGCGACTATTGTACCAAGTAAGTAACTATTTATCCGGTCATTGCGGCAAGGAGAATATAGGAAGCAAGAGCGAGGGAAGGCTGAGAGAGACTTGTGGCACCCCAACTCGGACAGGTTAGGTTCGAAGGGGATGGCGGGGTCTAGTGAGCGAGCGAAGTGAGCGAACTAAGACCCCGGAATCCCCTTCGTGTTAGGTTACTTTAAACCCTGCAAACAGAAATAGGAGCCCCGCGCAGCGCGGGCTACTTCGACTAAGCCTTATCTACAATCTAGTGGTTAATAATCTTGTTTTAGGTTCTTACAGAGTCCTTGAAGCTGCCAACCTATTATTTTTGCTACCCGTTTTAATTATTTTTAAAACCCTAAATTAAATTAGGTTGTCGCCGCGTTATATACATGCCAAAAACAAATATATATCGCTTTATAATATACGGGGTGGAAGGGACACCGACGCGAAAACGGTTACCAGGTATTCAGTACATCATCCTGAATTTGAAAAATTTGAAAAAAATTCTATGTAGGGTACATAGAAATTTTTCATCGGTTATTAAAAAAAAAACAGCTGTTTCCTACACAAGTGCAATAATCACACGGTCAAAGTGTATGGAACAGCAGATTTTTTTTTACAGAATAATGTAGTTACATAAACATGGCAACCGTTTCCGCGTCGGTCTCCCTTCCACCCCGTAGACCAACTGATAATGTCCAGAAAAAAAAACTCTGCCTATTCGTTAAATAAATAATGACCATTAGTAATGAAAATGATGGAAAGTAACTAAAATCATTACTATTTAAGTATTAACGTTTTCTTCTCCTTAGCTCTTTTTTCTTTTCTTGAGAAATTCTGTTAGAGAAAGGTAAATCCAATAATGCCCAGTAAATTGTTAATGGAGTCGCTCCCGTGGGACCTGAAGGTTGATAGTGAATACCCGATGGATACAGCGTTAATACCCGTTTTCACTAAACCCAGATGATACTTAAAGGAATGCTTTAGTAAAAGTGCATTATTGGATTTTTAATGTTCGACTCTGTGCCGTGAGTTCAAATTCCAAGCATGTTATAAGACATAACATCGCGTCTGTAATCCTCGAAGGGTTAGGCAGAGGTGTACCTATTACTACATCCACATTACGCCAGTTATGTTTAAGTCCCATGTAATAGGGGCGAGCCTATTGCCATCAACCGGGCACAAATCCGGATTCCGTGGGTGCTACTTAGAAATTCCTAATGGCAAACCCCAAACACTTTGCCCGACCCGGGAATTGAACCCAGGATCTCTTGCTCAGCTGTCGTGCTTGCGACCACTAGACCAACGAGGACGAATGTTATTACATTAGGTATTCGTTTTAGGGTCCGTGCCGGCCAAGAACTGCAGCACCACCCCATTTTGATCCCGTAGGTGTCGTGAAAGGCGACAAAGAGACTACCCGGAGGCCTGGCAGCAGCGTTCTCCGAGTACACAATGCTACCAACTGCGATCGCCAACCCACATGCCAAGCGTGGCGATTATGGCTATACCCCCAATACCAATATGGCAGCACAAATAAAACCGAGACCCTTAGACCCCGACGCGCGGCGGCTCAGTTATTTATGAACCTTGTAAAGATTGGGGGAACTCGCTGGATTGGAGCAGCTGCAGCGCAAGACCGGTCGTTGTGGCGATCTTCGGGGGAGGCCTATGTCCAGCGGTGGCCATGTTTCGGCTGAAATGATGGATTCGAAATTAGCAACAAAAATCATTATTGTCTTTGATAATTATCCATGCTGATTTATAACTTGATATCTTTTATTTGTGACTCAAACCGCTTTTATTGTTTTAACGCACTCGAATTCAACGCCTACATGATGATACCTGCATAGTCATAGAATGCATAGTGGGACAATACAGGCTAAGTAAAAAAAAAAAGTATGTAATCCCTACTCTATTACTGGACAGATGACATTGCTGCTATTGCGGGAATACCCTGGATGAGGCTGGCACAAGAGCGTGGAGCTTGGCACAAGCAAAGAGAGGCCTATACCGAGCAATGGGTGAAGTCGGGCTGTGGATGATGATGATGAAGAATCCCTACTCCTTTGAAAGAACATAAGACCACACGTCAATGGATTGACTAAACTCTATCTAAAGGGTGTAAATAGACCCTTAACATATTCGAAAGGCACTTGTTCTCCCCGTCTTTGCGATTTTTTTTTGTTCTAGACTATACCTGGGAACCTTCTAGTTACGGAAATATTGGTGGTCAAAGTTCCAACTTTTTCACAAGTTTTTTTTAAATACATGTTTTTAATGTAAGATTTTTCTTTACACACCTCCACGACCCCCGTACTATTCAATCCATCGATCAGCATAATGCTTTGAGTGCTTTCCATCGAGTCCTACCGTAAAACGTGATTTTTACCTCAAAAAAAAAAGTAAATTCCCAGCAATAATTTTTGCGTAAAGTTACTTAGTTTGATGTACAGAATGCTTGGTTGACGGTTATGTGAAGGGTCTGTTTGCACCCTGTATAAGATTGATTAAAGGGTCAAGCGCGGGACGTAGTTGCCGTATTTGTCACAAAAGCTGACGAAAACAAAATTGGGATACCCGCGGGAATACCTCTTCCTGGTCAGATACTGGTGAAAATAACAAAGTAATCACGAGGATGAACCTCGATTTGTTTTTACTGTATAGAAAGTACCTGCCCACGTATTTCGTTTAGGATGAAAGGGTAAGCGCTGTTTCCACGCACCTTTGTTTCGTGTAAGGCATCTGTCCCACCGCCCGCGATAAGCGAGAAGCGAGTAGAGCTAGCAACAAAAAATTAAAGAGCAGCGAGTGAGGGAGTCTCGTATGTAGCCCACAAACCAAAGTCGCCGGGTATGGAGGCAACTTTCTTCAACGTTCAGTTGTCATGCCGCTGACATCGGCGGCTTTGGTGTGACTGGGCAAGCTCCATTAGCGGGTGTTGTGGTGAACGAGGATTTTTTTTAATAGGTTTTGTCGCTGTGACAAATAAGAGTATGTGTAAACAGTTAGCGATCAACTATTTATACAGGGTGGAAGGGATATTGGATATACCAGTGGTTCCTAACCTTTTCGATCTTGTCACCCCAAGACTTAGCTAGAGTATCTGATTTACCCCTCCCGCTCTCCCTCATGTTACCAATGAACACAAAACAAAACAACACACATAAATACAAATTGACTGTCTACGTAGAGCATCTGGATAAATGTTTTTGCCTTTGACTTTTGAGTAAAACTCTGATTCTTTTTGTGTTCTCTGGTTTTCCAAAAAAATTCTTCACAAAGTTCATAAACTCTGTTTATACATTACCATTATTTATTTATCTTTATATTACCAGCTTATTACCCCCGCAGAATACCAGTTTTACCCCCGCAGGGGTAATTACCCCCAGGTTAGGAACCGTGGGGATATACGGATTTAAAAAAGCGTTTGTACGCACAAACGGTTACCGGTTACTTTTTTATATCTGTTTATTCGTTCTCGTCTGTTTAAACTTCATTTTATATTATTTTTATTATTATTATATTCGTAACGTGACCGTGGCATCACTTTGAGCCCTAGTACCAGTGCTGTAACTTTAAAAAAAATGTTGCAGCACCATGCTAAGATAGGGAACTTTTGGCCTCGTACAGGACCAATTTAATTTGTTTTATCTTTATCTTATGTTTACTTTTTTTATATAATTTTTGTATTATAGTAATCTCATTAATTTTTTTTGCTTTGTCCTGTGTGAGTCTAATAAATACTTTTTCTTTCTTTCTTTCTTACCGCTTAATCAGTAGGTACATCATCCGAACCACAGAAATTTTCCATCAGTAATTAAAAAATCCAGCCAAGTGCGAGTCGTACTCACAAGCACACAGGGTTCTGTAGCACCAAACAATATAATAAAAATATTTTGAAGGCTCATTCATATGTTGTATTGTATCACATTCAACAGCAAAAAATATTTGTTTTTCATAGTATGTTAATAAAAAACAAAGTTACTGCTGCAGTTTGATGAAAAAGTTCCATATCCCAAAAACTAAATATCATATCTTATTCAATTCATTTTCGTTACAGACAGACAGACATACATGACGAATCTATAAGGGTTCCGTTTTTTGCCATTCGGCTACGGAATCCTAAAAAAAACCGCTATTCCGTACATTTTGACAGTGTGGGTATTTCACTTTTTTAGGCAAATCTATCTCCTTTACTTACTTGTGACCTACAATCTTTTGTATGGTTCTTGAGCGATAGCGAGTCGCTTCCTCTTCAGCTGTAGGACAGGCCCTAGGCGTAGGAGCCTCCTAACATTTAACAAAAGGATTAATTGTTGGGAAGTCGGAAGTTTTTTGGCTTTCTGCTTATTTGGGTAAGAATAATCTCAATATTAGGAACTTTAGGGTTATCAATAGGTACCGAAGAGATGGTGTAGTTTTTATTTTTGTACACGTGCAAATTTTTGTACACGTGCAATTTATTTGTGACAACAGCAACAGGTTGTCGGAATTTATTTTTTATTTAATTGCCGTTGTCTACAAAAAAGTACAATAGAAGAGCTTTTTTATAGCATAATAAAGCTGATAAATATGTGTATAGGAAATAAATGTATAGAAAATCTGAAAAATATAACTGAAGTCATAAATTATTATGTCAGAAAGTGAAAATAAACAAGCAATGAACTGCAACAGTGAGTTATTGAGAGTGTATTGTCAGAAAAATGTAATGGCTAGTACTGATGGTGTTACTTCTTTGATTTTAAAACGACACTCTCTGGTACATATACCGAGTTTTACCGTGCCTCGGAAAGCACGTTAAGCCGTTGCTGTAAGCTATTCTTTATAGATCTTTGACAGTCGTTACAGGTAGTCAGTGGCCCGAGAGTCTGACAACCAGTTACCAAGCCAACTTACCAAGGGGTATCGTATTACCCAGTGCTAACTGGGTTGTGGAAGTCAGATAGGTCGTTCCATGTAAAATACTGGTACTCAGCTGCATCCAGTTAGACTGGAAGCCAACCCCTACATATTTGGGAAATAGGCTAGGCAGATGATGAGGACTCTCCAAATCAAAAGCCTTCCGCACACCGAGAGCCTCTCGTCCTCATATTGCTGAAATGCGTGTCACCCTTTGTCCACGAGCTACGCTTCAATATATGCGTATGTGACCGCGACCGCGGATACAGCAAAATATATTGTTAAGAGCATGCCACAAGTCATGCGACATAAATCACGCGAAAGAAACATAATGACACACGCACGGCCCGGACGGCCCCCGGACGCCCTCCAAACTAGGTTAATCCCGGACTGATAGCAACCGTAGTCTCAAGTCGTGTTGCCCGAGGCTTTGCGGGGGCCGCAAGTTGCACATATTTTAGGTATGCGTGCCGACACTGACATACATGCGGCTCATCCTAGCTAAAGTCTTGACCAGGAAAGAGGAGCATAAATAAAAAGTTTAGTTACAAAAATAACAGCGGTTTATTTAAAACTGATTGAAAGAAGAAAGAAAGAAAGTAAACATATTTATTTGGCACATGCCACAAGTGCATAAAATAAACAAAAAAAAAAAAAAAAAAAACTTATACAATAAAAAGGATACCATAGGCTACTCCTGTGTAGAGAAATGACTTGATTTAACAGCTTCGTTGACCTAGTGGTCGCAACCGCGACTGCTGAGTATTTTACTACGTGTTTATTTTTCAATAACTGCTATAAAACTGAGCCGAAGAAACAAATAAAAAAACCGGCCAAGTGCGACTTGGACTCGCACACAAAGGGTTCTATAGCACTAAACAATTAACTATATATTTAACGCTCATTCATTGGTCAATTTATACTCAACAGCAAAACTAAATTTGTAAAAAATGTTAATGAAAAACAAAGTCACTGCTGCAGTTTTACAAAAAAGTTCCATATCTCAAAAACTTAACATCAAATCTTAATCAAAATAATTTTCATTGATGGTTTTTTTTACGTTCTACAAACTCATTGTTTTTCAGAATTTTCCACTTCTTACTTTAGAAATTAGAGACCCCGGACACAATTACAACTTTAGAAGCAAATATCTCATCAACCATGAACTTAAGAAAAAAAGTATTTAAAAAACCTCGAAATCATTTTTCAAGATCTACCGATAGACACCTGACACAGTTATATCTATATATACTTATAATAAATCTGTAGAGAGGTCAATTCTGTACATGAAATATATTTCCAAAATAACTATCAGGGGGTGATTAGGAATCGATACTGATGCCAAAAATGCAATCAGTAAAATTTTTGTCTGTCTGTCTGTCTGTCTGTCTGTCTGTCTGTCTGTCTGTCTGTATAACCGTTATAGAAACAAAAACTACTCGACGGATTTTAACGAAACTTGGTACAATTATTTTTCATACTCCTGAGTTGGTTATAATATACTTTTCATCACGCTACAATCAATAGGAGCAGAGCAGTGAAGGGAAATGTTGGGAAAACGGGAGAAGTTACTCCATTTTTTAAGCTTCCGTCGCGTGTGCAACCTTAATGGTTAAAGCTACACAGAAATAATGTATGTAATGTATGTAATGTGACGGAAATGTTCTCCTTAAAATTATATAAAAAATATCCCACGACAGCATATGTCTATCTTTTATGGTTGACTCACAATATCACGTGTAACTCCCGATAGCTTAGCAGTTCGAAGCTTTCTGATTATATTTGTCTACTCTTACGTTTATAACACTCAGTCATCCCTAATTAAAAAAGGTTAGTCTGTTACATCAAAACCACTGAACCGTGAGGAAGGACATAGGCTACTTTTTTTTACGAAAAACGACGGAACCGCGGACGAAGTCGCTGGCAAAAGCTAGTGGTAGATATTTTTTTTTACCGTCAGTTAGTTGTATCGAGAGCCTGAGATTTTTTTTTTCATAATTTCACATCATATTTGTGTAGCGGACAGACAGACTTACAGGATCGATCTAAGGGTCCCGGTTTTTTTTTTTGCCATTTGGCAACGGAATCCTAAAAAGAGATTGTTGGCCAAACTTAAAATATCTATACCACAGTTGCATGTACCTTAGTTTTTGTTTGCCATAGATCTAAAAAATCTGCTGTTCCCTACATTTTAAGGATATGAAAGCAAATGTGTTTTCAGGGATGAGATCCTAGTTTCGATTCCCAGGTCAGGCAATTTTATTGAGTTTTTCTATTAAGAATTTCGCAGTAGCAGCCACTGAGTCTGGAGTTGCTCCCGGTTGATGGCAATAGGCTCGCCCTGTATTACATGGGATTTAAACATAACTGGCGAAATGTGGGTGCAGTACTATTAGGTACACCTCTGCCTAACACTTCGGCGATTACAGGCGTGATGTTACCTCTTAAGCGTTTTTGGGTTCATTCAACTAAGCTTATGTAGCTATACAGTATACAAAAAGTAAGCTTGAATGTTAGATTTTGTGTCAATATCACCACCCACACTTATTGAATCCATTCACAAGTTTATTCAAATATGAAATCTTTTAATATTTTTCAAGCAGGTGATCACTATTCAATACAGTCATGTTTATTGCGCATGTTAGAAAATGGATGTAAGTCTACATGTATATATGTATTAATATCCACAGATTATCAAGCTTTGAGTGTCAGAATGGTTACTTGTTATTTACCGTGTCTTAAGTATCTCTAAAAAGGTGTGTAGGGAAAAGGGTTTTTATCAAGAAAAGCACAGAGAGACAAGACTATTCATTTATTTCGGTTAGGCTTGTCAGATATTTATAGGCAACGTCAATTACCTATCAAGCTATGTCCATTCGCAAACCTAGGTCTTCGTGGAGAAGAATGGACAAGAAACTCCACGGTAACATCTTTTAAAATATTATACCAGGACAACGTTACGTGGTCCTGGACCATTCTCAAGTTATATTAATTTATCAGTGTATTTAAACAATAAGCAATATAAGCCAAATTATTATAACACATATTTCTAGCACATAGTTATCAGTAATATTCATAGTATAATAATATAATATCAAATAACTTACATAAACGTTGTAATCCAAATAGGTTCCAGCTTTACACATTTGGTATCTCCATTACTATGTCACTTTCAAACGTAATACTATACACATAGCACACACAATATAACACTCAGGGTATGTCTTAACCCTTACAGCACTTACAGCAAAAAGCCCCCGAATTGGTGGTAACATCTATTTTTATACCCGTCAAATCATAATCATAATCATACTCTTCAAAGATGGCCGCCATAATAAACCAATGGCAAATGGTCATACGTTATATCTAAATAACTAATAACGTAGATAACAATTAACAAATCCTGTGTAAGGGAACTATTTTAAAACGTCATTACATAATTTAGCAATCTAGTATGTATTTATTTGTAATATTTATGTTTAATCGGATAAAATATGAACATCAACTGATAGTTCAGAGAATTGATTAAAACAACTAGATATATTGAAATTGCAAGATAAGATCTAGGAAACATTATAATATCATTTAATTATTACCAATTGATTTATTAACAATATAAAGTAAATAAACATTTAACTAGCTTATTCAAATATCACAACTATCTTTCGTTTTGAAACCAAGCCTTTTAAGCCACAATGGAAACTAATTCTATAAAGTTCATCGGGCTATAAAATATCTTTGGGAAAATGTATATTAGGTTTATTTGAAATTAGAACCTTTCTGTTCTCAAGATATTATTTTACGATGATAATTAACTTACAATATTCTTGAAATGCAACGTCGCCATACGTCAATGTCATTTCACATTTGACAGCCGACGTTGCTACATTATATTGTTATTAATTTGGTCGGATATTCTCATAAATATAAGGCTATGCCATCACGGCCAGACTGACAAGTACTTCGTCCTCGAAGTACAAGATAATCATCATTACAGAAAAACAATAGTGTGACCAAACTTAATTTTCGTTACATAATCATATTGATACAATCACATTACAGTATGTGTCGAAACCAGCCGCAAGCGAATACAGTCAAGACAAAGCTCGTCGTACAATAATCCATTCATTATTACACATAATGTACATAATTACATTTTATACTGTCTTCCTTCATTTTCATTTATAATATATATATTTTTTTTTACAATCATTATATTCATAATGAAATTAGAATTACACATTATACAACATTATCTTCTGCATTAACGTTTTGTTCAACCCAATTACTAGGCCATAGACGAAGGTTTTTCTTTGGCAACTGTACTATTTCTCAAATTTCCAACACACTTTAATGAAAACCTCTCATTTTCTAATAAAAACCTCATTGTCTCATAGGGTATTTTAATTTTTGCATTTGACTATGTCTCTGACTATGTCTCTGACTATGTCTCTGACTATGTCTCTGACTATGTCTCTGACTATGTCTCTGACTATGTCTCTGACTATGTCTCTGACTATGTCTCTGACTATGTCTCTGACTATGTCTCTGACTATGTCTCTGACTATGTCTCTGACTATGTCTCTGACTATGTCTCTGACTATGTCTCTGACTATGTCTCTGACTATAGATTTGACCAAGGCTTTGACTTTTATTATACAATGTACCTGGATTGTAATTAATAGTATATTTAACTGTAGAATCAAACAACATTTCATTTACATAATCAAAAACTTATCGCTCGGTCAATCTGACTATATTATTGCAAATAACTTAGTTTATCATTGTTATACAATGTCGTAAAAAAGGATTGTTATTATTTTAACAAGTATAGTTCAATAGTCATGTGAAATCAGTCTTAAGTCATTTGTATTATAGTCCCTGACCTTCACATGTTAGGGCTCTCACCTGCTGTACATGAGATCCAGACTAACACCAGCATCAGTGACCGTCCAGCAGTAAGTAATATGTCTCTGACCATTGCATGTTAGGGCTCTCACCTGCTGTACATGAGATCCAGACTAACACCTAGCGTCAGGACTGTCCAGCAGTAAGTCATGTCGTATGTCAACAGTCATAAGTATGTAACCCTAAGTCAATAAGCATAAGTCACGATAATCATTAGTAGTAAGTAATACGTCTCTGACCTTTGCATGTTAGGGCTCTCACCTGCTGTACATGAGATCCAGACTAACACCTAGCACCAGGACTGTCCAGCAGTAAGTCATGTCATATGTCAATAGTCATAAGTATATAACCCTAAGTCAATAAACATAAGTCATGATAAACCATTAGTAGTAAGTGATATGTCTCTGACCTTTGCATGTTAGGGCTCTCACCTGCTGTACATGAGATCCAGACTAACACCCAGCGCCAGGACTGTCCAGCAGTAAGTCATGTCATATGTCAATAGTCATAGGTTTATAAACCTAAGTTTATCCACATGATTAATTCAAGTACTAAAATACTCATTCAGTTTTGCAATTTATCTGGTTTAACATTAGATAGAAATTATCCAATACAAGTAACTTTTATATTATTCTCCAACTCATTGTCGTGAGTATCAAGCGTCGTACTACATAATGTATATACTATTATCCAGAAAACCATTATTGGCATTGTTTTTTTTTTTTAAACCATTTATAAGATAAGCTTCAATAAAATAGTCAAAAGCCAATTTTAGATATTTAACAATCTTCAATTTCAAGCAATTTTTTTCTTCAATTTTTATGCAAGTACTAGCCATCAAAAGTTTTTCACTGAAGTTTTAACTTTTAAATCAAATCGTTTATTGCTATATCCATAATGTACACTTACAGGCGGTAAATACAAAAAAATATAAACAATTATGGACCCTGTCGGGTACAGCAATTTTTTTTTTCTTTTTTAATATGTATAGAGGAAGAATACTTTATTACTTTTCAGCTTGAATTATTTTATATCCTATTATTATTAATAAAAATTAAATTTCCATTCATTTACTTATTATTTTAATATTTTATATGCAAGTCTATCTATTCATTTCTTATTTATTATATTTAAAATTGCTTATTTGATTACTTGTAGTTTATATATTAGCGTTATAAAATTATACTTAAGGTGTTAAAGTTGTAATTTATTTTTGTTTAGCTTTGCTAATTATGTATTATTATTGAATTTATCCGTTAGATATTGCAGAGTTAACTCTGCATTTTAGCCTCTTTGCTGAAAGCTCAATGCGATATTCTTTTTTTTTTTTTTTTTTTAAATTATCAACTTTATATTCATAAATAAAAAATATTTTAGAGGTTTGAAACCAGTGGATTAAGGTTGGATTTTTTTTTCACCTTCCCGGTTACCCTTTTCCAAAATTTGAAGAAATTTAAGTTTGGGAAAAATTCTCCTACTATATTAATTCAGCGAAACAACCCTACGCGGCTACAATTGCCGAGTTGATTACGTGTTCTGCTCAACAGATACATACAATCGTAGAATCTTAAAAATGGGTCTACGTGATATAATACCGAATATATTTTAAGTACCTTTTATTAATTCAGACTAGTCATAAAACTGCGGTAACATAGATTTTATTTTTTCTGTTTACAATTCCAAGAGGACATAATAAAATAGTTGTTAAGAGTTAAACCTAATTTTTTTTTTTGGAACAATAATTTTAAGCAATCCCTGTTTAATACCGTTCATTTATGAAAGACTATTTCGAGAAGCTTCTCATATAAAACCTCTTATTTTAACTCCCAATTTCATTATTTATATAATTTTATACAGTGCACAAAAAAAGAAATATTCTACATATTTTTTTTATTTTTGGTCATTCCAGTTTTGTTTTATTCATTTTAGTTTTAATTTTAAATAGATTATTTCATTATTATTTTTTTTTTTTATAAAAGTTGTGTGCTGCCCCTTATTTTAAAATTTACTATAATTACAAATAAATAAAATAAAATTAATATAATATAATAAAATTAATTACATATAATTTTCTATTTTTTTTTTTATTTTCCACACTTTTCATGAACTGGACAATAGCTTTTTTTTTAAAAAAAATAAGTATTGCTTTAATTTATTTATAAATATGCTGGTTTTATTTTGGTTTCTTAAGTCTTGTGGTAATTTGTCATACATTTTTATTGACATGGAATATGGACTGGATGAGTTTGATTTAAGGCGGGAGAGTGGCAAATTTCAGTTTTTATGGCACATTGTGTTTAAGTTGATAATTAACCGTAGTTTCCTCTAGGATTTTTCATTTTTAACTTTTTAAATAATTTTAAAGCAAAGCCTCTAAAGGCCTGACCGACATTAGCTATTTCGTACTGCTGCTCCATTTAATCCATGACATGGCTTCGAAACTTATCCCAGCAACTTTTCTGTTCCGTTGTCAAAGTCACAGCACGTAGTTATCGTCCTTGTTAAATCGAGCTGGCGACCCGCAGACACACAGGTCAACAGTCCAGGTGTCACAGGTTTCAGTAACACACCAATTAGCTCCAACGTTGATCATGGAAATATCAAAATGAAGACCATTAGAAATCATTAGTAAGCCAGAGCACAATCCCACTTCTGATGTTAGAAAATGGATGTAAGTCTACATGTATATATGTATTAATATCCACAGATTATCAAGCTTTGAGTGTCAGAATGGTTACTTGTTATTTACCGTGTCTTAAGTATCTCTAAAAAGGTGTGTAGGGAAAAGGGTTTTTATCAAGAAAAGCACAGAGAGACAAGACTATTCATTTATTTCGGTTAGGCTTGTCAGATATTTATAGGCAACGTCAATTACCTATCAAGCTATGTCCATTCGCAAACCTAGGTCTTCGTGGAGAAGAATGGACAAGAAACTCCACGGTAACATCTTTTAAAATATTATACCAGGACAACGTTACGTGGTCCTGGACCATTCTCAAGTTATATTAATTTATCAGTGTATTTAAACAATAAGCAATATAAGCCAAATTATTATAACACATATTTCTAGCACATAGTTATCAGTAATATTCATAGTATAATAATATAATATCAAATAACTTACATAAACGTTGTAATCCAAATAGGTTCCAGCTTTACACATTTGGTATCTCCATTACTATGTCACTTTCAAACGTAATACTATACACATAGCACACACAATATAACACTCAGGGTATGTCTTAACCCTTACAGCACTTACAGCAAAAAGCCCCCGAATTGGTGGTAACATCTATTTTTATACCCGTCAAATCATAATCATAATCATACTCTTCAAAGATGGCCGCCATAATAAACCAATGGCAAATGGTCATACGTTATATCTAAATAACTAATAACGTAGATAACAATTAACAAATCCTGTGTAAGGGAACTATTTTAAAACGTCATTACATAATTTAGCAATCTAGTATGTATTTATTTGTAATATTTATGTTTAATCGGATAAAATATGAACATCAACTGATAGTTCAGAGAATTGATTAAAACAACTAGATATATTGAAATTGCAAGATAAGATCTAGGAAACATTATAATATCATTTAATTATTACCAATTGATTTATTAACAATATAAAGTAAATAAACATTTAACTAGCTTATTCAAATATCACAACTATCTTTCGTTTTGAAACCAAGCCTTTTAAGCCACAATGGAAACTAATTCTATAAAGTTCATCGGGCTATAAAATATCTTTGGGAAAATGTATATTAGGTTTATTTGAAATTAGAACCTTTCTGTTCTCAAGATATTATTTTACGATGATAATTAACTTACAATATTCTTGAAATGCAACGTCGCCATACGTCAATGTCATTTCACATTTGACAGCCGACGTTGCTACATTATATTGTTATTAATTTGGTCGGATATTCTCATAAATATAAGGCTATGCCATCACGCACGTACGCGTAAACTTGATTGCTTTTATTAAATATATTTGTCGGATATGTCAGGATTTACTCCGTTAGGTTCGTTCATCATGTGGGCAGACGATGTGTTTCGTGCTAGTAAACACATTGGGTGCGATACACTGTTTCTAGCAAAACTAACGAATTACTTGAGATTACAACTTAACACAATAACACGGGGCACAATGAATCGGATACAGTTCCAAGACATCTGAACTCCGCCGCGATCAGACATTGACTCATCAGGGCTCTGTAGAAGCACGCTGTTGGGTGGGTAGACTTTTAAGTAGGTCGCGTCATGTCACCAGTGCCCACTGGCGCGTTTACCGATTCATTTAATCGGCACTAACGACCAGATCAGATATATTTTTATATTTCTATGCACACAATGGTGCTTTTTAAAAAGCACCATTGTGTGCAAGTTTAATGCCACGATGCTATCAATACTTTTACGAGGCAATTCCACGAAAATCTGGAAAATCTATTAAAACTTTATATTGGCGTTACCCAGTAACTGGCGCTCCATGAAAAGTAATGGTACTCTCGGAAACTCGTGGGGATGGAAAATGGCGTCTGCCTTTTATCCTACCTTACTTACCTAAGAATACTCTATACGGAGTAACTGCTGTGTAAATCAGCTTTTTTTCATTTGTTATTTAGATAATAACAAATCTACATTTTATATCCTGTATAAATGTACATGTGTTAGTACAGGATGTTCTTAAGTTAGCGTCTAAGATTAAAGTTATTATCTGCAGTTTGTTTAAGTAAAACATGTTATATTCCGTGCAATATATTATCATATTAGGTACAGTCAACAAAAGGGTTTGGTGTGCAGGTAGAGAAATAATAATAATAAGTTCATTTGTTCAGAGAAAGGGCTTGTCATCGGTGAAACAAGGTTGAATAATCTGCGTTTCGCTGATGATATTGTCCTTTTCTCCCCCACAGCCACAGTACTAGAACAAATGCTACAAGATCTTAGCAATGCAAGCCTTGAGGTTGGACTGAAGATGAACATGTCGAAGACCAAGCTCATGACCAACAGCTCCAAAAGGAGCATACACGTAGGCAGGGAGAATATACAATATGTCCAAGAATATGTCTACTTGGGCCAAGTAATCTCTTTCCAGGCAAGGCAAGATAAGGAAATTGCCAGACGAACTGAAAATGCCTGGAAGAGTTACTGGTCCATGAAGGAGTATTTTAAGGGCACTCTGCCCATGTCTCTGAAGCGAAAGCTAATGGACATGTGTATTCTCCCCATCTTGACCTACGGTGCTCAAACTTGGTCTTTAACTCCACAAGTCAACAACATCCAAAAGTCCAAACTCAAGGTTTGCCAACGTGCTATGGAGCGCAGTATCTTAGGTGTAAAATTAACAGATCATGTACGGAACACTACGCTGCGCTCCAAAACACAAATCGTTGATGTGGCTCAAAAGGCTGCCCAACTTAAATGGGACTGGGCAGGACATGTCTGTCGCATGCCGAACGAACTGTGGGCTCGTAAATCTCAGGATTGGTGCCCTGAAACAGTGACACAAGGTCGCGGCAGACCACGAAGGATATGGCGGAACGAACTGGTTGTCTTCCTTGAGGATTGGAAAGAAGTAGCACAGAAGCGTGACCTTTGGAAGGAGTGGAGGGAGGCCTTTGCCCAGCAGTGGGACAATGTGGGCTAGCTATAATAATAATAATAATAATTGTTCAGGTAATTTACACCCATTGCCATTTATCACAATAAAAGCAGACTATAATTACCCTACAAACACAAAAAAATAAAAACAAAACATTATAATTTAGATAAAAATAAAATAATTACAATACAAATCGAATTGATTCAAGTAATTGAAATTCAACTTAATTAAAGTTCAATTAAAATTTAAATATAATTTTATCAAAATTAAAATGCAAGAACTAAAATCAATTAATCTCTAGAGTCATTATTATAACTTCTTTGACTGCGCTTTAATATTCATTGTTATTGTGTGGTGTCTTACCAAGGGGTACCACAATCAGTTAGTACTGGGTGTGGGAGGTCAGATAAGCAGTCGCTCCATGTAAAATACTGATATTCAGCTGAATCCGGTAAGACTGGAAACCAATCCCAACATAGTTGGGAAAAGGCAAGGCAGATGATAATGAACACGCCTAGAAATGGCTTGATTATAGGTAACTATACTACTACGAGATCTCCGATTTGATGCATACGATCATTATCATCACAGATATTCTTCATTATATCGACAGTGCCTGTCTCCTGTTTGCAATCGAATAGATCGACAGGTTAATATCGAGACAGACGTTATACGACTTTTTACTATTTTAGATTCGTTGTAGAATGATCGGTCGCCAAACACGGTTTACAGAGGCAATGGACAAAGTTCGATGTCAATCGTCAGAAATCTGTGAACATTTTAGTAATAAACGCTATAAAGAGTAGGAAAATACAAACTTGAAGTCGGTGTACTTAATTGCTTGCTTGACTGTACTAGTAGCATTACTCATACAATTTATTTGCGTCAAATGTTGCGAATCTTCAAGTTTGTAATAGAATCACGTAGTAGGGTATTTTTATTATCCGTGAAATAAGTTTTTTAATGTAAAGCTTTTTTGTGAAAACGTCGAGTTTCCCTTTTTTGTTTTACCTATCAGCATAAATCATGAAATATATCATTAAACATGGTACTCATACTTTCATGAGATTCATTACTCTGTGAAATATAACGGTAAAGTTTTTAGAGCACCTAAAATATAGCTTTCTCCTTATAAAGATTTATTGCTGATATACCTACATCAGAAAGAGGGCTGATGAATTATTTCTCGGCCTAGTTAAGGCGCAAATAAGTTCAATATTATATTTACAAGAATTGAGGAATTTCGATTTTCAAGGTAAGAGTGCTGTTATAGTAGCAGCACTTTTCAGCTTTGACTCCATGATGCCGGCAATGCTTAAGCGACATTTAACACTTAAGAGGCTCCAAGGTAGTCCGCGAAATTCAAATTATCTTACGTGTTTTGCAATTTGCAAGCAAGTGTCAGGTTGCATGTTGATTAAAATATAATTAGCGAGCATAACAAATATGGCTTTACGGAGTTATAGTCATTAAAACCATCAGTACAACCCTCTAAGTGCATTTAGGTAGTCACGGCCCTGCAAATTGAAAAAAACCTTAGTAAATTTGAATTTCGCGGGCTACCCTGGCGCTTCCACCTTAAATGCAACCCAAAGAAAGTAGTTGAGAACGATTTTCTCGTCCGTCAAGCGGTTGCAAGCTCTACAGCTGAGCCCCAGACCTCATTACCTGGGTTAAGTGCAAAGCAGCTCGGATTTAAGGTTTGCGACCGGTTGGTGACAATAAGCACACCTCCTATTACATGGGAGCTAAACATAAATGGCGAAATATGGGTGTAGGTACTATAAGCACATTATTAACCTTTTGCGGGTTATGTTAAGAACATACTAGGTGTAAAGGGACCCTTCACGAAGCCGTCAACCAAGCATTCTGTACATCAAACTAAGTAACTCTACGCAAAAAGTATTGCTGGGACACGACTTTTTTCTTTGGGGTGAAAATTCTCGTTTTACGGTAAGACTCAATGTTCCGCACTCAAAATGTTGTGCTGATGCACTGAATACCTAGTACGGGGGTCGTGAAGGTATTTAAAGTACTGTTATAACATTAAAAACTTGTTTAAAAAAAAAAACAACTTATGAAAAAGTTGGAAGTTTGACCCCCAATATCCCCGAGTATGGTCTAGCTCTAGAGCAAAAACAATCGTAATGACGGGTAGAACAAGTGCCTTTTGGCTTCGTTAACTCTATTTTTACACCCACTATATCATGTCCATGTCAAAAATATAGACCAAAAGGTGGGAGTACACGAGCGCTGGTTCAATAATGTGGTTAAGCTTTACTCGAAATGGGATCAAAGCTTGTTTGAAAAGCATCCACAATAAAACCGCTGTGTACGGATTGCATTTACATAACAAAAGGCTAGATTTTCTGCCGCGGGCAAAGCGGACATTGCCGGTACAAATGTGACGCATGAATGTGCGTATGAATGATGATGCTCGGAGTCGGATATTTGGGTGTCTGTTTACTCGTAACGAATGTCAAAGATCCACAAATGGCAGCCGGGACTAACTCAGCATGTGGTGGGGGGTTACCCATCCACTGGCCAACCTAGGCAAGCACGGCTTAACCTAAAGATCGACCTGAGTTGCTGTCATTATTTAGCCAGGAGTCCCTCGAGTTGGCGTTATGACGTATCAACCCAATTTTGATTTAAGTTCTATTTATAGACGGGAGGCGTATTTGAGGCGTAATAACTTCAATGTAGGGGTCTGCAAGGGCTGATGCCTGCCAGGACTGCGGAACTGTTCGAAAGAGATATCGCGGCCCTGGAACACAAAGGGCAAAGAAGGAACATGGATGGGTTTTAGTCAGTACAAGTCTGACACTCCCTTCCGTTCCGCCCAGAGCGGGAGGGGGTGTCATTTGATGACAAACCAAAAGAAAAGAAAAAAAGGCGTAATAACTTTCAAGTAACTTTACTCAATAATTCAATTTACGCCAACGCAAGACCGCTAAAAAGAGATTTACGTAGTCACATTTATTCTCTTTGACTTATCTTATTATGACTAATGTTAGTGCCATAGCGTAAAAGTGTAACATGAAAATAAAGTCCTAAAGATATTATGACACAAATATCACAATATGTGTTCCCGCCAAGTGAGACAACAAAGAGAAACTCCTTGATACAATTTTGGTTTATTAGCATAATGTTCGCATTTCCAGACATGCTAGTGTAATTTGCTGTTCTCGCTGTAATAGGTAGGTAGGTTTTATTAGTTACAGAAATAAAGCTACAACAAAGGTAATTGTGTTGTGCACATACAGAGATCAGACACAGTTCAAGTAGTTAAAGTGAGAAAATCATTTTGTTCAGAAATATCTAAACAAATATTCTTGCTTCTATTATTACACACTAGCGACTCAACCTTGCTATGCACAGCGCCACCTATCGGGTCCAAAACTATATCTAATGTAGCCTTTCTTTTAAGTTAAGCATCTAGCAGTAGAGCGGTGAAAACTGCGTTCAAATCCATGCAGTAGTTTTTGCGTGATGCGCATACAAACATACAGACAGACAAAAATTCTAAAAACTGTTGTTTTGGCTTCTGTTTCTCTATTAAAGACCCCATACAATTATTTTTTCAATATTTTCAATGTACCGACATCGGCCTATTACAATTTTATTATATATATTTAGATTTTTCTTGCGAGGCCTAACTAAGGGCCTGGAAAATATTCTGTCAGCGTTATCGGGGATGGAAAAGAAGAAAATGACTTAGGCTGCCGGAATGCTTGAGTCAGTCCAATTGATAGTAATAGGCCGCGTCCTAATCAAAGCTATCGTTGCACAAAATCCTGGCTACCGCGCATGTGCAATGTTCGGTTTTTTGAAACGCGGGGGATGTAGACTGCGACTTGCTATGTTTCTAGGTCCTCAACTAATAGGTTCGACTTTACTATTCTGCATTTCACGAACATTTCTCATACCTGCTAACTTCGAATTCATGAGTAAAGTTGAAAGTACTTTCTCTGTAGCTACAAGAGACTACATTAATCCTCATCTTAACTTTACAGGACAATTCACTTCACAAGAGTTTCTCAAGTTAGATGCACTGGGCCGACTATGCACATTGTTCTGCAAGATTCATGGGCTGTAAACACGACAGTAATCTCTCACATAAATCCTAGCGCGCGACGTTTATGAAACAATCCCCGAGGATACAGATTTTATGCTTATTAACTGCAAATTGTTGTTGCTAGGACGTGTCATACGATCTAATGACTTGTTAAGCCAACAATCCATGAGTTGCAATTATCCATCTGAAATTTCTCAGTAGAATTCCGGAGCAGGGCCATATTTTCTATTGGGCACTCTGGGCAAGTGCTCAGGGCCCCACATTCCAAGGGGGCCACAGCTCCTGTAAGTGTCATAGCTGTCAAACGAAACCAAACCTATCCCAGGCGGGATACCATCGAGCTCGCTCCGCTCGCTTTTGCATCCTACATTCTTGCAATTCTCTAGCTTTTCGGCATAAGTCAATAGTTACTTTATACTTCTGTATAACTGTCACAAGAAAACCTAACCCATCCGTGCAAAAAATTCGAGCTCGCATCGCTCGCTTTTGTATTCTTGCAAGCAGTGTCACCGTCTGTGGCAGTGTTTACCAATGTAATGAGTCATGTTTGTCATAACGATTGGGTTAGCAATAGTCGTTTTCGGAAATAATATTTCCGACTTTAAGGTATAGCATAATCAGCCTATAATGTTCCCACTGCGGCTATAATCCACCATGTGGGCCCAGTGAGCATTGGTAGATGTCACACGTCTTCGAATTTTTGGTTCGCGGACAAGCCGGTTTTCCCACGATGTTTTCCATCACCGAAAAATGCGATTGCTTGGGTTCGAACCCACGACTTACTGCTCATAAGTCGGAGCCGCCACCACTGGTCCACCGCTGCTCTCCCTAGGCCACCGCTGGACATACTGGGCATCACTGGGCAACCGCTGCTCTCTCAGGTATAATAAACCTTTAAGGAAAGTTCCAACTAGGTCATCACTGGTGCAATCACGGAAAATATTTCTTCCGTGGAAAGCCAAATGAATCCCGATGGAGTAAGTTTGACACTTACCAATAGATAGGATAAATAAATCACAGTTTCCGACAACGCGTCCGATAGCGAGTAGATATTGGCCCAGTTTCCAAGTTTTTTCCAAGAAAACAATTTGTGTCAAATAAACCTACTCTACTAGACCACATTACAAGAAGATTACATTTTCAGAACTACTGCCTCGTTCGTCTAGTGGTCCTGGGTTCGATTCCCGGGTCAGGCACATTGTTATTGGGTTTTCTCAGCAGCAGCCACGAACCCCGATTTTATTTTTATTTTATTTTTTTGGATTGGTGCCCGATTGACGGCATTAGGCTCGCCTACATGGGACTTAAACATAACTGACGAAATTAATGAGGATGTACTATTAGGTACAGATCTACCTAAACCTTCGGGGATTAAACGCGCGATGTTATGTTAGTAGTCAGGATGTTGGTTGGGTTCATTTAGCATTTTCCGCGCGAAGTTACACATCTGAACATAAAATAAAACAAAAGTGAAAAACGAATTCATTAGTGAACTCATCCAACGATGTTGTACTTGTATGTACAAAAAATGAACATTCACTCGAGTGAAACCTTTCGATTTCAACTTTATGAAACATGAAAAAGACAAAGGGGAGAAATTCCTATTTTTCCACCTAAAAACACACGTTTTTATACAGGCAAAAATGACGGTTAATAATTACATGTCACGAGCAGATCCAAGGGGAAGTGTGGGAATAATACATCCTTTGAAGTGGTTTGGTCCCCAATTTCTATGTTAATGTTGGGATTGATGAAAAACATACAGTAACGTTTGTTTATCGTCACCGCAGTAATATGTTATGGAGATCAGTCGACCCCAATTTGATATTCCAAATTGGTTAGTACATTCACTAGATCGAATACTTCTTCTTCTTAGCGTGTCGATGTCAAATTTTTATTAAATATGTTTGGCCCAAAATTCAGCTATGCGAACTCCGCTCGCTGTAGCAGTCGTAAGATCGTCAAGTGCGCAGGTGTTGGGCATGCAGCGCAACATGGAAGATATAATACTAAATAGGTAGCTAATCTTAAGATTATTTTCAAACCGAACTTTAGTCGTAACATAATAAATACACAATTGGCCTAGGTAATTTAAAAACCGGCCAAGTGCGAGTCAGACTCTTGCATAAAGGGTTCCGTACCATCGTAATAGGGGAGCCCCTTTTAATATTTAATTTATTTTTAATATTTGTTGCTATAGCGGTAACAGAAATACACATTCTGTGAAAATTTCAACTGTTTATCTATTACAGATAATGAGACACAGCGTGCTGACAGACAGACGGACGGACAGCCGAGGCTTAGTACGGTCGGGTACGGAACCCTAAAAAGCGATTTTCTCGTGAAATATCGATCTAAACATTGCAAGTATGAGATAACCTTTTCTATGTTTGTGACAGAATTAATGTACAATCAGTACAATAGGAGAACACCATTTCTATAAGTTGTTTTGGTCCCACATATTACTGCTTATGACTGTACGGTCTGTTAGTAGGTAAGCATAATCAGCCCTTATAATGGTTCCCACCGGTGGGACACAGGCCTCCTCATAGTAAGACGGACTAGGTCGTGATCTAGCACTTGAAATCAAAATCAAAAGTTATTTATTATAATTAGGCTCATGTTGATGGCTGGCTTAGTTGACACTTACCGTGACCCAAGGGCTGGCATTTAATAAGGAACGATTTTAATGAAAATCTCATAATAGAACCTCGATTACTGTCCGGATGCTAGTGGAATCGTCCAGGCGATAAGGAGAGCGCTCAAGAAAGTGCTCGAAAGCTCACTCGTGCGTAAGACAAGGTGTTATAACTTGGCACCGTTCCTTTGCTCGTAGGTATGTACTTATATTGCTTTCCGTAGCGGAAGTTATTCAAGGCTTTGCTTGCGACGTGAAGGTCAGAAGTTATCCCTTGAGATCGGCCGTAATAAGTAGTAGTTTTATTAACCTAGTTTTATGGATTTAGAGTCAACTTAATAAAAAAATTTGTTTATTTACACCTTCAAGTAAAAATACGGTTTACAATAAAAATAGGCCTAAAGGTAATTAAAGTTGTATGTTAAGAATTCCAGCCAAAACCTAAGCTAAGATAACTTAATATTTTGTAAGACGTTGCGTTGGAAGGCCTCCCACTAGGTAGACCGATGACCTGGTGAAGGTTGCAGGGATCCGCTGGATGCGTGTCGCACGGGACCGGTCAATGTGGCGACACTTGGGGTTGGCCTATGTCCAGCAGTGGACGTCTTTTGGCTGAAATGATGATGATGATGATGATGGGTATCAGCGCCCACCCTTGTTATTATAGCCAATTTAATAGTGTAGAAATATCTATTTTTATGGGCTTTCGCTATTGACGTAATATTAATCAACTTAGCAATAGGCTCGCCCCCTATTACATAGGACTTAAACATAACTGGCGAAATGTGGGTGTATTTGTGGGTGTACACCTCTGCCTACCCCTGCGGGGATTACTAGCGTAATGATGTTATGTTATTAATCAAATTCAAGTAAGAAGCCCTGTTTTGGCTGTGTATATTTTGGATACTTATTTTTTCTCTTCATTTTACAGCTATTTTAAGCATTCATAACAATACAGGTCTACAACAATGGAAACTTCGGGGATTTTCAACAATGATAGTTAGATTTTTCGACAGCTGTGGACGAGTATAAAATGAAAAAATATTTGGAATGCTGGAATAATATAGGTTCCATAACTCCGCTGTATTTTGATACTTCTGTATTCACATACCTACAAATGAAACGTTAAATAGTGAAAGTTTCAGCTGCTGTTACATAGAAATTTCAGTATTGTATTATGTCTAGGGAAACTGAATCACAACACGGTGTCAAATTCCGAGAAATTAGATATTTTTTTATGTAGCTTTATAGCTAATTATATATAAAGTATTTAAGCCAATAGTTATTTCACTAGTTGTGCCTCTCGATTTCACCCACCCTTTAATTATTACCCGACTGCAGCGAAGCGTAAAAAGAGGGTTACCTGTTTGACCTGTATGTATGTCCGTGTGTCCGTTTCTTCGTTCCCTCGTAACTCCTAAACGGATGACCCGATATCGATTATTTATACGTTGTTAAATTCGTCTTGGTGGTTCGACTGTTACTGGTTACATTAAAATGTTAAAAATAAACAAAAATGGCGGATTTTTTTTTTCTTTCAACCTCATCAAGGGTATTAAAATGAAGGGTTTTCAGAATCAGAATCAGAATGATTTATTCATAAACATAGGTAGTAATTACAAACAAGATCTTAAAAATTAGGTTGTGCGCTATGTTTTGCCAATTGACATACAAATATTTAAACAAAGAAAAAAAAAACGATTATACAAATGGGTACCTAAAAACAGACAGTAAACATGTTAAATATCCCGTTTCTAGTGGTAATGATAAGTGGGACCTACTATTAAATTAAAATAAGAATTTATTACAAGATAGACACCACTCATTACCCATCCACGGACATACTGCGACAAGCGTCGCTTTACTTACAATCGACCCGTGCTGTTCTTTTTATTTAGTGACGACCCTTCCTCTCTATTTTTTCACAACGCCAAATGGCGCAAAAAGCTTTTAAAACATTTTAATGGCCTTGCGTAAGGAACACAGCCATACTAACGGGCGTCTATCAACAGTTTTATAAACAGTCTCGGAAACCACATTTTTGTGGGCTCGATGATTTTGTTGCTAATAAAATGAAAAATGGATTTTTCCGGACGATGATAATTGATGAGTTTCCTCTTGGGTATTTTTATTTGTTAGTTTTTTATTAGTAGCACATTAATAGCTGATGAATCAATCGTATGATTATGGCTAGAAAAATTTAGTTGTTTGTTACCTTTTCACGCTTAAACCACTGAACCGATCATCCTGAAATTTTGCATGTACTATATATATATATGTCAGGTATACAGAAACAGACATAGGGTACCTTTCATCCCAAAAAAACGTACTGTTCCCGAGGAAAACAACAATAACGTTCTTATGATAATAGATGGCGCGACGTGTCTTTCGAATCATGATTGAATTATATTATTATAGAAAGTTTAGTAGTGTGTTAAGAGTTTTATTGTCAAATTCTAAACTAGAGCGAGCGAAGCCGCGTGCAAAAGCTAGTGCAAACTAATTATGTAGTTTCAATTCCGCGAAAAATATTCAAGCCTGGATGCAGGATGTAGCACCGCCCTCCCGCCCGCAAAATGTTGCGAATCACATTATATTTAACATACAGCCTGACACTGACCGGGAAATTGCTAAAAGCGGCGCTTCCACCTTAAGGTTTACCACAAGATCAAAAATGCACCCACATGACACAGTCCACTGGTGCTTCTGCCACTACAGGGTGTAAGGGACGGCCTTCCACAAACTGATGGAGTGAATTCAGTATATCATATTGAGATGACCGGTACAAGAAATTATTTCAGGAATGTTATGGGAATCCAATAAATTTGATTTGTTTTAGTTCCTCATACGCAATGTATCGTTACCGTGACAAAACGCACGTAGCGAACGGCAAGCGCGATGACGAATTCGATGAATTCTGTAGCTAGGCAGGAAGTGAACAGCTGATTTCACGCGTCGTTCGTTAGAGTATTTCAACATCCATTGTTGTATTATTTACATAAATGGAGTGCTGCGTACAGGAAATGTAATTTTACATTGAAATAAAGGAAATGCAAATGAAAAAAAAAAAAACCGGACAAAAAATCCAGTGGAATATGATTCAAAATAAGGAGCTGAATGCACCCTATCAGTTTAAGGAGGGCTGCCCCTTACACCCTGTATAGAATTATACGTCTGCCCCATCTAGTTTTATAACATAACATGATGTGACATGTAAAAGTGTTTTGTAAAACCAATTTACAGAAATAAATATGATTTATGATTTACAGGGTCTGAAAATGGTGTCTCAAAAATATTAAAAAAAATTACAAGTTGGACACCGAGCGACATTAAGTACCTATCGCAATCATTTAGGTACCTACTGCCAAATTATTATTATCAATGAGCTCAAGACGACGCTGAGGCGCGCGCGGGGCGCGCTGCTCACGTTTTAGTGCGGTGACCACGTTAAAGAACAAGCTTATAACTTTGTGATTTTTCATGATACAGTTTTGAAATTCTGTACATAGATTCTTTACATAAAAATACTAGACACGTGTTTCAGGTTTCGCATATACTAAAACTAATGTTGTACCCCGTAGCCGGACACTGCCCCCTAAGACAGAGGCCTAGCTTAGTTAGGGAACGGGGTTGAACCTATTGTACTTATCTGCTTAATGCCAAATTAAGACATTTAATCTGTGCAGTGGAAAATTTGAGGTAATAAATAATTTATTTATTTATGTCACGAATTCTCAACTAACCCATCAAACTCAAGCATTCTTGTCACAGAGCCATAACTACTAATCTCAGGTAGTAATAGTTCCTTAAGACATTACTTACCCCTCAGATATGTTTACGACATATTAATTAACAATTAATCTTACGGTTACGACCCTTTCTGCGATCATAAAATCCATTTCTAGTGAACTGTATTACCGACGTCAAAGTTATGATCAAAAGAAATGTTTTTGTAGACTGTTGTTGTTTGGTATTGAAAGTCGTTGATTTGGATGAAAATTTGTGAAATTCCATTGTTTGTTTTGATTTTCTTTTCGTAAACAAGGAAAGGGCAAGCTCGATAATATTCAGTAGCAGTTCTTAAGGATATTTTGAGGACGGACCTCATTTGAAACAAAAAAAGGAAAAAAGCGTTTTAAATTCATGGAGACATTCTATCATTATAAAAAAAAAATGTTACTTACCTCTGCCAAACTGTAAAGCAGTTTGTTGACAGATGTAGCTCCCTTATACAATATTACCTATATTTTTATGTAACTACTCGTAGTCCGTTCCATCAATAACGGATACATCATCCGCTAAACATTAACTATGACTATGTAAACACAAATATTTTACAATAGAACAAAGACTGACTAGTACATAACATCTTAAACCGCGCAATGGCATTTCAATTCACACCGGCGAAGCCGCGAACAAGCTAGTGTGACTTATTTTTGTTCTAAAACAGTGATCCGGGATCCTAGATCAAAGTCCATTTTTATCAGCTACAACGGTGTTGGAAAAGTCAAAAATGCATAATTGACGTGTCACCGACAAGCTTATGTCAATGCTGTCACAGCATGATAAGTTTTCAGCGTCGCTTGTCAAGAAATAAATAAAGTATTCAAATATAAAAATATTTTATCATGGAAAGTCAAACTGACCGAAGATCTTTGGGGAATGTCTATCAGAGTTTGTACATCCATAGTTGAGACTATTGCACCATACTTAGCTTTAATTTTTAATTTGTGTGTAGACCAAGGAGTTTTCCCTGATCTAATGAAATACAGTAAAGTCATACCTCTGTTCAAATCCGGAGATAGTAAAGATACTAATAATTATAGACCTGTATCCGTGTTGCCAGTTTTTAGCAAGGTTTTTGAAAAGGTAATGCTGAATCAAATGCTCAATCATTTTAACACCAACAGAATCTTACACGATCAACAGTATGGTTTCACCAAGGGACGTTGTACAACTGACGCCGGTGTAACCTTATTAAAGCACATTTTTACTGCGTGGGAAGAGTCCCAAGACGCCATACGAATATTTTGTGACCTCTCCAAAGCATTTGATTGCGTAAATCACGACACATTACTTTTGAAACTTGAGCATTACGGACTAGGTAAACTTGCACTTAGTTTGATGAAATCTTATTTGAAGGATAGACAACAACAAGTTCAAATAAATGGTGTTAATTCACAGGGTTTAAAAGTAAAAATGGGGGTTCCGCAAGGCTCAATATTGGGTCCTTTCCTCTTTTTAGTGTATATAAACGATCTACCCTATTTATTGAAAAACCAACCTCATAATATGGTGTTATTCGCTGATGACACTTCCCTTATTTTTAAGATAAATAGACGGGCCCAAAATCTAGATGACGTGAATAATGCCCTACTTCAGGTCCATAACTGGTTCACAGCAAACAATTTAGTGTTAAATGGAAAAAAAAACGAAATGCATAAGATTTGCTTTACCAAATGTTAAAAGTAGCGATTGTGATATAGAATTGAATAAAGAGAAGCTTGAATTTGTAGATAAAACAGTTTTCCTGGGGATTACGCTTGATTCAAGGCTACAATGGGGTTCTCATTTAACATCTCTTGCGGGGCGGCTATTAGAAAAATCCGTCAATATACTGATGTAGATACCGCTAGACTGGTCTATTTTAGTTACTTTCATAGTATACTGTCTTATGGAATTTTACTATGGGGACGGGCCAGACATTGAGTCTATATTTATTCTGCAAAAAAGAGCCATCAGAGCCATATACAATCTTCGTAGGCGTGATTCTCTAAGGGAACTGTTTAAGGAAATTAACATCATGACAGTACATTCTCAATACATCTATGAAAACATAATGTATGTAAGAAAAAATCTACATCTTTTTAATAAAAGAGGTGACAGACACAATTACAGTACTAGAAATAGAGACCAATTAGTTCAGCCAGGCTTCAGACTCGCTAAAGTAGACTCATCTTTCATGGGGTACTGTTTGAGATTCTATAACAAAATTCCACATAGTATTCTTGAACTGAATGAAACGAAATTTAAAACATGCATTAAACGTACACTGTGTAGGCAAGCATATTACAAGTTAGACGATTATATCGTTGATAAAAATGCTTGGCTCAATGCCGGTCCTGCTCCACAAGGACAGGGGCGCATAAATGAATAGCATTACATATCCCAATCACCTGCGCTCTTGATGATTTATTTACTGCATCAGTGAGCGGGGTACACGTGGCTGAGTTTTGAGCTAAGCATATTTAAACTTTTTTCCATCGAAACGCTAAAAAGAAGAAGCATTAAATAGTATGTTGGAGCTGCTGAAGATTGTACAACTATCTTTGCTTTGTATAAATTCAATCTCTTTAGTATTATATAGCCGCATAGCCCATATTGTGTGAGTACTATGTAATAGAAAGCTGTCATTCGCGGGAAACCTACGTCTTTTCTTGACTTGAATGTGCCCTGGCGGTTAGGAGTGTGTCATGCTCACTCAAATGTCTCGCTGATGGTGGCGCGTGTGTCGGATCATTTAGTTCCCTTCAAAATGGTCGAGTTGAATGGTGTTGATACATGCGTCATGTTCGTGAACGGGCGCTGTCAGTTGTGACTGGTCATCTCTTGGTTGCCACGGCTTATTTGAATTGTTTTTTTTTTTTTTGAATTGTTTACTATGGACACTTTTAACGTACACATCTTGCTACATCGTTCTCACATAATGTACCATCTCAACATGAATGATGTAACCAAGAGTTTGTAAAAGTATTCTGATTTAAAAGAGTGTCCATGGAGTTTCTTGCCCGTTCTTCTCCATAGAGATCTACGTTAGGGAATGGGCAACTACAGTACTTTCACAGTTTTTATGCCTTGTGACTGGGACTGTAGCTATTGTTGTCTCTGTTTCGACAATTCAAAAGTACCTGTAACTGGCCTATTTGAAATAAATGCTTTGATTTTGATTTTTGATTTTGATTCTGCGCCTGTTTTCAAATGCGCTTGTTTTTTGCTTTACAGACGGGTTTTTTAGTTTTTATAAAAAAAAAGTTTTTTTTTATTGCCAGCCAGATTTTCAGTTTAATAATCTGAAAGATTTCACAGACGATTTGACTTCTTTATTTTTTTACTTTCATCAAAATTGGACCAAGCGTTTCTTCTCTAGTGTGCCACAAAGGAACAAACATACTGATAAACACATTACCCTCCTCAGTCGGTTAATAAAAATGCATCGATATGTCAAACTAGATACATTTATTTTAGCAACTTTGAGATAAGAGTTATTTCAGAATCATATGAATTCTAAAATACAACATGAAATGGCATTCAATACAGAAGGTATCTAGGAAAAAATCATTACACTACTACTACTTACCACCTTACCCCCTTACCCCCCCCCTTACCCCCTTACTTACTTACCTACTATTACTTTAAGTAGTTGCTCATTGTATACAATGTCAGTGCTCCTGAACCTGGATACCCTTTATTTGAATAACGTGATTTTCTAACATCAGTTTATATTTTCCTAGTTTATTTAAATAACAAACTGTGAATATATTTCGAGCACGGTTTGAGTGTATAGTATTAAATTTGCACACAGTTTCAACAACGATGAACGTTTTTATTTTCCGACGAATTTTACAATGAATAAAACAAAATAAAAAAAACAAAAACTAATGAAAATAATTATTAAAACCATTGAGCGCTACGGTTCAATAATAAAGCGATTGCAATTTAATGAGGTAGTTATTAAATCAGTGACTCGTTATCCAATTTTTATATAATTAATGTCCGTACGAAGTTTATAGGCCCCTTAAATGTGGGGAAATGGTCTACTGAATTCGTCGGCGTCTTTAATAAAGTTAATTTTATTGGGAAACATTAACTGGGTTGCCGCCTTGGCGCACCTGTCACATTAAGGTAATTTGCTGGTTGCCTTCTAGCTTTAACAGCCTATTCAATGTGCATGTATTTTTAACCGACTTCAAAAAAGGAGGAGAGGTTCTCAATTCGTCGGTTTTTTTAAATTTTTATTTATGTTCACCGATTACTCGGAGACGCCTGAACCGATTTGGAAAATTCTTTTTTTGTTTGAAAGAGAGAGTACTCCCAAGTTGGTCCCATAGAAATATTGTCATGATCTGATCATGGACTTATGGAGATATGGAACGGAACTCTTCAACTTCGACAGCAAATCTATCGTGATTGCTGTCGAAAATTATTCAATAATTTTTATTTAATTATTATTCTTTTATTTATTTATATACAAATTAATTACATTTTCAAATATTCTTTAGAAAAAAAAACAATATAAAAAACATTTAAAAATATAAAAAATTGTAACCCACCGGTATCGGGAACAGGGTCCAAGCTACCGGCGGTCAGGGCTCCAGAGAGAGGAACCTCCTAACAATACGAGCCGTGTCCAGAAGTACCGCTTTCTGAATCAAGCCCTTGATCCAGCTACCTAACGAGAGCCTCCTCAGGTATTGGTCGAGGCTCTTGGCAATTAAGCCATGGGCTGATACAACTATCGGCACAATGATCGCTGAGTCCGCATCCCACATGTCGACAACCTCGTGAGCCAAGTCAAGATACTTGATTGAGCCAAGTCAAGATACTTGATTTGACTTGGCTCAATAACTTACTTTATTTAATTAATTATTTATTTGTTTATTTATTTATCTATTTATGTACATCAACCATTACAGGATAATGCGATAAATGCGCCTTAATTAATATAAATATATTTTTAATATTTCGGGGATATTATAAAGTGCTCAACTAAAATATCTATACTATCATTGAGGAGTAGAAAAAAAATGTCGAGTAGGCTCTCATCGTTATCACGTTTTAACACTAGCAAGTGTCTCAACTCACTTTTTAAGCTCGTCAATTTATTCAGAAAAGGCCTGTAAGATAATAAAAACTTAAGTCCCAATTTATTTCTTGCCTCCTAATATATTTCACCAGACTTTATTTTGTATCGCAAATTAATAAGTTTAACATTACAACGACTTGCAAAATAAACATAATTTTATTGAGCTTTTCAATGGAAATTAAGTTTTCTTTTGTACTTAGAAAGGACGTTGAGTTGGACCGTGCTCCCGAACCCGGCAGACTACTATTTTTATTTTAAAGGGAAAAGTTAATCTTTTTTATTAAAGTTTTTGTACAAAACCTTAATCCCTTCAGGACGCCTCATGGTTTTAAATCGACCTCAATTGTGTTCTCCTAGTTAAACATCTATTTCAGCAGGTATCGTGACCTCCAAAATTTGTTTTCAAACAAATAAAGGCGAAAATGGACTTCCAGCAACTGAATTCGAATATAAACTGAACGGATAAACAATCACCTCCCCTCCCCCGACTCTTGCTCGAGCTAGCCTGCGATACTGGACCAGTACTCCTAAATCAGCCCCCATATAATGAGTTCACTCAGCCTGTCCCTTAGCTGGCCTCCCCAGCTCCCTCAGCGCGCTGTCGCTTAGTTTAAAAGTTTTTTTGCCTCTCCTGGTTGGAGGCCTTACACTCAAGGCACCTACAGGTTAAGTAGACGCCAGCCTCGAGGGTTGACCTGCGAGAACAATTTAAAAAAAATAAAAGAACCCATCAGGCGTGATCGAGGTCAAGAGCAAGCCCATTTTGTATTAAAAAACAAAAATATATCGTCTCCTGCCCTTTTTTTTTATTGTTTTTCGTTTTAGCCAGGGCAATAAACTATTAAACTAAGCGATACCGCGCTAAGGGAGCTGGGGACCGCGCAATACTTTTTTTTCTTCCATTCGCCCCTGTCAATCGTCACGCTATCATTTACTCCCTTTTCGTTCATATAATTCCTCACACAATCCATTCATTTTTTCTTTGGTCTTCCTCTCCCTCTCCATCTATCAACTCTTATATTCATCACTCTTTTAGTCACATATTATGCGTTCCATCATTTTCATTCCTTCTCCTCATCACATAAACCTCCTCATCAACCTCATCACATGTCCTCACCAAGACAGACGACTCCCTTTTGTCTTTTCTGTAACAGGCGCCACTTTCAAACTTCCTCTTGTATGATCATTTCTTACTTTATTCATTTTAATCACTCCACAACTACGAGTAATTGCACCCTCCAGGATTTGATTGAGGCAAACGACAGAGCTGTCCAGGTACGTACAGGTCGGACAAAATCTGAGTCATCGATTCGAGAATAAGAATAAGAAGTCACTCCACGTATCCATCTCCGCATTCTCATCTCTGCTGCATGCAATCTTTTTTCATGCTTCTTTTTCATTGTCCAGTATTCCACTCCATACAGTACGATACGTCGAATCACAGAATAAACGGATAAACAAGAACGCGTTAATTAAAGGTAGTCCCTAAATGAATAAGTAAACACAAACTTAATTTTAATAGTGGCTTGTACCTATTTTCTTTACTGGCGCTAAGCAAATTGATTAAGAAAATCAATTTGACCTTCAGATCCAATTGCCACGAGCAAAGCGTCACCAAAATAAATTGGTTTAATGTTTTGACTAAAGCTAATGATATTATCTAAAAAAAGAGGCAGATAAGTTACTAGCGCTAACCGTGAGGACTCGAAAACGTCCCAATTGGGACATCTTGTCTTTAGTCCACGTCAAGCAGTTAGAACTACGCACTATATAGGGTAACTGGTAATTAGTGACTGATACTTAAAAACGTGATTGTACTCATGATAACAAAAAACTTTCCCAAAGAAACATTTTTTTTAATGCTCAAGGCAAGGCTATATGGCATCTAATCTAACGGTTTAAATCTTTGTCTACAACAAAAGTCTACTTACCAAAATGCCACTATGACGTTGCGTGGCGACCGCCTTGGTTATAAAAATATGATAACCAGTAATTTTCTCGCCATCTGCTTAAAAACAAAATATTTGAGGGTAGTTTTCTTTGGTGTAAAATAATAACTACCCACACCTAGTTAATCATAACCTTTAAATGGAACCGCGCCATAACCACTCGTACTATTATGTATTCTGTGCCGTAACTAACGTTGCTACAGATGAAACTGGCCCGAAGGCTTATCAAACAGACATGTACATGGAACATAATATATTACAAATCCCGACCTCCGTTTTCCGTAGCTCGAAGCTGTGTGTTCGGAAAACACTTTCTGATTTAACATTCGACAAATTGTATTTATCATATACACACACACACATCATCATCTCATTTTCTTGTCTTAATATTAAGTATGTCGGATATGTCAGGATTTACTCCGTTATGCTCATACATCATGTGGGCAGACGGTGGGTATCGTGCAATAAAAATACACTGGGTTGCGATACACTGTTTCTATTAAACTAACAAATTACTTGAAATTACAATTTAACATAATAACACGGGGCACAATGAATCGGGTAAAGTTCCAGGACGTGTTAACTCCGCTGCGATCAGACATTCAATGTCCTCCTTGCCTCGAGCTGTAACATCAGGGCTCTGTAGAAGCACGCTGTGGTGTCGGTAGACTTGTAAGTAGGTCGCGTTATGTCACCACTGGCGCGCTTGCGATTCATTTTATGTCCGTACTAATGACCGAATCCGACAAGTATTATAATATAAATGTTTTTAAAAAAATATGGAATAATATATTTATTCAAAAGTTAAAATTGGTAAAATAGGTAATGCAAAGTTGGATGTCAGACAAATTACTATTGGGACAACAGATTTGTGAACAATATTTAAGTTTTACAAACATTACACCTAATATCACTGTTATGTGTGCCTTGACAGTACTTAGATAACGTAAAAAAGCGTTCACACAGAGAAGAATGACCTCGCACATCCTTCAGGAAACATAATTATTTAGATACGATTTGAAGTATATCCTTTTTTTGTTGGCCTGTCAAATCTCCCACTACTGGGCAAAGGCCTCCCCTTTCTCCCTCCAAACCTCTCTATCTTGTGCGATCTCTAGCCCGCAAACAACATCAGATCGTCACACCGCCTTCGCCGCGGTCTGCCTCGGCGGCGATGTCCTCTGAGATTTCCGATTTCCATTGAGTATACCTAAGTGAACAAAAATATTATATTCAAATAAAATTGTGAACCAAACAGAGAGCACGAATGTGCGTTATAAATGGAATGGAACCTTATTTCAAATTATTTTTGAACCGAAAGTACAATGTGGTTTAAAATTCTATTGCCATTGCAATGCTATGGTATTGCTATTGTCTATCCCTTCTAGCTTTTCTTATACCACAATTCTTATAAGAAGATTTATTTATCGGTATGATCGATGTCCTCTATCGGGTTTTTAGGCCACGTTCAGTAATAAGCCATTGACGATAGACGAAATCTCTATTTTTCTAGCAAGGTTGCAAGGTCCCATAAACTATTGCATAACACGCATCGTTTAGGGAGGCTGCCTACTTCTTTGGGTCAGCCGGCCATGTTCGACTTGGCAATATTTGTTGAATAGCAACATTACTCATGTCAATCGGCAAACTGCTTTCGTTACCGCATGTTTGTATCAGCTCGGCACAATCCTAGTCAACTTTTTCCCGAACGTACTTCTATAATTTTTTTTTCCCGGCTGTGCCAATTACTGACCTGGTCATGTATTTATTTATGTGTGTACACAAAAACAACTTAAAAAAAGGAAATTATATAAAGATACAGGAGCCAAAGGGTATATTTCTATATATTGATATTTATATAAACATTTATAAAAATATTTATGTAGATAATTATAAATATAGATAATTGATTTGTGTGGCACCCCTATGCTTCATAAAAGCGTCGCTAGACAAAGACTCATTGTGCTGAAGATTTATTTATAATAACAACTTTTGTATCATTTATACTCAATAACAATAACACCATAAATCATTATAGGTTTTCGATAAAAAACAAAATGTAATTATGAGTGTATTGACTCCTGAGGTACTTCAGAAGCTGATGACCGATAAAACTTCCATCGTAAATGTGTTGCACGGTCACATAGAAAAGCTCTCTTCGGTTTTAGTATCTCTTTCGTGGTCTACTTCTATGGCGAAGCCTGGCATCATGCCGATTAGTGTGGCACAGATTTGAGTGACATTTCCAGTCAGTTCACGCAATAGTCAGTAATCGTCAATTTTTCAACCCGATCTGTCGCAGACCACTGCTAGATATGTCTACTCTCTGAAGCTGACCCAGTAGGTACAGCCTCACAGCCTCTCCCAAGCAGCACCAGTAGGTACAACTTGTTCTCCGAAATCGGAGCAATACAGTCCGGAGGACAAAAAAAAAAAAAAAAGTAAATGTGTAAATGAAATTGCCAAGCCAGTGCTCCATTTTCTATTTCGTCTGCTGATGAGCACCATAAATATTACAATGAATGTTGTTGTTTCAACAGTCAAAATGGAAGGCATTGCCATCTTCTCAGCGTGTCGATGCCAACCAAAATTGAGTCGGGCCATGACTTAGCTGTTCCAGTTTGTCATTGTAAGTCATCATCATTTGCCTCGCCGTTCTTCAAGTATGGTCGGTTTCCCGTCTAACTGGATTCAACTGAACAACAGTATTTTACTTGAAGCGACGTCTCTCTCGTCTACGCGAAGCCTAATTTGGTCCTCCATGACCTAGTTACTGGGTTCCCTCTCCCTTAAGACTGATAATCCAAGTTTCAGACGTTTTGCAATTGAAAGTGCAATTATTCCACTGATATTATTAGACAAGAGTGGGGTAACGGACGTGTTATTAATGATTGACCAACTAAAGTGACGATGGGCCATATACTAAGAAGCAGCCAAGAAAAATGGAGCTAAATTGGAACACATTGCTATCCTAGAGCAGGTAAAAGAAAAGGAAGACAAGGCAAAAAGTGGGAGGATGAGCTAAAACTAACTGCGGGGGACCAAACTGGAGAAGGGTTGCGACTGTTGCTGGAGACAGAAATCAATGGAAGATGTTAGAGGAAGCCCACTGAACTTAGAGATATTCTGTAAACACGAATTATTATAACCAAGAAAGTTTAGAATAAAAGGCTTTATTTATTTTCTATACATATTGTTTACATTTTTAAATATTTCTATACAAAGTAATATAAAAAACATTTAAAAATATAAAAATAGTAACCCACCGGCATCGGGAACAGGGTCCGATCTACCAGTGGTCGATCGAACCCTGATACGCGCCGTGTCCAGAAGTACTGCTTTCTGAATCAAGCCCTTGATCCAGCTGCCAAGCGAGAGCCTTCTCAGATGTTGCTCGAGGCTATTGGCTATTAAGCCATTGGCCGACACGACTATCGGCACAATGACTGCTGTACTCACGTCCCACATGTCGACAACCTCGCGAGCCAGATCAAGATATTTGAATTGTTTATCTTTCTCTGCTATTACGAGATTCTCGTCATGCGAAAAAAAAGAAAAAGGCTTTATTATTATTATTAGACAAGAGAGTACGCAAATATCTCTCAAAAATACCCTCACGCACCCTTACGCCCAATAGCATCAGTTTACCATCTCAATAGAGTTATCCGAAACATCCCTTCAAATAAACGATGCTGTAATTTGAAACACTGTTCAAATAGTAAAAGTAGGAAGTGGATAGTATAAATAGTTTTCGTTTAGTGGAGTTCTCGGATAGTTGAGTCTCGTATCGTTCACATAGCTCAGCACAACCAAAATTGTATCTAATCGAATCAGTTTTCACTTAATTTGAAACATTATTTCGTATTTAATTTGATTCTTATTGGGCCTGGAAGTACTAAAAATAGATCTTAGTTTAAAGGACTTATTGTCTATGTTTTTGGAAAGGTAGCAGTAAAGAGATTTAAAAGACTTATAAAGCAGACAATGGGAATTTTTCACACAAAAATTTTGATGTCGAAAATTTTCGATTTTGACACACGAATGCTAGCGGCAAGCGGGCGTATGACATTAGACAGAACGATGTGTTACTAAGCGAAGTATTCTGGAATTCTGGAACACTTGGTAGTCCGGGACACGGGAATAAATAATACACGTAGTGACAAGTTCTAGTTTAATCGCAGACTGATCCTATCCCTAAGCACAACCTACCGCCATATAATAATAATCAATGTACCGTACTGTAATGTACTTAGTGTAATGTATGTAAGAAGTAACAAGTATTGGTTAACGATTTTGTACATCTTGCCCCGTCATTCGCTGGTAAATAATATTTAAATGTCTTGGGGTAGCAGTCTAGTTTAATTCCCCACATTACAAGAAGCTAGTTTAAATCTATTTAGTAGTTATCTTTCATTTGATATTCAGAGTTGGTTTTTTTTCCAAGGTGAGTACCTAGTTGCTTTCGTCTCACACACTCAGTTAGATTAAATCGCGTCTGTTTACTGAAGTGATAATGCGCCGACATCTGTCAGCACTGACCGACTACTGACCTAGTTTTCGTTATCCTTCGCAGTTTTCTCTCGAAAAACAAATAAATAACCGTCTATCGTCAACGCGAGCATGGTCGAAAAGCTTGTTGTTTCATCCAGAGCCACAACGGCGATTTTTTTTCAACTCCCCCGGCCCCGTCTCAGGGGGCCCCGACCCCGTATGAATCGTCTCCCGCGCACCTCATACCGCCTAACGCGATAACATTGAACGAAAAAAGTGTTCGAAAATTTCATAAACTTGTTCCAGGAAATACGTGTTTTTGAATAAGGCCTACAAGTTTGTGAAATAAATATTTGTCATTTAGAATCTCCATTACATGTGCAAGGTTTCTATCACGATGTTTTCTTTACTTTTACAATTTATGAAGGCTTATATTGAATTTGATTCTCCAAATTTTTATTTTTTGCTTTGATAGAAACCTAGATATAGTGCACATACCTATCAGTTAAAAAAAAATCTAAGATAGATGTGTTACAACGGCATAATCACGTACGAGCGTTTGTATAAAAACTATGACGGGTTGGCCGCTCTTAAGACTTCTGTGTAATGTGATAGTTGGTGTGAAATTCATACTGATATACAGTCACACGCGCCGGTACTTTTTCATCATCATACTCCTACCGTTATCCCAATTTATTTGGAGTCGGCGCAGCATGTCTTTTTCTTCCATACTTCTCTATCACTCGTCATCTTGTCAGACACCTCCTTTCTAGCCATATCCTCTGCACACCGGTTCCACTATTTTTTCCCGACACTACAATTTGTTCCTGTATCGTGGGTGCGTTTACAAACATTTAAACTCACATACACAAACTGCCCAGAACAACTAACTGTAGGCCATATAAATATTTGTTCCGTGCGGGAATCAAACCAGCGACATTCAGAACAGCACGCTGCGACAACCGTGCCATCAAAAGTGGAAAATGGCAATAAAAAATGCTCACCCATATCAAATAACGATTTTCGACACGCTTGCAAAGGAAAAATAAACACAAAGTATTGAGAACGGTCAGTCGGTTATTTCTTTGTATTTTATAAAAGTGTGAAAAGCTTCTTTTGTTATCTCGATATCCTCAAAAGCTTTTGCTCGCTAGGAACCAGCTTCTTCGAGCCAACTGGCTTTATTTACGATCCACAATGTAATAGGTACACTCCGTACACTAGTCCAGTATGTTTTCACCTTTTTTTTTTTTTTTTTTTTTATCGTGGTAAAATCATCAAATGAGTCCTCCCACCCAGGGCAGAGTGGGAGGAACTGTCAGACTTGTACTGACTAAAATCCACGGTGTCCTTCAATAGCCCTTTATGATCCAGGGTCACGGTAATTCTATAAGTCCCGCGACCCCGGCAGGCTTTCGCCCTCTAGAGGGGGGCCCCGTCATAATGCTGACACTCTTTGAGGCGCGCGTGGAACACAACGCGCCGTCGACCCGGGCATGGTCCATGGTCGGACAGCGAGTCGCCCATTACTCGCCGCCCGCAAGCCCGCGCCTACGGTGGCCGGAGATCGTCTGCCGACGTCCGGCGCCGTGGGCGTCTACCACTGCGGCTGGGGTGGAGGGAGGACGCTGTCCTCTCCCTCACGCGGCCCGCCTCCTCCTTCGCGAGCATGACTGCTTCGCAGAAGGAGGCGACCGCTTCCCACTCCGTCTCGCCCCGCAGCATGGCCTCGACCAATGCCGGGCGCGAGAGGTCTCCGCCTATCGCCGCCGTGAGGACACGGCGGTGCCCTGCCCAAGCGGGGCAGTCCTGCACCGTATGCTCCACCGTGTCCTCCGGGCGGTCCTCGCAGTGGTGACACCCAGGCGTTTCCTCCTTCCCCATCAGACACAGGTACCTCCCGAAGCTTCCGTGTCCGGTGAGGACCTGCGTCATGCGGTAGGTCAGGACGCCGTGACGCCTATCCAGCCACTCCTCAAAGAGGGGTCTTACCGCCGCGATTGCGGCGTGCCCGAGTATGTTTTCACCTTGCAGTAGCTATGAATGAAAGGAATATAGAGCGCTGTTGAGTTGCTGAATAGTGGTTTGGGGCGTGAAGAACAGGGTGTAAAGTTCTTTATCCCTCATAGAAAGGGGGGAATCCTCCGACCAGAAGGGTGTTGGGTTTCATCATCGAGGCCTATGTGAAATAAAATACTTTGATTTTGATTTTTGGTGGGCTTTTTCCCGACGATGATTTTTCCATTTGATGTCAGGTTTTTCTATACAGTTTAAAATCGCGGATAACTTATACTGCGCCATTTAGGAATTTAATGTTAGTTCTTCATTTTGTTTCGTAGATGGCGCTGTAGTATTTTTTGTTCTATGTTGCTGTAGTACTTTTTGTAGTGCCGCTACAGTGGTTTATAATAACAGTGTATTTTTCTGATAATAAACTAATGACCCGTATTTGGTTCTTATTTTCCGACTTGGTAAAGCATCAAGTTTTTTTTAATATGCACAAAAATTTACCGCAAAACGAACTTTAAAGCAATTTTCATTTATACACTTCGTATAAATGAAAATTGCTTTAAAGTTCGTTGCGTTTTTAGAAAGACAACGCGATCACACATTTAAATATTGAAAGCGCCTTTAATTCATAATTCGTATGCCATTGTCTTCTACCACACGAGGTTCGGGTCGACCTGGTCTGTCTGATGGAAGCCAATAACTTGTTATCGGGAATAGGACAAAGGCAGTTACCTTTTGGGAAGCACCCTCACCCAGAGCCTTTGAATATACTTACGGGGGTCACACGTTACCACAAAACAATTTTCCTTGATTTTGGAATTATTAATCAACCATTTTCATATTCAAGTTCGATCTTAGATAGAAATCCTTTAATTTCCGATATTCTTTCTCAGTTAAAAGAATCTCTCGTCATCCAGTAAGTTAAAGATTTTTCCAGGCTTCACAGATGCACATGTGTAGCTACTCTAAAGCTCGTCTGATTCATACTCCAAGGCCACTCGAGTATGTTTGTCTGTGTTTACACACGCGTCTGTATACTTACACCACAGACTATCCAATATTTCTTTGTGTTTACAAGTGAATAGCAAAACATAGTTTTTCCGTAACACGTACCAAGGTTAGTCTGTGGTATTTCGTGGTATTACTACGATCACTTTGAACTTTTTGAATGTCAAAAGTGATGGGTGTCGTTTTAAAATAGTTTCTTCTGAAAAAAACAGTTTTTAATTTGTAGGAGTATCTACCTCTTTATCTAAACATTTTAGTGATGAATTGAAGAGTTGTGTCTGGTTTTTGTTTATGTTTCCCTCTGATTAGTAGTTTTATTATTGACTGAAAATTCTTCTGGAACTTTTTTCAGTGTTTTGTTAATTGTATTCATATTGTATTTAATTTCATAATTTCTGTGTGTGTAGTAAAGATCATTAGTAGACTATTTTTATGATTTTAACGTTCCCTTCGAACTCTATTGGTTAATGATACGATTTTTAAACAATGAACAATAGATGAATCATCATCTGCCTAGCCTTTTCCCAACTATGTTGGGGTCGGCTTCCAGTCTAACCAGATACAGCTGAATACCAGTATTTAACATGGAGCGACTGCCTATTTGACCTCCACAACCACAACCCAGTTAGTACTTGGTAATACGATACCTCTTGATAAGACTGGTTTGTCAGACTTTTGGGCCACTGACTACCTAACGACTGTCAAAGATCTACAAATGTCAGCCGGGACCAACGGCTTAACGTGCTTTCCGAGGCACGGAGGAAACTCGGTATGTAATGGCAAGCACGGCTTAACCTAAAGATCGATCCGAGCGGCTGTTATTATTTAGCCTCGAGCTCCTCTGAATGAACAATAGATGAATATACTAACATAATATTTTTCTTTTTGCAGAAAATGTTACATCATCTTTTTGTTCGGAGTCCTTCATTGCCCTAGATGACTTTAAAATTACCCCTTTTTAACTTTAATTACAAGGTAAATAAAAAGCGTTTTTTCGGAGGTTTCTTTGTGGTACCCGTCACTTTATCACATAAGTTTTTTAATTAAAATGTATGTCAGAAAAAATCTGTGCAGATTATAATTTATTATGCTTGGCTTGATCACATTATTTTGGATTTAACAAAGGAAATAAGTAGAGCGGAATAAAATGCTGGTATAAGGAAAACGTACACTTATAAGCACTGTACTGGTTCAGCATCACGGCTTCACGGTATCACCCCAGTAAATTGTGTCACTAGCTTGGGATCGGGGTGAGTCCTGATCCAAAGCTGACTTTGATACTCGAAGCAATAGTGAATTGCAGTACTTACTAATTCATCATCTGCCTAGCCTTTTCCCAACTATGTTGGGGTCGGCTTCCAGCCAACCGCATGCAGCTGAATATCAGTATTTTACATGGAGCGATTGCCTATCTGACCTCCACCCTCCAGTGTGGGAAAGAGACAGAGCTATAGAGGACGTCTAGCGCCATCTCATACCCACTCTGGAATAAGATTAAAACAATACTGCTTTAAGACGTCATGGTTAGGGCAGCTGAACGGCTCGAGTTGAGGCGTTGCCGATTCCGTGCAGTGCTTATAACTGTGCGCTTACCTTAGTTGTTACGAAAATTCAGATTATTCCTCATTAAATATTTATTAGCTCACTGGGTTTTCCCGTTTGTTTATTCTAAAAGAGTAAGTTGGGGATTTTGGTTGCTTTTTATTTCTTTTCTGATATCACGGTGTATATTTGTGCATTGTTTACCAAGTAATATATCTTAAAAAACTGCTTTGTACAATCAAAAAAACGTGAAAAAAGACACTTTTGAACATTATGAAAAGGTGTATGATTTTACAAAAAAAAACCCAGTTTGCCGTAGTCTATTTAAAATAATATTTTTGTGGTGACCATTCTGGCTGTAGGCTTACTGAAATAATACAATATTTTTATTTTGCGCAACACTCATTCAATTGCAATTCAAAGGATTTTGATAGAAAGGGTCTTGGTCAAAATGCGTAAGTAAAACAGAAATAGAAATATATAATTATCTTAAATAAGTTCCCCAATTCATATTATGGCGACAAGTACCTACCAAAGTCTTGTTTTAGAATGCAGTGAAGTCCTAATTATAAGCTTCTATTTCAGATATATTTTCATTATTTTAGTCTTCAGGACGATGGGCATTTTTATAGAAACGGGCGAGTCAAAAAAAAATGTCCATAGTCCATAGTCTAATCGGTAATTTTTTTTTTGTTGAAGCAGATAAAGTAAATATTAAAAACATTGCCATTGTTAATATGATACGCAGTTACCCCACATTTTATAAAACAAAAAAAAAACAAAAAGAAATCAGGTTAAAAGGAGTGAAGAGGTTAACCCTTACTTTACTGACCACTATCAAGCTGAAACCCTCTCAATATTAAATACCCGCATTACTCTCATACTCCGGCCTCTCGAGTGGACTATTGAAAAGGTTTATTTTCACATAAAAAGGTAGGAGGAAGGGTTTAGGTTTTTTTTTCATATTGTTTTCAGAAAAGTTATCGATTTTAACATAAGTGTATAAAACACGATCTTATATCCACAACAATTACGACAATTTAGTATGAACGTTGAATTTGAAGTCAACGAGAGAAAATCTGTAATTTTGTTTTGACAGACTGATTTCATGGAGGTTCCATTAAATTATAAGTTCGGTTCTTAAATCAATGCCTGTTTTAACTCACAATAGGTGACTCCTAAATGGAATACCTACAAATATTGAATATTACAATGCAGGGTGGATGGTTGGTGGATGGTTGTTTCTGGAGATTCCTGCACCGGATCGGGCGGGAGGAAACGCCCGGGTGTTTCCATTGCGAGGATCGTCCGGAGGATACGGTGGAGCACACCGTGGAGGTCTACCCCGCTTGGGCGGAGTACCGTCGTGTCCTCGTAGCGGCGATTGGTGGGGGCGAAAAAAAAAAAAAAAAATAGGGTAGATGGAACATCGACGCACAAATGATTACCACGTACTTAGTACATCATTCCGAACCCCCGCATATTTTGACCGTGGTAGGTAGGTATTGTACTGTTGTAAGAAACGGATGTTATTTTTAAATAGGTACCCATGCAATATTTCTATGTGTATATATACGAAATGATGTACTGAATACATGGCAATCGTGTGTGCGTCGGTGTCACTTTCACCCTGTATACATTCGATATACCCCTAATATTGCTGAGTGGCCAGCCCTTTGACGACAGCATGAAGTTGATCTCGTATATAGATAGCGTTCTATCACAAGAAAAGATCATACAGTTGTGTACAATTTAGGTAAACATCAAAGTCTATTCTATCTACTTAGGTCTATTTAAGCAAAATAAGTATTTAGTTAAGTTATCCACTCGTTACAAATAGGTAAACAACGTGAAACACCCTAAAACTAAAAAAACTCAAGAAAAACAGATTTTTTCTACTAAAGAAGCTGAATGTTGATTAAGTTAAAGTTCGAATCGAATTTCCTGGAGTACTTTAGGTAACGTAATATCCGATCCGCGGTAACAAAGACTTTGGAGGACCAAAGTCTTTGGATGATGAAAGTCTTTGGGTATTTCAGTTGAGTTGGAACGTCCTTCGAGGACAAGTATTGTGTGATAAAAGGTAACTGTTCTTCTTTGTTATTTGTGTCGGAATATCGTCCCTAGATCAGACGGTAACTTGAAAAGTTTTATCAGATTAGGTAAGCAATCTGTTTAACAAACAATGCTTAAAGAAACTGTGGGTCGGTAAGTAAGTTGGTAAGTAAGGAAGTCATAGTTTAAAGTTACTTTTATTTGGGGTAAAATTTATACTCAATATTATAAAGCTGAAGAGTTTGTTTGTTTGGTTGAACGCGCTAATCTCAGGAACTACTGGTTCGAATTGAAATATTTTTTTAGTGTTGGATAGTCTATTTATCGCGGAAGGCTATAGGCTATATAACATCACGCTACCACCAAAAGGACCCGAGCAAAAATAAAACAAGTCAGAAGCGGCGTGTGAAACCGCGGAGCACAGCTAGTATTTAAAGGCGTGCTTGCGACCTCGAGACCAGTTAATCTTATTAACGTTTAGACCGCTATAGTCACATATACGTGACAAGCAAGCGCGTACCCTTTTAGTCAAACGACACAAATACGTGACAAAATGATAGGTGAAATTGTGGCTAGACGTGGAGGACACGCGCGTACGTTTATGCTCTGGTGTAATAGTTCAATTCATTAATTAGTCATCAGTATTTAAATTCTACTCATTATCATAACGATCATCGTGAAAACCTTTGCATTTGCTGGTTTATGACCCACGCCGTCTAGCAAGGATGATGCCTGTGTCTCAGCAGTGGGCACATTATAGGCTGATTTTTAATAGGCGTCACAAGAGAAGAAGGTTCTCAATTCCGCAAAAGGCATTCGCGACTTCGTTAATTGGTCGCTAGCCATCACAATATTGGATTAATCAGTGTGTATATATATGTTGTCTACAGAAATACTTACATAAGTGACAAATTGATTAAAAAATGATGCTCAACACAGCTTAGTATTCGATTAGATTGCACTCAGGGTGAATGGTGTCTCTACATCCATTATTCTAAGTTATAATATTGAATGATTATTAATCTCTATGAATAGAAATGAATATAGCAGAAACCAGAGCGTATGCTCTATTCATCATATTAAAATCATTCCAGATAGTGAGCTTAGTTCTTCACTATCAATCAGTACTTTCAATTAGCCCTCCATTCATTAATCATAAAAGCTAATGCGCAAGGTAGTCGCCGACGTTGTAAATCATGGAGTTTAGAAAGGGGTTTTCAAGGAAAACGTGGGATTTTTAAGACCCCGATCACGAACTCGTGTGAAGCAACTAGAGTCAAGCGACACGACCGCGCATCATTTGTTCCTTTAACGTGAGTACCGTCGCTCCGCAAAGTGCGTCGCGGTGACTGTCGGCATGCTCTAATGGTGGCTGTACACTCGCGACCGAAAGCTCCCGACGCGTCCGAAAACAGAACACGGAGGTTAGATGAGCGCTCCTATATAGGTGCACCCGCGCACTCGCCCTGCCGCGGAATGTCTCGGCAAGAGTGTACATTCACCATGACAACGTCTTTAAGTTTTGTTTTCAGTCGTTGCAGCAACATGTTTGTCGCTAGAGCGTGAAACTCGTGGCCAAGGTGTAAGTGTTTCAGAACTGCTGTTCTGTTTCAAACTTAAGGGACTTTTGTTTATTCAAGTTAATTGCAACAAAGTTGTGCGGACCAGATGGTTTCCAATGTGGCCTTGACAAATGAAAGATGACGTGTATGGTTGGTGAGTTCGGGCTAGGAACGGGTAAGTGAAATGTTAATGGAAATCTTTGAACCGACGACTGTTGGTTCTAGTTGGCCGCTGAGGATCGAATCTAGCTGGAGATGGAGACGACTAAAAAGTCACGGTGTATATAGACCCAACTCGGAAAAAAAGCGTTCGGTGTTAACACAGGATATGCCACATCTTGCTTCCTGCCCGCTGTGCACAACTAATTGCCTCCCGCTGGACTTGAACCAGGCAAACGACGGAGCTGTCCAGGTCGTTACGTACTAGTCGGACAAAATCTGAGTCATCGTTGCGAAAAAAAGAAGAATGGCAACTGTGATCGAAATACTGTAGGTATTTTGACCACATTTGCCATTCTTCAATCTGTTTTCAATTTCAGACTATAAGTCAATGGACTTGTTACTACTTCAATAACATCAAAACTCATTAATAAATAAAACTCATTTCGTCAATGACAGGGTAAATAAAAGGTTTCCAGCACTAATAATACGGAGCAGTGTTTCTGTCATATTCGAAGGAACAATAAATTTTCTTGGAATCCGCTAGAGTCGATCTGGCGAAAATTGGAGATCAATAAATGAAAGTTTCGTAGTTACGTTATTTGGGCCATCAATAAGACCTAGCTTGGCATTGACATGACAGATACCTAACGTATCTCAAAATGAGACAACACGATACGATGACAAGACAGTGTTTTGTTTTTGGTTCGAAGTTCAAAACGGTATCAAAATTAAAAAGATTATAATAGTACAGTCACGTTAAACTTGTTTTTTTTTTACAAGGAATAACAAGCTTTGTTTCACAAATTACAAAATCTTTTGATTGAAACTATCCTTAATGACGGATACCACATTTAACATAACATTACGCCTGTAATCCCTGCAGGGTTAGGCAGAGGTGTATCTAACAGTAGGTACGCCCACATTTTGCCAGTTAGGTAAGTATAAGTCCCATGTGATAGTGAGCGAGCCTATTGCCATCAACCGGGCACATAGCCAGCACATCGTTACCACAACCTGTCAAATTTCTCCAAATGATTTTAAACTATAAAATTTTGTTGTTTAAGTTCAAAATCGAATGAGAAAATTTGACAGTATGTGGTAGCGTGATGCGCTGGCGACTGTATCTAGAAAAGACCCTATGAAAACGGCTCCACTTCATAATTAGAGAAAGCAGTCATGCCTGCGGTTTGTTTACTGCGAATTGTACCTTTAGAGATTTTCATCAGGATATTCTTCGAATATATTACTTCTCAGGAGAATGATTTGCAAATGTTCGCACACCTGACACCTCAGTTTATTAGATACTAGGTTAATATTTATTCCAGTATTAGATTAGCTACCAGTGGCGAAGGTTCCATACATTCCTACCGGCTTCCCTTTGAAAAATGGCACAGTCAGTATTCTATAGACAAATATATAATCACATTAAAGATTACGGACTCCGGCTTACCTCTTACAAAAATTGACCCTTCGCTACTGTTAGCTACTACTATTAGTTACTTCTTAGAATAGTAGTATTCAATTAAGAATTCTGGGAAGTTTTTAAAGATAATAAATATTGGATTTATCGGATCCCATGGACTTTTGCATAACGATGTTATAAAGTGACCTCTTTGGAACAATGAAGCTCTTCTTAGCTTCATTGTTGCAAAAAGGTCACGTTATTACGTTTTGCAAGTAAAACGTTTAATAACACATAGGTAGGTCACCCTGCTTTTTTTTTTTTTTTTTTATCGTGGTAAAATCATCAAATGAGTCCTCCCACCCAGGGCAGAGTGGGAGGAACTGTCAGACTTGTACTGACTAAAATCCACGGTGTCCTTCAATAGCCCTTTATGGTCCAGGGTCACGGTAATTCTATAAGTCCCGCGACCCCGGCAGGTTTTCGCCCTCTAGAGGGGGGCCCCGTCATAATGCTGACACTCTTTGAGGCGCGCGTGGAACACAACGCGCCGTCGACCCGGGCATGGTCCATGGTCGGACAGCGAGTCGCCCATTACTCGCCGCCCGCAAGCCCGCGCCTACGGTGGCCGGAGATCGTCTGCCGACGTCCGGCGCCGTGGGCGTCTACCACTGCGGCTGGGGTGGAGGGAGGACGCTGTCCTCTCCCTCACGCGGCCCGCCTCCTCCTTCGCGAGCATGACTGCTTCGCAGAAGGAGGCGACCGCTTCCCACTCCGTCTCGCCCCGCAGCATGGCCTCGACCAATGCCGGGCGCGAGAGGTCTCCGCCTATCGCCGCCGTGAGGACACGGCGGTGCCCTGCCCAAGCGGGGCAGTCCTGCACCGTATGCTCCACCGTGTCCTCCGGGCGGTCCTCGCAGTGGTGACACCCAGGCGTTTCCTCCTTCCCCATCAGACACAGGTACCTCCCGAAGCTTCCGTGTCCGGTGAGGACCTGCGTCATGCGGTAGGTCAGGACGCCGTGACGCCTATCCAGCCACTCCTCAAAGAGGGGTCTTACCGCCGCGATTGCGGCGTGCCCGAGGTCACCCTGCTTGGGTATGTATGTACAGTCGCCAGCACATCCAGTTACCACAAATTGTCAAATATCTCCAAATGGTTTTTAAACCATAAAAGGTTGTAGGCTAAGTTCAAAATCGAATGAGAAAATTTGTCCGTTTATGGTAATTTGATGCGGTGGTGACTGTACCTAACTAGACCATTTACTTTGTCTTATGCTGGCTGTAGACTCTTACACTCGCTCTGCCTCGGAGTGTCTCGCCGGGAATGTACAATCACCTTTACATTTAAAAGGGCTAAGAGCTTACAAAGGCTAACGAGAATCAAATTAAAATTAATTATTTCAAAATTACCATCCATTCTGAAAATTAATAAGTAAAAGGTTTTGCGCTGGAAAGTATTCTACACATACTTAGTTTATAAATTAACGTGAATGATAAAATTTAAACATTCAATAGTTTTTTTTTTAATTAATTCAGAATAGTGGATAAATAGATTAGCACTAACAGAAAGTTTTTCTTTTCTAGAGTTTTTTTTTTCTTTTAATCTACATCCAAAATTAATTATACCAACCAACATTTTAAATGAGAAATTGTTTCGTATCCTCCAATCTATCGCTTATTCATTCATTAAAGCTCTTTGAAAATTATTACGCCAGAACGAATTCAGATTGTTTCCACGACCAAATAAAAATTATTACAAATCCTCTTCGATATTAAAGGAAAATTTATCTATCGTCTAAATACAAAACCGGCATTATGTTCCCGTTATTTGAAACTCAAGCAAAGAAATAATTTTCCTTTACAAAATGAACAGCTTTAAGCTTCCTTCCTATTAAGTAAAAAGCTTTGCAGTGAAACTCAGAAATGTCGATTTAATCATTGGCAATTCGGAAACCATTTATTACTTTGTTGCGTTCACAAACTGTACAATATGGAGTTAGGTATAAAGAGGGTGCATTCAGAAAGTTGGCAACGTCGCATATAGCTGTCAATATTTCGTTGTTCTGATTTATCATCATCTGCCTAGCCTTTTCCCAACTATATTGGGGTTGGCTTCCAGTCTAACCGGATACAACTGAATACCAGTATTTTACATGGAACGACTGCCTATCTGACCTCCACAACCCAGTTAGTACTGGGTAATACGATACCCCTTGGTAAGACTGGTTGTCAGACTTTTTGGGCCACTGACTACCTAACGACTGTCAAAGATCTACAAATGACAGCCGGGACCAACGGCGTAACGTGCTTTCCGAGGTACGGAAGAAACTCGGTATGTAATGGGCGGTCACCCATCCACAGACCAACCTAGGCAAGCACGGCTTAACCTAAAGATCGACCCGAGCGGCTATTATTATTTAGCCACGAGCTCCTCCGTTGTTCTGATTTATCACGGTATGAAAATTATTATCGCATACAAAATTATTTTATTTTCAATGAAATCGTAAAACTTTTCCAAATACGTTTTGACTGTAAACAGTTCCTCTTTCCTTTAACATATTTTTATTATCTGAAAAAATAAAGTCGTAGAAATAGAAAGATAACTAACCTACCCACTTTCGTATTTCATCATCAACATCATGTTCACCATTCTCCTGCCCTTATCCCAATTCATTTGGGGTCGGCCCAGCATTTCTTCTTCTTCTAAATTCTCTATTACTCATCTCAGCAGTCAACTCCTTTAATATATTATAATATACCTAGTATCTAACTTTCGTAAACAAAACGAAGGCACTCCAATTTACATTTAAAATTACCTCTAATATTAGATTCACCAATTCACTCTCATTGCACATTATGTAAGTAGAATATTCGAAGGTAAAGACGTAATAAAAACACTCAATAAAAGTTCCAACTTTACTGTATCAATATCAATAATATCACCATAGAATCGCGGGGAGAATGTACGAGGATTCTCATCAGTTCGTTCCCGGCGCGCGTGAACAGCGATTGTATCTTGGCCAACCAAAAAGGACGCTTTGGCATAGGTTGCGTTCCGATATAAACAGAACTTTAAAACAATGGTGGCACTGTTCAGTTCAAGTGATTCTGTTTATGGAATAACGTAGTTCTTTTTTTGAAACTGTGTTTTTTTTATTTTTATTTTGGTGCGTTAGTTTGTGAAGGTGAGTGAAAATTTTGTTCTTTTTTTAAGTTTTATATTTGGAAACGCGAGTAGAAAGTTTTAATGTAGGATTGTATATATTTTTTTAATGTTTATAGTTTGTATTGATCGATAAAGCAACACATACTTCACGTTATTTTTTATGTCATAAAACAATTGAATGAAAAATGCATGTCTAAGGGCCTATTTCACGATGTCCGAATAGCCACTACTTACCGCATAAATTCAAAAATAGAACAGATTTTATTTGAAATTATCTGCCAAATAAGTTAACGGGAACTTAATCGTAGGTGGTGAAACAGGCCCTTAGTATCGAAATGTTTATTATTGTTTGAGGTAAGTACAATAGCGGTTTACAAGCTTGGAGGTAGCGGGTTGGTACCTTATATTTTCATAATTATGGTACTTTAGAGTGATTTCGGTATTTTTTTTTTATATAGCTGAGGTTAAAACAACATATTCTAGGAGCCTAGGAGGTACCTATTAAAATCTCTCTTAAATAAAAATAAAGTTCGTGTGTATGTACTCGGATTGATTGTATCTGTGTGTGTATCCATAAATAATTTTTTTGGTCAGTGGGTCGTCTTAGAGGCGGATTTCAAGATTCTTTTCAAGATTGTTATTGAAATATATTTAATAGAGTATATCCGTATACAATTTGTTAAAAGAACCCTATTCGATCCGGGAGGGATAATTAGGCATTGAAATTAGATTCTGTAATACTTTTTGAAGAACAAGTAACAAAAAATACCAGATGAAAATTAAATAAAATGTACTAACTAAAATGAGGAAACTTC